>OY728157.1:745918030-748418030 GCA_963277665.1 Viscum album
TGAAGAAGGTCTCGAAGTCTTCCCATGCAAAGGTCATCCCGTCCCAAAACTGAAACAAGTGGCTCCACCACCTGCCTGCTGCTGCCTGAAGGAGTCTGGCAGCAAAGATCACCATGAAGTCTGCCGGCGTCCCCACTAGCCTGAAGACTCCCACCACAGCCTCCAGCCAATCCTCAGCTGCCTGCGGGTCCGTCTCACCCCAGAACCTGGGTGGCCTCTGGCGCTGGAACTCATGCAGCGCACTCAAGTGGCGTGCATCGCCTACTGCTGGGGCTGGTGGCATCGATGGCCCAACGTATGGTAGTATCGCTGGTGCCTCCGTTGGTGCCTCAACTGCAAGAGGGCCCTGTACCGAAGCCTCATCGCTCGGTGGGCTGTCGTCACACTCGACTCTCGGAACCCTAGCTGGCTACCGTCGTGGGGCCATCCTGAAAGAAAACAGGTGCGCCACGGTCAAACAGTATACCTGGTGAGCTGACACAAAGAAATCACAAAGAAAAGTTTGAAACACACACGCAACCAATGTTTTCGTGCATTAAGTCGGAAATCAGAAGTCAGGGTCCTGGTGTACGGATACGTCGGCCGCCGCACCAACACTGGACTCCCTGGACTGATAACCACACTCAATACGCTAAGCATTATTGCTTCACATAAAAAAAAGATCAGAGTTCGCGGTAGAACCGAACTGCTCTGATACCAATTTGTCACGACCCGCCCTCGGGGTCCGTGCCGTGACTACCCCAAGCCCGCCTTCCATAGGCCAAGGGTTGGCGACTAGCACCAAGGCGTAAATCCCGGTAAAAAGGGAAGGCATTGCCTTTGTAAAGTAAACAAACACCACAGAGTAAGCAAGCGGAAAGTAAACACTAAGAAAAAGCAGAGTACAACTGAAAGTGCGGAAAAGTAAATGGGCCAGTATACAAACCCAAACTGAAAGTAAAGTACAACTCGAAAGGGAAAACAGCATCTGAAAAGTAAAAGCCGCTACACCGAGCTGTCCACTGGAAATCCCACCTGAAGGGTGGGTACAGATAGCTCCACTGCTCCACGGGTCCCGCCGTCCGCTCCGAGCACGTCCCGCCCAGTGGTCCACCTCCGGGTACCGTCCCGCTCTGCAAGCCTCAGCTAAGGTCAACGCTGTCCGTCGTCTGCAACCAACACAACGTAGTGCGGGAAAAGCCCGTGTAGGGGTGAGTATAAGCTACTCAGTAGAGACGCTGAGACCCCTGAAGGTCTCTCAAATCCACAAAGGATAAACCACGAAGAAAGGAACAATCACGAAGTAATAACCGACACTGCTTAGGTATATGCCCATACATATACCTAAGTCATCAATTTCAAATACGCTCCAACCTCCGAGCCCAAGTACAACTCAGTCCACACAGGAAAGTAAACGTATTCCACACAGGAAAGCAAAACATAATCCACACAGGATAGCACAACACAGTCCACACAGGAAAGTAACAGGATTCAGCTCACACAGGTATACTTCTTCAAAAGACGATAAAGATGATCTCTGATCCATCTAAGTCGTCGGACCCACGAAGGATCGATAGGTAACTAACCCCCGCAAAAGACCCACACAGGATCGGGCCCACGTAAGACCTATAGATAAGCACCGCAAAGACCCACATAGGATCGGGCCCACACAGGACCTGTAGATAATCACCGCAAGACCCACACAGGATCGGGCCCACACAGGACCTGTAGGCGCTGGTTCACACAGTACCGCTGAGCGCAAAGACCCACACAGGATCGGGCCCACACAGGACCTGTAGCACTGATCCACGTAGGATCGCTGAGTGCTGTAGTCGTCGTCGTCGAATCCACACAGGATCTCTGTACTGTCGTCGTCGCAGTCACAGTAGCAGTAGCAGCAGTAGTAGTCACAGTAACAGTCACAGCCAGCACTAGGGTTCCCGCACACAGCAAGCTCGTTCGGAGGGTCCGCTCCACGAGCCGAGAGGCTGATACATCAACTGTCACAAAGTCCAGAGTTGATGTATCCAAAAGTTCTGTATCGTCAACAGGAACTCAACGCAACAGACGGCGCGTCGATCGGACGCCCGGTCTGAGAGTTATTGGCATTTTCGTCCCCGGGGCCCGGTTGGTTTTTAAGGCAAAACCAACCCGACCGTACTCCACCTGCGTCCAAACCTCAGGCGGAGTACGCCAAAAGATCTTTCTCACTAAGAGGAACACAACACAGCTGACGGCACGTCAATCGGACGTCCGTAGCTCAAGATATGAGCGTTTCTGCTCCGAAGGCCCGGTTGGTTTCGTGAACGAACCAACCCGGCCGAAGTCAAAGTAATCCGAAACCTTGAATGCGATAAACCGAAACGACCTTCTCGATCCAAGGATCGCATCGCCGCTGACGGTTCGTCAATCGGACGTCCGGTCTGAAAGATATCAGCCTTTCCATCTCACACCCACCCTGGGAAACTTCCCAGGAGGTCACCCATCCTGATCACTACTCTCAGCCAAGCACGCTTAACTACGGAGTTTTAACCACGTCGGCTCCCGAAAAAGAAGGTGCACCTTGAGTATAGTATACCGAAACGACCGTCTCGATCCAAGGATCGCGTTGCCGCAGACGGTTCATCGATCGGAGGTCTGTGGCTCAAGTTATGGCCAAAAGACCGAAGTCGTCTCGAAAACGGGGGGTCCGGGTCCGGGCCGACCCGGCCCGACCCCCCCTGGTCTGACCCGAACCGGGTCGGACCGACCCGGTCCGCTGGACCCGGCCCGGCCGGTGGCGGCGCGACGTTGCGGCCCGGCAAGCGGCGGCGCGGCCAGGGGGCCGCGCATGTGCCGCACGCGGGGGGGGGGGGGGGGGGGGGGGTGGTAAACCCCCCCTTTTTCGGATCTCGGCCGGCCTAAGGCCGGCCGTTTCTTTCTCACGCGGGACCCGCGGGTCCCGCTTCCTAACCAAACCGGCGGCCGGCGCGGCCGGCCGCCTTCTTCTTCTCCGTCGCGGCCGTAGCCGCGGCTCTTCCCCGATCTCCGGCGCCTGGCGAGGCCGGCCGCCTTCTGGCTGCTCCACCGCGGCCGTACGGCCGCGGCCTTCCTGTTCTCCGGCGCCGGCGAGGCCGGCGCCCCTGGCTGCTCCGCCGCGACCGTAGGGCCGCGGCCCTTCATGATCTCTGGCGCCGGCGGCCCGGCTGGCCGCCGGTCGCCTCCTTGTTCCGCCGCGGCCCGTCTCCGGCCGCAGTCTCTTTCGTAAACAACGACGCGGTGCGTCGGCACCGCGTTTCTTCGTCGCAGCTCGCTCCGGCCATTAATTCTTTTGTTCCCGAACGGTTGCGACGACACCGCGCTGTCTCCGCTAAATTAACACGAAAGAATAAAAGGGGGAGGAGAATCGGTCGTGTTCGTGCGGTCCGGTCTCCTCCCGTTATAACGATATCAGTTGGCCAATCGTATAAACACAACAATGAATGTTTCACAATTTTTAATAAAAATTTGGAACTACGCCCAACGGATTATTCTTTCATGTTCGAGGGAATGAAAACACGTAATTTAAAAAGGACAAACCCCATACCTTGAAAATTGACGTCACACGTCGGTTATCGCGGAGGAAGGCGTCGCGGCGTCGGACGTAGATTCCGTGGACGTCGGGGTGCGTCCGAGGAGGGAACGACGTCTCTTCACTTGTCGCTTAAGACGAAGAAGAGAGGTACGTTGTCGTTGGCGATGATTACCACGGTCGGCGACTTCTCCCTTGTCGAGGAGGAAGATGAAGACGGAAGAATCCGTGACGCCGAGTCTCGATGGTCGTGGGATCGATGTTCTTTGTCAGAGAAGAACCGTTCTTCACGTTCTTCGTCGAAGACGAAGAAGATCTTCAAGTCTCTCAACGATTCTCCCAATCCTCTCAAGTAACAAAGGAACTAACCCCAAAAATAAATCAAGCTTACACTTAATTTATTAACACAACCCAACCTTTGGAATTCAAGAGTTTGAATTTCAAAAACTCAAAATTAAACTCACTTATTAATTATACATGAGTTGTATAATTAATTAAAAGTTAAGTTGTCAAGCCTTTAAGAGGGAGAGAGGGGAGTTAGGGAATTTGAGGGGTTTTGGCACATTAAGTGCAAGGGAGTTTAAGGGGGTAGAAGAGAGTTAAGGGGAAGGTGAAGGGTTGGGGCTCGTGTGGGCCCCACCTCACCTTAATCCTAACTTGGTTAGTTAGGAACTTGTGATTCCACCCCAACTTCCACACTTAGGATATAACCACTTAAGAAGATAAATAAAATAAATATTGTATAACAAATTTATTTTACTCTTCATCTCATCCAGAAAATTAAACATCTCCTCCTAGGAAAATGCAACTTCGGGAAAGGTCTCCTTAAGCGAATATCGGCGCTACGAGTTCATCGGTGTCCTCGGATTTCAATTCCGAGCACCGGATCAAAAGTTAGGAAATCCCGCTCGTTCGTTCACTGAACGTACCCGAGCCAAACTTCGGAAATTGATTCCGGGCACTCCAGGCCTCGGAATCAGGTGCCGTCAGAAACCACGCTCTTGTAAAATTCTAAAGAAAATTAAGAAAAAATTCCCCTTGAATTTTACGGGTGTTTACATTACTCCCACCTCAGGGCATTACGTCCCCGTAAAGATACATCAAAAACTAGGGAAACAAATGAGGGTACTGAGCACGCATCTGAGCCTCCCGCTCCCAAGTGCTCTCCTGGAGATTCTCGTGCTCTCATCTGATGCGCACAAGATGAATCGATCACCCACGCAGGACCCGCTCCTATCGATCCTCTATCTCTACTGGAACCTCCGTGAAATTCGCCCCATCGTCAACGTCAAGCTCCCCATGGTCAATGACGTGTGTCGGGCCGTGCACGTATCTCCTCAGCTGAGACACGTGGAAGACGTCGTGCACCCGGTGCAACTGAGGTGGTAGAGCCAGGCGATAAGCCACCTCGCCAACCCTGCTGAGGACCTGGAAATGTCCGATGAAGCGCAGAGATAACTTGCCGCCTCGGCCAAATCTCTGAATACCACGTCGAGGTGAGACCCGCAAGAAGACGTGGTCGCCATCCTCGAACTCTAGTGGCCTCCGCCTCCTATCAGCATATGACTTCTGCCGGCTCTGAGCTGTACTCATCCGCCCCTGGATGACCTGGACCATCTTAGGTCCCACAGGAGCTGCAAGATTTCTTCTTTGCCGATAAGAGAAATCTGGTCTCATCCCCTGGATGAACCACATTCTTTGCCTAAAACAGTCAATCCTAACATGGATGATACTAATCCATACCAAGGATGACGTCGTAAGGCCTCGACGCTACTACTAAGAGATTCAACCGTTACTCTCGCCTCAAAGGGTTGAGTCACACTGTCGGCATCAGTGTGTGGTAACTGGGTCTCCTCCAGTAGATGTCTCACAAGTGAGGGTCAAGTCAACAGCCAAAACTGGAACCTCTTAGTAACATCACGAAAGAGGACAGGAACGAAAATATCACAAAGGTATGCGTCTTTTATTATTGCAGCTCATAAAACAAGACGTTACACAAAAGCAACAAGGAACCAGAAGTACTAAGGATGTATCCACTAGTTCTGCTCCTGTCCACCTGCTCTCGGAGCTGTACTGCCTTGTCCACTAATTGCCTGTTGCTCAAGCACTCGCCGCTGCTTCTCTCTCAGTGGCTCCTCTAACACCCGCTGATCAATCGTACGAGGAGTCGGACAGTCGCGTGCCAGGTGACCCTTCCCGCCATAGGAGTAAGATTGTCCGTTTCTGGCACGCCTGGCTCTGACCCCACCTCGGGTGCCCCGCACCACCGGTCCTAAAACCCGAGATCGTCCAACTGCTAGTCTGGTCCTCCTGGACCTCTGCATCATCTGTCTACTGCCCACAGATGACTCGGCTACTGATCGAAAAAACACGTGGCAAAGGAAGAAGCTCATGTACACGCTCGGGGTGTAGAGCTACTGGCATAAACTCCACCCTGAAGAAGGTCTCGAAGTCTTCCCATGCGAAGGTCATCCCGTCGCAAAACTGAAACAAGTGGCTCCACCACCTGCCTGCTGCTGCCTGAAGGAGGCTGGCAGCAAAGATCACCATGAAGTCTGCCGGCGTCCCCACTAGCCTGAAGACTCCCACCACAGCCTCCAGCCAATCCTCAGCCGCCTGCGGGTCCGTCTCACCCCGGAACCTGGGTGGCCTCTGGCGCTGGAACTCATGCAGCGCACTCAAGTGGCGTGCATCGCCTACTGCTGGGGCTGGTGGCATCGATGGCCCAACGTATGGTAGTATCGCTGGTGCCTCCGTTGGTGCCTCAACTGCAAGAGGGCCCTGTACCGAAGCCTCGTCACTCGGTGGGCTGTCGTCACACTCGACTCTCGGAACCCTAGCTGGCTACCGTCGTGGGGCCATCCTGAAAGAAAACAGGTGCGCCATGGTCAAACAGTATACCTGGTGAGATGACACAAATAAATCACAAAGAAAACTTTGAAACACACACACAACCAATGTTTTCGTGCATTAAGTCGGAAATCAGAAGTCAGGGTCCTGGTGTACGGATACGTCGGTCGCCGCACCAACACTGGACTCCCTGGACTGATAACCACACTCAATACGCTAAGCATTATTGCTTCTCATAAAAAAAAGATCAGAGTTCGCGGTAGAACCGAACTGCTCTGATACCAATTTGTCACGACCTGCCCTCGGAGTCCGTGCCGTGACTACCCCAAGCCTGCCTTCCATAGGCCAGGGGCTGGCGACTAGCACGAAGGCGTAAATCCCGGTAAAAAGGGAAGGCATTTCCTTTGTAAAGTAAACAAACACCACAGAGTAAGAAAGCGGAAAGTAAACACTAAGCAAAAGCAGAGTACAACTGAAAGTGCGGAAAAGTAAATGGGCCAGTATACAAACCCAAACTGAAAGTAAAGTACAACTCGAAAGGGAAAACATCAACTGAAAAGTAAAAGCCGCTACACCGAGCTGTCCACTGGAAATCCCACCTGAAGGGTGGGTACAGATAGCTCCACTGCTCCACGGGTCCCGCCGTCCGCTCCGAGCACGTCCCGCCCAGTGGTCCACCTCCGGGTACCGTCCCGCTCTGCAAGCCTCAGCTAAGGTCAACGTTGTCCGTCGTCTGCAACCAACACAACGTAGTGCGGGCAAAACCCGTGCAGGGGTGAGTATAAGCTACTCAGTAGAGACCCCGAGACCCCTGAAGGTCTCTCAAATCCACAAAGGATAAACCATGAAGAAAGGAACAATCACAAAGTAATAACCGACACTGCTTAGGTATATGCCCATACATATACCTAAGTCATCAATTTCAAATATGCTCCAACCTCTGAGCCCAAGTACAACTCAGTCCACACAGGAAAGTAAACGTATTCCACACAGGAAAGAAAAACATAATCCACACAGGATAGCACAACACAATCCACACAGGAAAGTAACAGGATTCAGCTCACACAGGTATACTTCTTCAAAAGACGATAAAGATGATCTCTGATCCATCTAAGTCGTCGGACCCACGAATGATCGATAGGTAACTAACCCCCACAAAAGACCCACACAGGATCCGGCCCACGTAAGACCTATAGATAAGCACCGCAAAGACCCACATAGGATCGGGCCCACACAGGACCTGTAGATAATCACCGCAAGACCCACACAGGATCGGGCCCACACAGGACCTGTAGGCGCTGGTTCACACAGTACCGCTGAGCGCAAAGACCCACACAGGATCGGGCCCACACAGGACCTGTAGCACTGATCCACGTAGGATCGCTGAGTGCTGTAGTCGTCGTCGTCGAATCGACACAGGATCTCTGTACTGTCGTCGTCGCAGTCACAGTAGCAGTAGCAGCAGTAGTAGTCACAGTAACAGTCGCAGCCAGCACTAGGGTTCCCGCACACAGCAAGCTCGTTCGGAGGGTCCGCTCCACGAGCCGAGAGGCTGATACATCAACTGTCAAAAAGTCCAGAGTTGATGTATCCAAAAGTTCCGTATCGTCAACAAGAACTCAACGCAACAGACGGCGCGTCGATCGGACGCCCGGTCTGAGAGTTATTGGCATTTTCGTCCCCGGGGCCCGGTTGGTTTTTAAGGAAAAATCAACCCGACCGTACTCCACCTGCGTCCAAACCTCAGGCGGAGTATGCCAAAAGATCTGTCTCACTAAGAGGAACACAACACAGCTGACGACACGTCAATCGGACGTCCGTAGCTCAAGATATGAGCGTTTCTGCTCCGAAGGCCCGGTTGGTTTCGTGAACGAACCAACTCGGCCGAACTCAAAGTAATCCGAAACCTTGAGTGCGATAAAACGAAACGACCTTCTCGATCCAAGGATCGCATCGCCGCTGACGGTTCGTCAATCGGACGTCCAGTCTGAAAGATATCAGCCTTTCCGTCTCACACCCACCCTGGGAAACTTCTCAGGAGGTCACCCATCCTGATCACTACTCTAAGCCAAGCATGCTTAACTACGGAGTTTTAGCCACGTAGGCTCCCGAAAAGAAGGTGCACCTTGAGTATAGTATACCGAAACGACCGTCTCGATCCAAGGATCGTGTTGCCGCAGACGGTTCATCGATCGGAGGTCCGTGGCTCAAGTTATGGCCAAAAGACCGAAGTCGTCTCGAAAACGGGGGGTCCGGGTCCGGGCCGACCCGGCCCGACCCCCCCTGGTCTGACCCGAACCGGGTCGGACCGACCCGGTCCGCTGGACCCGGGCCGGCCGGTGGCGGCGCGGCGGCGCGGTCCGGCCAGCGGCGGCGCTGCCAGGGGGCCGCGCATGTGCCGCACGCGGGGGGGGGGGGGGGGGGGGGGCGGGTAAACCCCCCCTTTTTTCGGATCTCGGCCGGCCTAAGGCCGGCCGTTTCTTTCTCACGCGGGACCCCCGGTTCCCGCTTCCTAACCAAACCGGCGGCCGGCGCGGCCGGCCGCCTTCTTCTTCTCCGACGCGGCCGTAGCCGCGGCTCTTCCCCGATCTCCTGCGGCCGGCGAGGCCGGCCGCCTTCTGTCTGCTCCGCCGCGGCCGTAGGGCCGCGGCCTTCCTGTTCTCCGGCGTCGGCGAGGCCGGCGCCCCTGGCTGCTCCGCCGCGGCCGTAGGGCCGCGGCCCGTCTCCGGCCGCAGTCTCTTTCGTAAACAACGACCCGATGCGTCGGCACCACGTTTCTTCGTCGCAGCTCGCTCCGGCCATTAATTATTTTGTTCCCGCACGGTTGCAACGACACCGCGCTGTCTCCGCTAAATTAACACGAAAGAATAGAAGGGGGAGGAGAATCGGCTGTGTTCGTGCGGTCCGGTCTCCTCCCATTATAACGATATCAGTTGGCCAATCATATAAACACAACAATGAATGTTTCACAATTTTTAATAAAAATTTGGAACTATGCCCAACGGATTATTCTTTCCTGTTCGAGGGAATGAAAACACGTAATTTAAAAAGGACAAACCACCTACCTTGAAAATTGACGTCACACGTCGGTTATCGCGGAGGAAGGCGTCGCGGCGTCGGACGTAGATTCCGTGGACGTCGGGGTGCGTCCGAGGAGGGAACGACGTCTCTTCACTTGTCGCTTAAGACGAAGAAGAGAGGTACGTTGTCGTTGGCGATGATTACCACGGTCGGCGACTTCTCCCTTGTCGAGGAGGAAGATGAAGACGGAAGAATCCGTGACGCCGAGTCTCGATGGTCGTGGGATCGATGTTCTTTGTCAGAGAAGAACCATTCTTCACGTTCTTCGTCGAAGACGAAGAAGATCTTCAAGTCTCTCAACGATTCTCCCAATCCTCTGAAGTAACAAAGGAACTAACCCCAAAAATAAATCAAGCTTACACTTAATTTATTAACACAACCCAACCTTTGGAATTCATGAGTTTGAATTTCAAAAACTCAAAATTAAACTCACTTATTAATTATACATGAGTGGTATAATTAATTAAAAGTTAAGTTGTCAAGCCTTTAAGAGGGAGAGAGGGGAGTTAGGGAATTTGAGGGGTTTTGGCACATTAAGTGCAAGGGAGTTTAAGGGGGTAGAAGAGAGTTAAGGGGAAGGTGAAGGGTTGGGGCTCGTGTGGGCCCCACCTCACCTTAATCCTCACTTGGTTAGTTAGGAACTTGTGATTCCACCCCAACTTCCACACTTAGGATATAACCACTTAAGAAGATAAATAAAATAAATATTGTATAACAAATTTATTTTACTCTTCATCTCATCCAGAAAATTAAACATCTCCTCCTAGGAAAACGCAACTTCGGGAAAGGTCTCCTTAAGTGAATATCGGCGCTACGAGTTCATCGGTGTCCTCAGATTTCAATTCCGTGCACCGAATCAAAAGTTAGGAAATCCCGCTCCTTCGTTCACTGAACGTACCCGAGCCAAACTTCGGAAATTGATTCCGGGCACTCCAGGCCTCGGAATCAGGTGCCGTCAGAAACCGCGCTCTTGTAAAATTCTAAAGAAAATTAAGAAAACATTTCCCTTGAATTTTACGGGTCTTTAAATCCCTAAACACTAGACAAGTCCAAAAAGTGGACACAATATCCTATCATGACCAAAATCTCAAAATTGGTGGATTAATAAAAACTCTTTCTTTAAAGAAACAATGGAGAACCGAGAGGTCCTCTTAGACACCATCAAGAAACTCATCCACACTAACAACCAAAGAACACATCCACCATCGATGAATCCGGAAACTTAAGAAACTAAGGTCTCTTTCAACATTCCACAAGCACTATCCCACTACAAGAGGATCCACAAATCAACTAAATAAATGGGTGTAGACTCAATCAACAATGATCAATAAAAAATTCTTTATACTGATCAACTAGAGGATTTTCCAATGGCGAAACAATACGGGTTGCATTTCAGTTGTGCATTAACCCTTAATGCGGGTGTACCTTATCCAATGAGAGAACCCAAGGACCCAACCAAGCAGGTACATTGGTCAAAACATGCCACAAACTATATCCAAGAACATGAAGGTAACTACCGCAAAGGCATCCCGAAACATTTTTCAAAAGAGACCACTAACCGTCTATACAACACAGCTTACTGACCAAACACAAACCCAAAACGCAGTTCAAACAGAAGGGGTTCATGGAATCAAAACATCCCACAAAGTAAACATTTTCAAAAACCCATAATACAAACCATACCAAACTATTCATCAAGACCTTATGTTTTTATTTAAAACCAATTCATAGAAAACAAACGTTTTGGCAGTAAGTGTATCCACCAATGGTACCCCATTGGCCTCACACATGCATGTTTTTTTGCCACACTGGGCACCCTACTCATATCTGTCCCAACACTCATCCAGTCATGCCATCAACCATAAATAATCTCATATAACCCCATGTATGTGGTAACTCATGGAAATAACCAAGGTTAAAATAAAAATTCAATCCACTCTTCAAAAAGAAAATGGTCTACCAACCCAACCTTTTTCTCAAAACACCTAACGATGTGATCAAAATCCAAATTCACATCTTACAAAACATTTCATAAGGACACATCCATTTAGAAAATAACTCACTTTCATGTTATGCACATCAATTTTAAAGCATCTAATCCCATTAAAATACCCTTTAATTGTTTAGAAAACTATATTGGAAACACTTTTGAAAACCAACTTCAATATGGTTCCGACTTTCAAAAGAGGTGTAATCATACAATTTTCCATTTCAATTTTTTTTTGAAAATTTAGTTCCACCATTTCATAAATCAAAAAATTCCCTATTTATTTGAAAATCATTTCAAAAATACTTTATGCTTCTTAAAAACAAGTCACTTTAACACCAAAGTTCGATGATTTCAAAACTAAAGCACAAAAAAATGCGAGAGGAAACTAGTTTCAGTGGGTGACTTGGACATATGGTTGGAAGCCATATTAAAATCACTTCACCATCATAGAGATTGTTCTAGATAATATACCCAACTCCACATGGTTTTCCAGACCCTGCGAGCTCACTGATTCCATTAACCCAACTCTCTTTTCATTTCCCCTAATCATCATCAGACTAAGAAAACCAAAAGACATAGATAAATCCTGACTTCCTTGGAAACATGAATCCCGACATGAGGTGTGGTGATCAAGCACACTACCCATAACCGGAATTTCATGCCCTGACAATCATAACTCCAAACTATCCTGACTATCTCCCAGATAACATGACTCAAATAGAGAAGACCTCCATTTGATACCATTTTGTCACGAACCGAATCGATCGCCACCAAAACTGGAACCAAACCCAGCCTATCACAAGGACCTAAGGGAGTTCCCAATCCCCATGGGCTGGAACAAGTGCCCGGGTATCATAAAATGAAAATTGGGAACGATTTACCTGAGTTTATAAACATAAAACAACAAAAGAATCCAAAAAAACAAATCTGGATTTTTCAAACCAAACAATCTTTTACAAAAATTCAGAACTGAATTACATAGTCTAAAATTACTCACCAAGACTATAACAGAGGTAAAAAACCAAAAAAAGAACATCCCAATAACTTCAACATGTCAAGAGGAATCTCCCTCAAGCTATCTCCACAACAACACATCATGAATGACCGGTGAAAACCCGAACTGTTGGCACAAAAGTTGTACCCAAACATGAGACAACAAAAAATAACCAAGTCTACATACACCCAATGGTGTACGTAGGGTGTGAGACAATTCCCAGTAGCATAACACCACTAAGAGATTCCATGTGATAAACATTCAAAGATGAAAATCATGAAAGTTTTCAAAAACATGTAATTTCTAGTTACAATTTCTAAAATATGCAACTTAAAAAAATAGTTCTCAAGTGGGATAATTTAAAGAATCGACACTTTTAAAATAAATTCAAAATATAATGAGTTTTCCAGACAAAAATATCATATGACGACCATAATTATAAAGGATCTAATGAGCACATGCAATAGGAAATAACCCCAAGGCACTAACTAGCTGTGGGTCCCAGGTACCTCGTATCTCGTTGAGAGTAACCACAAAAAATATTTGTTCCTATGCACGAGCGACTGGCAGGGAACATAACCATAACCTAGTGGTCCCCAATCATCATCATCATAGTTTAGTTAGAGTTGTAAGTGTCAATCTTTCCAAGTGAAACAGAGGCCAAACCCCACGAATTCACTAGCATACTAGTACACGTCCACCCACCCAGATACCCGGGTTTTCCCTTTGTGCTCAAACAAGTTAAACAAGCCAAGAAATATAGTTCTCACATGAATATATCACTTCCACATCACACATTAGCCAAAAAGACCCATGTACATCACATAAGTCACAAATTCCACTTCTCATTCAAATGAATTTTGAAATCAAACTCACACCAAAATATCCCACAACACTTTTTGCATAACATTCACAATCCAACACATCCTTTAAAAATTTTATAAAGTCCCTCCAAATATGATAAATATCACGTAACATCCCAATCACATGTTTCATAAAACGTTTTTTATAAAAAAAAATCATTTTTCACATCGCACTCACACAAACAGCCCAAATCACGTTCACACCTCTTTCACATTTCAGTAAATCCATTAAACATTTTTATAAAACATTTCTAAGAGGATAAACATCACATGCCAGACCTATTAATATTTTAAATGGTCTATTTGAATGTATAAATAATCCAAAATAGTTTTCCAATATGGTTTCACCTCTTACATAAATCATTAAAACGTTCAAAACTTTCATAAAACAATTCTAAAGAGTGTACCAGATCTTTTCACATAAAACCCATTTCAAAACCGTATTTCAAATACAAAATCACACCAAAAAAAATTAAAAACAAAACTGAAAGCCCCAAAATCAATTATTAAACTACCCCAAAGTGTTATAAAAACACCTCAAACAATACCACAAAAGATCCACATGAAAATCACACATTTTCAAAATAACTTTCAAGAAGTACAATAAGGTTTTACACCTTAAACCCATTAAATAAAACCACTTAAAGACCTAATGTCACACCAATAACCTACCAACTCAGAATTTTCATCCTAAACAAGAATTATTAAACCAATTTCATATGTTATAAAACACACCCAAACAATACCCAAAGGGTTTCTCATGAAAAACCCCCAATTTTAAGATAAAATGAAACTATAAAAACAAATGCTTTGCCACATACAACATAAATAGTTCCCGCACCACACATAGAATATTAGGAACATGAATAATAAGTAATTAAAGCAAACTAACTCATCTAGAAATGATTACATAAGGAATCACCTACCTTTTGATTTGAAACCCTCAAAACATGGTGTGAAACATTAAGCGCACAACCGCCGCACCAAAAGGAATATAAATCCAGACCTAGACCACCAAAAATCGACCCAAAAGATACCAAATCAGTCCTTATGATCAAACCCCAACTTCTGGACATGAGTAACTTCAAGAAAGTGGAAATAAAACTAAAAGAGGATGGAAGGAACCAAGAAGAAATTCCCTTACTTGAAATATCTTGAACAAATTGGCCCCAATCAACCAATATTTGAATTTTTAAGTACACTAAACTGGTATGTAGGATTGAGGGATTCATATTAGGTCATGTGGGGACTTAAATGGGGGTAAAAGAGTGAAAATTAAAAGATTTATGAAAGAATCAACATACCTTCTCAAATATGGACGATTTGAGGAACCCTAAGAAGTTCGTCCCTAAATCGTGATGCCAAAGATATCCAAAAAGGGGGGTAAAGAGGCTGGGGTCGCATCTGGGTGTAATGTGATCGTGTGAGACTTGGAATCACCTAAAAATAAAAAATATTGAATTTGTTATTAAATAAATAAAATTAATTTTTAAAATTGGATATGGGCTTCCGGGCAGGCCCAATCCCTTAAATAAAAACAAATATAAACATTGGTTATGCATTTTTAAAGGCTCCAAAATTTAATTTTGGTTTTAATATATCAGGGGAGGACATTTAAGAGTTGTAATTAGTGAAAAATATAAAAAATGAAAAAGTTATAAAAGAAATAAAATTTATTTTAAATCTAGAATTGGGCTCACTGTTTGGCCCAATTCATGAAAATTCACCTATTCTACATAAAAACATTGGAAACACCCAAAACAAAGCATCAATTGAAATTAAAATATAAAAAAATTAAAATAATCTATATATGTAATAATTCTCCCCACCATGAAAACTTTCTTCCCCGGAAAGTCACAACAAGGCCACAGAAACAACCAAACCCAATTGAGAAATCAAGAGGTACTCCTTTGCCAGGTTTCTCCCCCAAAGGCAACAACACCTCCAATGATCAATGATGGAAATAATAATCTCACAAACCAAACATTCACCACTTTCCTGAAACAATCCATTACAATCAAGCTTTATCACAAATGAAAACTCCTCAAACAAAATCTGAACAATACTCAATCAATTTACCCAAATAAACAACAACATCGAACAAGGTTACACTTACCCTACTATAACTAAACCATTGGGAACTCTCCAATATCAATGTTTATTGAAGGAATATGTAGGTATTTAGAGATCTCTAAATGATAATACCTACTTCCCAGACAAGTCCATGGAAAAATATGAGTTACTCATATGAAGAGACAAAAATGGGCTCCCCACCATAAGAGACAACTTAAATATTTTTCCCGAGACAGAATCAAGACACTAATATGGGGAGGCCAAAACATACTCCATAGTACAAGGCCTATACATCCATTATAAATTTACAAAATAATATGCATGATACCCATGGTGGGTCTTCCCACCACATGAACCAACCATATTAACCGACTGGCGTGGGCCGACACGAAAAGACCCAAAAATTAAAGAGTTGGGACGGTCGCACGGTTGGTGTGCACAGTTTGGGAAATTGTGTGATAACTATGTGGATCCTTATATTTCCATGGTTTTTTTATTCATGATTTTAACTAACCATGTAAAAACCATGTGCTCAAATTGTATAGCCAAATTTCCAAGCATTCTTCATAGACTCAATGGAAACCGAAGGGGGAGGGAATAATATTGTGTGATGACATGGGTACAAGACCCTCCACCTATTTCCATCGAACGGGAACAACAGAAGATATATTATGACACCATATATTTAAACTCTTCCTATATTTCATACTAAGGATAGGACTTTTTACAGGGGTTTAAATGACATTGGAGTTTCCCCTGACTACGCGCCAGATTCTCTACGAGACCTATGGCTAGAGCTCAAAATATTGAAGCATCTTCTGCCTCGCAGATAGGCTATGGAAACCCCTGTGTGGAAATTCTTCATTCGGTGCCACAATTAACAACACCACATACCTCGATGGGTTCATCAATACAAAACACACTCCATAACTCACTTTAAAAAAACTAGACATTTCACTGAAACAAGGGGTCAGAAGATAAACACACATCGCACCTTATTTCTTTATGTGAGAAACAACAGAAGGGAAGGACACATATAAACACCTTCCTCTAAGATGGAGGATTTGATGTTTTCCCAAGGGATAAATAATCCCAACATAACATATAACCTCATAGGATTTTGTGACATTCAACTTTATATTCAAAAGATCACACAATATCACAATGCGTCACTAAACATGACCCTTTCAATTGATAGAAACAGTACACGGAACGGGATCATAGTACAAGTCCCCAAACAGTATACAATTCCAAAAAGTGGACACAATATCCTATCATGACCAAAATCTCAAAATTGGTGGTTTAATAATAACTCTTGCTTCCAAGAAACAATGAAGAACCCAGAGGTCCTCTTAGACAACATCAAGACACTCATCCACACTAACAACCAAATAACACTTCCACCTTCGATGAATCTGGAAACATAAGAAACTAAGGTCTCTTTCAACATTCCATAAGAACTATCCCACTACATGAGGATCCAAAAATCAATGAAATTAATGGGTGTAGTCTCAATCAACAATTATCGATAAAATATTCCTGATATTGATCAACTGGAGGATTTTCCAATGGCGAAACAATATGGGTTGCATTTTAGTTATGCATTACCCCTTAATGGGGGCGTACCTTATCCAATGATAGAACCATAGGACCCAACCAAGCTGGTCCATTGTTAAAAACATGCCACAAACCATATCCAAACACATGAAGGGAACCACTGTAAAGGCGCCCCTAAACATTTTTTAAAAGAGACCACTAATCGTCCCTACAACACAACTTACCGACCAAACAGAAACCCAAAACACAGTTCATACAGAAGGGGTTCTTGGACTCAAAACATCCCACAACATCAACATTTTCAAAAACCCATAATACAAACCATACAAAAAATATTCATCAAGACATCATGTTTTTCTTTAAAATTAAATCATTGAAAACAAACGGTTTAGCAATAAGCGTATCCACCAATGGTACCCCATGGGCCTCACACATGCATGTTTTTGTCCCACACTGGGCACCCTCCTCATATCTGTCCCGGCACTCATCCAGTCATGCCATCAACCATCCATCATCCCATATAACCCCATGCATGTGGTCACTCATGGAAATGCCAAAGGATAAAACAAAAATTCTTTCCACTTTTCAAAAACAAAATGGTCAACCAACACAACCTTTTTCTCAAAACTGCTAACAATGAGATCAAAATCCCAATTCACATCTTAAAAAACATTTCATAAGGACACAACCATTTTGAAAAGAACTCACTTTCATGTTATTCACATCAATTTCAAAACCTCTCATCCAATTAAAACACCCTTTAATTGTTTAGAAAAATATATTGGAAACACTTTTGAAAACCAACTTCAATATGGTTCCAGCTTTCAAAAGGGGTGTAAGAATACTATTTTCCATTTCCAAACAATTCTGAAAATTCAGTTCCACCATTTCATAAATCAAATAATTCCCTATTTATTTTAAAATCACTTCACAAAAACATTATGCTTCTTAAAACCATGTCACTTTAAAACCAAAGTTCAAAGGGTTCAAAACTAAAGCACAAAACAATGAGAGAGAAAACTAGTTTCAGTGGGTGACTTGAACATATGTTTGGAAGCCATATTCCAATAACTTCACCATAATAGAGAGTGTTCTAGGGAATATCCCTGGATCCATATGGTTTTCCAGACCCTGCGAGATCACTGAGACCATTAACCCAACTCTCTTTTCATTTTCCCTAATCATCATCAGATCAAGAAAACCAAAATACCTATATAAATCCTGACTTCCCCTGGTGACTTGAATCCCGACATGATGTGTGGTGATCAAGCACACTACCCATAATAGGAATTTCACGTCCTGACAATCTTAACTCCAGACTATCCCGACTATTTCCCAAATAACATGACTCAAATAGAGAGAACCTCCCTTTGATACCATTTTGTCATGAACTGAATAGATCACCACCGAAACTGGCACCAAACCCGTCTCAAAGGTCATTACCGATCCCAATGGGCAGGAACAAGTGCCCAGGTATCATAAAATGAAAATTGGGAACGATTTACCCGAGTTTATAAACATAAAACAACAAAAGAATCCAATGAAACAGATCTGGATTTTTCAAACGAAACAATGTTTTACAAAAATTCAGAACTGAATTACAATGTTTGAAAAACTCAACAAGACTATAACAGAGGTACAAAACCAAAAATAGAACAGCCTAAGAACATCAACATGGCAAGAGGCATCTCCCTCAAGCCATCTCCACAACAACACATCGTGAATGACCGGTGAAAACCCGAACTATTGGAACAAAATTTGTACCCAAACCTGTGAAAACAAAAATAACCAAGTCTACATACCACCAAGGGTGTAATTAGGGTGAGATACAATGCCCAATAGGATACCACCACTAAGAAATTCTGTGTGACAAACATTCAAATATGAAAATCATGAAAGTTTTCAACAACATGTAATTTATAGTTACAATTTCTAAAATATGCAACTTAAAAAAACAGTTTTCAAGTGGGCTAATTTAAAGAATCAACACTTTTAAAATAAATTCAAAATCTACTGAATTTTTCAGCCAAATATACCGTATTCCGACGTTAAGTATAAAGGATCTAATGAGCACAAGAAATAGGAAATAACCCTTAGGCACTAGCTAGCTTTGGGTCCTAGGTACCACGTATCTCGGTGAGAGTAACCACAAAAAATATATGTTCTCGTGCACGAGCCACTAGTTGGGGATATACTCGTAACCTATTGGTCCCCAATCATCATCATCATATTTTAGTAAGAGTTGTAAGTGTCAATATTACAATGTAAAATTGAGGCCAAACCCCACGGATTCACTAGCATACAGTACACATCCACCCACCTAGATACCCAGGTTTTCCCTTTGTGCTCAAATAAGTTCAACAAGCCAAGAAATATAGTTTTCACATGAATATATCACTTACACATCACACATTAACCAAACAGCCCCATGTACATCACATAAGTCACAAATTCCACTTTTCATTCAAATGCATTTTGAAATCAAACTCATCCCAAAATAGGTCACAACATTTTCTGCATAACTTTCACAATCCAACACATCCTTTAACAATATTATAAATTTGATCCAAATATGATAAAAATAACATAACATCCTAATAACTTGCTTCATAAAACCCTTTTTATAAACAAAAATCCATTTTTCACATCGTACTCACACAAACATCCCAAATCACCTTCACACCTCTTTCACATTTCCGTAAATCCATTAAACATTTTTATAAAACATTTCCAAGAGGATAAACATCACATGTCAGACCTATTCATATTTAAAATGGTCCATTTGAAAGTATAAAAATCCAAAATAGTTTTCCAATATGGTTTCACCTCTTACATAAAACATTAAACCATTAAAAACTTCCATAAAACAATTCTAAAGAGTGTACCAAATCTTTTCACATAAAACTCATTTCAAACACGTATTTCAAGGAAACAATCACACCAATACAAATTAAAACAGAATTGGAAGCCCCAAAAACATTTATTAAACTACCCCCAAGTGTTATACAAACACCTCAAACAATAACACAAAACATCCACATGAAAAGCACACATTTTCAAAATCAATTTCAAGAAGTACAATATGGTTTTACAAATTAAAACCATTGAATAAAACCACTTTAAGACCAAATGTCAAACCAATACCCTAAAAACTCAGAATTTTAATCCTAAATAAGATTTATTAAACCAATTTCATATGTTATAAAACACACCCAAACAATACCCAAAGGGTTTCTCATGAAAAAAAACCAATTTTAAGCTAAAATAAAACTATAAAAACAAATGCTTTTCCACATACAACATAAAAAGTTCTCGCACCACACACATCATATTAGGAACAAGCATAATAAGTAATTCAAGCAAACTAACTCATCTACAAATGATTAGACATGGAATCGCCAACCTTTTGAGTCGAAACCCTCAAAAAATGGTGTGAAACCTTAAGCGCACCACCGCCGCACCACAAGGAATATAAATCCATACCTAGACCACCAAAAATTGACCCAAAAGATACCAAATCTGACCTTAAGATCGAACCCCAACTTATGGACATGAGGAAATTCAAGGAGGAAATAAAACTAAAAGAGGATGGAAGGAACCAAGAAGGAATCCCCTTACATGAAATATCTTGAACAAATAGGCCCCAATACACAAATATTTGAATCTTTAAGTAATCTAATCTGGTATGTAGGATTGAAGGATTTATATTAGGTCATGTGGGAACTAAAATGGGGGAAAGGAGTGAAAATTGTAAGATTTATTAAAGAATCAATTTACCTTCTTAAATATGGACTATTTGAGGAACCCTAATACGTTCGTCCCTAAATCGCGATGACTAAGATCTCAAAAATGGGGGAAAGAGGCTAGGGGAGAGTCTGGGTGCAATGGGATCGTGTGAGACTTGGAATCACCGAAAAATACCTAATATTGAATATGTTATTAAATAAATATTGTAAATTTTTAAAACTGGATATGGGCTTCCAGGCAGGGCCAATCCCTTAAATAAAAACAAATATATACATTGGTTATAGATTTTTAAAGTCTCCAAAATTTAATTTTGGTGTTAATATATCAGGGGAGGACATTTAGGAGTTGGAATGAGTAAAAAATATTAAAAAACAGAAAAGTTATAAAATAAACAAAAATTATTTTTAAATATGGAATTGGGCTCACATTTTGGCCCAATTCATGAAAAATAACCTATTCTACATAAAACCTTTGGAAACCCCCAAAACAAATCATCAAAGAAAACTAAAATAAAAAAAAATTTAAAATAATCTATGTATGTAACATATCATTCCACCAATGCAATTTAATATACTTAATATTTCTCTCATAAAAATTCATTTCAATCTTATGTTCCACCCCTTAATATTTTACACTTATATTTAGTGAAATATATATCTCATAATATATGGAAATTGTGTTATTAATAGATTTTCCTATGTCTAGAATCATTAAAATTACACATAGTGTTGGTGCACTTCTTATTCCGATAGCAAAAAGAGAAAAATATAATTAATACAAGAATGTCTTCTCATGCATTGTTCTAAAGATTATAGTTTGCATTATAACATTTAAAAACAAATTCTTCAATGCGGATGGAATATTGTTAAAAAAACATATATAATATGATACGTTAAACATATAAAAAATTTATCATCTACCATCATATGTATTAATATTTTACCTTATATATATTTTTTAAATTAACAGACGAGTCCTTTCTCATAAGTAATAATTCTTCCCAAAGTCTCTTTCATTTCCTTCAATCATTCCATGTTAATATATTTTTTAGAGATCTTTTGGGAAAACATTATTTGAACAGTAAGTGTGTATTTCACTACCCTATAGTGAAATTTATGACATTAAATTCTTCCCAGTATTGTGCTACATCCAAAGAACCAAGAAAATCATCTCCCAACACAAACACTTGAATTTTTAGATCTATAGATAGTTTAAAATAGAGAAAGGTGGAATGTTATTTATTTTTAAATATTTCTCCTAGAATTTTTATTCATGATCTATAAGGATTAAGAAGCATCAAATTTCGAAGAGGGGTGATTTGAATTTTGAAAGGGATTTTGGGAAAAATTTCATTAATCAGTTAACACCTTTTACAATATTATTTATTGTGGAATGAAACTAATGAAAGATATATATTATAATACATGATAAATGTTTACTCATTAAATATAATAATAGAAATTAATATGGAAAAAATTAGAAAAAAATCAGGGTAATTAATTTATAAATTTACAGTGACCATAAATATGGCCTTTATATTTTAAAAAAAAATTCATATTGAAATAATAATGGCAAAATAGTATTACACTATATATCATAAAAATTTAATTAGATTAATAAAATAATCCTAAAAATGATCATAGGCCCTACATGTATTTAGTGTTCAATTATTCACAATTAATATTAAAAATTTAAAAAAAATTATATAAAATCATAAACTAACTGAAGGAAACTTTTTTCTCCACACATACCATATAAATTATCCCAAAATAAAAAGATATAATGTCTTAAATTCTGATTTTTAAAATTTATTGTAGATTATAAAAGACAATACAATTTAGATAGGATAAAGTTATAATGTTAGGACTATTAGGATGGTCAGATTCCTTTGAACATCATTATATCCGTAACTTTTATTCTTCTTAAAATCCATTATGAAAACAAAATATAAATTATCATCTATATTAAATAGAAAGAAATATTGAAAACACAAAAATGTAAAGATAATATTATTACATTCCACAGTAGGGTCTATGTATTTTCTACCTATAGTATGGAAGTTATAAGGAACATCCCTAATAAATAGAAGGATAGATATTTTTTAGAATGAAACACTATATTAAATTTTCCCGAATAATTTTCACTTGAAACTATAGTCATAAAGAACTATGAATCGTTTATTTCATGGTGTCCTCTTTAGAATAGTATATCCTTATAACAATTGAGATGCGAAAACATTTAGTACTATTCCCCTACTACATTTTTCTGAGTAGTGGTTTCCATATTTTTTTTGTGATTATAAACATTATATTTCTTACCACATGGTTTAACATGAGAAAACAATTTTTAAATTCTATGTAACTTAGTACCATCAACATTATATAATCTATAACAAACATAAAAATACACCATCATCTCTTTTAAATAGTTAACTTCTCTAATAAATTTACCAAAATTAAGATTATCCTCTTGAATAATCCAATGTGGTAGTAAATAATGAAATAATAAAATTTGATGATCAGTAGATAGTTGATATTTATAAAAATTTAAATAATAATTATATCCTTATTTATTTGTCTAACATCATGGAGTTCATATTGATTACCACTATAATGTAGATGGACTTTTTAGGTAGTGGATGTGATTTTAGAAAATCCTCAAACTCTAGGGTCTCTTCATTAAATAGGATGTATTTTTAAATATTTTTAGAGGGTATACTCACATATTTGGATGAGATTATTAATCTATTAGGTGATTGAGTTTCATGTATAAATATTCAATTAATTTTGGGGTCGTGTATTCTTTGATATCATTAATTGGATCTCAAAATAACCCTTTTATAGGTAGATTTTTAAACTACTCTCACATTTCATGCATTATGTTCAATTAAGTCACTTATATAATAGGGAGAGTCTAAAACATATTTCATTTTAAACACTTCTTATTTTATTTATGTAATTATGAAAACAATTAAGTATATAAAAAATAAGCTGTATTATTTTGTGGAAATGGATCCTAATTCAAATTAATCCTCTTGTAGTGTCCTCGTGAATAAATTTTAAATAAAAACAAAATTCTAGTTATATACCAGGGTTGTATCTTGATGACGTTTACTCTATTGGACCCTGAATCATAATTATTTTAAATATCATACAAAATTTATATTATTTCTTACTTGGATCATGAATTCCATGGTGTTTTTATTTAATTTATGTTGATGTTCATTGAAAATAATTAATCCACACTAAACATGGATTTAATTTTGGTCCAAAGGGTAGGTTTCAAAGGGTATGTAGTAGTGGAGCACTAACTAGATTGTAGCCTATAGTACAGGATCTAGATCTCTTGAAGGACAATTGGCTAATTAGTGGAGTCTAAATTGGAATCTAGTTGGAGTAGAATGATTAGGTGTGCTTCCATGTAAGCCTTGGATACTTTGTGGTGGATACATTATACTCAGTGGCATCATGACTACTTGTTCATGTTTCTATTTATAGTAGTCAAAAAGTGTATGATTATATTCATAATTGTTGTATTTAAATTTGTTGGATTATAAAACCTAATGAATTATATAAAAGGAGATCAATTGTTCTTCAATTCTTCATCCCACTTCCACCTAATAAATTTCCTGATACTGTAACACTATCAAGGATCATTGTAAATCCAATTATCTCAAAATCTCTAAAGAGAATAAAGTTCCCAATATTAATCATTCAAGGGGAGATAAATCCATCAACAGAGGAGATCATATGCACCAAATCATGAAGGATTTGTTCTTCAATTACATCATCCAAGGTTCTAAGGAAATTATTATTCAATCATATGAGCCTCTTTCTATCTCCTCCTTTAGAGAATGTTTACAAAACCCTTTTTCTCTAACTTCTCTCCCCCGTCATTATCTTTATTTATATATTTATCTAATCATTCAAAATATATTGAATATTTTGGATTGTAAAGGTGTTAAAAATATTAAATTTAATTATTTCTCATATCCCAACATTTCTTTGGTTCTTGGTTATATATTTTAACCCTAGTGTTTTCGTTCTTAGTTTTCCCTTTAATCTAAGGGAATGAGGTTCATGTTATTATATTTAAAAAATGGGTTTTTTAGTTTATTAGATTGTATTAAAACCATGTTTTTTTATTTCTTATTTATCAGTCAATCTAAGGGGATTATTAAATTCAACATCATAATCATAGTCATGGGGATAAAATGTTGAGGAACCTTCGGGTACTATTACTGAACATCATTACCAAATAACCCCTTTACTTTTAATTTTTACAATTATTTCTCATTATTTACTTATTATTATTTCCAATATATTTAAATTTTTTATGTTAATTAAATTCTTTAAAAAATAAATCCTTTTTGAATAAATTTATATATTTAATTTAATTTTTCAAAAATAAAACTCTATTCAATATCTCTTACCAATATTTGGTATCTAAGGGCACCATTTATATTATTTAAAACAATAATTTCTATAATATTATTTCATTGGTACAAATATTTGGCATGAAATGAGCATCTTAATATATTTCCTAATTTATTTTTTTCAAAAAAAAATCTAATATTAAAATCGATTTTTGATTTTCATATATTAACATATTTTCAAGTTATATTGAAAAATAAATATACATCTTATAAGTGTTACCCTATCATTTATTGTTCTTTTTATTCATATTAGAAACCTCACATGTTTGTTATTCATATAATAATTGGTTATCCTAAATGGAATATTATTATTCATAGTTATACACCTACAACTAAAAAAGATTATAAATGGACCTCAGATGATATTTCAAATATTTAACTTGATAGAAAGTTTATGAATGACTTTATTTTAGGATTAAATCAAAATTAATTTAGTATAATAACTACTTTTAAAATGGTTAATGAAAACTGTAATCTCTTATAAGTCACATATGAGGGTACAAATAAGGTTATAGAAACTATAGTGGTTTGTTGAGACACAATTTTAATATATTCTCCATGCATGAAATTAAACTATTAGTTTCATGTTTTCCCTTATTATTTATACTTAAAAAGGATGGAAATATATTATTTTTACTATTTTTATAGAAACATTAGACAATAAAATTAAATGGGTTTTTTGAAGTTCCTGTATTGAAAAAGTTATGGTGATCCCAGAAGCCAAGGATATTATAAATACTGTGGTTGAATAGCTCATTGGATCACACATGATATATGATATAACAATGAAATTTAAAGTTGTAAAGTAATATTTTAATGATAATTAATCCATGAATAAATTATACTATAAAATAATCAAGGATAATTATTTTGAAAAGGAAATCGATATGAAACTAGGACTTAATTTTTAACAAGGAGATTTATAAAATTTCTCAAGTTAAACAAAAATAAGAAAGACATCAGATTAGAAAAAAAGAAAAAACAAAATGGTGTTCCTAAATTAACCTATAATTGTTACAAAAATTAGTCCTACATTAAGCTATATTTTACATTGAACAAAATGCTTAAATAAAAAATGTTAGGTATGGAGGCTCTAGAGGTCCCCACATGGATTTATAGTGATGATTTTATTTCATCTAATTAAACTAGAAACTCATATTCTAAATGCCTTAGAGATTATCTTGAGGTTGGTGAAGAATTAGTTACCCACCCTCTATAATTCTTCTTTTTCCTATAATTATTTTGTTATATCTAAAAACTAAATTGGAAACTTTTATAAGGAACTTATGTACAAATATGATAATATTTAAAATAGGTATAAACAATTTTATAACATATAATATCATATTTTTAAAAGTAAATGATGTTTTGGTTTTTAAATAAATAAATAAATCAGATGTTTATGTTTTCAAAACTAAAAGAAATAACCTCAAAATAATAATTTTATTTTTTACCCAAGGTGAAAAAATTCTCAATATTATTATTGGTTCACAATGTGTTAAAATAATTAATCATGGTTTTGGGTTTTAAAAATATAATTAAATTTATTCAAAGTCAACATCTTATTTGAAATGTGTTTCTCAAAATATTTTTTACATGAATTATCATAATTGTTGGAATATTTTGATAAAAAGTTTTTTACCAAAAAGCTATAAATGGGAGGGTTAAATATTTCCCTAATTCTTATAATTTGTCTCTGAAATATATGAAAATTTTCATCCCTAAATAATTACTTGCCATTATTTGTGGAACTAAATATGATTCCTTTCCTAAAATTTTTACTAACATTTATAAAACCTCATGGGCACTGAAAGATATTTTTTATTATGGGGATTCTACACAAAACCTCATTGATCTATCAAACATTGGAAACTCTTTAAAAGATGGTGTTTGACCCCTATCAACTCTTGTAACCTTGAGTATATGGTTTTATGCTCAAAGTGAGGGGAAGTATACCTATTTTATTCAATATAATATTTGAAAATCAATCTCAAACTTCATTTAAATATATTCTAAATTTATTTTAGTTTAATTACCTCAGAAATTTAATTTAAAAATCACTCGTCATTCATTTATATGATTACCATAAAATGGGTGAATTTTCATTCAAAAAAATTATATTTTAATTCTTTTAAAATTTCCTCTCTTTTTATTGGGGTTTGATCTAATTACCTCAATCATGAAATAATTATTTGGGGACCATATATCATCCTAATTTATTTTATTTTTCCCTTTTCAAATTATTTTTTCAAATTTCATAAAAATCGTGAGTTTATCCTTCATCTTTTCTTTTTTACACTGAAATAATAATAACTAATTTATCTCGATTTCTTCAACTTTAATTATTTTATTGTTCCTAATTTTTTTATTAAGTGATACCACATTTAATGATACTTAATTTTTCTCCTCTCTCATATCTAGGAACTATTTTACTAGTCTAAGTTGAAGTTTTTTAATTAAAATATTTTTTAATAACTTTAGTTATTATTGAGATTAATTTATTTGCCTATTCATTTT
Organism: Viscum album; assembly: GCA_963277665.1. Lineage (NCBI taxonomy): Eukaryota > Viridiplantae > Streptophyta > Magnoliopsida > Santalales > Viscaceae > Viscum > Viscum album. The sequence continues at coordinate 745,945,667 of OY728157.1, forward strand.
ATAAACCATGATAGTTTGTGAATTCTAATTTCTTTAATAAATAATTATTTTTTATGAGGGTATTTTAATCCCATTTAAAAAGTTTTTGAAATTATAGTTAATTGAATTTTATATATCTCAAGACCAATTAATTAGAATGTTCCTTTTGAATAATATCAATTACAGATAAGCTTTTGATGGAGGTAAAATATAAAAGAGTGATAATTTCAAATTCTATTTCATCAATATGGATGAATTTGTTTCAAAGTATCATAAGGGAGAGACATGGTTTCACATTTATATGGTAAACTACCTAATTTTATGTTTTCGTTAATCTTTATCATGACATTTATATCAATTGTTTCTAATCATCAAAAGGGGGAAATTTTTGGACCCCAAAGCATAACAATTTTATTTATCACAAAAAATTTATATTGTTTCTATCATTTTTCATGTTATTTCTAGTTGTTTTATTTTATTTCCTTATATTTTTAGTGGAAGGAAACTATCTGGAATAAAGTTGGATTGAATGTTGGTTTAAAAGATATAATTCAATGTATAAGAAATAGTGTAAGAATAGTTAGCCTGTATCAAGTGGTGGTGGATCCAAAACACCAAAATTACTACCTGATACCTAGTGGTGTATAATGAGGTTTCTAGTGGGATAATACATATTGGGTGTGTTTTAAGGTAGGACACTATGTACCTAATGGATTGGGACTGCTGGGCTGAGAAGGAATTCATAGTAGTCACAAAGTGTTTGTCTCGTGTCTTAAATGCTATGGATCAATTCCTTGGACCCTGAAACAAAATTCAGGCAATAAAAGGAGATCAACGAAGCCAAAATGTTTTATCCACATATACTGAATCAATTTTTTAATATGAGAATTATCGCAAATCTCAAAGTAGATCCAATTCTGTCAAAATAACCTATGAGAATAAATTTCTCAATATTCATCATTCATGGGGAGATCAATCCATCAACCAAAGATATCAGAGGCACTAAATAATAAAATTAGTATTCAATAATGACATCATCCAAATTACCATTAATATACTTATTCAATAATTTTTTTATATTTCCCTCTCCTTTATTAGATCATTTTTGTAAAACCCCCTAACTCTCAACTCTTATCCATGTCTTTCACATTATTTATATCATGATCTATTCTCATAACATAGATTAAATATAATTAATTGTAATATTCATGAAATAAATAATGTCACATAATTTTCTTCTCCCACTATTTATTTAGATCTTAGTTAATTGTTTAAACAAATTATTTTGGTTCTCTGTTCTCTATTCAAAACATTGGATTGCGTTTCTTGTTATTCTATTAAAAGAAAGTGTATTTTAGGTTCTTGGTTTCCATTAAAACCATGTATATTATGGTTTCTTGTATCCAATTTAAACCATGGATATTATTATATTCAACTTCATAGTCGATCTCATATAGAGGAGATGTAGGGGTACCCTCCATTACTATTTCAAAACAACTTCACCAAATAGCCTATTTCATTTTTCTTTCCCTGATTATTATCCTTGTTCGATTGTTTTTATTTCTAGTAAATTTTCATTGATTATATTTATTGAAATATTTACAATATTAAACATTTTACCATATCAATTAATTAATTAACATTAATTTTTTAAATGGAAATTCACCACCCCCACACACTTTACTTTTCTTCAACCAACATAATATTATTCAATGAACTCCTTATCAATTATTTTAATTTTTTAAAAATTATTTAAATAATCATATAATGGAGTGGTTATTTTGGGTTGGTGAAATAAAAAATAATAAAATGAAAAATGTGTGTCATCTAGAAGATAAGGTTTAGGGGAAAAATTGTTACTCTTATGTTTAATAAATAATATTTTATCAACTATCACATGCAATTAATGAAATTCTCTCATTGAATTCATATGTAATCATATATATGACCTCTATCAGTATAATTTTTATATCTTGAATTTACATTACACCAAAGGATCCCTTAGTGTGCCAAAAATCCACATTCATCCTGAAACATAAAATAATATACCCCTTAATCATTATAATGTCCTACATGATTTCTTTTTATGGAAATCAAAAAAATTCTAATATTTTGGGAGACAAATTATAAATTCAGTTATAATATTTCTAGATATAGTATAATGGATAACCATGAGGTATTCTCAATAAATACTTTTATCATCATGTAGAAACATGAAAACACGTTTGGGTCTTTTATTTAGAAAACAATGGAAGAATCAAGGAACATTATTGGAAAACAAATAAGAAAAAAATTCATTAAGTGAAAAACATATGTATGAAAATGTAACAATAGAAATAAATACTATCCATTAGTAATTGGTTCATCTACTTTGATACTAAATATCATAGATCTTATGAAGTATTTAATAATTATCAAATAAAATCACTTATGGAATTACTAATGTCTCAACACATACTCCATTATCACCATGAATATTAAAAATATATTCCAATATTTCTGATGATTCATTAAATATACTCCCTTAAAATTAAAAAATAAATATCAATCCACCTCTCATAGGGATTTCTCTCTATCATAGGTGATATTTTTCAGATAATATAACAACAAAACTACACTTTCAATACATCATTGTATGAAACAAATAAATATTGGAAAAATAATAATGGTAATAGTGTAAAAATATATTATAGGAGTTAATTTTCTGTAATAACACTCCAATTCAGTAACACCACAAAATATGGTATTATATGATGGTAATAATATTATTTTTATTCTATTATTTATAAAATATCAATCTCCACTTCTAAAAAAATTTAGTGGGTCATCCATCTATTATTAGAGATTAATGATTTACTATGAAAGAGAGAGACACAGACAACACATTATTTAAGGAATTAAATTACATGACACTAGTTAAAAATCACAAAAATACCACAATGATCAATATGTCAAAATAAATGACATAACTACCTGTTTAAAAGAAAAAAATACATTAAAAATGTAACTAAAAATAAAAAATATCCATGTGAAATAAACTATAGATTTCCATTAAATAACTTTTGTTAAAGTCTAGTGATTCCAAAAGAAATATCTAATTAGAGAAACTCATCCTATGTGATTATTGCTTAAATTCTAATTGATCATCACTTAGATGAAATCTAAGACTAATAAAATATATTGTAGCATTAATTGAAAATATCTAGAAATGTTCTTATTTATCATCGATATTGGGTTTGATCATTTGTATTTAATTTAAAATTAAGATAAAAATGGATCCAAGTGAATTTTAATCCTCCATAGAACCTACTAAATCATAAAATTTTAAAAAGCGTAAAAACTATTTATATCATCTTCCCACTATAATTATAAAAAGTTTAAAAACCTTACACAATAACCATCACTATGATGTGACATTTAAAAATAACCCTAGTTTAAATTCTGAAAAAATATAGGACTCTTTTATACATTCTTCACAAACAATTTGAAGAAATGTGGGACTCTAATATATCATAACTAGTCTACATAACCCTTTTATATCTCCCTTCACTGAGTGGAATTAAAGCACATCAACCAAAGTGGTCATATTTAGAAAGGATTAAAAACCTTATGTTTCCCTCTTAATAATGTTAGTTCTTTTAAGAATCGTTATTCTAAGGAAATTATGCTTACACAACTCTAATTCATGGACAAATCACTTTTCATATCCATGTGAGACTATTCAAATTTAATTATAGAGAGAGAAAAACCATTATAACCCAGGTAATTTCATTAAAACTACATGACTTGATATTTTGGTTGATTTTTATTACATTGAAAATGACTTTATCTCTTATGAGAAAAAATGGTTATGTTAATCTAACATAGTGCCTTCACTAATCTCCTAAAATATTCCCTCATGTCCAATGAATCTGAAACAATTATTTGTATTGTCTTGTAATTCATTGGATAGGTCTTAAGAAACTATCAAGTTAGTCATAAATTAATCCAACATAAATCTCTAGAAAATAAAAAATACCTTACATTAGAATCAGAGACCCAAAAATATCAAAAAAATCATTCTCTAGAAAAAATAAAATATCATTTTGTAATATTAAATAAAAAATTGTAGTGATATTAAACACTTCATCCCAAATAATTAGTAATATTATAGAATATTTTCCACAAGTCAGATAATATTAATTTCTAAAAATAAAACCAAATTTCTAATGAAAAATAAACAAAATAATTATCCAATTCCATAAAATCACTTAAAAAAATAAACAACCAAAACTACTCAATGAAAGAAAAACTATTTCAAAACACATATTAATGAAACAATCTTTGAAACTTATATAATAAATCATGTGAAATAATTTTTTACACAAATTAACCAAGATCATAATTATATTCATACCAAAAACCTAATTATTATCACAAAAAGAAATCATTTTTCAGTAATTAAGGAAAAATATTGAAAGATATGGAATTGAAATCACATTTTATTAAAGAAAACATCATATTTTGAATAATAATAATTTGTAAAACATGTATAAAATATAGAAACGTCAAATTTTGAAAAAATTGATCCTTTTCTTCCCCTTAGGAAATTTTTTCAACATACCCTTAGAAGTTTAAATTAATATAAAATATAAAAGACTATAATGTCAACAAAGATATTAATTTTAAATAGATTTTTCCCCAATATAATAATTCTAGGAAAAATATATTATTTTTCTCTCAAAATAAAATTATTTGTAGAAATAACAGTTATAATTATATAATGTATGATCAAATTAGAAAATTTTAAATGGAAATAAACAAACCACATTTTTATTTCCAATTCTCTCCCAAGCTTCATTCTTTCTCCAAGGTGAACAAACACAACCCATTATTTAACCCATAATATAATGACCCTATTTTTTCATATAAGACTACTAAATATTTTATAAAATATTACCAAATATAATAGCTAAATTGCAATAGAGTTCCCTGGACTAAAGGGATTTAGTGTGGTGATACTAAAAATATTGTAAATATTATATTACATGTGAGGAGTTTTTTGGAAATAATGGAATAACTCATGAATGGTGTCCATGGTGGGGGTTCTGAGGGCTCTGTTTAATCTAGAATATAAGGTTTACCATAAGAGTGAAATAACTATTTTTGGAAATGTGTGTTTCGTTGAAAAGAGGTCATTGGTGAATTAATAAATTAATTAAATAAGTAACTTAAATATTTCCCATTACCGAGATCATCCCTATATTTAATCCCCATTATAGTAATGTCCCAAGATTATCTACATAAACCTATATAATGGCATGGATCCTTGAAGAGCGTTTCATGGTTCCTATATATTATGGATCAATGGATCAGTACCTCTATGATCATTACTATTAACACGATTAGTGGATCTCAGAAAATATTACAGCATATGAATTTTCTTAATAATCAATCAATCTAAACATGTGATATTGTGTTTTTTTGTGTTTCTATCTCGGTAAAATGTATTATATGAATATTAATTAATAATTCTTCAAATTAATTCATTGATCAATATCCATTTGTTTGTAAAATTATGACATTTATTCCTAGATCTAGAAATTTAATATTTGTTCATTGCTGATTTTTTCTTCTTGATAATCCACCATTCTAATGGTTTATTAGACTTTTTACTTCTATTTCAATAGAATAATTTTTTATCTGCATACTGATAGTGAAATATTTTTTGTAATTGACTTATGAAAAATTATAATTTAATTTATCTCTCTATTTGAACTCACGACACCCTTATCTCTCATTATTTCTCACATGAAACTATGATACGCCCTCTATAGAAGTGGTCAAAGTAATAGATGAGGTAGTGTTTATCCAGTATAGTCATGGTGATGATATGATAATACTAGGTAATGTTTTGTGATTATAAAAAGTGGGAAATACAGCATGTGGTCACATGATGGAGGCAGCCCAACATGGAAGTTAACATAGTGTTTGTAGTGGCATTGTGTGTGGACAACGCCTACCAATGCGGTGGTGATGATCGACTAGCATGACACTGCTTGAGAGGAGAACATTAATAGGTTCTCAACACTAGTATACACTAAATATATAAACTCTTGGCGGTTTTCATTGTATAGGGTATATAGGGGTGTGTTTGGTGTGGGTAAGGAAACATATAGTGTGTGATAAGAACAAATAGGGTGAAAAAATATAATATTAAAAAAAATAGAATTAAATAATGGGGAGGGGAAGGTGGGTGGGCCACATTTATGGAAAAGAGGATCCATGAATGTGTCATTAACCATTTAACCCTTTGGAGAAAATCTATAATATTAGTATTATAATTTTAATTTTTAGACAAACCTTATTTCTATTAGATCTATACAACAAGTTATTATATAGATGATAAATATATAGTATCATGACCCTAGAAATGAGGCATCTTATTCAAAAACAATGTTGGGTACCAAATTAGAACTCGAGGCTTGGGGAAATGTGTTGAACATCATACATAATATGACAAAAAGTTTTTCTTTACTAAATATGTTTTTTGGGCATGTAAAAAGCCTATTTTTAGTGTTTTTTCATAATTATAACAAAATCATAATTCATTTTTATATTCATTGTGGGTTTCAATGAATTGTTAGTGAATTTAGTTTTTTCCTGTTGGACTGATGATGAGAATCATGCATTTTTTAAGCTTTTTCCAGACTCAGATTCAGTCATATGAGTAGTCAATCATGCGTAGTTTTCTATATAGAACATGATAAAAGCAATTATTTAGGTATTGATGACATTATATAAGGTATTATAAGTATGATACTTCCTTTAGAAATTCATAAAGGGTGGTCATTATTAGGTGTGATCAATTAGATGTCATGGTTGGTACTCCCCCATTGCACCTTGCTTCACATTCCCCACACTCTCTAAATAGGTATAGTTGCTACTCACTCATAATATATAGGGATAGAGTCTTATATCTGTGGATTGGTACTCCCCCTTCATCAAGATATTTTTGGGAGTGAGTCATCCACATGATTTTCTTCTCCCTCAGTTGTGGAGTGTTTTTGGGAGTATAGGGAATCTCCACTATATTTATTAAGAGTTTATAAAAAAAATCATGGATAATAAATATTGATTCCTTATATTGTTTGAGTAGTGGTGAGGTACGGGCATTCCACAAAGATTCTGGTGAATTTTTGAATGATATGGGGAATTGGGGATTGACCATTGTTGCTTTAGGTTGACTCCACATTCTAAGATAGTTATATAGATGGAGATATTCTTTCTATAGTTGTCTGGGATTCTTGTTGAGGATATATTGTTTTATTTTATGTTTTTTTGTCACATATAATGATTGAAATCCCTTTTTTGTGATGTCTTGATTACTCTATATTGATTATTTTTTATTGGTTTCAAGATGTCCCAATGGGTATGTTTATACTCACCCATGCATTGGATTTTATTGAACAATTTGTGTATTATGTAGTCATAGTATTAATTAGTATTGACTATTTTGGACTTGGTATAGTGGAGCTTAAAATTATGTGGTGGTATTGAATGTGCTCAATGGTCAGCCACTAGGATTTTGAGATAGTTTACCCCCCACTTTAAACTTTTCTACTTTGTCCATATTTTTTCCCCCTGTATTTTAGGCTAGACAAGTATTTTTACCCTAAATTACATTTATATAATGTTGAAGTACACTTATATATATTTATTATAGGATAGTGTATTCATTGTTTTCAGTATATATGTCATGTAATTTTTTATATCACGACAATATTTTTTATAGTTAGTTGTGTGTGTGAATTTGTATTATAGGATAAGGCCTCATGTCTAAGTTTTTCCCTACTCGGTGCATGTCTCCATCCCATAGTCTATTAGAGTTGGTCTTGGGGTTTTCACACTAGGCTTACAACTAGACCAGTGGGACACTATGGTTTAGGTCATGATAGAGAATTAACAAAGGTGTTTTTTTTCAGGTTTGGTCTATAAACAGACCCATTGTGAGGATTGATTGTGAACTTGGGGAAATGGTGTCGATGTTTCTTGATTAGGAATTTCATGATAGGCAACCCTGTGTTGGAACAATAATTGAAAAATATATACACTAGTAATTTTACCAGATTCTTTTAAACTTGACATACTATGAAATCTATAATAGGGAATAAGTGAAACATGCATCATATATGACTGAGTCATTTGATTTCCCTCGGTGAATCAAATCCCCAAATATTTTATTTTATCATGGTATGTCTTGGTAATTCAAAACATGCCACTATAATTACTAATATCTATGATTTAAAGACTATTCCACAATAATGAATATTTCATCATTGAGGCCATAGTTTAGGGACCCATCTATGAGGTGTTTCCACCCATTAGGCATAGACCAGTGCTTCACTTTTTGAGTATCACATAGAACCTCCTCTAGAGTCCCAATCATATGATCATCTGAAAGATGATTAGTGGATGGATCTAGCTATATTGGATGACATAACACATAGGATTAGTCCATGACATGAGGTATAGAAATAGATACCATTGAGGTTTCACAGCATGATAGACCCTTAGGCAATGAAGGTTTTCCTCAAGGAGGTTTGTCAATTTTTTCATCTTTTACGTACCATATCCAACTAGATAGTTATACTCATAAGAAATCATATTCATGGATAAATTTTTGGTTTTGGTGGTACATATCACACATTTCAGTTACTAGGATGTGTTAGGTTTCATGGTTATCTAAACCTGCTTCTCATATGGAGGAGGATAATGAACAACATGTGATGTGGAATTCCTACTTAGATATAACCTCTCTTGAAGGTGGTCACGGAGGTGATACTTCACCAAGTTGATGTAGGAAATTGTTAGACCAATTTTTTGGTGATGTTTTATGTGAATTTAGAAATCAAAGGTATAGGGTCGCATCCCCATCCAAGATGTGTCGTTGTGAAGTGATTAAAAATTGTGTTGGAGAGTTATTTCCACCCAATGTTGATATTTAGAAGGTGAGGAGGATGGGTTCCATTAACAAGTATTTCTATGATTCTGTTGATGTGCTTAGGTTTCATATAAAGACATGGTTGTGGTGAACATGTGGTCTTTAAAAAGTGTATCATCATGTGCATGGATCTTGTGACTTAAATTTTTCAATTGTAGTTTGAGGTGTGACATGTGTCTTCAATACACCATCCATTGTTTTATTAAAAATACATAACCCACATTTCCCTAGAAGTAACCCCTATTTTAGACGTATAAATGCTAGTATAGATTTTTTTTTCATGACCTTTAAGATGTAAGAGTCTTGAAAAGGAGGATCATTGATAATACTTCTACTAAATGTGTGACCTGACTCTTAGAGGAGGGAGAGCCTCACATAAAATATTTCAATAGTATTGGTGAGTACCTATGATGATTTCCTCGGAATGGTATGGTTTTCTTCCATCCATGCTCATTAGGATTCTTTTGTCTATATGGTAGTGGGATAGTGTCTACCAATTTGGTGAGAAGTAGTCCCAATTAGAGAATAAGAAGATCAAATGAATGAGGATATAGTCAATTCCATATCATTTGGATAGTATTGTCCTTCGAGCAGCGGATATCAATTTTTGCATTGCTATAAGAGTATATAGATTTCATTATTAAGCATGTTTTAGGTTTTATTCCTTTGAATGTTTTAATTCTATATAGTCCTACACCTACAGATGACATGACATATGCATTAGCATATCAAATGACCCCATGTAACTGTAAAAGATGGAGGATGGTTTTGAATAATCTACCGAGGAGTGGATTCTTAGACCTGTTGTGTATTCCCGGGAATCCCATTATTGTTCACTAGAGAGACTGATAAGGGCCTAAGGATGGGTGAGGACTGATGTTTCCTAAATCTGGTGACTCTCAGGAGAGAGTATCCACTCCCTTAGAATCAATGACTTCATCAACTAGTGGTTTACATTGAATTATCTCTCAGAATATTGACAGAAAGATATGTTGTCTCTAGCTCCATGTTTGATAGGAGGATGTATAGAAGATGGAATTATAAATCCTCTTTGGTTTCTTTGAGATTGTTAGTGACAACATTATTTTTTTACTTCCCCAACTCAATTTTTAAGAATTATAAACTGGGTGTTTATCCATTCTTGGATCAGTTTATGGAATTCTTATTTTATGAAACCCTTGTGTATTTAGTGTTATAGTTAGAGAACGTGAGACACTTGAGGATAGTTCTAGTCTTTATCACTATGATGTCAATTTCATTGATCAAGGTGACATATTGGTTTAACACATTGAATTTATCCCTTGTGGGTGAGGGTGGTGTAGCGTATCTCTAATCAATGGTTGTTACATAATTGTGTATTCAAAAAGTTAGGGAGGAACATATTATAGATATTGATTTTGAGATCTTTTATGCCCACATATCAATGTAACAAGATCCTAATAGAATTCTTGAGGTGTGGAACATGTATTCTCTGTTCGATGATAGATGGTGAAACTATTCATTCTATGAGAGGATATGTTGAGGAAGTTTCTTTCCATTTGTAGTACACCCAAGATAAATTCGATTGTACCAAGATCCTTTGGAATCAAGATTTTCTTCTAAGTAAATTAGAGAATGTTGTTGAGTTTAACACTTGATGCCTAAAATAAAAATAATAGGAGACTAATATGCCTGTGTGGAAGTAGAAATGGGATAGTATCTTTCTTGTTTTCATGATAGAAACATCGAAAACAATAAATAGGTCATGACCCAGTCTGAGTGATTGTAGACATACTTGTCATGTTATCCCACTTCCTAACTATCTAAAAGATGACTTTAGGGGAGTGTTTGGGATTCTTTTCCATGCATAAGGTTCCCTAGATTCATTGAATTATCTTGATGATCATTTCAGACCATGATTTTTGCATAATTTCATGATTGTCTGGAGGATTATAGAGACCTATGGGACTCAGTTTTAGTCAAGCATAGAGTTTCTATACCAGACAGATGTCCAAGAAAAATGGACCATTCAGGTTCAACTGTGCTTGCATCAGTTTTGCATGTTTTTCTATTTCATGGTTGGGTTGATCAATTACCCTCAACCACTCCACCTTTAATGTCGCATTTTTTGGGGTCATGTACTATAATCCTTATAGGTAACTGTTTTACTGGTTAGAGTTAGTGGGAGATAATGCTTGTGGGAATAGAGTTAGTTCTAGAAATGTTTCTGAAAGGTGAAGTTCATTAAGGGTTATATGAGGACATAATAGTCATGTTGGGGTCCTATTTAGACTGAATATGTTGGCCATTATAGTTTTTTGGGGAGATCATGTTTTATAGATATCTCATCCCAACAAGGATCAATGGGATTTGGTCAAGATAGTGGGTTTTCTTTAGAGATCATCATCCCTTTTACAATTACTACATTGGGATAGAAAGGTTGAATACTAATTGACCCTATGTCCATATCTAGAAGAGATACATGGCTCTTTACATGTTTCATAGAAGGAGACATGTGCACAACTCGTTTGATGATTTTGACGATGATGAGATACACATTGAGGGTAAATTTACCTTTTTATGCATTTTGATAATATTAGTTGCATTTGAAAATAAGAAAAGGAAATCATTGGGAAGGTTTTTTCCTTCGGTACATGTTTTTTAACAGTAACCCAACCTTTAAGAGAGAACATAGGAGTGGGATATCAGGTTTTGAGATCAGCAACCTCAACTACTTGATTAGGTTTTACTTTTCAGGATGAAAATCCTTGAGGGTAAAAAAAACTTAATTATTCTTTTATTTCTATATACAACATTAAAATATTTTAATAAATATTTTCAAAGTTAAAAATAGATTCAGTGTGAAATTATGGGGCACATATAGCCTTAGTGCTAGGATATCCAAAATATTTAATATATTAAATCACACTCATGTGGATTTTTAGAAATAATGGAGTAAATTCCCAATGGTGTCTTAGATGAGATTATGATACTGTAGTTGAATATAAAATATGGTTCTTACCTTAGGCATTTAATAAAATTTTTCTTGTATCAGGTGTTTGATTAAAAAAAATTCATGGGAATACTAGGGAAATAATCAAATTATTTATTTATTTATTTTCCACAAACTATCGCATAACTCTATTTAATCATTCTTATGTAAAAATACTTGGGTTATCAAAATAACCCTATATATTTGAGAATAATCATTAGATTATATCTTATTAGTGACATTGGGTTATGGACCAGTGGATCATTATTACTCGGATTTTCAAGGCCAATGAGGTCAGTGGATCACTCCAATTATTACAATGTGTTGACATTCATCATCAGCGATTGATCCAAACCCGATGTAGGGAATTTTTTTAGTATTATTTCTATTTATAGTTTGATATGGATTTGAATTAATCCTTTTCCAAATTAATTTTCATCTTGATCTCCATTTGTTTTTTCAATTTATGTTATCTCTTCTAGGATCTAGAAATTATATATTTTCTTCCCATTGATTGATCTTGATTGATAATCCACCATTGCTACAGTTCCTTAATCCCATGTCTTATATTTAAATATTTTAATTATTAATATATAATATTTATCATAGATGCTATGTGATCCTAGATGCAATAAAATAAAGTAAAAAATGATAATTTTATTTCTCACACCCCCTATACTTGTGATACACTCCTCCATATTTCTTTCTCATGTGAAACTATGATCTTCCCTCCTAGAATATGGTAAGTGACAGCAACGCGGTATTGGTATCCTATTATAGTGGTGGAAGGGACATAATAATGTCATACTATTCATATTTCTCAAAAATAGGTGGGATGTTGCATGAGGTATTAAGTTGTAGGATGCCCGACATGGAGGTCTGTGTAGTGGTGATAGAAGTATAGTGTGTTTCCAACACAGTGGTGATGATCTCCTGGTATAATGGTGGATTAGAGGCACATAATAATTTGTATTCATCATTGGTACTTATTGTGTGGCTAAATTACTATAGGTTTTAGTTGTCTAGGTTTTACAAGGGTGTTTTAGGTGTCAAGAATGAGGAGGATAGCACAACAAAGAAAATGGGATAAAGAAAAATGAAAAATTAAGTTAAAAAGATAATGAAATTGGGGAGAGGTGAAGGAGGGTGTCCCACATGCATGGGAAATGGGATCTATGAATGATTTATTTACCTCTTAACCCTTTGAATATGTTTTATATCAATAATATCAATAATATCAATAATATCAATAATATAATTTTTTCCCAAAAAAAATCTATTTGTATCTATACATTCGGATATCAGATTGAAGATATATTGGCGTCATCATCACCTGATATTGAGGTGTTCTATTAAATAATAATGTTGGGTACCTAATTCAGACTCATGTATCTTGGCCATTAAGCAACCTTCAAATGTGATATAATGAAATGAATTTTTTCACTGAGTTTCAATTTTGGGTAGGTAAATAGTATACCACAATTTTTTTTTGAGAATCCTAATAGTGTATTTCATTTCATCAATCATGGACATTTGAAATGACATATATTTGAATGTTTGTTTTATCTATAGGATTGAATATGTAAAGATGCGATGCTCAAATATAAGATGGGGGTGAATTGTATAGATTAAAAATTCCTTTGGAAACTTTAATGTTAAGTTTTACAAGGTTAAACAAACATTCACAAGACCTATTAATGAAACCTTTTCTATTTTCTTAAATGAAAGATTCTACCATTAAGAATATAGAATCTATATTCTATCAGAGTAACTGAATTACACAGTATAGGAAGGTTATAATTTCTAACTTTAACAAAGATAACATACAACAGCGGAATTAAAACAACTTGTAATAGTAAACAAGTAACAATAAGGTTCTTTTAATCCAAAGATAAGGGTATCCACCAACCATGGATAAAGGTTTATTGATTTATACTATCAAAAAAGTCTATCTTACCCAAACCCAGGTAAACCCTCAATCTGAAGATTGGTATCTGTCTTGTCGTCCCCACAAGCCCTCGATTTAGAAAGAAATTGGAACCTCTTTCTTCCAAACCTGGAAGCCCATGATCAGCATGATCGGAGTCTGTACAAAGAAAGTCTGAATAAGTTGTTCATGCTTGAACAAGCAATTCACAACACATGCATGAAGCACTAAGGGTTGTAAGAGCCTCTCTCTCTAGAAATCACTTCACAGCTTTTTCCATCAAAGTCAGTTGTCAAAGTTGATGTCGTTTACTCATTCAAATGGGATTGTATTTATAGTCGAGATTTCCCAACGTTTAGCTCCAATCTATCGATCATATTTTCCTTGAATTTCATAGGGATCTGGACACGTGGAAAACATACAATGGTTAGTTTGTAATAGATTGTAAGATATCATTTTAAATAATAGAAATGATGTTAAGTTATAGATAAAAATTAAGTATATGAAATCATAGAATCTGGTAATATTGGAATGATTCATTTTTTAACTCTAGAATTTTCAGGAAGACGGATTCATAAGAAAAACATTATCATGGAAACGGATTCATAAGGAAATATAAATCGGATTGAGAAACCAGTATTGATTTTGTTCTGGAACCAGAATCATAAAATCAGAGTCAATTATACACCAAATTTGATATCATAAATATGGTATCATATATACACTAGAATCAATATCATAAAGATCGGCATCCTATATACACTGGAATCAGTATTGTGATGATCGGAATCATATATACACCGGAATCGTTATTGTGAAGATCGACATCATATATACACCAGAATCTGAATTGTAAAAACTGAATCATATATACACCAGAATCCGACTCATAAAAACTTTATCATATATACACTGGAATTGGAATCATAAGAACTGAATCATATATACACTAGAATCGTAATCATAAAAATAGAATCATATATACACCGAAATCAGAATCATAAAAAATGAATTATAAATCGTAATAATATATCTGTAAGTATAATAGAATGGGAAACCGGAAAGAAAAATCTGTAAGCCTAACAGAATGTAAAAACGTAATGATATATCTGTAAGAATAATGGAATGACAATTTCGGATCTTAAGAAAAATACAAAACATAAAAAAGATCTTCAGATCTTCAGAAAAATTGTTTGTGATTTTCAAAACATAAATCCATAATGAATAGAGAATTCATAAGATATCTTTATTGAATCAAAAATATCCCCCTTTTTGGAAAGTACAAACAACATTTCTAAGGAAGAATATATTTACTTAGATAAAAAATTATGAGAAAAAAACTTATCTATACTTTTGAATAATATTTTGGATGAATATGACTAACTCCAACTTAGGTTAGGTTTCCCAAGGATCATATTCTTGATCTTTGAAGTTAGGTTTTATTAAGGTAATAACTTCCCCTTAGATAAACATTTCTTCTTAAAAGAAAACTACCCCTTACATGGACATTATCCTTTCTTTCCTTACTCCCCCTTACTAGATTCTCCTTCTCGGAGATTAAATTCTTCCTTTAAATAAATTCTCCCACTTTGTGATTTTCAGAAAGAGGAAAAGTAATGGAGAAGTATAAGATGTAACTGTAAGATTAAGCAAGCATACATTCAAAAACAAAAGAAAGATATGCAAGAACCATCTTATAAAAATTTTAGAAATAAGGTTTACATTACAACAAAACATCAAAATGAAAAAAATTTCATCCATCCTTCTTTTTCTTAGACAACATCTTCTTCATTTAGGATTTTAGTTTCTTTACTTCCTTATGATCTTCTTCGAACTTCTTCAGTAAGATCTCCTAATCCTGATTCTTATTCTCTAAAGACAAGATCCTCTCTTCTTGAGCAGCCACATTTCCCTCTAATTCGGCTCTAACTTCCTTCTCACTGCTTACAGATCGAGCAACAGAATTGAGTTGACTATTTTTCGCAGATATTGATGCTTTGACCATGTTGAACTCGGTTTCACAAGTATTTAAATCCTCATTTTTTGAATCCATGAAGTCACCGAACTGTCGTAGCTCTTCATTGATGGTTTTGGTGTGGTTAAAAAATTTCTTACATGTGACCTTATGAGCTTTTTAATCAATCAAAAGATCAATAAAGTATGCTTCTTTCTTGACAACCATTCCCATAAGCATATTATTTGATTCCATATTTTGATTTGGAGTTTATTTAATCAATTTAATTTGAGCATTTATTTTGGTAAGAACCAGAATGGTGCTGACCGAATTTCTTAAAGATAGCTTGACAAAATCATTTTCAACAGATGAAGATGACATGGATACTGAAACATATTTTCTTTTCATAACTCCTATTGGAGTTAAGGAATCTTGTCTCTCTATTCTCTTAGAGGACTTCTAATGTGTTTCCTTGTCAGATGAAGAAACCAAAACATTCTTTCCAAAAACAGGGTCTAGAACTAGAGATTGTTCATCTGAAGCTTGAAAAACATTTATATCTCCCTGTTCATCTTCTTCTTTTTCAAACTCATGATGTTGAGATCCTCCTTGTCCCTATTATTCTTGAGATTCTTCCTCTTCCTCACCTAGTTGTTCAACCTGATCTTTCTATACTTCATCTTCTAGTTCAAATACAACTTCTTCTTCATCTTCAGCTTCAACCTCTTCCTCAACTTTTATTTCTTCCTTCAGTTCTTCTTCCACTTGTTCTTCGTCTTGTTCTTCTGAAACTGGTTAAGAAAATGAACTCAAAGGTGTTCCAACATAATCTTCCACTTCCCTTAAAACTTCATCATCATCATCTTAGATTACCTGATCATCTATTTCATGAACTGGTTTTGATAAGGCTAGGAAATTCGTAGCTTTCTAGAATTCCGAAGTGGCCACCGGTTTCGAATGAAAAACATGAGATTCGGGAACTTCCTGAGATTTATTTTCTATTGATTTTAGAAGAGACTAAAAAACTTTATCTTCCAAATATTTCTTCTTCAAATTTATCTCCTTTTTTTCTTTCTCAAGATGTTCAGTTTGCTTGATTTTTAGAGCCTTAGCCTCTCTAAGATTTAGACCAAAAGAAAGATCTCCTTCCTTTCTAGTAGCTACCATTTCTCTCCACTTTGCAATTATTTCATCTGAATAAGCTTTCAGTTTTCTTTGCCAGAGGAGGTGCTGATACCGAGATAGTATGAACTGGTAACTAAAATCCTAGTTCATCAAGTTTCCTTTTCTTAGTAACCATCTTTGAAGATTCCAGGACATCACCCTTGTTCTAGAAAAGCATTTCTTCAAATCATTTCGATTATGGAATAAACTCTACATTCATCCTCCTTAGAGTGTCATCACAAAGCAAAAAAATCATCAAAGGATTTGAGACTGATTGAGATGGAACATTCATCTCTTGAAGACACATAACAATTATCCTTGAAATAGTTACTGGATACATAAGGATATGAGATCTAATGGTTCCACTTTTTATTGCTTGGATAGTGATAAATATGTACTTCACCAAGTTGATCTTCCTTAGGTTGACAAGAAATACTAACAGAATGATATCACATATCTTTAGATAATCCTTATCTCACTTTCTTGGAATATGAAATCCTTGCATCCAGAGAGCCACCATATTGTGGTTCATTGAAAGCTTTGTAATCTTTGGATTCTTAACATAATTAAGACTGAGAATATCCAAAGTCTTCACTTTTTCAAAGGTGCCTTCTTTCTCAAAATGTTTTTGAGAACAAAGAATAGCCTCCCCTTCATACGGTATGTTTGGAAAATTTTCTTCCTTCTTGTAGGGGACGGTATATGATTTATCATAGAATTTGAACTTAAACATATCCTTACTGTCCTTTTGAAAGAAATTAATAGATTCATAGAATTGATTAAGGAGCTCAGGATAAACTGGATCCTGAGATTTATCCTTAGCCACATAGACACTTTCCCATCCATTAGATCTTATCACCTTAGAAATAAGGGAGTCATATTTTTCAAAGAACATAAGACGTACTAATCCTTCCCTAAAGATTAACCAGTCCATAATCTCCTTGCTAACTCGCATCTGATCTGGTGAGTATTCAGGATACATTCGGGGTGAAAGAGACAAAGAATTCGAAACTAGGGATTTGATAGCAATGTAGCTTCATCATAGAGATCAGTAAGAGTGGTGAGGCACTTAAACAAGGCACCCCTTCATATAGACATTTCCATGACCTTTAAACTTCTACATGATAATCAAACGGTTGAAAAAAAACTGATCTGATCTAACGTTTGAGGATGGACGTAGAAATTTTTTAATTCCGATCTTTTGTATTAAGGTAAACCTGGAATTTAAAGAAAAATGAAATACCAACATTTATAACTTAACATAAGAAAAAAAGGTAAGAATGTATTCATTTTGAAATGCTCTAATAATTTTTTCAGTATTATAAGGATTCCCTTGGATGTTTTAGAATCCAAAATTTTCAAATCCGAAATTTTTCAAATCCAAAATTTTAAAATTCAAAAATTTCAAATCCAAAATTTTAAAATCCAAAATTTTCAGATCAAAAAGATTCAAATCTGAAATTTTTAATAAAGAAAAATTTCTTAATGAAAGAAAGAGTTTAAAGAAAGAAAATAAACATACATATATACTCCCCCCAAAGTAAGGAGTAGTTTAATGTTAGAAAATGATTTAAATAAGAAGTAGATATGAATTACTACCTTACAAGAACCATTCCTAGCTTCTGTTTAATGTATTAAAATCTATTAGAAGGTAGAGGTTTTGTAAAAATATCAGCAAATTCTCTTTCATTCCGATTAATTGAAAAATAATATCTCCTTTAAGTGTGTGATCCCTAAGAAAGTGAGGTCTAATATCTATGTGCTTTGCAAAAGAGTGATGTGAAGGGTTTTTACTTAGGGAAATGGAACTTGTGTTATTACACATAATTTGTGTGACAACTAGATCTCAGTGATATCACAACCACCCCGCCTTAACATGGTCATCGGGTCCTGGCCTGCTAGGTACCACCAACTGCCCCGCAGACACGTGGTCCCCACCCTAGGACTCACCCGCGTTTCTGAACGGGTCATCTGACTATTGATAATCTCCACAGGCCAACCCATGTCCTTTCCCGTGTGTTTTTTCCTCACTCTCACACACCCTGTGAAACTTCCCAGATGGTCACCCATCCTGATCATTACTCCAGGACAAGCATGCTTAACTGTGGAGTTCTAATTAGGCAACCTCGTGAAAAGGAAGGTGAACCTTGTGGAATGATTCATATTATTTATTCATTTAACCCTTCTTTTTTGGGGGGTATTATAATCACACCCACCCTTTAGAGCACAACGTCCTCATTGTGGGCCCTACATCTCAACCCAGGTAGTGCACCACACATAATGCTGGGTACCACCTCTGATAGCAAATGTAACAAATGGGCCCCGGTGATAGCACATACACCCTGGCTTAACATGGTCACCGGGTCTTGGCCCACCAGGTACCACAAGTTTCTCCGAAGACACGTGGTCCCCACCTCGGGCTCACCCACGTTCCTAAACGGGTCATCTGACTATTGATAATCCCCACAGTCCAGCGAATTTCCTTTCTAGTATGTTTTTTCCTCACTCACACACACCCTGGGAAACTTCCCAGAAGGTCATCCATCATGATCATTACTCCAGGACAAGCATGCTTAACTATGGAGTTCTAATCAGTAAGGCTCCTGAAAAGGAAGGTGCACCTTGTTGAATAAGTCTTATAATTTAGTCATTTAACCCTTTATCTTTTTGGGGTGTTACAATTTAGTCTTAGTAAAATACATATCTTAGTCTGTGAGTGTGTGTTTCATCCACAACACTTGAGCACAACAACTTCCAGCTGCTATGTATTCAGCTTCAGTAGAGAAAATTTATATAGAATGTTGTTTCCTGCAATACCAAGAAACTTAGGAATCTCCTAAGAAATGAGAAGTTCCTTATGTACTTTTTCTATCCATTTTACCACCACCAATGTCAGTATTCGAAAAAAATTTATGTTCAAAATCATTTCCAGAGGAATAAAATAGTCCCAAATCAAAAGTTCCCTTAAAAAACTGGAAAATTATTTTTACAGCTTTAAAATGCGATTATTTATGATTTTCATGAAATATTTCACATAATCATACTAAGAACATTATGTCAGGTTGACTAGATGTTATGTAAAGTCAGCTTCATATCATCCCTCTATAAGATGTTTGATCTACAGGTTTCCCTAATTCATCAATATCAAGAGTATTAGTGGTTCGAATAGGAGTAAATACACTCTTAGTGTTATCATACCCGAACTTCTTTAGAAGATATTTTATATACTTATGTTGAGATATGTAAGTTCCCTCTGGTTTTTGAGAAATTTGAAAACCAAGAAAAAATGTTAACTCACCCATCAAACTCATCTCAATCTCGGATTCCATAAGATTCACAATGGAATCAGTTAAGGATTGCTGAGTTGATCTGAAGATGATGTCGTCTATATAAATTTGAACAATAAAAACATCTCTATTATTTTTCTTAATGAAAAGGGTTGGATCAGCAGTTCCCTTAACATAGTTATTTTGACGCAAAAATATGGAAAGTCTATCATACCAAGCTCTAGGGGCTTGATTAAGTCCTTATAAAGCTTTGATATGTTTATAAACATGATTAGGAAATTTTATGGCTTCAATGTCATGGGGTTGATCTACATAGACTTCCTCCTGTACATAACCATTAAGAAAAGCACACTTAACATCCTTTTGATAGAGTTTAAAATCAAAGAATGCTGCAAAGGATAGAATAATATGAATAGATTGAAGTCTTACTACAAAAGCATAGGTTTGTTGATAGTCTATTTATTCTTGTTGGTTATAGCATTTTTCAACCAATCTTTCTTTATTTCTAACAATAACTCCACTTTCATCGGATTTGTTTCTAAAAACCCATTTTACTCAAATAACAGATGTTTCCTTAGGTTTCTCAACCATGGTCCAAACATGATTCCTTACGAATTCATTGAGTTCATATTTCATAGCCTTTATCCAGTCTTCATCAACCACGGCTTCTTCAGGATTCTTTGGTTCAAATTGGGAAATAAATGCAATATGTTCAACTTCATTCCTTAATGAAATTCTAGTTCTTACTGGTTGATTAACAATTCAGTTATATTATTACTGGGATGATTACTAAGTAACAACTAACTTGGATTTTGAAATACATGTTCATCAACATGAGGTAGAAAATATTCAGGAGTAAATGTTTCAGAATCATTTTTTTGAACATTATCCTTACCTGAAAGATATTCTATCAAAGGTTGGTGATTAGTATTGGAAAATATATCTAGAAAATATTCAGGCTTTTTGAAAATGAAAGGAATATTTTCATCAAAATTAACATGTACTGTTTCTCCCACAGTGCAAGTGTTTTTATTAAAAACTATATATGCCTTAGAGTTAGTGGAGTAACCTAAAAAAATTCCTTCATCAGATTTGGGTGAAAATTTATATAAGTTATCCTTGGTATTCAAGATAAATACTTTTCAACCAAAAACATTGAAGTACAAAACTTTTGGTTTTTGGCCAATCCACAACTCATAAGGTGTTTTATTAAGAAACGCCCTTATTAAAACTCGATATGTAGTATAACATGTAGTACTTACAGCTTCAGCCCAAAAATGTTTAGATGTAGAATATTCACTCAACATGGTTCTTGTCATCTCTTGAAGAATGCAATTTATTCACTCGACAACATCATTTTGTAGAGGAGTTCTTAGAGCTTAGAAGTTATGAGTAATACATTTTTTACTACAAAAAGTTTCAAAATCATAATTTTCAAATTCTCCACCATGATCACTATGAATAGTTATCAACGGTAGGTTTTTCTCATGTTTAACTTGAGCTATAATTATTTTGAAATAATAAAATGCTTCATATTTCATTGTGATTAAATAGACCCAAGCAAATCTAGTGCAGTCATCAAATAGGACAAACACAGAGTATTTTCCTCCAATACTTCAAGTTTGTGTTGGAATAAATAAATCCACGTGCACTAACTATAAGGCATTAGAAGATGTAACTTCACTTATATATTTAAATCTAGATTTATGTTGCTTTCCATATTAACAAGGATCACAGACTTTCGAAGAATCAATCTTAAGTTTTGGTAGATTCTGAACAAGTTCTTTCTTAAAAATCATACTAATATTCCTTATGTTACATTGTCCTGGTGTCCTATGCCAAAGCCATGTTTGATATTCAAATGCACTAAGGAAATGTAGATCATGACATCTAAGGTATTTTATGTTTAAGGTGTACACATTCTCATCTCGTAGGGTAGATAAAATAAAATCATCCTTGAAATTGTGAAATAAACATTTATCATTTCTAAAATTCACAAGGTAACCTTCATCACATAATAGGCTTATACATACAAGGTTGTGCCTAAGTCCTTTTACAAAAAGAACATTTGAAATTATAGCTTTACTAAGAAGAATAATGTTACATATACCGAAAATTTCTCCTTGAGAGTTATCACCAAAAGTTACCTTTCCACCTTTTGTTTTTAAAATGATCTTGAAATAGTCATTGTTACCAGTCATGTGCCGGGAACATCCAGTATCCATGTACCATAGGTTTTCGGTACTTCCTTCATTTTCCTGAAAAAGAAATAGTTAGGCTTTCAGAATCCAAAATTGCTTGGATCTAGAACTATTAGAAAATAAAATCTCGGGATACCATATTTGTTTAGAAAAATATGCTTTATGAGACCCAAGAGATTGCACTCTATTTAAAGAACATTTTTTCTTCTGATTCCCACCACGTTGGAATTTAGTACAAAAAGGGGCTCCAGAATGAACAAAATAATTATTTTAAAAAATAGTTTTTGCATGATAATAACCGAATCCATTATTATAACCATGTGGTAGATTTGGAGAATACATCTTGCCAAAAATTTCCTTACCAGAAGTAAAATTTTCATGAAGTATTTTCAAGGAAAATATTTCAGATTTTAGTCTCATGACTAAATCCATATCCTTAGGGAAGATAGATTTAGAGTTAATTTTATTCTCTAAAACATCTTTTTCTAAAAATAGATTTTTAAGATCCTTAGAAATTTTATCCTTCTCAGAATTAACTTCCTCAAGTTTCATAGAAAGATTTTCTAAAACATAATTTTTCTTATCAATCTCTTTGGTAACATCCACAGTTTCTTTGGTTAAAATAGATACTCTAGAATTTTCTTTATCAAATTTCATAGAAACATTACAATTTATCTTTTCCAAAAACATAGGAAATCTAGAAACTTCCTCATATGAAGGAAAATCATTATCATTATCTCATGACCAATATTCTTCATCTGAAGAAAAACCTCTATCTAGAAAATTTTTACTTGAAGACATATTGGTTAAGGATTTAGTAGTTCTTACCTTAGCCATAAGACAATGATTTTTAAATGGAAATCTGGCTATTAGACCAATATTCTTTTTCCTAGAAGATTCATATTCAGAAAAATCATCAGAAGAATCTCCACCACTAGGACTCCATGTGTTATTGGCTTTCAAGACTTTTTTATGCTTTGATATATAGAACTTATTCTTGTTTATTTCATAATTTATATCTTTATTGTCTCTCTTTTTATGTAAGGGAAAATCAGGTCTAATATGACCAGTTCTTTTACACTCATAGCATGCCACTTCTCCATCTTTACTATCTTTTCCATATTTCTTCTTGTATCTATAATGAAAGTTCTTCTGTCCAACACTCTTGTTTATCCTCTGAGCAATATTTTCAAATTCATTTTCTAAAGATTCACTTTCACTAGATTCAGATTGAATACTAACCTATTAGATTTTGATATTGTAGTTCTCTCAGGAGTCATGGATTTCATATGATTTTATGTAGTTGTAAAAAAATGCCTTCATTTCCATTCTTCTTCTTAATATTATCAACATCTCTCTTCATTCTGGTTTTATGTTGAAGAAGCATTCCAAACATTTCATCAAGAGAAATCTGAGTAGCTTTCCTATTCGCATCTATAATAGTCCTCTTGGATTCCCATTCATTAGGCATTATGTCAATAATCTTGTCTAAAAGAGCTTCATCATCTAAACCCTTATCACCCATAGATTGTAAGCTATTGATGATAGTCATAAATATTTTTTGTACCTTACATATGGGTTCTCAATATTGGATGCAGAAACCATGATACTAAGCTTTGAGCAATGCTCTTCTAGTTTCAATGACTTTAGAAGTTCCAATGTGTGTTACTTCAAGCTTCTTCCAAACACTATTTGCAACCTCACAAGATGAAATCTGGGTATAATTATTTCTAGTCACGAAACAAAGCAAAGTATTATGTACCTTAAAGTTCATCTGATATTCCACCATTTCTAAATTAGTAAAAGTTCTAAGTTCCTTATCATGAATCTTATAATCTCTAGTTAACATAATGTAGTTGTCTATACCTGTGTTTATCACAAAGGTCTTCATTCTATCTCTCTAGTACTCATAGTCATTTCCATCAAAGATTGGTGGTCAAGTAGGATTGAGATTATCTAAAGATCCAACATGAATTCCTACCATACTAAAATGATATTTTTTTCCACAAAACTTATTAGTAGTAAAAGTTTAAAAACAATTATGAAGAACTTATGAAAAGGAAATCTTGAGAAAGAAAAATTATATGTGGATATAAGTATTTTAGAGACCTCCTCTGATACCTATTGAGGGTCGAATATGTAAAAATTAGATTCTCACATACAAGAGGTGGGTGAACTGTATATTTTAAAAATTCCTTTGGAACCTTTAAAGTAATGTTTAACAAGGTTAAACAAATATTCACAAGACCTCTTAAAGAAACCTTTTCTATTTTCTTAAAAAAAGATTTTACCTTAAAGTGTATAGAATCTGTAATATAATCAGAGTATTAGAATGACAGAGTATAAGAAAGTTATAATTTCAAAATTTAACAAAGTTAACAAACAACAGCAAAATTAAAACATCTTATAATAGTAAAAAAGTAACAATAAGGTTCTTTTAAACCAAAGAGAAGGGTATGAAACAACCTTGCATAAAGGTTCATTGATTTATACTTTCTAGAAAATCTGTCTTACCCAAACCTAGGTAATCCCTCAATCAAAAGATCGGTATCTGTCTTACTATCCCTACAAACTCTCGATTTAGAAGGAAACCGGAACCCCTGTATTCCAATCCCAGAATCCCATGATCAGCATGATTGGAGTCTACACAAATCAAGTCTGAACAAGTTGTTCATGCTTGAAAAAGATATTCACAACATCTGCACAATGCACTGAGAGTTTTAAGAGCATCTCTCTATAGAAATAACATCCCAGCTTTTTTCATCAAAGTTAGTTGTCAAAGTTGACGTTGTTTTCTCATTAAAATGGGATTTTATTTATAGGAAAAATTCCCCAATGATCGGCTCCACTCAAACGGTCATATTTTCCTTAAATTTTAGAGGGACCTGGACATTTGGCAAACATACAATGGTACGACATCGTTTTAAGTAACTGAAACTATTTTAATTTAAAGATAAAAATTAAGTATAAGAAATATTAGATTCCTATAATATTGTAATGATACATTTAGAAACTCTAACATTTTCAGGATGTTGGATTCTTAAGAAAAACATTATCCAGAAAACAGATTCATAAGGAAAAGTAAATCGTATTGAGAAATCGGTATTGTATTTGTTATGGAATCGGAATAAAAAATTCGGTTATACTTTTACACTGGATTCAGTATCATGAAGACGATATCATATATACACTATAATTAGTATCATAAAGATCGGCATCATATATACACTAGAATCAGTATTGTGAAGATCAGCATCATATATACACTAGAATCAGTATTGTGAATATCGACATCATATATACACCGAAATAGGAATTGTAAAAACTGAATCAAATATGCACCGAAATCAGAATCATAATAACTAAATCATATATACATTGTAATCAGAATAATAATAACTAAATCATATATAAACCAGAATTGGAATCATAAAAATAGAATCATATATACACTAGAATCGGAATCATAAAAACTGAATGATAAATCGTGATGATAGATCTGTAAGTATTACAGAATGGAATATAGGAATAACAGATCGGTAAGTCTAACAGAATGGAAAACATAATGATATATCTATAAGAATAACGGAATTAAAATTCTAGATCATAAGAAAAATACAGAACTTCAAAAAATATTCAGAACATAAGAAAACGTGTTTGTGATTTCTAAAACATAAAACCATAAGGAATAGAGAAGTCATAAGATATCCTTATTGACTCAACATTTTCCCATTGGACTAATGATGAGCCTCATGTGATTGTCTAGGTTTTTCCAGAATAAGATTTAGGAAAAAAATTAGTTCATCCAAGCCTATTTTATGTACAGAATGTGATGGTGAATATTATTTTGAAATAATAGATATTAAATGAGTTGTTATGATTAGGAATCTTATTTTAGTGATGATTGACTAAATTTAGTGATCAGGTGTGATTAAATAGATGTCGGGGTCCGTACTCTCCTATCTCACCTGGGTGGGAGTCCCCCACACACTTTACATAGGTTGAGTTTGTATTACTCTTTACTGTTGAGGGAAAATGTTCTCTATCTAAGAAGTGTTACTCCCCCATCATCATGATCTGGCAGGTAGGGAGTCCTCCAAAAGAGTTGATTCTCTCTAAAATATGGGCACAATTTTGAGGAGTGATATCAAAAATTTCATTCATGAGAGACTATGTGATAAGAAGGATAGGTGATTGTTCTCCCTTATTTATTCAGAGAAGTGGTGAGGTGTTGTCCCACTACAGATATTCTTATGAGGTTGTATATGATAGAGGAAATTATTGATGGGCCTCTAGAGATACTGCCTAGCTCATCATTCATATCAATCTATAGAGATAGATATATATTTTCACTCTTAATTTGGGATCTTTGTTGAGGATATCAGGGTTATTGTTATTATTTTTTCTCATATTATTATTTGAAATCCTTTCTTTAAATGATAAGACTACTCTATATTTATTCTTTTTGTTTTGTAATTTCATGGTGTCCCACTATGTATATTTAAACTCACCCCTATATGGGATCTTTCCAAATGGAGTTTGTGTTATGTAGTTGACAGAAATATTATAATTAACTACGGTAGACAGATTTTAGTGGATCACTGTTTTACATGGTGGCTTTGAATATATTTGGTGGTCTAATAGTGGGATCTGGAGTCGAACTCTCCCCATGCTAAACACGTTATAGTTATTTTATGCTTGCTTTTGTACCTTAATTTTTTGTCTGGTAGTGTATTTTTAAACTTTATGTCATTTTTATTATTCTTCTATACACTGATAAATATTTCATTGAAGTTATTTATTTCAGTTACTATCCTAAATATGTTCATAATTTTATTATACCTCTAAACTATTTCATGGAATTAGTTGTGTGTGTATAAAGGTACTTTACAACCAGTCCTCCCCTTTTAGTGTTATGTATATATGATACATGTTTCCAGCCCTTGATATATTAAATATGGGATTCGTGATGTCACATTTAGTAAAATGACGACCATGAAGGCCCCTATGGTTCAAATCTTGATACATAAAATAGAATATTGACAAAATTATATAAATAATAATTGTATGAGTGAGTACAAAAATAAATGAAAACATATCATAATTATACTAAAAAATTAGTGTTAACATGCACAACACAACCAATATTTCTCCTAGAATTGGAATGAAAAACTAATTAGTTTAACTCTATTAAATATTTTAAAATTCAATTGAATATGATTAAAATAATCCTTAAATTTTCAAAAAAAATGTATTTTAAAAAGATTAATGAAAATTTGTTTCTAGGTCGATTCCACAGTGACAAAAACGATTAACCACTGAATATAAATAAAAAACCCTTTAATTAAAGATTCCTTACAACCCTTAGTTATGAAAACTGTCATGACCCGCCTTTACCAAGATGAGGGAAGGGACAACAGATTTCTAGACCCTTCCTTCTTCATGTTGAAGGAGAGATAATGACCCCCAAGTCCCGCCTTCAATAGGTCCCAGAGTGGTGACTAGCACCAAGGGTATGAAATCACACACTAGATGGAAGGCATTACCCTTTTTCTTTAATAGGTTTGGGAGATAAGATATTAAATCCCACAACACGAAAACTGAAAGTACAAGTAAAGCCCTAACAAACCATTCCCAGATGCATGTTCCATTAGTAAATGATACAAAGGTAAAAGGAGACTACAAAGGTAAAGTACCAAAGAAAGAAAAACAACAACTGAAACTGCCCCAACATCCATGCTAGTATGGCCCTACACAATCCCTGAAGTCCTCCTAGAAACCTGAAATCTGTTTTATATATGTAGGGTGAGCATACAAGTATACTCAGTAGGGAAAACCAAAGGCTCTCATGCACAAGTGGGGAGGCATTCTAATTCCCCGTGAAAAAGGAGAGAACCAAAGCACCTAGCAAGGAAAACTATCCACCTAAGCCCCACCAAGGCACACTCCCCAAATAACACATGTCAAGTAAATTATAGTAATAGCACATCGACGTTTGGGTACCCCGCGCCACTTTCCCACTGGTTATTGAATACATCCTAAGCATCGAAACAATCCTGCCATTCTCACCACAGTCCCACTACCACACCCCGCCCGCACACACTTGGGCCACAACCACACATCCCGCCCGCAGACACCTGGGCCACAACCACCACGCATAACCACACCCACAAACACCTAGGTCAGAACAACTACTGCCATGCCCAAAGACACCTTTCCCTCATCCCAAAGACACTTGGGAAACAACCTGCTCGCAAAAACTTGGGCCAACCACCACAACTACCCTCACGATGATTCTTCGGATAATAATGGAGTTCATGCCATCACAGAATGCTTGAAAAGTCTTGGGCTACTCACGAGGGGGAGCAGAAAAGAAGCTAATAACCAGCCACTCATAAGAGTGTTGGGAAAAACACCATCCCATTGAAATGGGGTGTTCGGCACTATGTTCTCAACTTGGATGGGGTGCGAATAAAAAACATAAGAAGTAAAATATATGTATAGGTAACGAACACTCATCCCAACCTAGGGGCTCCAAAACCTTAGAACAAACACCCTCATTACTATTCATTCATAAAATAAATGCACAACACTCACGAAAAAGTCACAACTCACCCCCAAAACCAATTCCCCGTTTAATCCATTCTTGTTTCATGTTCAAGTGATCCCATTTGGGAAAATTCTACAGTACCAGTCAAATAACAGGAATAAACAGAAGTCAAGGAAAGAGAAACAACCAACATCAATTTGAGCATTTACACCCAGTTCTCTTGTAAAGTCACAACAACAAAGGGATCAGTGAGATCCCTCAAAGTACGGGAACCAAATCAGGCTTCAAGATACAACCCTACATAATAAAAGAAGTCAAAGTGAGATCCCTCCAAGTATTAGAACCAATGAAAACCTCACCAAAGGGATAAATGGGATCCCTTGAAGTACTGGAAACAAAGAAACCCTTGAGACACTGCCATATTTCCCCAAAACCAGAAAACAACGACTTCTCAACAATAGAAGATCCCACCCAAGTTCATGTCACAGCAGAGCAACCACACAGCTTCAGATTCACAACCAACAAATGTTCCATAACAGAGGATCCCATCCTCACCCACTTTCCCCCATAATCATCTAGAAGGAAAACACACCCACTACCAAAACAGAATAGGGAAACTTCCAGGTTCAAGAACATAATTCGTTAGTTTCTTCTTTCTGTTGATTAACAGGGGTGACCACACAAGGGTTTATGTTCACTGGGCATCCCTTTAACCATCCGAGTTCAAGTGATTAACCAATTTCCATGTTACAGACATTTAATCATCACTGAATACATGGTTTATTAGAATATTGATCACACCCCCCTTCATTCATTAAAGGTCCGTTCATTATCTTCATTAAGTTTGGTTTCATCAATCCCCACAGAAACAAGAGGATACCCTCCCCCATGATACACATTAAGAATAGATGAAGGCAAATCCCGACCCTGTTGATCAAGGATCAATGTTTTTCTCCACGTTCCAAGAACAGAGGATGCACGACTTGTAGGGGAGGAATTTTGTGGACTCCAAGAGGTGCAGAATGCTCCGGCAGATGCGCACCAAAATCCAAAGGAAGAGAGGAACTCCAGGTGAACCTGGAAGAAGAATTAAATCCATCCAAGAAGAAGAAGAAAAAGAAATAAACTCTAGCATGAGATATAAAGAAGATATCCTACTGTTATGGGATATGGAATTTTGAATGTCTGGAAAGTCGGATCGTGGTTTCCTATGTGGGTGGTAAGCTACACACGATGATATTAAGGTGTTATTTAATACCCCCCATTTGGGACATTTATCAGGATTTTTAGGAATTAATTATGGGATTTAAAGTATTTAAAAAGGGTAAAAGTATTAATTTACGTCAAAAAAACATCGCAGGAGTGGGACTGGAAAAAGAAAACAGAGGGATGGGTGAGGACATGGTACCACTGTCACGGTGTCACCCTTACGATGCCACCGTCATGGGGCCACTGTTTTGGTGGGGCCTTATTTTGGTAATGTAAGGGCCAGGGGGTCCAATCCATTACATTAGAAACCTCTCGAACTATTCTCACCCTCAAGAATTAAAACCAAACCTAAAGAAAGGATAGGGGTCCGAACAACAAACTCTAAAGATAGCTCTCAGGAGTAGACCTGAACAATCACAATCATACCGCTTCTCTCCCCTGTGAAACCACGCAAAACAAAATACTAAATATTCATATCCTGTGGTGAGGGGTTTCCCTTCTTCCATGCTATGATACTATCCACTTTGGGTGGAACTGACTCGCCCACAAGGTTTTAGGCGCATCTGTATTAATGCATCTTAACTAGGGATTAGGTCCCCCCCCCCTCCTAGATTTCATTACTCTGTACACACATTCACAGAATAAGGAAAAATGCACGATCATATTTAACAAGGTAAAGTGTTCCATCACAAAAAATTACAAACAGAACAACACAAACGTCAAGACAATTCGGGGTTCTGGGCATACATTTGTGCTTCTCATTCCTAGGTACCCTCCTCAAGCCCACCCTGTCTCCACAACACACGAACCAAAGGAGTGGTTCATCCATGAAGCACCTTCTCTTTATGAGATTCGATCATCATTGGTCCCTCTATGAATGTTGCATCATCCCTGATATCTAGCTCTCCCTAGTAAAGGATATGTGAATCGTCGTGTAGATATCGTCGGAGATGGGACACATGGAAGACGGCGTGCACCCTCTGCAGTAGTGGAGGCAACGCCAGTTGATAAGCCACCATGCCGACACTCCAAAACACTTAGAAGGGTCCGATGAACCTTGGAGAAAGCTTAATCCGCCTGCAAAACCACTATTTCCCACGCTGAAGGTAAACCTTCAAGAACACGTGGTCTCCGACCTTAAACTCCAAAGGTCTCCTCCTACTGTTGGCATATGACTTCTGTCAGTCATGTGCTACCTTCATCCTCTCCCGTATAAGCTAGACCTTCTCCATCGTGCTCTACACCACCTCCAGGTCAAGAACACTTGTTTCCCCAATCTCAGTCCACCACACGGGTGATCGACACGGTCTCCCGTACAAAGCGTCAAACGGAGCCAAGCTAATGGTAGAGTGATAACTATTATTGTAGGAAAACTCTACTGGAGGAAAGTGTCACACCCATGTTCCCCCAAAATCCAGAATACATTCCCATAGCATTTCCTCCAACATCTGGATTGTGCACTCTGTCTGTCTGTCAGTCTGGGGGTGGAAAGAAGTGATAAGACATAGTTGGGTGCCAAAAGCATGCTGCAATCCTCTCCAAACTTGTGACGTAAACCATGGATCCCTATCCGAGACTATGGACCTCAGAACTCTGTGCAACCACACCACCTCATCCACATACCTCTTTGCTAAGGCATCTACTACTCCCGACTCCTGGATCGCCAGAAAGTGAGCCGATTTCATCAACTGTTCCACCACTACCCAGATATCGTCGCAACCTCCTTGATCCCTAGGTAGCCCTGTGACGAAATCCATCGAGATTTCATCACACTTCAATACGGAAATATCTAAAGGTTGCAACAAGACTCCTAGAACATGGTGCTTAGCTTCACATGATGATACACTATACAGTTTGCTACGAACTCTACTACTTCCCGTTTCACCCCTGGCCACCGAAACTGTCTCCACAGACCCTAGTACATCTTGGAAACTTCCGGGTGAACCAATAGGGGTGATTTGTGTAACTCACTAAGAACTCTCTCGTGTATCACCTCTGGAACAAACCTCTTTCCTCGGAAAAGAACCTGATTCTGCCATCCTCTGTCCACCCTTCTGGAGCATCACCTTGGTTAACCTGGTCACACACTACTTCGCTTTCTGAGTCTCTCCACTAAGACTCCTCCACCTTCCATAGTAGAGAAGACTGCACTATCATATGATATAGGAAACATCTTCCACCTTCCATCCTTGCATCCAGGTGTAGGGCAGCCAACTCCTCCATTGCCTTCCAAGCATCTGCCGACTCTCAAACCGCATCCTTCTGTGACTTCCTGCACAAGGCATCAGTAACCACATTCCCCTTTCCTGAGGTGTAGGAAATATCTATGTCATAGTCCTGAAAGAACTCCATACAACTCCATTTCCATAAGTTCAGGTCCCGCTGGGAGAAGAAATAATTCAAGATCTTGTGATCGGTGAAGACCACGAAGCGCTCCCCGGGGAGGTAGTGCCACCACCACTTTAGTGTGAACACGACCGCCGCAATCTCTAGATCATGGGTGGAATAGTTAAAATCATGGGGACGCAACTGGCTAGACCCATAAGAGATCACCCCTTGCCACTGCATCAACACACATCTGAGGCATTGCCCTGAAGCATCACAGAACACCTCATATACTACCCCTTCTTCTGTCAACCTCAGCACTAGGGCACTAACAAAATTCTCCATCAGATAACTGAAGGCCGCCTCACAATGCTCATCCCACACGAAATCCTGGTCTTTCTTGGACAAGGCTTTCATAGGTGCCGCTTCTCGGGAGAAGTTGGGCATGAACCTCCGATAGTAACCTGCCAGACCAAGGAAACTACAAACCTCTGCTGCGTTCTTGGGTACTACCCAAGAAACAACTGCCTCAACCTTCGATGGGTTTACTGCTATTCCCTTCTCAGTCACTACGTGCCCAAGGAAATGCACTTCTCGCATCCAGAACATGCACTTGGACAATTTCCCAAAGAGCTGGTGTCATCGGAGGACCTATAAAACCATTCTCAGGTGCTTAGCGTGATCCTCCTATGATCTTGAGTAGATCAGGATGTCGTCAATAAACACGACTACGAACCGATCCAGATATTCCCAGAAGACGGAGTTCATGAGTCCCATGAACACAGCTGGCACATTCGTTACGCCGAACAACAAGACTAAAAACTCGAAGTACCCATATCTACACCAAAAGGTAGTCTTAGAGAAGTCACCTTCATTCACCCTCACCAGGCGATATCCAGATTGCAGGTCAATCTTAAAGAACCAACCTTCTCCCTACAACTGGTTGAAGAGATCGTCTATCCTCGGGAGGGGGTAACGGTTCTTGACCGTTACCTGGTTCAGCCGCTGGTATTCTATGCACATCCTGAGACCTCCAACCGCCTTCTTCTCAAACAAAACAAGAGCGCCCCTTGGTGACACACTTGGCTGAACAAAACCCTTCTTCATCAGATCTTCAATCTGGATCCGCAACTCCTGTAGATCTGAAGGTTCCATCCGATAGGGGGCTATGGAAATCGGATGGGCACCAGGTTGCAAGTATATCCCAAACTCAACATCATGTCTAGGGGGTAGATTTGTCACCTCTTCGGGGAAGATGTCCCTAAACTCACTGACGACCCCTGGAACTTTCACCATCTCCACGCCCACCGACTCCACTGACAGCTCAGCTAACAAGGAAAGGAGGGGTTCCTCTCACCTGCTGCTCTTCTGGCCACCACGCTCACTGATAAAAGTTACACGTTGGCCACCCAAGACTGAAAATATGAACCTTCCTCGGATGCAGTAAATGATGGAACATACAGGGAAAAACCATTCAATTCTCAGGATGACATCGTATGGTTGTATCTGCAACAGTAGAAGATCCCTGACAGGCTGATGTGGCCCTATCATCAGTCGGCATCCTTGACAAACATACAACAAGTCAGTCTGACCTCTGACTGATGTAATCAACACCAGGGGCACTGTATGTCTCTCGGAATCTTGACCCAGAGCACGGGCCAGACTGTGTGTAACAAAGTAGTTTGAAGCTCCTGTATTGAACAAGTCATAGGCAAGAGTACTAAACAAGCTGATCATACCTCGAACAACTTCTGGTCCCGCTGGAACTGCTGCCTCTGTGGCGTGCAACTTTCCATGCCCATCTCCTCTACATCTCGGTAGTCGGTGGCCTCCCCGACCACACCCTAGTCGAGGTCCCTAAGGATCACTCTGAGATCAGCCTCCTCCCGCAACGTATGCCTCGGAGGAGCGGGAGCTCTCTACCCCTACTGCTATTGGAAGTGCCCAGCTAGAAACTACAGCTACTGAGTTGGGCACTGGACCTGACCACCCCCACTGTACCGTACTATTTCTGGGCACTAGTTTCAAAGGTGCCCATGGTTTCCACAGATGAAGCATCTCGGCCATGGGTCCGAAAGGAAAGGGCGAGAGCCATGAGATCGGAACTGGAACTGCTGAGGCATGATCCCTGCTGGTCGAAACCTAGAGGTATCTGATGTTGGAGGCCTGCTACTGACGACATTCCCCTTCGACGAGCCCAACTGGTTTTGCACTCGTGATACATGTACCAACATGTGAATCCTTTACACCACTTCATCCTTCTTCTGGACCTCCATGTAGGTCAGTATGGTGAAGGGAGTAATAGAATACTGAAGAGAAGGTTGAAGTGCCCCCTCCAAATGTCTCGCCCGAGACTCCTCATCCAGAAATAGGTCATGATAAAAGAGAAAGAGATCCTTGAACATGATCCCCAACTCTCTCACTAACATACTCCCCTGCTGGAGGGAGAGTAAATCCTGCCTCTACTCAGGCTTCATCATAGAAGAGAGGAATTCTACCCGGAACTCCTTCTCGAAATCAGCCCACGTCACCTCGGTCTCCTTCTTCTCCCCAGGATAAAGCATCCACCACTGACGCACTACCCCACACATATGGCATACATCCAGAGGAACCCAGTACTATTTCAGAGCCCGGATCAAGCTGAAGGCTATCACCAGCTCATCTAGCCACCTTTTTGTCTCTACGTTATAGATGCTTCCCTCATACTTCCTAAGTGTCTGCCAATGAAAGGCATGAAGCGTCCTCTTCCACTAATCGTCCTCCTTCTCTCGATCAGCCTTATTCTGATCAGCCAAGTCAACCTCATCAGCCTTGATCTCCCGCACTACTCGTGGTCGTCTCCTAGGTTCCATAGCTGCAAGGTAAAAAAGGAATTCCTAATCTCGAGTAGTGTAGAATATTGTTCTTAAATTTTCATAGACTTATTATTCATTTTAAACCCCCAACATACCCATGAGACACAATAAATACAAGTCA
This sequence comes from Viscum album, assembly GCA_963277665.1. NCBI lineage: Eukaryota > Viridiplantae > Streptophyta > Magnoliopsida > Santalales > Viscaceae > Viscum > Viscum album. Next base: position 745,981,193 of record OY728157.1, read on the forward strand.
TTATGATGCATGTACCTTTCCTAGGATCTCTACCCTGCAATCAGTGTAGCCTCACTTGGTTGTTCGATAGGTCCAGAGTCCTTGCATCAGATCACGGGGGGCCCTAAAATCTCATGTCCTAGCTAGTCTTCTCTAGCCTATTTCATGCACCGAGATCACCCAACACTGTTTCCCTTCCTTCTTCATGTTTAAGGAGAGATAATGACCCCCGAGAACCACCTTCAATAGGTCCTGAAGTGGCGACTAGAACCAAGGGAATAAATTCACACACTACATGGAAGGAATTTCCGTTATTGTTTAATATGTTTGGGAGATAAGATACTAAATCACACAACACCAAAACAGAAAGTACAAGTAAATCCCAAACAATCTATTCCCAGATGCATGTTCCAAAAGTAAATGATACAAAAGTACAAGGATACTACAAATGTAATGTATTGATGAAAGAAAAACAGCAACTGAGACTGTCCCAACGTCCGAGCTAGTACGGCCCTGCATGATCCCTGAAGTCCTCCTGGAAACCTGAAAACAGTTTTATATACATAGGGTGACCATACAATTATACTCAGTAGGGAAAACCAAAGGCTCTCGTGCACAAGTGGGGAGGCATTAAAATTCCCCATGAAAAAGGAGAGAACCAAAGCACCTAATAAGGAAAACTATCCACCCAACCCTCACTAAGTCACACTACCCAAATAATGCATGTCAAGTAAATTATAGTAGTAGCACATAGACGTTTGGGTACCCCGCCCCACTTTCCCACTTGTTATTGAAGACATCCTACGCATCAAACCAATCAAGCCATTCTCACTACAGTCCCACTGCCACACCCCACCTGCACACACCTGGGCCACAACCACACATCCTGACTGTAGACACCTGGGCCACAACCACCACGCATAACCACACCCACAAACACTTGGGTCAGAATAACAACTGCCACGCCCAAAGACACTTGGGCCTCATCCCAAAGACACTTGGGAAACAACCTGCCATCAAACACCTGGGCCAACCTCCACAAATACACTGCCCAAAGATTCTTGGGCTAACAATGGACTTCATGCTATCACAACCTTCCCGAAGAGTCTTGGGATATTCGAGAAAGGGCGCAGAAAAGGAGAAAATAACCATCCACTCATAGGAGTGTTGGGAAAAACACCCTCCCCGTGAGATAGGGTGTTCGGCACTAAGTGCTCAACTTGGGTGGGGCACGAATAAGAAACATAAGAAATACAATATATATATATAGGTAACAGACACTCATCCTAACATAGGGGCTCCAAAACCATTGAATAAACACCCTCTTTGATATTCATTCATAAAATAAAAGCACAACACTCACGACCAACTCACAACTCACCCCCAAAACCAATTCCACGTTTAAAACATTCTTGTTTCATGTTCCAGTGATCCCATTTGGGTGAATTCTACACCACTGGGAAACTAACATACATAACCTCAAGTCAAGGAAAGATAAATATCCAATAGCAATTTAAGCATTCACACCCGGTTCTCTTGTAACGTCACAACAACAAAGGGATCTGTGAGATCCCTCAAAGTATTGGAACCAAATCAGGCGTCAAGATACATCCCCACATCATAAAATAAGTAAAAGTGAGATCCCTCCATGTATTGGAACCAAGGAAATCCACACAAAAGGGATAAGTGGGATCCCTCAAAGTACTAGAAACAAAGAAACCCTCGAGACACAGCCCCATGTCCCCAAAACCAAGAACCAACGACTTCTCAACAATAGAGGATCCCACCTGAGTTCGTGTCACAACAGAGCAACCACATAGATTCAGATCCACAACCAACAATCGTACCACAATGGAGGATCCCATCCCCACCCACATTCCCCCATAAGCATCTAGCAGGAAAACACACCAACTACCAAAACAGAATAGGGAAAATTCTAGGTTCAAGCACATAATTCATTAGTTTCTTCTTTCTGTTGATTAACCAGGGTGACCACACAAGGGTTGATGTTCACTGGGCATCCATTTAGCCATCTGAGTTCAAGTGATTAACCGATTTCCATGTTGCAGTAATTTAATCATCATAGAAGATATGGTTCATTAATGCGCAGAGGAAATACCACCAATGGCTGTGATTTTCAGTGAGCATTATCCCACACAATTATCCACACATATCAACATAAAAGAGAATAGAAGAACATCGATCACACCCCCCCTATATTCTTTAAAGGTATGTTCATTATATTCATTATGTTTGGTTTCATCAATCCCCACAAAAACAATACCATATCCACACCACATGATACCCAGTAAAGAGAGATGAAGGAAAATTCCTACCTGGTTGATCATGGATCGAAGTGTTTCTCCATGTACCAAGAACAGGGGATGTGCGGCTTGTAGGGGAGGAATTCTGTGGACTCCAAGAGTTGTAGAAAGCTCCGGAAGAGGTGTACCACAAGCCACGGGAAGAGAGGAACTCCAGGCGCACCAGGAAGAAGAAGGTAATCTAGCCGAGAAGATGAAAAAAAATAAAGAAACTCTAGCGGTAGATATAAAGAGGAGATCCTACTGTTACGGGATATGGAATTTTGAACAACCGGAATGTCGGATCGTGGTTTCCTACGTGGGTGGGAATTTAAACATGATGATATTAAGGTGTTAACTAATACCCCCCATCGGGGAGGTTTCTTGGGATTTTTAAGAATTAATTTTTGGCTTTAAAGGCATTAAAAAGGGTAAAAGAATTAATTTACGTAACAAAAACGTCACGGGAACGGGACTGGAAAAAGAAAACTGAGGTTTGGGTGGGGACACGGTGCCACTGTTTTGGTGGAGCCTTATTTTGGAAAAGTAATGGCCGTGGGGGGTCCGACCCATTACAAAAAAAAATCACTCAATAAGAGTAAATTTTGGATAAAAATCATGAACTTTTATATTTACTATGTTAAACACTATTTTTTCTTGAATGAAGACACATCCCCCACACATAAAACCCATAATTAACGATAACATTGAATGTCGAGGTGGAAGAGACAAAATAAAAATTTATTATCATGAAAATTTTGAATCTAAGAAGTTATAGCATATACAATGGAACAAAATATAGACAAATAATAGCATATTTTCTATCATGACAAAACTAAAAAATATTATTATAATATGTAAAGAGGTTTAAATCATGATATAACAAATATTAGATAGTGGAAATAATTTTTTAAAAGCAAATTTAAATGGTATGATAAGACATTCTGAAAGATTATTAATTATTTCTAAGTTTAACTATCTCATGATATTGTTAAAGAACAAAAATCATGAAAATAATATAATTATCTATGTGTAACTTCCTCAAAATTAAAAATTCAAACAAAAAATTCAAGTAAATATTTTTTATTTCAGTGAATAAATCATTAGTTAGTTTGTATTAGAAAGTAAAGAATAAAAAAAATTAAAATTACCTAGAAACAATCATGATGTGGAAGAAATAATTCATTACTTCATCCAAAATGAATTAACTAATTTATCACTTCAGGAAACCCCATAATTTCCCAATACCAACTATTATTAATCAATACTTGGGAGGAAAATCAATTAAATGACTACCTATCAAAATCTCAAAAAAAAAATTATATATTTACAATGTTTGAAAAATGGTGTGTTTTCTTATAATGTATTAAAAAAGAAGCTCCAAATACAAGATGAAACCAGAGTAAATTATTCCTTTTTAGAATACAAGTAAAAAAAAGTAATCATGAAAAAACATGAGTTTAATCACATAAAGCACTATGTTTAAATTTTATAGTAAGAATCATATAATTTAAAGATTTCATTTAAAAACCTTTTTATTTAGAACTTTGGATGCATATGGAACTATGTTTTAACACTTGGTATTGTAATCAAAATTATTTTATTCTCATTTCTCATAGTCTCAACAAAACCATTAACTAACACCGTAATAGTGATGAAAGGGACATTCCATTTTGACATAATATTTATATAAAAATGATTCATTCTATACATAAAAATAAACACTTTCTAATGATATTTGAATTCCCTATTTTAGTTGATGAAATCATGATAATATATTTTTTCTTTATTTAAAAATCCTTAAATAATAATATGATTCTATATTAATTTAAAACATGTACCTTAGATCTAAAAAACACCTCTTTGGTCCTTATTAAAAATAAATATAAATATTTTTATTAAGTGCGAATTACTCACCAAAAATATATATTTCTGGTGGTAAGAAAATTATTTTGCCTCAAAATTAGCTTTTTGTTGGATAGAATGTGTAATTTCGAGTTGAGGGGTCCCAAAGTCCTCAACCTATTCCATAATGAATGATTCGAAGGAATAAAATTGTTAATTATCACTACTTTCCATGACGGATATACCCTCACACTAAAATTATAGATCTAGTTTCATTATTATTTCCTTACAAAATTCAATAAAATATTCAGAAAAGTCTCCTTCATAAAAGTTTAATGGTTTATTATTAATATTAAATCCAATTTCCATGAAATTTTCTTTAATTGTGGGTTTATTATTAATTTATTAAATGATTCTTAATAATTCTTCTCAAGTTCAATAAAAGTTTCCACAAATTCCATCAATTGACCTATTTGTCATTTTCACCATATGTTGTTTATTTAACATTTTTTAAAATTTTAAACTCTTCTCCTCTTTCAAAAATAATGGAAAATTAACATCCCTTTAGAAATAACTATCACAACTCCTTCAATACCTAAAAACTTATCCAAGAATGGTAAGTAATTATTTATCACAATCCATATCATTTAAATGAAATTGATTATGAAAAAACAACTTACATTCTCAAACCAAGTGGGTATCCACTCTCCAAATGGGTTGAGTAACAGATAATTCAACCAACAATAAAGCAATAGTGGTTGTTTTTAATTTTGGTACTCTCAAATTTTGGAAAACAAATAATTGAATTTGATTTATTCTCACACCAATATTGCATAGAAAAATTTAATTTACTATTATTTACAATATTTAAAGGGATTAGTACTTCAATAATCATTCAATTCATGTGATATAATATTCTAAAGACAACACTACACTCCTCAGTTAATATATTACTGAAATATCCCAAAGGTATTTTTTTTGAAAAAATATTTTTTTATGATTTATAATATAATTGGACATTAAATAAATTATTTATAAAGGTAATATGGAAATAAAAATCTTAAAACAACCCATAAAACTTATGATGTTTATGTTCACTCTTATTTTTATTTATTCTATAATAAAATGGAATATTAATTAGAAACATACACAAAATAGGGGTATTACCTCACGACCATCCCCAATTATCTCATTCCATTTATTATTTTTAAACTTTAATTATTTTCAATTCTTTTCATAGTGGGATAGCTCAATTAATCTCAGTTTCAATCTTATTGTCCTTATTTATAGATTCAGTGTCTTATATTTTTTAGTTTCCGTATTCTTCTCAACATTAATTTTGAACTTTCATAGTCCCTTCTCTAATATTATCTTGATTATTCAATGCATACATTAGTTTTTATAGCCGTGATATTTTTTCAAGTGTTGATATCAGTGGTACTTGAATACTAATCGATGTCCCCATTAGTCAAATCATATTTAAATTTTCCAAATTATAATTCCATGTTATATATCCTAGAATTTATTTTGGCTATTTTTGAATCATATATATCCTTTTGTGAATACATCATTATAAACATATTCTACACCTTTTCATTTAGTTAACCGTGATAATTTTTTGATTGAAACCCATTTTAATTTTGATCATAGGGCATTGGATACTTTCTTAAGACATCAGTAATGGGTTTCCAAATCATTTCATGATCTTTCTAGATATATTTGGATATTTTATAAATATATGTTTGAAACAATATAAAAATATTCATTTCAATCCAAAAACATTTCGATATATCTTAAAAAATTATCATTTTAATGGGTTGGTTAGGAATATTAAATTTTTATTAGTAATCATCAGAATTCCCAAAACATCTCACCATGAGAACATTATTTTCTAAGAGTATGATTTTGATATTAAAAACAAACATTAGTAGCACATTGATTCACATTATTTTTCATTGAATATTTAAGTTGTTTTTTTAAGTTTATCTAATAATGAGTTCATTTCCAACCCTAATACTATATTTTTATAGATAATATTGACCCTTATTCACCTGCATTACTTATGTTGAGACTTATGTGAAATGGCGTTGTATATTTTCCCCAACTCCCCATCTATTTATGTACTGAAATTAACTCCATAAGATTCATCTACCATGTTTTTATAGGAAGGTAAATTACTATCATATAATGCATCCATCAAGAGATTGAAGAATAGTTGGTGGTGAGGATATAAAATAAGTATGTTACTAAACCTATCATTTGATTAATGAAAATATTCACCTCTATCTTAAATGAAACTAGATATTTCATTCCTACGATCTGTCATCCAACATTCTTGGGTAAAATTTCATGATAAAGTAATTTTATATTTTTCCCATGTTTTTAAAATATTTTTATCTAATTAGAGAATTAATTTACCAGTATTCTTCATTAAACATAAACTAAACACACTCGACTTAAGAACATCCTAAAATTTCCATATAAGTGTAATATAATCCACTGATTTATATAAGTCCATAATTAATTCTATAGAGTCTTCGTATGGCATGACATTTAATTATGGTATTAGTGAAATTTTGGACCATTTTAACTCATAATTTCGAGCTCTCTTGAAAAAAATTCATAAAGGGATACCAAAACCTGAGGAAGTTAATAATCACAAATTATATACCTCTATGTGTTTTATTGAATAATTTTTAACAATTATAGTAACTCTCTCCATAAAGCCATCAAATTTAGTTTTCTATTCCTTTTAACAAATTTATAGAGTTTATTTCACTTTTAAATTAATGTATATTGAAGTTTAAGTTTTGAAATAGTATACATACACTAATCCCTTTCAGATTTTACATTAAGTAATTTTTTTGTTTTGAAAATTTTATCAATTCATGTCAACTTCCATGGAAAATGTCCTAATTTTTATTTGACATTTTCACGAGCTCGATCAAAGATTCACTATTAATCTCTCATGATATATCACAATGTCTAGAAATATGGTCTTCTTAAGGATGAATGTGTTTATCAAAGTTAATATTTAAAAACATTTTGGGTTTTTTTAGTTTTTTTGAAAATAACTAAAATATTAAAGAATAGTTTGAAAAAACAGCTGGAAACCAATACTAAGTAGAGAAAAAAATCATAAAATTAATAAAATAGTTAATATAAAGCTAAACCAATCGTTGGATAATATTTTTTATTTATTTCCATCATAGATCTTATAAATAATTTAATAAAAAAAATAACCTCACATAGTGAATTAACAATGTATAAACTCAAAAACCACTATTACTTAAATTAGGTAATTCTAATTTAATTATTTCTCACAATACATGAAATTTTATCCAAAACTATAATTGGAAATTATCAATAAAACCAATTTTGATAGGATTGTCTCTCTACAAAAATTAATCACTTGAATATCATTTAATTACACAACCACACACATAATACTAAAATAATTAAAAAATGAAGAATATGATATATAAAGAAATATATAAGAGTATAAAATAGATTCATGGATTGAATGTCCTTATGTAACTATCCACTTTATCAACACATCCTTTTAAGATTGAGAAAACAATTTGTTAACATCTTGGTGTTTGAATCTCTATACAATATCATTATTTACTTCATAAAAAATATTATTAGGTTATCCCAACATTATTAATGGTCAAATTCTTCCCCTAATCTAGTTAAACACCAAAATTAATTTAAAAACAGAATTATAGACCCCCCCCCCAATTTGGACTCCCCAGTATATCCCTATAATTGAGTGAGAAAAATCATATAAATAATTAAATATTTAAAATAAATACATGAATACATTTAAAATACTAATAAACATCAAGTAGTGTCTATTTGGTATGAACTCTAGATGTTCTTCAACTTTCTTCATTTCAAATTAGGTGTTTCTAGAAAATTATAAGATTAAATAGGTTCCTACCGTATATTTCTGGTATTTAATCTAAGTAACAACCACCTTTATGTGATTTAGCCTTAACGTTTTATTTATAAGATTCTGTTAAAAATATCTAAATATTTTTTCATTTGTTTTATATGTCAGGATTGAACCCATTTTCCATTATTGTACGTTATAATAAAAATGGTTCCCCATGAATTTCAATCCTTCGTAATACCAACTAAATATTGAAATTTCACAAACAATAAGATTCATACAAGTCATTGAAAAAGAAATATTGAAAAATGGTATTACCCATGTGAAACCTCCTTCGATTTTATATTAATTTTATATATTTCTCAACATAAAAATTTATATATAATGAGAATCTTACATATTGGATCCCTCTATATATTTGAAAAACATTGTAACTTTTACATAACATATTGAGTTAGTAAGAACGTTATATATCCCATTTCACTTTGAAGAAAACATTAACATAAACATTATTTTGTATATTTGGAGAAGGGTGAGACCCTTATGTATCCCCCTAATGTGTGATAGTAATTTTACAAATCACTCACCCTATAAAGTAACTCTTAAATAGAATGAGTTCATGGACAACTTCCATTATATGAACTAATGATCTCATTAATACATGAGTATCATTTGTAAATAGTTATTATAAATTATGTTTGTAACACCATAGGATCTTAGAATATTTTTTCATTAAATAAATTGAATGTTTTTGATATCTTTCTTCACGCATAACCTCGAGTCCAAATGTATCATTACATAGTAACTATTTAAAACCTAGTCATTAAATTGGAAGGAAAAAAAGATTGAAAACTAAGAATATTATATATGATGGTTTTATATATTGAAATGAAATTATAAATTCAAATTAAATAGGTATTTGTCCTTAATTCAATTAATGTTTTTCTTCAAAATTATTTTCTTTTCAAAAATAGATTGTACTACATTTTACACACACATACATTATAATTAATTTATTCCATTTTTTAAATTGTATTTAGTGAAAAGAATATCATTATTTAATGAAGCATAGAAATATTACCTTAGGATTAATATTTAAGATTATTCAAGAAATATTTATTTTCTACTGAATAGTGGAAAATATCAATATTTCAAAAACAGTCATTTATTAATGTAAATTTCTCATTATTTTTTGGAATTTGATATTAAACTATCATAATAATGATTTAATTTTAATTAATATATTTTATTATATATGGATATTAAATTTTAATGATTTTGGTATATGTTCATTTTTGGGACTAATACTCATTTAAAATAATAATAATTTAATTCATGTTATATATTTTTATATAAATTAATTAAATTAATATTTATAATTTAAATTCTTTAATTAAATTTATAGAATATATATTCAATCATATATTTTGAAGTTATTTTTATTTTATTACAAATAAAATAATAGAATTAAATTATCTTTTACTCTTAAAAACTGATTTTTCTAAAAAGGTTTTTTGTTGTGCTTTTTGTGATTACTTGTAATAAAAATCGGCCTCTTAAAGAAATTTAATCTGATAAAAATATATTGAAAATTTGGTATCATCATAATTAATATAAATTAATAGGTTTGAATATGATAATTCAAGGTATATTTTATAATCACCATAAGAGGGGGGGTAAATCACTATTGGCTAGCTTTTACCCATTATATTCAACTCAAACACTTTCCTACAGTATATTGATTGAACCTTTGTTATCATTTGATTTGTATTGATCATTAAAAACTCTTCCTCTCTAATTTACCCTTATGGTATGTATATGGTATATGGAAAATAGAGCACATGTATTTTTATATGGTCTAGCCTTAGTTTGGGAACCTACATCCTTTCCATAGATACTCTCATTGGTCAATGTATACATACACTAATAATATTTTCTTTAATTACTATTGTGGGGTATTTATACTACATCCCATAGTTGATATATATATCAAATATCACCATTTATCTTATGATAGGATTTCATACTTACTAACATCAGTTATAAGTGTTTCTTATCATTCTAGACATCATAAGGTAGAACATGTATGTAGCCCATAGAAACATGATTTGGAAATTGTCTGTATAAAAACTCAATCGGGTGTTACACTATATGGTGAACCTATTTATTAATTTTGTAGTCCTATATTTGGTTCACCTCTATACTCTATTCCTTTAACTGATGTAATCTGAATCAATTACTCTATGGTAGGAACCCATATCCAAAAAAATATTTATGTTGTACCCACAATTGTAAATCATCTATCTAATGCCTATTAGCAAATATTCTTTCCAATTCACCTCTAATTTACTCCTCTATGTTGACCCCCTTCATCAACTAAGTGTTTACATGGTTTGAAACTCAAACTACTCTTAATTATTTAAAACATATCTACACTGGTGAATATTAACATTATCTTTATGTATTACACATACTATAATTGATATAGTCATGTATCCATAGAAAATTAAGGGAATTAAAAAACGTTTTCCCACTCAATTAATATTTTTACTTTGAATATCCCACTTATCTCAAATTTGATGGATACTTCTCAAATATCCTATAACATTTCTAAAACATCTAGAAAAACTCTATTGCCATCAATCATCTTTTAACTTCCATAACCATGACATTAAATAATGTATTATACATTCTTTAACCTTATAATATCATTAAACATCAAATAACCAGCTTAAAAACATCCTGTTAAGGACATTATAAAGTATTTTAAATCTCACCAGTACTCCACCTGACATATGTTTTTACAATAATGTCAGTAAGAATACCATCATACAATAAGTTTTTCAATTTCTGGTGCATTTTATATTTCTCAATCTAATAAATCACCTCCCCACAAACTACATCAACTAATTGGTTTGGTGTGATGACTCATCAATTATTTTTAATATTATGTTTATATTCTTCCTATGATTTATGGAATCAAGTTACTTAGTATATAAAATTTTTAATGACTTATTATCTCTATCTCTGGTCATCCAACCTCAACTCAAGCATCATATAGTTATTGGTTCACAAAACTCAGAATCATCAATATGGTAAAATAATGATCCATGGTTTGATTCTTTTCTGTTAAATGGTTGTCATACTAATTATATTGATATAAAAAACTCATTCTAGAATCATGTATGATAAATAACATGATTGGTAGGAATTTTTTAATTATCCCACTAATATAACTCATGCTTCGTCATGGTCTTTATAAATCTTTCTCCTCTTAGAGCGCCTTCATTTTAATAGATCTATTGAAATTACAAATAATTGTCAAATGTAAATCTATGAATGTTTATTTTAAGGAACATCAGTGTCCATGAACTCTTTCACTTATCAATGTACTTAACTTTTGAATCTTTGAAAATTTTATCCCCTAATCATTATAATGATCTGAATGAGATTAGTTATAAATAAAGGGTTAAAATTTCTACCATAAAAAACATGTTCTGATGGATCTTTATCTCATGTACTCAATATGGCAGCCTCCAAAGAACAACTCACTCTCTGACATCATAACGTCAATCTTCATTAAAATTGTAACACAATTTTTCCCACTAAAAATTCATACAAATTAAATACAAAGAAACTCCATCTACCTATTTCTGGTCTAATCAATCCATTATTAATCATTAATGCATGTTTTAACACTAGTGGAAACTTCATTATATATTTTTCAATATTTTCTTCAATCGTGAATCTAACATTGTAGATGGAAATTTGGATTATCTGATTTTAAAAAAACTCAAATAGTCTTTACACTCTACTATTCATACTTCTTAAATTCTTCATCTAGAAACATAATTCACAGTATATCTGATAACATTTTTCATCCACAACCATAGAATATTGTCTAGTGATCTGCATCAACTATCCTCATTTGATACCATTAGTCTGGTAACCTCAATGTTTTCCTTTTTAATAATTCGTAATTAATGAATATCTTCATGATGTTAGGAACATAAATAATAACATCAAATCATCTAAATTTATAGTATAATTTTATTATCGTAGTAAGGATACTTTCATGACCTCCTTTAACAAATCAAAAGTAGAAATTAATATGATTCTACAATAACTCATAATTTGAGGTGAATGACACCTTCTTGATTATCCTATATGACTTCAATATTATTATTCCAATGGTTTTACCCTAAAAATAAAATTATTTATAAGATCATTAATCTTCTTATCTTTTGGATCAACTTTATCTCAAAATGACAAGGATAATTCATTTGTGTCTTTTAGTCTTATTTAATATTTTTTATCACTATCATATGAACATTATATAGGAATACTAGCAACACCTCATAAATAACCTCAATAAATTAAACTTACTAATTGATTTTACAATAAAATATTGACAATATATTTAATATAAAATTATCATTATCTTCATGTTATATCAATCTACCCATTGAATTTTTTGGAAAAACAAAATTATCATTAATTTCAATGATATTTTTATCCCCCTTATTGACAATAAATTCAAAGTATCATTTTTCTAGAACGTAGTAATGGGAAATTATTTTACTCCCCCTTAATTATAGAAATTATAAATACCCCTTTTTAATATATTTCAATGTGGGAGGAATGTTCTTTACACATTTTCTTCTGCAATTATTTTGTACAAATGAACCAAATATAAACTCTAAATGTATTAGGACAAGGAAATGATCACTTTTCTTAAAACAATAATGATAAAATAAACTGTCTATAAGTCATTGTGATACATTCTTGGTATAGAAAACAAAAATGATTAACTCAGATATTAAATTTCTATGTAATGTTTTTCCATGTGATGCTAAATTTTAAAAAAAATAAATGATAAAATTATCATCTTTACAGCACAATTTCTTTCCTTTATCCATTTTAACTAACATATCAAAAACATTAAAGCATAAAAATGATCATCTTTTCTACCCATTTATAGTATAATGAATAATTTCTCATCAAAAATACATTTTCCATTTTTTATATTTGTACTTTAGTTTTGGAATAAAAATGGGAGTATAAAAAAATATACCATATGGATGATAATATCCATCTATTATCCTAATTTTCTAGAATTGTTTTGAGGTAATTAACTCTTCAAACAACTTATTTTAGATCATTAAATGTAGGGGCACCTTGGTTGACCAGAATGACATTCCACTTCTACATAAATTATTCTAGAACATGACCTTCTTTATAACTTTAGGGATCCCCCTAAATATCATCACCTTAAAACCCCTTTTTATGAAATATATTTGAAACAACTTATGGGAAAAGGGGTATATTTGTTAATTTCTTCAAATAGATCAACATGGTTGAGAAATTATTCCCATCCCAAAATATCTCACTTAATTTTTCTTCATGACTTCACTATTATCATTTTAAACTATAACCTTCTTTTGTGAAATTTATTTCTTCTTAATTTTTCATTCAATATTGTGAGGTGGAGTCTGGTAAGCTTATTCCAGAAAGGGCCATGTTTTTTTTCATCTACTTCTAACATTCTTGCCTCCTTGAACTAATTTTTTCCATATAATATATTAAACCTTCAGAATATGTTGAAATTTCATCTTCAGTTAAACATTTATTATAACACCATTTTATCCTTTTAAATATTTTCAATTCTTATCTTCACACTTTTTTGGGCCAGGTTAAACAACAATGAAATTTTTAGATGTGTGGAGGGGCAACATACATCTTCCACAGATATTATTATCTTCTATTAGGTTACTCTTCTTATGTAACTTCTCACGAAATTCTACCAATTCATTAAATATATCTTCTACCATTCTAGTATTATTATGTCTTTATCAAATTGTTTGACTCTGTTTCCAAATATTACATATTCAATATTTAACATTCATGGAATGTTTAAAACTATCCATTAAGTTGAATTTTATCTAATAAAGGTAATATATTTTAATGGGAACGAAATATTCTAAAACATTCCTCTTGGGTGTGAGATTATTGATCTATTATTTTTTTCAACTTGGGGTATATTTACAATATATATTTCATAAATACACATTTTAATTTTATGATAACATTCAATTATCACTACATATTTAATTATTCATTGATGTGAACAAGATTTTTTTCTCAAAATAACCATTACATCCACAATATAAAACAAATCATGATATCAATATTTATTAGATGTAAATATATCTTTCTTCTTTTTTAAAGGATTGATATAAATAGGTAATTTTAACTTTCCATTCAATTTTCACCCTCATAAAGCTAGAATTACATTTCATTTATAACTTGTAAAATTATGAAAACAATCAATATTCATTTATTTGAACTTTCCAAACCAATAATAGTACCCAATAATACAAGGCATTGTTTATTGTGTTGGGTTTTAGCTAGAAGGCACTTCTTCCAAAATCTTTTTATATGAATATTATTGGCGAGACTTATTCCATTAAAATTTCATACTTGAACCTTATTAGAATATCTATATTTATTAGATAAATTCACCAATTGATTTAGAATTATAACCTACACTAATATTACGGTAGTAAGTGAGATTCATCAGAATATAAGGTAAACTTTTTCATCATATTATTGGATTTTGCGTCTTTTAAGTCATTCACATCCTTCCAATTATTTGATTTATTTATTCATGAACAATGAATTTCTATAAAAACTTAGATAGAGTTTCTTAGCTCATCATTATGAGAATATTAATCTTGATTGGATTTAAGATCTCTCAATATCACAACATACTCAATTAAATTTAGTTTTAAAGTGTTCTTCTCATTTTAAAGACTCCTAAAATTATATTCATATACTATTTTCAACTTTTTTATCATTTCCTCAAGAAAATTATGAACCTATTCTATAGAAAGATGATGTTCCATCACTTTATTTTCCATGATCTCCTGTTGATCATCCCTAAACACAAAATTTTCTTTGTGATTGACATCTAATGTATGGATATTTTCCTTAACTTTTATTAACAAAACTTTATCACAAAAACTATGTAGCATGACTTCTTCCAAAAAAGTAAAATTTTCATCATAGGATGTTACTAATTATTCAATAAGCTCAAAATGTTTAGTGTGGGAATCACACGTGTGTTTTTTATTAAGTTTTTAATTATTTATTTTACTCTCCAAATGTAGAGATTCTTAAATGTATTTTATAATACCAACTCAATATTTCAACTGAGCTTTCATAACCAAATAATTATATTTAATCCATGGAATCATTCCTCACAAACATTCTTCAAAACCAAATTCTCACAAAAAAATTATATAAAATACAAATTTTTAATGGTTGAATTTTTTCTTGGGAGAATAATACATTTTCATCATTGTTTTAAATGTTTTTTTAGAGATGCACATTCTCAAACCCTCTTTCCTATGGAGTTCTCTATGTCATCATTTTCTGATTTCATCTTTGATATTTCCTCTAATCGAACCTTGATATAATAAATTATATATGTAATAACTTAAATAGAGACACTTTTTAATTAAACTATAATTTCCTAAAAAACATCAATCGTCACTAGGTAAACATATTCATCGTATCATGTGTAATAATTTTTTTGGATTAATCTTTTCATATTCAAAACATTTATTACCAAACATTTAATCATTTGGTTACGGTGGATCCTCCTTTAGTTTCTAATGAGTTGAAGACTTTCTCTAATTTTTTGATTCATTTTTCTTTTATTTTTTCAAGGTTTTGGGTAAAACCACCATGTTTTTATAACCAATGATAACTTTTGTACTATTCATATTACGATAAACAATATTATCAACTAGATAAAAACATTCATTATCTTCTAAAAAGTTCCACTTCATATAAAATAGTTAAACCTAGTTTAGAAAGTTATTTATAAATTTAAATAGAAAAAATCCTACCTATAAAACCAATTTATATTTGTAGGTTTTCATGAAGTCACACTAAGAGGGGGGGAATCAGTGGTGACTAAATTTTACTAATTATATTCATATTAAAATATTTCTTACTTCATGAATATTGAAACTATGTTATCGTTTAACACACACACACACACACACGTTTACTTACTATTTTACCATTATCTATGTTAATGTTATATTAAAATATCATACATGTTTTTTAATTGGGTTTGACCTTAGTGTGAGAACCTAAATCCTTAACATGGATCCACTCATCAGTCCACGGATTCTTCCAATAATAATATTTTCATCAATTACAAGAGATGAGTATTTTCACTGCATTCCATAATTTAGCTATCTTCTATGTAGCTCCACCTATCTTCCGATAATCGATTATACTAGATCCTATAATTTATAAGGTTAACTTATATTTTGATCCAACATATAAATAAACATGTATTTTTTCAAAGAAATGTTATATTCAAATTCTCTATATGATAACTCTTTATGGTGTTACACCGTCAAGTTCACATCTTCTTTTTTATGGGATTACTCCATCTAGTGTGCCTAAAAACTCTTCACGTTAAATTTTTTTCCTTCAGACAATTACCTTATAATAGATAACTCTATCAAATAAAAAAATTTATGTTTTACCTGTAACAATCAAAACCTATATCTGATGCCTCTAATCAAAACATCTAGTTAGCACACCTCTTCTTGGTACCTTTTCTTGGTTTCCCTTAATCAACAAATTATTTAATTGGTTGGTAACTCATTCTTTACTAAAAAATATATCAATTCATTTTATTCGTTCATACAAATAATATATTTACATATTTTATGTAATCCTTTTCATATAGGTATTCCACAATAGAAAATGTTTTTAACTAATATGTGTTTTCCTGCTCAACTGAAATTTTTATTTTGAACTTACCACTCATTTTAACATCAAATAATTATTTTTAACTATTCAATGACGACCTTAAAATAACAAGGAAAGCTCTATATTTTGGAACCCTTTTAGAACTTTCTTATCATCAGTATTGGGGTACTTATTCAACCTTCTATTTCATTTCAACGTTATAAATAATTGAGCGAAATTATTAGAATTTTCATGTTAAAGAATTTAAAAAGTATTATAAATATACTCAATACTTCATATGAGATATTTATGTTCAATTCAATTATAAATAACTACTATGTCCAGTTATTTTTTCTCTATCTGTGTATTTGATGTTTCTATATCCAGTAAATCATTTTTGTACAAACTGATTTGATAGATTAGCTCGATCTGATGAATTCGTCAATTATTTAACAAATTATCTTTGTATACAATCTCTAAAATATTGAATGATCTTTTTGTCCTTATTTTTCTAACAGATTACTTGTAATCTCTCCATCTGATCACCCTACCTCATCTCAAACATCATACCGTGCCTAATTCTCAAGAATCAAAATCATACATCAGATAACATTATGATCCTTTGTCTGATTCTCGTTTATTTTATGGTTCATTAATTGATCATTATAACATTAAAAATTATCAGGGAATATATTTCAGTAAATCACATATTAAATAAGAACTTTTAAATTCCCCATTTTATAGATTTCAAGGTTCATCTCATTATTTAGGACATTATAAGAAATCCATTGTAACTCTATAAAATTATATCCACTAATAGATGTACTTAATAGGCGAAACATTGTACCTACCCATCAATTGATATTTTTAAAGATCTATATAAACTTTCCATATGATTTAGGGAAAAAATTTCTATCCCAAAAAACATTATCTTATAGATATTTTTAAGATAGACTCTATATGGTGGCCTTCAAATAGAAATCCACTATTGGACAACATAGCAACAAAATTCATAGATCTTGTAACATAATATTTTCCACATGAATATCATAAAAAATATATGTAGTGAAACTTAATCTATCTTTCACTATTATGTGTAATCAATAAGTTATCCTCCATTTATTTTTGTTTAATCACTGGTAGAAACTTTACTATTTCATGGCTTGTATTTTTTGAAACCATGACTCCAAATTTATAGTTAGAACTTTCATAGGTACTCTTTATAAAAACTCATAAAAGATCTACTCATTTCAATGTGTGATTAGTATATATTTTCATCAAAAAATTAATTCATTTTTTTTAATAAAATTATTGAACAACATCCTCAAAATTCATACTACTTCATCTCTTTCTGATCACATATCTCTAGGAAACTTCATCTAGTTTTATCTATTTCTTACAATCAGCCAGGTTTCCTTGATCTCCCACAATAGACTCAGGCTTGAATCATTAATATCATCATAATTTTATAAAAATTAATAAAATCATAATGTATTTTGTATCTGTAAGGAAAATTTCCTATATCTTTAAGGAATCATTCTTTACTAACTCATGTAACTCGTAAGGATACATTCTCACGTTTCTAAAGAAACTCATAATGTACGGTGATCGTCAACTTCCAAATTATCTAGGATAGATTTATTATTATTATTATAATGGTTTTAACATAATGGTTAATTTCATTAGTTTATATTTAATCTCCCTATCTTTTATAACATCTTCAATTGCACATGACATAGATAGTGCTTCTCCATCATGAAATGTTATCATATATTTGATAGAATCATTCTCTTATGAACTTTATTTTGGGTCACTTTCTTAAGGAACCATGTTTCCTTATACCTAATCATTGAATTTTCAATAAAATATTGACAAAATAGATAATATAACATCATCATCACCTAATATGTGCCAAAAAATTAATTTTGGGTCATAATTAATAGTAAAACCATTAAATTATTGTTAATGCAATTACGGTAAAAATGGCATTGTTTGGGGTTAAACTAAGATATATGGGTATATTTTCTACTAAAACACATCTATTTCTTCTCATGAAATGATATTTAAACATTATATTATTATAAATTCGAATCCTTTTCCATTTAAATCAACATTCCCGTTACTGATACTTTATATAATTGAAATATTTTAATAAATTCTACGTGTGTCCCTCCACTCAGATATAAAAGAGGGCCTCCCCTCATCTATTTTTCACTACATTTGAGCCTTCTACCATTTTCAATTCCCACTAAAAACATTACTGGAAATATTCACTTTATACCAGTCTTGTGGGTCTTCCCTAAAGGTCAATTCGTCTAGGGTTAATGTATTCAACAAATGATGTCTATCAATGAAGTGGTAAAGATGTTAACCATGATATTTATATTTTATTTCTTCATATAATTCCTTTAAATAGGTTATATAAGTAAAAACATGATAGAAAAATTATAATAAAAATAATTAGATGTTATTATAATGTTCTAATAATTATTTTCCACCTCTTATCCTTCAAATGGGAAATAAAAGTATTGATCATGCGCACTTTTAGACTACCACCTCTACATCGTTATACGATTCATTTTCTATCATCTTCATAATTCATGGGTGGTCATAATCATATATTTAACTATTATATATGAAATTTAAGATATAATAATACTTTTTAATTATAATATCTTATCTACCATCTACTATCTAAATGATTTTGTATATTATAATGTTTCTCATCAATACATGTGGACTACCACCTCCACAAAGTGACACAATTTTTTTTATCATTTCTACTTTACTTTTATGGTAAAAATGGATATATTAAATAAATATATATGATACTTCTGATAAAATAATTATTCCATAAAAATAATTATCATATATCTTTATTCATTTACATCCATAGAAAAATGAAAACATCACTCATTTTTATGTACAAATTATTGTCTCTGGATAATGATGTAATTCATTTTTCATTACACATTAAAAATAATGGTCATAAACATGTATATAATGATAATATATGATATTTATATCATTATTAAAAATATTAATAAAGAGGAAACCAGATCAAAGTTCAAGAACAAAAAACTTTGAACTAAAACATACACGAAAAATGAAGGAATTAACACATGAAATAACGAATTTGATGGAAAATTGTTAATAAATGGGAATTTAAATGATATATGTGGATCATAAATGATATTAAAAATATCAATATGGTTTATATATATAATTTTAATAAATATACAAACATTATATATGAGTTTATATTCCTTAAATATAAATTCAATTAGAAGGTTGGGGTTTCGTCTCATTTTCTCTTTATTGAGACATGTTTTAATATTAAACAACAATTTCATATTTATATGGTTCATATGTGGTCCAATAATTTATATTTTCTTAATCCATGATTTAATGAGTGTTATTTATAGTATGATATGATTTTCATGTTTCTGATTATTTTCATTTAAAATTTTACTAAAATCTTAAGGGTTTCTCATCTCACAGTTTCTTTTGTGAGGCATATACCATATTCACCATGTGCTTCCTTTATATAGTTTAATTTATTCCCAAAAATATATTTTATTTTTGTCATCTGGAAAATTAAACGGTATTTAAAATTCCATATAATTTTTTCTCTTTTATGATATTTTGATTTAGAAGATACCAACATGGTTTGGATTTACCATCTCAAGTTGCCTTCATTGAGAAATAAGTTATGATTATAAATGTGTATCCTATTATAAGGTGCATATAATTCAAATTTTATATATTGTATCATGAATATACGTTTTTAAATGGTTTTCATTGTTTAATTTATTATTATTCCTTTCATGGGAATTATGAATCAAAATTTGTCAAAATCGTAAGGGTTTTATGTTACAGTCTCATTTGTCACCGATATTGTTTATTATTAATTTATGATACTAAAATAATAGGACCTATACATATTAAATATTAATTTTATTCCTATATTATGTTTATTTCTATAGATTATTTTTTTCAAATAATTCTCATTTCTTATGTATATACTAGTCTGAAAGAATAATTTTAAGGAAAATTGACATTTTTTATCCTCTTTAGTTGAAAATATTATTTTCCACGTCTCTATTTTCATTAAAATGTTTTAAAGTGTTTTTTTATATTATCTAATAATTTATTAAGGTAATTTTTACACATAATTTTAAAAATATATTTTAAATATATTATATTATAGTTTTCCAAATGAGGTACTTATGACTTTTTATAGTGAATGTCAATGGTATTTTTGTTTTTAACTATTCCGCATGAATGGTTTTTACCACCATCCTAAATAATATTTTCTATGAATCTCATATTATGTTTTTAGTTGTTTATTTTCATAGGAAAGGTTTTACTAAATAATTTATAACATTTTATATTCTAAATTAGTGTTTTCAAAATGATAACAACATTTTCCTCAAGGAATGTTTCGGATATATTTTTTTAAAATTTATTTTCAAATATAACTATATCCTTTAATGATGATGAATTTAACTAGATTGAAGTTACTCTTAAGAGAGTATTGTAAATTTACAAGTAATAATTCCCATTATGGAAATATTTCTACAATTATAGTCTTAAGAGTGAAACTTGGAAAAGGAAGTTATTTTCTATTATTATGTGAATTCCGCAATCTTTTTGCCTTAAGTTTTTTATATTTTCTCATGGTTTTTGATTTATTTTTGATAATTTATCACTATTATGACTTAATTATTTTGACTGAAAATACCTTATTCGGTGATTCATTATTAAATATCTTTTATATATTTTGTATAGTTATTTTAAATATTGATCATGTTCTAACAGACTTATAATTATCTTATTCTTAGTTATGATTATTGTATTATATCAATTATGCTTACCATTATTGACATTTAGATCTCGCCCCTAATTATCTTTCACTTCCCCCGGTTATGAGGAATATTTTTATATATGGAATGTCTATGAATTATTCTATTTGAAAAATACTTAATGGGAAATTATATAGATTCTTTAGGTATCATTTTTTTATGTGTCTATGTTTCCAAATGAAATAGGCATTTATAGTCGTATCATTGATCATATAGATATGTGTTGAATATTCAGATAATAAAATATAGAATTTTTGTATGAAAATTTTGAGATTACCATAGTTTCTATCAAAGTAATGTTTAAATTTCATGGAAATTAGGATGGGAAAAATTAGTGAGAAACCTTATGAAATTCCTTGGTATAGGATAAAAACAAATGTTTTGTTAAGGAACAGACTATGTGGTTTTACTATAAATATATCCATGTTTGAATACAACAACTTTATATGGTTTAAGAATAGATTAATCATAGTATACTGAATCAAATAATAGTTGGTTGGGTATATATTAGCATTAATTTAGATGCACAATGAATGGCTCCTTACTCCTCACCTACTTTGACACTCCCCATGGATATTCCTAGGTTATGTAACATGTACCTTATGACACATTATAAAATATTTGGATATATAATGACCATGGATGAACTAGGTTAATCCTATTGGGTCATTTTTCAAAAATAAGTCTCATATTTTATACATGGTAGGAATGATTTTTATGATTGGATTGTTACTTATTACTATTTATCACACCATGATTTTTGTTTTATTTTATATCAGTATCCAAGAGGAATCATGATAATGTTGAATGTGATGAACTATGAAATAATTGTCCTCATTTGTAACCAAATGGTATGGGAGATGGAATTATAATGATTTGGATTATTTCTAAATAGATACCTCATTATATGATTAAAAACATAAACATAGGTGAGTTTCAAAATGAACCAAAAAATGGAAAAATGGATTTTTAAGGAAATTGGAGGAATGAATATTATTCTTATAGTATTTAAATAATGTGAGAAGAAACATCTAGTAAAATGTCTCAATGTAATGGGAAGATCATTTTGGTGTGTAAAATAAGTACACAGATCTCGAAATTCCCATGGAAACAAAGAAAATATTGCTTAATAAAACAAAGAGGAATGATGGTTAACTTAAGTAATAATTTAAGGTTGTGTTTCTTAAAAGTGTGAAGTGTTATAATTATTAAAATTTATCTTATAGAGGGGAAATATGTAGAAATTAACATCAAGGTTTTATGACTAGTGTTTTCACTATTTATGATGAAAAAAATATAAAAGATATATTAAAACTATTAATTATTTAAATAGTATTAATTTTGTTGAAAGTAATAAGCATGCGTAAAATGAGATTAATGAATCTTAACACATGATTTATATTTCATATTTCAGGATTGTAGTATTAAAGAATAAGATGAATAATCCCAGTTAATAGTTTATCAAGGAAGTATAATGACTGATGTATTTAGTATTGTAATTAATAAATTATGTTTTGAAGTATTTTATAAATAATATATTTTTAAAAGAATCCTAAAATATCAGTAGATCATTCTAAAATAATTTTTATTAATTATTTTTACATGTATTTTGAATGGAAAAATAAGCAAAAAAATTATTTAGTGGTTCGAAGATATTTTTGGAAAACACAATATTTTGAGATTGTTTAACCTTAATATTTTTTGAATGTAGATATAAAAATTTTTAGTTGGGAGAAATATTAGATAGATATATATAATTTGAATTAGATTGTATTATTGAACATGAAATTTATTTGAGATTTGATAAAAAATTATTTATGTTATTATTGATAATTTTTATTATAATTTTTATTTTTTGGATTATATTTTATCGTCTGTTATTTTATTTTAGGAATAAGGATAATGTTTCTTTTTTGGTATCATATATGTTTTCATTGAGTTTTTATGGTGATTTAGGTTATTAGCTTGTTTTTTTTAGAATATATGATGAAGTTATTCACATGATTATGGTGTTAAATTAAACATACTTTATGTTGTTTGGGGGTGAAATGTTATCTTTGAACTTAGAAATAATATGTTATCAAATAATTTTGGTTTTTTTCTAGTTTTGTTTTGGAAAAATATATTTTAGAGGAGTTTAAGGATTAAATTTTTATGGAATTGTTTAAATGGAACATTGGGTGTTATTATTTAGGTTATAAAGATTAATATATTACTTCTTCATATGAAAATATATCTCTATTAGATAACTTATGTTAACCATTTTTTTTTGTTAATTTTAGAGAAAAAATTATGACTTGAAATTATTTTATATATCTGATAATTCAATAAACATTAATTTTAGTAATTCAATAATGAAAAATTCATCATTAATGTTCATTTTTTTGGAATAAGATATGAGATATAACTATAAATTTTTTTAATAACAACCAAAGGTTTAAATTGTAGATATGGGGTTAAAGAAATAAAGTAAATATATTTTCTCATTTTCTATGGTAGAAGGATTTCTCAACTCTTTGAAAATGACTTTGAAAATGAAAATTTTATCCGTTTTATTATTATTTATGAGGAATCTGTGGTTGTTATGACTTCTCATCGGTATATAGATTTATGGTAACTAAATTTATAATAACCATGCTCTCAATCAATCCTTATTATTATTTGGACATTATATTTCTCCTCTATGTCCATATTTTAACATCCAACTATATTTCCCTTAATCTAGAAACCAGATTATGTTTTTTAGGGTAATTTTTAGGTTCCCCACTTTCTATTTTCAAAGAAAGTTTCATTATCATTTTTTGAAATGTGGGTTTTCAATAAATAAGTTTTTAAAAATTGAAACATTTATTATAATGTAAAAATTGAGAGGGAATAATTTATTTAAAGGGTTAATGTTACCCCCTGATATTATATAATAATTTTTCCCTTAAATTAATTGTGAGTGTTTGATAGAAGGATTCACACAAAACCCATATTCTAAATAAACTATAATATAGTAACCCATCATAACCATCTCATTGAATTGGAAAATATGAACAGTAATATAAATTTATTATGAATATTTTTATTATATTTAAATACTGAAAATAAATTCATTATTTCATAGTAAAAAAGAACTCAACCATTATTAAATTCATTTTATTAAACAAAAACATATTTTCTTTTGAAATGATTTTATTATATTTTATGCACATATACATTATAATTAATTTATAATATTTATAAAAATTTCATTTGATTAATTTAATATAATTTTTTGAAATCATCATGTTAATATAAGATTAGGGTGAGTTTTTGGGTTTTTTCAAAAAAAATATTTTCCAATTAATTAGTGAAAATATAGCTTTTTTATAACTAATATAGTATATTTTCAGTTATATGCCCCATTATCTTTTAAATTTGATCTTAAAATAATATAAGTATAAGATAATTAAAAAAATTAAACTTAATTAAATATGAATCATCCATATTCTAGATTTTGGTATATGTTATTTACTGGGATTTAAAACATGTTTTTTTAAAAATAAATTATGCGAATTATATTAATAAATTAAATTAATCTACATTTATTATTTTATTAATGAAATTTATAAATTATATATATAATAATATATTATAACATTAACTTAACTATTTTTATGAGGAATGAAATGGATGAAAATTATGTTTTATTTTTAAAAATATATATTTCTAAAATAATTTATTCATTGGGGTTTGAATGATTATTTTTAATAAATAATTCCATTTATAGAAAATTAATCTTTTCATATATATATATATATAATTCCCATGAAAATTTTCTTATATAATTAAAATATTTTAATTAACTACATGTCTATCCAACCCCTCACTTATTAAAGGGCACCTCTCCTCCTCTATATTTCACACCAGTTGAGCCTTTTGTATCTACCAATACCTACTCAATAACTTTTCAAGATTACTTCCCATAATACAAGATTTTTTTTATTCTCCAAATAAAATTTCTTCAGGTATTAACGTGTGATACAAATGAGGTTTCTCTAAGAATAAGTGTAGATCTTAACAAAGATTATTATATTATATTATTAATTCTACTTCATCTAATATTATTTTTATCAATAAAAAATTTAATTTAATATGATAAATATACTAATATGTTATTATGATTATGTAACAACCATTTACCACATATTCTCCATCAAACTAAAAAGAAAATAATCACACGTGTCTACGTGTGTCTGACCACCTCCAAGTAGTGATATTATTCACTTTCCATCATAATCTTCCATGATTGGTTATAATGATGAGTTCAATGTATAAATATTATATTTATGATATATTTATTCTTATATAGTTATAATATTTCATCTACCTTATATAATTTTATATATTAGTAAATGATAACATTGCTCAGGTGTAAATGTGGACGATGACCTCCACGAAGTCATGTGATTTTTTATCATTTCTTATTTACTTTTATATTAATAAGATAATATTAAATTAAATTATATGATATTTTTTATATAATAATTATTACAAAAGTTAAATTATCATTTTCCATTATTTTATTCCATCCATCAAAAAGTGGTAAAATCACTTGTTTGTATGTATGGACTACCATCCACAAGAAGTGATGTAATTCATTTTTCATTCCCACAGAATATGAATGGATATAAATAATTATATAAAGATTATATATAATATTTATATCATTAATAAAATTATGGATATGGAGGAAACATGATCAAAGTGAAAGCACCATAATTTCTAATATAAAATATACAAGAAAAACAAAGCAATTAACACATGAAATGATGAATTTAATAGAAAATTGTTAACAAGTGAGTGTTGAAACTATAAAATTGTATCATATATGAAATTAAAAGTATCAATATGGTTCGTTAATGGATTTATAATAAAATTATATTTATTATATAGGAGTTTAGAGTGCTTATCAAATAATTTAGACAGAAGGTAGTGGGTTTATCTTATTTTCTCATCCAATGAACATATTTTAATGTTATGTAAAAATTTCATTTTTATAAGATTTATCTAATAACATGAATTTATTTTTGGATAGTATAAAATCAAATTAAATTAATTTAGTTATCCAAATTATTTTTATGCTTCCAATTAATTTCATTTCAAATGCTACTAATGTCTTAAGGGTTTCTAGTATAACATTTACTTCTATGAGGTAGATGCCATATTCCCCACATGTTTCCATTCTATAGTGTATATACTATCCAACGAATAATTTTTCTTATTATTTTCAAGAAATTAATAGGGATTTAAAATTAAATATATATTTTTCTCTTTAATGATGTCAGGATTTAGAATTTACCAAAGTGATAAGATTTTACTGTCTCAAATTGTCATCTTTGGGGAATATGTTATGATTATAAATTAATCTTCTTTTATGAGTTTCATTTTAAACCCATATGATAATTGATTCCATGAATATATTTATTTTAATATTTTAATATTCTTCATTTTATGTTAATACTTTCATGGTAATTAGGAATCAAACATTTCAAAATTCGTTGGGGTTTCATGATATAATCTCATTTTTCACTAGGAATGTTTATTCTTAGTTTCCCATGATGATGTTATATAATATATATCACATAAATAATATGATTTTTATTATCCATAATTTATTTATACATATTACATATTTCTTTTCATTTATCCACTCTACATACAAAAAATTCTGAAAGAGTGTATTTAAGGAAAACTAACCTAGTTTTTTGACTTCTATCGGGAATATTTTTTATAAGCCCATATTTTACATAAAATGTTTTGAAGAATATTTTTATTATTCTCTACAGATTTGGTAATGTAATATATACCCATTTTTACTTTTTTATTTAAAATTTAAAAATATTATTTTTATTTACTAAAAAATGTACTTTTATCTTTTTGTACAAAATATAAAAGGAATATTTTTAATGAACACTAAATGAATGGTTTTCCCTATAATCATAAATACTCCTTTACTTGAAAATTCATCTATAATTCCCCTTTTTTATTTTGAATGAAATTTTTACCCTTAATATTTTTTATATTTATTTATTTTAATTAATTGACGTCAAAATGTAAAGGATTTCTTCCTAAAGAAAAAAATTCAAATATCTAATTTTTTGAATTTTTATCTATAGAAATATCATTTTATATTTCTTATGATTTAAAAGGTATTTGATCAAATTTTACCAAAAAACATTTCTTGATGATTTATGATTGTGATGGGGAAATATTAATAAAACCCATTTTTTCCAAGGGATATTATTTGATGTAATGATAAATGATTTATTGATAGTGTGGTATAGATATAAATGTATTAGGATTATATAATGGGGGATTCCTTTAAAATCCTTGGATGGGGTTATGTTGTATACCATGGACATGTGGGTATGATATAGCCCTCAAATGTATTCAGTAATGATGATGGATTTTAAAAAATCCAAAGGGACAATAGGGTTAAAAACTCTTAAGAGATTATAGAGTTAACTAAATGGAAGTTAATACTAAGGTAATGTTTGAAAGGACAATGTAAGAATTTAAATTGTGAATCTCTATCTAGAATATTAGACTTTGTAGTAAAACATGATTAAAGATGTAATTTTTATGCTTATGTGAATTCCAAAAACTCATGTCTTATACTTGTGATATTTTCTCAAGGCCCATGATTGATTATTAATTATTTTTTAATCTTAATCTATAACTATTTTGACTGAAAATACCTAGATCCATGATTCATGGTTAAAGATATTTGACTTATTAGGTATAATTATTATATGTATTTATTTTGTTCCCTTAGAAATAAACTTATATTATTCTCTCTTATGATAAATGATTGATATTTATTATGTTTACCCTTAAAGATCATATGAGCTCAACCTTTATTTTGTTTCCCTTCCCCATTTTATGAATAATGTTTTTTAGTTAGATATGTATAATACAGGTTATTTTTATGTGAAATTAATAAGAAATGGCGTGGGCCATTTATGTACCCATTATTTATGTATCTCAGTTTCCAAAGACACTAAAAATTTATATTTTCTGTTTTTATTGTATTGATATATATTAAATATTATGAAAATAAAATATAGAATTTATGTATGACAATTTTTAGGTAACAAAAGAGGTCTTCTATTAATCCAATACAATATGGAATTTTGGTATGCTCTCATTTCATGGTCTATTATTTATACTCGTGCTATAGAGTAAATGGTTTTTCTAATATAAAATATAGAACTAAATTATATCATGTGGGATTCATGTGAGTCCAATTAATATGACATATAATTTCATATATATATATTACTCATTTATTATGAATTCAGCAATTGATTTTAACTCATATGAGGATTGAATAAATCTAATGTAAATCCGTGAAAAAATAAATGACCATACATGAGAAACATAAATAATAAAAACTCTAAGAATTGATTCACACATAAAATAAAACATAAATACATATTATTAAAATGAAAATTTTCATAATATTAAAAACATCCACATAAATAAAATGTAAGATTAAAAATAAGGTCCTCTGGGTCTTGTAATATTAATTACTAACTCTTAACCATTTTTCTAATGAAATAATATTAATAAAACAATTATAAAACCCTAGAAATAACTACTACAAAAATAATCGACCAAAAAAACCTTAAAATTCCATAATACTTCATAAACACATATTAAATAAAAAATCATAAAACATTCTGTAATAACTCACTATAATAGAAATTGTCCAACCACATACACAGTGGATAATAATTCTGAAATACACACATCATTTTCTAATACATGAACAAAAATAATTATTTTTCAACATTAAAATAATAATATTGATGAACATGACAACAAAAGGGAATTTTAAGTATAATGGAGTTGGATTTTAAATTAAAAGTATGTTGAAAACATGTATCAAATACATCCATATCACACACACATTCATTACTCAACCCACTGGTTCCATCGTATAAAATTGAACTATATAGAATAAGTATAAAATGGATTGTATAGTGTGAGAAGAAAATACATGTGAAATAATAATGAGAGGAACTATCACCGGCCTCCCATTCGTATAAATTCCATAATTTGTAAAGCCTAAAAAATATTTAATTCATAGTTAAAATCTCTTCACTAAGTATCATGTACATTAAATTTCATCACACAAGATCATATCCTCTTTACTCATATTATATTATCCTCTATGTGGTTTTTTTGTAAAAAAATTAAAATATTTAGTACAAAAAAAATTAAGATTCTTTTTGATACCACAGGTTCCTTCAAGTAATCCATATGGATCCTCATAACCAAAAACTGTTCTCTCTTCTTACATGGTGAAATTTTATTGAAATTCATATGCCTGGAATTTTTATTGTAAATATATTATACATCCCACTATAATAAGATGTCTTCTCTTATAGGTATATAAGATAGTTTCATCCAAGTGTAAAAAATATTAACATGGAAGGGGAAGAGAGTTAATATTACATATGCTTCTCTTATTTATTTTAATAGACAAATGTATCATTTTGCAGTCATTCTAATTTCAAGTTTAGTGTTTTCTTGTTGGTTATAATCTTCAAATCTATGTTAAAGTGTAGAAACCGTACATATATTGCTTATAAGTTTATTTAATCGTACAATAATCACCTAGAAGCCAATTTATTCTTACATAGTCCGGCTAAATGAGGACATAATCATAGGTAACAAGATGGATTTATCTTCACACATCAGAAAAAAAAATTCATTCATGATCTATCCACAATAACTAAATAAAAATTATTTATTAAATTATTAAAATGATATAACAAGTCCATATTTAAGATATTATCCCAAGAATCCTACTAGAAAAAAGTGATGATTGAACATATAATATCATAATGGAGAATATCTAATTTTTATTCATAGGATAAAAATATAGAAATTTTTTCCTATCATTACTCATTGTTTTTTGGGAATAGCCTTGTTTTTTTCCACCATCTTTACGTATGACAGTGGAAATAAGTAGGTTGATTAGGTGATTGAGATAATAACTTGATATATTTTAAAGATAATTTGATATAAAATGATACCAATGATGTGAAATTGATTAATTGGGAATTAGTGAGAACCTCAGTTGGAGGATAGGGTGTCCTTCAAAGTGTAGTCTGTTTGAGTGGTAATGTCACACAATAAAACCATGATAAGAATTTCATAAAGGAAAATGCTTGACGATTGTTTAGTTGATTATTATAATAGGTTTGGCCTATGGGTGAATGAATAGTTAGGTTATTTATGGATCAAAAATACAAAAATCGGATTATATTTTGATAGATATAGTGTAGTTTTAATTAATTCAAGGAATTGTTAGACTCCAAGGATACATTAGATATTATTAATTAAAAATTTTGTATTTTTATTAAAGGAATGTTTTTTGTTGTTCATAGTTTGATTCTAATGTAATGGTTTTAATAGTTTAATGATGATTGGAAAATTCATGATGAAACTTTTCGTCTTTTTTATTAATTAAATGGACTATAAATATGGTTATTAGAGTATCTTATAGAGAATCTATCATCCATAATAACTAGACAAGTGGGTCACATGACCTCATGCATGCATCCCTTTGTGTTAGAGGATTCAGTTTATTAGCAAGGGCCAATGGGGATACCATGGGGAGACTCTACCATCATATATGAATAATAAATAATTGTAAAATTTTTGAAAATCACATACATCCAAATAAATAGTAAATACATTACAGAATCTGTCCACAATAGAACAAATAATTCATTATATATGAAAATGTATACAATACATGTAATGCATATGATGCAAACAAATTAGTTCCCCCATGGGTGGATAATATAGATTAAAATCCTAAAATTACATTAATAAACAAAAAGGAGAAGTACCCAAAACCAGTATCATGCCCTAGCATAGTTCCACCCTAATCCTCTATTATAGCCATTCACGGTCCACCATTTATCATATGGTTGTTTTCATTATCATAACCCATGATTAATAATTATGGTCAGGTACCCATGAAAACCCAAGTAAGGGTCCATTACGGTTTTCTTATCCCCCACTAATGGTGTCCCTAATTATATCTATTTTGAAACAAATCACATGCTTATGATCTTGATATATGTTGTTAAAGTGAAATAAATTAATCACTATCAATCCTTGGTTTCTAAGATCACACATGAGGTGGATCATGTCGGCCTCAATCAGAGAAGGACATCTCGGAATTAGTTACATAACATATAGAAGAATCTATGGAATTATGTCCCAAAAAAGAATCTCTCATATGAACACTCGGGGGTAATGCAGCCCACCTAAGATATATCATTTATGACTAAACATGCACTACAATAATAAGGTTCATTTGAGATGAGGTCCTGTCGCAAATGAACTGTGGTAGAAAATGGTGTCGAAAATAAAAATAACTTGCGATGGTCCATCGAAAAAAATATATTTGTGATGGGATGTTGCCTCTTCACAAATAGTTTATCCTGGTTTTTAAAAAAAAAACATTTTTTGAGACATTATTAACTACACAACAACAAAAAAATAAAAAAATAAAAAAATAAAACTTAATATTATTAAAATTTTAAATAATAATAACAACAAAATAACAAATTAATAAAAATATTAAAAAATGAATAAAAACTAGTAAAATTAAAAAAAATTAGTTAAATTCATAAAATAATGAAAAATAATAATATAAATATAATTAAAAGTAAAAAATAATAAAATGATGAAAAACACAATACTCATAATAATATAAAAAATTATTAATAATAATAATATTAAAAATAAATAATAAATAAATAAAATAGTAAAAAAATAAAATAATTAAAATTAATATAAAATAAAATAAGAGAATAAGAAAATGAAAAGAAATTGAAACAATATAAAAAATACACTAAATAAAAATATAAATATTTAGATTATTAAAAAAATTACAAATAAATTACATTCCGATGTTTATGAGAAAAAGTATATAAATCACTGAGGGGGTGGTCATCTAGAGGAGATGGTGGAGAGAACTACATCCATGAACCATCAATCAGACATTTCATGTACTCTATTTTCTTCTTGTGTTATTGCTACTGTCATCGACAGATCTCCTCCTGTTGTT
Source organism: Viscum album (assembly GCA_963277665.1). Taxonomy (NCBI): domain Eukaryota; kingdom Viridiplantae; phylum Streptophyta; class Magnoliopsida; order Santalales; family Viscaceae; genus Viscum; species Viscum album. The sequence continues at coordinate 746,013,977 of OY728157.1, forward strand.
ATCACTACTATCCATGGAGCTCTTCATACTCCCTACACGTGGTCTCTATAAGCTCACCATGAGCCCATAGCTGCTCCTGATATTGTGCCGAAAATGATGGGGCCTCTTAATAAGTTTCTCTCGAGCTTTATGCTAACATCCCAATGGTTCCACAATACCTCACATGCATCAATCAAGAGTTGATACCAATAACTCAGCCTTTATTGAAGTCATACTGATTCGCCTGCAACCATGCTACATCATAGATTCCTACTACACTAGAGGTTTAATAAACAGTCTCAAACTGGCACTCATCATTTTTTTAATATGTCACATCCTCATTTGACTACATCAATTTCAATTTCCAATTAAAATAGTTAACATAAAATTTGCAGTTAATTTTAGAACTCAAAAAGAAAATTTTACAAACAAAAATATGACACTGGTGATCACATCTATTCTCTCTAGTTACATGATGATTATACATCCTTCTATAAACATAAACCATAATAATATTAAATTTTTCAACTACTTATACGAGTAAAAAAATTTCCATTTAATGTTATATAAGTTATTAAAAAAAGTATCTCCCAAATGTCGTTGATTCATACGTAATGTACGACTATCAACTTTATTTGCACCTCATGCCTCCCCCAATTCTATCAAACTAATGATCCTATCCTCTTAAAAGTATCTCCTCTGAAATATAATCATAATCCATCCCAAACCTATGATTATATGTAATATGGTTGGTGATCACAACAAGACTAATCAAACTCTGTGACTCCCAGTTTCTAAACTACTATCCTCTGGTGATTATAAAAAAATTGATGAAAATGGTGATGCATGCAGCCCTTCCATGCCTTCCAGATAGATTCACATATTATATCATCAAATGGATAACATAAAACCTACAAATAATTAATAATATCATGATATTAGTATATAATTTTCAAAAATAACTGTAATTTATTTACATACTATCCAATGATCGAACATGCGGTACTTAACATCAATGGGAATTTAATCCCCTATAACCCATGCAGAAGAATAATAATTTCACAATATATATCTTCCTTATCCAACTAATATAGCTGAAAATATATAAAAAAGAGTAAAAATAATCAAAAAATTAGGATATAAATAAATTAATGAAAGTTAATGAAAACTATCAATAATACTAAATTAAACATGCCTCTGCATGCATGGATCAATGTCAATGCATTGACATCGGTCAGGGATATGGTTTGTAATCATAAATATCGCAAGAACATGACCCCTATGAGTCTTCACTGAATTTCTAGTATTCTGAAGTTCAGATGATGAAACTTCATGCTCATCACTAGGATGATCAACCTCATCCAACTCACAAAACAGATCAGACTCCATCTAATCCTAAAATTATTGTGTTAGTAGATAGTTGGAAACAAATAATATATATGTATATATATTATATGTGATTATAACCAGTATTGAACTATGTCAATATTAATCTCCATACATGTTTTCATATATGAAAGTTTCATTTTCATCATATTCCTCCTCAGTATCATAAATTTTTTTAGGATTTTTTGTTTTATGATCTCCTACCATTTGAAATAAATTTTTTACAACAGGGAAATTATCTTCACCATTATCCAATAATTATGAGTTTTACTCATCGATATTTGTGTCTCTTCATGGAAAATATGGATTTTGAGTAGTTTCTTGAAAACTTTCAATTCTATACACTTTGGTGGTACTACATTCACTTTAGCTAAGCTAATGTTCCCAAGATTTCATTTTTATTATCCTCCACCAATCACATAACTCTCTTGAAGTAGGAAAATATGTTTTATAAAAACATCGATGTGCCTGATGGGCCCAAAAATTGTTCATTTACTACAATAAGGATTTTATAATTAATATCAACGATTCCATGGAGTGGATGAACACACAATAATATTTCAATGTCCTACCAATGAAATTTAAACATCGTCACGTAATTTTTTCCTAGATAACATAGTTCAATTTTTTTCATCCAACATGAAATAAAATTCAACTTAACTTTATTTATGATGAGATTATCTCAAGAAAACAAAACTAGTTTTTTATTCCCCATATGCACAGGTGTGAAATCCAAAATCATTCACCATATATCGAATATAAGATTTACCCATTTTGGATAGTGTGTTAATGAATACAAACAACCATTTATCAATTTTAAAATCATGTTGAGATACATGATACTTTGAAAAAAATATCAATATAATAATTAATAAATTTATTTTAGATGATAAACCATAAATAATTTATTTTACCCATTTTTGAAACTATGAGGAAAAAATTATTCTGTTGATGTTCTTCAATAGAACCTACTATAATTTGATGAAACTTTTTATTAATATGATTATCATATAATATAAAAATAAAGTAATATGAATTTATAGTAAAAATTAGTGAATAAGTTATTGGATCACTCATAGTAAAAATGGAGTAATTTCTTCACAATTGAGCAAAACATATGTATGAGCCCTATGGTGTTCATCATCTGAAATCCATCGTTCGTCAACTTCACCAAATCCAAGTTTAGGATGATTAAAAACTGCTAATTTATTGTTCATTTCATTATCATCATTTCCTTCATTACATCCTATCTGGGTATGTTTTAATGTATATTCATATTGAAAATAATGAGAGTATATATAAAAACTTTCCTCCTGCAAATATGCTTCTACAATTCATACATCAATTTAGGTTTTTTATGTAACTTTTTCATAAATGTTTTTATAAATCTCTTCAATGGGTACTTTAGTCAAAAATAAACTAGACCTCTATATTTTTATTCATGTAAAAAATTTAATATAAAATTATTTATTTTATCAAATAAAACTAGTGAGAAGATTTTTTCCTGTTTATATAAAATGAAAACAACATCTTCTTAAAGTCTACATTGTGAATCTTAGTCTATTGTCATCGCACAAATGTCTAAAAAAATATGAGTGTGAGGATGGTCTTTCGAAGAGGTTCCCCCACTCAGATGCAGATTCAGCCAGGTAGCTGACCCACTTCAATATACCCTTTGAAGTGGGTGTAGTTTCAGTTAGGCAGCTTATCCCATCCACTTTCATGGAAGTATCTACTCCAGGTTATGGTGGATATCTTCAAAATTTGGGTTGGGAAGACACAAAAAATAAACCACAGTACATGGGCTGTAGATTTGAGAAACCTATAAGTTCATAGTTACCTGAGAAAGTATTAATGTCTAGTTCTTCTAATACTGATACGGTGTGGTTTGGTGGTATGGATATACGTTCTATTAATTGTTTTGAAGTGTCAGAAATCCAAGAGTGTCATGTGGTTAAAAAGGGGGATATTGATGAGGTTTTCTATGAGGAGGTCATTACCTCACCTCTAGAGGGTTCTTAGGAGGATATATATTCTGATTCATATTCCCCTGTCGAGTGAAATAAAGTGGAACATGCGGATGAATATATCATATTCTCTTCAAATAGAGGTAAAAACAACATCATAGACTTAGAAGGGTTCATAAAGCACTCTTGGATGCCACGAAAGAAAAAATACTACTCATTCTTACCTATCCCTCCTATCTCATGATCCTTATGAATGGGTCATATCCCTCATAGGGTTCCCAAGTAGGTAGTGACCAAGATTGAACCCCCTATAGGGGTATCACATACCACTGATCTAGAAAAAATAATAATAGAGACGATTTTACAAAATATCTATCAACGTGGGAAAGAATTGATGGAATGTGGTGAATGGGAAACCATTCTCGATTGCAATGAGTCTTTCTAAAACAATAGATTGGAGTTACTCACTACACAAGTTGATTTTGATAGGCTAGTAGGGGATGTTCCAGGCTACCCTTTCTCTGGAAAATGGTGTCTGGTTCCATAAACAACTCGGAGTTTTAGCACATGGATTGAATGGGCAAAAGATTACAGTGGAAGATCACATACAGACCTAGTACTAGATGGTTTACACCTTTGAAAACCTACTCAATGATGATGGGGATGATAAGTCTCTCAGCCTACAATGGACTCTTTATAGAGGTAAGGTCTCTAAACATATCAAACTGCAACACATTGATTCGACTATTTCATATCATGTTGATTGACTACCTATCTGTGTACTGGATTGGTTTCTCACTTTCCCCAAAAAATGTTTTTCCAAATTAAAAACACATATTTGGATTTGGATTTTAAATCCACTAATAAAATAATAAATAATTTTATTTTTAAACATTATAATCAACTTTTGGATGCATTAACTTATATAATATTTCATTTTCAAATAGGTCATGTTCTAGCCTAATAAAAATTTGGGCAAGATCTAATCATGCCTTTATATTATCTTTGTTCTTTATTGGTGTCTCTAAAACAATAAATAATATATTATAAAAAAAATTCTTCTTAATATTCATGACATCCAACAAGTGATGAACCGACAAATCAGACCAATAAGGTAGATCCAAAAAAATGGTCTGTTTTATCCAATTGTGTTCTTTTTCAAAACCATTAATTTTTTGTTGGTTTATAGTCAGTCCAAATGTAATGGGATGTAATGAAGAGACAATAGATTTTAACACAATATTTGAGATCATTGTTGGAGGTCCATCTCTTTAAATTTTTCTTTTTCAAAAATGATATTTGGTCCGCCTAAAAGGATGATCATTAGGAAGAAATCTTTGATGACAGTCAAAGAAAAAATGTTTTGTTCCATTAACGAGCATAAATACTTTTTTGTCACTCATATAGTAATGAAATGGTTTTGGATCATGTGTAACCCAAACAGATAACATGTCATGTGCTAGAAATTCACTAATTTTTTACATTAATGCAGCTTTTAGTATGAAATTCTATTTTGCAACAACATCATACGTACTGACACCATTACTCTATAAAAAATTTAACTCATCAATCAATGGATTCAAATAAACAGTGATATTCTATTTCAAATTTCATGGAATTAATAAGGTTAACAAGATATATGGTTTATTATTCAACATATAGGAAGGTAAATTGTATAGAGATATAAAGATGGACCAATAAGAATATTGACTATCATAAGAACCAAATAGATAGAAACCATCAGTAGAAACACTCAATCGCACATTTCAAACTTTTGAAGATAAATACAAATGTACTTGGTGAAAATGATTCCATGAATCATCATCAAGAGGATGATTTAAACCTTCAACAGTTGAAATATTTTATTTTTTCATGACATCAATGATGTGGTGCTCTGAGACATAAATAAACATTATAATCTTGATTTAACTGTTAAATACCACAATTTTTTTTATAGGAATCAATCTTGACTACCATAGTTGATCCTTTTTATCCCTCGATTGTCAACATGCATGAAAACTAACAAATGACACATTTTTAGTATAACATTAGATGCAATCATTTGACCATTCATGAATCTTCTGATAACCAAGACCTGAATTATGAACTAGTATCTTGCTCTAATTATTACTATTTATTACTAGTTATTACTATTTATTACTAAATGTTACTAATTATTACTAATTATTATTAGTTATTAATAATTATTACTATTTATTACTAATTAATACTTTTTATTACTATTTATAACTAATTATTACTAATTACAGATAATTATTACTAATTACTGCTAATTATTACTAATAACTACTATTTATTCCTATTTATTACTAATTATTACTAATTATTACCAATTATTACGAATAATTACTAATTATTACTAATTACTACTTATAATTACTAATTTTTAACATTTGCTACTAATAATTACTATTTATTTCTATTTATTACTATTTATTAAAATACTATTTATTACTATTTATTACCCTTTAATACTTTTTATTACTATTTATTAGTATTTATTACTATTTATTACTATTTATTACTGATTATTACTATTTATTACTATTTATTATCATTTATTTCAATTTATTAGTAATTATTAGTACTTTTTACTAATTATTAGTAATTATTACTAGTTATTAATAATTATATTTAATTATTATTAATTATTACTATTTATTTTTAATTATTACTAATTATTACTAATTATTACTAATATTAATAATTAATAATAATTATTAGTAATTATATCTAATTACTACTAATTATTACGAATTATTATAAATTATAATATTTGTTACTAATTATTACTAATTATCACTAATTGTTGTAATTTAATACTAATTATTACTATGTATTACTAATTATTACTAGTTATTACTAATTGCTACTATTTATTCTTATTTATTACTAATTATTATTATTAATTACTAATTATTACTAATTATTACTATTTATAACGGATTATTATTATTTACTATTAATTACTGGTAATTACCACTGATTATTACTATTTTTTACTATTTTTTACTATTTTTTACTATTTTTTACTATTTATTTCTAATTATTACAAATAAATTCTAAATTATACTAATTAATTCTAATTACTACTAATTATTACTAATTAATACTAATTAATACTAATTACACGTAATTATTATTAATTAATGGCAATTGAACCAAATTATTACTAATTATTATAATTAACTTTTAAATAAAAACATTAAATCTTAATGAAACAAAGTATTTGAAAAAATAATTAATTCCAAATAAAACTATCTAATTCTAATTTAATTTAGTAACCACTAATTAATAATAATTATTAATAATATAAAATAAAATTGATTAACTAAAAAATAAAAGCAATAAATAAATACCTTAAAACTGAATCTTTCGTTGGATGTAAGTCTTGGAAACTGGTCCACTTTAAAATTTAAAACATTGAAAAAAATAAAGAGAAAAATATGAGGGGATAGAATAAAAGAGATGTTGGGAGAATTGTGAAGTGGGAAAAAATCAGATAAGGATATATATAGGTTGGAAAATTTCAACAGGTCCCGTCGCAAATGATAACCCACCCAGTGAATGTAGGACAACTATTAGAAAGGTATTTGTGACGAGTCACATCGCAAATACCTACCATCCAACATAATATTAAAAACGAGTGTAAAATCCAATCGCAAAAATTACAAACCATGGGATTGTATTTGTGACGGTTGAATCCACCCATCGCAAATACACCTCATGCAGTTTGGTGTGCATCACACACCAATGCCTTTTGTAATGAGATAAATATTCTGTCACAAATAAGTTGTTAGAACGAACCATTTGCAATGAGAATAGGGTCCCATCACAAATAGTAGATCCCAACAAACTATTTGGGATGAGACCCTTCCCTGTCGCAAATACCACTTTTCCTATAGTGTTAGGGCAAAAGAATTCCTCTGGGTAATATCATATATCATATCTGGGGAAGCATGGAATTCCAGAGAAATATCATGTAAATCCTTTTGGTAATTCCATCCAACTAGAGTCATTTCACACTCATCCACAGGGGAATCTTATCCTACCTGACACATCTCATATACGCCCTCTAGGAAAGTATGACCAACATGAGACAACTAATATACTCCCTCAGTGGAATTGAAACCCACATAAGGCATTTTTTATAAAACATAATGGAAATTCATACCCACTATGACATATTATATACACTAAATTCCATTCTATTAAGGTCATCACTTTGGATGTTGTTCGAATAAACATCCCCCCCCCCCCAAATGAAGGCAACATTAGGTGGGGTCCAACGGTACGTACTTGCATTATTTGATATAGAAACAGAGACTCAAATAAGAGGTTAATATGAAGTAAAATAAATATCAATAATTCATTTATATTTTTGGTTAGGAGGGTAGTAGGATGGTGCAACCACACATCCTACACACACAAAAAGAATAGATATTTTGGGGTAACTTGGGGAGAACCTACTATATGCATGAAGATAGAAATTCATCAAATATCACCTAATAATCGTAACATAAATAACAAAAATAAAAAATTAGACTAAATCATAAAAATAAATCATAAAACATCATAATTGGAGTAACCCCATGACATACCAATAATATTTTATATAGGAGTAAAGGTGATAAATAAGCATACCTTTATCTGTCTCGCCGATTATATGGTGTGTAAATCCATAAATGAGTGAAGGAGATCTCATTTGGAAGATAGAACTCGAAAGGAGAGCTGAGCAGCTCATATATGACAATTTTAAAAGTAATTGGGCCCTCATTCATTTTATTTTAATTAAAAACCACACACTATGTTAATTATTTTAAAAATTATCCTGGTCATGCATCAGAACTTGAAAATACTAGTCATAGTGTGATGGCCCCAAAATATAAAACTACTAATCCCACCTCCTCGAGTCATAACATTGTGTCCTCCTTAGGTCATGATGTCACCTTCCCTTCATGAAAAAAATCCCAAAATCAATTTCTAGGTTTCCATAATGTAGCTCAAAATCATGTGGCACAACTCATGTCATTATACCAGTTATCACAGAGTGCTCCTAGTTGACATTGTTTGACCAACATTCCCCCTCAAATTTAATAATTTTTAATTCATAATGGTCACAAATAATGCATTTCATGGAAAAAAATCATCATAATTTTCATATTCAATTTATTATGGATCATTTTGATAGTGTGACTCCCCCTTCACATCATTTCAAGTATTTATTTTTCAAATATTTCACAATGTAATAGAAATTTATGCATTATGCCATTTTTTCTTCTTTGATTCTTAGCATGAAATTAATCCCTACACAACATTGAGAGACCTTAAACTTAGAAAAAATAATTTATTAGGTACCAAATATGGAAAAAACCCTACCTATCATGAAATTTTTTCCCCTCTACTAACATTTTCAAAAACCTACATCCTTTATCTAGCTATACTCATGTTATAATTTACAAAACTAACACATATCCATCCTACCAACACATCAAACATTTATATCCATGGTAATCACATTAGGTTTAAAAAAAATATACTGCTTCATTCTATAAGAAGGTTTGGGTTATTATATCAACTGCACCACAAAATTTTCTATCCCCATGTTACATTCTAAAATATTAATGGGGTTCATCATTGTTCAACAATAGCTATTGATCCCACATATTATACTTCTACTCCCACACATCTTTATATATATTCAAGTGTTTTCACGGAACTTGTACTAGAGTAACTGTATTTCAATCCAAATCCTTCCTTCTCTAGTCCACAAAATAAATTGTATACTCCTAAAATATTATTTAACATCTACTATGACATCATCGATATTCATCACAAGATAAGGGTTTTAATAATAACATTAAAGTGTAAACATATTAAACATTTTATGAATGTCAATTTTACATTAGAGAAGAACCATCATTATTTCACTATATTGATTCATTCTATGATCTCAAATTATACCATGTATCTGGGTGCCAACATAACCAACATTTACATACACTAATGTCCCAATCTAGGAGAAATCAATAGAAATATCATATCACACACCCTAAACTCTAGACATCAATATATTTAGTTAGGATATTACTTTTTACTTCTATGAGATATCATCAAACACTTTCAGATTAAAGTAATGCGTTATAAGGCCTCCTACACAAGAATCGATCCAATAATCACTAACTCCATAGTTTCCATCCAACACAATTGAGATAAACATGTATTTTTATATAATTCCCCAAAAGGATCCAAGAATATTTAATCTTAATAGATTTTTTTGTATGAAAACTATACTAGTGATAATGGGTACTCTATAAAACCTCAATAATATAGTCAAAATGCATAATGTTTGTCCAAAATTATATGAATGGTCCACTTAGACTCTCTATCAATCGATAGGTGGTATGTAGTGTTCAATTCACCTTTATACCAAGAACTTTTTGTAGTCCTTTTTAAAAGTAATATGTAAAGAAAGAATCCATTTCAAAGGTGATACAGAGAGGTGTCCTATAAAATCCTACAATCTCTTTGATGTAGAATTGGGGCCCAATAGAACCAAATTTTCTGAGACAATTATTGTGTATGTACATTTAAATATTTTTCATTTTTACATATTTATATTTTTTAGATATTATTCTCACTTTGGAAGGAATTTTATTCAACCTATTCTTTGATCGTTGTTTTCATATAGCCACAAAAAAAATCTCATGGGTGTATATAGTACAAGTTAAACATGAAATGACACAAATATTTTACTTGTTTGACAAAAAAGGGATAATCCATAGAGTTCATACTAATCATATGATGATGTAACAAAAGTTAATACCACTTAATAATATATTAAAATGGTTTATTAAAGGTCCACAATAGATCCCAGAGACTACCCCTATTATTTTTATCCAAACACTACTTTAGAAAAATCACCTTATTTCCTTCAAGAATAATGATTTAGTGTAATTATTCAATTTTTCTATTCTTCAACAACTAGATATACTATTCTAATACTTACATATTTTTTTCTTTCTTTACATGAACTAAACCTGATAGGAATGATATAATTATTCAATAGATTGTCTTATTCTTCTTCCTCCTATATCAAACTATATATTGTAGTATGTTTCTATTTTCTTTTCTTTCCATATCATTGAAATACCAATGTACAAAAAATAGTCTCATAATACTTCTTTTTTAGATATTCAAAAGAACTATATATCCTCTTAATATTCTTCTCCAGTTCTTTTAATATTCACACTAAAATAACAAATGTGAAATATATTTAGATATTTTTATAATATAAAATTATGTGTTCAATTTTAGTCTCAATATTCCATTAATACAGTCTTCCATATATATTGGTTAAATCAACTTGTTATAAATAAACTAAATATAATTTTGTTTGAAATATATAATCCCTGAGAGATCCTCTTCTATTAATATTCATATTCATATGAAAAAATCTATAATTCATGCAATTAAATTCTCTTCTAGATTCAAGTAAACAAATAATCATTTAATTATCTATTCATCACACAATCTACTCAAATACATCATCCTTTATTATTGAAAAAATTTCAAACTAAACCTAACTAAAATATACTTTCAAATCCTCTAATTAATTTTGCAGAAATATTTCCGAATATTCTCATCTTTAATATTAGTTGTTGTATGAAACATAGTGTCTACTAAAAATCATAATGGTTGTTAACATTATGATGTTTCACTAGTAAACCTTAAAATCTCATTCATTATAAGTTATGAGTTTGAGTGATGAACCTTATAAATCTATCTAGATAACCTTATGAAATTAATTTTTTTTATTACATATAAACCTTACAAAGTCATTAAACTACCCATAAAAAGCTCACCCAACCAAATGAAGTAACTCAATTAACTTTATAAATATTCTAATTGAAATTTATAAATATTAATAGACATAAAAACACAACCTATCAACCAAGTTATATTTAGAGAAATATTAGAAAATCTATCTATATTTTTAAAAAAACATCAAAATCATAAGACATGACTTCCCAAAACAACTTTGTTATTACATTATGGCTTAATATATTATCCTCATACATCATGATCCAAATACATTTCCCATGAACTCTATCATGGAATATCCATAAAATATGTTCCATTGTCTCTAATGGTATTAGATTCATTCTGGACACCTCAACAACATTTTTTTGTTACCATGGTTGTCCACATCGATCATGGTTGTCGATGCAATATTAGACTATGGGTGAAATAATTCATACTCGAGAAGAGGAAACTGACTGGACAACATTGTTCCACATTCAGGCATACTTTAAAAATTTTATCAATACTTCACTATTCCAAAATCCCATATTATATTTTATCTTATCTGATCAATACTACATTACTCAATAAGTTAAATACCTTGTCGTTGAATTCTCACAGTATCACCTTGAACTAGGACTTTTATCTAATTAACCTCTAAAAATCATCCAATGATTCACATGTTTTTGTCGAACTAAACCCCCTATATTCTTTTCATTTACATCCTTGTATGGTCATGGTTGTGTCTAGCCACTTACTCATGATGGTAGAGCCAATATCTTATGGTTTTATAAGAATAGAACCTATTTTTTGTTTCCTTCATCCACCTTTTATGCCTTTTTCATTGAATACTAATATAGTCTCCGTATAAAGAAACCATATAATTATCATATATTTCACTTATATTTCTCAACCCTATAACATCAAGATAATATATCTTCTAAATAAATCAATACATCTTTATTCACCTATAAACAACTCCATAAAACTCATCTTTCAATTCTCTCTACAACTTCAACATATATTTCCAAAAATATTAAGCACACAATCATTTGGTTGAAACATCCCTACTTATATTTTAGTATCTATATACTATAAAATATTTCTTATCCTTATAAAACAAAATATATACCTTAAAACTCCAAAAAAACATCAAAAGTATAGTATGTATTTTAGTTTCATGATTGACCTCACTATTTATCCTTAAAATACAACAGATCTTTTCAATTAAAATTGTATCCTATAGATAATCAACCCTTTTAATTTTGAATTCCATTGGAGATTATTAATCTATTTTATGTACACATTATTAATAATTTCTTCATGAAAAATTTTGGTAATCATTACAAATTGAATATCAGGATAAAATTGCATTCATCATCCTTAGGTAAATAGAAATTATTCTTCCCCATTTTTCTACATAGTCCTTTTTATTGTCATTTATAATTGATATATCTCCATCTCCTCTAAGATATACTATGTTTTAAAACATTTTTAACCTTCATTTTCTATAATTTTTATCTTATTTATCTACTAATTTAAAATTGAAATCATATTTTATTTTACTCTCTTTTGGTTCCTTTTTTTAATGTATGTTAGATATAATTCTTTCCTTATGGAAGATTCTACTTGGATAGACTGACTATAATTTTCCCCCTTTCTTGACCTACGTTTTTTAAACAAAATGAAGCATATAAAGTAGAACCTAGATATTCATTTCACCATCATTATATATTTATTGTATATTTACCACTATCAATGTTTCATTCAAATTTCCCCTTTAAATCTGTATTTACAAAAAGAATTCCCATTGGTGAAATTACCATATTGAATTTTGAGTCATAGTCAAATCCTCCAAGCCTAGTAAGATAGATCTTTTTCTAGGGAAAGTGATTCTAAACCAAAAATCTCATAACATTCCATATCACTCAATTATTTCCGTAAAAACACAACTACAATTAACATACTTAGAAAATAATCAATCGCATGATCTCAATGTTTATTACCCAAAACTATTATTAAAAAATATATAATATATATATATTTTCATACCAATAATTGAATAAACTAATAAAATGTTTTTTTATAATAATTTAACTATATATTATTTAATTATTCAGATTAGTCTTCACTTTCAAAAAGGGATAAAAAGACTTTGGTTATTCCACAACAACTCAACAAGAAATTTCAGCATCATATACTGAGAAATTATTCACTTTTGGGACACCACATATTGGAAATTCGTCTAATATTCATTATTTTGTATAAACCTATAAAAAATAAATAGTTGACACCAATTGTTTCCATATAAAACAATAAGTATAAGTATTATTTAGGTAGTGTGACACACCAATATTTTGATAATTGTTTTTTTAATTAATTTAACTTCCCAATATTTTAAAATTCGCATGAAACTTTAAATATTCCTTTATATATATATATATATATATATATATATATATTAAAAACACTGTGTCAAACATTTATTTCACACAAAATACAAACTTGGTTTGCGCTATAAGCAACACCGACTTGGCGTATGAAGCAGACAACACTAATTTTCTACGAAACATCTCTTTTTATTTTATTAATTATTTAAATAAGATAATTATAACCAAGAAGTTAAAATTAGTAATATGAATATAAATAACTAATTTTCAAATATTATTTATAATTTTTTTATATAAATAAAACATATGATTTTTTGAAATGCCATTTTTACGTTTAAAGAACAACGTATTCTCGAATGAACTTATTCTAATAATGAATGTAAATTTAGACACATTTAGAAATTTTATTTAATAATATAAATTCCATTTTTGAATTTTGAACTTTTTATTTATTTTAGGGTGAATTTTTGGGGTTTTTTGAGAAACTTCATTTTTTATGATTAGTGAAAAATACTACTTTTTAGTTCAAAATTGGTTTTTTCTAATTAATCATAAATGATAAATGATATTATAAATATTATTTAAGGTATAAATAGTTTAATATTACATATATTAATACAATAAAATTCATTAGAATAAATTTCACTTTGAAACTAAATATAAAATCTTAACAAACTTTTGGACTTTTTTCTACATTAAAACCTCGTTATTTTACCTCATTTGTGAGATTAGCACTAAACATAATTTTTTTCTTATGTGATTGAAATTTCAAAAAACCAACCTAAAATTTTTAATTTAGTATAATATTTAGATTCTAATAAACCCATGTTTAATTTTTTACCAAAATGATTATTAAAAGTGATTTAAATTAATCAAAGCGGTTAAGGCCAAATTAAGCTTAATTAGGGACTAAACCTAAAAATTAATGGCCCAAATGACCTAGATTCTTGTACAAAACCCATTTGAAGAAAATATTTATTTGATACACCTTATAATATATTTTTTTGTTTTGGTAAGACTTTTCCTAGGTAAGAACATGTGCGCAACAATTTTGTTTCTAAAAATTCCATGTGAGTCTTTTTCCTTCCCTATAAAAAGCCACCACTCTTCCCATTATTCACACCTCTCTAACTATTTAATTTCATAGATTACCTGACCAAGTATACTCCCATAAATTATATCTTTTACTTTTTTCCCTTATTTTTGTAGAAACCCTCTCAAGGAAGCCTTTGTGCCCAAACCAAAAGGAGTTACCCGATTAAAAGGTAACATCTTCTCTCAATATCTTTTCATTTATTTTCCTTCTCCACCCCTCCAGTCAGTTTGTTCACTTATTGAGTTACAAAAATATAATAAAAAATATAATAGGATTTTGTTATGGAAATGTTCTAATATACATTTACACGCACCTCCATCTAATGGATTTTGAAGATATTATTTATGTGTATAACGAACTACTGCCTCACGGAACGATGATTGTTCATTTCTACATTACCACAAATCATGGTGGAAATTATGATGCACACTATATTTATATATGTAATATATTATATATATTATTTCTTTAATATTTTGTATTAATTTTACAACACTTATATTTTTACCGTCCATTTGGTGTTAATACGATAATCTCGTTTGAGGAAGTGTGGACTACCGCCCTCTCAAAGTGATGTGATTCGTTCACACACCAAATAGAATGTATTAAGGATGGGTTTAATGAAATTATATGATATATATTATATATTCATGATAATTTAATAATTATATATATATAGAAACATATATATACATATTTTATTTACACACCTTCTTTCAATATGATAATAAAAATGAAAAACAATGTTAATGTGTATGTACGGCGTACAATATCCATGAATGACATATTCCATTTTATAATCCATTTTATTATAGATTATTATAATATAATTAATGTGGATTTTCCTGATATTTATATCATTTTCTACATTCTGTAATAATTATATAAGTATAAGTATCAATGATATAACTAATTAATACACATGCAAAGAACAAAGTAAACATTACCTGAAGTGAAACATTAAGAAATGATCATTAACAAGTGGGTAATATAAGGTCATAATCATAAAATATATGGTATCATATATAATAATATTCTTGGGTAAAATATGTATAATTAACTTATATTTATTATAAATGAATATTGTATGAATAGGGAGAGAGTCAAGACATAAGGTTAGTGTAATTTTAACTCTCTTTTAATTTATATGAGATATATGTTATGTTCACCACTATTTAATTTTTTGGGGTGTATCCACTTCCCATGGTCATATAATATTTATCATTTACTTAAATTTATGGGGATTCACATGCCCATTTTATAAACCCTCTTTCTTGGGGTTTAATCTTTAAAAGTTACCAAATTAGTAAAAATGTTTTTTCTCGATTTTACTTCATTGAGACTCATGTTTTTTTATGCACCTAAACACTTTTTAAAGGTTCATATAATTCCATTGTACATAAAATATCATAATATAAATATTTTTATGATATTATGTGCTTCATTTAACTTAATTTCCTTTCATGGATAGTATGATCCCATGTTACCAAGTTTTAAGTGTTTATTGAGAAAATATCTTCACTTTTTGATATTGTTTACATTTATGCTTCCTTTGATGAATTTTTATATTCCATATCTCAAGAACATACATGAAATTAATTATACTCTAGTATTTTATGATATACTTATGTATTGGTACCATATTACTACTCTTTGGTATATTAGATAGTTAATAAATTGTTTTACATAAGCCATACATTACCCTCTCTTCGGTCATAAATCTAGGTTTTCTAAAAAGAGTTACCATGAATATTATAACATTACCCTATAATATCTAAAATAAAATTTTTACCAATTTTTCCTTTTACCAATCTCATCATGGAAATATTATTTTCTATTTTTGAGAACGTCACTTTTCTATCTGTTTTATCATGCAAAAGGAATGTTCTTTTGACCTCATAAGACCAGTACAGTTTTACCATCCATTATTTCATCAAATCTTTATTTTCATTGTTAAAAAGGTGAATAATTAAGAATATTAATTTTTAAAAGTAATTTTTAGTGAAATAAATATTCAAACTTGTTTCAAACCTCTTTTATATGATTTCATTCAACACTATTTTCAAAATGTTTTTATCCCTATTTACAATTTTTTAAAGTGTTTTCATGAAAAATGGTTCTTAAAACATTTTAAAACATTCTTTAATTGTTTTAAAATTATTTTAAAACATATGATTTCCAAAGATATTTCAAGGTTTCTTTATATCTTCTCAATGTTCTTTCAAAGAAAAATGTTTTTAAAATATTTTGAAGGTTATTTTAAAAGTTTTCAAGTAAAAATATTTTAAAAAAGATTTTATGTCTTCTTTATTTGTTTTCAAGGTATTTTCTATGAAAATTATTTTCAAATGGTTTTATCTAGCCTTTTTCAAACAAAAATGGATATTTTCCTCAAGATATGTTTTTAGGGGATATTACAAAAATATATTGCATCTAAGATGACATCTATTGGTGTTACTCATACATTATAGGAAATGATATCAAGGTTCCATTAGTATCCTTCCTATGAATGAATTAGGCTTAATTTCATGATATTTATGAATCATATTTCTTCTTCATGGGTAATATGTTTATGAATTTTGTTTCTCTTTCATAGGGTATATTCTTTTGAGAACCTTTTCTTTTGATGTGTTATGTTTATGAAGAAATTATTGTGAAAGTTGTATCTTTCCACAGGTTATAATATGTTTACATGTTTATGATACCCATTTAATTACATGGGTTATGATATGTTTATTTACGATCTTGTGAAACATGTATATATGATTTCATTATGTGATAGGTTTACTATTAGAAATATCACATATACCCACAGTTTAGAACTATGGGTATAGCCCCTAGAATCGTGGATATAGGCTATTCCCACAGTTCTATAAATTGTGGGATACCAGGGGATTAGTATAGAGCTATACATATGTTTCTATAAAAATTGTGGGTATATCCTTGGAAAATTACATAATACCCATGGTTTTAGTTAAAATGTTGGTATATATCTATAGCCACAATTTACAAAACTCTGGGTATAGATTATCACACCATAAATAGTATACCCACTGTTCAATGAACCATGGGTATAGATCATTGGCCTTTCAAAAATATACAAAATGGATTTGAATATAGATGAATATGAATGATGGGATACATTAGTGGGCAAAAAATATTTGAATGTACAAATGATAACTAAATGGATTCACACAGTTCATATGATAATTTCAGTGAAAAAACATATTTGAGATATATGCCTTCATTGGTGGATTCGTAACATTCCAATGCCACTTTTGGTGAGTTTTATTTTTTATGGGAACTCATTATAGGGACATTGTGGCCTTTTTTCCAATTCCATCGAGCTATCATGGGCCATCACCAAATCATTAAAATCCATGCCAGATTCAAGTATATCTTGGTACTACCTAGATTTCACTACCATCCCATCTCACATAACCTATTTTCCATGTCAACACAGCAAATTCCCACTTCCAAAACAATAAAATAGAACTCACATATATGATATAAAAATTATTCACGAAGTCAACTCGATGTGTAACTAGTAAAATGGTCTAAACTTTGACAATCCACCTCACACATCCATTCAGAAAAATGGAATGTATTAGAAATGATATATAATATTATTAAATTTACAGTGTGTGATGGTTTTTCACCTTGAATATATCTTAATGATTGTGGACATCTACTGCAATAAAAACATCATCAAGAAGGTAAATATCATGATTCTGATAAACAGCTCTAGAGAGCTATTTGCGCAGTTTTTTTCACCACTGAGGCTAATTACCCACTCCCAATTTTAGTCTAGCCCTAAGATTCCATCATTTCCTTTTCTTTATCCAAACAAAAGAACACGATGACTTCCCTGTATCCTTACAGGTTCGTCATTAAGAAAAATATGATGTTTTCTTGAATGGTACCACTTTGAATCCATGATGTTTGGTAAACGTATGTTTTTTCTAATAATCCTAACCTCATAAAAGGAAATAAATCATAAAAATCTATATAAAAATCAATACATTAACGATATGAACTGATAAATAAAAAATTAGTTTCTGGCAAAGTAAAAACCTTCCAATTTGTTTTGTGCATTTCACCAAGAATTGTGTCCAATATAGAAAAAATCATTGATCCAATAGTCCCAACTATGGCTACAAGCTCCCCCTATGAATATCTAGGTTCAAATTCCTCAAATAGGGCTCTTCATCATTTTCATCCATGATAAAAGATATATTATTTTCATCGATGGAGATAGAACCATAGCAATGATCCTCCCTCAATTAAATCTACAGAAAATTCAGCACTGATCATGAAATGATCTAATCTCTTAAAGGAGATCATTGCTTGGGCCATTGAGATCATTGTTTGAGGGTAGGACCCAATGGGTTCCCACAAAATCTTGAAGAGAGTCGTGGTTGTGAAAACCAAACTCACATTGAGTGGAATCCATAAAATGATCACAATCATGATGGTGAGGGTTGATACGAGCACTAGAGTGATCCATAATACAATAATGTTTCCCACAACAGAGTAGAAGAGATTGTTGATCCATCCATAGAAGAAGGGAAGGAAATAAGATATGAAAATGAGTTTGAAGAGAAATCCAATAGAGGGATTCAAATACTGATAAAGACCATTGGATACAGGTTATTGTAGAATTGGAATAAAAAATACCCTAGATGATAAAACCACATGGTAGTACAGTAATCAGTTTGGATGGACTCTTTATATGAATAAAAAATAAAATCATCCCACAACAACGTGATTGTAGACATCATCTTTTTTAGAATATAAATGAATAATAACTTTTTTAATGTAAAAAATACATGTCATGGCAGAAAAAGAGGATCCTTTGGTGAAAAAAATTAATAGTTTAGATGAGTTTATAATTATATAAATCATGTTTTATTTGATGATTATTTCAAACAATAGTAGCCAGATATAATCAAAACACATGTCATAGAAATTCCATTTGATAATGGTTTTAATTGATGGTGATTTCAAACACTCAAAATTAATTTCATTACATACTAGAATAAATACATACAATAACATTAATGATCATGCTAGTGAGAGAGATTACAAAATAATTCCCATTTAACACCCCTGATGAAAACATAATCAATATGCATGACATTGCAGGAAGAAATTCACATCATATCAGAAAAAATAATTATTTTAGAATAATTATTTTTTCCAAATGATTTATAAATTATAAATATATAAAATTACCTAAATATTTTCTTTCATGATGAAAAATTGATGAGAAGAGTTATTCCCTTGATCTCAAGAAAAATTGAGGAGAACAAAGACCAAAAATTCCATTATCTAGATCTTAGGAAAAATATATAAATGAAGAAATCCAAAAAAATAAATCAACATCTATAGCACATTCAAAGGGAATTCAAAAGTGATAGTAACTGTAATTGTTTTTTACCAAAACTATAATCTAACAATAAAAAATAAAATGTAAAAATCAGCACCAAAACAACATAATAATGTATCAAACATTCAATAACAAGAACTAAATTAAATTTTGTTTGTTTTAAAAGGAGATAATTAAACAACTATTATTATATATAAAGTGATATTCACAAGAAGTAGTAATATTACATTCAATAGTACTGGAATAAATGTGGACTAGTAAAAATATAGATGAGTATAGTGAAAATGCATAATATATATGATATAATTCATTGGAAAGTACATTGGTATCAATTTAAAAATTCAGTTAAATAATTATTAAATAATTATATGTAATCATGAAATTTCAAAATTCTATTGAAATCACAATTCCAAATAACACAATACGTTGGTAATAAAAATTATATGAGTCATTAGACAATGCATATTTTACAGAATGTGTATGAAAGAACTATTTTTTTCAACCAAATTTGGTATAAATTAAACTATCATAAATATAGATAAATGCCCATTAATTAAGGGAATACCATATTTACTAATATAGTTGAATTTATGAATAATGTTTTTTGAAAATTGGTTCCTAAATTATATATACCTGAAATATTATTATGTTCACATGAGTTTGGAATAAGCCATTAATATTGGCACATAACTAACCTAAAGCTATATGAATGAAATGGTTAGTATTATAATGTTGAAATGGAGATAAAATTATCATATGGTTATGGTGTGTTTGTGTAACACCCCAATCTTCTACGGTACGTTTCTCTTTGAATAATGCAGTAGTGTGTGTCATACGCAACATCGAGTTCTAACACACACCACAACCAATCAAACTAGTCGTTATAAATAGTAATATCTACATTTTGAAATTTTAGAAATTTTATCTCTCAAAATAGAATTCATTTTTGGATTCGGAGTATCGAATTTTTCCTAAGGTGAAATTTTGGTACTTTTTGGATTACTTTAATATTTTGATGAATAGTGAAAATTACTAAATTTTAATTAAAAACAACTTTTTAATCAAAATAATTAATATTGATAAATTATGAATTATAGTGGTTTTAAAGTATATTTAGAATATATTTTTACCATTCAATGAAATGTTGGTCATTGGACATAATTTCACAATTAAACCGAACATAAACAAGTATAAATCTTTTGATAGTTATTATATCTTAAAAACATGCTTTTTGTTTTGACAGCGGGAATTAATTTTAAATTAATTTCTGCCACTTCTGTGTTTTGAATTTGGAAAAATGGATACCATATTTGGAATAAAAATGTTCAAATTGTGTAAATAGGTAAGTTTTATTTTTAGACATTTTGAATAATTACTTCGGTAAATAATTTATTTACCATGGTTAAAGGGTAAATCCGGTAAATAAGGGTTAAAAAATAATATTATAATAATAACAAATTACCCTAAAACGTGTCCTAACCTTTTTTTTTGATACATGTTCGACCATGGACATCTTTGGGTCGATTTTGGGACCCCATGGAGCCACTTGTAAGTGATAGGGACACTTTATTTTAATAAATACAAAAATGACAAAAGCATATATCTTTAACCAAAACAATTTTAACAAAGGGTTATATATGTTGGATTTTCAACTATAAATATTCATTAGAAAGATAAAATGATTTAATACATAATTATAGTTTATTTATAATTTTTAGACATTAAATAATTTAATTTATTTATGACACAACGATGATGCAGTAATTACCATAATAGTGAACAATTAAAATAATTGATATTATAAATACCCAAATAGATATAATTTGAGACTTTTAATGAATTAAACAAATTTTCTAGGATAATATGACATAATTGGATTGATTTAATTGACTTTTTTTGAACTAATAATTCTGTTATGATTTTTACAAAAATCAATTATTGAATAGTGTCAAAATTGACATAAAAGAGATTATAAAACAAATATTATATTATTAATTTATATAAAATTCCTAAAAATCTAAGGTTAGGCCAAGAGACTTATATCATGATAGGTGTATAATTAATGGACCACTTGGGGGGTCTCTTGGAGGTATATAGTATGTTTATTACCTATATAATATAAAAATACAAAGTGACATGGTAAGTGTCAAACTAATTAACTAAGAGTTAAAACTAAAAGATAAGGTTAATATAGTAACCCAAACCTGTATAAATTTTATTTGTTGAGTTTTTTTCGACCTGTCCCCACCTAAAACTGTAAATTATCTACTTTGGATCCATTAGAAACTGAATATGAATTTATTATAAAATAATATTTCTAGCTTTTCCAAAGGTGCCCCTCACCCCTCTTATAAAAGGGAACTCTCTATTTTCATTAACTCACACATTAAAAGCCTTTTGGTTCTGCCAACCTCTACCCAAATACTCTCTAAACTTCCCTCACATCATCCTAGAGGAATTCCTTTAGTTATAAAGAAAACCAAATAGCCCTTTTGATCAAATCAAAAGAAAGAACCTGAAGAAGAGGTAATGATTTCACCCCACCTTTTCAAGTTCCTTTCTTATTCCACTTCTTCTTTCTTTGTTATTACCATTCTAAAATAATAACTATAGTATCTTATATATAATGTGATGTTATTATAAATATGGTACAACCATGTTCATTATTCTAACCATCCTTTTAATAAGATGTCACCATACGTGCGTATGTACGGCTAACCGTCTCCACGTCGTGGTGTAATTGTTATTCAATAAATTATTATTTGGATGGTTATAATAATGATGTGTAACTCAGGTAAATAATAAATATAACATGATAATGATTATGTATATATGTTATACCATCCAATTATATATTATTTTAATATCAAAAGAATGATATTGTCGCTCGTGCGTACGTACGGACTACCGTCTCCACGAATGCGATGAGATTCATTCTCCATCGTATCCATTCAAGTATAATTATCATTTGATGATTTAAAAATAATGTTTAAGGACTTTATATCATTCTGGATATGAATAATATACAACCTATATATGACAAACATGGCTTACGTAACAAAACATATAAAAGAAAATAAGTAAGTTAACACCCGAAACAACGATAATACTATGATATTATTAACAAATCAATGTTAAATGATCATATAGGATATAATATTAATATATATGATTCTTGTATAATTTAATAACAATTATTACACCTATTATACATGAGTTTAACATACCCCAATCAAGTAAAAATAAAAGTTAAGGGTTTATTTCACAATCTCTTCATTATCCGAGGTTGTTTATACGTAATAATCTACTGGGATTTCTTTATCATACACATTCATGTTTCTTAAAAATGTATTTCAAAACATTGTTTACTATTTACTAGAATATGGGTTAAAGTCATTTATACCGTTGTTGACTTTTATAAGTGGTTTATAAAGGAATATTTCCGTCATTTTCCAAACAAGGTGATTTTTAACCTTTTCGACAGAATTATGGTAAGAATGTTTTTTTAACTTATACGGCGGGTGCGGCTATTTTCCGCCGTTATAAAATCATCGAATCTTCCCTTACAATAGTATAAGAATATTTTCAAAGAAAATGTTTTATTTTATAAATATATGACTCTTAAATTATTTCAATATAGAAAGAGATATTTCTCTAAAAAGAGTTTTGATTTCATCTATGTCAACATCCTTTGTTGGATTTTACGCTTATTTGTGGTTGATTTATTATTATACAAAACTTCTATGTTGTATTGAAGGTTTTGTGATATGTTTGACTATGGAGGTGCTATTTTTATACCATTAATGGTTTATGGTGAAAGTATTGACATTTCTTATGCTATTTTTAATATGAATTTTTATGTTATGTTTAAACCTTTTCTTATGGGAATGCATTGGACTTAATATGTGACGGGTGGAGCCCGCTATAGCTCCTCGATGCATCGGTAGGTCTCATGAGACAAACTAGTGTCTCGGAACAAGGCCTTGGAAAAATCTTTTTTGTAGTCTTGGCACGAGGCCTTGGCTATGTGGTTATGATAGTCTGGCATTATTCATTCCATCATTATGAAAGTGGTTATTGATATTGCATGTGATTATTCGATTAGTAGAATATCCATGTGAATATGTAAATGGAATTATTTCATTTTATTTTTGCCATAATATTTTGAAGTTCAAGTTTAAAAGGCTTTTTTTTAGTTATACATTGCCTTAAATGTTTATTCTTATTTATGAAAGTTTTCGCTATATTGTTATCCTTTCTGGGAATTTGAGCTCACCGCTTTTCTATGTCTTATTTTTCTTAGGATGTGAAGAAGTAAATTATGAATGACCTGCAGGGATATTATGAGGGGTTAATAGTGTGGACTATGGAGAAAATATGTTGTTGTAGTATTTTTTCACTTTATGGTGTAATGTAAAACTTTATGAATATATCTAGTGTTTCCAAGGCTCCTAAACCAATCATTCATTAGAGATTTGATCTTTCTTGTGATCATGCCAATGTTATGTAATAATGCACCAACTCTGGGTATCTGGGGTCAGGGCGTTACAGTTGGTATCATAGTAAGTTTAGTACAAACCTTGGAAGATATATTTAGATAAACTCTAATTAGAGCATGTAGACCAAAAATGGACTTTGAGGATTAGTATAGAAGAACTTCCTAGAATTTTGGTATTGTATAGATTTTATGAGTTTTCCGAGAAATACATCCCTGTCTGGATACGAGCAGGTAGAGGTGGCTCTGGAACAGATGTACCTAGGTTTAAAACCTGAAAACACCGCTTTGAGCTTGACTCGAACAGGAACTGGTGCATGACAATGGGCCTTGCTACACTCTTGGTTACGACACTCCTGGGGGATATGCTTAGGATAACTCTCATTTTCTTAACAAATCATTATGAAAGGTTTATGATTATATACTTCCTCAAAGAAATTTTTTTTATGATTATGGATTATATCCATAAATAGTTCAATTTATGTTAAGTGTTTTATAAGTATGGAATTATGTATTTTGATTCATAAACTGATCTAGTTTATGCCATTGTTTAGAAATGGTGCCTAGTGGAAGAAATGGAAACTGTATCAATGCACGCACTCCATTTAAAGATTTCCCTCCTGCTCAAGATAATTATAGTGGAGCTGGTGATGAAACTAGTGTTGATCATCTAATCACCATACTGCGACAACTCACTCAGGTTATGAATAATAACCTTACCCATATGGAGAACCCTGATCCGCAGCGTGGAGGATCAATGTTAGATCGATTCATGGGGAAACAACCACCAATGTTCAATGGGAGTAAAAATCCCTTAGTAGCTGAGCAATGGATAAATTCCCTAGAGAAAATATTTTAGGCTTTGGGGAGTAGTGAAAGGGAAAAAGTTATCATGGTAGTTTACCGCCTCACTAGAGATGCTAATCAATGGTGGTCATTGATTCAAAACACGAAGGAAGATGATGAAGTATGAAATATGGAATGGAGGGAGTTCAAAGATCTATTTTTAGAAAAATACTTTCCTCATGACCATCGAGAAGATATGGAAAGGCAATTTCTGAGTCTGAGACAAAAGGAGGATGAGAATGTCACAAAGTATGAGGCTAGCTTTACAAGGTTAGCAAGGTATGTTGGAGATTATATACATAACCCAAGAGGTAATATTGATCATTTCTTTGATGGGTTAAAACCATTTCTTCATCGAGCATTAGTCTCACAATCCTTCTTGTCGTACGAAGACATTGTCTCATGTGCTATCAAAACAGAAAAGGAATTCTCTAAGTCTTATGACTTTAAAGTGAAGTAAGAGAATAAGAGATCTGCTGATCAATATGGGAATGGAAATAAGGGTAAGAAGGGAAAGGTGGAATATCCATCATGTGGAAAATGTGGGAAGAAACACCCAGGTACTTGATTGAAGGGAATGGGTGTCTGTAACAAGTGTGGTGAAAAAGACCACCAAGCTCGTGAATGCAAAGGGAAGAAGGAAGCTACCAATGTTCAATGCTACAATTGCTGGGAGATGGGACAATATGCAAATGAATGTTCTAATCGTCAGGGTAACTTACCTCCGAAAAGGCCAATGGATCAAGGCCAAGATTATGAAATCACTACTGCTGAGGTAGAAGCTCCAAAAGACGTGGTGGTAGGTAAATTAATGGTTTCTTCAAGTTTAGTAAATGCATTATTTGATTCTGGATCATCACATTGTTTCATATCTTCCTAGTTTTCTAAGAAAATTATATATTTCCAATTTGATTTAACAAGGGAGATGTTGGTTAAAACTCCTAAGGGAAATATCATTGCAACAAAGTTTTTTGAATCAGTCCCCATTAGAGAACATAAATGTTCTTTATCTGCTGATCTCATTGTCATATCTATGATTGAGTTTGATATAATACTCGGTATGGATTGGATTTCAGACTATGATGCAAAGATTTATTGTAAGAAGAAGGAGGTTACGATTTTTGATGATGATGATAAGGAACACTTTTTCTTTAGAGAAGAATCATAACCACCTAATTCTTATCTAGATCCACCACCAGTAGCTCAACTAAATTCAATTATTGGGGAGGAAGAGAATTAAATGACTTTGGGTGAGGAAAGGAATGTTCAAATAGAGGATGTACCTGTTGTGAAAGAATACGTATATGTACTTCCAGAAGATTTACCGGGACATCCTCCAGAACGATAAGTTGATTTTTCCATTGATTTAATTCCTGGATCAAGTCCTATATAGAAGTCCACTTATAGAATGGCCATTGTAGAATTAGTCAAACTAAAGAAAAAACTAGAGGAATTTAGTAATAAATGATTTATTCTCCCTAGTGTTTCTCAATGGGGAGCCCATGTTCTTTTTGTTAAAAAGAAAGATGGATCTATGAGGTTAGGTATCGATTATAGGGAGATCAATGCTATAACAATAAAGAAAAAGTATCCCCTACCTCGCATTGATAATTTATTTGACCAACTACATGGAGCTCAATACATTTCAAAGACTGACCTTCGATCTGGATACCATCAGTTGTGTGTAAAGAAGGAAGACATTCCGAAGACAGAATTTTGAACCAGGTACATGCATTACGAGTTTACTGTAATGCCTTTTGGATTGACTAATGCACCCTCTGTATTCATGGATATGATGAATAGAGTTTTCAAGGAATATCTCAATGAATTTGTGGTGGTATTTATTGATGATATCTTGGTATCCTCCAAAATCTACGAAGATCATGAAAATCAATTGCGCATTATCCTGAAGACTCTGAGAAGACATGAATTATATGGGAAGTTTAGCAAGTGTGAATTCTGGCTTCAAGAGATTTCTTTTCTTGGCCATATTGTCTCTAAAGATGGAATATTTGTTGATCTTTATAAGGCCAAGGAAATTCAAGAATGGCCAACAAATACGAGTATAACTGAGGTACGCAGTTTTATTGGTTTGGCAGGTCATTATCGACGTTTCGTCCAGTATTTTGCCCGATTGGAAAATCCATTAACGAAGCTCACACATAAAGGGGTTAAATTTGTTTGGACAAAAGAGTGTGAAGAATGTTTGGACGAACTAAAGAGAAGATTAGTCAATTCTCCTATATTGACTTTTCCATCAAAAATGATGGGTACGTTATTTATAGTGATGCATCGAAGAAAGGACTTGGTTGTGTCCTTATGCAGAATGATAGGGTTAGTGCCTATGCATCGCGAAAGTTGAAAATTCATGAGCAAAACTATCCTACTCATGATCTTGAGTTAGCAGCTCTGATCTTTGCTTTGAAGATATGGAGGCACTACCTCTATGGTGAAAAATGTGAGATTTATACTGATCACAAGATTTTGAAGTATATTTTCTCACAAAAAGAACTCAACATGAGTCAAAGGAGATGGCTTGAATTACTCAAGGATTATGAATGTACGATACAATACCACCCGGGGAAAGCAAACAAGGTGGCAGATGCTTTGAGCAGAAAATATCATGGAGTTTTGAACAATATGAGAATTGAAAGGGATCCAATTTCCATTGATCTAGTGAAGATGGACATGGGAATAACCAGGGAAGGTGAAACATCAATGATTTTTCAAATGGTTTCCAAACCATCTTTACTAGGAAGGATTAAGAGTTCGCAGACCGATGATGAAGAATTTCAAAATAATATTAAAGCAGTGAATGATGGGAGATTGAGAGAATTAGTGTATGAAGAAGGAATTTTGAAATTCGGGAAGTGGCTTTGTGTTCCCGATATACCTGATCTAAAAAGGGAATTGTTGGAAGATGCTCATAGTTCCAATTTATCTATACACCATGGGAGCACCAAAATGTTTAGATATTTGAAGGAACATTTTTTGTGGGACAACATAATGAGGGAGATTGCTGATTTTGTGTCAAGATATATGGTTTGTCAACAAGTGAAAGTAGGAAGGCAACATCTTGGAGGAGTCATGCAACCTCTTCCCATACCGGAGTGGAAATGGGACAATATTACGATGGACATTGTCATGGGGCTACCAAAGACTCCTAGAAGGAACGATGGAATATGGGTCATTGTTGATCGTCTTACCAAGTCAGCACATTTTCTTGATATAAGAGAATATCTACCACTGGAACGTCTAGCAAGACTATATATTAATGAAGTTGTGAGACTTCATGGAGTACCCCTATCAATTTTTTCTGATCGTGATCCCCGTTTTACATAAAGATTCTGGAAAAAATTTCAGAAAGCCTTGGATACTGAACTTCATTTGAGCACTGCCTAACACCCTCAAATAGATGGACAATCAAAACGAACTATTCAAACCTTAAAAGACATGTTGAGATCCTAATCACTTTACTTTCATGGTATGTGGGATCAATATTTACCTCTGGTATAATTTTCCTATAACAATAGCTTCCATTCGAGTATTCATATGGCACCATATGAAGCATTATACAGAAAGAGATGTCGCACACCAACCTGTTGGGATGACGTTGGTGAATGAAAACTTGTAGTCCTAGAACTGGAGGAGGAAACAATGGAAAAGGTGAAGGTAATCCAAAACCATATTAAAGCAGCTCAAAGTAGGTAGAAGAGCTATGCTGATAATCGAAGAAAGGATTTGGAATTTCAAGTTGGTGATCATGTTTTCTTGAAGGTATCTCCATGGAAGGGAGTCATACATTTTGGTAAGAAAGGTAAATTGAGTCCCAGGTACATCAGACCTTTCGAAATTCTAGAATGAATTGAGGTTGTAGCTTACCGATTGGCAATGCTGCCAAGTCTCTCCAAAGTTCACGATGTGTTCCACATATCTCTATTGAGGAAATACATGCCAGACCCAATGCATGTACTCACCTATGAGGAATTACAACTGGAACCCGATTTGTCTTATTGAGAAGAGCCCATCAGGATTCTTGATACGGGAGAACAAGTACTGAGAAACCGGATGACTCGTCTGGTAAAAGTCTTGTGGAGAAACCATAAGATGGAAGAGGCAATGTGGGTACCCGAGGAACCTATGATGAAGAACCACCCAAGTCTATTCATGCGGTATTATTCAAGAAATTTCGAGGATGAAATTATTTAATGGAGGGGAGAATATAACACCTCAAGCTTCTACGGTACATTTCTCTTTGAATTATGCAATAGCGTGTGTTGTACGCAACATCGAGTTCTAACACACACCACAACCAATCAAAATAGCCTTTATAAATAGTAATATCTAATTTTTGTAATTTTAAAAATTTTATCTCTTAAAAGGGACTTCATTTTTTTATTCGGAGTATCGAATTTAGCCTAAGGTGAAATTTTGGTACTTTTCGGATAACTTTAATATTTTGATGAATAGTGAAAATTACTAAATTTTAATTAAAAACAAATTTTTAAATCAAAATAATTAATAGTGATAAATTATGAATTTTAGTGGTTTTAAAGTATATTTATAATATATTTTTACCATTTAATACAATTTTGGTCATTGGACATAATTTCACAATTAAACCGAACATAAACAAGTATCAATCTTTTGATAGGTATTATATCTTAAAAACACGCTTTTTGTTTTGACAGCGGGAATTAATATTAAATTAATTTCTTCCACTTCTGTGTTTTGAATTTGGAAAAATGTGATTCCATATTTGGAATCAGGATGTTCAAATTGCGTAAATAGGTAACTTTAATTTTTATACATTTTGAATAATTACTTCGGTAAATATTTTATTTACCATGGTTAAAGGGTAAATCCGGTAAATAAGGGTTAACAAATAATATTATAATAAAACAAAATTACCCTAAAATGTGTCCTAACCTTATTTCTTGATACATGTTCGACCATGGGCATCTTTGGGTCGATTTTGGGACCCCATGGTGCCACTTGTAAGTGATAGGGACACTTTATTTTAATAAATACAAAAATGAAAAAAGCATATATCTTTTAGAAAAACAATTTTTACAAAGAGTTATATATGTTGGATTTTCAAATATAAATATTTATTAGAAAGATAAAATAATTTCCTACATAATGATGTTTTATTTATAATTTTTAGACATTAAATAATTTAATTTATTTACGACACAATGATGATGTAGTAATTACCATAATAGTGAAAAATTAAAATAATTGATATTATAAATACCCAAATAAATATAATTTGAGGATTTTAATGAATTAAACTAATTTTGTAGGATAATATTACATATTAGGAATGATGTAATTGACTTTATTAGAACTAATCATTCTTGTATGATTTTTACAAAAATCAATTATTGAATAGTGTCAAAATTGACATAAAAGAGTTTTTAAAACAAATATTATATTATTAATTGATATAAAATTCCTATAAAACCTAAGGTTAGGACAAGAGACTTATATCATGATAGGTGTATCATTAATGGAACACTTGGGGGGTCTCTTGGAGGTATATAGTAAGTTTATTAACTATATAATATAAAAATACAATGTGACATGGTAAGTGTCAAACTAATTAACTAAGAGTTAAAACTAAAAGATAAGGTTAATATAGTAACCCAAACCTATATAAATTATATTAGTTGAGTGGTTTTCAACCTATCCCCACCTTAAACTTTAAATAATCCACTTTGGAGCCATTATAAACCGAATATGAATTTATTATAAAATAATATTTCTAGCTTTTCCAAAGGTGCCCCTCACCCCTCTTATAAAAGGTCACTCTCCCTTCTAATTAACTCACACCTTCATAGCCTTTTGGTTCGGCCAACCTTTGCCCAAATACTCTTTCAACTTCCCTCACTTCATCCTAGATTCCTTCCTTTAGTCAGAAATCCAACCAAATAGCCCTTTTGATCAAATCAAAAGGAAATACCTAAAGAAGAGGTAATGATTTCACCACCCTTTTTCAAGTTCCTTTCTTTTTACACTTCTTTTTTATTTGTTATTACCATTATAAAATAATAACTCTAGTATCTTATATATACTGTGATGTTATTATAAATATGGTACAACCATATTCAGTATTCTATCCATCCTTTTAATAACATGTCACCATACGTGCGTACGTACGGCTTACCGTCTCCACGTCGTGGTGTAATTGTTATTCAATAAATTATTATTTAGATGGGTATAATAATGGTGTGTAAATCCTGTAAATAAAAAATATAACATGATAATGATTCTTTATATATGTTATACCATCCAATTATATATTATTTTAATTTCAAAAGAATGATATTGTCGCTCGTGCGTACGTACGGACTACCGTCTCAATATCATTCTGGATATGAATAAGATAAAACATATCCATGAAAAACATGGCTTACATAACAACACATATAAATGAAAACGAGTAATTTAACAACCGAAACAACGATAATACTAAGATATTATTAACAAATCAATGTTTAAAGATCATATATGATATCATATTAATATATATGATTCTTTTATAATTTAATAACAATTATTTCACCATTATACAGGAGGTTAACCGACCCCAACCAAGTAAAAGTACAAGGTAAGGGTTTATTTCACAATCTCTTCATTATCCGAGGTTGTTTATACGTAATAATCCACTGGGATTTCTTTATCATCCACATTCATGTTTCTTAAAAATGTATTTCAAAACATTTTTTACTATTTACTAGAACATGTGTTAAAGTCATTTATACCATTGTTGATATTTATAAGTGGTTTATAAATGAATCTTTCCGTCGTTTTCCAAACAAGGTGCTTTTAAACTTTTTTGACAGAATTATGGTAAGAATGTTTTTTTAACTTATACGGTGGGTACAACTATTTTCCGCCGTTATAAAATCATCGAAGCTTCCCTTACAAGCTTATAAGAATATTTTCAAAGAAAATGTTTTTTTATAAATATATGACTCTGAAATGATCTCAAAATAGAAAGAGATATTTCTCTAAAAGGAGTTTTGATTTCATCAATGTCAACATCCTTTGATGGATTTTACGCTTATTTGATGTTTATTTATTATGATAGAAATCTTCTATGTTGTATTGATGGTTTTGTGACATGTTTGACTGTGGAGGTTCTATTTTTATACCATTCATGGTTTATGGTGAAAGTATTGACATTTTATATGATAGTTTTAATACGAATGATTAAGTTATGTTTAAACCGTTTCATATGGGAATGCATTGGACTTAATATGTGATGGGTGGAGCCCGCTATAGCTCCTCGATGCATCGGTATGTCTCATTAGACAAACTAGTGTCTTGGCACAAGGCCTTGGCAAAATCTTATTTTTAGTCTTGGAACGAGGCCTTGGCTATGTGGTTATGATAGTCTGGCATTATGTATTCCATCATTATGAAAGTGGTTATTGATATTTCATGTGATTATTAGATTAGTAGAATATCCATGTGAATAATTGAATGTAATTATTTCATTTTATTTTTGACATACTATGTTAACGTTCAAGTTTAAAAGGCTTTTGTTTTAGTTAGACATTGCCTTAAATTTTTATTCTTATTTATGAATGTTTCCGCTATATTGTTATCCTTACTGGGCTTTTGAGCTCACCCTTTTTCTATGTCTTATTTTTCCCAGGATGTGAAGAAGTAAATTATGAATGACCTGCATGGATATTATGAGGGGATAATAGTGTGGACTATGGAGACAATATGTTGTTGTAGTAGTTTTTCACTTTATGATGTAATGTAAAACTTTATGAATATATCTAGTGTTTCTAAGCCAACTAAACCAATCGGTCTTTCGAGATTTGATCTTTCTTGTGATCATTCCAATGTTATGTAATAATGCACCGACTCTGGGTAACTGGGTTCGGGGCATTACAGTTTGTGTTAGAGGGCAGTTAACTCAGTTAATGATTCTTAAAAAATACACAACGAAGTGTTAAATTATTATAGTAAACAAAATTTGCATGCTATTAATATAGAAAATTACCTTTTGGTGGAATATTTTTTAGAAGCTGTATAAATTGTTGTTATGTTCTATTGGGTGGGGCAATAGAATGTCTTTTTGTTCTACCTCTCGTATGATTACCTATGAAAACAAATAATCACTAAGTAGCCAATTAGATTAGAACATAAAAATTACATTGTAAAATCATCAGATGTGAAAATAATGGCGGGAATACCAGATTCATAACTTATTGAATAAACCTACCAATTCATACACATATTATAAAAGAGAAAAAACCAAGATTATATATTTTATATTGATTCATACAGACATAGGTAAATGATTACAAAAACTGAAATAAATAAAAAAATAATTGTACAATATATAACATGCATAGAGAGAAAAAATATAGAAACTATATACATTAATTAATAAATTAATTTACATGAAAACATAAAATGTATATTGTGTAATTAAAAAAATTGAATTGGTCAATATTATTTTTAGAAACATAACTTATACATATAATGAAATGAATGGTCACAATGTATTAGATAATAAAAAATTGATGATATCAGACTGTTATAGACCAAACCTAATAGTATATAAATGTAATGATTATGTTTGTGAAAAAAAATTTATATCAAAACAGTTATGGGTTATAGATTCTACCACATTAGATGCTGAAATTATACTCTCAATAATCATCTTACCTGAACCCGAAATATAATACAATTAAATCTGAAAAATAATAATTAAATGTTGAAAGTTTAAAAAAACAATTAAATAATAATACAATTACATATAATCATGATCGAACAACTTAAAAAAAAAATTAATATATAGTTGAACCTGTGGTGGATTCTTGATGATACCTAGATCATAATACAGGTATCCGGGTGAAGCTGGGCGGTGTTAATGACATCTGGCATCATAGAGTACTCATCTTCTTTCTACATGATCTAAAACATGTCCAACAGAATACATCATTAATAAACATTCAAAATGGGCGGTTTTCTTACCTTGAATACTCTTCAATTAGGTTGGATCAAAAAATCCCATTACAAAAGAAAAACTATGTTCTTTTATAATAATACTCCAGATAATGAAATATCTTTTTAATATAAAATAAATTTTAAAAATACAATCACAACCACACTAGTCACGATATAATGTAGGCTTCAATTAAATTTAGAACTATGCTTCATTGCATTCATGTTTTATAGAAACTCATAATACATAATGTCAATTTTTAATTTCTAAATTAATTTAGAGAAATATCTAATAGTTTTATTATGAGATCATCATGTTTAGATGATACATCATTAGAAGAGAAAATTATAACTCTATATTTAAATGAGATAAATATAGTGAAACATATCTAAGAAAACTGTATATGCACATTTTAAGT
The DNA here is from genome assembly GCA_963277665.1 of Viscum album. Taxonomy (NCBI): domain Eukaryota; kingdom Viridiplantae; phylum Streptophyta; class Magnoliopsida; order Santalales; family Viscaceae; genus Viscum; species Viscum album. The sequence continues at coordinate 746,048,741 of OY728157.1, forward strand.
AGTTATTAATTTTTATGATATTAATTTATCTCAATTTCATGATTCTATAGAAAATAGACGAATCTTATAGTTCAATAGAACATATAATCCAAAATTATTGTCTTCACAAATGGAACTTAAAAGCAAACATAAAGTCAATATAAATCGAATTAAAGTGTACTATGGTTTTCAGAATAGTGGACATAGAAGGATTATGAACTCACAATCAAACAAGACTATAATAAAAAAATACCCCATTAGAGGATAATTTTAGATAAATAGGAGATGTCCCTTGATGAATATAAACACACCTCATCCTAGAGGGTGCACCATGATGAACAGGAGATTTCTGACGGGATGTGCATCGATAAAGAAGATCAGGGGATAATGCCAGAGGAGGAGAAGAATCATCGTTGATGAATTGAGGAAATCACATGACCTATGAGGGAGAGAGAGAAATAGACCTGGGGGGTTGGACAAATGAGTGAATGTGTGGAGGTCAGGAGGTTGAGGTGGACAGAGGGACGATGGTTGGGTGGTGGATGTAGAGGGAGGGAGGTGGGGGATGAGAAACGGAGGCCGAGAGGTCAAGGCGGAGGCGGAGGCTGGGAGGTCGAGGTTGAGGTAGATGTAGGAAGGGGTGGGGAGTGAAAGGGAAATTATTTATTACGAAGGGGGAGGGGGAGGAAAAGTGTGAGTGGTGCATGATTTTTATGGGAATATTCACTTGGTTTTTAAAGATGTGTGATTTGGTTAACATAAATGGTTTATACAAATGGTTTTCCGAAACTGTCAGTATAGATTTGTTGTCTTAGAGATAATTTATAGTAGTGGTAGGACCTATATATACCACCAATGCATTGGGTAAAAATTTATATCTCATGATATATATAGGGCTAGAACAATGGTTTACTAGGTTCATTAATATAGTGCTGGAATGAGGTTTTACTCGGTTCAGTAATACATGGATAGAAAGAGGGGTCACTCAGTTCAATAATACATGTATGGAATGAGGTTTTACAAAGTTCATTAATACAGGGATAGAACTAGGGTTAACCCTGTTCATTAAAGGACTTTGTCCACTAAGATGGTCTTGGCATTGATTCCTAGACTACTATGTAAATCAGTATATGATTATGTGTTTCCAAAATTCCATGTCTTACTATTATGTTATGTTTTCATGTCTGATGTCCTTTACTTCCTTTTGATTTATGTCTTCTAAAAATCCAACAATTATTCCATGATTCTTGTATATGATCTTTGGTATACAAGTTATGATCTTTTATTCTCATGATTAGGTTATCAGACCCATATACTCATGTATATGATTAGTTGTCTCCCTTGTTTACCCTTACTGATAATTTTAGGTCATTGCATTTCATGCTTCCTTTCCCCATGTTATAAAGAAAGGTTTTAGGAAGAAGTATTAAAGATGGCGATATTTGTGGGAGATGTTGAAGATCATTCACCAGGATAGAATATTTTGTTTCCATGTTTCCAAATAAACAGAACTATTATTATCCACTAGCTTGTATTTTTGTAATGTACTAAATATTCATCCAAAATGTTGAACTATCCATTTATGTTAAGCCCAGGTCACTATAGGTTGCTAGTTACTCCTTGGAACGTATCCTCCTCTTACTAGTATTATTATTCCACTAAATATAAGTATTGATATCACTTATTATAAGTAAATGTGAACATGATATTTTTGGATATTTTAAGTAGACTTTGACACAATATATTTTTTAGATTAGTGATTTCTCTATATAGTTCAAGATTCTGTATGAAAAATCATTGCATTATTGGACTAACATATTTGGTTTTAAATGAAAAATTGGTATCATGAAACCACTAGTTCATCTTGGTTCATCCATGACTCATTTATTTAACCATGATAAAAAAATAATACTTGATATATTTCCAATATTCCATGTTATTTAATTATTTTTAGATTAATTAGATCTTCTTCCAGCTTGCACCCACACACAAAACATGGTTTATATATCCAAATTATGTCTACACCACATAAAAAATCATTAGATATGTGTAATTTCAAGAGGATATGGGTTCCTCAAGAATCCTCATGGTAAAAAATATGGTAAATAAAGAGAGATAAACCATTTTATTACATCTATAACTTCAATGTAGTGGACTATTTTGTCACACCACTTTTACCCACATATTATTTGATATGAAAATTATTTTCCATCTTTGGATTTGGCTACTTCCTAAATATCCAACATACTCCACTTATTGAATTATCTTCTTTTGATATAGAATTAGTGAAACATTATTCACGATTCCATATTTATTAGGGGATTATACCTCTTTTATTCACCTCTAACCTTTTGTTATGGTATGTGAAACCACCAGCAGATTCATCAGTGATTCATTATTTTATTAAGCGATTATAACTCCATTATCCTCAGTGATTCATTCTTTGATTACACTAACATCTTCACCACAATATGAATATCTTTCTTTTTTTCAAGAATTATCGAAATTAACTTCATTTCTTTTTAGGATTATTGACATGAGTGAAACATCATAAGTTGTCGGTACACCCATTCATGATATTTATGTTTTCCTTTCATATAGAAAACCAATTTTCATACATAATAACATTCCATCAATTATACATACTCTCCTTATATGACATATTAATGAATGGTTTTACTTATGAACTTTATTTCTTACATTATTCTATAATGCCTCTCTATATAACATGGATTAGAACATCGAAAACATCTCTTACAAAAATCATTCCCTATGTAGTCCCCTTTTTGTTGATATCTTGGCTGCATGCATTACTCTTTTATTAAGCCCTTTGACTACTAGAAATACACCCATGTGGTATTCCAATCTTTTCAAGAGGTATCACTCTATAGAAACCTTCTTCTAGGATTATTCTTTTCTATATTTTGAAAAAAACCTTTTGTTTCTCCATATATTTTAGATTTGATAATTCCATCCTTCCACTAATTGATATTCCTTGGATAGGATAGTTTCAATTTATTTTTCAAAACAATAACTTATATTTTTCTCAAGTTTATTGATCTCTTTGTCATTATTCTTTAGCTTCGAATCCACTTTTTCTGATATGATTCATCTTCCATGTTTTTACACATAAGAAAAATAAATTCTAAGATGGTAGTGAAATTGGTTGTCAACCCTTTAATCTTAAAAATATATTTTTCCCTCATGTTAGCAAGAATACTGTGTATTTTTTACCCTTCAACCCAACAATAGAATATTAAAACATAATTTGACATGATGATGATTTTTTTAATTAGTTAACCATTAGGGGTAGTTTAATGAGAAAATGATAAAGTTGTGTTGATATTACATGGTCTAACACTATGAAAATAAAATGTAAAAAATATTTTGTAAGGGAACACTATTGATCTAGGGGAACTCCATATTCTTATATTATTTCACTCTTCTTTGAGATAAGTAATAATAATATGTGATATAAAAATTTATTATAATGATTATTCTAAAAATTAAACTCTTGTTCAGTAAGGCTTTCATTGATATATTATTTTATTCATATTCATGTCCTGGTTTTCAAGGCAATTTTTCTCATACTTCTATATTCTATATAATTTTCAATATGTTATTATCTATTTTTTATTCACTATATTTTTTCACATTATTTCTCTATATCCACTTCCTTCACTATATATCCCTTTTAAATTTATGAATCACTTTCCAAAACTGTAACTCATAAATCATTCCACCTATACCCAGGTAATGGGTCATCAAAACTCATCACTAACCACAAAATAATTTGAATATCTATCCTCCATATCCACAAAATATAAATTAGATTACATATCTTGAAAATTATTATATATAATTCCATTGTAGTGAAACCTCCTTGACCATGGTGTATACCTTATTAAAAACATCCAAGTTGTGTAGAAACCTTTATAGTCACAGAGCATTCTAGGTTATCAACCAAAACCAATTTCTTCAACTGAATATCACATTTTTAATTCTACAATAATCACTATATAATCCATATTGATTTTCATGATCAATGTATCCTATCACAGTAAGAAATAGTCTATTATGGCCTGAGAAGTCTGATTAACTAACATTAAGATCTCGTCTAGGTCTAATAATGATAGCACATTATTCTTTGTGAGACAATCCTCACCTAGATAGACCATAATAATGTTCATCACATTCCATTATGTATTATAATTACCCCTACGGAATAATAATCACCCCTTTAAAAATATTGATCATTCTGGAATATCATTCATAGGGCAGCATTTCCTTCATGCTGTTCCCCTCCAATGGAAAAATCTATTCAAATCCACATAACAATCCATTAAAAAGTGAAACTAGATAATTTGGTTCTACCTATATCAGTTTGACATATTGAAAATATTTATTCATTGATATTATTCACACTACAAGATTCCTCATATGAGATTTTGACAATTTCTAATTCAAAAATCTTACATTATAATCCAAAGGTTGCAAATATTATTAACCTTTAAATTTTAATTTTTTTTCAAATTAAAATATAACCAAAATCTACATAGATCTTTATATCCTTTTAAAAAATCTACAAGATCTCCTATTAAAACATTCTGACCATTTTAAAATATAATATAATGGGATCTATTCTTCTCGATATGGTCAAAAAAGGTAGAACAAAAAATTGAGAAAGGATTCATCAATTAATCACCTATGCTAATGTCCGTGAATGATCATTATAGGAAATGAGGGAACATGTTATATTTTACATTGTTATCTATGAATTCCAAATCACACTTTTCATAGCATATAAATCCCCCAAGATATTTTCTACCCTCACTTCGATACATAACAAAAGATATAGACTTTTCTAAAAAAAACCTTGATATACCAATGAATTTAATGGGGAGATGAGAGATATAAAACCACTTAAAAAAAAGGGAGGTGGTTAAATGAAAAGTTTCAGATGATGAATTTTAAAATATGGAGTGTCCAGAGCGTGGTAAATATATCCACCATTTTTTTATTTATTACCAAAAACTCTAGTTTGATCGCACCTCTCTCAACCTTATCTTTGATAAAATGGTAATTAGTTCTTAAAAGATTAATTCATGAATATTGCATTATATTCTTAAGTAGTTGTATAATAATTGGGATGTCACAATTGAAAATTATGGTAAGATTTATAACCTCCAAGAGATTTTATAATTTAAATTTAACAAATTATAATTGGGTGTAATAATTGTAATCCAAAATATATGAATTTTCATCTATGCTATGTGAGGTGGCCTATTTATTTTTGTTGATATTCTGAAAAAAAAAACTTGATTCTAATAAAAAACATCCTATAATTTTGGATTTTCTATCCAAAATTCTTCTAGAAAAATATACATTTGTGTATGCGTGAATTTTTTAGTTTACTATAAAATACATTGGAATATAATCAAGTGTTCCTCGAATTTACCTCATGATCTGTTTCACCACCAATAGATGATCCTCCTTAGGGAAACTTCGGTAGTGGGAAACTTGTCCCATTTTAAATAATATATATAGTTTTGATTCCATAATATATAGAATGTTACCAATAATACTATTATAAAGTGTTTTATCAGTTGATTTCTAATCCTTGTGTTTTCCCAACTTGTTTCTAATAATTATTGCTGTAGAAACTGATTTAATATCTTTTTTATAAAACTAATTTAGCAACAACTTGTAATATTTATCATGAGAAAAAAATTTATAAAATTATTTCTATAACACTTCTATTATGAAGAAAATTTTACTTCCCTAATTGTAGATATTATGAATTCTAATAACATCATATAAAAAATAATCCACCAAATTCTCCTTTTTTCATCCAAATATGATGTAATCAACATATATGAGTAGCATGGACTTTTCATCCATGGTCGGCATTAAATAGTGATTATTATTTAATGAAACAATTTTTAATTTCACCTTCTCTATGAATGTATCTAATTGACCGTATTAAGTATATGAAGATTATTTATAATATGAAAAACATCAAGTTTCTAAATGTAAACTTATTATTAAAATATCTATTTATGATCTACATAATAATGTATAATTGGTAGATTTTGAGTTACTACTAGATACCCATTTGAAGAAAGAGTTTTACATACTCTAGCCTCTATACTGGAGAAAATGTTTCTTCCAAATCAACTCCTTATACTTATTGATACTCATTTCACCCAAATCAACCATTTTCTCAGATCAAATTTCCAGGATTATAATTTCTAAATATAAAAACCCATTATCTTCCTGATGACATTATGATCTATTGGAGTATTATCAATCTCCCAAGTATAATTATTGTTAATTATTTCTGAATCATTATTCATGAATTTAACCAATGTTTTATCCATTACTACTTCAAATGAAGTTGTCTTTTGTTCTATAAAATAATAATTTCTCTATAAATTTATCTTTCACTATATTTGTGTATGTGAAGCTTTAATACCAATTATATTTGAACCATTATCCATTTCTTTTATTCTCCTTATTATAGTAATATGTTAACTCATTTCTTTTAATTATACATCTATTGATTCATCCTATGTATCGTCCTCACAATAAGGAACATGTGTGTTAGTATTAGTTGTCTCCATAAATTATTATTTATCCCTAACCATGCTCAGGTCTAGTATTCAATATTTTTTTTATAATTTTATTAAATAATCTTGAAATCCCTATTTTCCAAAATATTTTTCTTTTTTTTCAGATACATTTATATGCCTTTCCTTTAAAAGAGTAACTCTTAGATATCCTATTATATGTAACAACTCTATATTTTCCTTGTTTACCTTTCTTCTTATGAATGTGTCATGTGCTCCAAAACACCCTAAATTATTTCGACTTCAGCTTTACTCCATGTCACACATAATTTAGAGTTATCTTCTCTCCAAGTCATAGATAATACCAATTCATTCTATAAACAATGAAATTCATAGATTCCTTATAATAGTGGTTAGATATGTCACATTAAATGAGAAAATTTTTCTTTTCAATTATTTGCATTAAATTTCAAGATTCAATGATATTTTTATGGTTTTATTACTAATGGGGATTCATGATTTACCCAACTATTATCTAAATATATTACCACTTCAATAAAGGAGTAATATGTTTAATTTTTATATCAAAGAACCATGATATTTCTTTAAGTTTAATTCTCAACTCTCCCCTAAAATAAAATTATTCATTAAATCACCTATATCATGTCCTCTATAAACATAATACATCCCAATATATTTTAATCATAATTAAATAAGATGAATTAATTCTCATTTTATGTTATGATATCCTTAATGTGACCACACATGTTAGTGTGGACATGATCATGTGGGTATGAGGACCCCTTCTTATTGGGTCAATTAAAATTTATCACTAGTTTCCCACTTATACAAGAATCACATTTCTTCTCCAAATATCATTTTAGATTTTATATTTTAGTCTTTGATTTATGTTTGGAAATATTCTACATTTTTTTGGTTGATGTGCATGATCCATCAATTGCAAAAAATAAACTCTTCCCACATAATAAAAAAACATGTTTTTATCTCCTTGAAATATACTTAAAAAATATGGTTTTAAGTTCTATATACTATTAAAAAACAATCTATATTGCTATCATTGATAGATCATTCCTACTGATGAAATTTTAATTCTTATCCTTACAAGAATATTCATATCACACTGATAATATTATGAAAATTTTCATCTACAAAAAGAATCTTGTTTTTGTACAATTCATATCTATCTACCCATATCATTATAATTAAAATTATTTTTAGTTCTCTATCATTTATAAATATAATAATTCCATCAAAATGAAACCTTAAATTAATTAATATATTTACACTTCCCTTCATGTTTTATTAGAACCCACTTTCATGGATTAAGGTGCTGTAAATTTTTGTTTCAATGAAAGAAATTTCCACAAAAATAACCTACTCATTTGTTACCTCTCATTCCAAGATTCTCATGGATGAGTTCATACACAAGGTGTTATCTCTTCATTTTCTTCATAAAATTTCACAGTACCATATTCATATTTCCCTAATTGATAAAAGATATTTTTCAGTGGAATCCCATATAGTCTTTAGGAACCTTTCTTCTTTGCCTCCCAAAAAAGTGATAGAATATCATTTTCATGGAACTTATTACCTTAATAGAAAAATTATTGAAGTTACAATAATATCCATATAATTTATTTTTCCACTAAGATTTAGGATATATTTACATCCTTCATTTTTGATTCTCAAGATTTTCATTTCTCAAATTCCACTATGTTTATTTATGTTAGGACATGGTATGTCAAAGAAATTAATAGAATTAGAATTTCAACTATGTAAAAAACATTAAATAACTTTGTCTCCATATGTATTAATTATTAGAGTAGTTTATTGATTATTGGTTTGGACTTTGTGTTTTATATTTTTCATCATATTTATGATTTCCCCAATTTTTGTATAAACATCATGATATATGGATATCTCAGCTTCACATATGAGCTCAAAATTTCCAATGGGACTAATCTAATATTTATTTATGATATTTTTAATGTTAACCATACCTTTTCCTACTCTTTCAATCAAATCCTTTTCAAAGAAATTATTTTATTTTAAATAGTTTTTTAATCATAAAATTTAATCAAGGGAGATTAAACATTTTTTTTGATTCTTTAATCATGGTATATAGATCATTGATTTTTTTCCCTCTACTTAAATTTAAATATTGTAATTAATCACATATTTGGATATATTTCAACAATCCCCAAGCTCTTCCACTGCATTATCTACCCTAGTAATTTTTCCTTGGATTTTATCAATATATAACAGTGATTGTTACAAAATATATCTTATCTTTGAGTTTTAATTTCATTAGATGTAAAACACCTCAATACGTCCTTCTTGTTTAACTTTCTGGTTAAACTCTCTTTTCTTATACTTTTTCTTTTCATCTTCAAACATATTTTCCTCAACCATCCTCATGATGAAATCATTAATATCTTAGAATAACATAATTAATTTATCATAAGGGCTCTTATCATCATATTTTTCTTCTTTGATTTAATGTTTTTTCAACTAATACATATATCAAATTTATTTTCCTTATTTAATATTCAGTTTTGAAGCATATGTTCTTTTTTCATTATTTCCTAATCATATTCATCTCTATTTTAGACCATCATTTGAAATTAAACTGTAATATATCCAACCTTACCATTATTTGAATAATTGGATTTAATTTTACCTCTACACCTTCCTTTAAATCATTTGAATTTTTTTTCTAAATTGTTAGAAATTCATCTCTTATTATTCATAAAAATTCCAAATTTTGGTATTTAATTATTCTTTGTGACCTTGAAAGAAATTTCATTCAATTATTATCCAAATATGATTTCTTATTTTAATCATGTAATATAATCCACCATATTATTTTCATGGACATTGAGGTTCATATTTGGAAGATCTTATTCTTTAAGGGCTAACACCTTATCATTATATAAGAAAGTTAGTTTTTTGAAAATCATATTCATCATATCAGTATTGTTCATCTCATCCACATGAATGAAAATGTATTACAAATATTATATGAGTTTATTGAAGAATATATTAATGTTCTAATATGAGGTCATCTTTACAGTATTGAATTTTTTTAATAAAAACTTTCAAATTAGACTCTTTCACATTGAAATCCCATTCAAAAATATTATCCAACATCTATATAGATTTGGTTGGATTAGGATATGAATATATGATTATGAATATTCACAATAGTATTAAATAATTACTTATATAAATTAATAATAGACAATGGGATGGTATCAATGTCTTCTTTTCCATGTAAAATAGCAGTATAAACATCATTTTTGGATGATTTTGTTTAGACATGATGTGATTTTTCCAAATCTAAAGGATATTAACATTGAAAAATGGAATCCCTTTTGAGTTAACCACATTCTATATAACATAAATTGATTATTCAAATAAAAAAATTGGTCTATGATACTACATGTTTTACTCATTGGCCCAATACAGCCTAAGAGAAGTGTGAATTAGATTGTTTGATACTTCACTCTTCAAAATGGATAATTTTCTCTTGTAAGAATGAAAAATGAGAATCTATCAAACATAAAACACAGAGTCAAATAAATATGAATAAATTAATGTGATGGATAGTGGATTTTACTAGGTCCATGAAAATATATTTTCAAATGAGAATATTTCGACATTTTTTTCAAATACTTGGGACTAACACTATGCATTGTAGATTTAAAAATTATTTTGAAATAGTGAACTACAAATATTAGGGAACACCCTTGTCCTATAACATTGAGTCCTTCTATTAGATAAGGATTGAAAATATGAAATATAAATAAAATATGGGATTATTTAAAAATAATAAGGCACTAGTCTAGTGCGGGTGGTTCTATTGTATATATTGTTCTTCTTTATATCTTAATTTTAAAGGGAGTTCTTATTAGATATCTAACTTCTCCAAATTTTTCAATATGTTCATAATAATTTTCATACTTCTCCATATTTTTTAATTTTATTCATCCATATCTTATCACTTCCTAGAATATCAACTTTATATTATAGAATAATTGTTTAAAAATGGGTATCGTAAATAATTCCATATGATTCCAATTAATAGGACTTCAAAACCACTCCTTAACCACCGATATTTTCAAATAATTCCAATCCATATCCCAATAAACAACACTATATTTGATCTACTATAAATTATATCATTGTATTCAATTGTTTTGATCCTTACTATCTCACTAATGTACATCAATAAATACTACAATGTCATGAAGGGTCCTTTGTAATCATTTCAAAGTCCTGGTTAATAACAAGATCTACTTTTTCTAAATATATCTTCTTTAATTAACTGAGAATCATCACATGAACTTTTTATATTTTCATGATCTATCCAACCCTTTATAGTATGTCACATTGATTTTTTTCATAGAAAATTACAATGTTAGAACATAGATGTATTAAATAGCTCAATTCATTGAATCGCATTCTTCTTTATACCACGAGCCTCACCTTGGTAGAATGACTAAAATATTTCCTATCCTTCTTCTCGGCATGACATTAATTCTATGGAGTGAGTACAGTTATTTAAAAAATTCTTGAAACTACCAAAAAATACTCATGGTATATTATTTTATTCATATAATGGGACTAAAATAGATAAAGACACTAACATCTTCACAACAAGCTGTCATGGAATAACTGTAGATGTCATACGACAAAATATGTCAATTAAATATTTTTAAAATGTTTCTCTAGTGATCCTCTACATACTAAAAGCATCTACATATGAGATTCTACCAACTCCAAATTGATATAAAATCTAACATTGAAATCTGATGGTTATAACACCACATTCAATACTATCTCTTGTCATTGAACTATGTATAGAGATTAAGTATGTTTCCCATCAAATCAATTTTTTGTTCATTACCATTCTAATTTATTGAGAAATTTATTCAAGAATATATCTTTGATGCATAATATTTTGACCCATCTTCTTTAAATCAGGTCACTTTAAATATTTGGATCCTCTAATACTCCATTTATATATCTTCAATAAATTCCTAGTCAAAATCATGTGTAATCTCTCATTTTCATCAATTTATTATAATGATTAGATGTATAATTTTTTTCTACATTAGAATCCACAAAATTGGAAACATTAAAATATTTCCCAATCTTATCCATAATCTAAACTTCCTTTAAATCTCCTGGGATAATCTAGATTTCCAAATTTAAAATATTCATCTATACCAAGGTGAAAATTATATATTGTTGTATATTCTAAATTTCTAAAATCTATTAGAGTTTTCATCATCTTAGGAGTCGTATTTTTTAACTATTCATCTTCATACATCCAAAAATAATACATTCTTCATAAAATATATAAATTGGTTCCTCATCTTGACTATTTTTTAATATTCTTTAAACAAAGATTCAATTCAATATCAATCTTCCAACTTCATCCAAAAATACTTCTAAAACATGATGTGAGCTATATTATTGAGAAAAAAACCTCTTCTATAATATCATTTAATAATTTCATAGAAAAAAATCAGTATCAAAATTCCTCTGATCTATCTCTTACACAATTCCACATTGACATGATAAAATAATTCCATTGAGAAACAATACATATGGAATTGCATTATCTAATTCCAAGTATGTCATGAACTCCTTTTTCCAACTATAAAATTTATGTTTATTTAAAAATTATAGTTTTATAAATGAATCTATACATATAATAAATCCAAACTGAAATATTGATTTTGAACACTAAATTAGAGCCTTTTCATATTGAAAATATTTTTTGGGACATGATACAACCAAATAGGGGTGAACTAGGGTTTATTCTAATTTATGACATTTTAATATATTGTTTTTTATCACTTTAGGATCTAGATCCTACATTATAGGGAACTATTTTTAACCATTTTGCATTCATTTTTTCACAAAAACCTCAACAAATATCAAGGATGAGTGTAATAAGATTCAAGGATATAAGGCCTTATGAATTTTACATGGTTAAAAAAAAGTGATAATATAAGGATTAAACTCCAAATATATGTTGATTATCCAGGAGATATTACTACTCACTATGGTATTACAAATTTCAATAAATGTTTGAATTGAAATCCTAGTGAAACCCCCTCTTCTTCCCCTTTGCACACTAATATAGTAAAGGTCAGTTAATTCCATCATGGACTCCTTTAGAATGATATTAAATAATTTATAGACATATAGAGTTATCCATGATAGGAATGGTAGGAATAAGTTATTATATCTTCTAGATGGCAGTGTTGTCATTGGCTTTTTTTACCCCTCACTTATTAAAATCCAAATGATATCAACAAATTTTCTTGAGTGATGGGTAATCTTTTTTTTCAACATAGTAGTAGAAAAACCATATCCATGTCATACGAATTATTCTATGCTAAAATTATTTTATTAGTATCTTTTTAAAAAACCATTTGGGTTTGTGGAACACTTCACTCTTTGACCCTTCTTTAAATGAATAGAACATGGAATTATTGATGGAATTATTCCATTGATCATATCCATCAACTTCCTCAACTATCAAACTCACCAGGGAAGTATCATTATTTTTTATTTCATTTATTTCTCTATAGATATTTAGGGAATAGCCTTATAATCCCTTGTTTTTTAGATATTAAATAGTAGAATATCTCTTATACATCTCCTTCATTAGTTATTTTATATTCACATTGAATCATATTTTTTCTTATATATTTCAACATTTTGAACTCGAAATTATTTCTTCCACCTCAAACCCAACATTCCATTCGTCTAGTCTTCTATAATTCTTTTATCAGTTAACTTGATATCACTACTCTTGAAATAGTTTCTATTTTAAATATAAAAACCTCTATAATGATAAAATACTTCTATCTCCATTATCCAAAAAAATCATAGATCATTCTTTTATAATGATAAAATATCAAAGAAAAGTCTCCCATTAATTTCTAAAAAATATTTCCCAAAATAAAAATCCTTCATATATGTCACTATAAGAAACACAACAGTTAATAATATTCCCAAAGTTAGTGAACCATATAAAGTTTCACTAGTGAACCTTATGAACTCTTCAAATAAACCTTACTATGTTGAGTTATCAACATTATAGTGACCCAAGCATCTCAGAAATATAAATTATAGCATTTTTTCAAAATATTTTTTACATTACACAAACAAAAGCCCTAAGATCTAATAGTATAAAAATGATTTTTAATGTCATCAATTTTTTCATCAGTTTCTTATAAACCGAAATAAAAAATGTTTTCAGAGAATTTTTTTTTTCTTTTTTTTAAAATGAAGTCAAAAAAATTGTTTTGGCGCCTGTTTAAAAAAAATGACGTGAAAAACTAAAAGAAACACTCTGGCATCAGTTTTTATGAATACTGACACCAAAAATTTATAAAAAAAATTATAATTTTTTATAGAATTTTCTATGCTTCGATTTGACTGGTTATAAAGTATAAACGGAGTTACAGATTAAAAGTTATGGATGTTGGAACTTTATCTTCTCTAAGAAAAGTATTAAAGAAGGCCAACTATCAAAGGCCGTAACTTGTAATCTGTAACTCTGTTTTAGATCAATGACCAGTCAAATCAAAGATTAAGGAATTATATAAATAATTATAAACAATTTTAATTTTATTGGATTCGGTTTTCATAAAAACCGAAGCCAATTTTTTTTTGTTTTTCGCATCGGTTTTTTTAAAAAGCAGCGGTAAAATTTTTTTTTGTTTTTCACGTCCATTTTTAAATAAACTGACGCGAAAGGTTTTTTGTTTTTAAATTTTTCACATCATTTTTTCAAAACCCGATGCCAAAAATATGATTTTTACTTTTTGGAATCATTTTAAAAAAAACATGCAGAAAATATATTTTTTTAACTTTGTAGCATCGGTTTATTTAAAAACTGACTCCAAAAAGGATATCAATCAGCATTTTTGGTATCAGTTTTCTAAAAAACTGATGAAAAAAGACCAATGTAAATCCACTTTTGTGTTATTTTCTAACAAAACAGACTCCAAAGTGTAATGCAAGATCAGAATTTCAATTTTTTCACAACGCGCATTTAACTTTTAAAAATCCCTCCTACATTTTCATACAACGCAATCAAAATAATTTTTGTTTACTATATATATATATATATCTCTATTTTCTACTTCATTCATCATTTTCAACCTCTTTTATTCAATCTAGATATCAATATGGCTTCAATAATTTTCTTGAACATGGTACATATTCTATTCATTTATTTTCATTGTTATTATTATCCTTTATTTCTAAACAACTCGATTAGCTTTCTTATAATAATGATTAATTCTTATATCTAAATATAAGTTATATGATGATAAAAAACCTATAATTTCGATGGAAACTCCTAAAACCATTGAAATTTGTTTTAAGTATTATTTTTATTTTATTTCATTTGGTGTATATGTTTTTAATTCTTGTTTATCATGTTTTCATTAAAACGAGTTGTATTAATCGAAACATTGATAGGTTCAACTTCCGACGACCATAACTTTTGATCCGTAACTCTATTTTAGCACCACAACCAGTCAAATAAAATATTAGGAAATTCTATAAAACATGGAAGAAAAAAAATTACTTTTTGGTGTCTGTTTTTTTACTAACGCCAAATATATTTTTTTTCATTTATAGCGTCGGTTTTTTCAAGAACCAATGTTGAAACTATTTTTTAATCTTTTTTGTGTCGGTTTTTAGGGAAATCGACGCCAAAAATGATACGAATGAGTTTTATTGGCATTTTATTTACAAAAATGATGCTAAAAAATCTAATTCAATATTTTTTTGTCGATTTACAAAAACCAATGTAAAAAATTCATATTTTTTTATGTCAGAAATATCAACGTCTGTTAAAAACCAAAGTCAAAAATAAAAAAAACAATGTTAAAGACAATTTTTAAACTAGGGAAAATATTAGTTTTTTACCATTGGAAACATGGAAACAGAAACATTCATACATAAATGATCTACATCAACTCCAACTATGTTCTTCATAACTAGAACCCTTACTAAGTACATCATACTTAATACATTTCTTAATAACTTGGGAATAAAAAACATATGAAAGGGTGAGCTCAGATGCTCAATAAAGGTAAAAGGGGGTATATGAAATCATAACATGAACATAAGTGTATGAAAACAAGAGAATAACATCTAAAAATCACACCATATATATCAACTATCATAATTAGAATCCATGGAATAAATATTGTAGGTTCATAAGACAAGAATAATAATGGAAGCAAAGAAAATGATTTGTGATACCATAACATTTCCATAATATATGAATTTTTTGAAAACACATATGAATTTAAAATCATTTCCATATTGGTCAAGTCTCACTACCAAGGCCATCATAGCGGACAAAGAAATTTGTTATACCAAGTCCACTCCTCATTATATCCTTGTATTATTGTACTAAGTTAAATCCTCATTCCATCTATGTATTAATGTTTTGGGTTCACTCCCCATTTCATCCATTTCTATCTTTATAGATATATAAATCTTGACACAATGCATTGTATGTAGATATAGCCCACACCCATCACATAATGAAATCATGTGTGTGTGTGAGTCAAAAGATCAAAAAAATCATAATATTATAAACCATGAAATGAAATTGGTATCATAAAAATTTCTTCATATCATAAATGTTCTAAATAGACATGATGCATAATAATTTCATTATTTAATATCTAGTCAAAAAAGTGGGTTTCATAAGCATATAACCCGTCAAAGAGAAACAGGTTTCAGAAACATCATTTTATCAAAACATAAACCATTCATAGAAATAATAGGAATGGTACACTTAGAAAAATTCCCTAGGAAGTAATGAGTAACACCTATATATTTCATCTTATATGGGAAATAATTTTGAAATATTATTTTAAACATTTCTTGAGGAAAATATCCTTTTCAATTTGAAAAACACTTTTTAAAAATATACAACATTTTTGAAAATATTTTCTTTTCAAAACAAATTTCAAAATAATGAATTTCAAAAATATTAGGAAAATTCATTAATCAAAAATAACCTTGTAAACATACAAATGAATATTGAATAAAATGATGTTCATGATAGCGGGTAAATTTTTACATGTCTTACATGTTAAAGGGACATTTTTTCAATATAGAAAGTTTATAAAAGTATCGTGAATCAAAAAGAAGAGGAATATTCATTTAAAAACTTTTTTTAATGAAAAATTGATATAAATTTCCACAATAAATCATTTTGAAAATGTAAAAAACACTTTTGAAAATATTTTTAGAAAATATGGTTTTGGAAGAAAACATATTTTCGACCGAAGAGAAATAAATTCAGATTTTATTAAGATATTTTATTAATTATAATAAGTGATAAAGAGTGGTAAAATGGTTTCATTACATGAGGATATCATTTATAAACATAGGATAATAAAATTCATGATAATTATTAAGATATGGATCATAATACTTCATTAATGGAATCATAATCATAAAACAATCCAGATAAATGATGAGATTATAGAAATAAATTATTACCACTTTGGTAACTTTTAATCCTAAACACCATGAAGTAATTATATAAAATAAAACATAAAAAATTAGGGTAAAATAATTATTGATTTTAAATTTCAAATTTGTTTTATATACACCTTGTGTAATAATATTGGTTTATAACATAACATAAGTCTCAATGAAGGAAAATTGAGACCTAAATCCATTTATTTCTTTGGTAATGTTTTAAATGTAAACCACATGGAAAAGAGATCATAAAATAGGTATGTAAATACAAATAATTCTTAGTTTAATAATCATAAAATAAATCAATGGAAATTATTCACACCACATATAATAAATAGGTTGTGAATGTGGTTTCTGTCCCTTGTAAAATATAAGTGAACTGAAATCCATTAGCATAAGTCTTTCCATATGTTGTACTCATTAAATAATCATGTATAATAAATAAAATTTAATTATAAATATATTATATAAACATATTCATTTATGAAATACCATATATTATTTTATTATGACCTTCTTTATCCGTTAATTTAAACATGAATGACAAATTTATATTTTGGGTAATAATGGATTTGTTTTTCGTATATGTTTTGATTTGTCATATTTTTTTGTCCAATTATGTTAATAATTATTTCATCATATCTATAATGATACCAATGATTTAAATTTCACATATATATATATATAGTATATATGTATTTATAATAATCTATAAAAAATGAAATAGAAAATGAAATACAACATTCATGGAGATGGTAGGTCATACGTATGCATGAGCTTTGTTTCCATTTTCATGATAGAATGAAAGAAAAAAAGTGTATGATAAAATATCATTGAAAAAATAAATTTCATGTCATATATATTACATATGGTTATTAAAACCATCCTTAATAGTTTCCACCTAAACTGTGAATGAATCACATCACTTCGTGAGGTGGTAGTACGTCGTTCATATAAATGCTGTTATTATTTTCCCACAAAATAGAACATATGAAGGTATGTGTGATAAATAAATTAAATATAAAATATAAAATCATAATAATAATAAATTTTATATATAAAAATTATTTCCATCATTATTGGGTACTTTTATTTGTGGTAATTAAAAAATTAATGACGTTTGTTTGGGAGGCGGTAATTCTTTGTACACATGATCGATGATTTCATACCCATTTTGATAAAAGTTTTTGTGGTTTCAGATTTAAAAAACATAAAACAATTTCAAAATATTATATATATACTATTTTTATTATATAATAATGATAAAAAAATCTAAATTAATTGGTTTGAGGAATAAATAAAACAAAAAAACATTTGTGGATGAACATTAGCTATTATTCATGTATCTCTTATTGGTTTTCATGAAAGGACTCCATTAGTTGTCTTTATTCCCAATTTGAGGATTATAAGATGATTTAATGGAATTATATAATTTATTTGGTAAGGAACTGTCTATGAAAATTGGTTTCTAAGGTGAGAAGAGAAGGGAACATGGGGTGGCCATTTATAAGGGAGGTGAGTGTAAAACTTTTAAATTTTTTAAAGAGGGAATTCCACCCATGTTTTACCAATGAAAATTAGCACCAATGATGGAATATATATATCCTAGATGTGATAAGGCTGAAATATGTCCATACAACGGTTTTTGGCCAATTTCTAGGTCATTTTTTCTTAAGCATAGATTTTGGTCCCTTGGTAAACTTGTTTTTCACTTCATCATCAGAAGTAATTTTAACTCTTTTCACTAATCACTTTAGTCAAGAATTAAGTTGGACTTATTAGAAATTATAAAATTTTCTAATTAAATATATGGAATATTTTTTTTCAAATTTATTTCAAATAATTTTACTAAATTAATTTAAAATTTAATATCACAAATGGGATGAGAGAATGGGGTTTTAAAGTGAAAATGATCAAAATTTATAAATGTTTTTATATACAGTTTCAGTGTGAAATAGATTCCAATAAACTAAATCATATTTTTTCATTCATAATTTACCTTCTAATACATTAAAAAAATTTAATATATAAGTTAAATATATAAATAAATTATATTAAGAGGCAATTTTCCATTAAAATTCTGTATTTTTTCGAATTCTTCCAAACATAAAATAATTTAGAAAAACTCCACAGAAATCACCTAAATTAATTTTGACAATATAAATTCAAAAATGTAGTTTATTATATCAAATTAAATTTCTAAAAATTTCCCAAATTAGTATAATTATTTTTCATAGAAGGACATATAAATCATTATTTTGAGAAAATAGTATAATGAATATATATTAAAAAATTACCAAAAATTATATATCTCATTATTATCATTTTTTCATTATTTAAAACAATTATATATAATAGTTAAATATTATTTATTACTATTCTCAATAAAAAATTTAATTTATAGGTTATAAATATATTATTAAAATAATTATAATAACAAAATGTTGTTTCTTAGTAACTCAATTTTGTGTGCAATGTTATTTAAAAAGAATTTTTCATTAAATTCATGATTACTTTGGGGTTTTAAATAGGCTAAGACAATAAATAAATTTAATTATTTTGAAAAAATATACATAAAATTTCATGGTTTAGATACCACATGACTTCACTTGACTGAACATTTAATATTTTCTATGAGGATTATATCAATACTCAACATTATGAATATTTCCATCTCAATTATTACTAAACAACATCATAATTCAGTGTGGTCTTTAATGGTTTTAGAGTAGCCATGGCCTCCTCAAGTATGTGGTTTCATTACCATGTACATTTATAGTGACCATAGTAGTTCCAGTTTGAAGAAATAAGGCATAATGAAACACTATTTTGAGAGCAATATGAGCATCATAGGACCATATTTTGCTTCTACATGATCTTTAAAAACATAAATAGTGTCTTAATATTATTGAATCCCAAATTGGATTTTTTGTTGTGTGAGTAATACTTTATTACTCAATACACATGATACCTCATAATTTAATTCCCATGGTACTATCTCATTCCATGGACACTACCTCTTTCGCCTATAGTGTTATCCCATTATTCGTAT
Organism: Viscum album; assembly: GCA_963277665.1. Lineage (NCBI taxonomy): Eukaryota > Viridiplantae > Streptophyta > Magnoliopsida > Santalales > Viscaceae > Viscum > Viscum album. The sequence continues at coordinate 746,068,904 of OY728157.1, forward strand.
TCTTGTTTCATACTCTTCTAACTCTTTTATCCAGCTATGCCACTTAGGTGACCTGCAGTTAAACCTGGAAACTACTATACAATATAAAATCCAAAATCATACAGTATACTCAGGTTGGATATTTTTTCATTTCCTTTACTCAGATTCCATTCCTTTCTCATGGAATAATTATCTTCTATCCTTACAAATAATCAAAATTATTACCATCACCTACATATCAATTTTTTCACCATATAACATTCAGACAATACACATCTGAAAAAATAAAGACCTCTTCATAAACATATAAACATCTCCATGAAACTAATATATCAATTCATTCCACCACATCAATATATATTGTAAAACAAATCTACTAAATAGCCTTATGATATAATCTCATGGAGCCTTACTAGTAACTAATAGAGAATGACTCCTAGAATAGTAAAAAGAGATAGACCTTGGTCAACTGATCTAGGATCACTCACATGGAATCTCTACATCATGGTGTCATATGAAAACTTATCATGAAGTATATAGTCTCATCATCTCATATCCACTATGTAATGGGGAGCGGTAGAAAAAGGAATGTGGCTCACTAGTTATCATCCTTCACCTGTTGAGAGGTGGAGAACCGTGTAAAAACTCACAATGTAACTCTTTATCCATGGAAACCAATAAATAGTATATATATCAGGCTACATATTAGAAAAACTACGATTTATACACCACCATGCGACATCTGAGTCCATTATCTACTCCTAACACATGTTCTTAGGGTCCATATCATGACCCTATAAAAAAAGAACCTTTTTAATAATAAGATACACATCTAGTGGAATCTCCCCACTATATATGTTTTACATCATCAATAGATATTCTAAAACTATAAATTGAATCATATTCACCTAAAATAGAAGTAATATAGTGATATATAAATACGTAAAGGTATCACATCCACTATACACCTGAACATCAATTTCAATCTCAGCAATGTGTTCTATCATCTACCCCTCACTTGTCAACTCCTAAGTTACATGAGTCTAAGTTTTCATACTCAGTGAATTTGAAATGACATTCAACTTATTAGGGGTTTAAACCAACTCAAAATAAAAATAATAAAGGTACTCACCAAATCATTATTATAAAAGGCTTTGATCCTATTGAGAGAAAATGTACATTTGACTCTTACGGTCAGTATATAGTGTAATCCTCTCACCTAAATGGTAAGTTCAACAATATATAAAGGATTTCACCCCCACTATTAGCTCCAAATGTTGCATTGAGTTTTTTTTCAAATTCATTCATAGTGTCCCATAATCATAAAAAACAACTTGATAATCCTTAATCAAAACTACTACTAACCCAACTATTAAGGAATCATAATATAAGCAATATTTCATACCGAGCACAATTAAGGTCAAAGTCAGTGTAGATTTCAATCTCCAATTGAGATCCTAAAATAATTTCTCATAAGAATCGAAAAAAATAATCTTTCTCAACTTCATAATAGATAATATAATCAATGTTTCCAATTAGAAGATATTTTAAATGAATATTTTTTAATTACAAAAAAATCCAAACAAAGTTGTGAATAAAAAATTATTATTTGAACACAAATAAGAAACAATTTCTATAACATCCTTTGGGTCTATTGATACTTTTTCCTCTTCTATCACATTCCCTAGGAAGTGCATAATATTCATAAAAAAATGACACCTAAAGATCATAGCATAGATTTGATTATCCTTATCTTTTCCTGAAATTATCTATATATATATTGATAATTCTTACCTATTCATAATGAGTATATGATGATATTTTCAAAAACTAAAACAATGAATGTATTCAAATAAGGATGGAAGACCTTATTCAGCAGGGTTTTAGAAATTTTTGGTTCATTCATCAAACCAAAAATCCTCACCAAGTACTCTAAAAGATGATATGTACTCTTAAAATTCATGTTAGTATAGTTAAATAAATCACCCCCAACTGATTATAGGTTGGTCTATATTAAATATTAGATAACACTCTAGATACTCTAAGGTAATGAACTAAATAATCAATAAATGGGATTATATGCTGGTTAACGAACATAATATGCTTTAACCTATGATAATATATACATAATATGAATGCTTCATCCACATTCTTAGGAAATAAGACTAGATATCTCAAAGGTAACATACTAGTCCATATGAACCCCTTTTCCTCTGATTCCACCAACTGCGACATTGTCTATTAGGACTCAACAGATCCATTCTAAAGGGTGAAATAGATATAGGATCTACACCAAGCATGATATTGATCATAAAATGACCCTCTCACCTAAGATAAAATATCAAAAAATACTTAGGGAAAATATCCTGAAACTTGTAAAAATAGGTGGGAGAATATTTGGTTTTTCCTCCCCATAATCCAAAATAAGTCCACCAGCCTATGTTTTAATCTCATCAATTGTAGGTGGTCACGTATTTCATGACCTAATTTCAATTACCACTCTAAAATATAGACATAACACCCAATATCTGGAGATGTAAATGACAATAAATGATAAAACATTCAATATAGTCTTGATAGTGAAATATGTAGTCTATCTTGAGGATCAAGTCAAAATTATTTGCCTCTATCATAATGAAATCCTAAAAAATATACATCCCCTTATCTCTAAATTACAGAATCTATATCTTTTAATTCAACAATATTGAACCCCTAGTGGTGTGTTGATAAAAATCACTCCGTATTGATATCTATGGATAGCCATAATACGTCAAAAAAATTCTGCATATATAAATGAGTAAGATTATATTATATCAAAAAAGGAAAATTTTAAACTAAATTCCACTAAAATCATAACTTCATTAGTAGACGGTCAAGAATTCCTATCAGTGAAGATATGAACAAAAAACATCTACCAAGAACCTTGGTCCTAATCCCCATCATGACTCCCATAAAAACGAACTCCCCTTCTATCTCTTCATCCCCTACCTTGGGAACCACAACCACCACATTCTCCTGAACAGTCAGTATAACTCTATCAACCAACCTTTTATAGAATAATAGATCAATATCCTAACTGTCATGAATTTCTAAATCCCCTTTTGTTGGATGATAACATAAAATTGTTAAATATCAATTAAGGTGTTCCATTATTCCACAAAATTGATACTGAACTGTGGTTTGGTGGAATAATCAAAAATGTGGAAAAACCTACCACACTGGTGGCAATATATAATTAATTCTCCATGGGAATGATGATATTTCTTATTAGTTTTTTTCATTATATCAGAAATCGTAAATAAATTTCCAAATTTATAAATCCTATTATCTAAGAACCCACTAACAGTCCCTCTAGTAGATGTTATGTTTAACGTTCCTCTACCATCACTAAAGTTCCTATCAAGGATTACGATATGATTTATGACCTCTAAAAATAAGGTTAAAAAATATTTACTTAAACTCAAATCACATACATGAATTCATACTCAAGATACCTTAGTATTGGAATCTTATCCCCTGTCAGAATTGGTGAAAATGGTTATAAATACAAGAAATGAAGAACATAGTCCATGTATAACTTGTCTCGTTATTTTATTTTCATATACTATTAGATTTTATCTTCCATCAGAGTCTTTGTAATGATTTGATGAAATAATTAGATATTTATCTCCATCCAATATAACCCCACATGCTATTTTTCCTATAAAAAACATCCCTAGAATGCTTCATTTTGCATCAAAACATAAGTATCACCTGTTTCACCCACCTCACTAGGGGTGTCTTAATGTAGTCAAAAATAAAATCCATGTAATTTACTGAGGGATTTTTTCTAATGGGACCCCTAACTAGTGATTAAGGGTTGGTGGTTCATCTAAAACTCTCATGTGAGATTCCACATATTAGGATTATGTCATGGAGTCTTCTATTCCATATAAAATATAACACAAAGAAATCCCTCATTGAGAAGAAATTTTATGGCTAGCCTAACTAATACTAGTGGGGGATTCTCATACCTAATATCTTAGTGAACTAGTAGTGGTGTCTATGGTGGAATGTAACTACATTAAAAAACACATTGGTCAGAACACATCTATATATCTATATTCATATAATAGTCTTATGAAAATCTTTAATAGGAATGACATGTAACTTTCCTACATATCCCATATTACAAAATGATCATAACTCAAGGACTCTCTTTGGAATTTTCCTTAATTTATAATGTTCATTATTACACACACACATAGGATCCACATCATTGAATTTTCATTGTATCTCTTTATTTCTTTTATAAAGGATATCATATTATCAGTATGGTTTAATGAAATTTCATTCAAAATTTATAGAGTAAATGATTTAAATGTTTTAATTGTAGCATTGTTTAATTTATACAATCGAAAATTATGTTCCTTCAACACCAGTAACTATAAAAATCAATCAAACTAATTAACAATATAAAATTTAACCATCAATTTTTATGAAAGATACCATATAAATTTCTAAAAATAGTTAAATAGTCATCCAATACATTGTATAAAGAGTAAAATATAATTGGAATGTACATAAATAACATATGAATCCTAAAGTCTAGATATAAAATAGTAATTCACACCCACATTCTATTTTGACTCAAGAGATAAAAACCCATAATTCATAAATCCAAAATCATGTGTGTTGCACTAGGGGAAGTAGCTTACGTATAAATCCGAAAACCAAGAATAATGATCCATCCATGAAGGTTGGAATTAACCTTGTACATGGGTTATATATTCCTAGGACAACATATATATCTAGTTTATACCATGTATTATCTTATGTTTAACATTCCGAAATAGTAAGAAAACAAAAGGAAAAGAAACTCTAAAACAATATTGTAATATCCTTACCATATCTCACTCTACAGTAACTAGAATGGGTCACTAAAATATATATTTCAATTACTCATGTATAAAAAATCATTCCAATTGTTGTTCAGGTTCTATTGTGATACTATAGGGATACATTATCCTCATATCAAGGAAAGCAATTATATTGGAAGTAATGATATCATACACATCTACATAAGTAATGGAAACCATCCATCTTGTTAAGTCACCATAAAAAATTTACATAACCCATAATATATCAAAATGATTTAAAAATATTAAATTAATGGAATACATAAAAATCATATCCCTATTGGGTGGATCATATGAATCAAAATCCCAAAATAACCGAAAATAACATGAATTTAGATGTTCTCAAAACATATCTCGAGTTTGTTCATGGTTCCATAAACCATGATCCAACCGAGACATGTTTGTTCAACCATCACCTCTAATAATTTTATCTATATCCTATCAAGTAACCATGATGACTTATTGGGTTCCCATAGCTGCTAGAACAGTTTTTCAGTACAACTTAGAAGACCAGGACTAGTAACATCTGAAATTGTATCAAATTTAAAATAATGTTCCAGGTGGTGTGAAATAATAAATGTAACTAAATTTTAATAAAAAAATCATTGTTGATTCTCATGTACTAATTTTGAACCCCTGATCAACCATACTTTCTCCATCCATTTTTGGATTTTTCTAAACCAGTTACATTAAATATTATAACATATGAGGGAAAATGACCCAACCACAATCTCTCATATACACACTGTGAGAAAATGTGTATTGACCATTATATATCATGTATAACCACACATATTAGAAACTATTCCCTATATGTGATCTCATATATACCCTCATAGGGAGAGAATCTCACCTAATACATCTCATGTACATCACTTTAGGAAGTATGACCCACTCGAGACATCTCACGTACTCATATGGGGAAATTGTATCCCACTAGAAACCTATATGTTCTTGAAAATTATAATCCACCCAATACATATTATATACACCATTGGTGAAAGTGTTTCCCAACTAAGAAAACTCTTCCACCAACCTCAAGGTAAGTTCCCCACTTGATAAATCATATATACACATCATTCTATTTCAATAAAAAAATCCTTCACGTTACCTTTCAAATTTTCATTTCCCACAAAAATGGTGATCACCTTAGATAGTGGAATATGGTCTAAAAATTCATCATTCCATTGTATAACACTAACCTCATTCAGATTTTTTCTTCAATGAATATAAAAATTAATGATTAATTTATTTATTAGTTCAATATTGATTTAGGTTGGTGTGACCAAACATTCCACACACACATAAATGAAGGGATATTTTTTGGACATCTTAGTAACCTTCTAACTTATGCTTAAAGGTACTAACTCATTGATTATTAACCACTAATCCAATCACTAATGGTGTAAATATAATAATCAATTGAAAAATATAAAATAAGAAATAAATGGTTGTAAATATGGTAAGACCATAAAATAATATTAAAATCAGAGAAATGATAAAGAGAATCATTAGAAAAACTATAGTTATATCTCGGATTAAATAATGTGTCACAGTGTCAAGGAATGATGAATATCTTACATGTAATAGTGATATTGGGTGAGGAGTGGATGGGATCATAAATGGATTGACTAAAAAAGAAGGTTCTCATTCAATTTATTTTAACATAAAAACATAAATTATATTAATTATTATGAAAACAATCTAGGTCAAGAATTAAGACGTGACCATACTGGTCGCAGCATGATAGGCCTCCAAGACATCACCCCAAACCCATCACCCCATGACATTAGATTGTTTATTCCCAATGTTTCAGAATGATATCATCCCTAAATTAAATCCTAATGTACACATTCTATCATCATTGAATGGATCTGAACCCCACAACAAAACTTAACTCTTCTTGGCCTGCAGCATAGTGTAATTTAAATTATTGAATCATGGATACTATTCCCCCATGAATTTTCATTAGTAAAACTCATAAGAGTGAACTTTTTTACACTTCATATAATTTTTCTTCATAATATTCATCTCCCATTTCATAAGGATAATGTTCACGGTGAAACTCTCCACTTTTCAATGTGACTCAGTTTTTTCATTTGAAATTTTTATAAATGAATAGAAACTTTTCTGTTATAATTTTATATATTACACGATGCTTTCCATGTTGTGAATCCTTTGAATATATTGTGACCCTTAAAACATAGGGATATTAATTTTCAAGGTACCCATCATTAAACAACCCCATATCCATATCATTGGAAATCATCTTTGTAGCAGATTGCACCAACTATTAACCATCCTTTATCCCTAATCCAAGGTCGACATTATGAACTAACTCTCATCCTTACCTATAATATGTTAAAATTTTATAACAAATGGTAACACATGATGTTTTAAATAAATTTAAATATGATAAAACCTCAAGAATTTATGGGATTCACAATTAGAATCCTTCAAGTACCCAAACGGATTTCATTGAGAACCCAGTTAAGTGACCAGTGGGGATTAGCCAATAGTCTTTACACATAATTTTGGATGGAATTATAAGTGACTTATGGTGGGATACTATGTAACTAGTGTCCCCTGGGATATTTTTTTAGAAATGGTAGCAGAATCTATCCTTCACTAATTATAACCTTGTAGAGACCCGAAGCTTAACGTACAAGGACATTACATTACTTTTGCAGAATACTTATTACATAACAAAAACACCCAGACAAGGACCGTAATAGTTTAGTGTCTTTGGAAACTCGGAACGTAATCTTCTAATCATGGTGAAAGATCTTCAACATCTCCCATAAAGAGCTTCCCTTTTTTTCTTACCTAAAACCTTTCTTTATATCCTGGGGAAAAGAAAACATAAAAGGGTGAGCTCAAACGCTCAGTAAGGGTAAACAAAAGAAATATCAATCACATCATATTCATAAGAACATAACATTTTGGAAATCTTCACCTGCAAAAAGGAGCATAATTTCATAACATGGGATAAATCATAGCAGTGAAATGAAATCCCAATAATCATAACAAAAAACATGAAACATTGTGGCATACACACATAATCATAGAGAATCATTTCTTGTTAGTCAAGACTCATTTCCAAGACTATCTTAGTGGACAAAGTCCCTTTCTAAACCGAGTCACCCTCGTTTCAGTCCTGTTTCACTGAACCGGTATAACCTACCATTCCAGCCATGTCTATCTCATGAGATATAAAATCTTTACCCAGTGCATTGGAGGGAGATATAGGTCCCACCCATCTCATAATGATACCATTCTTATGTGTGCCACAAAATCATAAATCATACATCATTGCATAACCCATGTAATACAAATGGGAATCTTAAACATCATGACATCATGAAACTGTTCATATAAGATAAAAGAATTCATATAAATAATTCCATCACAACATAATCAAATAAATGTAATAATAGGGATAAAAATAGAACCCTTTATTGTCTTATATGTAAAATAATTTTGATAAAATACTTGAACTCCATTCTAGAGGAAAATATCCTTTCTTCATCAAAAACACTTTTCCTTTCATAACATGTCATACAATTCTAAACTAAAATAATTTGATTAAAAATAAACTTTAAAACTTGTAAAGGAAGATTCTTTGAAATATTTTTTTAAAAATCCATTCATGCCCTATAAGTTAAAAAAACATTCTTCGTACTTTTGTCGGAAAAGTCAAAAATTAACTCGTACGAAAAACGACAAAAGATTCCTTTCATATCTTTTATTAAAAACTCACCGAAGGGTAAAATTGGATTTAAAAAATTGTAGGTGGATGGAAATAATATTATATATTGAGGGAACATGGATGTGGATGATAAAATACACCCCAGTAAATGCCAAAGTAAAAACAATCTCGGATAAAAATGAGATTGTGATATTTTCCCGTACCTTATGTCTGATATGCTTTGTACGTATCCGAACCTCCTATATAATGATTTAAATAGTGTCATTAACTTATTAAAGAATCATATTCATTGTTATTATATCATATATGGTTCACTTATGACTTTATATTACCCGTTTCTTTGTAAATTCCATGTTAAAGAAGCGTTTTGGGAAAAATCGTTTCATTTATCGTAGGTGTTTGGACTTGTTGTTCTTGACATTATTATTACTTATATCATGATTTACTTACTTCAAAAATATAAAACATGATTTATATAACATATATATTCAGTATATATATATATATAATACATAGATAAATGAAATGAAACACACCGTTCATGGAGACGGTAGTCCGTACGTACGCATGAACGTCGTTTTCCTTTCCTTATTGTCTTGAATGGAAGTAAGTAGATGACATACATATATATATATATATATATATATATAAATAAATCCATTAGATTTAAAATTTCATATATTTCATTATTATTAATTATATATACTTTATAATCATTCATGAATGGTTAATGTGGAGAATGAATCTCATCGCGTCGTGGAGACGGTAGTCCATACGTACGCACGAGCGATGACATCGTTCTCATGATCGTGAACCTGTGTTGAAGTGTATGTATACTATTTAAGTATCAATATCACTTTATAATAATCATATATAGTTACTCATTACCCAATTATACCCATCCAATTAAGGTGGTGGCGGAAAATAGATTACACCACGGCGTGGAGACGGTATTCCGTACGTACGCACGCGCGGTGATTTCCTTTTTATGTAGGATGGATATAAGGTTAATTAGAGTTATTTAATATTTATAATAACATATAATTATATAAGAAATACTGATGTTATTACTTTATCATGAAACAAATAATGAATAAGAAGTTGAAGAAGAAAGAAATTGAAAAACATCGGTAATGGATATTACCTCTTTTTGACGCGCCTTTTCTTAACCTCCACTTAAAGAACTAAGGATGGTCTCTGAAGAAGACCAGGACCTCTAGGATGATACTAGGGAAGTGGAGAAGAGATTTTTGCAGTGGTTGGCCGAGCTTGAATGCTCAAATTGGTGTGAGGAGGAGAGGGAGGAGGTGCCCTTTTATAAGGGAGGAGAGGGGAACCTTAGGAAAATCTCAAAATATTATTTTATATTAAGGTCAAATTCGGTTTATAATGGTTCCAAAGGGTCTTATATCGAATATAAAGTGGGGAGGGGTCAAAATACTCTCATCCAATAGGATTTAGACAAGTTTAGGTTATTATTTTAACCTTATCAATTAGATTTAACTCTAAGTTAAATAATTTAACTTTTACTGTGTCTTTTTGTTTTCTTACACTATATGGTTAATAAACATACTATATCAAGAAAAAAGAACCCCAAGTTGTTTATTATTAATATATATAATCTTATATAATTCATTTGGCCGAACTGTAGATTTTTAGGAATAAAATAACAATTAATAATATAATATTTGTTTTAAAAACTAATTTATGTCAATTTTGACATTATTTGGTACATGATTTTTATGAAATTCATAACAGAATCATAAGTTCAAAAAAAGTTACTTCAATCAACAATAACATGTCATATTAACCTTTAAAATTATTGTAAGTTATAAAAAGTCTCAAATTACATTTATTTGGTCATTTATAACATCAATTATGTCAATATTTCATTAATAAGACAATTACTACATCATCTTTGTGTCATAATAAATGATAATTATTTAATCCATAAAAATTCTAAATAAATTCCTATGATGTAGATAATTGTATTATATTTCTGGAGACTATTCATGTTCTAAGTTTCATGAAGTTTATCACTAGATTAAAATTATTATACTTATAAGATTTAAGAAAGTGACATGTTGTCACATTCTTTGGTTTTAATAATAATTAAATTATTTTCATTGCAAAAATTTAATTAAATGAATCTAATCCGACCCTTAGGTGATATGGGTCGACTTTTAGTCATCCAATAGGATTTTGACATTTGTTAGGGTAATTTTAAAATATTATATTTACCCTTGATTACCCGATTTACCTTTAACTATGGTAAATAAAATTTACCAGAGTTACTATTCATAATTCCCAAAAATAAAAAGTAGCTTATTAACATAATTTGGATCCACTGATTCCAAATATGGAATCAATTTTTACAAATTCAATAGACAAAAGTTGCCGAAATTAAATTAAAATTAATCCCGTTGTCGAAAGAAAATGGGTTTTTCTTTAAAACATTGCAAAAGATTGAATTGATTTTACCTACGAATTCAAGGTAAAATCAATGCTAATGACATACATTATATTAAATGGTAAAAATATATTCTATTTATACTTTAAAACCATTCAATATTATAATTTAACCACATAAGATATTACGATGAAAAAAGTTGTTTTTAATTAAAAATAACGTGTTTTTACTATTCTTTAAAATATGAAAGTTATCGAAAAAATATCAAAACTTTATCTAATGTCAATTTTTATATCCTGATTCAAAAGAAGAATTTTATTTTTTCAAATTGAACTTATAAACATGTCAAAAACCAGATTTAATGTGTGTGCGCCATCAAAAGGCGGCAAAACTGAATTTTTTGAAAAATACTTATTTTACCCGAAAATTTTATTTTGTTCTTATACCATGTTCTAGAAATGTGTAAGATGAATAATAATGTTATAAAATTCCAAATTTAGTTTACACTATTCATAACGGCTAGTTCATAACAATATTATAATAATATTTCGTTGTTTAGTAAAACCCAGTATTGCGTACAACACACACTATCGAGGAAGGTTGTGATTGCGTGTAATGCAAGCCAAGTCAGGGTTGCGTGTTGCGCAAGAATCCTTTGTTGTTTCGTATAATAGAATCCAACCATATTTCATTTATACATTAAATATATATATATATATACTCTATGTTGCGTAGAATAACTATTATCAAAATTTTGTGTAACACGATCCAAGAATAGTGTTGCGTATACTGCAAGCTAATACAGTGTTGCGTATAGCGCAAGGTAATCTTGGTGTAGCACAAGACATTAATAAAATTAAAAGAATATTTTTCATAAAATCTCGGGGTGTTACATTCTACCACCCTTAAAATGAATTTCTCCCTCGAAATTTGTCGGGGTTATAAATGGTTTACTACTCGAAAGTTTGTTTAATAGAAACCCACGTCGTAAAAAGGAATACCAAAACATGGCTTTTAAAAACTATAGTATGAAATGTAACAGTTACCCAAATTAACTCATCACAGGGTAGGAGAACATAGGTGAAAATATGGATATGGAAGAAAAATCTAACCATCAAGTTCTGATGGAGAGTGGTAGAGAACATGTCTATGAAAAAGCCAACAATCACAAAGCTATTGATTTGTGATGATCTAAGGTACCATCTGATTAATCGGATATAAGGGAACTAGGACAACATTTTTGGTTTTCAAGATCATTTCCCTAAAGTTGATGAATTAAAAGAAATACTTGCATGATTTTGGTACAATCTCACTATTGTTCATGAATTGAACAATTTCCACATCATCCCTTAAAGAAATGAAGTTGAATTTGTTATTTGTGATGTGTTAGAAGATCATGTGATAGAATGATGGGTCATTCCATCTCTTTCAAACAAAAGGTTAGCAAAAGTTATAAGTCTATCTTATGATTAGATTAATCGTATATGGTTCCAAAAATGAACTTATACTTCATTTATCATACAGCTTAATAAAATAAAACTAGTTTATACTAACTAGGGACTTTCTGTAGGCCAGTGGTAGGCGATAAATGTCAGTCTCACTTCGGTTGTGGGTTCGATTCCCACAACCTTGTCCGACGCGATGGGTTGTCGCCCGTCCTGCAGGTTTTCCTTTTTCTAAAACTACATTACTATATCATCCCATCAATAATATCGACAAAATGGTTCTATCCTTAAGCAATACTAACTTATGTCCAACATAATCCATTCCAATATTTAGGCTTATCCAAAATACTTCGGTCCAAGCTCATAGTATAGAGAAAATGATCACGTGAATGCCATAATTTATCCCTCATATATCTTGTTCGTCACATTCCAGTCATGTGAATACCATAATCATGTAATCTCTTGAAAAATGAATACCCATTGAATCTTAGTAAAAACATGAGTGCTGTCAAAAGTTAACGCATTCCACATACCAAAAACCCAAAATTCTATATACTCAAACCATGATATAACTATTTCATTATATCAGTCATGATCTCATGAATACTATAAAACATTTAATTTTCTCCTTATGCCTTCATTATGCGCATATCATCTACATTCCAAAAATATCTGAATAATCTTTCATGGATAATGGTACCATTAATCATACACATTCAAAACTCAAGGAAAGGCAATAGTGTAACAATCCTTAGATGTCTTTTTATTCCATAGTACCATGAGATTACTTATACAACATTACAAATGATAAACATGCAATTATTCCACTACATTCTTAAACCATTGACCGAGCTTCAACAATTCTTTCATCTCACATATCATTTGTAGTCTCTTCATCATCATCAACATAAATACTACCCATACGACCATACTGATTCTCTTCATGAGACTTTACCTTAGGGAATTGGTTTGCATAATTCCCGTACATTCCACATTTAAAACATTTAACCATTGTTGATGTCATAGCAATACCATTCTCCTCATCCCTGGTGTTAACTGAACCTTTTTCCTTTGCACTTAATGGCTTTGTGTCCTTCTTTTCCACACCCAAAGCATCTTCCAGTTCCTTTGAAACATTCTACTTGATGCCTCTTCCCACATGATTTACATAAGGGAAATTGAACTTTCTTTCCTCTATGATCATCATGAAACTTCATCATTCTCTTATTAGCCGAGTTAGGAAACTTACCAAATTTGAGTTTATTGATCATATTATGAGATTGCTGATTCCGCATAATAATGATGGTTGGACTTCCAAATCCCATTTCATTTGGTTTCTAATGAAGAATATCATTCCATTGTCCATAATATCCTCCATTATCGTGAATCATCTTATTTCCAGCCATTTTCTAAAACCCAAAAAGAATAGTGTTAGAGGAAAATCATAATAAAGGGGGAGTAACTTCAATATCTAACATCTTAGGTTAAATTCTAAGATCGTTACCATATTTCTAGGACTATATCCTATACGTATACTTATCCTTAGGGACATCCCTAGACATACCTTAGAAATATCTCTAGGGATCTCACTAACGTTCTCACATCCTAGTTTCCAAAGGTTGACTAAACCTTTCCTCTGATACCAACTGTAGAGACCCGAAGCTTAACGTTCAAGGACATTACATTACTTTTGCGGAATACTTATTACATAAAAAAACACACACACAAGGACCGTAATAGTTTAGTGTCTTTGGAAACTTGGAACGTAATCTTCTAATCATGGTGAAAGATCGTCAACATCTCCCATAAAGATCTTCCCTTTTTTTCTTACCTAAAACCTTTCTTTATATCCTGGGGAAAAGAAAACATAAAAGGGTGAGCTCAAATGCTCAGTAAGGGTAAACAAAAGAAATATCAATCACATCATATTCATAAGAACATAACATTTTGGAAATCTTAACCTGCAAAAGAGAGCATAATTTCATAACATGGGATAAATCATAGTAGTGAAATCAAATCCCAATAATCATAAATTAAAACATGAAACATTGTGGCATACACACATAATCATAGAGAATCATTTCTTGTTAGTCAAGATTCATTGCCAAGACTATCTTAGTGGACAAAGTCCCTTTCTGAACCGGGTCACCCTCGTTTCAGTTCTGTTTCACTAAACCGGTATAACCTACTGTTCCAGCCATGTCTATCTCATGAGATATAAAATATTTACCCAATGCATTGGAGGGAGATATAGGTCCCACCCATCTCATAATGATACCATTCTTATGTGTTCCACAAAATCATAAATCGTACATCATTGCATAACCCATGTAATACAAATGGGAATCTTAAACATCATGACATCATGAAACTGTTCATATAAGATAAAAGAATTCATAAAAATAATTCCATCACAACATAATCAAATCAATTTAATAATAGGGATAAAAACATAACACTTTATTGTCTTAGATGGAAAATAATTTTGATAAAACACTTGAACTCCATTCTTGAGGAAAATATCCTTTCTTCTTCAAAAACACTTTTCCTTTCATAAGATGTCATACAATTATAAACTAAAAGAAGTTGATTAAAAATAAACTTGAAAACTTGTAAAGGATGCTTCTTTGAAATAATGTTTTAAAAATCCATTCATGACGTATAAGATAAAAAAACATTCTTCATACTTTTGTCGAAAAAGTCAAAAATTACCTCGTACGAAAAACGACAAAAGATTCCTTTCATATCTTTTACTAAAAACTCACCGAAGGGTAAAATTGGATTTAAAAAATTTTAGGTGGATGGAAATAATATTACATATTGAGGGAACATTGATGTGGATGATAAAATACACCCCAGTAAATGCCAAAGTAAAAACAATCTCGGATAAAAATGAGATTGTGATATTTTCCCTTACCTTATGTCTGATATGATTTGTACGTATCTGAACCTCCTGTATAATGATTTAAATAATGTCATTAACTTATTAAAAAATCATATTCATTGTTATGATATCATATATGGTTCACTTATGACTTTATATTAACCGTTCTTTTGTAAATTCCATGTTAAAGAAGCGTTTTGGGTAAAATCGTTTCATTTATCGTAGGTGTTTGGACTTGTTGTTCTTGACATTATTATTACTTATATCATGATTTACTTACTTCCATAATATAAAACATGATTTATATATCATATATATTCAGTATATATATAATAGATAGATAAATGAAATGAATCACACCGTTCATGGAGACGGTAGTTCGTACGTACGCATGAACGCTGTTTTCCTTTCCTTATTGTCTTGAATGGAAGTAAGTAGAAGACATAAATATATATATATACATAAATCCAGTAGATTTAAAATGTCATATATTTCATTATTATTCATTATATATACTTTATAATCATTCATGAATGGTTAATGTGGAGAATGAATCTCATCGCGTCGTGGAGATGGTAGTCCGTACGTACGCACGAGCGATGACATCATTCTCATGATCATGAACTTGTGTTGAAGTGTATGTATACTATTTTAATATCAATATAACTTTATAATAATCATATATAGTTACTCATTACACCATTATACCCAGAAAATTATGGTGGTGGCGTAAAATAGATTACACCACGGCGTGGAGACGGTATTCCGTACGTACGCACGCGCGGTGATTTCCTTTTTCCGTAGGATGGATATAAGGTTAATTAGAGTTATTTCATATTTATAATAACATATTAGTATATAAGAAATACTGATGTTATTACATTATCATGAAACAACTAAAGAATAAGAAGTTGAAGAAGAATGAAATTGAAAAAGATCGGTAATGGATATTACCTCTTTTTGACGTGCCTTTTCTTAACCTCCACTTAAAGAACTAAGGATGGTCTTTGAAGAAGACCAGAACCTCTAGGATGATACTAGGGAAGTGTAGAAGAGATTTTTTCAGGGGTTGTCCGAGCTTGAATTCTCAAATTGGTGTGAGGAGGAGAGCGAGGAGGTGCCCTTTTATAAGGGAGGAGAGGGGCACCTTAGGAAAATCTCAAAATATTATTTTATATTTAAGTCAAATTCGGTTTATAATGGTTCCAAAGGGTCTTATTTCGAAGATAAAGTGGGGATGGGTAGAAATACTCTTATCCAATAGGATTTAGACAAGTTTAGTTTATTATTTTAACCTTATCAATTAGATTTAACTCTAAGTTAAATAATTTAACTTTTACCGTGTCTTTTTGTTTCTTACACTATATGGTTAATAAACATACTATATCAAGACAAAAGTACCCCAAGTTGTTTATTATTAATATATATAATCTTATATAAGTCATTTGGCCGAACCATAGATTTTTAGGAATAAAATAACAATTAATAATATAATATTTGTTTTAAAAACTAATTTATGTCAATTTTTACACTATTTGGTACATGATTTTTATGAAATTCATAACAGAATGATAAGTTAAAACAAAGTTACTTCAATCAACAATAACATGTCATATTAACCTCTAAAATTAGTTTAAGTTATAAAAAGTCTCAAATTACATTTATTTGGGTATTTATAACATTAATTATGTCAATATTTCATTAATAAGGCAATTACTACATCATCTTTGTGTCATAATAAATGATAATTATATAATCCCTAAAAATTCTAAATAAATTCCTATGATGTAGATAATTTTAATATATTTCTGGAGACTATTCATGTTTGATGTTTCATGACGTTTATCACTAGATTAAAATTATTATACTTATAAGATTTAAGAAAGTGACATGTTGTCACATTCTTTGGTTTTAATAATAATTAAATTATTTTCATTGAAAAAATTTAATTAAATGAATCTAATCCGACCCTTAGGTGATATGGGTCTACTTTTAGTCATACAATAGGATTTTGACATTTTTTAGGGTAATTTTAAAATATTATATTTACCCTTAATTACCCGATTTACCTTTAACTATGGTAAATAAAATTTACCATAGTTACTATTCATAATTCCCAAAAATAAAAAGTAGCTTATTAACATAACTTGGATCCACTGATTCCAAATATGGAATCAATTTTTATAAATTCAATAGACAAAAGTTGCCGAAATTAAATTAAAATTAATCCATTTGTCGAAAGAAAATGGGTTTTTCTTTAAAACATTACAAAAGATTGAATTGATTTAACCTACGAATTCAAGGTAAAATCAATGCTAATGACATACATTATATTAAATGGTAAAAATATAATCTATTTATACTTTAAAACCATTCAATATTATAATTTAACCACATAAGATATTGCGATGAAAAAATTTGTTTTTAATTAAAATATAGCGTGTTTTTACTATTCTTTAAAATATGAAAGTTATCGGAAAAATATCAAAACATTATCTAATGTAAATTTTTAAATCCTGATTCAAAAGAAGAATTTTATTTTGTCAAATTGAACTTATAAACATGTCAAAAACTAGATTTAAAGTGGGTGCGCCATCAAAAGGCGGCAAAACTGCATTTTTTGAAAAACACTTATTTTACCCGAGAAATTTATTTTGTTCTTATACCATGTTCTATAAATGTGTAAGATGAATAATAATGTTATAAAATTAAAAATTTAGTTAACACTATTCCTAACGGCTAGTTCATAAGAATAATATAATAATATATCGTTGATTAGTAAAACCCAGTATTGCGTACAACACACACTATCGAGGAAGGTCGCGATTGCGTGTATTGCAAGCCAAGTCAGGGTTGCGTGTTGCGCAAGAATCCGTCGTTGTTTCGTATAACAGAATCCAACCATATTTCATTTATACATTGAATATATATATATATATACTCAATGTTGTGTTGAATAACTATTATCAAAATTGTGTGTAACACGATCCAAGAATAGTGTTGCGTATACTGTAAGATAATACGGTGTTGCGTATAGCGCAAGGTAATCTTGGTGTACCACAAGACATTAATAAAATTAAAAGAATATTTTTCACAAAATCTTGGGGTGTTACAAACCTACTCATGGTTCTGGTCTTGGGAATATCACACACATTATGAATTAGGCTTGTCGTAACCCTCAATAAATTTTATTGTAGTTATTAATTTTATAGAATATTGTCCATAATGTGTTGTCCATAGAATTTTCCCAATTTATCTCACTTTATCATTAAAAAATTTATTAAAATGAAATTTTGATAATATTTTTCATATTTTTTTTAAAAAAAATTAAAAAATATTGATTTATTGTGTGATAATATGACAAATAAAAGGAAGTGAAAAAAAAGTAAAGAAGTCAAATGAATTGTTAAATTGAAGATTCATCCTAATTAGTTTGATCATTATTCATAACACATGGTTAATGTATTAACTTTCTCAAATGAAAATTTATATTCCATTATTTTAACAACCTTACACATTTTTTAAATACAAATGAATAGTCATGTGCTACGGGTGTAAAAAATTACAATAATTGTGTTTCCTCTAATAGTTTTTACCATAAACTACTCTCTTATCAATAAAATCATATCCATTTTTATAATGACTGTATTCAAATAAAAAAACATGTAAATCAATCCATTTAATGAAATTCAGGATATAAAAGATGGGACAAAAGGAGTGAAATCCTACCGATTCACCACTCACACAATCCATTTACATGATTAAAAATTACCATAGATTGAAATAGAATATAATTTAAAAATTAATATTCATCACTACTATAATAAGGATAAAATTAATAGTAAGAAAAAAATGAAATTAAACACTTATAAACTAAATAAAATTCTCCTAAGCTAAAACATTATATGATACAAACCATCCCATGAAAGAAAATAGAAAAGAATTAATTCACTAAACATAATAATGTGGTCCTTACAAGGTATATTTGTAAATACATCACATAAGTGGTCAACCCAAAAAATAATAGGATATAATCATATAAAATAGGGGAGATCACTCATAGAAGGAATAAGAAAAAAATAATAATTTCAAATTATACAAAATAAAAATGAAATTGATAAATAAATTAGAGAAAATTAATCAAGGTAGACCCCAATCAATCTCAATGTGTAGGAATTAAGGATTTTCTATTTTCTATGTGAAATACTCTCTTTACAAAATGGCTTGTTTCAAAAAAAACTTATCTTCTAAGGATTTATTTGAGTGTTCACAATATGATTGCAATACTAAAGAAATTAATTTTAGTAAAAAACATTATCCAATAGATCTAGATTACCTAAACACACATTATAAACATGGGTCACATAGCACTACACTAGCGAAGCTTTTCTGGAAAAAAATCAATTGAGAAGTGTGAAGTATAAAATTATGAACCATCCATGTTGCAGTAAAGAAAATAAAAAACCATTGAAAAAAACAACGGTTAAAAACAATAATGAACCTATACCTGATCCTACAATGAATAGCTATACGATTAAATTTTGGATACATATAATTTATTTCATTAACCATAGACCAAATCCAATGCAATGATTCACATCAAACTAGAAACATCACACATATAGTAAAGAACCACCTAGCCTTTATACATGAACTAACTTCCATATTGGTGATGATAAGAACCAAATAATCTCAATAATAGATCCTCATAAGATGAAATTTTGAAATATGGATGATTGACCAAGTATCTCTGTGTAATATTGGATAGTTGATGGCCCCTAAATCCACTATAACCACATAACAACACTAACATTTTAATAAAAAGAACAACTTATCCTTGGATTATCAACCTCAGTTTCAAGAATTATCATTAAAATTGGTTGATATCTTTATTAGGAATCTTGAAATTTTCTTTTTTTAATAGATTGAACTTATTGAATATGGATAGATACCTCCCTTATTATGGGATATTGTTTCCTGAACCCACCCTGATTACCCATCGATTGATACATTCGAGTCGGTACCCACCTTGACCATAAGGGAATCCTAAATCCCCATAGGATAGAAACAAGCACATGGGAATCCTAGAGAAACTTTGGGAAGTAATTTTCCAAAACATTTAATCCAAATAACCCTTCAATAAAATAAAATAGAATCATGAACAAATTGAATATAGACTATGCATATGGAAAGTAGGAAAAGAAAATAAACCATAATAGATAAATAATCAAGACAATGACATCACTATGAACCCATCTCTATGAATCATATGGTTCAATCACACCATAGATCACCACGGACGTCCCATTCCCCCTTATCATGGAAAACCATTGAAACAAATTGATTCCTTACCATTACCTGATCCTTTAAAAACAAATTCAACATATGCCCAAAGGCATATACAGGGTGTAACCAAAATATCCCAATTGGTTCACACCAAGTGTTTCATAAATAGTCAATATTAAATAATCAAAATATGATTAATTTTTAAATAAAAAAAGGAATATTTAGCATATTCATAGTTTGTATCAAAACCCAGATTTCAAACATTTTATTTGAATTTATCAAAATAATTATATAAAACACATTTTTAGAATGAATTTTATCTTTAATGTAGTTATAGAACTACCCATGGAAAAACATTAAAGGAAATTCTTATGAAATCTTGTAATAGTTGTAATAGAATTCTTGGGTAAGTTAGTTTCAGGACCAAGGTTCCTCACACTTCTTAGTGGTCATGGAGAGAAGATATACACATTACCCAAGGGATATGTGGTGAGGAGGAAATATTACACACCTATAAGTGTTTCCATGCCTCTTTAGTATTTGGTTATTATTTTTATCATCAATTTAACAACTATATAGAGTAAAAAAGTAATAGAGGTATTTTCCCAGACTACCCAACAAAATTTTTAACACTCGTGGGATTCAAATAAAAATTTTAATCAGGGGTCATCAAACATCATTAATAAGTCTCATTAATCATTTTAATATAGGACTAGGATTATTTTTCACACTCTATGTCAATTAAATTTCAAGAAAAAATCATCCATGGTTTTGTTTAAACTTATGTTCATAAAAATAAATTATTTTCAAGGGTATCACATCATGTTATACAATCTAAATTTCAATACAAATATCAATGAAATATCATCAAAAGAAATCATTTTAATTGAAACCCATTTTTCTGTTGGGATCATAAACAATGATCTAAAAATATTGAAAACTGTTTTAAAATTGTTTATCATTCGATTCAAAAATAATTTCTAAGAGATCATTTTTTATTCATAAAATTTAAATTTAGAAATTAATTCAAGAGAAAGGAAATTTCAACAGTTTTATTTAATAGTGATATCACATAAAAAATCATACCCAAATTATAATAACATTAATATTAGGAATGGAGATCCACTAATTAGAGAAGAGGTTTAACAACTTGTGTTAGTATGATTTGGAAATTTCGTATGGAATTCGAATTTCCTTTACAGGATTAGTTGAATTTTAATTATGTAATTCAAATGGAATTCTGAGAGTAAGAATGCCTCAATGTGATGTATTTATATTTCTAATGAGGATTAGAAGGTGGATAGGGTGTTTGAGTGAACCTTGGAATATTTTGTAAATTTTTATTGGTATTCGAGAAATTTATAAACAATGCATAGTTTTGGTTTTAGGGTATAATGGAAACCTTGTGGGATCCTAATACTTAATGAAATTTCAGTTAAACTTGTATAGTACATGGTTCTCTAGAATGGTTAGTTGATATTTTGCAATAAATCCTTAATGGTTTCTTGAGAAACCATATGAGTGTGGTAGAGGGGTTTTAAACCACCTATATCATTACTGTATGGATTGCAAAATGTGCAACCATGCTATGAAAGATGAAAGGATTGAGGTGGTTCAGATAACTTAGTTGGTGTATGATTTGGAAAATCATTCAGAAATAAAAATTTCTTATTAAAGGGGGTAAAATTGCAATTTTTTACTCCTCATTTATTAAGAGTATATCCCTTATCCCGACTATTCTCATGAACACACAACCCAAATCAGACCTCCCCCTTCAGTTTCTCCTACCCCATGATTTGAGGAAGATTTTAGCATCTTTAAATAGTGATTTGATGCTTGTTTTTAACTCTAGTATCCTATGTTTTTCTTCACCTTTCTTATTTATAAATTTTTGGTTTCCTGTTTGAGGTATTTAGTTTTTATTACATAATATCATGGTTGAAATGGCCGAGCATGATAAAGATTTTAATCTCACCGGGAAGAGTGTGACCTAGGGAATCATATGCACGCTATAACTCACTATTTAAATTGGGATCTATTACACCATTATTTTATTTTATTTTATTTTAAATTAACATAAATTTATTATTTATTGGATGTCAGTTTTTTTGGGATTCACTCTATATAGGGATGAGGGTGTGAGATAGACGCTTGTGGTGTTGTTTGAGGTGGTTCTAATTTGGTGTAGAGATCTGGTGAGTTATTCCACATTATTCTATGTTGGAAATGAAATAATTAATTCATTTTAATTTTTATAATAATTAAATATAGATGTATAGTGTGAGTTAGTTGCTCAATTAATTTAAATGGTTCTTCTTGATCATGGATGAGGCTAGATGGGCATAGAAGGGCATTGGTAGCTATTTCTTACCCTTGGAATAAATGTGGATGTACTTAATAATGGTAGTTGGTATCACATGCTATCTTTATGAAATATTTTCTTTATTTACAATGTAATTGGATTCTTAGGCACACCATTGAGGGAAATTATCCTATTTTATTTAATTAAAATTATTTTTGTTAATTAAATTTTAATGATTAAACAGAATAGGTGACACCCAAGGATCACAAGAAACACTTTTATAATAGGTTGGTGCCTCAGCTTCTAAAGTCCAAGGCTCGGACTCTATTGTTAATGGTTGGCCTCGAGACCTCCTAATACGTGAGACCTCACTTGAATAAACTATTTAGACCTTGTACAGGGGTTTGATAGGACTCCAAGATGGAGGTGAGGATGGACTTGAGATCCTAGGAATTGTAGACATTAGAGAGATCCTTTTGGACATCCATCTCTTTTTGATAATCAAGATTTGGGAGGGATGTGCGATGATTTGTTGTCTAATGATACTCGGAATAATTGAATGGACCAGAGGTAGACTGGGACCAGGCTGGGTTAGTGGACTAACCCATAGTGACCTGAAGGATTGAGATAGGGTATGATATACTTTTCGACTAATGTTTTCATGGTGAGATGTTGTATAGTTGGAAGATTCATGATACCTTACTGATAATATCACAGGATAGGAAGACATTATAGTGTCATGTTTTGACCTGAAAAACTAATTTGATATTGAGGGTTCCAAAAGAGGGACTCAAATTTATGTGACCAACATGTCCAAGTGGGTTCCCATTGATTGGTTGTCTATAGTGAAAGGGTGTGTATGGCAATGGGTTGTGATGATCATGGGTGACACCTTCGAACCTGGACCAAAATTTTGAGCCATTTAATGTTGTGATAAGCTAGGTCACACTCTAAGGATTCCAACCATGGGTTTCAAGGTAGGGTGGAAATTTTGGACACTCACATTTATATATTTAGAGTGATGCTTAATATGTTATACACCTTATTGAATATTAATGAATGGAAGAAATATATTAAAAACCATGATTTTATTATATGTATCTTTTTAAATTTATTCCCTTTGATCGATTACGTTTCATGAAACACCCAAATTAAACAGACAACTAATTATTATTATTTAAATGTCATCGTTATGACCTAGCCATTAGAATGGAAAGTATGAATAGGATTAACTAAATTATAAAAAAATTCTTAAAAATTCATATGTATATTAATTAAATATTTATATAATATATTCAATCTAATTTCAACCATTCATTCAATGTGTTTTCTAGACATTATATAAAAATAAATCCATTTTACATATAAAAATATATATTTTCTAACGATGGATTTTCCACCTTATTGGTGGAACACTTGTCTTAAAACATAATTTTGATAATTTTATGAATTGTATTTGAAGAAATAATCCATATTTTTGAATGTGGAATGTCGCATTTTTCTTATGGAAATTTTTTTATATTTTTCTGATGAGTTTTATTTTTTTGATAAATATTGAAAAAAACTGCATTTTAATTGGAAAATGAATTTTCATATAAAAAACTTATAATGTTACATTGATTTTTAAATTGGTTTTAAAGTAAAATTAGAAAAAAAATATTCATCTATTAATCATATTAAGGTCGTTGGAATCTATTTCATATTCAATTTTGATATAAAAACAATTCAATCTTTTGTACATGTTCTCTTTAAAACCCCTCTTTCTAGCCATGTCTACGAGATTAATATTAAATTAATTTAAACACATCTATGTTTTAATTTTTGAAAAATGGATTCTACATTTTTAATCATAATTTCCAAATTTTTTAAATAGTTTAAGTTTATTTTTGGAAATATTAATAGCGACTTTAGTAATTTTTATGACCATGTTTAAGGATAAATTAGGTAATTAAGGGTAAAAATAATTATAAAAAGGATTATAAAATTACAATCAAAATTTTCATTTTCCTAATTAATGAGTGTCAAAATGAATCATCATTGGGATGAATTTGTGACCTCTTGGAGCCACATTGATGAATTTAATCCCCTTATAGTATTTTATTATAATAAAATTCAATCTTGTCACACTAATGTTTTTAATAAATATATAATTTTTAATATGGTTTTATCTAGAAGGAATATTAGACTATAAATATTATTTTTAATTTTAATCTATTTTAATTTTTTTAAGAAATAATTACGATAAATACTTTCACAACAGTGATGCGGTAATATTTTCATTAATTAGAATACAAATAAATGATATTAAAAATATTAAAATAAATATAATTCTATATAATTATTGTCATACATGAATTTTATATATGAACTTGAAATTTTAGGGTTGTATTAAACAAATTTATAAGATATATTATCTTATTTATATTTTTAAATGTAAAAGTAATGAATAGTGTCAAATTGACATTTATGATATTTTAAAATAAATAATATTCTATTAAATGATATAAAATTATTAAATTTATTAAATTTTAAAATCTAATTGGGATAATAATGAAAATTTTATTTATGTTCTATTAATGAGTATTTTGGAATTTTATAATAACTATATTAACCCTCGGAGAGTAAAAATACATGTAGTCATAGTAAGAGTTAATAGGGTTGTATAAGGGTTAAAATGAAAATAGAATGGTAAGAATGTGAAATAGAAACTTCTAAAAAATATTTTCTGAGATTGTTATGACACATACGTATATTATAATTCAAATATATAACTTTAATGATTTTTTTATTTATAATTGATTTATATTAATTTAATATTTTTGAGAGTTTCAAAAGTGCCTCTCACCTCAATTATAAAAGGGCACCTCCGCCTTTATTTTTCTAAAACCACTATGAGCCTTCTAGATCAACCAACCCCCATGTATTTCTTTTATAAAAACCCTTATCCAATTTATTGAGGTCCTGATCATCCCAAAATACCAACCACATATCCTTTAAGAAAATATCTAAAGTAAGTTTATTGAAGTGGAGGTAATCATTTTTACCAACGCATTTATGTTCATTTCTTCTTATACTTACTAGTAATGGGTTTTTTCATTCTACAATATTAAATATATAATTAGTTATATTAATATATGTTATTATGATTATGGGACAACCATATTACTCCTTTTATTCATTCAATGAAAAATAAAAGTACTAGGTGTGTGTACGTATGGCAGACAGTCTCCATATTGTGTTGTAATTTGTTTGTCACACTACTTTAATTGGATTGATATTATTATGGAAATAATGGATATATATGATAATTATGACATGATATTTATTATTGAAAGATTTTAATATCATCCAATTACTTACAATTTCACAATTAAGGGAATGATATCGTTGCTCGTGCGTACATATTGTCTACCGTCTCCATGATGTGATGAAATTAATTTTCCATTTTCACCATCAAATAATAATTAGGAAAATTATTATAATTAATAAATATGATATATATGACCTTAATATAGTTATTGAGATAACAGAACTATATTTTATTCAGAAGAACATGAACTTATATGAAAAAATATGCATAGGAAAATGAAGTAGTCAACACCAAAAAAGGGTAATAACGAAATATTATTAGTAAATGGGTATATGTGGATTATATAAGATACCATAAATATGAATATGGTTATATTATAAATTATTAACATTCTTTAAACCATTATACATGAAGATAAATATTTTCAAACTAATAAAAGCTAAAGGATATGATTTTTTCTCAATTTATATTCTATTGAGACTTGTTTGTTATTATGCACCAATACACTTTTATGTGATGTATAAACAGCCCAATGATTTATTTATGATCATTATTCATTTAAAATTTAATTTCTCTTAAATATACATATTTTTTATATCATGGATATTATCTAATATATATACGATTTTTAGGTATGGTGTTTACTTTATAATTTATTTGATTAATTGGAGAAATGATATTAAATTTTCATCTTCTAATCAATATGGATATATGTTCATAAAGAATATTTTTTATGAATTAATTAAATTATTAAATATATGAGAAATGTTTTGGACATGAAGGACTTGGATTGGGGATCAGTTAATGCAAGCCCCTTGATGCAATGGTAGTCTCATGATATGAAATAATTTTGTGAAAAAACCCTCCTCATTTGTTTCTAAGAATATTCAGATGGGTTTTTACCCAAAAACATAAATTTTATTAAGGATAGATCTCTATAGTAACTATCTTTGGAATAGATCCGGATCGTTCAGACATCAAAAATTACACGTTCCTTCATTATTTTTATTCCATGTGATTAATCGTTTTGTTATAATAACTTTGGACAAGTTCCAAGTTTATGTGATTATTTATATAGAATAATTTTATCATGTTTTATTCCTACAATATTATGATCAAGTTATTGATTAATGGAATGTGTTCTTAGTTATTTACCTATCTGTGTTTATTATTATTATTGATACATTATATCCTTATTTGTACATGAAATTTACTAAGAATTTTACCTCGCCCTTATTTTTTTTTCATTCCCCATGTTATAAAGAGTAGATCGTTGATTGGTTATCAGGGATGAAGTTTATTTTATTTTATTATGTTCCATATTTTATTTTCATTTCCCAATATAAAATGGGTTTCATCTACATAATCTAGTTTTCAAAACTGTTAAACTGTTCGATCATTTTATATGTGAATATTTTATCTATTCTAGGTAATAATGTAAGGTACCATCTCTAGGAAACTGGGGTTTGGGTATTTATAATTTATATTAGATAAATTTTATTAGAAACCTTGTGAACTAGATTCTGGAAATAATGGATTATAAAACATAATCCAATGAGTGACATTGGGGATACTTATAAGTATAAGATATAATCCTATAGATATAGTAATTTCAGTGGATAACCTAGGATTAATATATGAACTTCTATATTGAGACTTAGATGTCAAGATTTAGACATATTATAAATTATTCTTCATTACTATATCACTATGATTAGTTTTTTTCACATTATTCTATGGGTTTTAGTCGATGGTGTGAATTATAATGTACCGAGGTAACATTGAATGTGATAGAAAATGTTTTGATGAAAACCAATTTTAATAGTGACTAGATTAAATGATATTGTAATTATTACAAATTAGTTATCACGGTAGATTATTAATAATTGTAACCTTGACCAACTCTCAGAATCACCAAAGAAGAGAAAGATATAGTTCAATAATATCTTACGTGGAATAGACTATAATGGAAATAAGGTTCAGATTGTTATATGTTGATAATGTAAGAAGAAACACCCAAGTGAATATCTTATAAGAATGAAAAAATGTTTTGGGAGTAGGAAATAAATATATAAAGAAATTAATTTTGAAGGAAAAATGTAATATTTTGAATTATGATCTCTTTAAGGTAATATTGATGGTTTAATATATAAATTATATAAAATATAGGAATTATGAATATATATGTCCTATGATGAGAACTCATAAAGATAATCAGTAAAGATATACAAGTAATGGTTGTACTACTTATGATGATGAGCCTACAAATGAAAAAACTAAAAGAATGAGGTATTAAGGAATAACATGATGAACCGTAGTTAATGGTTTAAGAATGAAGTATAATTATTAATGTTATTGTTTATTTGGATTCAAGAATTATTTATCAATGGTTCTATGTTTAAAATAATCATCAGATATATAAGGATTGTATTGTGTTACTTATTATTTAAGGATTTGAAGCATGTGGTGAATAGTACCGATAAAAGTGATTGATTGGAAATTTGACTTCCGGGAAAATACATGATTGAGGTAAATATAACCCTTAACATATACTTTATATTGAGGTAATAATATAAAATATATATTTATGGGATATTATTAGTGACTATGAAAGTGGTTAATGATTTTATGGTTTATGCCATCTTTACTGGGTATACTAAATGTTGGGATTTTAGAGATATACATGATATTTTAATATTATATAATTACATGTTTTCATTTACATTTAATGGGGTAAAGGTATTCATATATTTGGTATGTGATAATAATAAAATCATTTTGTTGTTATGGGAAACTAACATTTACTTGATTTTTGAAATTTAGTGACATTCCTTCTAAATTTTTAGTCATTGAATTTGGACAGAAGTATTTTGAATGATTCTTAAGGTAACAGCATATGGAATGGATTAATTTCACATTTAGATTTATGATTTTGAGTCCCTAAACTTTCCATTGATCATTTACTTTCTCATGATAGGTGACATATATCATTCATTATAATTATTTTTTTGCGTCTTCAATTTCCACCAATGTAATCCAATTAAAATGCCTTGATTTTTTGTGAACAACACATTTTCCTTTTCATCTTATTAAGAGTATGTTTTATTAAAACTATTTAGGATGTGATTTTCCAATGAATGAATTTTCAAATATCAAACCTTGATTTCCAAAGTAAAATTTCAAAAATCACGGATGCAATTTATTAGAGGAGAGAATGAAGCACCACTACATTCTAAACTATGTCAATTTTAAATTTATACTCTTTTATTGTTTATAATCATGTAACACATGTTTTAAACAAACCATTAAATATTATTATTTAAATGTCACCGTTATAACCTAGTTGTTAGAATGAAGGTTATGAACATGATTAACAAAATGTTAAAAAGAAGTTTTACACATGTATATGTATATTACTTAAATATATTTATAACAAATTCAATATAATTTTTAAAATTCATCCTACATGTTTTCTAAACATGATATAAAAATATATCCACTTTTATGAAAAACAAACAATATTTCTCAAAAGGTGGTTTTCTCACCTTTTGATGGAGCACTTATTTTAAAACAAAATATTGTGAATTTTATAAATATTATTTCGAAAAATCATCTTCATTTTTAAAATTTTAATTTGAAATTTTTCTTAGGGTGATTTTTTTTAATTTCTGATAAGCTTAATTTTGTGATGAATTGTAAAAATACTGCATTTTTATTAAAAACTGACATTTCATCTAAAAAATTTATAATATTAAATTAAATTTTAAATTGCTTTTAAAGATATATTAGATCACTTGTAAATATATTAATCCAATTAAATTTATTGGAATATTTTTCATATTGAATATGGATATAAAAATAGTTCAAACGTTGGAACATTTTAACTACAAAAACCCTCTTTCTCACCCCATTTGCGGTATTCATATTAAATTAATTTTAACAAATTATATGTTTTGAATTTTCCAAAATGGATTCCATATTTGAAATCATAAGGTCCAAATTTAATATGTAGGTACCTTTAATTTTTAGACAATACAAATAGTAACATTAGCATTATTGGTTACCATGGTTATCGGCAAATCGTGTAGTTAAGGGTAAACATAATTATGATAAGGATTAGAAAAATTCCATGAAACTTTTAATTATTTAATTTCATCTCATATTTTCAAAAAATTCTATATGTTTCCAGAATTTATGACTTCTTGGAGCCAATTTTATTACATTAAGACTGTTATATATATTTTTTTTAAGAAAAGTCAAACTTGTCACACTAATTTTTTTAATAAATACAAAATTTTAATATAGTGTTATTCAGAAGTTATATTAAACTATAAATAGTTTTTTAAAGATAAAATAATTATATTTATAATAGAAATTTTTTTTAGTTTTAAATGAATAAATAATTGCCTAAAATACATTCACAACAGTGATCGAGTAATTATTTTATTAAATAAAATATCAAATAAATGATATTAAAAATATTAAAATAAATATAATTTCAGTTTATTATGAAACTAAAAGAATTTTATAGATTACATTGACATGGTAGGGATTTATTAAAATATTCATTTCTTATATATCATGTTTTATTGATATTTTTAAAAGTAAAAGTACTGAATAGTGTCAAAATTGACATTAATTATATATTAAAATAAATAATATTTTATTCAGTGACATAAAATTATTAAATATAATAAATTTATAAAAATTATTGGGATAATGTTGAAAATGTTATCAATTATCTATTGAGGGGTCCTTTTCCATTTTATAGTAACTCTATTAACCCTGAAATACTAAAAACTCATGTTTTCATTGTAAGAGGTAAAGAGGTTAAAGAAGGGTTAAAACCTAAAGATAAGGGTAGTAATGTGACATATAATTATATAAAAATACTGAATGAGAATATTAAATATAAAAAAACTATTATATTATAAATTACTCATATATCAGATATTTTTAATTGAATATAAATTTCTATTAAATTATTATTTTGAGTGTTCCCAAAAGTATCCCTCACCATAATTATAAAAGGTAACCTCCTCCATAATTTCCTCACACCACATTGAACCTTATAGATCAAAAAAAACCTAGAGAATTTATCTTATAAAAATCCTTAACCAATTTTTTGAGGATCTATTATTCCAAAAATACAAACCCTAGATCCATTAATAAGAGATGTAAATGAAGATCACCGAAGAAGAGGTAATTGTTTTTACCAACTAATTCAAGTTCATTTCTCCCAATACATATTTTTTAAATGTTACTTCCATAATAAAAAATAACACCAGTAACATATATATTCTTATATGTTATTATGATTATGGTGCAACCACATTCTGCATTTTATTCATCCTTCTAAAAATTGAAGCATTGCACGTACGTGCGTACGACTTACCATCTCCACATTGATGTATATTTTTTTTCAATACCAATTTACTTCGGTAGGTATAATGATTTAAATAATGGATATATATATATGTGATAATTATGACATTATATTGATTTTTTATAATTTAATATATCAACCAATTCCTTACACGTTCACCTTTAAGGGAATGATATTGTCGCACATGCGTATATATGGCCTAACATCTCCATTATGTGATGTGACTCATTTTACATTTTCACAATTTAAGAATAAAAAAAAATTATATAATGAATTAATATGGTATATATGACCTTAATATGATTCTATAGATTATGGAATTATATCTTGTGCACATGAACTAGGATTTACATGATAAAACATGCATAATAAAATGAAGCAGTTAACACACAAAACAGGGGTAGTGATGTAATATTATTATTAAATGATTATAATAGGGTTATATATGATATCATCAATATGAATATGGTTCTAGTATAAATTAATAACATTCATCAAACCATTTTACATGAGGTCAAATCATGTTCAACTAAATGAATGTGCATGGTAAGGATTTTTTCATAATTTATATTTCACTGAAACTTGTTTGTTATTATGCACCAATTAACTTGTATATGGTGTATACTCTACCCCTTGATTTATTTATGATCATAATTAATTGAAATTTTTATTTCTCTCAAATATCCATAATTATTTTATCATGGATATTATCTAATCCATATACCATTATTACATATGGTGTTTTCTTTAAGAGTTATTTTATTAACTGAGGGAATGATGTTAAGTCTGTATATTCTACTAAATATGGATATTTGTTGATAATGAATATTTTTTATGTATTAATTATATTAGTATATATATGATAATTATTTTTAAAATAAATAAATTGGTTTGGTATCGATTAATTCAATCCCACGATGCATCGGTAGTCTCATGAGACGAAATGAGTAGGCGACAAAACCTTCACATTTTTTCCAAGATAAATTTAAAAGAGTTTCTTACTATAAACATAAACTATACATAGGATAGATATGGATGTTAGATATCTTGAGTATAGATATAGATAGTTCATATATACAAAACTATGTATTCCATAATTATTTTTATTCCTTATGGTTAATCCTTTTGTAAAAATATCCATGGTTAACTTCTACGCTCATGGGATTATTTATATGGTATTATTTGATGACATTTTATTCCAATCATGTTATAAGCATGTTATTGATTAAGGGAATGTGTGATAATTTATTTACCAATCCATGTTGATTAATATTATTTAATAATGATAATTTCCACTGTAATTAACCCTTACTAAGAATTTGAGTTCAACCTTATATTTTTTTATTTCCCCTAGTTATAAAGAAAAGATGATTGAATGAGTTATTAGGGGTGATCTTTATTAGATTTTTGAATGTTTTATATTTTTATGTATTAATTTATTTTCCCAATGTATAATGGGTTTCATGTATTTAATATATTTTCTAAAACATCTAAACTGAGTTATCCATTGGGATTTGAATCTTGTATATATGCCAATGAAATAATGTTAGGCACTAACTTCGGGCTACTGGGGACTGGGTATTCATGGTAGCTCTCATAGGGGACGGTTGAAATAATTATAGGGTGTATTAAATATATTTGAAAACAATCATCGGGGAGGTTATCTAGAATGATTATAGAGTGTATTTCTTGAAAATAGAAACCCACACATGGTAGTTTTTCTAAGATTCTTATAAAGCATATTCTTTAGTTAATAAAATTATTATTGGGGAGGTATGAAAAAATAGTTTGGCTTCCATGAATTTAGAATGAAGATGATTGGGATGGTCTTCAATTACTAACCCAATGGGGGATCATAACCTATGATATATTGAGGGAATGCTTTATATTGAGGCATGTCTAGTTTAGTATAATGGGGAGAGCTAGGATTTTGATTTCTGAAACTGGTTTGGATTATTCTCAAATGAGAAAACATCCATATGGGAGTTATTTGAAGGATATCAAAACTCCCCATAAATGGAGTTAAGTGATTCTATGGCTGGGGCTTCCATAATGACGAATCATGGATAATTTTTATGGTTTGAATGATTATTAAACATGCTCAGAGACACTATATAACTGGCTCAAGAAGGTAGGTTTGATAGGGGTTCTGGGACTAAGTATTGATGAAAATTTTATTTATTTATTTCCAACAATGTATTTACTTACAACAGATCATTTAACGTACACATATCATGATATATGTCTTATAGTACATGATCATGTTGGTGGTTCCCTACAGAGTTCTGTCCTCAAACCCATTTTAAGTC
This sequence comes from Viscum album, assembly GCA_963277665.1. NCBI lineage: Eukaryota > Viridiplantae > Streptophyta > Magnoliopsida > Santalales > Viscaceae > Viscum > Viscum album. Next base: position 746,102,822 of record OY728157.1, read on the forward strand.
ACCAAGGTAGTTAGGTATCCAAAACAAAATTCACTAGGATCTAGGTATATCTTGTGTTGATGCTCGGGCTAATCATGTTGGATGGATTGTACATGGGATGAGTTTGGCTCTATGATTTCATAGAGGAAAAAGTATTTTATTAATCCATTTTCTAATGGTATGTATATGTGTCCGACCCAGGGGTTTTCTGCTATATATATGACAAGGTTATTTGGGAAATAAAAATTTCACTAATTATCATATTTTTTATTTTTTATGTTTCCTCTTTCACATTATTTCAGATGTATGGAATCAAGTAATTTCCCTGTTTTACTATACACCCTGAAACAAGGGGTATAGTATCCTCACTATACCACCGTAGACCCCCTACTAATAGGAATCCTTCAGTGTTCTAGGACATGAACCTAAGGTATAGTGGTTTCCAGCTATCTAAGAACTGATCAGGGGTCCATGGCGATTGAATTTTGCAATGTCATGTCATAGGTTTTTTTATTTTTCTCAAAAAAATTTAATATTTTAATACTGGAATTTAAGAAATGTTTTAGAGCATGTGATTGATATTAACTTGGTGAGTTATAAAATCACCCAAATTTTATTGATAAATAAAATATATTAATGATGTTTTAAATTTTTATATTTGAATTCCTTTATTTTTCATGTTTTTTAAGTCAAATTAAATAAATAGTTACAAATATGATGTAAATGATAATTTATAGAACAATTTATTTTATTAAATGATTTAATTTTTTTTAAAATATTAGATATGGACAAGTGAATGGAGAATGGATAGAAATATCAACCATGTTACATTTATGGGTCACCTTTCCTTTTATAGTAACTTCCTTGACCCCTAAAAGGTTATAATCTTTGATATCACAGTAATCATCAAAATGGTTAAAGAGAGTTAGAATAACAATATAAGGGTGAAAAAATCACCTAAACACACACACACACACACACACACACATATATATATATATATATTATTAGTGGATTAATAATCATCCTCACCATATATTTTAAATATATCTATTTGTTTCAATTTTTTCATGAATATTAATTTATATTAATTTAATACATTATGAAATTCCAAGAGTGCCCCTCCCATAACTTATAAGGGGGAACCTCCACTACTCTCTAATTCACACCTTTTGATAAAAATATATTAGTTAATACCTATATGATTCCCACCCTAACATCCCAAACCATGTTCTAGAGTTCTTAGTTTGGGAATAATACCAACCATAAAGGGATTAATGTCTAATGAAAATGAGATTTCCAGAAGAAGGGGAATAGTTACTAATTGAGTGTTTTCTTTTTATTTATTATTCTACTTAATTAAAATTTCCATCATTCCTAGTGAAATAATAACATAATTATCTTCAATATACTAATATGTTATTATGTTAATTTCATAATCTATATCTATCTCATCTTCCATGAAATGGGAAATGAAACTCTTGTTCTTGTTTATTTTCAATCAACGCTTCTCGTGGATTGTAACGCCCCGAACCCAGCTACCCAGAGTCGGTGCATTACTTCGTAACATTGGCATGATCACAAAAGATCAAGTCTCGAAAGACCGATTAGTTTAGTAGCCTTGGAAACACTAGATACATTCGTAAACGTTACATTACATCATAAAGTGAAAAACTACAATAACAAAGTCTCCATAGTCCACACTCATATCCTCTTCTGACTATCCCTGCAGGTCATTCATAAAATACTTCTTCACATCCTGGAAAATATTAAAACATTGAAAGGGGTGAGCTCAGATGCTCAGTAAGGATAACAATATTGCGGAAGCTTTCATAAATAAACATAAACATTTAAGGCAATGTATAACTAAAACAAAAGCCTTTTAAACTTGAACATCAACATAATATGGCAAAAGTAAAATGAGATAATGCCATTTACTTCTTCACATGGATATTCTACTGGTCGAATAATCACATGAAATATCAATAACCACTTTCATAATGATGGAATGCATAATGCCAGACTATCATAACCACGTAGTCAAGGCCTCGTGCCAAGACCACAAATAAGATTTTGTCAAGGCCTCGTGCCAAGACACTAGTTTGTCTCATGAGACCTGCCGATGCATCGAGGAGCTATAGCGGGCTCCACCCGTCACTTATTAAGTCCAATGCATTCCTCATATGAATAGGTTTAAACATATCATAAACCATAACATAATTGTATCACATAAAACATGCATAAAGGAAACATAACATTTCCACATTTCAATCACAAGATATCAATACAGCACATTGATATAATAAAAACGCTTTCAAAACCATTTTCAATACCAAAATAAAATAAAGTTAAAACTTTGTATTTATTTTTCATTAAAAAAAAGATGGCTTATAGAGGAAGCCGAAACTCAAATAACGGTCACGACGGCGGAGTAGTCGTTGTCGCCGCATAAGTACGGAAAGAAAAACATTCCCTTTTTGTCGTTTAGTAAAATGCTTCGTATAAAAAAGATTCCTTTTGAATAAACATGAAAGTCAAAGGGGTTTATACACCGTATAAAAGAAAGTTGTGTATAAAGCCAAATATGCCTCAATGAAAGGAGATTGAGACAAAGTCCATAAAAAGATCATTTTTAAAATAAAATAGATCTATTATGTGTATTCACTATAGGTACACATGAAGAAAGTAAAAATACAAAATAGGACATAATAATATCATGACATAATTTGAAAGTAGGAGATTAACCCAAAGAATGGAAGTTGGGTTAAGAAATTCCCTTACCTCTTGTCTGACTTGACTCAACCGTTCTTTAACCTCCTGAATAATAAACTAGAGTTAATATATACCTTATTAAGAACCATTTTCAATTTCATTATCCTTATTATATCACTTATTACAATGATATGAACATTATGTAATTATTTAAGTTAATAACGGTCGTTTTGTCGATCTTTGGAACTTGAGTCAACAATAAGCTTCTTATAATTACAAGTTGTTTATGTGGTGAAATATCCATTATATCCAGAATTATATTAATGATTTAGATGTCATATATATCTTATATATCCAGTATATACATTCATTTATAATATTACGTAACATTTAGAGGTAAGAAATGAAATGCACCGTTCATGGAGACGGTAAGCCGTACGTACGCATGAACGCTACTTTCATTTCAATTTCATATTTAATGGAACTAAATCATAATGATATAAATGTATAATATAATTCCAGTATAATATAGTGTATAATACCATTTACTCCATCCTTTATACATCCCACATATGGCATTAACGATTCAAATCACTTTGAGGGGGCGGTAGTCCGCACTTCCTAAAATGAAATTATCGCGTTTTACCCATAATGGAAATCATAAAGTAAGCCATAAATGAGAAATACAGAAGCATAAGTAAAACATAAACACATTATATATCATATATAAATATAGTGACATCTTAATGGCCACCTTTGAAGGTGTTATATGAGTGTTGAACAATCATCGTTTCGTGAGGCAGAAATTCGCCATCCACAGAAACCGTATGTTCTTTAACCATTAGATGTAGGTGTGTGTAAGTGTAGCTCGAATCCTTCTTATAACAACATACTAGTATATTGAGGATACTGTTGTTGTTACAAAAGAAATGAATAAAAAGAGTTTAGGGGGTTGGAGAAGAAAAATAAAACAAAACAACATTAGAAAAGACATTACCTCAAAATCGGGTAACTCTTTTTGATTTGATCCAAAGGCTTCCTTGGGAAGATTTCTGCCCAAAGTGAGGTTTCTATGAGTAAGGGAGGAATGTTGGGAGAGTATTTGGGGAGAGGTTGGCCGAGCCAAATGGCTTTAAAGTGTAAATGAGGTGGGAGAGGTGGGGGCCTTTTATAAGTGGAGAGGAGGGGCACTTTTGGAAAGATTGAAATGTTACATTATTTCACAATGCTTTTCGGATTCTAAAGGTCCCACACTTATATAATTCGAGGCTAAGGTGATAAGGTTTCGAAATATATTCATCCAATAGGCTTTGGACAAGTGTAAGCCTTGTATTTTTCATTATCTTCTCATTTTATTTAAATCGTTAAATAATGAGGTCATCGCCACATCATAATTATGTCAAAAATAATTTAATTTATTTAATGTCTAAAAATTATAAAACAAATACTATGATGTATGAAATCTTTTTATCTTTCTAATGAATATTTATAATCAAAATTTGGACTTGTGTAACCCCACGTAAAAATTGTTTTAGTAAAACATTTTATTTTTGTGTCATTTTTTACTTTAACATTAAATAAAAGGTATTTATGTCATTTTCTAACTAAAGTGGCTCCATGGGGTCCCCAAGTTGACCCATGGGTTGTCTTGGTCGGCCATGACTCATCCAATAGGAGTAGGACAAGTGTCAAGCTCATATCATATTATTAAAACATTGTTTTTACCTTAAACTACACTAATTACCTCTAATCGCGATTAAGAACTTAAAAGTTACTATTCACCAAAAAATTATTTTAATCTCATTGAACCAAATTTTACTTCTTAATGACAACCATGTATGTCAGATTTTTGAAAATCAAATCACAGAAGTGGTAATATTTCATTTAAACGAAAAATCAGTTATTTAACTACCACTTAGTGGTTTCACTATTCATCAAAAATTGAAGTTTTTCAGAACAAGACCAAAATTTCACCCTAAGATATAATTGATATTACGAATTCAAAAATGATGTCTATTTTACAAAATTCCAAACATATTAGTTGCATTAATTAATTTTATAATTAATTCCCGCTGTCACAACAAATAGCGTGTTTTTAAGAAACAATTTATATCAAAAGATTGGCAATTGTTTATGTCCAATTTCAATGTTAAATTAATTCTAATGACCACCATTGGATAAAATGGTAAAAATATATTCTAATTATACTCTAAAACCACTCAATAGTATAATTTATCACTATGAATTATTTTGATTAAAAAAGTTGTTTTAAGTATTTTTCACTATTCATAAAAATTTTGAAGTTCTCAGAAATTTACAAAAAATTCAACATAGGTTAATTTCAATATTAGGAATACAAAAATGAAGTCCATTTTGAAATATAAAATTTCTATAATTTTAAAAAGTGGTTATTACTATTCATAACGGCTACTTTGATTTGTCGCGATGTTTTAGAACTCGAAGTTGCGTACAATGCAAGCTATTGCATTATTGAAAGAGAGGCGTATCGTGGAAGCTCGGGGTGTTACATTCTCCCCTCCTTCAATAAATTGCGTCCTCGCAATTTGATATTTTTCTTTAAAAATAAGAGGTTGAAAATAGAAAATACCTTTGTGGAAAACCCACATCGGAAATAAGGTTAATAAAATTTAGCCTTAATAAGAGGGAAATGGGAATAAGAAAGTCACCACCAAATTATGATCTCGATAAGGAGAACATTGGTGGGAATTAGAGACATATAATTGGAGGAAAAACGTAAATATTTGTAGGGAGTGATTGAGGTCATCAATCACAATCAACTGTCAAATTGAGGGCCTCAAAGCCTTCAATCTATGTTGATTTAAAATATCTCCAGTTCAACAAAACATAAGGTATTAGGATAACACATTTTATTTTATTTTTTTAATATCACTTTACTAAAGTTTAAGAATTAATTTGTTCATTGAATAAGAGATAGGTATATATATATTTATGCTTGACAATTAGAGTTTCAACCTTCAACTCATCTTTCACTCAAAATGATAATAGAACTCAAAAATATTATACTTATCCTAATTGTATAAGGTTCCAAATATTAACACATATTATTTATATTAGTAAAATTATTTTGTAATAACCAGGGACTTCCTGTAGGCTAGTGGTAGGAAATAAAGGCCTGTTGCACTATGATTGTGGGTTCGATTCCTGCAGCTTTGTCCGACGCGACGGGTTATGCCCCACCCTGCAGGTTGTCCTTTTCCTAAAACTATAGTATCATAATATTCCAAAAATAATCTTCATAATTTTTTTAACCTTAAACAATACTATCCATGGTTCAACTTAATCCATTCCAACCTTAATAGTTATCCAAAATACTTCTGTCCAACTCACAGTCCAAATTTTATAAGGAAGGTAAACATAATGAAGATCCTTTATCCCACGTAACAACATGTGAACACCTTCATCATGTATTCTTTTTAAACATACTGAATTACCATGATCCCTTATTCCTTATAGAATACTAGATATACTCCTTCTATCCAAAAATGTATACAAAACATCAATCAGTTTCAAGGAAGTTAAGTATATCCAATATAATTTATCCAAATCAATCACGTCTTATTCCAAAATCACAATCTCAGTATCAAAACCATATTATGGTTTATCTTTCTCTCAACCATATATTTTCCAAAAATTTAACCTACTGTGGAGTCACTTTTCTTGGTTCCACACAATCTCAAGTCCTTGATGAAATAGTACTGCAGTACAATCCTTATATACTCCATAATTATTATAACCAGTACATCATTGATACAACACTCAAATTAAAAAAAATCTTTAATAACAACATAAGAACTCTAATCATTACTCCTCATCTGTGGTAGTATCATAACTTGATTATTATCCAATAACATCATTTGGGGCATGCTCTGATGATTTGGACATTGGTTTGCGTAGTGTCCCCAATCCTTGCAGAAGAAGCATTGTACATTTGAAACCATTTTCTTACCCTTGCAGTCACGCACTTTGTGTCCTTTTTGTCTACACTTATAACAAACTCCCATTCCCTTTAGGCAAGTTCCATGATGTTTCTTCCCACAATTACCACATATTGGAAAATTCTTCTTTCCCCTCATCCCTTTATCCATCATTCTCTCTTCCATCCCTTTCGTCTCTTGCTTCGCTTCAAAGCCATAGGACTCAGAGAATTCTTTACTTATCCTATTAACACATGTTACTATTTCTTCATATGTTGAGAACACATGGGAGACTATTTCCCTTCGAAATGTTGGCTTAATACCATGAAAGATACTATCCTTCTTACTCTTTGGATCATACGTACTGCTGGAGTTCACATTCCTTCTACTGGGCGCCATTTCTATACAACGGCATAAACTAGGTTAGTTTATGAATCAAAATACATAATTCCATACTTGTAAAACACTTTACATAAATTGAACTATTTATGGATATAATCCATAATCATAAAAAGAAATGTTTTCTTTGAGGAAGTATATACTCATAACCCTTCATAGTGGTTTGTAAATAAAATGAGAATTATCCTAAGCATATCCCCCGGGAGTGTCGTAACCAAGAGTGCAGCAAGGCCCGTTGTCGTGCACCAGTTCCCGTTCGAGTCTAGCTCAAAGCGGTGTTTTCGGGTTTTAACCCTAGGTACATCTGTGCCAGAGCCGCCTCTACCTGCTCGTATCCAGACAGGGATGTATTGCTCGGAAAACTCACAAAATCTCTTCAATAACAAAATTCTAGAAAGTTCTTCTATACTAATCCTCAAAGTCTATCTTTGGGATATGTGCTCTAATCAGAGTTTATCTAAATCTAGCTTCCAAGGTTAGTACTAAACTGCCTCTGATACCAACTGTAACGCCCCGAACCCAGCTACCCAGAGTCGGTGCATTACTTCGTAACATTGGCATGATCACAAAAGATCAAGTCTCGAAAGACCGATTAGTTTAGTAGCCTTGGAAACACTAGATACATTCGTAAACGTTACATTACATCATAAAGTGAAAAACTACAATAACAAAGTCTCCATAGTCCACACTCATATCCTCTTCTGACTATCCCTGCAGGTCATTCATAAAATACTTCTTCACATCCTGGAAAATATTAAAACATTGAAAGGGGTGAGCTCAGATGCTCAGTAAGGATAACAATATTGCGGAAGATTTCATAAATAAACATAAACATTTAAGGCAATGTATAACTAAAACAAAAGCCTTTTAAACTTGAACATCAACATAATATGGCAAAAGTAAAATGAGATAATGCCATTTACTTCTTCACATGGATATTCTACTGGTCGAATAATCACATGAAATATCAATAACCACTTTCATAATGATGGAATGCATAATGCCAGACTATCATAACCACGTAGTCAAGGCCTCGTGCCAAGACCACAAATAAGATTTTGTCAAGGCCTCGTGCCAAGACACTAGTTTGTCTCATGAGACCTGCCGATGCATCGAGGAGCTATAGCGGGCTCCACCCGTCACTTATTAAGTCCAATGCATTCCTCATATGAATAGGTTTAAACATATCATAAACCATAACATAATTGTATCACATAAAACATGCATAAAGGAAACATAACATTTCCACATTTCAATCACAAGATATCAATACAGCACATTGATATAATAAAAACGCTTTCAAAACCATTTTCAATACCAAAATAAAATAAAGTTAAAACTTTGTATTTATTTTTCATTAAAAAAAAGATGGCTTATAGAGGAAGCCGAAACTCAAATAACGGTCACGACGGCGGAGTAGTCGTTGTCGCCGCATAAGTACGGAAAGAAAAACATTCCCTTTTTGTCGTTTAGTAAAATGCTTCGTATAAAAAAGATTCCTTTTGAATAAACATGAAAGTCAAAGGGGTTTATACACCGTATAAAAGAAAGTTGTGTATAAAGCCAAATATGCCTCAATGAAAGGAGATTGAGACAAAGTCCATAAAAAGATCATTTTTAAAATAAAATAGATCTATTATGTGTATTCACTATAGGTACACATGAAGAAAGTAAAAATACAAAATAGGACATAATAATATCATGACATAATTTGAAAGTAGGAGATTAACCCAAAGAATGGAAGTTGGGTTAAGAAATTCCCTTACCTCTTGTCTGACTTGACTCAACCGTTCTTTAACCTCCTGAATAATAAACTAGAGTTAATATATACCTTATTAAGAACCATTTTCAATTTCATTATCCTTATTATATCACTTATTACAATGATATGAACATTATGTAATTATTTAAGTTAATAACGGTCGTTTTGTCGATCTTTGGAACTTGAGTCAACAATAAGCTTCTTATAATTACAAGTTGTTTATGTGGTGAAATATCCATTATATCCATAATTATATTAATGATTTAGATGTCATATATATCTTATATATCCAGTATATACATTCATTTATAATATTACGTAACATTTAGAGGTAAGAAATGAAATGCACCGTTCATGGAGACGGTAAGCCGTACGTACGCATGAACGCTACTTTCATTTCAATTTCATATTTAATGGAACTAAATCATAATGATATAAATGTATAATATAATTCCAGTATAATATAGTGTATAATACCATTTACTCCATCCTTTATACATCCCACATATGGCATTAACGATTCAAATCACTTTGAGGGGGCGGTAGTCCGCACTTCCTAAAATGAAATTATCGCGTTTTACCCATAATGGAAATCATAAAGTAAGCCATAAATGAGAAATACAGAAGCATAAGTAAAACATAAACACATTATATATCATATATAAATATAGTGACATCTTAATGGCCACCTTTGAAGGTGTTATATGAGTGTTGAACAATCATCGTTTCGTGAGGCAGAAATTCGCCATCCACAGAAACCGTATGTTCTTTAACCATTAGATGTAGGTGTGTGTAAGTGTAGCTCGAATCCTTCTTATAACAACATACTAGTATATTGAGGATACTGTTGTTGTTACAAAAGAAATGAATAAAAAGAGTTTAGGGGGTTGGAGAAGAAAAATAAAACAAAACAACATTAGAAAAGACATTACCTCAAAATCGGGTAACTCTTTTTGATTTGATCCAAAGGCTTCCTTGGGAAGATTTCTGCCCAAAGTGAGGTTTCTATGAGTAAGGGAGGAATGTTGGGAGAGTATTTGGGCAGAGGTTGGCCGAGCCAAATGGCTTTAAAGTGTAAATGAGGTGGGAGAGGTGGGGGCCTTTTATAAGTGGAGAGGAGGGGCACTTTTGGAAAGATTGAAATGTTACATTATTTCACAATGCTTTTCGGATTCTAAAGGTCCCACACTTATATAATTCGAGGCTAAGGTGATAAGGTTTCGAAATATCTTCATCCAATAGGCTTTGGACAAGTGTAAGCCTTGTATTTTTCATTATCTTCTCATTTTATTTAAATCGTTAAATAATGAGGTCATCGCCACATCATAATTATGTCAAAAATAATTTAATTTATTTAATGTCTAAAAATTATAAAACAAATACTATGATGTATGAAATCTTTTTATCTTTCTAATGAATATTTATAATCAAAATTTGGACTTGTGTAACCCCACGTAAAAATTGTTTTAGTAAAACATTTTATTTTTGTGTCATTTTTTACTTTAACATTAAATAAAAGGTATTTATGTCATTTTCTAACTAAAGTGGCTCCATGGGGTCCCCAAGTTGACCCATGGGTTGTCTTGGTCGGCCATGACTCATCCAATAGGAGTAGGACAAGTGTCAAGCTCATATCATATTATTAAAACATTGTTTTTACCTTAAACTACACTAATTACCTCTAATCGCGATTAAGAACTTAAAAGTTACTATTCACCAAAAAATTATTTTAATCTCATTGAACCACATTTTACTTCTTAATGACAACCATGTATGTCAGATTTTTGAAAATCAAATCACAGAAGTGGTAATATTTCATTTAAACGAAAAATCAGTTATTTAACTACCACTTAGTGGTTTCACTATTCATCAAAAATTGAAGTTTTTCAGAACAAGACCAAAATTTCACCCTAAGATATAATTGATATTACGAATTCAAAAATGATGTCTATTTTACAAAATTCCAAACATATTAGTTGCATTAATTAATTTTATAATTAATTCCCGCTGTCACAACAAATAGCGTGTTTTTAAGAAACAATTTATATCAAAAGATTGGCAATTGTTTATGTCCAATTTCAATGTTAAATTAATTCTAATGACCACCATTGGATAAAATGGTAAAAATATATTCTAATTATACTCTAAAACCACTCAATAGTATAATTTATCACTATGAATTATTTTGATTAAAAAAGTTGTTTTAAGTATTTTTCACTATTCATAAAAATTTTGAAGTTCTCAGAAATTTACAAAAAATTCAACATAGGTTAATTTCAATATTAGGAATACAAAAATGAAGTCCATTTTGAAATATAAAATTTCTATAATTTTAAAAAGTGGTTATTACTATTCATAACGGCTACTTTGATTTGTCGCGATGTTTTAGAACTCGAAGTTGCGTACAATGCAAGCTATTGCATTATTGAAAGAGAGGCGTATCGTGGAAGCTCGGGGTGTTACATGGATGATTATAATGATGTATTAAATGTATATATATATATATTAACATTTTTACATAACTATCATTATATAAATATAATTTATTGTCTAATCTCTTACCATTCCAACCATTTAAAAATTATAATATCATTCATGAAAATGTGTTGATTACCACCTCCATGAAACGATGTGATTCATTTTACATGATCACATCACATCTATTATATATATAAAAATATATTTAATTAATAAAAATTATATTTATGATATAATAATTATTTTGGAAATATAAAATCACACTTAGAATATTTTCATCATGTTCTTTCAAAAATGAAAACGTTTCCCTTCTATAGGTATATTCTATCATCTCAAATATTTGAACATAATTTTTATCTCATTCATGTTTAGTAATAAAAGAATAATTAATGCATGATAAATATAATTATTTCAGTATAATAAATAATTTAAAGATGTAATAATTACAACTATGACCATATTCAACCTACCAATGTCATTTGGGACAAATTTGTCAAATATTATTGAAAAATATGAAATGAATTTAATTGATTAAGAAATTTAATATGACAAGGTAATAAATAAAATAAATGAAATAAAATACTTTAAAAATGTTATTAATAATTTAAGTAATTATCATATTTTTATTTTTTAGTAAGATAAAGAATGTATATGATGATTTATACAAAGGGTAACAGATACATTGCCTTAATACCCATTTTTTAAATCTTTGCAAGATTATATATTCAAAATAATTTTCTTCCATTACCATATTCATATAATTATTTTATAGATGTTTTTAAATAGAAATAAGTTATCTGTAAAACATATTATATGGGAATTTTTTACTTAATTATGTTTTTTTCAAAAGGATTATTTTTATGTATTTAATATATAATGTTTTGATAAAAGAGAAAAATGAATGTTATTTTTTAGCATATACAGTATCAATGATTTTTCCCACCACCATAACAGTTATTTGATGTTTGGATTCATTTATAATAATTCATGTTTTATTCAATGAAAAATTGTATTTCCAATACTTCAAGGTATTATCAGAAATAGTTTTAAATGGAATAGATATTTCAATATCTAGCAATGTTTTTATTATGGGTGAAAAGAATATTTTGACGGAAATGAAAGATTTTTTATTCTATGCTTATGTTATGGTTATGTTATTAGACAAGGAAGGTCAGCTCAATTATAAAATAAATTTTAGTGGTTTAATCATAAACCAATAACAAGTGGGACCCAATATTGAACTCAAATGCATTGGTCAATGGGATGGAGTTAATCAATTAGGTTTCTCCAATATTTCTTAAAATTATCAGGTAGGTTATTCTATTTGTAAGAGTGATATGAAAATTATTTCTCAAGTTTCCATTATAATTTTTTTATTATTTTTAATCATATTTCATGGAAATATATTAATTTTAGAAGGTAATTTGATCATATTATTTTTAATGGAATGATTATTCCCATCTTTTGTAAAAATTTATGTTTAAAAAAAACTCAATGGTATTAAGATTTTTTAAGAAACCCTGATAATTATGATTTCATTACTTTTTTCTTAAAAACTATTTTATAATTTATTTTGGGTATTAAATCATATTTCTTGTGTAAGTAAAATACTACTTGTGATAAATTTTTATTATGTTAATTGGATAACCCTATTATACAACCTCACGGTTTTGAAAAGGATTATTATGTTTCTATTCTTTTTCTATATTCCACTTACTGATATGTTTTCAAATTCCATGTTTTCCGATGATATTTTTGCAATGACCTATCCCCTGAGGCCCATGTCGTGACTACCCCAAGCCCACCATCCATTGGCCAGGGGTAGGCGACTAGCACCAAAATGGCATATCCTGAAAAGGGAAGACATTTCCTTTAAACCATTACATACACACATCCTATACTGCGGAATTTAAAGATGCAACTGGGATACCAACAACATGTATGTCACACAAGGAAGTAACTAGACAAGTAAAAGTGCAACTAAAAAAAAGGGCGTCAGAATAAAAACCCAACTAAAATGGAAAGTATAGGAAAAGGAAGTACAATATACGGAGGTCACCCTCCAAGGATCCAACCTGAAGGGTAGGTGTGTATCTCACTTATCGGATGTCACTTAAGTGTACTGCATCGGTAGATCCATTTCTGAGCACCACATTTCCCTGGATCTCCAAGATCACAGTCAATGATGTTCATCATCTTCATAAGACACAACAAGTGTGGTTGAATCCTGTGCAAGGGTGAGCATAAAAATACTCATTAGGGGCCCCAAAAACAACTCAGGTCTCACAGAAATCCATAAAGGAAATAAAAAAGTAATGAACAAAGATTAGAGTAATCGGAGTCATCTCGACATAGGTATAACTAAATGTTTTTATAGAAAAACCAACGGTTCCAAACACTAAACATAGATAACTTCAAAGGCATTTTCCCCTGATGAGTCCATTAGTCTATCTAGGTACCCTAGACTTATTTATAAGTTGAGTCACAAAGCCTTGTCGGGTAGCTGAGTTGTGGAGACTCACTGATAACTAAGTCACAACCCTCACTCAGTAGCTGAGTCCCAATGCTTCACTACTTAGTTGAGACACTAAACCTACATGTGTACCTGATTCATGAAGCCTCGCTTCTAGGTGATTCATGGAGCCTCGCTGAGTGGATGAGTCATGGAGCTTCGCTGATAGCTGAGTCACGAAGCCTCATTGGTAGTTGAGTCACACAGGCTCGGTCGGTAGCTGAGTCACGAAGAATTACTGGGTCAACATCCATGAAATATTACATAGAGGATTTAATAACGACCACCCCATCACGTGGGACCCAATACCACAGATAGGACGTCAATCAGATGCATGGTCTGATTGATACGTCCCTTTTTTGCAAACAGGTGCCAGTTGTGTCTGGACCCAGTTTGACTGGTTCAGACTGATCCGACCAACGCAAATTAGGGTCCCTCATGACTCGATACTATCCATCTAGCCCATTGGCCCTCACTGGAGATAGCTAAAGATGGTCATGGGTCTAATCCGCTTGGACACACAGTGACCTGAATTTATCTAGCCCGGACCGCACTAGCGGGCTGGACTCTTTTCCTGGCCTGGCCCAACCCATGACCCAACTTTATCTTGTCTCCCCCTGTATGTTTTAGTGTACCGACTCAAAAAATTATTTGGTCCACTAGGGAGGCCCAGCTCATCCGGTCTGATTCAGATCAGATTGGCTCAGCCAGCCCAAATGGGGTATGCGCGGCTAGTCAGCTGGCCACCCCCTTAGTCAACATGTGGCCCACGTAGAGGGGGTCGCTCCCCCTATGTGGTGACATGCTGGCGCCACATCCAACAAGCCACTGAGGCCAATGGGTTATGGCCCTCCTCTACTATGGCGAGCATCGGCTGCACCTCCTCCTTTATAGCGGTCAGTGGAGGCCGGTTGCTACGCCCCGCACTCAACGCCCGGGTGGCGCCACCACATTGGCGGCCCCTTCCACGATCCATCGAGTCTGCTCCAGTGGTACGATCTCAGATCCGTCTATTCCCTCAGACCTCTTGGGTGTCCTCCATCTCTACCACGTCCTTTGGGCCACTATTTTATCTATTCTTTCATTCAATCAGGAAGAACAAAAACACCCACTACGGAGGAATCCAGGCCTTGTTTGTATCATTTGGATCCCTCCACGTTAAAATTTACAAACAGATATCAATTGGGTTTCAAAATTATAACAATTTTTTCAGATCCCACAACTCCCCACAATATCATTTCCAAACCCATATCAGAGCCTTGTTTTAGAATAATTCCATGAAATTAAAAAAATTATAGGGAAATTTGGGAACATTACATTACACCCCCTTTAGATTCACGTCCTCGTAATCCAAAATAAGGAAAAACATAAAAATTGGGGTATTGAGCATGAATATGTGCTTCCCACTCCCATGTGATCTCCAGAGATTCCCATGCCACCACTGAATGTGCACCAGAGGAATCGACCATCCACAAAGGACCCTCTCCGGTTAATCCTCTATCTTCATTGGAAACTCCACAAACGTCACCCCATCGTCAATATCCAGCGCTCCCTAGTCGATGAAGTGAGATGGATCATAGATGTAACTCATCAACTATGACACATGAAAGTCATCGTGCACCCAGTGTATCTATGGGGGAAGAGCTAGGTGGTTCGCCACCTCAACAAATCTATTCAGAATTTGAAAAGGTCTGATAAACCTCAGATGTAACTAGTCTCCCTGGCCAAATTTCTGCAATCCCCATCTGGGTGAGACCTAGAAGAAAATATGGTCTCCCTCCTCAAACACCAATGTTATCCATCTCTAGTTAGAATATTATTTCTACCTGCTATGCACAGCCCTCATCCAACCCTGGAAGATTTTCACCTTCTCAATGATAGCACATACCAACTCTGGACCCATGAGAGATGACTCCCCTTGGTCTGTCCAACATAGATGTGATCTACAAGGACACATGTACAAGGCCTCAAACGGTTCCACAACACTGATCAAGTGGTAGGTTTTGTTGTATGTGAACTCCACTAGTGGTAGGTGTTCCTCCCATCTATGACCAAAATTCAGGACACAAGCAAGAAGCATTCCCTCCAAGGTCTGAGTGGTCTGTTATGTCTGACCATCCGTCTGGGGGTGAAAGGCTAGGATCAAGAACAGCCGAGTCCGAGAAGCCTCCTAAAATCCCATATAAATCTAGGATATAAAATGTGCATCACATTATGAGACGATCGTTGAAGGAACCCTGTGTATCCGCACTATCTCTTAGACGTAGAGGTGTCCCAAGCCCCCTATCGATCCACACTCCCAGATGGGTAGGAACTTAGCCAAATTGGTGAGTTAGTTGATGATCACCTAGATAGAATCGTGGACCTAGAACATGTGTGGTAATCTTATCACAATGTCCATCGCAATACCATCCCATTTCCTCTCCAGTACCACAAGTGGTTGGGTCAAGCCTACTGGAACTTGATGCTCAAACTTCACTTGCTGACAAGTGAGACATCGTAAAATTAACTTCGCTCCCATTTTCATCATCCCTAGCGACTAGTACTAATGTCAAAGGTCCTACTAAATCTTCTCCATACTAGGATGTACTTCCAAAGGGTATGTATGGAACTCCATGAACACCTCCTCCTGTAACATCACTGGTACCACTGTGAGAGCTCTAAAAGGGATTAGATGATCTCCACCTATAAAAAATCTATCTGGAATCTATCATGAGGATAACTGAGCACGTTTGGCCTCTTAGTCAAGCTCTACAATCAATAACTCCCTAAATCACTATAAGAGTGGAAGAGTGATAGTCATCGACTGAAGGTAAAAGGCTCTGATATCATCCACTAAGGATATCTGGATCACAGCTAGTTGATCCATCCCCTCACTGAACAACTATAAATTAGACTTCCCATTGAGTACGTCTACCACAACATTCCCCTTCCTATGATTATAAACTATCTCAATTTCATAGTCCTGGAGTAACTCCATCCATCACCACTATATCATGTTCAGGTCCTTCTATGAGAAGATATACCTGACACTCTTTTAGTCGGAGTAGACGGTAAATCGTTCACCCATCAAGTAGTACCACCACATCTTCAATGAAAAGACCACTGCTGCTAGATCTAGGTAATGTATCATGTAGATCTTCCCATGTTTCCTCAACTATTATGAGTCATAAGCGATCATTTCTCTCTCCTGCATCAGGACACAACCCAGTTCGGTCTTGTATGTGTTGCAGAAGACTACATACCCAATGCCCTATTCCTATAGTCTTAAGATAGGGGTACTCGTTAGTATCTGCCTTAAATCCTAGAAACTATACTTGAACTTATACATCCACACTAACGTTTTTCAATTTCATGTTAAGGCTAATAAAGGTTCCCCTACTCTAGAATAGTTTGGCATGACCCTTCGGTAGTATCCAGCCAACCCCAAGAAACTTTGAACCTCAGTCACACTCCTAGGTGGATCCTAAGAATGTACTTCCTCTATCTTCACCAGATCTATTGCAACTCCATTCTTTGAGATGATGTGGACTATAATGTAGACCTCTCGAATCCAAAACACGCACTTCAAGAGTTTACCGTAAATCTGGTGCTCTCATAGTGAATCCAGGACATTCTGTAGGTGTGTAGCATGCTCCTCCTATAAAGATGAGTACACCAAGATGTAATCAATGAAAAGTACAATGAACCAGTCAAGGAAAGGCTGGAATATCATGACCATGAGTCCCATGAATAGTTTTGGGGAATTTTTCACGCTGAATGAAATCACCAAAAACTCATAGTGTCCATACCGACATCTAATGTTTGTCTTCGGTACGTCCTCTTCTCGTACCCAAAGCTGATGATAACCTGATCTAAGGTTGATCATTGAGAAGCACATCACTCCCTTTAGTTTGTCAAAGAGGTCATCAATCATGGGCATTGGATACATGTTCTTCATGGTCACTTGGTTTAGGCATCGGAATTCCACACATAGACTCAACCTCTCGTATAACTTCTTGGAAAAAAACTGGTGTTTCCTATGGAAAACCATTGCGCCTCACGAAGCCCTTATCCTACAATTCCTCTAATTATACCCTTAATTCAAAAAGATACACAAGAGACATCTGATATTCCAGTGTGGATATTGTTGTTTTCTTGTCGTATAGTTCGATGCCTAAGTCTAATTTCCTGCAAGGAGGTAGTCCTGGAGAATTTTCAGGAAAGAGATCCTAAAACTCGTCCACTACTATAAGAAATCATGGACTCCTGTTGTCCACAACCCCAAGGGTTAGGCTATCCAAGTGGTTATTCATCGGCTACACCCTTCTTTGAGAATGTCTGTCTTGTACATCAAAAGTTCCCTTCTCATCGGTGAAGGAAAACCAAGTCTCATCTTCATGGACACACCACAAATTGTGCCTAATACATTTTATTTTAGCATGGACTGTAGATAACCAGTCCGTACCCAATATGAAATCGTAAAGCCTCGAAGCCACTATTAAGAAATCCCAAACGAATATCTCACCTCCTAGAGTCAGATCACACTTCATTCACATTAGTTTAATCATTTAATCCCCTCCCATAAGAGTCTCTAATCATATGGATCGATCAAATGACTTAACCGGAATCACTGAGCACCAAACAAGGTTTGTGGTTAAGAAAGAATGACTGGCACCTGCCTCTATAAGAACTATAGTTAAAGTGAAGTAGACACATATCATACCTCTAATAATCTAAGTATTTTTATGGTCGTAGGTTTCTAACTCCAGAATCTGGCCCCACCCCTTTCCGCCTTTTCCAATAGCCCATGGTGGACCGCATGGGGTGGTGGTGGTGGTACATCATATCTTCTCCCAGCATCTGCCACTCTTCCTACTCCCCTGTCACATCTGCCTCTCTATGGACCACCATGTTTGACTCTTTATCTCTACCTTAGTGGCCCCTCTACCATATATTGTTCATCTATATGGTGGTTCGTGTAGTCATGAGCTATGTGCCCATGCCTGTTGCACATGAAGCACAACACACCCCTCTGCTAGTGTCCACAGCCCGTGGGGCCTCACACTACTAATCCAGTATCGTGGGGTTATCCCCTATAGGGTCTATTCTATGTCAACTATTGGCTTCCCGCTCCTGAGGACTCTACTACGTGTCGCCCGGTGGTAGCTCTCACAGTTGATGTAGGTCCTTCCAGGAAGTTCTCCACTAGAAGAGCTCTCTCTAGCACCACAGCCTGCCTAGGGATGCTGAGAGAGATCATAGATGATCTAATCTCACATATAATCACCTGGTCAAAGGTTTGAGCCCTGAAAAAAGGGTCCTACACCATATCAGAAGAGTATCGAGAGAGTTCTGTGATCCTCAAAGAGTACTCGGCCATAGTCAGGATGCCCTATCGTAAGAGGAGCATCTCTTATATGAATATTGAGTGCATGGTCGTGGGGAATAACTCCTCATTAAAAAGGTTATCAAATTCTTCATAGGTTAGGGTTTCCTCCTCATGTGTATGTAGTGTCAAGCTCCACCATATCTCTATCGTGTCCTGTAGAAGGCTACCTGCTAGAATAACCATCTAATATAATGGTGCCCTCATTAGAAGGAAAACTCGCGTCTCTGCCTCCAGCCAATCCTCAGCTTCCTGAGGATATGTCTCACCTAGAATCCTCATAGGCCTATGCCTCTGGAACTCATGCAATGCGCCCAGTTGGTGTGTATCCTTTACTTGTAAAGTCGGTAGAAACTACTACTCGACGGGTGGTGGTGCCTCAGGTACACCACCTGGGGGTGCTATCTCTACAACTGGTCCCTACACTGATGCCTTGTCGCTCGGTGGACCATCATCATGATCCTATAATGGGACCCTGGCAAGCTTTCTAGGTTGAGGCATCCTACATAAAATCAAGATGAACCATGGTTAGTTATTTATACCTGGTGATCTGACTCTGACTCAAAGTGATCATGAAAAAAAATTAAGATGCAAGAAACTAGTGTTTTCATGAACCAATTTAGAAGGAAGAATTTAGTGTCATGGTTTATGGATACATTGGCTTCCACACAAACACTAGACACCCCAAATCTGAAAGTAGAAATCAAAACATTTACCCTTTTTTCCCAAAAAAAAACAACAGACTCTCGGTAATTGAGGTAGAACTGACCACCTCTGATACCACTCTATCACAACCCATCCCCTGAGGCCCATGTTGTCACTACCCCAAACTCTTCTTTCATAGGCTAGGGGTTGGAGACTAGCACCAAAAAGGCATTACTTAAAATGGAAGGAATTGTATTTAATATTATACACACACACAGCCCATACCACGGAAATTAAAGCTGAAACTTGGATACCAATAATAAGTATGTCATATGAGAAATAAACTACACAATTAAAGGTGGAATTTAAAGGAAAAGGGGGCCAAAATACAAACCCAACTGAAATAGAAAGTATAGTAAAAGGAAGTACAAGATCCAAAGGTCACCCAACAAGGATCATTCCGGAAGGGTAGATGTAGCTCACTATCATATGTTGCTAAATCATAATGCGTCCATAGATCCACCTTCAAGCACCATCTGGAACTGGCTCTCTATGATCCCAGTCAATTATGTCTGTCGTCTAGGCAAGACACAACAGATGCGTGCGATGCCCGTGCAGGGGTGATCATAACAATACTCAGTAGGGACCCCAAAACCAATACGGGTCTTACATAAATCCAAAAAGGAATTCAAAAAATAATGCAGAAAGATTATAGTCACTAGAGTCATCTTGAAATAGGTATAAATTAATTTACTGACAGAAAAACCAAAGGTTTCAAACACTGAACCATAATCACTACAAAGGATTCATCCTTGATGAGTGATTTAGGTAATCTAGGTCTCCTATACATACTCATTAGTTGAGTCGTAAATCCCCATTCGGTAGTTGATTCAAAGAACCTCACTGATAGTTGAGTCATGAATCCACGGCCCTCTCCCCTTGTTGTTGTTCTTGTTTTGTTGATGGCGGAGGCGAAGCAATGGCGGCTGACATCGGACAGACCATGAAGAAAACCGTCAGCGCAAGGCCGCCGGGTCGCCAAGAGGGCGCGACCCCATCGTGCCATGGGGAAGGGAAGCCGTGGCCCCAACGGGCTGTGGCGGAGGCGCGCGGCCCCGTCGCGCCGCGTCGGTGATGCAGAACCGCAGCAAAGGGGCACGGCGCCCTCGCGCCCCACCGGAGAGGGACCGTGGCCAAAGGTCATGGTGGTCGAAGGAGGGCGGCCGGTTGAGCCGGTCGCTGGCAGCACACTATAAGGCGGGACCCAAAGGGTCCCGTGGCACTCCGACCTAGCACCTAGTGCTGGTTCCCTCGGAAGTCGGGGGGCGCGACTCTCCCCCGCGGCGTGGCCAGTCGGGCCACGTGACCGGCCATCCAGGCCACGTGGGCCGGCCGGCCAAGCCACGCGGGCCGCCACCGAGTCGGGCCGCCCTTGTGGGCCGGAACACCACCAGGCCTAGTCGCCATGTGGGTCGGGCCTCCAACAGGCCGATCCACTCCATCGGGCCTGGTTGCACCCGCAGACCTGGTCGGACCCGCGGACCGGGTAAGACCCCTGTTCAGACTCATTTAAAACGAAATCACCTTTTCGCCCCCAACCTTGGTCTTCAGGTGTCCAATCGATGAACCACCTGTAGCGATGGAAAGCATATAGCATGAAAGTTTTTTTGGCATACCCCACTTGATGTTTGGACGCAGTTGGGGTATGGCCGGGTTGGTTTGAACCTAAAAACCAAACGGGCCCCCCGAAATGAAATGCCAATAACTCACAAATCGGGCATCTGATTGATGCACCGTCTGTTGCGTTGGTTTCCTTATGTTGAGATGGAATTACATGATACATCAACTCAGAACATTGTGGTAGTTAATGTATTGAAACTTGGATCAAGGTGCAGATTCTCCCAGAATCGAGCGTGTTGTGTGTGGGAACCCTATGGATGGCTGTGACTGAGATTATATGATCCTACGTGGACCTACTACTGTACCAGTATCCTATGTAGGATCCAAAGAGACTACTCTATACCAGGATACTCCGTGGGTTCAACATCGATGATAATATATCGGGATCCTCTGTGGGTTCGACATCGATAACTTCTGTACTCGGATCCTCCATGGGTTCGACACCGTTGATACTATTCCAGGATCCTACGTGGGTTTGACAGATGAGATGATTCAGAGGCTACATCTAATCATCTCTACCCCTCTTCAGGAGTTGTATACTTGTGTGAGCTGAGTCTTCTCTTTCAGTTGATATCACTGAGATGATTGACTTTACTTCTTTTGTGGATTGGGTTTTGATTGGGCTCGAGTGTTGGATTCGGACTGTGATTGGTAACATTGGTATATGTATGGGCATATACCTAAGTAGGGATGGTTGATACTTAGTGATTGTATCTTACTACTGTGGTTATCCTTAGTGGATTCTGGGAGACCTTCGGGGTCTCGGGGTCCCCTACTGAGTATTGTTATACTCACCCTTGCACAGGCTTCGCCCGCACCTTTTTGTGTTCTATGCAGACGATGGTCAGTAGTGATCGAGGATGAGGGTGACAGACGGGAGGCTTCATAGAGCTAGACTAGAAGATACATAACTCAGGGATGAGTTGTTAGAGATCTGTACCTACCCTTCAGGTTGGAATCCCTAGTGGATGATTCAGGAGTTGTTTTCCCTTTTTACTTGTACTTGTACTTAATGTTAATTTGGGTCTGTATACTGGGCCACATACTTTCATCACACCTTTCTCTTCTATATTAGTACTTGTTCCTTCTACTGCTTTTGCTCAGACTATGTGTGTTATAGGTTGAAAGGCAATTCCTTCCCTTTTTATCAGGGATTTGCCTTTGGAGTTAGTCTCCAGCCCCTGGCCTATGGAAGGCGGGCTTGGGGTTGTCAAGGCACGGGCCCCGAGGACTGGTCGTGACAAATTGGTATCAGAGGAGTCGGTTGTACATCATGACATGGACTCTGATTCTTTTAACATCAATAGTTTAATGTGTTTTGGGTGTGATTATCAGTTTAGGGAAACCAGTGTTGGTGTGGCGGCCGACGTATCCATACACTAGGACTCTGTCTTCTGATTTCCGACTCAGTGCACGAAAACACTGATTGTGTATGTGTTTCCTTTGAAAAGTTTTCTTCATGATTAATTTGTGTCAGCTCACCAGGTATATTGTTTTGACCATGGCGCATCTATTTCTTTTCAGGATGGCCACACATAGGCAGCCAGCTAGTGTTCCGAGTTTCGTACGAGATGGTAGCCCACCGAGCGACGAGGCCTCGGTGCAGGTCCCCATCACAGCGGAGGTACCAGCGGTACCACTACCTATTGGGCTACCGATACCACCAACTCTAGCAGTAGAGAGTGCATGTCATCTGAGTGCATTGCATGAGTTCTATCACCAGAGGCTGCCCAGGTTCCGGGGAGGGACGGACCCACAGGCAGTTGAGGATTGGCTAGAGACTGTTGTGAGCGTTTTCAGATTTCTAGGGACACCAGCCGACCTTATGGTGATCCTTGATGCGAGTCTCCTACATGCAGTAGTAGGCAGATGGTGGAGCCTGATGCTCTAGGTGCATGATGAGGCTTAACTACTCTGGGCAAACTTCGAGAGTCTCCTCCGGTCAGATTTTGTTCCAGCCACCCTTCGTTTGGTGTGGATACAAGAGTTACTGAATCTACAGTAGGGTAGCATGGTGGTATCTCAGTACTCAACGAGGTTCACCAACCTCTTGCGCTACTCCAATGATATGGAATGAGACCCGTTCTTCAGGGCACGGACCTTCGAGCAGGGACTCAGGAATGAGATCAGGGCTTCGATGATCTCCCTCAGTATCCCAAAGCAGGAAGGGGTGCTGGAGAAAGCCCTTATAGTGGAGAGTTTTCTTGCTGATCAGTCACCAGCAGCAAGACCCACCATAGGGTGACACATAGAAAAGTCTTCTGTAGCCGACAGCAGATAGATGTCACAAAGGTCTAAGCGGAACATGCCATATGGTGGGCGACCCTGTGATATAGTTTTGGTTGTGTGGGGCATATGAGACAGATCCAGCCATACGAGGAGTAGGCAGTGCTATGCATGCATCGGGTAGGGTCACATGGCTCGAGACTGCCCAAACTTCCATGAAGATGAGCAGCAGACAGTAGAGGGACCTCCCAGGCAGAGGCAGAGGTTCGTCTGTGGTGGTCTACTGGGAGTAGGCAGATATGGCAGAGGAGTTGTCTAAGAAGCAGGTGGTGGATGACGTTTTGATGCCCTACCACCACCACCACCACCACCAGGAGGTCCACCCCGACCACAGAAGGCAGACAGATAGGGGTGGGCTCAGCTCCAGGCAGTTGAGGCCTATGACCACGGTGCGCCTTAGATGATTCGAGGTACTATCTGTGTCTACTCGAACCTTTCTGCAGTACTTATAGACATAGGTCCGAGTCCTTCTTTTATTTCTGCTTCCCTCATTTAGAGCTCGAAAATTCCAACAAATTCGTTGGCTCGATCCGTACGACTAGAGACTCCTACGGGAGAAGACTCGATGATTACGCATTGGTGTTGGCAGTGTGAGCTTACTCTAGGTGGCCAGAGCTTCGACTGGGATCTCCTCGTAGTGGTGTCGAGGCCTTATGACATCATCTGGGGTATGGACTGGTTATCCACAGTTCATGCTCAGATTGACTACATTAGGCGTAAAGTGCGGTTTTTCCGTGAGGATGGGATGAGGTTTACCTTCACCGGCGAGAAGGGGGCCTTTGTAGCGCATGATGGACTTACCCTGAGGAGGGGGAATCCGATCACACATTAGTTGGATAGCCTCATTCTTGAAGTGGTTGATATGTGGAGTCCGAGTTTTCCTGTTGTGGTGGATCATTATGCGGATTTTTTCCCTAACGATGTACCATGTATACCTCCTCGCAGAGAGGTGAACATCTACATTGACCTGTACCCTAGGACGACACCAATATCTACTCCAGCATATCGGATGGCTCCCACTGAGCTTCGTGAGCTACAAGTACAACTGGAGGGCTTGTAGGGGAAGGGATTTATCCAACCTAGTGTTTCACCCTGGTCATCTTTGATTTTGTTCGCCAAGAAGATGGATGGGAGCTTGTATCTGTGTGTTGATTATCAGTGCCAGAATCAGGTGACCGTGAAGAAAGAGTACCCACTCTCGAGGATTGACGACCTCTTTGATCAGATCAAGGGAGCATGATGGTTCTCGAAGATAGACCTTAGCTCAGGTTATCACCAGCTCAGAGTTCGAGACGAGGATGTGCAGAAGACGGCCATCAGGTGTCGGTATGGCCACTATGAGTTCTTGGTTATGGCCTTCGTCGTAACCAATGCTCCCGAAGTGTTCATGAGTCTCATGAATAAGATCATCCATCCTTACCTCGATTGCATTGTCGTATTCTTCATAGATGAAATTCTGATCTACTTAAGTACCGAGGAGGAACATGCCTACCATTTTCAGGTATTACTGGACACACTCCGAGAGCACCAGCTTTATAATAAGCTCTAAAAGGGTCAGTTTTGGATTCGAGAGGTTCACTTCATGGGACACGTCATCTCATAGGATGGATTTGCAGTATATCCAGTGAAGATTGAGGCAGTGATTTCTTGGGAGCCACCAAAGCATGTGACCGAGGTACGAAGATTTCTGGGACTGGCTGGGTACTATCGGAGGTTTGTGTTAGAATTCTCCAGAGTTGCAGCACCACTTTCAGCATTGACTAAGAAGGGGAAACCCTTCGTGTGGTCAGATAGATTCCAGAAGAGCTTTCATAAGTTGAGGTAGAGGTTGACTAGTTCCCCCATTCCGAGGCTTCTAGAGGAAGGCATGGGGTGCGTAGTATACTACGATGCATTAGGGATCGTACATGGGTGTGTCCTGATGCAGGAGCGAGCAGTGATCGCATATGGTTCTCAGCAGCTAAGACAACACGAGCAGAACAACGATACCCATGACCTGGAGTTAGCAGTATTGGTCTTCACCTTGAAGATGTGGCGGCACTATCTGATGGGTGAGCATTTTACAGTCTACTCTGACCACCAGAGTCTCAGGTATATCTTATCTTTGAAGGACTTAACCTGAGACAATGGTGATGGATTGAGTTCCTCCAGGAGTATGACTTCGAGATAGTCTATACTCCTGGGAAGGGGAATATTTTATCTGATTCTCTCAGTAGGAGATCTATCATTCAGCTGCTAGGAGAGGCCACGTAGCAGCTTGTTGCGATGCAGATATACTTTGTGGATAGATATGGAGTGGACATTCTATAGTCTCTCAAAGTCACTCATTCACTTCATCAGTGAGTCAGGGAGGCATAGCGTGGGGACATTGACTATAAGATACGACGTGCTCCGATATCCACAGGACAGGCACCAAATGGATTTTCTGAAGGTGGGGAGCACATCATTCTTTTTAGAGGACATATTATGGTACTATTTTAATTTCAGGAGGAAGTGTTGTGGGAGTTCCACAAATCTCCTTTAATGGTACATCTAGGAGTGGCGAATATGTATTAGGACCTCCGACGATAGCACTGGTGGCCAGGTATGAAGAAGGAAGTAGCATAGTTTGTCTCACGATGCCTCAATTGTCAGCAAGTGAAGGTGGAACACTAGGTTCTCGCAGGATTAGTTTATCCCTTATAAGTCCCAGAGTGGAAGTGGGATGGGATATCCATGTATTTCGTGATGGGACTTCCACGGACATCTAGGGGACATGACTCTATCTGGGTGATTGTCAACCGACTCACCAAGTCGGCCCACTTCCTACCAATCAGAGAGCAGGGCTCAATAGAGATCTTGGGATGCCTCTATGTACATGAGATTGTGCATTTTCATGGAATACCTTCTTCTATTGTCTCAGACCGAGATGCACAGTTTACTTCTCGGCTATGGAAAGGGTTGCAGAGGCTTTTGGGATGTAGCTTCGCATGAGCACCGCCTTCCATCCTCAGACTGATGGTCAGACTGAGAGGATCAATCAGACTCTTGAGTACACGCTTCGTGCATGTTTCCATGACTTCAGTCACAGCAGGGAGGATCACTTTCCTTTGGTGGAGTTCTCCTACAACAACAGCTACCACTCCACCATCGGGATGACACCTTTTGAGGCACTTTACGACCGACCTTGCAGATCACCTCTATAACATCCCATGTAAGTAAAGAGTAATATATTTTCATATCTATGACTATTTATGAATTAGATATTGTTTTAGAGGCTTAAAATGAGAATAAATCCAATCTTAAGCAAAGAATACTCTAATATTTTTAAAAGATTATTTTACAGCCTTTTGATGGCAAACCATTTTTAAATATAACTATTGACAATTTTATAAGATCTATTTGTCAAAATAAACTTATCCTTTAGAATTGGGACATTTAAATTTACTTTGGATAAATTTTTGGTATTTTTCGGTCAATATACATTTTTAATGAATAGTGGAAAATACTGCAGTTTACTTCAAAACTACTTTTTCATATAATTTAATTATATGGATAGATTATCTTTTTAATTGGTTTTAAAGAGTAATTAGAATATATTTTTACCATTTAATTCAATGGTGGTCATTAGAATTAATTTAACTATGAATTTGGACATAAACAATTGTCGACCTTTTGATAGGTATTGTTTCTTAGAAACATGTTATTTGTTTTGACAGCGGGATTTAATTATAAAATTAATTAATGGAACTTATATGTTTTGAATTTGGTAATGTGAAAATCATTTTTGAATTTGTAATATCAAATATATATTAGGGTAAATTTTGGGTATTGTTCTGAAAAACGTCAGTTTTTTATGAATAGAGAAACCACTAAGTGGTAATTGAAAAAAAAAACTGATTTTTTGTATAAATGAAATTTAACCACTTATATGAATTTAATTTCAAAAATATGAAATACATGGTTGTAATTTAAAAATTAAAATGTGTTTAAATGGGATGAAAATAATTTTTGGTTAATAGTAACTTTTGAGTTTTATTAACCACGATTAGAGGTAATTAGGGTAATTTAAGGTAAAAATAATATTATAAAAATATAAAAATACCTTGAAACATATCCTAGCCTTATTGTATGAGTCATGGCTGACCAATACAAACCATGGGTCAATTTTTGGGACCCTATGGAGCCACATGGGAAAGATAATGACATTAATACCATTTATTTAAAGTAAAAAATTAAAATATCACAAACATGTTTAGTTTTACTAAAACAAATTACAAGGGGTTTTACGAGTTAGAATTTAAACTATAATTATTCATTAGAAAGATAAAAATATTTCCTAAAACATGGTAATTTTAATATAATTTATAGACCTCAAATAAATAAAATTATTTATGACACAATGATGATGCAGTGTTTACGTCATTAATGAATAAATTAAATAAATAAGAAGAGAAAGTTTAAAAAAATATCCAACACATGTACAATACCTATTGGTTGATTTTATTTCGAAAATGGGCCACCTTATCCTATACTTTAATGATTTTTTTAGCTTTAAAAACCTAATTTCCTTTATTAATAAAATAAGAGTTTCATGATTTCCAAAAGAGTACCTCCTCTCCCTTATAAAAAGACCCCACTTCCTACCCATCTCTCACACCTCTCAAGACCTTTGGCTCATCCAAAATCTACAAAAATAAGCTCCTAATATCCCTATATTCATCCTATAAGCCTTACCTTATGCAGAAATCTCTTCAAGAAACCCTTTTTGTTCAAACCAAGAGGAGTTACCCTTTTTAAAGGTAATGTCTTCTGTAATGTTCTTCTGTTTTATTTTGCTTTTCCAACCCCATAAACCCTTTTTATTCCTTTATTTTGTAAAAACACCAGTATCATAAATATAATACGATGTTTTTATGAGAATTATTTGATTTAAACATTCACACACTCTCGTCTAATGGTTAAAGAACATACTGTTTCTGTGGGTGGCGAATTACTACCTCATGAAACGATGATTGTTCAATATTCTTTTAACACATCTCATGGTGGAAATTAAGATGTCACTATATTTATATATGATATATATTATGTTTATTTTTTCTTTATGATTCTTTATTTTTCATTTATGGAATACTTTTATGGTTTCCATTATGGGTAACGCGATATTTTCATTTTTGGATGTATGGACTACCACCCCCTCAAAGTGATTTGAATCGTTAAATGACATATTTGGGACATATAAAGGATGGAGTTAATGATATTATATATGATATTATACTAGATTTATAATATACCTTTATCTCATGTTGATTTCAATCCATTAAATACAAAATAGAAATGAAAGTTGCGTTCATGCGTACGTACGGCTTACTGTCTCCATGAACGGTGCATTTCATCTCTTAACTCTAAATGTTATGTAATATTATAAATGCATGTATATACTGGATATTTATTATATATATTATATCTACATCAGGAATATAATTCTAGAGATAATGGATATTTTGCCACATGAACAACTTGTAATTAAAAGAAGTTTATTTTTAACTCAAGTACCGAGGATCGACAAAACGACGGTTATTAACATAAATGATTACATAATGTTCATAACATGGTAATAAGTTATATAGAAGGAATAATGAACTTCAAAAAGGTTCTTAAGCAAGTATAAATTAACTCTAGTTTATTATTCAGGATATTAAAGAACAATCGAGTCAAGTCGGACACGAGGTAAGGGACTTCATCTCAATCTCCTTTCCTTGAGGCATATTTTGTTTTATACAGAACATTGTTTTATACAGTTTATAAACCCCTTTGACTTTTACATTTATTAAAAAGGAATATTTTTATACGAAGAATTTTACAAAATGACAAAAGGAAGGTTTTGTCTTACGTATGCGGTGACAATGACTTTTCCGCTGTCATGTCCATTATTTGAGTTTCGGCTTCCTCTACAGGCCATAAATTTTTTTAAAATGAAAAATAAATACATTTTTTAATTATCTTTTATTTTGGTATTGAAAATGGTTTTGATAATGTTTTTATTATATCAAGTTGTTTTATTGAGATCTTTTGATTGAAATTTGGAAATGTTATGTTTCCTTTATACATGTTTTATGTGATACGATTATGTTATGGTACTTGGGAATTATTTATGAAGACAGGTGGTTTCGTGATAAACTAAGGGTGGGTGAGCCCAAGATAGATCTCCAATTCATTGGGTAACATGAAGGGGTTTAATTCTATGGTTTATCTAAAGAGATTTAGGGAATATACTGTAATGGGTATTCCAAACGTAACCATGAGGGTTTCTCCCTACGTAAGAATGTTATGAATGCCTCAAGTTACCTTTATGTCTTATTTGTTCTATGATTTATTCATAAATATTATTATTTCATGAGGTATGTTAAATTGCATATATTTTATGAAAAAATTATGATTTCATTGATTCTTTTATAGACATGGACTAATGTTTACTTTCCGTACATTTATATCCCTTACTGAGATTTTTATGCTCATCCCAAGTTTTTTAAATGTTTTTCACAGGTCAAGGGAAAGGTACATGATTTGATGATAGTGTCGAGGAAGCATCAATAAATAATCCATGTTTTATTTTAAGTATGTTTCCTTTGAGGGAAAAAATGAATATTGTATTTGATTTAACCACCTTGTTTAAATGTGGAATGTAATGCATGGTTTTTGATCTAATTCTCTAAACCTCTAATCATTAAAAGATCCTCATTGTGTATTCTTGAAATAACTAAAGATTAAGTAATGTTTGGGGCTGGGGCCTTACAGCCTTTGTGCTAGAATGACCCATGGGATTCGGCACTCATGGGAGCAAGGATGGTGCAGGTTACGATCGAAAAAGTGAAGATCATCGAGGAGCAGATGAAGACTGCACAGAGTAGGTAGAAGTCCAATGTTGATAGGAGACGGAGAGCACTGGAGTTCGAGGATGGAAGCCACATATTTCTATAGGTATCACCTTGATGAGGTATATGGTGATTTGGCGGAGGCAGCAAGTTATCTTTGTGATTCATCAAACCATTTCAGGTCCTCGGCAGGGTAGGCGAGGTGGCTTACCGCCTGGCTCTTCCACCTCAGTTGCACCGGGTGCACGAAGTCTTCCACATATCACAGCTGAGGAGATACATGCATGACCCATCACACATCATCAACCGTGGGGAGAAATACATCAATTATGGGAAACATTCACAGAGGTTACAGTGGAGATTGAGGATCGAAAGGAGTGGGTTATACGTGGACGGTCGATACCTCTGGTGCACGTTCGTTGGAAGCACGAGAACCTCCAAGAGAGAACATGGGAGAGGGAAGCTCATATGTGTGCTCAGTAACCCCATTTGTTTCCTTAGTGTTAGTTGTAACTTTCGGGGATGTAAAGCCCTAAGGTGGGGATAATGTAAAGACCCGGAAATTCCATGGATTGTTTTTAAATATATGAGAATTTTACGAGTCCGCAGTTTCTGATGGAGCTTGATTCTGTGGCCCGGTGTGCTCGAAATCAATTTTTTAAGTTTTGTTCAGGTACGTTCAGTAAACGTACGATCGGGATTTTATATCTTCTGAACCGGTTCTCGGAATTGAAATTTGAGGGCATCTTTGAACTCACAAATTCAGTGATTTCCTAGTGAGACCGTCACCATAGTTGTGTTTTAATAATAATGGAAGTTAGTTTATGGGGTGTTTAATTAAATTAAATAAAAATAAAGGTGTTACATTATTTTTATTTTTTTGGGTGGTTAAAACCTCCATGTGGAGGGTAGATAGGGGCCCACCACACCCTAACCTCCATTTGGAGGATGTTATTAGGTGGGTCTCACCTGAGCCATTTATCTCTTCTAACCCACTTTAATCCCCTTGAACTCCCCAAAAATGAGGGAGCTCTTGAACTTCCCCATAATGGTTCCAATTCACCCTAAAATTAATCAATGCCTCCAATTTATTAATTTTTTAAAACTTTTGAATTCATTTTGAATGTATGGAAATAATAAAATAATAGACAAGCTATTTATTTTGGGTTGGAAACTTTCTCTCTTTTGGAGAAACGTGGTAGAACATCATTCTCTCAATGAAGAATAAGAAGAATGCTCCTCGTCTCCAAAGAACAATGAATACCTTCTTCGATCATCGACCAAGCCAAAAGAGAAGGAGCTGCCCGCGAAGAAAGCTGATGATGCTTCTTCCTCGGATGCTTCTCGATGTTAACGAATTGATGCCACCTTTTCTCGTGACTTTGTCAACAATCATCGAAACAGGCTAGGGGGATTTGAGTTGTTTTATGTATGAGTTTTATTTTCAATCTTCATTGTTCAAATAATGGTTGAGATATGCTGATTGTTAACAACGTAATTAGGAGGGCTTAGACCGCACAAAAACGGTCTGACCCTCCCCCTTGTTGTTCTCATTGTGTTAACGGTAGAGGCGAAGAAATGGCGGCTAGCATCAGGCCGACCGCGAAGAAAACCAGCGCCGCAAGGACATCAGGTCACCAAGAGGGAACGACACCGGTGTTCCACGCAGAAGGGAAGTCACGGCTAGCCAGGCCACAGAGGAGGGGCATGGCCCCATCATGCCGCGCCGGTGATGCAGAACCGCGGCTAGAGCGGGCCGCGGTGAAGGGGCGTCGTACTGGAGAGGGACCTCTGCCAAAGGCCTCAGCGATCGAAGGAGGGCGACTGGTTGAGCTGACCGCCAGCGGTGCTCCAAAAGGCGGGACCCGAAGGGTCCCGTGAAACTCTGAACTGATGCCTAGCACTGGTTCCCTCCGAAGACGGGGGCACGACACTCCCCCGTAGCGTGGCCAGCCTGGCCACGCCGCCGGCTGGCCGGGCCACCTGGGCCGGCCAGACCACACGGGCCGCCGCCGAGTTGGGCCGCCCTTTCCTGCGAGGTCACCACCAGGCCAGGCCGACATGTGGGCTAGGCTGCCAAAAGGCCAAGCCGCTCCATCGGGCAGGGTCAAACCCACAGACTGGGTCAGACCCATGTCCGGACCCGTTTAACCCAAAATAACCTTTTCGCCCCTACCATGGGCTTCAGGTGTCCGATCGATGAACCATCTACGGAGACATAAATCTTAGAGAAAGATAGTTCCTTTGGCATACCCCACATGAAATTTTTATGTAGTTGGGGTATGGCCGGATTGGTTTGAACCTAAAAACCAACCGGGCCCCTAGAACAGAAATGTCAATAACTCACAGACCGGGCGTCCGATTGACGCACCATCTATCGCGTTGGGTTCCTTATGATGAGACAAAATTAAGTGATATATAAACTCTATACTTCATGGTAGTTGATGTATCGACACTTGGCTCGAGGAGTGAACCCTCCCGGAATCGAGCGTGCTGTGTGCGTGAACCATATCGCTGGTTGTGACTGAGATGATAGGATCTTATGCAGACCTACTACTATACCAAGATCCTCCGTGGGTTAGAATGTGACTAAATTATACCAGAATCATCCATGGGTTCGACAATGATGATATTGTACCAGTATCCTCCATGGTTTCGACAATGATGACTTATGTACTGGGATCCTCTGTGGGTTCGACATCGTTGATACTGTTCCAGGATCCTATGTGGGTTCGATAGAGGACATGATTCAGTGACTAAATCTAATAATCTCTACCCCTCTTCACAATTTGTATACCTATGTGATATGAGTCTTTTCTTTCAATTTTTATCATCGATATGATTGACTTTACTTCCATTGTGGAATGGGTTGTTCTTGGACTCGAGTTTGGAGCCGAACTGTTACTGGTAACTTAGGTATATGGGCATATACCTAATTAGGGAAGGTTGATACTTCATGATTGTATCTTAGTACTGTGGTTTATCCTTAGAGGATTCTGGGAGACCATCATGGTCTCAGGGTCCCCTACTAAGTATTGTTATACTCACCCCTACACGGGCTTTGCCTTCATCTTGTTGTGTTCTGTGCAGATGACGGTTAGCAGTGATCAAGGCTGAGGGTGATGGACGAGAGGCTTCTCGGAGATGGACTAAACGAGACGTACCTCAGGGACATGTTGTTCGAGATCTGTACCTACCCTTCTGTTTGGAATCTCTACTGGATGATCCAGGAGATATTTTATCTTTTTTACTTGTATTTGTAATTTTTTTTCAGTTGGGTTTGTATATTTGACCACTTACTTTCAACACACCTTTCTCTTCTATATTAGTACTTGTTCCTTCTACTACTTGTGTTCATACTGCGTGTGTTACATGATTAAAGGAAATGCCTTCCCTTTTATCAAGGATTCACCTTTGGTACTAGTAGCCAGCCCCTGGCCTATGGAAGGCGAGCTTGGGGTAGTCACGGAATGGGCCCTCGAGGATGTGTCGTGACATCAGGGCACTCTAACATCCTACTAATTGAGAGATAAAAATATTGCAATTCATGGATCGACGTTCTAAAGTCATAATAAATTATATGGTAAAATCATAATAGGGAGGACTGGAACACACTAAGGTATTGAGTTATGCCACGGTGGAGTGAGGTTCAAATGGATTAACAATTCAATGTTATAAAGCCATTATATCACTAGTTGGTAGGTCTGAGCGCTTATGCATCGATAGCATGGTCAAATAGAGAGATCCATTTTTTCTTTCAATGTTCCATGAAATATTAGAGGTAAATTGAGGTTCTTGATACATGATGTGTTATTTAGGAATTGAGGTGCTTAAATGATGGTGGAATAACCCCACAATGTGGCTAATTGGGGTAAGGATCTTGTTGTCCTTTGATGAATTATGATAATGGATGATGTTATTCATAGTTAAATTTTGTGTATAAGGGACATAATTTATTCAAAGAATCTTAAATTCATTCGGTAAGTACATTTTCAATTTCATGTGATTAGGGAAATTTTCTTGTAGTTTAATCATCATGTGGAAAGGACGTGTGAACTAATGTAAAAAATTGGACAAGATATATTATATTATAAATTATGCTACATGTTTATATAATCATATGTATGATAAATGTTCGTGTATGGATAACCCATTGTCCATTTTGGGTACATTTTTTGATCAGTTTTTATAGCTAGGCCCATGATTGGAGATATGGGAACAACATCATATCCTATGATGAGAGGAATAAAACCCCATGTAGTTCTTCAATGGGAATATCTATACCTAGTTTTGACCCATATGTAATAGTGGAAATTTTTTATGAATATTATTGTATTTGGACATAGGAATTTATATATTTTCATCACTACATATTCTATAATGATAAGAATCAAGCCAAACATTGTTCTCAAAACCTGATCTTCCTATGAAAGTCTGCCACATATGCGTGGAGGTGGGAAGTTTTATGTTTTATTTTTGTGACTAGACCCGAGGATGAATATTCAGGTGTCACTAAATATGTCATGATTTCAAGAATCAAGTCCCAAATCTTTCTTAAAAATAGGTCTGGTAGGAGACCAACATCCACAGTAGTGGTCTTCTTGGGAGAGGTCCACTTGAATGTTCTATTTTATTTCATTAAAAGAAAATGAACCATACATTTTAATATCCTGATTCAAGGACTAATGTTATTTCTATTAAGTTATTCCATTTAGGACCATGATGAACATTTCTTAAGCTATTATCCCTTGTTCTTATGGGGAATCCCTTACTTAAATTTCTGAGCTCATGTGAGCTAAGCTCAATGTGAGAAACAAGGAATGGAAATGGTTCCTCTCAACATGAAGAGGAGAGTAAGTATATGACATCAGAATTTTGTAACATGTGGTGGTTGGAGAAAGATATAGGAACAAGGAATCCTTATGCATCTCATTATAAGAAGAATAAATCTATACATAGTTCTAGAAACTCATACAGTCTAATGTCATGTGGAAAGAACAACATCTTTGTAGTTTAATGTCTTGTAGTGAGGACAAGGCTAATCTGATGTGAAAGGGAAATAAAAATATGGATGTGGAAAAAATGGTGGTTTGGGCATTACTATGTATCTTGTGATGGCAGGAATCAATCCACATGTAGTTATTAGAATGAGGGACTCCCTGTGTGGTGATGAAACTCACATTAGGATGACATAATTTTATCCTTCCTTCATATATGTCTAGCTCGTGTGTGGATATTAGTTAGTGAGATGGTTCTTCTCGTGAAGTTTAACATCATGCGGGGAATACATCATACCTATTATTTAGTGTCATGCTATACAGACATATTCTGTATAGTTAATATCATGTGGTTATAACATCATACATTGTGTACTTTAAAGTCTTTATTCTTAGACTTGGGTCCCCATATATGAATGAATATGAAGAATTTTTTTTATCCATGTAGTTTAACGCCATGTTGTAAGGACATGCTTAGTTCAATTTGGCATCATGTGGTTATGACATGAGAGGTTGTGTAGTTTAATATCATTCTACCAAAAAATGTGATGTTGCACATTCTTACATCATTCATTCAGTATAATGGTTCTTAATGATTTCTATGAAAAATATTTCTTGGAAAACCATGCATTGGTGGATGGGGGGTGACATATTCCTCGTCCATTGTGTCCAGTGAGTAAGCTCTATTGTGATAGAACTTATGTATAAGGTATGGACATTCCTATTTGATTTACACCTTTAAAGGATTCATTTTTGATATAATTAGGGTCCTGAGAGCCAACACTAGCTCTCCTTAGAAGAAAGAATTAAGGAAAAACTACTTAGTAAGGCTCATGCAATTTGATTCTGATGGACTTTATGGTTGGGAAATGTACACAACATGTTCTCATAAAGCCATGACAATTCATTGAGCCTTTTTACAATTTTTCTCCATCCATGATTTGTCAACAAATTTTTATTTGGAGGAAAGGAAGTTGGAATTATATGGGTAACACTGCCTTGGTCTTGTACACCAATGATTATGACATTTCTTGTGTAGAAGTACGTGTGGTGGTACTATAGGACCGTAAATCATAGAGGTGATTTTCTAGCCATGAATTCTTCTCCTTATTCACCATATTCCAAATTATATTTTACAGAGTCTTATTTAAGGCCTCAATCTAATTATTTTCCACTACATGATAGCGATATGAGTGATTGGACTTGATGTAGTACTCCTTGTACACTTTTTCCAACTCCATAGAACAAAAGATGGTGCAGATGTTCATCAAAATTATGTGAGGAAATATGAACCTGGTGATGATATGGGAATTTTCTAAGTTAATTATATTTGTCATCCCAAATTCCTTGAATGGTATTTCCTCATCCCATTTGAAAATAAGTCAATATTAGTAACGATATAATTGAACTTCTTAGTTGTGGTTGTGGATTATGGCCCCGCCCTAATAGAAAATAACCAAGAAAATTTATTTATATATAGCAGTTTTATGTGCTGATGGATGAATTTTTCATGGATTTAGAATTCATAACATTCTTATTGAATTACACACATTCTTGTATCATGGTTTCCCAGTAATAACCCATACTACTAACATGGTAAGAGAGCCTAGTCCCAAACTGATGGTTATTGCAGAAGCCTCTATGGATTTCTTTATGATGGAGTGATAATATATTTTTTCAATGAATCTAATGAGGATTATTTCAAATCCTTAGATATAGAGGTATTTCTACTCATTTGGGTCATATCAAAGGGTAATGTTCATTTCACATCATTGAATATCTTCCTTTTTGGCTCGATCATTTTGGAGAGTCCTGTTTTTGTGATTACCGATTATGGGTTAGATATCAGTTCATCATGGTATAGGGAATTGTAAACATGATTGATTTATTTTATATTATAGACAAAGATTTATGATACCATTATTTGGTTCATGATACAAAATATTAATTCCTCTTAATCTGGGTTGGTGTGGAATTTGGATGTATTAGCCAATGTGCTGGAGTGAGAATTTTATGATCAGGGAACATGATGAAACATGGGATGAAATGAGAATTCTTTCATTAGTCCCCAAACCTAGCCAGTGATAGGGGATAATTATTCCTTTTTGATAGCATATTATCCATTGATATTATTTGTCACTAGATCTAAATCTCCTTTTCTATTCAGTTATGCTATCTGTTGTTATAAGTCCATTTCCATATCAGTGATGAGGGCTTAGTATTTTTCCTCATTATTTGTACATCCTTCAAATATTGAGAAACAGTAGTGAAAAAATTATTTGTCTAGAGATACAAATTCAATCCCTATACCATCCCGATTGGGCTTTTTATTTTACATTATTTTTTTAAAATGAATTTGGTAGGATCCCTAAAAATAAATCTCCCATATCTAGGGCATGTCATTGGAATAGAAAACCTCCTCATCTGTGTGTTGGGTGTACACTAGTGTACTTTCTAAGGTCAGATTCTCCATGAGTGAATCAAATAGGGCTTTCCCTTTTACAGCCTTATGTGACACAAATGTGATGTCATATTATTGCAGAATGGCCTCATATTGGGGTAGACACCCAGTCAGCATGGGGAGGCCAAGGACGTACTTGAGTGGATAAATAAGAGAGGCTGGATGGAAATCATGGTGTTGTAAGAAATTCCTTAGATTCAACACTGCTATTATTTGAATGAGTCATTTATTCGCGACATTCGAGTGTCGAGTATCAATACATTTCATTATTTTTATTAGATAATAGAGAATATTATAATTCCCCACATCATTCTTCTATACAGGGATAGTTCCCAGTGATCATTTGATCATGGAAACATATAAGATGATTGATATCACTTCCACTGATTCCATAAGAATCGGTTGTTGTAGTTAATACTACTCGGGGCTTTCAAAGAATTCTTTCTTTTCCTCATACTATCTGTAGGTGATAACCTTCATCATTATCCTCTTGAAAGTGAGATATTTTCTGGACAATTTGGATATGAATCATAGAATATAGGCAAGTTTCCTTCAATTCCCCTTAATTATTTGAGATTTCTAGGGGTGAAATTTCTAAAATAGTACTATTTTTCTATATGTTGACCTCTCTGTCATGGTGTCATACCACAAATCTAATGAAATTACATGAAATTACCCTGAATGTACATTTTAGTATATTTTCCTTCAGATTATATTGTCATGGCTTGTTGAAGACTGATTGAAGATCTCTTAAGTGATTGCATCACTATCAGGATTTGACAACAAGGTCTTCATCATAACATTCTAATATCCTCTCCAGATATTGGTCTAAGATATGATGCATGTCACATTGATAAGTGGTTATAACATTCTTTAAGACAAATGGAATTCTATAATATAAAAATATCCCTTAAGGTTCATTGAAGGAAGTATTTCTTCAAGTTTAGGGGCTATATTTATTTGATTGAATAATAAATACCCATCCATGTAGTAAAATATCTTGGAAGATAGTAGTTTCATAGATCACGAGTTATGTGATATTCATTGGGAACTTTTCCTTTGGGAAATGTAGATTAATGTCTCTGAAATCGATGCATGCCCTAATCTACATATTCCATTCCTTGATAGGGAGAATATTGGAAAGCTATATTTTTATTTTACTTATTGTAAAAATATGGATATAACAATTTTTAAACTTCCACCTCTATATTGTTCGCATGAGAGGAGTGTATCCTCATGGATGCCTTCTTGAATCCTCGGTGGTCAATGAGTAAGCTGAAATTGTGCATAGGAATATCTACATTCAGTCCAGAAATTTCTGTATAGTTCCAAAACACATATCAAGATTACTTTTTAAAATCAAGATACATTTATCTATCTTATAGGGGCATGGATTCACTAATTAATGTAGTTCATGGGTCATATTTTGTTCCAAGATTTACGAATTTGAGCTCATTGATGGTGGTGGAGACACCTTCCTCAAATGTGGGAGGGGTATTCCTGAGGTATTCTTCTTCTTCTTCCACCACTAATTTTGTGGAGGCATTCTTAGATAGAGATGAAAATATGGTGGAATTTATGTCACTATCATGATGAGAGAGGCCATGAGAAGAGACAATATCATCCATAACTACTAGAGTCATTGTAGGTATATGTCAGAGATAATTTGATTTTATACTATCACTAGGGAAAGGATGAGCTTGGTCATATGGGGACATGGTCTATTACCTCAACCGGATTTTTGGGGAGCATATAGTCACTATCAATAATACATAATGTATTTTCAAGGGTGGTCCCCAAGCTATTAGAGGTTGAAACAAGTATATCACTATCCACCATGGGTTTTTTACTACCCTTTTGTAGAAAACTGCATCAGCATTTATACCTTCAGAATTATTGTAGGGGTGTTGTCACTATATTTTGTGTTGACCTTTCCATCGATGGTGTATTTCAGACATTGATGGAATGTTAACGTACCACCATGTGGCTGAAGAGACAAGGTCATCTGATCTAGACATTTTATATGGTGTCTTGCTAGATAAACATAAAATCAACATCATATACAAGATCTCCAAATTGATCTTTGATTTTTATAATCCCAATAGGTCCTTTCTCATGCTTAACATACACTTTACTGTTCATCTTTGTGAGAGAAAAATCAATGTCTCTATATCCTAGAAACTAGAGAGTTTTAATTGGGATGAGATTGATCTCAAATCCATTATTAATCATATCCCTTTGGATATCTATATTATCAAGTCTCTCCGACACATATAGGGGTTTGATGTGTCCCTGGATGGAATCTTACAGACCATGCTCTGTGAACGAGATGGCAGTATTGAATTCTTCTAACATGGTCTCCATTTGATATTTCTCTACTATAGAGACTTTTTTCATGAATTCCTATTGTATTTGGGGGGATTTATCAATAGACTCTCTATTTTATTTTGAAATATGGAGAGAGCATTGATTATTGAAATCTTGGATAGAACAACGACCACCTCTTTTATAATGTTATACTTTTGTGCCAGAGGTCAGCACTTCCCTAGGAGGGGTCACTCATTGACTTGTGTCTTAGGGGGTCAATCCATTTGAGGTGGATGGGAATCATTATATTTAGGTGTTTAGGGAGAATATAATTCTTGTGGTTCATGTCATTCCAACCTTCCCTATTTCCTGGGATGATTTGGAAATCGAACCCTAGCTAGGCTGTCATGCATGAAAACTAGGTACAGAAAATAGATGGAGGGTTATAAAACACCACCATCTATTTTCATGGATTTGTGGAGTACTTTACCATGGGTCTCAGTTGAATATATTTTTTCTGTGGGGACATGACTTAAATATTAGGTATTCCCATGCTTGTATCTTTAATTGAATCCTCATTTCCTGCACATGCAACCTCCTATTCCCCGGTTTGGTGTGGGAAAAATGTCCTCAAAAGCAAATTCTTCTTCAAACAAGGGGTCTACCAGTGCATTATGTTGACAGAAAAAAAAGATGAACTCTGTGTCCAGTGATTTTTTTGTTTTGTGTGGGGATTCCTATGATTCTTATGTTGTGGGGAAGAAATCTGCAAGGGTCAAAGATTGATTGGACTAGAATATGAATCTTCCTATTTTTTCTCTTCTTGAATATGGTGGTCGCACCAAATTTTGGGAGACATATCTGATGTTTCCTTCTTGTTCGAGGGGGGTATTTTGGGTCCTCATATTTTTTCTCTTATGGTGATATGAAATAGGTCAACAATTTTATGAATCATCTATTTATTGAGATTTTTTCCACGAATGGTTGGAACTTTATACCAATCACCCTCTTATTCTAACTAGGCAATGGTTATACTGGACATCTTCTCTAAATAGTTTTCTAACACCACCTTCCTAGATTCGACCATGTTGTGAAGGATGTCTCTGAAGATGAAGCAATCTTGAATATTATTTCCCAGCATTCGATGGAAAGGGAAGTAGTTGGGAAGGATAGTGATGTTGAATTATTTGGGATTTCTTGGTTGTGGTAGCTAGAGTAGGTTATTTTCCATGGCTACAAGGAAATAGTTGGAGACTTGTTCATTTTGGAATGAGTAGTATTTATTTGTCCCTTCCTCAACACTCGAGCAGCCAAGTTTTCTTTGTCCTTCTATTCGAGGGATATTTTGTGGTTTTTTTCTTGACAGGATACATATGGTGGTTTGAGACCTTATTTGGTGCATGAATGGGAACTATATTTGGTTTGAGGGTATCAATATTAGCTTATTCTTTGTAAATATTTTCCCTTATACTGATGGAATGATATGAGATTTACATCAGGTTCATTGAATGGA
Source organism: Viscum album (assembly GCA_963277665.1). Lineage (NCBI taxonomy): Eukaryota > Viridiplantae > Streptophyta > Magnoliopsida > Santalales > Viscaceae > Viscum > Viscum album. Next base: position 746,144,731 of record OY728157.1, read on the forward strand.
GTCCTGATTTTTTTATTATTTCTGTGAAATAATTAAACCCACCTGAATACATCATTAGGATCAGAGTTGTCTACAACTAATTTTGGATATTTGAACCATAGAGTTACATAAATTGTTCCTATGAGGGAGGGATGCTGAGTGAATAGGTTAAACTATTACATCTAACAATAAAGTTAGACACCATCACAATTTAATTTTTTTCAGGTCATGAATTTTAGGATTGTCATTTTCCTCCACATAGAGCTAAACAGGTAAATGAACTGATGAAAAGGTCTCCCCATCCTATTACAGATCCTACTGGAAGGCTATTATACCAAACAATGTCTAGACCTATCAGAGTCTCTATGAAACACATCATCTTTTTTTCCTTTTACTAGTCTCAAGGGACCATCATCAGTCCACATTAGGATAAAAAGTTTTTGAGATATTTTTCATGTCTTCTGCACCATCAATGGTCGATATTTTAGGATTTTTAAAGTTAGGAAGAGGCAAAGCTTCATCCACCCATTCAGGGTATGGCACCCTCTTAGGTTTTATAGGTGTGTATCTCCCTTCTATGGATTTCATTTGAGTAGCCAACAACATGAGGGAATTTAGATATTTTAGAGGTACTAATATTTGAGTCTCCTCCCATCTATATGGATTGGCTGAGGATTATTTTTGTGGTATTGTCTTTATCTCCCGCCAATTTTCAACTCATACATAGACTGATTGATTGCACATGTGAGTGAGACACATTCTCCATACAAAGGGAAGTCATTATCATTTTCACCTTCTACATTTATTTAGAATGACTAACTGGATCCAAATATTATTTGATGCACAAATTCCTCTTTGGAATTAGAATGGGAGGAAGAATAATATGCTCTAATAAAAGATGATACATAGTGGGAATATTGCCCCTGATTATCTCATTGTTGAGTTATCTGAGAGTTTATATATCATTCTCATATTATGATAATTATTCCTCCAAGGAAATAACCTCAAATATTATTGGTGGTTATTTGGATGTTTCCACACCATTCCCCTTATCTTCAACAGTCTTCCACCAGAGGTGGAAACTTGATAATCAATGGTGCTATATTTTGGAGCCTTATTTTGTTTCGGGTTTGTGATGTATCAGTTGGTGCATCCAAATCACCCTCCTCTTGGGGTATGTTTTCCTTGTTATGGACCTCTATGTTTTCGTCATGATCCACCATATCTATTATGGTGACAGTGAATAAATTAATAGAGTCATATTAGTCAATAGTGGATATCCCATTACTTTCGACATAGCATGGTGATTCTTCACTCCCTTCATTTGTGTCGTTAATCAAACCATTAGACTTATTGGTCCATTTATGTTTATGAACTTAGTGGCATATAATTTCCTTTTCCATCTCCTACTCTAGTCCCAACCTAGGAGTAATTAACCTATGGTATTTTTTTTGTCATGATTTTCAAAAGGACCTCGAATAGAATAGAGTTGTCCTGCGGTAGAAGGAATGGATGGAACGTCGACCATCAATATTTACCTACAAACCTATATAAGACTAATTATCTCAATTGGGGATGATGATTAAGAAAATTCCACCATACCTATAGGTTAGGGGTTCCCTAGGGACACAATTGGGATTGATTGATCCTATTATATAGAAAATGATGCTTCTAGCTAGGGATTTAATTTTTCCTAGAATGGTATTTGATATAGAAGTTCCACCCAACCCATTAGGATGGGGTTGATCTAGAATCATTATTCATTTTCCCATGATATTGTCAATGGATGATGAACCTTATGATAGAGATTGAGGTATAAATGCCTCTAGTATAGTGGGATGGGGTTTTATACAGTTATTGATGATGTGTCTTGAATCCTCTCTGGAATTGATTATTCATGAGGTGGAGGTGGTGGAAGACATTATCCCAGTCGAGTGAGTTGGGTCTTTTCCTAAACAGATATTATTCTAGTTATTACTTCATTATGTTTGATGTGATGTAGTTGTTCTCGTATAGGATATGGGGGAAATGGAATCTCATGATGAGAGTAAGGTTCAATAGGATTTCATCAGGTTGATCACAACCTTGGATTCTATGTCTACAATGCATTAAAGTTTCTTCTAGGATCCCAATTCAAAGACTTTTTGGATATCCTCTTCATCTATTCATAAGGTCTGGTCACCATTGAAGCAGGGGGATTCTATTGTAGTGGCCAACATGGTCGAGCATTATTAGATACCCTAATCACACCGATGGCTATGACATTATAGGATTCCATATCTATGGGTTTTTTATTCTAGGGGTGTGGAAAATTGCAATGTTCCATACTTTCCCCATCCCCAAATACAGATACATCACATGTCTTTAGCTATCAATTTTTGAAGAGATATGATGAAATGGTGGAAGTAATGTGGAGTATTTGTCTTTTTATTTTCCTCATTTGTATCTAGGTCCATGGAGATAGAATCTAGGTCTATCTAAAAATATAGTATCTTAATGGTCTGAAGGTAACCCTCATATTTTTGATAAGAGAGGTTCCTTGTCATTAGTCACTGATGAGGATCCCACATTGTTTTGCAAATATAAGGCTTGAACCCCTTTTATAGATCTTTTTTGATCTCATAGTAATAAATGGAAAGAGTAAAAAACATGATGGGGAGGTTTTTTATTGATAACTCTCTCCTTATATCAATTTTGGATTCTTCTTCCCTAGACTTTCACACCTCCATCTGGTTAGACAATAGAAGATGCTTCTAGTGGATGCCTATAGACTGGAGTGGAGTGTTGCACTAATTTGATGGGGAACTATATACAATTGAGCTTGACATTTTTATAACGTCTCTATATAAATGCATCTCAGTTCTGATCACGTCTTTATATAGAGGTTTCTAGGGAATTGGAGGATTTCCTAATTCATGGTAGATATTATCTTGTGGAGGTTGACCATGGAAAATATCAAAAGTAGAGTTCATGTGATCCTTCTCTATAATACCATGAGGTTAAAAATCTATGTAATGATCATATTATGCTTTGATTGAATATTTTATGGACCCTTGGGGTATTAATAATGAGTCTCAAACCAAATCAATGTCATTTTCATTAAGAAACTTAGTGACTGTGTCATGGATAGAATATACCGACCTTCCTTTTATAATTTTGTTTGGATATGAACCTATTGTATACTGGATTTCGGACCTTATTTATAATTTTCTAGTGCATCAGGAGTATGATCCTAATTCTGGGAATTGTTTTTAATATTCCATAGAGCTTATTCTTTATTAATAAGAATATGAGCCTATTCTGAGACATTTTCCATTCTCAAATGGTGATCCATGATCAAAATGCGAGTATGAGATTAATTCTAAGCCTTTGGAATATGTCATTGGTCTTTTGGGGGAAGGAATATGATAATTATATAAGGAATGTGTTGCTCTCACTTGGTGATCCCCGTTTGGAATAAGAATATGAGTCTAACTCGATTATGCATTCCCTACCAGAATATGCTGATGGACCTCCATAATTAGAGAACATATATGAGCCGCCTATCATATTGCCTCATAAAGATTCTAGTAAATCCTATCATCGATGGAAGTGGGAATATGAACCTATATTCTATAATCTACTGAAATATTCTATGAAGATTCACTGACTGTAATATGAGCATATCCCAAGGAATGTTTGATTCTCACACGGTGAACCTTAACCAGGATAGGGATTTGAGCTTGACTTGGGGAATTCAGAGTATGTCATTCTTCTTCTCTAACAGAAATATCATTTTGTCCCAAGGCATGTGACCCTCTCACATGGTGAGCCTCAACCAAAATGAAGATATGAACTTGATCATGGGTCGTTGCAATATATCATCAGACTACTTCGACTGGCATGTGACCCGGTCACGAGGTATGTTCTTGCTCTCACCTGGAAAGCCTAGGTTGGAATATAAATAAGATCACAGTCCAAAACCACACCGTTTAATTGAATGTGATGATAATTTTTATGGATATGAAAAATAATTTTTTATTTCTGTTGAGAAAAAAATTCCAAATTATCAGAGTATTGAGCTTCCAGGGATATAGTGATAGGAATGTTGATTAGTCTCTATATTTGTACCATTGTCAAAATATTCTGATTGAGTTATTTATATTTTTAAAATATGAAATGAAATTTTAGAAATGTGTATGCATGGATATAATTCTTTATATTTTTTTCTCCATTATATACTAAAATTTATCTTCGATTATTGTGGGAAAATGAGCCCACATTTTTCATCCTTTTTATCCATAATACGTTGATGGTATTCATGCATGATGGTTCATATATGTGCCTTCCCCATGATTTCTACATGAAAATGACCATAAACTTGTCTTAAGTGATAATGGATATGAGCCTACTCACTAGTTACGATGAGAATATGATGGAATAAATCATAGTTGAGTGCTGGTATATGAGGATAATCATGATTATCAAGAACCTTATACGCCATAAGTGTCATCCTTTCTACCCATGCATGGGTGTTATAGGTGAAAATATGTCGGGTGGTACCTTCAGTAGGAAAATGGGTACCAATGGAATTGAACTAAAGACTGAGGTTGGAAGGATCCTTATTCATTGACCCATGAACCATAAGGGATAATAATCCCCCCCCCTTGTACACCATCATTAGATATTTGAAATTGTTGATTGTTGCGCTCTAGGAATAATCTATCAAATTGGTTGGTTGTGAATATGAGGGCCATAGGTTTCACTGTACCTTTCCTTGGATGGTGCAGACTTGTTGGTTTCAACACTTGAAGACCTTCACCAAATTCTCAATGGATAAGATTGTACTATGTTGATGGTATTATTAGGTCATTCAATTCCCTACCCTACCCTAAAGATTTTAGGCCAGTGAGGTCATCTAGTGGATCACAGGGGTTGCAGTTATAGCTAATTTTTCATAACAGCCCATGGATGTAGTCTCTATCTCATATAAGGGTGTAATTGATGATAGAAGTATCTTCATTCATGAATAAAAAAAAATTAACAAGGTTACCAATTAGTTAAATATCATAGTCGTAACGCATGCTCAATCAGATAAGCATGGTTAATACAATTATCCATTATTCTTGATTCATCCATTATTCTCTTGAGGAATTGTCAAAGTGATAATGGAATTATTTTATAAGAACCCCGATTATAGAGGATCGAATTTAAGATTTATTTCACGATTATCATCTATGAATGTGTATGATATTCCAATAAAGTGTCCTAACATATGGAAAACAGGCCATCCTTCTATTTGAGGGTTTTATGTCTAGATATTTATTTTTGTTTACATTCATTATGGAAAGAAAAATGTCCCAATACCTGATTAATTAAACATTTTATTATTTGATACATTCATTTTAGGTTCACTGTTTTTGTTTCCCTAAAATATTTGGGTAGCTTTTGTCCAGTCATTGTATTGTGGGGGGTTCAATGTTTTGCACAATCAATATTGTCAGGCCCACCATTTTTTAATACTTCATAGAGAGACCCAATAGTTCCCACTTCCATAACTTGGTACTGAATTGCATTGTAAAGGAAAGTATTCCGTTGGTATTTTAGACCCAATGACACATATGAATTCACATTGGTTGATAGGATGAGAGGTCGGGCTCATCACAACCTTTTAAGGGAACTATTTCCAACACTGTGAATCTCTTATATATTTATGATATGCTCATGAATCTCTTCCTAATCCCAATCTGAGACCAATTTCACTAATAGAAGGACCATAAGTTAAACACTTTTACCTGAAAAATAATAGCATCTCATTAGTGAATCTATTTGTATATATCTGATGTTCTTCATCAATTTCCCTTTGCTGTATAGTTTCTTATATATTGAAGCTGTATAACCAGGAACTCCAGAGTTTCTTGTTATCTTGAGAGGAAATTAATATCTTAAGGATGGAATTGATCCATTACGAGGAATCTTATATATCCATTTCAATAGTAGTAATCAAAACCCATATAGTTCATTAATACCATGAAATTTGATGTCATAAGAAAAGGAAATATATACAAGAACTTTGGAACCTAGTATTTGACCTCGAACCTCATGGAAGAATCCTATGTATCCTAATTATAACATGAATCAGTGTTTCCATATTTCATTCACACCCTTTAGTCTTTCCCCATGGTGGATTCCCTTGTAACTAGGGTGATTATATCATGGCATTGATTGAGGATTACACACTAAGGTTTCCCTAACTGGTGGATATTCAGGATTCTAATTATGTGATAATTGAAACTCCCAAGGACCACATTATCAATTCTCATTATGAGGACCATGGGATTTCAAGTAATTAGCCACATTGCATATTGGTGTGTGGATTATGTGCTAGGACAGCTCATTGGTTTCTTAATGTTTAGTGAAGAACTTTGGAAGTCATCTCGTGTATCTTGTTTATGGAAGGAATTGGATTCATCATTGTTTAGTGATATCTCAATCCTTTGGTGTATAATGAAAGATTATCATCCCATTATAAAGATTGGGTCCTAGTGGGAGGAATTTCATAGATAGTGAATGACATACATTAAAGTGTATACCCATCTATGTTTGGGCTCGGGCCTTAGGAAGGATTCCTACATATCTTAGTTATGGCCAGAATTAGAGTCCTCATAGTTCAATGTGCTCTCAATCCATTGGTGGATGAGAAAATATGACCAGCATATGGGAGAGATTGGGTCACAATAGTTGGAATGTTCGAGACATGGAAGGACTTACACCGAAGTGGATTCCCATTTTAGTTTGGGCTTGAGCCTTTGAAAGGCATCTTATGTATCATGTTTATCGAAGGAATCAGATTATTCATAGTTCAATGAATTGGTTAATACTTACTAAGGCTACCCCTATAAGAGGGGGAAATTGTAATATTCCACTAATCTGGTATTACACTATGTGGTTTCCATTATATTTTGTACATATCCTATTGTTCTGCTGATCAGGGCTTACACACATAGGTTTCTATTATATATAGGAAATATCATATTATGTCATTGATCGGTGCTTACACATTATGGTTTCCCTTTTCATGATAGAGTCTTGTGATTTGAATGATAATATCATTGTGATTTCCAAATCCCATGTGTTATATGATCAGTGTAAGAAATAAAATTTGGAAAATAATTAGTCATATTGCTTGTGGATAAAAGACTTATGGGCTGGGACTACCCTTCTGATGTTTTAATATGGAGATTGGGACTTAAGAAAGAATACTATATAACCTGGTTATAGTATGAATCAAATTAATAATAGTTTAATATGTGGATTCTTACACACTAACATTTCCCTTTACGGAGGTTACACAATGTTATCAAGTCATGGGATTCCCAATTGACCTGGCATGTTGGTCTGCCTAACATGCATTGTTTTTCTACTCAAAAAGCCTTAATTGTCTACTTAACATGTCATAGGATTTCTACCAGACATGTCTAAATACAATTAAAATATTTAGTATACATTCCTGATGTAAATCACATAATATGTGTGGTATGTCTGAAGTTCATTTCATGACCAAGGATGAGTTGTCTAAAGGACATTGCAAGACTCAGCTGGATTTTCTTGAAATCCATCCCAATATCTTGTCTAACTACTTATTGGGAATCACACGACCCAAGTGAATTATCAAATTATCATGGTGAAATGTGGATGAAACACATGGAGGGTTTTTCTAGAGTTAATATGACATGTCTGCAGTTTTCTGCAATTCCTGGATGACTTTTCTGGGCGACCTCACAAAAGTAGACTGACACATCTAGTGGAAATTATAAGAGCCAACTGATATATTTGGAGGTAATTGTGAGATATAGCTTGAATTTCTATAGGAAATCATGAGAGACTGTTGAAATACCATGGTGCTATTGTGGGACATTTATGGCATGTACTATTGCTTCTGTATTATCTAGGTGACATGTCTAGAGGACATCGCGTGGCCTGGTTGGCAAGACCTTAGGGTTTTGCGAGATTGGGGTGGTATTCCCAAGGGTTCCATGAGACTTTCTCTGACATGTATAGGGGACTTCGAATGATCCAAATAGTATACAAAATGAGGGTTTTCGTAATATGGGAAACATTTCCTGGTGTTTCCGTGTGAATTAATTTTCTTATAAGAAGCCTAAGATAATTATTGTATATGATCTCCATATAATTATCCATTCATTTTAGTATTGGTTCGGACATTTTAATGCATATGCTTTAGATATTTTTAATTTTAGATTTATTTAGGCCTCATTTGATATACCATGTATGCTGGATGTGCATCACATGACATAGCAGAACTCATTTGTCTAATATATTAGTGATTATGAGAAGTACCTATGCATATTTCATGATCAATATAATTGTTATCTGAATCATACCTAAGGGAAAACATTCCCAGTCACAAGATTATCCACTCTGAGAAATATACTCTGATTCTTGGATGTGCTGGTGTGAGGTTCCTTGGAAAATTTCATTCATTTTTCATGTTGGGTTTGGGGATTTATAGGCCCTGCCACCCTAATTATTCACCACTTTTCATGGTGTGTATCATGAAATTCCCAGATGGTGTCGATGGAGGGATTTTATATCACCTACTTTTACGAGGTTTTAACAAAGCTTATTCCAAGGGAGTCTCATGATTTATAGTGACCATGAGATCATACTATCAATGACCAATTTAATGAAATGGGTCCAATTAAAGGGGTATTTCTAAATCATTCATACATCATAAGGGTCCTTCTTGTTATCAGGTAGAGATGCTTTAAGAGTTTTTCAATATCAGGATCCTTGGTTAAAGGATTTCACATGATCTATGATTCTTTATCTGGGATATTCTATTAGACAACGATGGATTTCTAGGGGGACATTGTGTGATCAAACCAAATTCTAATGGGTTCTTCTGAGGTCATACTCGTGTGCTATATGATTTTTATTATCACAATAGGATCATGTCATCTCACTTTTATTTCCCTCATTATTTGGTAAGGAATTTTTTGGTTTCATTGGTTTTCTTGTGTCATCGGAGAAAATCATTCCCCTTATTGGTGATATGTCACATGATCAAAAGAAGGTCCTAGAGAGATGGATGGGAATTTCATGGAAAATTGAATCTTTTTTCCTTGAATCTAGAGAGGGATTTCAAGTTCATCTGAACATGTCGGAAGTCCTACACATGATAAGGTTTACATTTCTGTTGGATCTTATGCAGAAAAGCGGACATTTCACCAGGGTCTTAAAGCGTCTTTTGAATCCCTTGTGTCTTGTATCATGATTTTTAAGAACATGGTATGTGATCATATTTCACCCTTTTATTTCCTCTTATTATATTACAATTTTTGGTGATCTCATGAGGTTGTATGAGTGTTTTCGAAGACAATTGCTCTAAATATCAGTGACGTGTCACATGGCCAATAAAATATACTGTTGAGATGCACATGCATTATCATGTACCAAACCTTCTTTTTTTGTGGAGCCAAAGGGGTAGTTTAGGAATACTTGGATATGTATAAATATTTTTGTGTGATGATGGTGATATGTTTATGAACTCTTGTAAGGAATCTTGCAAACCGCCCGGGTGCATCAAGTTGTTTTTATGACCGGAAGTGTCTCCCACCTTTGGATTCCTTTCACATGTTTTTCAAATATTTTTGGATGTCTTATCAGGTGCCTGCCACCATACAATTTGTGTGTACTAAGTGTCTTTTTCTAGCTACTTTCACATGATAAAATAGTATCCATGATGACTTCACAAGAACATGGAGGTTTATTCAAAGGGGATTCATGGGATATTTTGCGGGCTAAGTGTTGTGCATGACCATCCGTATGACCTTCCACAGGTCATGAGATTATGTGTCTCCAAGAGTTTCATATGATCTACATGATCATTTCCACCTTCAATATCTTTTTCTTTATGGGGAAGATAATACCTATATTCTGGTATTTTTTCCCTTGTGAATTGTTCCATGATCATTTGGCTGGAATCAACACTCATTTAGCTTCTATTGTTTGTTTAGTAAAGGTTTCACAATGAAAGTGGAAATTCATGTTTATATAATCAATTTTATTCATTAATATATCCTCAAAGGTAATATAATATATGTTTTCTAATTATTTATTATGTTTTAGATTCACTTCATAAGTATTTTTTGATTAATGACGATGAAGTTGGTGACAATATTGGTTTTCTAATTTTAACAAAAAAATGTGATACAATAATAAAAGCATTAAAAATAATATAACCATTCTAGAATAATAATAAAAATTCACAATAATTAATAATTAAACTAGTAGTTAATTCTCCATATTCATCCACGATATAAATTTATATAATTGTTCAAGTAGGATATTAAACTGACCCATGTAAGGACAAGCTATAGTCTATAAGTGATTATGATTGAGAAGATGATTATTTTGGAATAACATCATTGTTAATGAATCCAATTTATATTATTTATATATTTTTAAGGTGGTGAAAAACTTTTTAATAAATTTATTTGAAGATGAAAATAATCAATGAAAAATGAAATATGTCACCTTTGTGGAGGTAGTACTCCAAACATATACACATGTGATGTGTTAATTTACATAAAACATAGAAGTGGTAGGAATTGGTTCATATTTTTAGAATCATAATAATTTTTACAATATCATATTTAAAAACATTATTCCTCTTCTGAACCAGTTGTGTAATCCCATTATGAAAAATGGACCACATCACTTACGGAGGTGGTAGTCCACATGAAACATAGGAAACATTTTTGTTTCTCATATAGTTGGGAGGAAGGTAAAAAAGAGATATTACATTAGTATAAAAAAATTTAAGAGATTTATTAATACTTATGTTATTATAATATTAGGTATTTAGTAGGATTGAGGTGGTATAATAACAAAATAAATGATAGACCTTAGTTGATAATATTACCTCTTCCTTTAGATGTTTGCCTATGGAGAACACCTCAAGGATCCTTAACATGGTATTTTAGAAAGACTAAGGATCATATGAAGTAGGGAGAGAGTTAATGGGAGAGTAGGGTATAGTTGTTTTAGATATAATTATTTTTAAATGGTGGATAAATGTTGTGGAAGTGAGCCCTTTAATAAATGAAATAATGAAACTTTAGTAAATAACCATTATTTTAAATGATTGAATTAAACTATTCAATGTTAAACGCTTCCAAAAATTGAAATAATGAATTTTGGGGAAATATAATGTTGTTAAATCCTCTTCCATTCATTTTTGCAATTTTTTTAAAAAATTTAATTATATTACAACTAGATTGCTAAGATTTACTATTTTAATTTCTACATTGGTAACTAGTTTTAACCCAAAGTAATTTATACTTTATAAAAAAATATACGGTAATCCCTTTTAAAAAAATTGATTTCATAAAACTAAATTTATGTTCCATGTAATCTAAATAATTTTTAAGTAATATAAAACTAACATTAACATCATAATATTTATGATATAGAAAACGTTTTTTTAGAAAATGGTGTTTCCAATGTTATGTGTTCCTTGTATTATTTAGTATTCATAACTGGGTGAATGGAGTTAAATATATTTACATTTAGGTTGAAAAAATATATTCGATTCATTTTTTATAATTGATTAATTAAATTTATTAGATAAAATACACAATTATTATTATTATTTTTCTAAAATAAATGTTTTTCCAGTATCGTATTAATTAACTTTAATCCAAATAAACATACATTTTTTCCAAAAAATTAAATGGGAATTTATATATAATTTGGGTATTATTATTCAGAATATAAAATCCTTTTTAGAAAATAAAATTTTAAAGGGTGACAAAATTTCATTATTATATTAGTGCACATAATTCAAAAAACCATTCTTAAGAAAAAGTTTAATTTTAAGAATAAATTTTTTTTTTATATTATATATTTTTACATAGTTTTCATAAGATTAATTTAATTGATACCCTCCGATTTATCAAATATAATATATCATTTTTATTTAATAATTTTATTTTACTAAATTATCTCAATTTTCTTTTTAGTTTTGTGTTATATATAAGACAATATACTCAATGTAGTGTAAGGAAACTAATTCACTAAAATCAATGTTTGTATCATTATTTATAGGAATATTAGTTGTTTCAACAATGAATTGAATTTTTCAGGAATTGGTAATATATTTATACTGACTTTTTAGGTTACAAGTTGTGGTTAGGTATTTGTTGAATTTATTTGGTTTATTTTTAACCATAATATTTGTTATTGTGTATTGTTTCTTATGTTAAGTCATGGGTTAATATAATGTATTATTTCATTAGACTTATTATAAGGACCAAGAATTAAGTATTATATATTCTAGTGTCCATATATTGGAGATAAGATGCTCCATATCCATCGAAAAAGGATATCTATAATGTGTCCAACTACTACGATGCCTCACTCCTAAACTACAACCTAGATCTCCTACTGAGAGTGTCTGCCACCACATTCCCCTTTCTAGAAGTATAGAAAACCTCAAATTAATAGTCCTAGATGAACTCTATCCATCATCTATATCTCATGTTCAGATAATTTTGAGAGAATATATACTTGAGACTCTTTCTGTCAAAGTAGATGATAAACTGCTTGCCCATTAGGTAGTGTCATCACAGCTTCAATGCGAAGCCTATAACAGATATCTCAATATCTTGGTTTTTATAGTTCTACCCATGTTTCATCAATAGGAAAAAACCATAGGAAATCACATCATGAACCTATATCAAAACAAAACCAAGTTTGGTCCCTAATGCATTATAGAAGACCGCATACTCAACACCTTCCTCTAGTAATCTTGGGATGGGAGAACTCTTCAATCTCTGCCTCAGCTACTAAAAACTCTCTTAACTCTTCTCCATCCACATGAATTTTCCCCCTTTTTTATAGATCTGTCAAGGATTCTTCTACTCTAGAAAATTTGGTTATGAACCTCTGATATTACAGAGAAAGCCCAAGGAAAATCTATAATTCATTAACATTCTTGGGGGGCTCCCAAGAAAAAACTGCCTTTATCTTCACTGGATCTACGGCCACTCTAGCCTTGGAGATAATGTGTCCCATAAAATGGACCACCCAAATCTAGAACTAAAAATTCTAGAGCTTCCCAAAGATCTTGTTCTCTCGGAGTGTTTCCAAGACCATCCTCATGTGTATTATGTGTTCCTCCTTATACACTGTGTATACTAGGATATAATCAATGAAGACCATGATGAATCGGCCTATGTAAGGCTGGAATATCCTTTTTATGAGTCCCATGAACAATTCTGAGGCATTCTTTAAACCAAACGGCATCACAAAGTACTCATAGTGGTCATACTGACATCTAAATATTGTCTTTGGTATATCCTTGTCCCATAAATGAAGCTGGTGATATCCAGATATGAGGTCTATCCTTGAGAGCCACCTCACTCACTTATGTTGATTAAAGAGTTCATCAATCCTCGGTAGTGGATACTTTTTCTTCATGGTCACTTGGTTCTAGCACTGGTAGTCCACACATAATATCAAGCTCTCATCTACATTCTTGGAAAACAAATATGAGGATTCATGGTGTGAAACACTAGGTATCCGAAATCCTATCATCTACAAGTCTTATAGTTGTAACATTAACTCACAAAAATATGTTGTATTGATCTGAGATGAAGGTTTATATATCAGTGTCATCCTGGAGAACAAACCAATGTAGAATTCCAAATCCCCGTGAGTTGGTAATCATGAAACATATTTTAGAAATACATCCTCATACTCATCCACCACTACAAGAAAATGAGGACCCATCTACATCTAATACAATGAGGGTCATGTTAGACAACTGGTGTGTGATCAGTTTCACCCTTATATGTTTGATTCAATCATATCCTTATTGGGTTTCCTTTTCACTGAAAAAGGAAAACCTAGTCCCATCTCCGTAGACACAGCAAATTTTGATCCTAAAACAGTCAATATGGGCATGGATTGTGGATAACTAGTCCATACCAAGGATGATGTCTTAAGGACTCGATGCTACCACCAAGATATCCCAATCAAAACTCTCACCCCTAAGAGTAAGGGAACTATGTCAGCACCATAGTTTGATCATTGAATATCTTCTCGTAGGGGTCTATAAGTGTAGGGATTGAGTCAACAGTTCCACTGTAATATCTATGTCTTGAACAAGGTTTATGGAGTGAATAGAGTGATTAGAACATATGTCTATGAAAACTACATCTATAGTGGAAAAGACATAGATCATACCTATAATCAACTAAAGAGCACTAGGGTTGTGATCCACCATCACCCAAATCTAGAATTGTCCCCATCCACTATCTCTCTAAGCCAGTGGTGGACCACCAAATGGTGTTGGTGTTAGTACCTTGAACCTCTTCCCACCTCCCACTGATTTTCCATATCCTTTGTTACTTACGCCGCCTAGTGGACCACATTGTTCCTACATTCTTCTCTACCTCAGTAGTCCCTCGACTGTCTGCTGGTCATTCATACGACGAGTTGGGAAATCTTGAGCTATGTGTCCTGAACCACCACATGAGTAGAATAGCCTGTCCTTTGGCTGAATCTCTCTACCATGGGATCTTTGTCCCAATAACCCCTTATCCTAGGGTCATCCCCTAAACTATCTCATCCTCTTGGATCCCTATTTCAGCTATCATCTACCTGTCTCCAAACACTCAGCTACCTGATGCTAGGCAGAATCTCCCACTACTAGTTTCTAGTCCACCAGAAATCTCTCTACTAGAAGAGCTCACTCCATTAGTACCCCAACATGTTTTGGAATGCTATGGGATATCTTGGATTCTATTATACATCTATGTAGTCCCTTCTCTAAGGTTCCGGACCTGAAGAACGGTTCGCACACCATATCTGTGGAGTAGCGTGAAAGATATGTAAATCTCACAGAGTACTCTGCTGCTATAGGGATACCATTCTATAGATGCAGTATCTCTTGTATACACATGAAGTATAATGTCACTAAAAAGAACTTCTCCTTGGAGATACACTCATAGCCTGTCAAAGTGACATCTGTCTCCTTATGCGTCTGGATCAATAAGCTCCACTATCTCCCCACTGACCCCTATAGAAGACTCACGTCTATGACTATTATCTAGTCGAGAGGAGTCCTCACTAGGTGGAAGACACACATAACTAACTCCAAACCATCCTTAGATACTTGGGGGTCTAGCTCACCCCTGGACATGGGAGGTTGATTCCAAAAGAATTCATGCAACACACTCAACCTATGTGTATCCTCTACTAGTAATGCTGGTAGTAATAGATGCTCTTTAGGTGGTGGTATCATTGGTACACGTCTCTAGAGTGATATCTACGGTACTGGTCCCTATATCGCCACCTCATCGCTAGGTGTATCATCCCCATGATCACGCATCAAAATCCTGGATGACTGGCTGTATAGAGGCTTCCTGAAATAGATCAAGACATACCACAGTCAATAGAGTATACATGGTGAGCTGACAAAAAATAAATATGGACATGAGAACACACTCAATACTATATGGTTCAAGTACCATTTATTTTTCCCTACATCCAGTTTTTTTATTTATCGAAATGAATAGAATAAATCAATGAATAGGTGTATGGATATGTCGTCCTCCACACCAATATTGGATTCCCTGTCCTGGAATCCAAACTCAAAACACTTAACATTGTTGTCCCAAACCAACTCAAAGACTCTTTGTTCTTTAGGTAGAACTATCCTAGATATGATACCACTCTTTCATGACCCATCTCCCAAGTCCCATGTCATAACTACCCCAATCCCATAATCAATAGGCTAGGTGCTAGCGACTAGCCCCAACTGGGAATATCCCACAAATTGGAGGAATTTTCTAAAGTACATGTACATACTCACATGTCTCCAAGATAAATTTATGAACTAAAAACACTATGTAAACAAGAATTAATACCTATAAAATACCCACATATAGTAATAATAAAAAAATGGAATGTAAAAGGGGCCAAAATACAAGCCCAATCAAAAGGAAAAGTTCAAGCTCCTGAAATTCATCCATAGAAAACCCTATCTAAATCGTTGGTATAGAAACAACTATATGATGTTACTGAAGCAGAACTATTCTATCGGGCCTCTCTCTAAGAACCACCTAGCCTTGGTCCACCAAAGAATCCATCATATAATTTATCATCTACATAAGACATGACATGTGTGGGCATATCCCGTACAAGGGTGAGTAAAACAATACTCAGTAGGGACCCTGAAAACAAATAGGAAAATTTCACTAAGGAATGAACCAAGGAATACCGCAAAGGAAACACATTAATTACACCACAAATGAAACACATGAATAATATCCAATACCTTCATCTCACACTGGTATAAGTTTAAAGTAAAAAAGAAAAAGATTTACAGATGTAGTACAAAGGCCCCTCAGTCTCTATTACACTAGAAGTGTCAACGATGCATGGAACATCGATGGTTCAAGGAGCATAGATGGAATGCTAACCCTCAATGGTGCTTGTAGTGTCAATGTTTCCCATATCATTGATGAAACCCATCACAGTGATGGTGCTCAGGGTGTCTACGGAACACGAAGCATTAATGGATCACAGAGCATCTATTTTGCACAGAGCGTTAATGGAAAATTGAGTGTTGATGGTGCACGGAGCATCAATGGTGCATTGAGAATCGATGATGAAAAGACAATTAATGGGCCAAGTAACCCCCAAGTCATGTAGTCAATAAGATCACATATTCACATCCATTTGCAGGATTCCACTCATAGTGTGCTTGTTCAAGGAGAACATACTCTTCAAGCCATTAGGTTGTATACCAACATCCAAAAAAATCACTTAGTGTATCTCAAAATTATTTCCTTTTCATAAGTTTCCCAACTTTGTAAACAGATCATCAAATAAAAACACTGTTTGAAAGATATGGCCAATTTAGTAAAAAGTGGAAGGTGTGCCCGACCCACCTTTTTCTCACCCGACCCGACCCAACTCGACCTAGTCTCGTCCAACCCAAACCAGCCTAACCTGTTATGATGATAGAGTGGTCTAGTTATGCATCCCCACCCCCCTTTCATGGGCCTACATTGCTCTACCAAATGAGGCCCACCCTTTTCATTTCCCAATAGTCCAGATGATCGCCCAACCACGTTGCCAGTTGGCTCCCCTAGTCAAAGCGGTCGGCCGCCACATTCAATGTGGTCGGTCGCCATGTCAACTAACCTATGGCCTCTACAAATGGTCTTTCCTCTAACATGGATTTGATTCATGTCCTGCCACAGCTTCTGTGACCTCCTATCACGACCTCTAGTCATCGCTCACGACCTCCACCATTATGGGCTCCACTAGAGCGATCCCTCCTGGATCGTGTCTTGCCGTCGCCACCGGCCACCCTATTGGTGAAAAGTTCCCACCATTACTCACATAGAATAAACACCCATACCAGTCTTGTGATGCCTCCATTATTGTATTCCCTTCCACACTCTGCTTGATCCGGCCGGAGCTGGCACCTTCGACCAGTATCTTGCACTGCCACCGCCATACACCATTAGAGGCTTGGACCCCCACCTCTCATATCATTGTTCTTTGGACCGACGTTGAAAATATCCACTGATTATTTTTCACAAGGAAAGAGTAATGAGAAATCAAATAAAATGGGGGAAAGAGACCAAGAACATGAAGGCCCAAATTGATAAATCTTGGACCTTTTTGTGTCGACCCTGATCCATTCATGTTAGAAGGTATAATGAAGCACAATAAAATGATATTTACAATGGTTTATCATCCCTTTAATCCCCTTAATAAATGTTTCCATCCAACAAGAATGATTAAACCATGGGTAAACTTTTTTGTGGGTTGTTCCATTCTCATTGTTTAAATATAAGGGGAAAAAGGAAATCATGGAGAGTTCGATACCCAACATCAAGGTTGAATTTTCAATTAACGAATAATGAGGTTCCATGTCATCGTTGATCCTCAATATTCTAGTGTTATTCAGTATTCATTAGTGAGGTTTTCATCTCATTGCCGTAGAGTAATTTCCATGGTTATGGTGATAACACTGAATTTTTTAAAATAGGTATTAATTAAAAGAAACCAATTAAGTATCAAAAAAAATATTTTTATTAAAATTTTTTCATAATGGTTACATATAGTTTGTAACTTTCACAGTCGACCTACATCAGTTTATTTTAGGAATCTCCTAAGGTAATGTCTTATAAATTAACATAACGATGCCCTCAGATTTCTGATCTAGGCACCCATTTAGAATTTATTTCTTTTTAAATAAGAAACCATCCTCTATCTTTATTAAAAAAATTATCATTTTCCACCGTATCTTTCTGTGCATACCGAGCCTTGGAATCTCACGTCGTCTTAGTTCTTGGTCTCTAAAATTTCCCAATAAATTTATAAAAATAATAATAAAGAAAATATGAGTCATTACAAATACCCTGATCAGAGGTCGTACATTGAGAAGAATTGATCCCCATGAAGTTTGTCAAACAAATAATCATTCCTTATAAGAGGTTGTTTTTTATTTATGTAATCCTAATAAGTTCTTTAGAATCAATTCACATCTTCATTGCTAAATCTTACAAGTTTATAAAGAGAACAGGTTCTCCACATGGAGATATACCTAGATGAATAAAACAAATCTCCAAACTATCTTAATGTTTCATCTTTAATTTCTCTAACTGCACTTATGATATTTTTATATGATCATTTATATTAGCTTGGATTTATGTGTGAGTTCAATTGAGAACTATGCCTATCTTTTTTGGGGAAATCCTGCAAACTCTTTATAGAATTCGTTAATGTATTTATAAATAATTGGTACACCTACATTATTTATACATTCACTTTCTTTTCATTCGTAACCAATCATTTCCATAAAAAATTAAATAGTTGGTGGTTCATAGTAAGACTCAATATGGGATATCTCCCATTTAAAGATAATTAGGGGTTTTCTATTCAAGATAATAGAATTCTAATTTCTTCTATAGTTGATCATGGAATTATTGTTTGAAAACCAATCCATTCCATGTATTATGTTAAATTACACCATTGTAATAACCACTATGTTTTTGAAGATATAGTACTGACCAAAGTTAACAGGGGGTCTCTATATATTTTGATGCTTGAATTTTTACTCCATGAGTTTTGACCAACAACTCTACCATAATCATTTCTAGTATTATATTGATGTTATTTGTAGTCTTAGAAAAAATATAGGTATGTATAAAACCATACTAAGATAATTTACTTTATAGATTTGAGTGTATAATTAGTTTAACTACTAAAATATCATTTGGAGCCTCAACATCATCCATTGTGATTTCAAAATAATGAACATTATCTTATTGCTTCTGGTGGGGTGGACTATATTTTCGCTCTATTTTCTTTTGACTTGGATATTAAATAGTGAAATTTTTATTCTCCCCACCCATGAATCGTTACATAGAAGGTTGTTCTTTCATCTTATTCCCTTTTTCATTGGCAATGAGATGTTGAGGATTATCATCTCCATGATAGTTTCGATCTATATGGATATATATTTCAATGTTGTATCACTTTTACTTCCTTTTACACAATTTCCCAAATTATTCTTCCCATATTTATCACACATGGGTTTTTGTACTTTCTTCCCATATGGATTATTTCCAAAAAAAATCCCAATCCATTTATTTTTTATAATTATTTCCATTTTTACATTATGAATATTTGAACTCTATTTCAACTTTGATAGGAAAACACAAAATATATTCATAAATAACACTATCTCATATTTCAAGTGCTTTCCTTGGATGGGGTCTCGGTTATCTAATGAATATTTCAATCTTCCCATAAAAGCTGATGATAAAACATGAATACTATTTTGCATGAATTGTAAATTTCACATCATAATCTTCAATGGATTCATTTTATATTGCATTTAACTCAAGGAATTATCTTTCCATCTTGGTTTGGAGGGTATGAGGAAAATACTTGTTGGAAATACCTTTTTAAATTCTTCTCATTCAATTTATTCCACCAAATCAACTGGTTTCATGTTCTTCATTAGTGTCTCTACTGGTCAGCTTCTACCTTTAAGTGATATACATCAAATGAAACTTTATCTTTCTTAAAAAATAAAGTAAAAAAAATAAATAGTGTTGGTAAACTATTTTTTGATAAGTGGATCATAAGATAAAATAAAAAATATGTTAATTTATGCATGAAGGATTCAACATCTAGTTCATCCATCCTTGGTGATATCAGGCACTCCATGTTTTTAGGTTTCCATTCATGTACTAATTTAATTAATTTGTAAACATCATAAAATTTTGAACTCTAGATTCTTTAATATTATGTATACCATCATTGAAATATCCGTTTCATATGTTGTTTAAATTATTAATTATATTTCCATATTTTTTAAGGTTATCATTTGAATTTTCTATTATTTTTTATCTAATTATTTACATATGTTCTCATCAAATGTATGGGTGAATCATATCAAATTCTTAGTAGTTGTTTTCCTGACTATAATTTTAGTGAGAGGGTAAAATAATTAAAATTTTTATATTATTGATACTAATGAAAAATTCTCTAGCTTCTAGGGATCAGTAAATCCCTTTGGTCCTCACAGATAATCATTTCAGGTAATGAGATGGGTCAACCAAGGTTAGTTTGTTGAAAATGTTATATGAACCTTAGTTATGAATAGTTTCATGGTTCATAAAGTACTCTCTTGATATTTGAGATGTTTTGTAACAATAATATAGTAATGTAAGAAAACAATAGGTAGGTATGGGAAGAACCTTTTTATTTATTTATTTTCCTAAGCCTTGAATTTTAATGGGTAGTTGGGTTTTGGTTTCATTTTTCATTATTCATATTTGATTGAGGTTTCATATGGTGGTTATATGATCCTAATTAGTATAGTATTATGTTATTTAGGATTTTTTCGTGGAGTTTAGTATGAAAATTGAAAGGGAATAAGAGGCATGAGGTTTTTTTGCACGGCCGGAAACCCCCTTAAACAACCACGTACTTGAGTTTTTAAATGTTTTAGGACCATTTTCATTATTCGAACATGGACCATAAAATTATGGTTTCTAGTCAAAAATAGTTTGGAATCCAATTTAGTTTCATAATTAATACCCATTTATTCTTGTATTATTATTATGTTATTCTCAGTTGTGAGAATAGAGTCACAGTGGTTCATGTGATAAGTCTACATTGTTGGAATAAATTTTTGTTGAAGTCAATGGTGTTCCTTTTCTTAGGTATATATTTTGAATCCGATTTTGTGTATTCAAAGATTAATTCCTAAAAAAATATTTTGAAATGACTATTTTGAGATTATTTATAAAATTACGTTTTATTATATGTCATATTTTTGGAAATATTTGTTTTTATCATGGAATCTAGAAAGTGTATTGGTTTTAAAATCATTGTCAAATTATTTTTTAAATAATTTTGACTCTCTTAGAGTAGTTTTTCAAGAGGATCCTATTTTAAAATTAAACCACAAACATGTTTTAAGAGGGTGAGTTGTTCGAGATAAATTATGAATGGTAAAAATTTTGAGTGGGTTATTTATTTAAAATAAGTCTATTAAATAAAAAAAATATTTCTCGGTGAGTTTTTTTAACCCTTGAAAGGTTTTTAAATTGTGGATAAATTTGAAATGTTTCAAAACTATGAAGTTTTTTTAGATATAATTTGGATTTTATGAGAATTTTTTGAAGTAAGGTGGTAAAAATTTTAACTTTTTATTTGAATTCTGAAATGGATTCCTTTTTTAAAATAAAGTGTGATGTTTGAATGTAAAGTCTTGTTTTAAAAGATATGGCCTCATTTAAAATGATTTTTTCGTCTCTTTTAAAATGGGTTTTTAATTTAAAAATAAAATTTTGTTAATTTTTTTTTTCTATTTTGGTGAATTGTTCATTGGATTTATTCTTTGATTGATACTAAAACTATTAGGTGTTACTTAGTGGAAACAATCAATTTGGGTTCATGTTTCAAGTTGTTTGAGGTAAGGGTCTATAAATTTCATTAGTAAAGGTATGTTATTTATTTCATTACTGGTTTACTTTTATTATACTAAACTCTACCCAGACTCTTAATAGACTCAAAGGTGAATTTTCCACTCATGGTGGAATGGTGGTTTGTCTTGAGATTATACATAAAAGTGTTGTTTAGTGGATTTTTTGGGAAGTGTTTAGGTTGATATTAGTAGACTATGTTAGTGAACCTATGTTAGACAACTGAATTAGGGAGGATAATTATTCTTGAGGTTTGATAGTATCTCCCAAAAATATGTGTCTTTGGTGTAAGTCATGATTTGGGATGAAGATGTATTTTAGGATTCATGCTCAATGTGTTAAAATCATGTGAGGTTTTTAGGTAGATTTTTTAGTGTATTCCTTTGGTTCCCTTTTGGTTTCTATTTTATGATCGATTGTTATTTTGTGATATACATTATGCAATATTTTATTCTTATCTATGTGGTTAATTTGAGATTATATCCCTAATGTGAGTGTTATACATGGGATTCAGTTGATATATTGTGCATGGGGCAGCTAGGGGGAGATGAATTGTTAATTGAGGTGGGTTGTTGTTTCTAGTTGGACTATGGGTGCCACTTATGTTTAGATTTTATATTGATATGACCATGATATTGTTTTTTAGCTTAAAATAATGTTAACCTCCAATAAATTTTTTGGGCGCATGGTAAGAACCATATTTTTTCATATGGATTCATGTAAATTTGTTTTTTCTCTCTTCTATTATGGTCAAATGGTGTTGATGAGATTATCGATGGGTTTCCTAATTGAAACTTGTGAGTTTTATAGTTTTCATTGTTTTTTGTAACTTTCAGGGCATTTGGGCTTCTTTCTTAGTGGTTGGCTGTATTTGGTAGAATTTATTGGTTATTTGGATGACTTGTGATATTGTGGTTATTTTGGAGATTCCACCTTTATAAAATAATTGTATAATTAATTCACCATTTTAGTTGAATTATAATTGATGCGAAGACCCATAATATGTCTCCTTTTCATTGGATGTTTTTTTGAATTGTAGAATATTAAATTATACTTGATGATTTAGGGGGTTGATTAAGTATTTTGATATCACTTTTGGGAGATGAATCGTATTTTGGGTTTTTTTATTTTTGATCATTTTGATTTTCCCTTCCCCATCCCACCTCTTTTTTAGAGGTGTGGATATTTTAAGTTTTTGATACCATTATCTTACACTGTGAATTTTGTCAGGGTGGAAAGAGGCATAGTGTAGGGAATTGCGAAACCTTAGAAAATTGTTGTAGTTTATTTTAAATTATTTTTTGTTAATTTAAACATTTGATGGGTTTAATTTAAAAATATTAATATTCTAGAATTTTTCATCCATTTAATTTTTAGTTTTAAATTGTTTGAGGGAATCCATGTAAGAAGTCTCTTACATGGGGTTTTATATGTAACACCCCAAGATTTCATAGTGTGTTATTTCTTCAAAATAATTCAATAACTTGCACTACACGCAACACTGAGTTCAATTGCACCATGACTTAACAAAAAAAAAGCCATTAAAAGAGGTCCTGAATAGTATTAACTAAATTTTAAACTTTATATAATCCTTATAATTTTAGAATCCATATTATGAGTTTCTTAGTCATAATGCAAGAACAGATTCATTTTCAGTATTGCACTTTTATCAACTTTTGATAGTGAAACCTTTTTAAATACAATATTTTAAACTTTTTGACTAAATGGAGACATAAAAAAATTTAAAATGAAACATCCCAAGCTTCCACGGTACGCTTTCCTTTGAATAAAACAGTAGCGTGTGTTGTACGCAACTTCGAGTTCTAACACACCGTAACCAATCAAACTAGCTGTTATGAATAGTAATACCTACTTTTTGAAGTTATATATATTTTATATTTTAAAATGGACTTCAGTTTTGGATTCGGAATATCAAATTTAGCCTAAGGTGAAATTTTGGTACTTTTCGGATAACTTTCATATTTTGATGAATAGTGAAAATTACTAAATTTTAATTAAAAACAACTTTTTTAATCAAAATAATTAATGGTGATAAATTATGAATTTGAGTGGTTTTAAAGTATATTTAGAATATATTTTTACCATTTAATATAATGTTGGTCATTGGACATAATTTGACAATTAAACCGAACATAAACAAGTGTCAATCTTTTGATAGTTATTATCTCTTAAAAACACGCTTTTTGTTTTGACAGCGGGAATTAATTTTAAATTAATTTCTGCCACTTCTGTGTTTAGAATTTAGGAAAATGGATTCCATATTTGGAATCAGGATGTTCAAATTGTGTAAATAGGTAACTTTTATTTTTAGACATTTTGAATAATTACTGCGGTAAATATTTTATTTACCATGGTTAAGGGTAAATCCGGTAAATAAGGGTTACAAAAATAATATTATAATAATACTAAATTACCCTAAAACGTGTCTTAACCCTATTGGTTGATACATGGTCGACCATGGGAATCTTTTGGTCGATTTTGGGACCCCATGGATCCACTTGTAAGTGATAATGACACTTTATTTTAATTAAGTCAAAATGAATACAAAAATGACACAAGCATATATCTTTTAGAAAAACAATTTTTACATATGGTTATATAAGTTGGATTTTAGATTATAAATATTCATTATAAAGATAAAAAGATTTCCTACATAATTATATTTTATTTATAATTTTTAGACATTAAATAATTTATTTTATTTATGACACAATGATGATGCAGTAATTACTATAATAGTGCAAAATTAAAATAATTGATATTATAAATACCCAAAAAAATAAAATATGAACCTTTTAATGAATTAAACTAATTTTATAGGATAATATGATATATTAGGATTGATTTAATTGACTTTGTTCGAAGTAATCAATCTGTTATGAGTTTCACAAAAATCAACTATTGAATAGTGTCAAAATTGACATAAAAGAGTTCTTAAAACAAATATTATATTATTAATTGATATTAAATTCCTAAAAATCTAAGGTTCGGCCAAGAGACTTATATAATTATATGTTCATCATTAATGTACCACTTGGGGGTCTCTTGGATGTATATAGTAAGTTTATTAACCATATTATATAAAAATACAAAGAGACATTGTAAAAGTGAAACTAATTAACTTAGAGTTAATACTTAAAGATAAGGTTAATATAAGTACCCAAACCTGTCTAAATTCTATTGGTTGAGTTGTTTTCGCCCTATCCCCACCTTAACCTTTGAATAATCAACTTTGGAGCCATTAGAAACCGAATATGAATTTATTATAAATTAATATTTCTAGCTTTTCCAAAGGTGCCCCTCACCCCTCTTATAAAAGGGCACTCCTCCTTCTCATTTATTCACACCTTAAAAGCCTTTTGGTTCGGCCAAACTCTGCCCAAATACTCTCCCAACATCCCTCACTACAACCTAGAGGCCTTAGTTTGATCAGAAAGCCAACCTAAGGAGCCCTTTTGATCAAATCAAAAGGAAGAACCCGAAGAAGAGGTAATGATTTCACCACCCTTTTCTAAGTTCATTTCTTCTTCCACTTCTTCTTCCTTTGTTCTTACCATTCTAAAATAATAACTCCAGTATCTCACATATACTGTGATGTTATTATAAATATGGTACAACCATATTCAGTATTCTATCCACCCTTTGAATAACATGTCACCATACGTGCGTACGTACGGCTTACCGTCTCCACGTCGTGGTGTAATTGTTATTCAATATAATATTATTTGGATGGGTATAATAATGATGTGTAACTCATGTAAATAATAAATATAACATGTTAATGATTCTGTATATATTATATACCATTCATTTATATATTATTTTAATATCAAAAGAATGATATTGTCGCTCGTGCGTACGTACGGACTACCGTCTCCACGAACGCGATGAGATTCATTCTCCATCGTAACCATTCAAGTATAATTATCATTTGATGATTTAAAAATGATGTTTAAGGACTAGATATCATTCTGGATATGAATAAGATACGATAACCATGGCTTATGTAACAAAACATATAAATAAAATGAGTAAGTTAACACCTGAAACGACGATAATTCTAAGATATTATTAACAAATCAATGTTAAAAGATCATATATGATATCATATTAATATATATGATTCTTGAATAATTTTATAACAATTATTTCACCATTATACAGGAGGTTAACCTACCCCAACCAAGGAAAATTACAAGGTAAGGGTTATTTCACAATCTCTTCATTATCTGAGGTTGTTTATACGTAATAATCTACTGGGATTTCTTTATCATCCACATCCATGTTTCTTCGAAATGTATTTCAAAACATATTTATTATTTACAATAATATGGGTTAAATTAATTTATACCCTTGTTTGAATTTTTGTAAGAGGTTTATAAAGGAATCTTTCCGTCGTTTTCAAAACAAGGTCCTTTTTAACCTTTTCGACAGAATTAAGATAAGAATGTTTTTTTAACTTATATGGCGGGTGCGGTTATTTTCCGCCGTTATAAAATCGTCAAAGCTTTCCTTACAAGCTTACAAGAATATTTTCAAGAAAATGTTTTATTTTATATGGCTCTTAAATGATTTCAAAAATAGAAAGAGATATTTCTCTAAAAAGTGTTTTGATTTCATCTATGTCAACATCCTTTAATGGATTTTACGCTTATTTGAAGTTGATTTATTATAATACAAAACTTCTATATTGTATTAAAGGTTTTGTGATATGTTTGACTGTGGATGTTATATTTTATACCATTCATAGTTTATGGTGAAACTATTGACATTTCGTATGCTAGTTTTAATCCGAATGTTTATGTTATATTTCAAACTTTTCTTCAGATGAATGTGCTAAACAAGTATGTTCCGGGTTGGGGACCGGTAAAAGTAAGCCCTCCAGGTTGGGGACTGGTTAAAGTAAGCCCTCCAGGTTAGGGACTGGTAAAAGTATGCCCTCTGGGTTGGTGTCCGGTTATTAGAGGCACTCCGGGTTGGTGTCCTGTTATTAGAGGCACTCCGGGTTGGTGTCCGGTTATTAGAGGCACTCCGGGTTGGGTTCCGGTTAGAAGTAACCCCTAGGTCTTGGGATGAGGCCTAGACAAAGAAATTAACGTTTAGCATTATGCATTCCAACATTATGAAAGTGGTTATTGATTTTTTCATGTGATTATTCGATTAGTAGAATATCCATGTGAATAAGTAAATGGCATTATTTCATTTTATTTATGCCATACCATGTTGAAAGTTCATATTTAAAAGGCTTTTGTTTTAGTTATACATTGCCTTAAATGTTTATTCTTATTTATGAAAATTTCCGCTATATTGTTATCCTTACTGGGCATTTGAGCTCACCCCTTTTCTATGTTTTATTTTTCCCAGGAAGTGAAGGAGTAAATTATGAATGACCTGCAGGGATTTTATGAGGGGATAATAGTGTGGTCTATTGAGACATTATGTTGTTGTAGTAGTTTTTCATTTTATAATGTAATGTAAAACTTATGAATATATCTATAATTTTCCAAGGCTACTAAACCAATCGGTCTTTCGAGATTTGATCTTTCTTGTGATCATGCCAATGTTATGTAATAATGCACCGACTCTAGGAAACTAGGGTCGGGGCGTTACAGTTGGTATCAGAGGAAGTTTAGTACAAACCTTGGAAGCTAGATTTCGATAAACTCTGATTAGAGCACATAGACCTAAGATGAACTTTGAGGATTAGTATAGAAGAACTTCCTAGAATTTTGGTATTGTAGAGATTTTGTGAGTTTTCCGAGCAATACATCCATGTCTGGATACGAGCAGGTAGAGGCGGCTCTGGCACAGATGTACCTAGGGGTAAAACCCGAAAACACCGCTTTGAGCTAGACTCGAACGGGAACTGGTGCACGACAACAGGCATTGCTGCACTCTTGGTTACGACACTCCCGGGGGATATGCTTAGGATAACTCTCATTTTCATTACAAATCATTATGAAGGATTTATGAGTATATACGTCCTCAAAGGAAACATTCTTATGATTATGGATTATATCCATAAATAGTTCAATTTATGTTAAGTGTTTTATAAGTATGGGATTATGTATTTTGATTCATAAACTGATCTAGTGTATGCCATTGTTTAGAAATGGCGCCCAGTAGAAGGAATGAGAACTCCAGCAATGCACATGATCCAAAGAGAAAGAAGGATCATATCTTTCATGGTCTTAAGCCAGAATTTATAAGAGAAATAGTCTCCCATGTATTATCATTATATGAAGAAATAATATCATGTGTTGATAAGATAAGTAAAGATTTTACTGAGTCCTATGGATTTGAAGGGAAGCAAGAGAAGAAAAGGATGGAAGAGAGAAAGATGGATAAAGGGAAGAGGGAAAAGAAGAATTTTCCCATATGTGGTAACTGTGGAAAGAAACACCCTGGAACTTGCCTGAAAGGAATGGGAGTTTGTTATATGTGTGGAGAAAAAGGGCACAAAGTACGTGACTGCAAGGGTAAGAAAATGGTTTCAAATGTACAATGCTTCATTTGCAAGGAGTTTGGACACTACGCGAACCTATGTCCCAGTCATCAAACTATGCCGCAAATGATGTTATTGGATAATAATCAAGTTATGATACTACCACAGATGAAGAGGAATGATTAGAGTTCTTATGTTGATTATGTCAATTGACTATGTATCAACAATTTACTTGTTATAACAATTACGGAGTATGTAAGGATTGTACTGCAGTACTATTTCATTAAGGACTTGAGATTTTGTGGAACAAAGAAAAGTGACTCAATAGCAGGATAAATTTTTGGAAAATATATGGTTGAGAGAATGATAAATCATAATATAGTTCTGATACTGAGGTAGTGATTTTGGAATAATATGTGATTGTTTTGGATAAATTATGTTGGATATTCTTGACTACCCTGGAACTGATTAATGATTTTTATATTCCATCATTGTTGGGGTTTAAAACATTTTTGGATTAATGAAGTATATCCAGCATTCTATATGGAATAGGGGAGCATGAATGTAATCAATAAGGAATATGGTAATTCAAGATGTTTCAGTTTATTAAAAGAATACAAGATGAAGGTATTCATATGCTATTACGGGGTAAAAAGGATCTATATTATGTTTACCTTCCTTATAAATGTTGGACTGTGAGTTTGGATAGAATTATTTTGGATAATTCTTATTTGGATTATTTTGGATTGCCATAAAAGGACAACCCGGAGGTTGGGAAGCAACCTGTTGCGTCCGGCAAGGCTGCGAGACTTGAACCCGCAACCGAAGGGCGACAAGGGTGTATCACCTACCACTGGCCCAAGAGATGTCCTGGATTAAATAATGTAGTTTTTTTAAAAGATCTGGTAGATGAATTATAAATTCGTTTATTTTGGAACCCTTTACGAATAGTATAAATATAATTTTTTTTACGAGTGAAAGATGAGTTTATGGTAGAAATTTATTAATGGACAAAACTCTAATTATAAAGTAAGTATATCTCCTTATGATCTTAGCCAATCTCATAAATAAATTCCTCAATATTAAGAAAAGCAACTTAGAACAAAAATGTTGTCCTAGATGGTACCTTAAATCATCACTAATTTATGGCTTTGGGATTGTTAGCCTTTTCATAGCCATGTTCTCTACCACTCTCCATCAGATAATTGATGGTTAGATTTCTCTTCCATATCCATATTTTCCTACATGGAACCCTAGTATGTGTTATTTTCGGTAATCTTCATACTTTCCACTCTTTATTTTAAATAGAGGCCTCATTAATTCATTTTTCGATGTGGGATTTCAACTAAGATATTTTGAAACGTCAAAAATGTGTTATCCCAATACCCTATATTTTGTTGAACCGATGGTACTTCAAATCATCATAGATTGATTAGTTTAAGGACCTCAATTATACACTTGTTTTTGATTGATGACCTCAATCACTACCTATAAATATTTACGTTTTTCCTCCGATTATATGTCTCTAATTTCCACCAATGTTCTCCTAATCAAGATCATAATTTGGTGGTGACCCTTTCATTTCTCTTTTCCTCGTATTAAGACTAAATTTTAGTAACCCAATTTCCGATGTGGGTTTTCCCACAAATATATTATCTATTTTCAACCTTTTATTTTCTAAGAACAATTTCAAATTGCGAGGACGCAATTTATTGAAGGAGGGGAGAATGTAACACCCCAAGATTTCATAGTGTGTTATTTCTTCAAAATAATTCAATAACTTGCACTACACGCAACACTGAGTTCAATTGCACCATGACTTACCAAAAAAAAAATCCATTAAAAGAGGTCATGAATAGTATTAACTAAATTTTAAACTTTATATAATCCTTATAATTTTAGAATCCATATTATGAGTTTCTTAGTCATAATGCAAGAACAGATTCATTTTCAGTATTGCACTTTTATCAACTTTTGATAGTGAAACCTTTTTAAATAAAATATTTTAAACTTTTTGACTAAATGGAGACATAAAAAAATTTAAAATGAAACATCCCAAGCTTCCACGGTACGCTTTCCTTTGAATAAAACAGTAGCGTGTGTTGTACGCAACTTCGAGTTCTAACACACCGTAACCAATCAAACTAGCTGTTATGAATAGTAATACCTACTTTTTGAAGTTATATATATTTTATATTTTAAAATGGACTTCATTTTTGGATTCGGAATATCAAATTTAGCCTAAGGTGAAATTTTGGTACTTTTCGGATAACATTCATATTTTGATGAATAGTGAAAATTACTAAATTTTAATTAAAAACAACTTTTTTAATCAAAATAATTAATGGTGATAAATTATGAATTTGAGTGGTTTTAAAGTATATTTAGAATATAGTTTTACCATTTAATGTAATGTTGGTCATTGGACATAATTTGACAATTAAACCGAACATAAACAAGTGTCAATCTTTTGATAGTTATTATCTCTTAAAAACACGCTTTTTGTTTTGACAGTGGGAATTAATTTTAAATTATTTTCTGCCACTTCTGTGTTTAGAATTCAGGAAAATGGATTCCATATTTGGAATCAGGTTGTTCAAATTGTGTAAATAGGTAACTTTTATTTTTAGACATTTTGAATAATTACTGCGGTAAATATTTTATTTACCATGGTTAAGGGTAAATCCGGTAAATAAGGGTTAAAAAAATAATATTATAATAATAATAAATTACTCTAAAACGTGTCTTAACCCTATTTGTTGATACATGGTCGACCATGGGAATCTTGTGGTCGATTTTGGGACCCCATGGATCCACTTGTAAGTGATAATGACACTTTATTTTAATTAAGTCAAAATGAATACAAAAATGACACAAGCATATATCTTTTAGAAAAACAATTGTTACATAGGGTTATATAAGTTTGATTTTAGATTATAAATATTCATTAGAAAGCTAAAAAGATTTCCTACATAATTATATTTTATTTATAATTTTTATACATTAAATAATTTATTTTATTTATGACACAATGATGATGCAGTAATTACTATAATAGTGCAAAATTAAAATAATTGATATTATAAATACCCAAAAAAATATAATATGAAACTTTTAATGAATTAAACTAATTTTATAGGATAATATGATATATTAGGATTGATTTAATTGACTTTGTTCGAAGTAATCAATCTGTTATGAGTTTCACAAAAATCAACTATTGAATAGTGTCAAAATTGACATAAAAGAGTTCTTAAAACAAATATTATATTATTAATTGATATTAAATTCCTAAAAATCTAAGGTTCGGCCAAGAGACTTATATCATGATAGGTTCATCATTAATGTACCACTTGGGGGTCTATTGGATGTATATAGTAAGTTTATTAACCATATTATATAAAAATACAAAGAGACATTGTAAAAGTGAAACTAATTAACTTAGAGTTAATACTTAAAGATAAGGTTAATATAAGTACCCAAACCTGTCTAAATTATATTGGTTGAGTTGTTTTCGACCTATCCCCACCTTAACCTTTGAATAATCAACTTTTGAGCCATTAGAAACCGAATATGAATTTATTATAAATTAATATTTCTAGCTTTTCCAAAGGTGCCCCTCACCCCTCTTATAAAAGGGCACTCCTCCTTCTCATTTCTTCACACCTTAAAAGCCTTTTGGTTCGGCCAAACTCTGCCCAAATACTCTCCCAACATCCATCACTACAACCTAGAGGCCTTAGTTTGATCAGAAAGCCAACCTAAGAAGCCCTTTTGATCAAATCAAAAGGAAGAACCCGAAGATAAGGTAATGATTTCACCACCCATTTCTAAGTTCATTTCTTCTTCCACTTCTTCTTCCTTTGTTCTTACCATTCTAAAATAATAACTCCAGTATCTCACATATACTGTGATGTTATTATAAATATGGTACAACCATATTCAGTATTCTATCCACCCTTTGAATAACATGTCACCATATGTGCGTACGTACGGCTTACCGTCTCCACGTCGTGGTGTAATTGTTATTCAATATAATATTATTTGGATGGGTATAATAATGA
The DNA here is from genome assembly GCA_963277665.1 of Viscum album. Taxonomy (NCBI): domain Eukaryota; kingdom Viridiplantae; phylum Streptophyta; class Magnoliopsida; order Santalales; family Viscaceae; genus Viscum; species Viscum album. Next base: position 746,177,271 of record OY728157.1, read on the forward strand.
TGTGTAACTCATGTAAATAATAAATATAACATGTTAATGATTCTGTATATATTATATACCATTCATTTATATATTATTTTAATATCAAAAGAATGATATTGTCGCTCGTGCGTACGTACGGACTACCGTCTCCACGAACGCGATGAGATTCATTCTCCATCGTAACCATTCAAGTATAATTATCATTTGATGATTTAAAAATGATGTTTAAGGACTAGATATCATTCTGGATATGAATAAGATACAACAACCATGGCTTATGTAACAAAACATATAAAGAAAATGAGTAAGTTAACACCCGAAACGACGATAATTCTAAGATATTATTAACAAATCAATGTTAAAAGATCATATATGATATCATATTAATATATATGATTCTTGTATAATTTAATAACAATTATTTCACCATTATACAGGAGGTTAACCTACCCCAACTAAGGAAAAGTACAAGGTAAGGGTTATTTCACAATCTCTTCATTATCCGAGGTTGTTTATACGTAATAATCTACTGGGATTTCTTTATCATCCACATCCATGTTTCTTCGAAATGTATTTCAAAACATATTTATTATTTACAAGAATATGGGTTAAATTAATTTATACCCTTGTTTGAATTTTTGTAAGAGGTTTATAAAGGAATCTTTCTGTCGTTTTCAAAACAAGGTCCTTTTTAACCTTTTCGACAGAATTAAGATAAGAATGTTTTTTTAACTTATATGGCGGGTGCGGTTATTTTTAGCCGTTATAAAATCGTCAAAGATTTCCTTACAAGCTTACAAGAATATTTTCAAGAAAATGTTTTATTTTATATGGCTCTTAAATGATTTCAAAAATAGAAAGAGATATTTCTCTAAAAAGTGTTTTGATTTCATCTATGTCAACATCCTTTAATGGATTTTACGCTTATTTGAAGTTGATTTATTATAATACAAAACTTCTATATTGTATTGAAGGTTTTGTGATATGTTTGACTGTGGATGTTCTATTTTATACCATTCATAGTTTATGGTGAAACTATTGACATTTCGTATGCTAGTTTTAATCCGAATGTTTATGTTATATTTCAAACTTTTCTTCAGATGAATGTGCTAAACAAGTATGTTCCGGGTTGGGGACCGGTAAAAGTAAGCCCTCCAGGTTGGGGACTGGTTAAAGTAAGCCCTCCAGGTTAGGGACTGGTAAAAGTATGCCCTCCGGGTTGGTGTCCGGTTATTAGAGGGACTCCGGGTTGGTGTCCGGTTATTAGAGGCACTCCGGGTTGGTGTCCGGTTATTAGAGGCACTCCGGGTTGGGTTCCGGTTAGAAGTAACCCCTAGGTCTTGGGATGAGGCCTAGACAAAGAAATTAACGTTTAGAATTATGCATTCCAACATTATGAAAGTGGTTATTGATTTTTTGCATGTGATTATTCGATTAGTAGAATATCCATGTGAATACGTAAATGGCATTATTTCATTTTATTTATGACATACCATGTTGAAAGTTCATATTTAAAAGGCTTTTGTTTTAGTTATACATTGCCTTAAATGTTTATTCTTATTTATGAAAGTTTCCTCTATATTGTTATCCTTACTGGGCATTTGAGCTCACCCCTTTTCTATGTTTTATTCTTCCCAGGAAGTGAAGGAGTAAATTATGAATGACCTACAGGGATTTTATGAGGGGATAATAGTGTGGTCTATTGAGACATTATGTTGTTGTAGTAGTTTTTCATTTTATAATGTAATGTAAAACTTATGAATATATCTGGCATTTTCCAAGGCTACTAAACCAATCGGTCTTTCGAGATTTTATCTTTCTTGTGATCATGCAAATGTTATGTAATAATGCACCGACTCTAGGCAACTAGGGTCGGGGCGTTACATTATATATCAATTTTTTTGTACATGTTTAATCTGCATGGGAAATTCATGGTTTAGACAAAAACCTGGCACTTCCAAAAGAAAAATGAGTGGGTTTTATTGTTCTTCGGGTTTTGGGAAAATTTTAAACATAGTTAGGTGAAACCATATAGGTCAAACTTTTATAGTGTTGTGGTTTTTAGTAGTGGTATTTTCCTAGTGGGAATACGGTTTGGTTTATAGTGTGTCTCAACCATCAATTCACATGAGGTATGAGGAGTTTTATCTATTTTCACCCATATGATTGTTGCATGATTTTTCAAACCTTATGGACTAACGATTCATCTTTCACAAATTTATAAAAATATGAAATTCTTTATATTCTTCTATCTAATTTTTGGTTGATAACCCCTCTATTCCTCTCATATTATTTGGATAAATAGGGTGCATGAATGGGGGTCTCTCACTATATTCCACTTGGATTTTTGATCTGACCACCTTTTATTTAAAGTAGATACCCCATTGTATCCCCCTTGTTTTTCTTCTTCTATTGTCCTATCACCCACTCCATTCTATTTTTTTCACCTTGAAACCCTAATAGTGTTTTTATGTTGGGTTTAGGGTTCATTTTTAACATAATGATAGGAAATTAAGATTTTTTGGATTTAGACAATCTTTCTCTTTACCTTTTTAGGCATTATCCATCATAGGTGACATAGTGTGATTCATTTCTACTTGAATGAGGTGGCTACTGCCATATAATTCCATTAAAATGCAAGTCATGAAATTATTAAGTGTTGAAAATCTCAATATTATTAAATTAAATGTATAATTGATACCCATAGTGGGATTATAATTGGGTTTTCTGGAATACATACATATCCTAAAGAGGGTTCCCAGGGTTCATCTAAATATAGATTCTATATTTAATGTTTTTGAATTCCATGTGTTTTCAAAAACTCATGAGTGTATTTTGAAGGGGAAATTTTAAATTTTAAAGTAGTTCTTGGAACTAGTTTATATTCAACGAAATAATTTTATAATTTAAAATATTATTTTATATGAGGGGTGTTTTTATAGTTATTTTTATATGTTTTTCCCCCTTTTTTGGTCATTCGGATGTGGTTTTTAATGGATAGGGTGATTTATAAAATGATTTTAAAGTTATATATGAAATGATGATAATTTTCTTCGCATTATAAGATAATTTTGAGATTATTATTTGGTATTCGTATAAATGGATCATTTTTATGATTATGATACCCTTATTTATTTAATATATAGTTATTCCCTATAGGGGGAAGAATTTTATTATGACTAGTTTTTATGCATGGATACATAAAGTGGTGTTTTATGTGAGGGTGTCAAAGGTGAGATAAGGTTTAATTGTTATGTTTAAACTACTGGTTTATCTATAATAATTATTTATTATTACTTGATTTGGTTGATTTCTCACCTCTATTATTTGATATCTTGGAACCCTTAGGTAGATAAGAAGAGATTCAGGATGGGTGTGGCACTACTAAATATTTTTACAGACTAGATATTATTGACTAGTTAGAAAGAGTGAGCTAACTTGATGGATTATGACCAAGTTATACTATGTGTGAACCATAAATCATTCGGTTCATGTTAGTGACTACATTTTTTATGTGAATTGTCATGTATCAATCATGTTAGGCTTTATGTATTTTCTCATAATCCATTGTTCAAATTGAGTATTATTTAAGGTATCTATTTTTTATTTTATTTTTTGTATCCTATATCCCTTGGTTTATTGTTTTGAACCATTTCATTGTTGTATTAATTTATATTAATTGATATATTAGTGTATTATTATATTTATACTCTAATTTAGTGGTGGTTTAGGTGTTTGTCAAATGGATTTAAAAAATATTTTGGATTAAGTGAATTAAAAGCAAAATGATAATTTCTATGAAAATAATATTTGAGAAAATATTTTTTAATGGGGAAGAAAAGATGATTTATTTTGATTTTTGAATATAAAAACTATTATTTTATGGATTTGAAATTAATTTTTAATGGAAATGTATGATTATTTTTTGGGTTTATAAATTCTATTTTTGGACAGTTGATCCTCGATTGGTTTCCAATGGTTTTCACTTTGGATTTTGAAAAAAAAAGGATAAATCAAGATAATGGTTTAATTTTTTCTTTATCACATGAAAAAACTATTTTTTTAATTGTTGTATAACTAGAATTTATGGAAATTATTATGGATAGAATTTCAAATACTCTAGTGGAATACTACTAGGCATGTTTTTCTCACACCCTGCATATCCATCGGTGTGTATGTGTTTATGTGTTTGTCTATAGAGATGTTTTGTTTACATAAGGTAATGAGGGTTAAATTCTATGTGATGTGGTTTATTTGGGTACTTTTTTGGATTTTAGATTTGGTGAGTGACCATGGGTCACATTTAGGTTTTATATAATAATTTGGGCATTTATTTTTCTTTCAAAATCTTTTGTATCCTTCAATTCCTAGATTTGTAATTATTGTATTTTACTTATAATGTATATTTATTCAGAATGGAATGTGTTTCTTATTAATATTTCCAAATATTTATATTATTTATATTACAAATGAAAATAGTTACATTTTTTAATTATGTACCTTTTTTGATATTTATATAGTTTTATCCACATTTGTCTTGTCTGTTATTCTATATCAATTTGCTTATATGTGTGGGAACCCAATGTTTACATGGTTCATGCCAGACTCATAGAAGTTTTGGAAACATTATTATAATTTTAGTTCTTGGGTGAACTAATTCCTCGGTTCACATTCGTGATACCCAAGAATTGGTTTTGGTCTTTGGGGGATCAAGAATTTCATTATGGCCTAGTTGAGGATAAATTTAGGTGATGTGATGGATCATTTGGGGTCTGTTAATTAAAAGTACACATGTTTTAGAGAGTCATGGTAGATCCATGGTGAGTTTTCTCATAATAGGAATAGTCTGTGCATTTTGATGTGATCCTAGTGAGTTCTTTGAGTGTTTATCCATGATTTATTTCCAAAAATGGTTATGTTTTCTTTAGTAAATACATGGATAAACAATTCGAAAACCATTATGGATTTCCATCATTAAATTAGGGATCTAGTGACCAAGTTAGGTAATGTTGATTTGTGTGTGATGGGAACAAATAGAAATTCTGTAACACCTCGAGATTTTTTGAATTATTATTTTTATAATTAATTTAATCTTTTGATATTTTGAACTTCATGCAACACTAAATATATATTTTTTATACAAAATCACTAAGTTTGGAACACTATGGAAAAAATTTAAACGTTCACTACACAAAACAATTAGAATATCTTATGACGCATATAACACTATGTAAGTATTGTATTAAACTAAATATTGAGTCCATTTGATAGCTTCCATAACACATAAAGATTATTTTTACCAAACTATAACATACTTTTAACATTATTATTAAAATATTATTATATCTGCAACCTAGTTGTTTCAATGGAAGTAATGAATTAGATTAACAAATTTGGAAAAATATTATTTACACATGTATATAAAGTTAATCCTTTGGTTATTAATTATTATAAGTTAATGAAATTACTATTCTAAAATAAAGAAATTATTTTTCTTAGAAAACTATTTTTCTATGTACAAACACAATTTTTTGTCAATAAATTAAGCAAACTGTTATTTACTAAATTTTTCATTAATCATTACCTATATTTTATATTTAATAAATATTTGTGATACTTATCCAATATATTTTATAGTTATAAGATAATAATAAATCCAATTTCATTAATAAAACTATGTATTTTTCAAAATAGTAATTTTACCATCTTTTAATAGTGAACCCATTTTAAATGTATTTCATGATACTTTTATAATATTTTTTTAAAAAAATTAAACATTATTATTTTATTTCTGAACATAAAAATTATATTATAGTGAATTTTTGATATTTTTCTATGAAGATTATTTTTTTATGAATAATGCATAATAATGAATTTTAATTCAAAACATTTTTTTCATATATAATTTACTTATATAGTTGGATTATTTAATAATTTGGTTATAAATTATAATTATACCAATTATACATCACTTAATCCTATTTAGTTCATTGGAACCAAATTCATAATGAAACTGGATGTAAAATAATTTCAAACTTTTGGACCTTTTCACTTCAAAAACCATCATTATCATCCCATTTGTTAGATTAATTATCAATTAATTTCTACCAATTCTAGGATTATAATTTATAAATATAGATTCCATATTTTTAATTAGCGTAATAAATAATGTCTCAGAGGTTCAACTATGTTTTTTACTAAAAATATTAGTGAAATTTATTAAAATTAATTTCAATGATTAAGAGAAAAAATATCAAAACAAAGGACTAAACCTTAATAGTAAGGCCCAAAATGAAATAAATTCATGTTAAAAATAAATTTAATATTAATATTTAGACCATAAACTCCTTATAACTATTTTTTTCATTTTTTAATCCATGTTTCATATGAAAAATTTGGGTGGAATCACCTTTTAAAAAATTTACAAGAATATCACTCCTCTACAATTAAAAGACACTCAACCCTCCCACTTATTCACATATCTAAATACATTTTTATCATCCAAAATCATCTTAAATAATCTCTAAAAAACCTCTAATTCCTCCATCAATCGTCCCTTTTGGAATAAATCAATCCAAGGAATCCCTTTGGTGAAAACCAAAAGGAGTTACCCGAAGAAGAGGTAACATCCTTCCTCAAGATCCTTTGTTTTATTTTCGTCATACACCGGATAAAATCTTATTATTCACTATATAAAAACCTCAGTATCCTATGTATATTGAGTTATTTTATTCTAATTTTTACACCTACACATACACACATATCCAAGTAATTGGTAACTGACATACCATTCTTGTGTATGGAAAACTAGCATCTCACAAAATGATGTTGTTCATTCTCCAATTACCACAAATTTTTTGGGAATTATGAAGGAAAATTTGTTTTTAAATGATATATATTATATTAATGATTTATTTAATCTTCTTGAATTATTATATAAAATAATCCTTCATTCTTTCCATTTTGTTAAAATTTGATAGGAACATTTGTGGATGTGTGGACTATCGCCTCTTCAAAGCAATGTGATTCGTTCACACTTTGCATGGAATGTACTAAGAATGGGTTTAATAAACATATATGATAAATAAAAAATGATATTTATACTATAATTATATTATATATATACATATATGTCATTTATATACATTCGTTCATTACGATAATAAAGTAAAAATAGTTTTCATGTGTACGTATGTCCTACCATCTCCATAAACGGTGTACTGAATTTCCCAATTATATATTCTATATATTATTATAATACAAATATACTGAATTTATATAATATTTATGTCATTTTACACATTATGGAAATATTTAGATCATGATCTAAGTAATGGGACAAAGAATAATAAGTCAAAACATGTTTGAAAACCTAGGTGGTTGTCAACAGAAACATATCTTTAAGGAGAAGTAATTAATAAAAAGGTATCATGAAGTATTGTGTAAATAATATATGGTATTATATATATAAATGTGGTTATTTTGTGTTTTATGATAAACTTATTCTTTTTATACAACATGTTTTACTGAGTATGACGAGAGTCAAGATGCAAGGTAAGGGTTTTCTTATCTCACTTTTTATATCTGTGAGATACATTCCATGTTCACAACTCATTTATTTTTTGGGGTGTATATAATATACATGAATGTATTAAATGATAATTATACATAATTTTATGGGTATTTAAATATCCATTTTAGTATATTTCTTTCATGGGGTTTACGGTTCAAAGGTTACCAAATCGGTAAAGTAATTCTGTCTCAATTTTTAATTTTTAAGACACATTCCATGTTATGAACCTATATTCCTATAATAGGTTTATATATTTTAATTTTACATATTAAATTGTGAATATATTTATAAGGCCCCAACCTTATACATTAGATATTATGAAATTAAGTTAATAATTCACATTGAGGATCTTTTAAGGTTTACAGTTTTAGGGAATTAGGCCATAACTATTACATTATATCAAAAATATTATAAAGTATAAACTTCTAATTAGTTTGAATTTTTTTAATAAAATAAAAACTCTTAAAATAAAACCAGAATTATTTTCTTGATATAAATCTTCAAGAATTCTTCCTTTCTCTTACCCTACTTTATACCCTGTGAAAAACATTTCAAAAACATAGGATGAGCATAAAAATCTCAATAAGGGTCATAAAATAAAGAAATAAATCATTTGTCCATAAATACATACAAAAAATAATCCCTTTAAAACACCTCATGAAATAATAAGATTTTTTAATAACACATAGAAATCATAAATAAAAAAGTTAACTTGTGGCGTCCATAACATACTTATGTTGTAGCTTTCACAACTACGTAGGGAGTTACGTTTGGAATATCCATCCTAGTATATTCCCTAAATCTATTAGGAGAAACATTAATGTTTTCCTCTATCATGTTACCCAATACATTATGGAGATATCTTGGGCTCACCATTCCTAGTTTAATCATGGAACCACCCATATGCATAAACAATGCCCAAGAACCAGAACATAATCATAACACATGAACAAGAAAAATAGAAACATATCATTTCCACGATGAAATCACAATATAACATTTAAATATATTGATATAATCAATCCATTACCAAAACCATTTTCAATAGCAAAATTACATAAAAATAGAATATGGTTTTTATTTTACTTTAAAAACCCTACGACTTGTTAAGGAAGCCAAATATAAAATAATACACATGGCGGCAGAAAGTTTGTTGTCACCTCATTTGTTAAAAGGAAACATTCCTTTTTTCTTTTAGTAAAAATATTCCTAAAAAAGATTCATTTTGAATAAAATTAAAATTCAAAGGATTTTATTATACATCATATAAAAGAGTCATGTATTAATTGAAGTATGCCTTAATGAAAGGAGATTGAGATGATGTCCCTTACAAAAATTCGGTATCCTAATGGTGTTAATTAAAAATTAGAAATTGATTTTATGAGAGTGAAAAGGGTATATCATCATGTAGACATAAAATTTACAGTAATAAGGATATATAATAAAATATCCCAACATAAGAAAATAAAAATTAAAAGACATAACATAAAATAAACCTTTAACTAAAAGAGGAGGGTGACAGGTTCCCTTACAAACATAATTTTGTAAATAAAATAGATTGATTATGTGTATTCACTATAATAACACATAAATTAAGTATAAATACAAGATAATATATCAAAATTCGTTTCTCACATAATCATATCTAGACAAGAAGTATATGATCAATCCAAAGAATGTAATTTGGGTTAAGAAGTTCCCTTACCTTGAGTCTTACTCGTCACGTATGTTCCTTGTTTTTCCTAAATAGTAAAATTAAGTAAATAAATAATTGATTAATAACCTTTTTAAAGTTTATTATTTCATTTATATCTCTTATTACGTTACTACAACAATTATTTAATTATTTGAGATCGTATCAGACATTTTGTTTATGTTCAAAACTTGAGTCAAATATAAACTTGTTATAATTACAAATAGTCCATGTGGTAAAAAGTTCATTATCTTCATATTTTGATTCATGATTTAAATATAATATATATCACATATATTCAGTATATATGTATTTATAATATTCCATATCATTTGGATATATGAAAATGAAATGCACCGTTCTTGGAGACGGTAAGCCGTACGGACGCATAAACACTACTTTCATTTTTTTCATTTTTGAAGGAATGAAAACCAAATGATATATAGGTGTAATATAATTACAGTATAATACCATATTTTATATAAATTAAATATGTGAATTAAAAATATCCTATATGGGTTCCATGTTTGGTATGAACGAGTCATATCACTTTGAGGGGGTGGTTGTCTGCACTTCCACAAATGTAATTATCATATTTACCCATTATGGAAACCATAAAGGTATGATATAAATGAAAAATAAAGAATTATAGAGACAATATAAATATAATATATATCACATGTAAATATAGTGTCATACTAATGGCCACCATGAGAGGCGGTAGGAGATAAATGAATAATCATCATTCTTTGAGGGAGTAGTTCTCCATCCACAGAAACAATATGTTTGTATCCATTAGATGGAGGTGTGTGGATGTGTAGTTATAATAATTCTAATAAAAACGTCCTAGAATATTTAATATACTGTTTTTTTATAAAATAATGTAATAAAGATATTTTATGGGGTTGGAGAAGGAAAATAAAAGAAAAGAACTTGAGAGAAGACGTTATCATTAAATCGGGTAACTCCCATTGGTTTGATCCAAAACAATTTATTTAATTGCCTTCTTCCAAATGTAAGCCCTATAAGTGGAATATAGGGATATATTTAGATTATTTTATCATAGTTTGGACGATCCAAGGGGCTTGAGAGGTGTAAGTAATGGGTTAGAGCTGGTGTCCTTTTATAAGAGGGAAGATGGGCTCTTTACGAATGTTTGAAAGTATTATTTTATTATAAAATTATTGTCTATTTAAAAAGGTAAAAAGATTATAAAAATAAAATATAAGATGAATATAATTATAAATATAATCATATTATAAAAATTTTATAGGTTTTGGAAATTTTTTAATCCTTATCTTTATTATTTAATCATTTGTTAACTTATTTAACTTTTACCATGTTTTCTTGTATATTCATACTATATTGTTAATATATTTACTATAAAATGCCAATAGAACCTCAAGTGATCCATTAATGAAATTTTAAACCTTTTATAAGTCATTTGGAAAAATATTATATTTTTATTAATATTATATCATTTGGAAAAAATTACTTTTTTTTTAACTCATTTATGTCAATTTATATACTAATCATATCATCGCTTTTAAAAAATCCATAAAAACCAGATTATTTAGAAAAACATGATTAATTTAAATATAAAAAGTCATAATAACACCTAAAATTTTTGTATGGAATAATGAGTTTTAAAATAAATTTATTTTAATTTTAATAAATTTCATTTATTTAAAACATTCATTAATAAGATAAATATTATATCATCATTGTGTCATAAATAAATTTATTTATTTGATGTATAAAAGTACTAGAAAAAAATACCATCATGTAGGAAATATTTTTATATTTCTAATTACTATTTATAGTGGAATATATCACTTTAATAACCCCATATAACAATTGTTTTACTAAATGATATATGTTTTTGTCACATTTTCCTTAACTTTAAATTAATTTTTATAAAATTTCATTTTCACATACAAGTGGCTTCATGGGGACCAAAAATTGACCCAAGGATTACCATTGTCATACATGTATCAGAAAATATGATTAGGACATGTGTTAGGGTAATTTAATATTATTACAATATTACTTTTTACCCTTATTTACCAGATTTATCCTTTAACCACGGTAAATAAAATATTTCCGGCAGTTACTATTCATAATGTATAAAAAATAATGTTACCTATTTAAAAAAATTTACCTAATGATTCCAAATATGGAATATAATTTTTAAAATTCAAAACACAGAAGTTTCAGAAATTAATTTAAAATTAATTCCCTTTGTCAAAACCAAAAAAAATCTGTTTTTAAAAAATAATAACTATCCAAAGATTTTCACTTTTTTATGTTCAATTTCAAGGTGAATTACTTAAAATTACAAATATTGGATTAAATGGTAAAAATATAATCCAATTAAACTTTAAAACCAATAAAAATAATAATATCTCTATACGAATAAATTAGATTAGAAAACAGTATTTTTCACTATTCATAAAAAATGAACTTTATTATAAAAAACCAAAAATTTACCCAAAGTAAATTTTGATGTCCCGCTTCTAAAGAATAAGTTTATTTTGTCAAATGGAACATATAAAAGTGACAAAAACTGGATTTAAAAAGGATCTTCCATCAAAAGGCTGTAAATAGACATTTTAAAGAATATTTGAGTATTTCATGCTTAAAATCAGATTCATTCTTATTTTAAGCCTCTAAATTTTATTGGATAAAATTAAAAACATTTAACAAACATGTTTAATAATATTTTAGTTAGTTCTATTCATTATCACCAGTATAATGGCTATGATTTACCTACTATTTACAATAATAATATTATTATAATATTTTTTGGTATAACTCAAAATTGTGTGCTATATAAGATTTAAAAGAAACCTATTGTGGACTGTTGAGTATACTATTAGACATAACATCCCCTTGAAAGTAAAATTAATATTTAATTCAAAAATATTAATAAATATGAAGATGTCATGTTCTTTATTTTACCGGGATGTTACATCCTTCCCCCCTTTTGGGAATTGCATCCTCACAATTTTAAAATTGGGCTCTGAAACATCCTTAAAAGACCCACATCAGAAAAAGAGTCAATAAAACTTTCACTTTAAATGAATGAAAGAGTGTTTCAAAGGTCACCATAGATAAACAATACTAGGATTACTTGTATCAAAACAAAGATATGGAAAATATACTAAATGTCAAGTTCTGGTGGAGGGTGATAGAATACATGATCAAGAAAAAGATAACAACAAGAAAACCACAAAATTGTGATGGGTAAAATAGTCATTGGTTTCACATTAGGAAAAGTAAATATACAACATTTTTGTTTTATGTTCCATTTCATAAAGTTTGAATATTTATTTATGAGATTGACTAGGGACATAAGGAAATATACTTACTTTTAAACTAGAGTTTCATGATTTAATAAGATTCTACCAAAAACTCATATTTTCTCCAAATGATGAGTATTCAAGATGAATATGTCACACCTGAAGTGATAGAATGAACTTCATGAGAATCACATAATCCAAAAAATATGAACTATATATTTCCCATGTCTTCATACATTAACCAAAACCAAAATGGTTAGTACAAATCATATAATCCCCAAAATGATAATCTTTTATAAAAAGAAATCCTACTCTTATTCTCCAAAATTCAACAAATATTAACAAAAGTTCAACAAAGACAATTACATATAGAATTGTTCTTAAAACTAATTCAATATAATTCAAAGTAAGATTAAAACCCAAAATTTAAAAGGATTTGATCACATAGTCTTCCACAAAACTCTTAACATTTATCTCCAAATAATAGCAACTACTCTTAAAGACTCATACTGAAGTGTAATTAACCAAATCACATATCCTCTATGATAAGTTCATCATTTCCATTAATAACTAAAATCACCATATGTCCACAATAAAAACATTGATTCTTCAAAAATAAAATTTCAACCATTACTCCAAAAATGAAATCCCATAGTATTCTATTTTTCTTAGGCATATAGTGTTTCCCCAAAAGAGACAACGTCTTCCAAAATAACCTTTATCACTTAATCACCAAATCATTTCCCTATACTAAGGATATACATTTGATAAAACATATATTCCCGAAATACACTTATTCTTGATCCATAAAATCATTTAACCAAAAATAATTAGTCAAACTAACTAGTGGCTTCACGTAGGACAGTGGAAGGTGATGTGCCCTTGTGGTCCATCGGTTGTGGGTTCGATTCCTATGGCATTGATAGATGCGACAGGTTGTTACCCATCTTTCTTGTTGTCCCTTTTTATAAAACACAAAAATAAACCTAACATTATTTAACCTCAATGGTTTTCTTATACCTCTCATTTTCATCCCAACTCATAATGACCTCAATATCATAATTCATGAAGTCTTATATATATTGTCATTTTTTACCACCATAAAATAACACCATTCCCAAAGAATGAACATCGAACCTTGATCATGGTGTCCACATGGTTTCATTGTCATCTTGTTCACATAGATAGATGGTTCATGAATTGCAATAATGATTTAGAGATCCTTTAAAATCTTCGGCTTTATTTATCCAAATACACCTTGCACAACTTTGGTCATATGGGTTTTCATAGAAAAATATTTGCAAAAAATATTCATGTGTGGCATATAATTTCAAAACATTTGATAAAATTTTATTTTTATAAAACATTTAGACTAAGTTTGAGTTAAATATTTCAATCAATGGTCCTTTTAAAATACCATAAGTATGTGCTAAAAGACTATAATTTAAAATCAAATATAAATAGTGTGCGCAAGGTTCTACTTTTTTTGAACCTTTTTCAAAATCATAATATTCTTCAAAATCATGTGATAAGGTAAAATATTAGAAAATGACTTGATAATATTTAACTTTATTGAAAATATTAGAATATTTAGAAAATAGGAATTGATTAAATACAATCCATGATCTATGATGGTATTGAGTTATAGAGGAGGTGTTTGTTATCTAAAATAATTCCTTTCAAGTGAGTTGTATGTTAGAAATTGTTTCAGAATCATATGGACATGACTTTTCAATAATTATTGCAAGAAAGTCATCAGGAAGAGATAAAAATGTCATTTGAGATCCTCCTCCTTCCATTTCTAATATACTTTCCTTGATCTGAAAAAGTTATAAAATAAGGACTTAATGTAATGGGTTGACATAGGGACTAACTGGGTGTATAACAGAAACTCCTAATCCCTGAAGTTGTCTTAATCGACCTCTGATACCAACTATAAGACCCCAGCCTTATACATTACATAATATTGATTTAAGTTAATAATTCACATTGAGGATCTTTTCAGGTTTAGAGTGTTATAGAATTAGGCCATAAAGATTACATTACATCTCAAATATTAAAAATTATACACTTCTAATCAGTATCCATTTTTTCATAAAATAAAAACTCTTAAAAGAAAACAAGAATTATTTTCTTGATATAAATCTTCTTAAATTATTCCTTTCTCTTACCGTACTTTATAACCTGTGATTTTTTTTAAAAAACATGGGATGGGCATAAAAAGCATAGTAAGGGTTAAAAAATAAAAAAGGAAATCATTTGTCCATAAATACAAACAGAACATAAGCTCTTTAACACACCTCATGAAATCATAAGATTTTTGAATAACACATAAAAATAATAAATCATAAAGGTAACTTGTGGCATCCATAACATACTTACATTATAGAATTCATATCTATTTAGGGAGTTATGTTTGGAATACTCATCATAGTATATTCCCTAAATCTCATAGGATGAACATTAATGTTTACCTCTGTCATGTCACCCAATGAATTGGAGAGCTATATCGGGCTCACCTGCCCTAGGTTTAACATGGAACCACCCGTATGTGTAAACAATTCTCAAGAACCATAACATAATCATAACACATGAACAAGAATAAAGGAAAGATAACATTTCCACATTGCAATAATAATATAAAATTTCAACATATTGACATAATAAATCCATTACTAAAACCATTTTCAATACAAAAATACATATAAATAGTATATGGTGTTTATTTTCCTTTTAAAAACATTATGTCTTGTTAAGGATTCCAAATATCGAATAATTATCGCAGTGGAAGAATGGTCATTGTTACATCATACGTTAAAAATAAACATTATTTTTTTCATTTAGTAAAAGGATTTGTAAAAAAAATATTCCTTTTGAATAAATGTAAAATGAAAATGGATTTATTATACAGAGTATAAAAAAAGTTGTGTATAAATCGATGTATGCCTCAATAAAAAAAGATTGAGATGAAGTCCCTTAAAAAAATTCAGCAATCTAACGGCATTAATTAAAAATTCAGAAAATGAGTTGATGAGAGTGAAAAGGGTATCTAATAACCTGTACCTAAAATGTACAGTAATAAGGATATATAATAACATATCCCAATATAAGAAAATGTAAATTAAAAGACATAAGACAAAAGAAGGCTGACTAAAAGAGATATGTGAATGGTTCCCTTTCGAAAATATTTTTTGTAAATAAAACCAATTGGTTATGTTTATTCAAAATAAGAACACATAAATAAATTATAAATACAATATAAGATATAAAAATTCGTTTCTCACATAATCACAGTTGGACAAGAAGTAAAAGATCAAATCGAAGTATGGAATTTGGGTTAAGAATTTCTCTTAACTTGAGTTTGAATCATCACGTATGATCCCTGTTCTTACTGAATAATAAAATTATGTTAATTTTTAAATGATTAAGAACCTTTTTAAAATTTATTATTACTTTTATATAACTAATTACCTTGCTACAAAAATTATTTAATTATTTGAGTTCATATCAGACATTTTGTCGATGTTTGGAACATGAGTCAAAAATGAACTTGTTATAATTAAAAATTATCCTTGTGGAAAAAAGACCATTTTCATTAGAATTGTATTCATGATTTAAATATCATATATATCATATATATATCCAGTATATATGTATTTAAAATATTCTATATCAATTTGATATATGAAAATAAAATTCACCGTCCATGGAGATGGTAAGCTGTACGTACTCATGAACACTACTTTCATTTCATTTTTTCATTTTTAATGGAATGAAAACCAAATGATACATATGTATACTATTATTCTAGTATAATATCATATTTCATATATATTACATATGTTCATTAACACTATCCTTTAAACATTCCATGTATGGTTTGAATGAATCATATCACTTTGAGGGGGCGGTAGTCCACACTTACTCAAATGAAATTATCGTATTTACCCATTATGGAAACCAGAAAGGTATGATATAAATGAAAACTGAAGAATTATATAGAAAATATAAATATAATATATATCATATATTTATAAAGTACGATCATAATTTCCACCATTATATGCGGTAGGAGATAATTGAACAATCATCTTTTCGTGAGGTAATAGTTCACTGTCCACATAAACAGTATGTTCGTATCCATTAGATGAAGGTGTGTGGATGTGTAGATATAATAATCCTCATAAAAACATCCTATTAAATTTAAGATACAATTTTTTTAATAAAATAATGGAATAAAGATATTTTAGGGGGCGGGGGAAGGAAAATAATAGAAAAGAACATGAGAGAAGACGTTGCCTTTTAAATCTGGTAACTCCCTTTGGTTTGAACTAAAAGGCTTTATTGAATTTCCTTATTCCCAAATTAAGGCCTATAGGTGTAAGATAGGGATGTTGTATGATTATTTTAGTATAGGTTGAATTAAAAAAAGTGTCTTGATAGGTGTGGGTATTGGGTTAGAGGTGGTGGCCTTTTATAAGAGGGAGGAAGGTCTTTTTAAGAACGTTTGAAATAAATATTTTATTATAAAATTATTTTCAGTTTCAAAAGAACCAAAAGTATTTAAATTAAAATATTATTTGAAAATAAGTCTAAATAAAATCAAGCAATAATAATTTGATAGGTTTATGTTATTTTTAATCCTTATCGTTTGTATTTAACCCTTTGTTAACTTATTTAACTTTCACCATGTCTTCTTGTGTATTTATACTACATGGTTAATATATTTACTATACAATGCCTATAAAACCTCAAGTGGTCCAATAATGACATGTTCAACCTTATCTAAGTCCTTTCTCCGAATCTTATATTTTTAGGAATATTATATCATTTAATAAAAAAGTATTTGTTTTAAAAAAATCATTTATTTCAATTTATATTCCATTCATATCATGACTTTTAAAAAATCCATAAAGACTAGATTCTTTTAAAATAACATAATTAATTAAAATATAAAAATTTATAATCATCCAAAAAATTCATGGATGACATAAAAAGTTTCAAAACAAATTTAGATTAATTTTTATAATATCATTTATTTAAAACTTTCATTAATAAGGTAAACACAATATCATCATTGTGTCACGAATAAATTTATTTATTTTATGAATAAAACTTTTAAACAAAATACCATGTTGTAGTAAATACTTTTATCTTTCAAATTACTATTTATAGTCAAAGATATAGCTTATATAGTCACATATAAATTTTTTTTACTAAATTATATATGATTATTTTACGTTTTCCTTACCTTTAAATTAATTTTTTTAAAATGTCATTTTCACTTACAAGTGGCTTTATGAGGTCACAAAATCGACAAAAGGATTCCCATGGTTGGAAATGTATCATCCTATTGTATTAGAACAAGTGTTATGGTAATTTAATATTATTATAAAATTATTTTTTACCCTTATTCAAAAGATTTAGCCTTTAACCATGGTAAATAAAATATTTACTAATGTTACTATTCATAATGTCTAAAAATAAAAGTTACCTATTTTTAAAATTTAGACTTCCTGATTCCAAATACAGAATATATTTTTTTACAAATTCAAAACACATAAGTTACACAAAATAATTTCAAATTAATTTCCATTGTCAAAATCAAAAATCGTGTTTTTATAAAATAATAACTATCAAATGATTGACACTTGTTTATGTTCAGTTTCGAAGTGAAATTACTTTTAATTACCAACATTAGATTAAATGTAAAATATAAAATCTAACTAAACATTAAAACCAATAAAAATAATAATCTATCTATATAAATAAATTATATTAAAATGCAGTTCTAAATTAAAATGCAATATTTTTCACTATTAATAAAAAAATGAACTTTACCAGAAAAATACAAAAAATTTACCTAAAGTAAATTTTTATATCCCTATTCTAAAGAAGAAGTTTATTTTATCAAATGGAACATATAAAAGATAAAAAACTATATTTAAAATGGGTTTAACATCAAAAGGTGGTAAATTGACCTTTTAAAGATTATTAGAGTATTTCATACTTAAAATCGGATTCATTGTTATTTTAAGCCTCTAAATTTTATTCGGTAAAAGTAAAAATATTTAACATACATGTGTAATAATATTTTATTTAGTTATATTCTTTCATTCCAATATAATTGCAGGTCATTAACTACCATTTAAAATAATAATAATACTATATTATTTTTCGATATAACTCAAAGTTTTTTACAACATAAGATTTCAAGGAAACCCATTTTTTGCGTGTTGAGTATGATATCGTACATAACATCCCATTGAAAGTAAAATTAATATTTAACTCAAAAATATTAATAAATTTGAAATTTTCATATTCATTATTTACCTCAGATGTTACAATAATTATTGTAATAGTATAATTATATTCATGTCATTTCATTTTCTTACATGGGTAGTTTTATTCAAGTTTACAATTTGGTAAGATATTATTGAAACAATATCATCATTTATTGGGATTTTTTATGATTATTCTACCATTGATGAAATATTATGATCCATCTCTCAAGAGAACTCATTAATTTTATTCTTCTATGGTTATTCTAAATATCTTATGGTTTTAGTACAATTGTCCCACTCTTTGGTACATAATATTATTAATAATGTTTTATTAAAAAACAACTTTATCACTCACTTTAGTCTAAAATATTTATTTTTATAACCATGTTTTCGGAAAATAATTTCAAAAATGCTCAAAAACTCACCATTGATATTCAAAACAGAATTTTACCCACATTTTACCTTTTAAACAATAAAAAGGTTTTTAAAAAATGTAATCATCTTGTCATTTTATAATTGACACACTTTTCTATACTTTTTATAGATAAAAAGGAAGATTCTGAATGTATAGATTTGTCCTCCATCATGACCATGATTCCTTTGAATAATTTTCTACATGTTTAAAATTTACTTTTCTAAGAAAAATATTCCTAATATTCTGGAAAATTAATTTTTATGTTAATTTTGGAGAAATATATTTTCAAAATATATTTTGTTTAAAAAATATTAAATGATTTTGAATTCTTACTATATATGTTTTAAGAAGATTGTTTTAAAATAAAAAGATTTAAATGCATGTTTTTCAATGAAAAACATTTTCCAAAATTTTTTCAAAGATTAATTTATAATTTTTCAAAGATATCTTCAAAGACAAGGGTTTCCACCATGTTTTCAAGCTTCCCTAAAATGTTCTCAAAGAAACTGGTTTTTCAAAAAGCGTTATATTTTAAAAAATATTTTTTAAAATAAGAAATTATATTTCCCTCAATAAATGGTTTAAGGAATCATTTGAAATTATTTTCTATCTATGATAACATCCACTAGTGTTACTCATGCTGTTCTTAGATGTTATTTAATGGTTCTATTCATATTCTATCTCTGAATGGTTTATGTCTTTATGGAATACTTTTTATGAAACCACTTCATATTTCACATGTTATATGATTATGAAACCTATTTCACATTCAAGGATTTTATTTTTATGAAAATTGCTTCCTTTCATGGGTTATGGTTTGATTAAGTGATTGTGAAACATGTCTCTTTATCCATAGGTTATGATATGATTACATGTTTATGGTTCCCATTTCATTTCATGGGTTAGGATTTTATTTTTTATGATCTTATGGAAAACATATGTATGATTTCATTATTAGATCAATGGTACCTATATCAATCTCCAATTCATTGGGTAAAGAATTATATATCATGATATATGCATGGATGGAATAGGGAGGAAACTTAGATTAGTAAAGGAATTTTTCTGCTAAGATGATCTTGGGAGTGAACTTTGACTACTAAGATGGTCATAGAAGTGAACCATGAATACCAATATGGTATGGGGAGTGAACTGTTACAAAAAATATGGCCTTGTATGTGATGTATTGACTTCTATGGAAATCATTTTATATACTTATGTGTCTGAAAAATATATATGTCTCATTCCTATGTCATTCTTTCATGGATCATGATCTTGATTACCTTATGATTCCTGTCTTATGGCCAATTATTCTTTATGACATGACTCAGGTATATGATCTTTTATATGTATGGTATAATATTGAATTCTTAGTCTCATGTTATTATACCCCTATGTTCATGTTATGCTTATGTATCTCTTTTGTTTACCCTTACTGAGCATCTGAGCACCCCACATTCTCATGTTTCCTTTTTACCATGTTATGAAGAACAGTTTTAAGTAGAAGTACTCAATGAGAACAACTTTGTAGGAAATATTAAAGATATTTCACCAAGTTATAATATTTTGTTCTATTCATCCAAAGATATTTAACTATTACAGTCCTCAGTCAAATCTTTTTGTAATGTGATGAATATTCATCTAAAATTATTTAATATCCTTGTATATTAAGCCTGGGGTTTTATAGTTGGTATTAGTGGAATGGTTTTTTCAACCTTTAGAAACTAGGATTTGAAAATTTTGAAAAGATCCCTAGGGATATTTATAAGGATATGGTTTGGGATGTCTATATGGATAAGACTAAGGATACAGAAAAGTATAGGAAAATGTACTAGAATTTTGGTAAATTATAGAGTGAGTAATTTCTTATAAACACGTACCTGTTAGGATACAATAGATAGATGTGGCTCTAGAATAGATATAAATAGGGGTGACAAATCTATAAAGATGTTTTAGGCCTAACTTGGGCATAACCTGGTACATGACAAGAGGTCTTACTTCACACCTAGTTTGAAACTCCATGGGGATATGCATTAGGAATTCATAGATTATTTATAAACCATCATTAATGATTTAAAATGAATATTACTATGAAGAACCTAGGATAAAAATATTATATTATATATTATATAAGAAGGTGTCATGATTTTTACATCCAATATGTATTTTTTTCTTCATGATTAGGTGGGTTTATACAATGATAAGTGTTTCACACACTATAGTATCATGTGTTAGTAAATAGAAGGAACTAGATGGGACTCAGTTAACATTTAAGGTTTCATATGTGGATATAATGGAAATTATACAAACCAATGTTCTAAATGGAGATCCCATGATGAGAATAGAGAAGGTGGTAGAAGTATTGGTTATACAACTGAAGATAAAGATACCACAAATGACAGGTAAAATGTATGGGATGTTCTAATAGTATTTTTTACATTAAATGTAAGAAGAAATGATAAAATGTGTTTTAGTAAAATTAATACAAGATTTATATTTCATATTTTAGGATAAGTGGTATTATGTAATAAGATGATGAATCTTGAGTAATGGTTAATGAAAAAGATGAAAGATTGAACTGTATATATTTTGTAATTCAATGATTAAGATCATGAAATATATAATCATTTCTTCCACTTACGTAATTTTAATTTGGAAAATGTATTATATATTTAAAATGATTATAATTTATAATTTACAATACGTTCAATGTATTTATTCACTGAAAATATCAGTGAAGCTGATTAAAATTAATTAAAGTGATTAAGAGAAAAAATAGCATAACAAAGAACTAAACCTTAAACTAATTGCCAAAATTGACCTAAAAAAATTTGAAAAACCCATTTTTATTCCTATTCAGACCATATAATCAATTCTATTAAAAATGATTCATTATTAGATCTATTTTTTATGGGGAAAATGTGGGTGGAACTCCCTTTTCAAAAATTTACAACAATGTCATTGTTCCTCCACTATAAAAAAGAACTCACCCCTCCCACTTATTCACGCCTCTAAAGCCCTTTGGATAACCAAAAATATGCTAAAATAATGTCCCAAATACATACCTTCCTCCTTGAATCATCTCTTAGGGCACTAGTCTATCCAAGCAACCCCTTTGGTACAAACCTAAAGGAGTTACCCAAAGAATATGCAACATCCTTCCTCAAGCTGCTTTGTTTTATTTTCATTCTTTACCGCCTAAACTAATATAATTAAATGATTATATAATAACCTCAGTATCATAAATATACTTATATTTTTTTATTCTAAGGTTTTTACTATTAATTACACAAACATCCATCTAATGGGTAATGAACTTATCGTTCTTGAGTACAGTGAACTACCACCTCATGAAACGATGTTGTTCGTTATTCCATTATCACCTCTCATGGTTGGTAATTATGGAGAAAACTATATTTTTATATAAAATATGTGAAGTATATGATTTATTTAATTTTCATTAATTATTATATAAATCATAACCTCGTTATTTCTATTTTTTAGTATGATAACTTCATTTGTGGATGTGTGGACTACCACCTCTTAAAAGCAATGTGATTCATTCAAACATTACATGAATGTATTAAGGATGGATTTAAAAAAGTTATATGAAATAGAAGAAATAATAATTATACTATAATGATTATATGTATATCTCTGTGTGTGTGTGTGTGTGTGTTTCGTTTACATTCTTTCTTTCACTGGGACAATAAAAAAGAAACAACATTATTGCCTACATAAAGCATGTCTTCTGCAAGAATTGTGTATTCCATTTCATAGTTATATATTCTACATATTTTTGAAATACAAAAATACATAATATATATTACTTTTTTATCAGGTTTTAAATTATTTAAATAAGAAATAATAATATTATTAGTTAGACCAGGAATAATAAGTCAGAACATGTACGAAAGACGAGGACGGTATCACCCGAAATGTAACTTTAGCATGCAGTTAGTAATAAAAGGGTAACATAAAGTCTTAAGTAAAGAATATATGGTGTTATATATATGAATATGATCTTTTTTTAGTTTTATAATAATCTTATACTTATTATACTTTAGTTTTTAATGAGTATGATGACTTTCAAGCATCAAGGTAAGGTTTTTCTCATCTCACTTTTTATATCCAAGAGATAGATGCCATGTTCACCACTCATTTCATTTGTGTAGTGTATATAATGACCATGAATTAATTATATTATAAATATACTTAAATTTATTAATATTTTCTTATCCATTTTATGATTTTTATTTCATGGGGTTTATGGTTCAAAATTTATCGAAATGGTAAAGTATTTTTGTCTCAATTTTCCCTCCTTGAGACACATGCCATGTGATGCAGCTATATCTTCTAAGAGGTGTACATAATATCCTTTGACATGTTATGTCATGAATATCCTTATTTTCATGATATTATAATATTCATGTTATTTTAGTTTCAAATTTTGGGTTTATGATTAATGGTTACCAGGTGGTAAGAATTTGTTGAAATTATCCTATCGTTTATCGAGATTACATATGATTATGCTTCCATTGATAAAATATTTTTATCCATATCCCAAGAACACTCATTAATTTTATTATTATATTTTTATTATGTATATAATCTTGTGTTAGTACCATTTTTTCACTCTTCAGAACATAATATTATTAATAAATTATTTTTATAAAAATCCAACTTTATCTTCTTGTTAGGACAACAATCTGTGTTCTTTCAGACCATGTTTTCTAAAATTATTTTCAGAAATATTATAAAATTATATAATTATATTTAAAATAAATTTTTACCCATGTTTCAAAATTTAAACAAAAAAAAGGTTTTAAAAAATGTAATCTTCTTGTCATTTCTTTATTGAGGCTCTCTTCTAAATTTTTACTGCGCAAAAGGAATGTTCGACATGAACAAATTTTTCGCCATCCTAACTATCCTTCATTATAATATTAATTTTCAAGATAATAATATTAATTTCAATATAAAATCCTAATATTATTTATTTTATTTTATTTCAAATATATTTTCAATTAATATTTTTTTTCAAAAATACATTTCTATTTAAAGAGTGCTTTAAATTATTTTTAATGCTTCCTTTATATGTTTTCAAAAGGTTATTTTCAAATAAAATGATACTAATGATTTAAAATAATTTTTTATAAGTTTTAAAATTATTTGAAATGAAAAAAGTATTAAAAACATTTTCATTATTTCTTTATATGTTCCAATGTATTTTAAAATAATAGTTTTTCAAAATATTTTCTTTCTTCTTTTATAAGTTTTCATAAAAATGGCTATCAAACTATTTTCAAGAATCTTTTATAAGTTTTCATGAAATTTTTGTCAAATTTTCTTTCAAATCAACTATTATATTTTCTCAAAATAATTATTAGAGAAATAATGTTTTCAACATGTCTTCAGGTTTCTATATTATGTTTTAACAGGAAAAAGGGTTTTCAAAATCCTTTATGTTTTAAAAATACTTTTCCAAATTATAAATGATATTTTCCTAAAAATTGGTTTTGAAGGATATTTCTAAATTATTTTCCACATATTATGACATCCATTGGTGTAACTCATTACTTTTTGGAAAAATTATCCAATGGTTCCATTCATATGCTTTCTCTAAATGGTTTTTATTTTTTTGGCATTATATTTATGAAACCAATTTATCTTTCAAGGGATATATATTTATGAAATAAATTTCTCTTTCACAAGATATATTTATACTAAAATATATTCCTTTAATGGGTTATGATTTTATGAAATGGTGTTGAAACATGAATCTTTTTCCATAGGTTATTATATGATTACATGTTCACGGTGCCCATTTAATTTTATGCTTTATGATATGATTATTTATGATCTTAAGGAACATGCATGTATGATTTAATTATGAGATGGTTGATACCTATATATCCCTAAAATTCATTGGGTAATGATTTATATCTCATGTGACAGACATGGCTGGAACAGGGAGTGAACATGGTTCAATAAAGGACTTTGTCTGCTAACATAGTTTGGGGAGTGAACCTTGACTACTAAGATGGTCATGGGAGTGAAACATGACTACCAAGATGGTATGGTGAGTGAACCCATACTACAAACATGGCCTTGGAAAAGATTTATTAACTACCATGTAAATAATTTTATATGCTTATTTATCTGCCAATATGATTCCTTATTCCTATGTTATTCTTTCATGGAATATGCTCTTGAATCTCTTATGATTCGTGTCTTATAAACTGCCGATCTTTATAAGGTGACTCATGTATATGATCTTTTTTATGTAGGGTATGATATTTAAATGTTAATATCATGTTCTAATACCCTTATTATCATGTTATGCTTATATATCTCTTTTTTTATCCTTACTGAGCATCTGAGGTCAACCCTTTATTATTTTTCCTTTCCCTAGGTTATAAATAATGTTTTTAAGTATAATTACTAAAGGGTAAGATCTTTATCAGATACATTTAAGATCATTTACCAAGTTATAATTTTTTTAAATGTTTCCAAATACAATAAGAAATTATAGTCCTCATGAAGATATTTTTGTAACATAAAAAATATTCATCTAAAATGTTGATATATCAGTGTATGTTAATCCAAGGTCACCATAAATAGGGTGTGGGTTAGATGATTTAATGGTTTTGTGGAAAACTTATAGATTATGGGTTTTCTATTGGGATGATCATTGGTTATGGAATTATGTTTTTTGAGTATATCATTGGGGATTCCTCAATATATATAAAGGTAGTTACATCTAGGGCTTCCTTCCTAGATAAATTTACAAAGATGGTTTATTTAGTGTTTAGGTTATGAGATATTCTTGTACTGAGAATTATCAATTTTTTTTGAAGTGAATGTGACTAGTAAGTTAGTAATGGTTTAAATGAATATAATAATGTGGTCTTTCATGTCTTTAATGTATGACCAACCGAGGAGTGTCATGTTATTAAGAGAATATATTTATGTATCATGACATTAAACACTTTAAAATGATGGTATATATCCTTGGGACCTTAAAAACCAAGTGGTTGCTACCTAGAGGGACTAGTTAAGTAGGATATTATGGTGGTTTCATAGTGTAATGTTTTAGTGAGTCACTTGAGACATGATTTTTGATATTAGATTAGTGAAATAAAAGGGTTACACGGTAACGACCCAAAGTTTTATCAATAGAATTACCTTCTTATAATTATTCCTTATAGTATAATCACATTAGTAATCACGATGAAATATAAATATATTAAATATTATGTGACCATTAAACATAATTTTCTCACTTATATATTTTGAATTTCGAAAATCCGACAAACACGGTTGTGTTCAAGATGATTTTTGGAGTCTAATTTAAAAATAATAATTTTTAGTGAATAGTAACTTACCCTTATGAATAGAAACCTACCATTATGAATAGTAATATGACCCTTATCAATAGTAAATTGCCCAAAATAATAGTTACCTTACCCATGAATAATTAAATAAAATTTAGGCATCTTAGAAAGTGACAATTTGACCATAGTAAATGTTTTGGTATTTTTGTAAGTTATAAACAAATAATTACAATTGATTACTTAATTTAAAATAAAATTTATTTTCGTAAAATTTGTTCATAAATTAACAAATCTATGTCTTATAGTGTTTAGATAATATTATAAGACCCTGCATAATTTTTGAAAGAATTAGAAAATCAGTTTTAATTTGAAAAACTGTATTTTTCAAGTAAATTATGCTTTTAATAAAATATTAAATTAATCATAATTAGACAATTATTTTTTGAAAAATGGACTTCCTTTTTTGATTCTACATGTTGAAAAATGTTTGGGGTGAAATTTTGGGATTTTTCTAAAATACTTGAATTTTTGATGAATAGTGAAATACCGTAATTTATAAAAATAAGCTAAATAAGCTAATTATAGAGTCATGTGTGATGTACTTATATTTTTAGTCAACTTCTTTCGGTATTAAAATATAAAATTACTATTCTTGGTCATGCAAGACTCACTATTCCTTGTCTTGTGGGGAAATAATAAATTAATGGGTCTTATATTATGAAATCCCCTCTCCCCTCCACTATAAATACCACCCTTCACACCCTCATTTCCTCACACCTCTCAAGATTCAAGACATGCCTAAACACTGCCCAAGATTCTTCCCTAGCCCTGTCCCCATGTTAGAGAGCTTCTTTTCTCATCAAAATACCATGCCCATGCCCCTTAAGGAGGATCTCAAGAAGAGGATTCAAGAGGTAATCTCTCTCCCACTTCTCCTTTAAATTCCATTCAATTTCAAGTTCTTTTCTTATTATATTGCAACCTATATTTGTCCAAATGGTTTAGTAACTCTATTATTATACATATAATTAAATTTTATGATACTATTGGGATATTATATCATCCAACCCCCTTCTCCTCTTCCTTTTATTTTATAAAAGAAAACGTTGTTCGTGAGGTGATAATCTGTCACCTTTAAGAATGACATGTTTTATTTTTTCATTTTTACCTTCATATCTTGTCATGAAACAGTTTTTATGGCTGAAAAATAATATTTTATATTCACTATGTTTTATTTAATGTTCTGGAACTAACTTATGTACATATGACTAAATGATTAATCAAAACAAGTTTGTTGTGGTCGAAAAATCGCCCAAATTAACACAATCAACCATCATTTAATGATTCATCCACATGGAATACAATGTAATTCATTATAAGATCATTTTAACTTCTATAATATCATTAGTAACATGGAATATATGTTCTGTATGTTCATCCATGTTCTGAAAGAAATTTGATTCAGGAATACATGTGAAACGCTCAAGAAAACCATAAAAATGAACATTCCCAAACAATGTTTTTAAGCTCTATAACTTATCAAAAGTCCCATAAAATATAATAATGAAACAAAAATGAACCCTATTAATTTATAAAATGTTATTTAATTTCTAATTAATTAATATAATGTCATTATATTGTAAATTAAAGTGAAGGAAGCGTTTGGATATAAGGTAAGGGGAAAATCTAGAACCCAATTTTCTTTCTTCAGGTTCTCCCTCTTTCACTCCAAATTTGGTATGGTCACTCCTTGAAAATAATTTTTTCATCATTTCCTTATTTTTTAGGTGATATAAATGTTTTATACTTAAGTTTATGACAAACAAAATTTTATCCAAATGATCTATTCTTTTAAGAACTCACCTTTTACATCTCATTCAAGGTTTATGGTTCTTGTATCAAGTATGTTATTCCCTCTTTCTTTTGAGAACCCAATGTTTATGAATGTGTTCTTATGAGATGAAACCCAATCCTTTACATGGGTTAGTTATGTTCATTATTGATATATGTTCTATGTGGAATGCATGATAATGATAATTTTATGATGTGATGGGTGTACCCAGATTTATACAGCGCAATATTAATGTTTAAATGTGACAGGTGCGCCCGAAATTATACAACCCTATAATGCATTGGGTAAAGTGATGAATATCCTGAGTAAATGTGAAATTATGTGTGAACAGTATTATATCTTTTTTCACAAGTATTTGTGGTAGTTAAACACCAATACATGATGTTTTATTTTTATGCATTGCCACATTTCAAGTCTTATATTTATGCATCCCCTTATGTTCATGATCCTTTTCCTATGTTATGATTATTCTCACCCATGTTGTATTGTTCTTATCTGTCCCTTTACTAGTCTTCTAGCTCACCCATTTTGATTTATATCCTCAGGTGACTATGTTTACTAAGGATAGGTCAAGTTCCAGTAAGAATCTAGAGAAGAATAAATTGAATAAATGTATATGCTTGATGTTTTAATTGTTATGTATGGTCCTAGTTTTCTCAAAACACTTAACCTTTGGATCTTCTATGTGTAATACTATTATGTTATTTATATTTTAAATTATTTAATAGTAATTTTAGAAAAAATATGTGTTTCTATAGTTGGTATTAGAGGAAAGGTTTAGTTAATTTGGGAATTAGTATTAGTGAACCCTAGAGAAAACGTCTTGCATGAGACTAAGTAAAAATATGTACACAAGAATTTTTACATAGGGATCCCTTATGTTATGATTTTAGTATAATGTGTCTAAATTAATAAGTTATTCATGAAATGATAAATTATTATTTTTCTAATATTTTCTATTTTAGAAAGTTGTGGGAACCAGGAGAAACCAGGCCAACAACTTGTGCGAGGGCCAATGCAACGATTGTCCGAATAACATCCCCAATGATTTGGGAGGCAGAGTTCAAAATTTCATGATGATACTTACCCAATTATATCATGTTATAAATAATAACTATAATAATGGAGAGCGTCCTCCTTCACCAAAGAGAGATAAACTATATATCGAATGTTTTATGCGGCAAAGACCACATAAGATTAGTGGATCTTCCGATCCAATAGTTGTAGAATAGTGGGTCAAATCCATGGTGAATATCTTTTCTATTCTTCACTGTTCTGAGATGGAGAAGGTGACACTAAATATTTATCATCTAGATGGAGAGGCTAGTCAATGGTGGGCATTTATTAAGAACACCATTCCAAGGGAGGAAATTGAGGAAATGGAATGTGGAGACTTTAGGATAATGTTTCTTAACAAGTATTTCCCAATAACTCTTCACACAAAGATGGAAAGAGAATTCATAGTGCTCGAGGAAAAAGAAGGAGAATCTATCACAAACTAAGAAGTGAATTTTACAAGGCTCGCAAGGTATGATTCGGGTTTTGATACCAACAATGACAGAAAAATTGATAGATTCTTTAGTGGATTAAAACCAAATCTTCGAAAGGTAATTTCAATTCCCCAAAGATCCTGTACCCGAGTGGTAAGGGCTCCTGCTTGGCATCCAAGAGACCCAGGTTCAAAACTGGGTGGAGGTGAATTTCTGGGTTACTATAGAAGTACTGTAGTAGTACTGTAATAGTCACAATAGCAGTCATTGTAGCAGTAACTATAGCAGTTACTGTTCGGTACTGTAGCAGCCAAAACTATTCACCCTATTTGGGCCTTTGGGCAACCAGTTTGGGCCTACGGGTCTCAAGGGAATTGAGGTCGTCAAAGGCCTTCTGGCCATAGGGCCTTCGGGCCACAAAGACCATGGAGTAGCCTAATTCATACATATTATGACCCAAAAGGGGATTAGAGCTATAGGAGTAGTATCCACCAGATACAGAGCTAACCGGATTGCAAGAATGAGAGGGTATGGTAGCCACCATCGGGGCCAGGCACCGTGCAGCTTTGTATGGAGCAATGCCATCCAATCAACAATTCAAGGTGGGGAGATAGTTGATCAATGACTTAGAATATGTGGAGGGGCATTTCAACAGGGTTGGGTCTATGGGTCATGTATTGGGCATGGTATGCCTCTTGGCCTTCAGGTCATGTATTGTGAGTTAATCGGGCCTTGGGCCTTGGGCCTATGGGTCATTTAAGATTTCTCCATCAACCCTTAAAAAGGTGTATTATCCATAATAAAATAAAAAAGAAGGCCTTGGGGCCATTCGGGTGAAAGGTAATTTCAATTCGGGACTTTGGGAGTTATGAAGAAGTTGTTCAGTGTGCTCTCAAATTGGAGATAGATTTTGGAGAATGGTCCTCCATCTATGGTGATAATAAATCAAAGATGGAGTTTCAAGCCAATGGATCTTATTACAAAGGTGGCAGGAAAACTCAATGACCCACATGCCAAAAATTTGGGAAGTTGCACCATGGAAACTACTTTAAAGGGACGGGGAAATGCTTCAAGTGTGGGAAACAAGGAAAAAATTATCAAGAGTGTTGAAAAGACATAAAAAGGAAGGGGAATATAGCAGAAGAAAGGATAGAACCACCCATGGTTCAATGCTACAGCTGTAGGGAGCTAGGGAACTATGCAATCCAGTTCAATAAACGTCGAGTTCTCGAGGGGAATCAGTATTAGCAGCCACTAAATCCAAAGGAACAAGGGAAGGCTTATGAAATCACTACAGCAGAAGTGGAGAAAGATAATGAATTCTTACAAAGTACACTTTCTATTCACTCAAGAATGGAAAAGGTATTATTTGATTCTGGTTCTATGCATTCCTTTATATCTTTGAAGTCTTTTATAACTATAGAATTGATTCCTCAAAACCTTGAAGTAAAGATATCAATAAAAATGCCAAGTGGTGCAATCATTGCAACCCAAGTGTTTGATTCTTCTCCTATTGGCGTATGTGGGAAGATTCTTCTTGTGAATCTTTTAATACTTCCCTTGGTGGAATTTGATTCTATAATGGGAATGGATTGTCTCTCATTATATAGAGAACATATCAACTATTAGTAAAAGGAAATATATTTTCATATTCTAAACTATTCCATGCTTCTCTACAAATGAAAGTAATGTCATGAATCTCCTTTGAATAATCATTTGATTGTGTGGGTGTTGATTCCCAATGAATATGCATACCTCGTCCAAATGATTGAGTCAAAGGAAACTTCCAATATTGAGTAAATTCCCATCGTGAGGGTACAGTGATGTATTTCCTGAAGAGTTACACAGATTTTGCAACATCCCAAGTAAGTAATGAATAATAGATATTTTTATATATGTCTATTAATGAATTAGATAGTGTTTTAGAGGCTTAAAATTAAAATAAATCCAATCTTAAGCATGGAATACATTAATATTTTTAAAAGATTGTTTTACTGCCTTTTGATGGAAAACCATTTTTAAATCAATATTTTGACAATTTTATAATCTATATTTGTCAAAATAAACATATTCATTATGATTGGGACATTGAATTTTACATTGGATAAATTTTTGGTATTTTTCAGACAATGTTCATTTTTTAATGAATAGTGAAAAATACGGCATTTTACATCAAAACTGCTTCTTAATATAATTTATTTATATGATTAGATTAGCTTTTGAATTGGTCTTAATGTGTAATATGAATATATTTTTACCATTTAATCCAATGTTGGTCATTGGAATCAATTTCGCTTTGAAATTAGACTTAAACTGGTGTCAATCTTTTTATACTTATTGTTTTATAAAAACACGCTATTTGCTCTGACAGCGGGAATTAATTTTTAAATTAATTAATGTGACTTATATGTTTTTAATTTTTTAAAATAGACTTCATATTTGAATTCGGAATATCAAATATAGCTTATGGTGAATTTTTTGTAATTTTCTGAAAAACTTCAATTTTTGATGAATAGTGAAACCACTAAGTGGTACTTATAAAAACTGATTTTCCGTTTAAATGAAATTTTCTCATAATTGTGTTTTGAATTTCAAAAATCCGACATACATGGTTGTCATTAATATGTAAAGTGTGGTTCAATAAGATTAAAATAATTTTTTGGTGAATAGTAAGTTATTAAGTTTTTAATCGCGATTAGTGGTAATTAGTGTAGTTTAAGGTAATAATAATGCTTTAATAATATGAAATGACGTAGAAACATGTCCTAACCTTATTGGATGTGTCATTACCGACCAAGAAAAGCCATGGGTCAACTTGGGGACCCCATGGATCCACTTTGGTTGGGAAATGACATAAATAACTTTTTATTTAATGTAAAAGTAAAAATGACACAAACATAATATGTTTTACGAAAACAATTTTTACATGGGGTTATAAAGATCAGATTTTTGATTAAAAAGATTCATTGGAAAGATAAAAGGATTTCCTACATCATAGTAGTTTTTTATAATTTTTAGACTTTATAAATTAAATTATTTATGGCATCATGATGATGCAGTGATGACATCATTATTTAATGATTTAAATAAAATGGAAAGATAATGTAAAATCTAAAACTTACACATGGACAAAACCAATGGGATGAGTTAATTTCGAAGCCTTATAACCTTATCCTAGAATTATATCAATTTGGGACCTTTTTAATCCGAAAATCATTTTAAAATAAAGTAACTTTACTTTACTTTCCAAAATTGCCCCTCCTCTCCTCTTATAAAAGGCCCCCACCTCTACCTCATTTCACACACTCCTCAAGCCTTTGGCTTGGCCATACCCGGCCCATTTACTCTCTCCACATCTCTCTCCTCATCCTAGAGGATTACCTTTGGGAATAATCCTTTCAAGTAAGCCTTTAGGCTCAAATCAAAAGGAGTTACACTTTTAAAGGTAATTCATTCTCTCATGTTCATTTGTTTTATTTTACTTCTCCAACCCCCTAAACTCTTTTTATTTACTTATTTTGTAACAAAACCAGTTTCTTCAATATACTAGGATGTTTTTATAAGATTTATTTGAGCTACACTCTCACACAACTACATCAAATGGTTAAAGAACATACGGTTTCCGTGGATGGCGAAATTCTGCCTCCCGAAACGATGATTGTTCAATACTCATTTAACACCTTCAAAGGTGGCCATTATGATGTCACTATTTTTATATACGATATATAATATGTTTATTCTTTCCTTAAGCTTCTGTATTTTTCATTTATGGCATACCATTATTGTTTCCATTATGGGTAAACATGATATCTTTATTTTAGGAAGTGCGGACTACCGCCCCCTGAAAGTGATTTGATTCGTTAATACCATATGTGGGATGTGTAAAGGATAAAGTTAATGATATTATATATTTTATTATACTGGAATTATAATATACTCTTATATCATTATGATTCCATTCCAGAAAATATGAAATAGAAATGGAAGTAGCGTTCATGCGTACGTACGGCTTACCGTCTCCATGAACGGTGCATTTCATTTCTTACCTCTAAATGTGATGTAATATTATAAATACATGTATATGATGAATATATATGATATATATGTTATCAAAATCATTAATATCATTCTGGATATAACGATCCTTTGACCAAATTAAAAACATGTAAGTGTAAGAAGTCTATTTTTGACTTAAGAACCAAATACCGACAAAATGATCATTATTAACTTAAATGACTACATGATGTTCATAACATGGTATAAAAGGAATAATGAACTTGAAAAAGGTTATTAATCAAGTATATATTAACTCAAGTTTATTATTCAGGAGATTAAATAACGGTCGGGTCAAGTCGGATACAAGGTATGGGACTTCATCTCAATCTCCTTTCATTGAGGCATATTTTATTTTATACACAACTTTCTTTTATACGGTGTATAAACCCCTTTGACTTTTACATTTATTCAAAATGAATCTTTTTTATACGAAGCGTTTACTAAACGACAAAAGGGAATGTTTTTGTCGTACGTATGCGGCAACAACGACTTCTCTGCCGCCGTGACCATTATTTGAGTTCGGCTTCCTCTACAAGCCATACCTTCTTTTTAAAAGAAAAATAAATACCATGTTTTAATTCTATTTTATTTTGGTAATGAAAATATTTTTCATAATGTTTTTATATCAATGTGTTGTATTGATATCTTGTGATTGAAAGGTGGAAATGTTATGTTTCCTTTATGCATGTTTTATGTGATACGATTATGTTGAGGTTCTTGGGAATTATTATGAAGACGGGTGGTTCTGTGATAAACTAAGGGCGGGTGAGCCCGATATAGCTCTCCAATGCATTGGGTAACGCGAAGGAGTGAAACGTTAAGGTTTCTCCGAAGAGATTTAGGGAATATACTGTGATGGGTATTCCAAACGTAACCAAGAGGGTTACTCCCTACGTAAGAATGTTATGAATGACTCAAGATACATTTATGTCTTGTGATTTCTATGATTTGTTCATGATTTTATGAGGTATGTTAAAGTGACTATGTTTTATGGGTAATGTATGATTTCATTCTTATGTATATATGAACTCATGTTTCCTTTCCATGTTTTTTTATAACCCATACTGAGCTTTTTATGCTCATCCCAAGTTTTTGAAATGTTTTTCACAGGTCACGGGAATGGTACATGATAAGATGATAGTGTCAAGGAAGTGTCCAGAAGGAATCCATGTTTTATTTTCAATATGATTTCGTTGATGGGAAAAAGAATAATATCTTCTATTGTAACCACTTTGTTTAAATGTGGGTTGTAATGCATGTTTTAAGATCTAATTCTCTAAAACTCTAAACCTGAGAAGATCCTCAACGTGTAATTCTTGTGATAACTCAAGATTATGTAAGGTGTAAGGCTGGGGCCTTATAGATTTCCCACGGATCGTGAGGTAGAGTTCTCAATAGAACTCATACCTTGAGCTACTCCTATCTCAAAGACTCCCTATCTGATGGCTCCAATCGAATTAGAGGAGTTAAATAAGCAGCTGCAAGAGCATCTAGACATAGGGTTCATATTCCCTAGTGCATCACCATGGGGTTCACCAGTGCTCTTTGTGAAGAAGAAGGATGGAACAATGCATATGTGTATCGATTATAAGGAACTCAAACAAGATAAACATAAAGAAAAAGTATCATCTTCCAAGGATTTATGACTTTTTTTACCAGTTATGAGGAGCTCAATACTTCTCAAACATGAATCTTCATTCTGGATATCATCAACTAAAGGTGAAGAAGGAAGATATTCAAAAGACTACCTTCCGTACAAGGTATGAGCACTATGAGTTTCTGGTTACTCCCTTTGGACTTTATAATGGCCCTGTAATCTTTATGGATTTGATGAATAGAGTCATTAGACATTACCTCGACAAATTTGTGGTAGTTTTTATAAATGATATTCTCATCTACTCCAAGAACAAGGAGGAACATGAATAACATTTAAGACTTGTGTTTGTGACATTGAGAAAGGAGAATTTGTACGCCAAGTTCAGAAAGTGTGAATTTTGGATGAATCAAGTCATGTTCATGGGACATGTGATCACAAGTGAGGGAATTTATGTGGATCCTTAAAAAACAAGGGTGATTAAGGAATGTATGAGGCCCTCTAGTGTCACATAAATCTGCAGTATTCTTAGATTAGCTAGGTACTACTGACGTTTTGTGATAAAATTCTCACAATTTTCAAGCCCACTAACTAAGTTAACAAGGAAAGAGGTAAAGTATGTCTGAATAGAAGAATGTGAGGGAAGATTCAAGGTTCTAAAGATAATTCTGATCACTGCACTTGTACTCACACTACCAAAAAGTGGAGAAAGTTTAGTGATATACAATGGTGCTTCAAAGAATGGCTTTGGTTGTGTACCCATGAAAATGATAATGTGATAGCCTACACCTCACATCAGTTGAAGATCCATTAGAAGAACTACCAGACGCATGATATAAAGATGGAATCCATTATGTTTTCCTTGAAAATCTGGTGGCACTACCATTATGGTGAGAAGTGTTACATATACACTGACCAAAAGAGCCTAAAATATATATTCACACAAAAGGATCTCAACATGCATCAAAGGAGATGGTTAGATCTAATCAAGGATTACGATTTCTCTATTCACTATCATCCTGGAAAGACGAACAAGGTAGATGATGCTTTATGTAGAAAAGAACCTGCTACTCTATCCATGTTACATATTGAGAAAGACCCAATATTCTAGGATATGCAAAGGATGGATTTAGAAATCATAAGGACATGGGATACATCCTACCTTCCCCAAAAGATTTCACAACCACCCATCCAAGAGAATATTACGGAAGCACAAATGGATGATGTGGAGATACAAAATAGTGTGAATGCAGTAAAGAAAGGGAAGCTGCACAAGTTCCATATCGACGATGATGGTGTGATTCGGTTTGGAACACAGCTTTGTGTGCCTTCATCACTCGGGATAAAGAAGGAGCTACTAGAAAATGCACATATTTCAACATTCTCTTTCCATCCTGGTAGCACCAAGATGTATCGTGATCTCCGAGAACACTTCTAGTGGGATAACATGAAGAAGGAGATTGTAGGATATATATCAAGGTGCATAGTATGTCAACAAGTTAAAGCAGAACGAAAAAATTGGAAAGGGATGTTGCAACCATTACCTATACCCATGTGGAAATGGACAAAATGTTACTATGGACTTTGTAACGGGTATCTTGAAGACATTGAAAGGAAATAATGCGATATGGTTTGTGGTTTATTGACTAACCAAGATGACCCATTTTATCGTAATTTGGGAAGATCTCTCTCTTGAACAACTTGCAAAGATATATGTGAAGGAAGTGGTGATGTTTCATGGGGTTCCAATCTCAATTGTATATGACTATGATCCAAGGTTAACATCTGAATTCTGGAGGAGCCTTCATCATGATTTGAGTATTGAATTAAATCTCAGAATGACCTATCTTTCCCAAACTGATTTCCAATATGAAAGGACTATACAAATTCTTGATGATATGCAATGAGAATGCTCTATAGAATTTAAAGGTTGATGGGATCAGCATCTCACATTGGGTGAGTTGTCATATAACAATATCTTCCACTCGAGTATTCATATGGCTTCATATGAAGATCTATATGGAAATCGATGTAGAAACCCAACCTGTTGGGATGAAGTTGGAGAAAATAAGATACATGGACCTGATCATGTGTAAGGGATGACAGAGAAGGTTCAAGCCATCTAGAAACACATCAAATCTGCTCAAAGTCGACAAAAGATCTACACTGACAACCGTCGAAGGGGCTTGGACTTCAACATCGGAGATAGAGCCTTCCTTTGAATATCACCATAGAAGAGAGTCATACGGTTTGGAAATAGAGGAAAGTTAAGACCAAGGTACATTTTCCCCTTTGAGATCCTTGACCGCATAGAAGCTGTGGCCTATCATCTTGCACATCTGCCGAATATGGCTCAAGTTCATGATGTGTTTCATGTATCACTCCAGAGAAAGTACATACCTGATCCCTCACATGTACTCAACTCAGAGGCGGTACAACTAGAATATGATCTCTCTTATGAGGAGAAGCCATGAGAGATTCTGTACTAGAGAGATAAGGTTCAACGCAAGAAGACAACCCACCTTGTCAAAGTGTTGTAGAGGAACTATAAGTTTGAAGAATCTACATGGAAACCAAATGAGTTGATAAAGGTGAAGTACCCTCACTTTTTTATGTAAAACAAAATTTTGAGGGAGAAATTTCATAAGGGGAAAATAATGTAACGACCCAATGTTTTATCAATGGAATTCCCTTATTATAATTATTTATTATAGTATAATCACATTAGGAATCACAATGACATATAAATATACTAAATATTGTGTGACCATTAAATATAATTTTTCCACTTCAATGTTTTTAATTTTGAAAATCTGACATACACAGTTTTGTTCAAGATGATTTTTGGAGTCTAATTAAACAAAAATAATTTTTGTTGAATAGTAACATACCCTTATGAATAGTAACCTACCCTTATGAAACGTTCTATGACCCTTATGAATAGTAAATTGTCCAAAAAAATTATAACCTTACCCATGAATATGTAAATAAAATTTAGGCATCTTAGAAACTGACAATTTGAGCATAGTAAACATTTTGTATTTTTTAAGTCATAAATAATTATTTATAATTAATTACATAATTTAAAAGAAAATTAATTTTCTAAAAATGTGTTCATAAATTAAAAAATCTATGTCTTCTAGTTTTTAGATAATTTTATAAGACCCTACAAAATTTTGGAAAGCATTATAAAAATTAGTTTTAATTTGAAAAACTGTATTTTTCAAGTAAATCATAAATTTAATTAAATATTAAATGAATCATATTTAGAAAACTTTTTTGAAAAATGGACTTCATTTTTGGATTATACATGTCAAAAAATGGTTGGGGTGAAATTTTGGGATTTTTTTGATGAATAGTTAAATACAGTAATTTA
This sequence comes from Viscum album, assembly GCA_963277665.1. Lineage (NCBI taxonomy): Eukaryota > Viridiplantae > Streptophyta > Magnoliopsida > Santalales > Viscaceae > Viscum > Viscum album. The sequence goes on from OY728157.1 coordinate 746,216,225, forward strand.
CAAAAATAAGTTAAATAAGCTAATTATAGAGTTGTGTCTAATGTTATGCAGAGGATAGTCCACTTGGTTTGGGATTAAATTATGAAATTACTATTTTTGGTCATGGAAGACTCATTATTCCTTGTCTTGTGGGGAAATAATAAATTAATGGATTTTATATTAAGAAATCTCTTCTCCCCTCCACTATAAATACCACCCTCACCTCTCAAGCTTCAAGACTTTCCTAAACTCTACCCAAGAATCTTTCCAATCACCACCCCTATGTCCAAGAGCTTCTGGTCTCATCAAAATACCAATTCTATTCCCCTTAATGAGTATCTCCAGAGGAGGATTAAAGAAGAAATTTCTCTCCCTCTTCTCCATTAAATTCCTTTCAATTTAAAGTTATTTTTGTTATTATCCTCCAAACTATCTTTGTCCAAATGTTTTGGTAACTCCAGTGTTATACATATACTAGAATTTTATGATACTAATGTGGTATTATATCATCCAACCTCTTTCTCCTCTTCCTTTTATTTTATAAAAAAACATTGTTCATGAGGTGGTAATCTATCACCTTCAAGAATGACATATTTTCTTTTTTCATTTCTACCTTAAAATATAGTCATAAAACCATTTTTATGGTTGAACCAGAATATGTTATATGTATTAAGTCCAATTTAATGTTTAGGAACTAGCTTATGTACATATTACTAAATGATAAATCAAAAGAAGTTTGTTGTGGTCGAAAAACTGCCCAAATTAACTCAAACAATCATCATTTAATGATTCATCCACATGGAATACAATGTAATTAATTATAAGATCATTTTAACTTCTATAATATCATTAATAACATGGAATATATATGTTCTGGATGTTTATCCATGTCCTACACGAACTTCAATTCATGAATACATGTGAAACTCTCAAGAAAACCATAAAAACGAACATTCCTGGACAATGTTTTTAAACTCTATAACTTATAAAAAGGACCATAAAATAACATAATGAAACCCAAATGACCCCTATTAATGTATAAAAGGTTATATAATTTCTAATTAATTAATATAATGTCATTATAAAAGACATTAAAGTGAAGGAATCATTAAGATATAAGGTAAGGGGAAAATTAGGAACCCAATTTTCTTTCTTCAGGTTCTCCCTCTTTCACTCCAAATTTGGTACGGTCACTCCATTAAAATAATTTTTTCATCATTATCTTACCTTTTCTGGGATATAACTGTTTTCTACTAAATTTTATGACAAAAAAATGTTTTCCAAAAGAACTCTTCTTTTAAGAACTCACCTTTTACCTCTCATTCAAGGTTTATAGTTCTTGTATCATGTATGTTATTCCCTCTTTCTTTTGGGAACCCAACATTATGAATGTGTTCTTATGAGATGAAACTCATTCCTTTACATGGGTTAGTTTTTTTCATTATTGATATATTTTCTTTATGTCATTCATGATAATGATAATTTTATGATGTGACAGGTGTGCCCAGAATTATACAGTGCAATATGAAGGTTTGAATGTGAAGGGTGTGCCCAGAATTATACAGTGCTCCAATGTATTGGGTAAAGTGATGAATCTCATGAGTAATTGTGAAATTATGTGTTAACAAGATTTTATCTTTGTTCACAAGTATGTGTGGTATTGAACCACAAAGACCTTATGTTTCAGTTTTATGCATTTCCACATTTCAAGTGTTATATTTAAGCTTCCCCTTATGTTCATGATCCTTTTCCTATGTTATGATTATGATCACACATGATATATTATTCTTATTTGTCCCCTTAATGGGATTATAGCTCACCCCTTTTTATTTATATCCTCAGGTGACTACATCTACTAAGAAGAGGTCAAGTGCCAGTAAGAATCTAGAGATGAAGAATTGAATAAATGTTTATGCATGATGTAGTAATTGTTATACATGGTCCTAGTTTTCCCAAGACACTAAAACTTTGGATCCTTTATATTTAATACTATTATGTTATTTATCTTTAAAATTATGTAATAGTAATTTATGAAAAGGTTGGGTCGCTATATAAACCATGGTGTGATATATAGAATGACTAATGTGGTATATCTGAGGGATAGTATAGTATTGAGGATCCTTTTAATTTTATTTATCACTAATAATTTTTTAAGGTGTGGAAGCATTTTTTTTTCAAAGTAAAGTAATAAACATGTTGATTCAAATATTAAAAAATTATAAAAGTTGTGAATAATTTAAAAAAACAATGATTAGATGAGGATTATTAGGTTCGGGTGACATCAATGAACTATATTTATGAAAGTGACCCCAAGGGTTAAGCTATTTACTAACTTGTTATCTTGATACTAGTTTTTTTGTAGAAATTTATTCATAAAGTGTCACTTAATCCCCATACGTGATAATTTCAAGTCTTCAATCAGAGTTTTCCCTTTTGTGATAGGATATTCGATGTCCACTATAAGTCCCTATCCATAAACTAAATGTAAATAATTTTACCTATTAGGGTTTCTCTTCCCTATGGAAAATTATTGTGGATAGATAACTATATTGTTCATTAGGGGTGTTCTTCTCTCTGGATGGTATTTGTTTATATAATTGAAATACTATCTATCTAGGGAAATCCACTTTGTGGATATATTTCATGAAACATATATAATGTAGTCTATCAAGTGTGTTTCCCTTTGTCTATATGTTACCAAATGATTACACTAGTTTGTTATAAAGGTAACACATATATAGGACTAAATGGTGATATATGAATTATGAAATCAATCAGTGGTTTTATTCTATTTTTCTAAAATTATGATTTAATTATGCTATTCTATATATCATGGTGACATATAACTATAGTTTTATAACAATTAGTAGAGGTCCTAATTTTGAGAGGGGATCAAAAATGATTATATGTAATTGTTATTGCACATGCAATCCATAGTGGGCCTCTATGGTTGTATGTGATCAATGATGAGCCTTCTACTAAGTGGAAATTGTCTAGGGATAGACACATATATTTCTCTGATGGTTATTAGGTTAGTAATTCTGTATAGTTAGTTTTATAATGAATATAATATTCATTCTATTAAGAAGTTCTTATCAATAGATACATTAAAAAATATATTGATTATACTATCAGGGGTATAACTTTTACGGATAGATGTGCCTTGTTTGTTTGTGATCAAATAGTCACAAATTTTATTTATGATCAAACCATGTGAATAATCTTCCTATTCCAATAATGGAAAAAGAAAATATTAATCAATCATTATGGTATCATAATGTACCCAACAGTTTTATATGTGTATACATGTGATGCTTATGGATTTCGTTTCATTTATCGCATGTACAAATGTATATCTAATTCTTATTATGGAAACCATTGATGTTATCCAATTGATTTTCATTCCCATACACTAAAAATGGATCCAAATAAAGATGTATACCTTATTATTGAAAAGAAGTTCACTGAAGAAACCATAATATAGGGAAGGTAGTTGTATGAGCATTGTGGGGTTGTGGAGACATGTTTAAGATGTGGTTGAGGATAGTTAATTAGGTCTTCTTACCATTTATTTTATATTTTTAATGCACTGTATATGGAATCAATTTTGATTGATCTTCCATTTCTATATGTCATTAATGATTTAAAACTTTTATGACATGGTAGATGTTTATTTATATAGTATTATTCTATTTCAATTAAATTACTAATTTTTTTGTTTATTTTAACTTGGATGTTTATGTTTTTAATATTATTATATGAAATAATACTGAGGGTATAGTATCTTCACATGGTTTTCCAATACCCTTTTTTCTCTTCAGAGGTCTCTAGTGTATGGGGTAGTACTCTTGAGGAATGTAGTGACCCATTTTAGTTATTTTCCAAGTAGATTGGGATAGGGATGTAAAATATTGTTATTAGATATTTTTTAATTTATTTACCATTATGAATTGGTAGTTGGAGCTATGAATCTCTACAACTTTGGATAAAATCCATATTCAACCATGTACATTATAAGTATGGAAGTGATTCAAAGTTAATAGTGATTTAGGATTATTGTTCTTTCCTTTCATTATTATAGATAAAATATTTTTAATTGTATAATGTTCATTACTAAATTTTATATTTTCACTTGGCCTAGGGTGAAAAAATATGTGTGCACATGCATTGTAATCAGCACATATGATCATATGGAATGTGAATTCTTATATTTTATTTTAAAATGGTTTCAGACAATAAATATTTTTTGAGTATTTAATTTTCCAACGACAACTTATTTTAAATTATCCCCGATAAATTTTTTTATCAGAGTTAAACAAAACTAATATAGTTTTATAATTATTTCTCCTATATGAGTTAGTTACTATAGATATGTTTATGTTATGGACATGGATTATATGAAAAAATTTACCCTATACTGGGTGGTAAGGTTATAGGGGTACTCAAAACTGTTGATAACCCTAATGTCCCAATATTTTCTTTAAGCTATTGAGATCGAAGAATAAGAGTTGCATCATGGGATGACATTGACCAAGGGTGTATGGTCCTCGTGCAAGGAAGATGGTCCTAATGATGATGATATAGAACTCAAGAAAAAAGTAATTACTCTACCTTGACATAGTAATATATCACATTCCATAGTTATTATTATAATAAATTGTATCTCATACACATTTTATTAAAAAAAATTAAAAATAAATATCCATAAAAACCCTAGAAATATAGAGGTCGAGAGTCTTTGTGATATTAAGAGCATAATAAAATATTTTAATATAAAATACATAATACTCATTTTCCAGCATCATAATAGGGTCATAAATTTCATTTAACTTCTATCATCTCATTGTATACCCTAGGGACATACATAAAAGAATGTCTGTGCCAAAAATACTAGTAAAGGAATAATCCAAAGAATGATGATGAAGTATAAAATAAGGGTCAAGAATCAAAATATGATATCATAAAAGTGGATGATGATATTTGATCACACAGAAAATGTAATAAATGGTCATATATCATAAAATCATAGAATCGAACAAATTTTTCACAATAATTAAGCTGTTATCATGAACATAAATCAAGGATCATTCGAAAGACATAAAAACATTGGGTGTCATTTTAATTTCTAATGAACCATATACACTCTCTCAGAATATTTAAGCATTAACTAATCTATTGGTGTGATTTTTAAATTAGGTATGACCTCTAAAATTTTAATTTTTTATACATATATGTTCCACACAAAAAAAGGAAATAATTTATAAAGAAAAAGGGTGAGAAACCCCATGAGAATGAAATGGGTTACATAATCATGCCTCAAAGGATAACTAAATGATATATCCAAAATATCCTAAATAAAATAAGTGGTTAAAGCTTTTTTAAATTCATAATTAAATAAATAGTTAATGTTAAAGAAGTTATATAAATACCCAACTATATTATCCAAGAGTCGGTTGGTAAATTTTAGCATTTTCACTATATACAAGGAATCATATATCGAAAGACCTAATGGTTAATAGTAATTATAAACTAGATACATAAATTACTATCAAATTAAATATGAATACATAAAATAAAAAACCTAGCGAATATAAATATTATTCATCCCTGAACTCAACAAAATATTTTTTTCTCCATGTCATGTCGAAAGTAAAAATTATTAGGGTAAGCTCAGATGCTCAGTATGGTTTACATACAATGGAAGATATCATGAGTGAATGAATCCTAATAAATATTTAAAGTTAAATAATTCAAAACAAAACTCATTTAATCAATAACATGATCATGAAGAATAATATTGTACAAGTAAATGAATATAAAATGATGACATATAAAAAACCACATGAGCATGAAACTTATCCATGAACATAATAACTATTCAAATAATCACATGCACATCAATAAGTAATTTTTTAATTATGGAATGCATAATTTCATATATAATTATCCTACTGGAATGGACTCATGTCAATAAATCTTACATAAATGGGTAAGGACGTGACCAAATACCCAAACCATTTTGTCGCATGAGACCTATTAATACATCGAGGGGCTGTCTATAACCTAGTATTTCTGGTCTCTGAATTTTCAATGCATTAGTCATATATTGAATAATCATTTCAATTCACAAATAACGTTGCCTAAAAAATATCTATATTAAGTAAAGAATATGAATTTATCAAGTTCTCCCTAGTGAATCAAATAAATATCAAATTAAAACAATGTATTTAGAAATAATATACTGTATAAGAAATAATAATATCCATGATAAAAATAATATATATATTTAAGGTTATAGTAATTTCTATTTATCATTATAAATTTAATGTTTTAAGAGAAATTTAATGACCACATAATTAATCAAGATATGAGATATGGTGTTTAGAATAGTAGATTTTGTTGTGAAATATAGTCCTTTAAAAATTGAAGATATTGGAAGAAAACTAATTAAAATAATTTTTCATAAATATTTTCCTTTTAAAATTAATTTAAATCATATAGAATAATAAAAAGTGAATAAAACAATTTTATAGGTGGGAATGTCCGTTGATTCTATATTCATAAAAAATAAAACATTTCCTTTGAATTTTTGGAATGAAATTAAAAAAATACCTTTTCAATAAACATTATTAATATTCCCTTAAAACATTTTTAAAATAATTGGATACCATAAAATATTCTTAATAAATCAATTTAGAAAATAAATATTCTTTTTTAAATAAATAAAAAATATGTACATAGAATAAAAACGTTCTTATTCAAGAAGAAACATGGGATTATATCTACTTTTAAACATTTCTATTGAAATTGTAACTTTAATTAAATCACTAATAATCATAAATAAATAGATATTGATGTTATATACTCCAAATTTTATTTATAAACACCACATAAAGTAAATAGGTTAAGAATCCCAAATATGTCTCAATGGAGTGTAAATTGGGATGATATCCCTTACCTCCGGACCGAATCATCATGTATGCTATTTATCTTCCTGAGTAATAAAAATTTTAAAATTATTTACTTTACGAATAATTGTTTCAAGTTTACTATTCCTTTTATTTCATTTATTACCATGTCATATTTAATCACTTAATCGATTATTCTCATGTAGGATGTTTTGATGATATTTGATTATTATATCCAAAATAACCTCGGCAGGTTGACTATGATAAAAGTAGTCATTGTTTCATAATCTCGAAAATAAAATAAATGAAAGAATTGTAATTTATTAAAAATATATTATAATTTTAATAATAACCATGAAATATGGTTATGAAAAATTAAGAACAATAAATTTATTAAGATGGTAAGTTGTACGTATACATGAGTAAAATTTTCATTTTCCAGTGATCAAAATGGAAATTAGCTTGGAATTATTTTATCACTTTAGAATTATCATTAAGCCATTATATATTATTTCATGACATAAACTTATATATATCACCCATGATATTGGGTGATGGAAAAAAAATCTCATCGATTTTTGGAGGTTTATGTCCACACGTACGCATGAATGACATTATCATTTTTCAACGGGTGGAATGTCAAGAAAGTAGTTGAAATATTATATTCTTAGAATGATAGATTTATCATTAATATTATATATAAAAATTAAACATATCATTATAAATATCCATTAAAGGTGGTGTCGGGAATGAACTTACATCAATTTGTGAGATGGTAATCCACCGTACACATGAACAACAGATTTTTTTCCCAATTAATGGAAGAGAAGCTAGATATTTGGTATTCCATTAACATAAAATCATAATATTATATGGAAGATACGAGAGTTATAATTTTATAATTTTCAATATGTTTTTATGGATGTATAAGAAGAAATAAAAATAAAATATTCAGTTATATATTATACCACTTCTTCCAAAAACTTCATTTTACCTACACATAAATCCCAAAAAGGTTGATATTATGACCAAAATATTACCTTTATAATATTGGAATCGATTTTATGAAGATATTTTGATAGGTATTGGTTGAATAAAAATATTTTTTAAAGTGTTAATTAAAGAGGAGAGGGGTTTCCTCTTTTACTGAGGGGAGGGGAATTCTTGAAATTTCTGAAAGAATTAAATTACTATAAATTAATTTTCACATCTAAATGGATACAAATCAATATGATTCAAAAAGAAGATATGTACGGTTCATAATAAACTCATAAAATAAAAAAATTACATATTTAGGTTATTTTTTAACCGTTATCATTTTTTAACCCTCTATTAATCATTTTGTTAGTTATCATTGTAAAAAAACGTTACCCTTAAGTATTCAAGAAAGTTACTATAAAAGAAAATTTATCCCCTAATTGGATTTGGTTTGATATTATCAACCATATCCCAATTAATTCCCAAAATATAATTTTTAATCATTTTATTAGATAATATTTAAATAAAATACCATTTAGATCATTTTTTTGAAATTCATGAAATAATATAATTCAATATGTGTCCAAATCATATTTAATGATTCTAAAATAACATGGATTAGATGATAATGAGTATACCGTTGTTATATAATCATATACTAAAGTTGTTATAGGTTTTATATCATTTTAAACCATATTTGTTGGATTAACTCCCAAGTTAACCAATTTTATCCTTAACCACAATAATGACTTTTTTAAAGTTAAAAGGTTATAATTATACATATAAGGTAACAAATAGAAGATTAATGTACATGAAATTATATTTTTAACCATATATATTTTTAATGGTACTATTTTACTATTTTTATAACTTTTTGATAATTCAATAAAATATTATTTAATTTGAAATATTATTAATGTCATTTTGTTAACTATTAACATATTTCGACTTTGAAAAAAACTTGAAACAATTTAATTCTAATATAAAACTCCAAAACAATTTAATATATTATATGTATCTTTAATATTCATTAGAAAATTTAACTCAGCCAAAAAATTATTATTTTTATAGTTTTTAAAATAATTTATATGATTTTTCTACTGATTACACAAGATATGTGATAGTGTTTCATAATAATTTGTTATTATCCTTTAATCACTAGTAAATTAAAATAAGTTTACATTATAAAAAATCAATTATCTTTAAAATAAACTTTATAATTTGAAATACTTTATTTTTATTCCCATATCAAAAATATAATGATTATAAAACTAGAAGAACTACATTTTTTAATTTTATTTACACAAAATATTTTAAATGTAAAAATCATGGCCAAATTGAAAATAATAACTTCCAATATCAGATTTTTGGATGATTATGAATGAAATATACTCAAATAATAAAATTAAGGTGAGTATTCATGTATAGAAACCCCAGTTTTAGGTACATGAAAAATTATTCACATATTTTGATTCTATATAATGATTGAGTAGAGATTTAAGAGGTTTCGAGGGGATTCTTAATGTTTTGGGGGTATTTTTTAGGTTAAAGATTTGTTCTCAGTAAGTATCAACCATGAACCAACTTCAAGAAAATGTTAAAGGGAATAAAATGAGCACTAAACTAGTGCATGGTTGGCACATTGTTTGGGAAAACATTGCAAGTGCCCATGAGGAACTATGCTTCTAGAAACAAGGGGAAAAGCATGTTTTGGAACATAGTTTCTCCAACTATGTCAGACAACCATGTGAGGTGTGGTCTTGAGATAACACCATCACATCGTTGGCGCATGTTTTATCTAACCATGCATCCTAACCATGTGGCATATAGTTGGGTTCTCTTAAAATTTTGATCTAATATGAATTGGGCCTCTAAATACTTATTAATCACCTATTAACTCTATAACTCGAATTAATTTTTCTTCGAAGAATTTATAGTCATTTCATTTTTATCTATAAGATATTATTAGGCAATGTAAATTTTTTCAAAGGCCTAGATTCATCGGTAAGTCATCGATCTTTATCATTCTTCTTAAGATAAATCCTTTTTATCTATCCTATAATGTTATATATAATCTATGATGGAGATATTCATGTTATTTAATTGTAATATTTATGTTTTATCAAAGTATATATTGAAGTAAGGGAGATCAGTGGTCATACCTAAGGTTTCCTTGTGTAGTTCATCATTTTCACCAACCATTGTGAGGTAGGTGGCTTATATATTATATCCAATTGATTTTGATCACGAAGTATTAGTTTTAATTAAATTATTTTCTTGAAATGGTTTTAATATTATTATTTCATTTTTGATGGAAATATCATTTTGATATGGGATTTGAAATTTTGGAAAGTTAATTGGTTTTTTGAAAACCCCTTCATTTATAATTTTAAATGATAATTTTAATATTACAGTTCGGTTATGAAACATATAAATTATTTGTTGGAATGCATCAAAGAAATAAATTCTCTGATTAGAATTTATTGACATGGTTTTGGAATAACTGGTTGGTCATGGGTTGAGTTGAATGGAAGATTTTCATGAACCATCAAAGTGGGATGGTGTATAGATGTGAGGTTCAACTATTTATGGAAACACCAAGCTTGAGGTTAGGTGTATGATTATTTCTATGGACAAGGAAATGAATATTCCAAATTAAATGAGAAAATGTTTAAAGGATTTTTATGATTTCGATGTAAAAGTTTATGCATTTTTTATACACTATTTTTACTACATAAAAATTTTAATATAAATTGTGATAAACATTTTTGTCCAAATGTTGTGAGTTGGGAAGTCATTGGGGAAATCCCTCCCCATTTAGACTCACCCATGCTTGGGTACTGTTATGTATTTGTTGATTTCATATATCAACATTGTTAAATAAAATGTATCATATTTCTCTAGTGGAGTGTCTTCATACAATAGTCATAGTAGGTGGAGTTAGAGCTTTGATCTTAGTCAGGTGTTTCTTGGGTTGGTTTCTTTTGGTTATCTTTGGGGATTGTTTTATTTTGGTTTCTTTTATATATTTTCTTACATTTACATAGTAATTTGGTATGGTTAGGGATTTTTTGGTATGATTTTGGTTGTATTATTATTCATGCATCTTATAGATATTTTTTATGTTTATTGTTTTTTATGGGTGGTTTATCCTTCAAAGAAAATATTATCCCCAAAATGTTCTTGAGGCCCATGGAATTTATTTCTATCCTACTGTGTCTTGGTGATTTCCCAAAAGGAATTATAGCACCAGCACCTCTTCTCAAGCCTATGAGTAGAGGTGTGGTGTTATATCACAAACCAGGCTGGAGTTCCATCGAACCCAGAAACATACCTCGTCTGAGATATGGCCTGAAGGGTATTCCCAATACCCACTAGATGGAAACTAGTTTCGGGAATCAAATTAAGCACCATGGGAATGATTTTTTCCCAAATAAATAAGTATAAATTAAATATACATAACAAAACAAATATCCAACAATAATTGGATATCAATAAAAACAAATATATCTGATCCAAATACAAGAGATGTTGAACAAAACAAAACAAGAAACTGAATAAAAAATAGAGAGCAAACAACACTACACGGTCTCCATATGACTGCTTGGTCACCACCTACCTCATGACCAATCTATGATGAAGGAGATCAACCAAACAAGAAACCTTCACCTTCAAAAAAGCTCAGGTATAATGACACAGAATGGTATAAGTAGGGTGTGATCACATAACAGCTCTATAGGCAACCATCATAGAATCCATACATCTCATTTCTTGAAACAGTACACAAACACTAGTTTGGAATATATAATAAAAATAGGTTTTTATCATTTTCATAAAAAAATCCATCCCTTTTTAAAATAAAAGGCACCAAAATACTATTTTTCGTAAGGAATTTCAATTTTAAAAAACCAAAGCCAAGCCAAAGTCCAAAAAAATGATACCAAGATGTATTGAAATTGAACAAGAATTATAACCAAGGGACCAAGTGTAATAGAATATAAAAAAATACAAATAACAAACCATTGGAATTTCATAAATATCCCTAGAGTGATCCTTGGACGTACCTGAATTGGACTCACCTACTGGTATATGGTGTAACTACATAGTCTATAACTAGCTGGCCACTCTAAATTAGAAAATCTAGTGTCACATCTCACCAATACCTATAAATTCAAGGGGGGTAACAACCCGTCATATTAGGGTTGATAAGAAACCTTCAATGGACCCTCTAAATACTCCCAAGAAACCCATGGTAATAGTACACTCATTAAGTGGGAGGACCCCACATGTGTGACTCACCTTACCTTCCACCACCACACATGCCTAGCCCAAACACTGAAACCAACCATATGATAACCCACATAGGGGAAATCCTCACATGTGGTGACCATCATATAACAAACCATTCACAAATTCTATTCGGGTTGTTACATCCCATGATATTTCAAACCATTTTTTCAAAACATACCAAGATACCTACCCGACATTTGTACTTCAAAAACAACAATTCATTTCCCAATGAAAAATAAGGTTCTAACCGGGGCTTTGACACTATCAAATCTAATCTATTAAAAAAATTTCCAAAATATTTCCAAAACAACATTAAACACAAATTTTATGTTCATAATTCCCAATGGTCTTACAAACATGTTATAAGTCAAGCTACATAACAAAATTCCAAAAAAAAAATTCATTCTAAATCCCATTCCATTTTCAATACCACTTCGATCCAAATAGATAACACACAACAAGATTAATGATTTCAAAAGAGATTTCCTATCATTTAGAAACCAGTGATTTTTCAATGTTCCATACCATCCATTACATCAAATAAAATTTTTAAACAACATTCATGTCATTTGTAAATCTAGTAAACATTAGTAAAGCATTTAGAGTTTGAAAAATGAAGGAAATATGGGGGATAAGTGTTTTTAAATCTGGGTTTTTATGTTTTGAAAAAAAAAATCATTAAAATTATCATTTTTTTCCCATCCCTGTGTGCACCCAAGCACACATGGATGTGCCCACATCTAATGGAAGTCCACAAATATCAAGGAAATCTCCAAAAAACAATCTTTAAATAAAAACCAACTGCTTTCAAACAAACACAACAACCAACAAGTAAATGTTCCTCATGAAATTCATAAATTCAAATATTCAAGACCTAACTTGAAATCCCAAAACAGAGTAAAATTATATCCAAGGTCAAACACAACTCAAATAACATTTTTTTTAAAGAACAATTGATAATTTAAAAAATACCCAGTTTTCTAATTATATAACATGCTTAGAGATATCCTACCAACTTTCAAAACATTTTACCAACATAAAGACACCATACCATGCTATGAAAACCCACCACAAGGATGAAAAACACATTTATATATTATTTTAAAATACTAAAGAATCATATGGAATCTAACAGAATAGAATCATATTGAAACAGATACCTCAATGTCATGTGGTTATGACAAAACTCTCTATGAAGGGAGAACACACTCCAAGGGACAGTCCTAACACCCTAACATAATATAAATTTAATCCCACGTCATCCCCATCATTTAGGGTTTGAAAAAAATGTAACCCCAACATGAAAGAATATTTAAATCAATAGAGGGGAAAGATATGAGAAAATACACCAAAACTATGAGATCTCACTATAGGAACCTTCATGGGGCTTTAAAAATAGAAGGGGAGAAAATGATAGGGAGCTTGGAGGACACCTTGGTGTACCTATGTATATCAAGGAAGAATAATTCTGATTTATGGTTAACAATATGGAGGGGAAAACTTTCAATTTCAAAATTATATGAATCTCTGCACCACAAACGATTAGTACACAAGGTCTGACAAACTGTGCACAAACTATGCAGTCGCAACTATCTAACTACACTGAAACTCACACACTATTTCCACAAGGTTTCCCAAACCATATGAAACCCATGTACCCTATTGATGGACCCTAAAATAATCATCATAGTTACCTGGTCTAAGCCACACCGTTTACCCAATCCCTTCAGAGGCCAAAATGCCACTATAAAACTCAAAATCATGAAAATTTATACTGGGAACCCAAGTAGAACATCCAAAAAAGATCCAAAGACAATAAAATAATAAACTAAATGATATAAAAAGGTTTTTTTGTGATAATTATCCCTACCAAAAACACTGTATTCCCCAAAAAAGTCACCCATATGATAGATAAATAAAACTCGGTTTCAAATCCGAAAAAAGACAAGAAAAAACATACAATTTGGGGTGACATTTTTAATTTAAAAGTCATGCCTGACTAATTATATAGGAACCCACAACATGAAAAACAATGGTAGAACATTAGAGGGTTCTCCCCACTACAAGAAATGAACTACCACCTTGGAAAGACTTTAGATCAGCCCAAAAAGGGAATCTAACACAAACCTTTCCATACAAACCGAGAAACACCCCCACCGCAACTAGAAATCCCCTACACAGTAAAACCGAACTTCTTCACTTTATAAAAACAATAGAACCACTCAAACTATAATTTTATCACACAAATTGAACCCCCAAAACTAGGGGAAACACACAAAAGTATCTCGATCCAAACAGTGAGTTGAATCCACAATCGATCAATCATACAAAACTCAAGCATCCCCCAAATGGGAAAAAACTAAAATTAAGGTCAATACATATAGGGACCAATCACACTCAAAGAAGAATAAACAATTCAGAGAGCCACAATGAGATAAACATAACCACCATGTTTCTTACAATAATGGAGATTATCACAAAAATAGCAATAATTACAATAGGAAACATCCAACATTTCCACCCAACACAAGAGAAAAAAACTAGGCCAAGGTTTTCCCACACCCCTAGTAGTTCCTCGTTGCATAGAAGCTTCACATTGAGGCTTGTATTTGGAGCCCTGATGGATGAGATTCCCAATACATCATATCCAAAAGCTGAAATCCTCCATTCCAAATTTCTTCATCTATTTCTTCCTAAAAACCTTCTACAAATGTCCAAAATGGCCAAAAAGATGAAAAACCTTAAAAGGATTGCAACATGATGGATTCAAATGTCTAAATTGACTGTAATGAAAGCAGATGAGTGAATAGTCTAACAATCTGGATGTTGTATCCAATGAAGGAGGATTTTTAGAAATAGGTTCCTCTGGAACACCCCTCTCTCTATATGGGAAAACTTCACGATAGCCAACCACAAATGATTGTGCACTAAGAACCAACCCATCCAAAAACTACTCATCCACCAACTTCTCAAAACATACTTCACAGTTTGATAGTAATTTTTTAGAAGACTCTGGAAGAAGACCCCCAACAAAAATAGGAGATTTTGACATATCTATTGATTCCACTCCCAGCGAGAAGGGAACCAACTCTTTGCAGTGGTCAAAATAAACTTTCACAGACCTTGGGACCTGCCAAACATCCCATAGATCTTCCACCTTCCTCTTCATCACCTTATCATGTATGAACCCGTGTATGAAGGTGGTCTTAAATATTTTCCATTCCATATATACTTGTAATGATGTTGGTGTGATAAACTTCTACTAGTCTAGAGATGGACCCTCAAACAAACCCATTACAACACAAGCTCTAATAGCTTAGAGAGTTCCCAGTTATCTAAAAACACTCTAAACATCCTCTATCTATTCAACTGGTCCTATCAGACCTTGGTAACCTTGATAGATAGGAAACTCTTGAGAAGAACAAGAAATTGAGTTAGATTCAATAAAAAATGTGGGGACCTTTATGGGAATCATACTCTGAACAACACATAAAATACAAAACTAGAATCTACAATCAAAATAAAACATAACCTAAAGAACACATAAGGCCAAAAATAGTAGGCTCATCAATGAAAAATCATAGAAAAACTCAAAATAGTGTTTCCAAAAATCCCCATTTCATTTCAATTTTAAAACCTACTTCTTCCAAGGCCACTATACAAATTCCAAAATCCATTTTTTCAAAAAACCAAGGATCTGTTTTTTAAATAATAATCAACCCTGAAATCAATTTCAATTTCCCAAAATAATTTTTAAAAACTAAGCTGAAGATTTTATTTGAAACCCACACCCCTGAAATCTTATGAACCATCACATTTGTGTCCATACCACTTTCACATACATCATCTAGGAATACATTCCCACATGTGCTTTCCATACATACCCTCATATGTGTGAACATCCATATGTAGTTCCAAGGGTCAAACATACAATTTAATTTTTAAAACCCAAGAACATACCAAATTTTCAATCCAAAACCATTTCATATAATTAATTTTCACTTCTAAAAACTGTTTTCATTTTAAAAGATTACTCACATCAATTGAGACTAAAAAAACATGACTCACACCAATTAACCAGAATGAGGAACAAGTGTATATGCCTAACTTGGTGACATGGTAGTGGTCCATGCCCCATTTTATAATAAAAAATTATAGGACCTTGAACCGTGAAATTTTAATCCACATAGGTCACTACTTCATGTGATATTGTAATATGACATTGGCTCTCCACTATTTTAATTCCTCACCCAAAAGAATACAAAAACTACAAATAGACTCAAACCATGGAAAAGCTTGGAAACTTGAGGATTAGAATGAGAACGAGTTTGAGACGCTCTTATCGTACCTAGCTCCCAATTTTCGACAGTCCTAATATTTAACCTAACTAACACACTAAATAACTAAGTGTTTCTCTAATACCATTTTTAATGTACCGGACCAGAGTTTCATTCAACCCACCATCTGAACTGGTCCGAGACATGGCCAGAAAGGGCATTCTCAATCCCCACGGGTTGACAAATAGTGTCTAGCAACAAATTAATCATGAGGGGAATAATTTTTTCCCAAATAAAAATGTGTCATTTAAATAGATATATCAAATTGAAAAAACAACAATAATTGGATATTAATAAAAACATATATTGCTCATTCAAATAGAACAACTGCTGAATGAAACAAAATAGAAACTGAATATGAAATGGAGACCCAACCACAATACATGATATCCACATGACTTCTTGGTCACCACCAATCTCAATACCAACATGCACCCAAATTTGATCAACTGAACTAGAAACTTGAACCAAAAAATATCTTGGTTCTATAAATAATGAATTGTACAAGTATGGTGTAAGCATATAATAGCTCAG
Organism: Viscum album; assembly: GCA_963277665.1. Taxonomy (NCBI): domain Eukaryota; kingdom Viridiplantae; phylum Streptophyta; class Magnoliopsida; order Santalales; family Viscaceae; genus Viscum; species Viscum album. Next base: position 746,233,251 of record OY728157.1, read on the forward strand.
TAGGAAACCACCACTGAATATATGCATTTCCTTTCCTGAAATATTACACACACAGTAGTTTAGAATACATATATAAAAATAGGATTGTATCATTTTAGTAAACAATACTTCTTTTTCTTTTGAAAACACTACACACCAAAACACTATTTTTCAACGGTAATTTCCATTAAAAAAACAAAACCCAAACCAAAGTCCACAAAAATGATACCAAGATATGTTGAAATTAAGCAAGGAGTATAACCAATATACCAAGTGATATATAATATAACCAAAAAAATACATGTAGAAAACCATGAGAGTTTTCTAAACATACATTGACGGATCCCTGTATGTACTCGAATTGGACTTACCATTCAGCATATGGTGAAGATCCATTGTCTATAAAAAAATGAACACTCTAATCTATCCAATCCAATGGCACATCACACCAAGTGCTATAAATTCTTGTGGATACCAACCCATCAAATCATAGCCAACAAGAAACCATCTCTCGACCCTTTAAAGATTAACCAGAAACCCATGGTAATAGCACACTATGTAAGTAGGAGTCCATCGAATGCATGACTCACCTTACCTTCCCCCATCTCACTTTCCTACCTCAAACACTAACACCACCCACGTGATAACCCAGATTAGGTAAATCCTCCCTTGGGTTTCTCATAATATAACAAACCATTCATAATTTCCAACCAGGCTATCACATCACATGATCTTTCAAAACATTTTCTCACAATATACCAAGATGTTGACCAGGCATTTGTACTTCCAAAATTACAATTCATTTCACAAAGAAATATAAGGGTCCAATAGGCCTTTTGACACTACCAACACTTATATATTACAGAAATGTTCCTATATATTTAGAAAACAAAATTAAACACAACCATTAGGTTTAAAATTCCAAATGAGCAGTCAAACATTTTAGGAGTCAAGATACATCACAAATTGTTAAAGGGTCTTTGAATTACAAATCCCATTCAATTTCTAATTGCACTTCAAGAAAATTTGAAAAACCCAGAAAATTGTTAACAATTCCAAACAACATTTCCAATAATTTAGAAAAAAAATTATTTCTCAATGTTTCATATAGTCCATTTCTTCAAATAAACTTCTTTAAGATCTTTAATTTCATTTGGAAATCAAGGAACCATTATTAAAGCATTAATAGTTTTAATTCGGAAGGAAGGAGGATGTATATTTTTTTTGAAATATGTGATTTTATGATGAGAAATGTTTCTTATTAAAGACCATTTTCATTTGTGGTCTCATCCATGTGTTCACCCGAGCACACATGGATATTCCCACATCCTATGGAACACCACAAATAACCATGAAATCTCAAAAAACCATCTCTAAAGAAACACGACATGCTTTTAAACCAACCAAAAAAACCACAAGTAAATGTCCCACATGAAAGTACTCAATTTCCACATACAAGACACATATCACACACCCACCACACTACCAAAATATTCCCAATGGAAAAAAACCACTAAAATAACACAATTTCACTTTAAAATAACAATTTACAATTTAACAAATATCTTATGTTCGTAATTACATAACGCGCTTAGAGAAATCACTTTAAACCCACTTCCAAATTATTTTACAATCATAAAAACACCATAAAAATATATGAAAACACAATACAAGGATGAATAACACATTTATATATTATTTTAAAATACCCAACTACCAAATGAAATGTATCAGAAATGAATCAGATGGAACCAACTACTTCAACGACATGTGGATATAATGAAACTCTTAGAGAAGGGAGAACACTATAAAAGGTACAATACATACATCCTAACATCAAAAAAATTGAACCAAATGTTATACCCATACTTAAGGGATCGAAAAAAATGGAACCCCAATAAGGAAGAACCAATAAATCAATAGAGGAGGCAGAAATGAGAAAATCGACCAAATACCAAAAGATCTCACCTTTGAAACCTTCAAGGGGTTTAAATATTTGAGGGGAACAAAATGAGAGTGAGGTTGGAGGACCACTTGGTTCACCTTGGATTATAAAGTGAGAAAAATACCTATTTAGGAATAAAAACATGGAGGGGAAAACCTAGAATTTAAAAATTTTAAGAATCTGACCAACTAGCACGGTTAGTCCACACGGTTTGAAAAACCGTGTTGTCACCACTATCCAAATGGATAGAACCACACACATGGTTTCTGCACAGTTTTACAAACTATTTGAAACCCATGCACCCAACTCTTATACCACCAAAAAAGATGCATGGTTACCCAGTCCAAGCTGCACAATTTACCCAAACCGTGCACCAAAACTGCATAGAGGCTAAAATGCCACCCTAAAACTCAAAACAATTGAAAATTTAAAAGAATAAATAAAAGAAAACCTCCAAAAAAGATCATATTTCAATAAAAGAATAAAATAAAGTAATTAAAAAGGTTGGGTTATGACATGTTAAAAATAGAATCAACTTTTTTAGTCCTTGAAAAAGAAAATGGTGTTATTCTAGATTGATCTATCTTTCATTTTTGGACATATGGAATCAGCTCATTTGGCCCATGACATAAGAAATGGTGTAAATTTATTTATTGGGATGGTAGTACGAAGATAAAATTTTTATAACATGAAATTTAGATCATAAAAAGGATTATCTCACATCATTAGGTTGATCTACAATTTACCAATGTGTTTGGATATATGAGTATTTTAAGATAATTCCATGTGATTTGTCAACTCAACATCATGGGTTTAGCTTATGATAATTTAATGACATTGATCAATAGAAATACTTCACAATAATACATTATTTATCATTCTTTGTTTATTGTTTTATAGAATTCAGAAAAAAAAATATTTTTGAAAATAATAATAATGATTGATTTTCAAATACATGGTTGTAATGCTTCGAAAATGGTTAAAATTTTGATGATAGCTAAATTGTGGGAAGTTATGTTTATGATATCTGTTGATGTGGTAAATTGAAATTTCTAAGACTTCAATTTCTAATAAGTGAGACTAAATGGTGTTTTGATATGGTTATATTGAATGGAAAAGGGTAGTCATCATAAACATAAACCGGAGGAGGCTACTAGGAATGTGGCCACACCAGATCCATAGGTGAACCAACAGCTGATTCAAATAAACATCCAATATTTTCTAGTCATGTATAGAGGTAAAATAAATATTAAAACTTAGAATGTGGATCATTTGGTTCAGTTATAAAATAATATTCCACCCATCTTATGGGGGTTCTCAGATGGAAAAATAAGAAGTCTAGTTCAATTGAATTAATCATGTCTTCGATTTCCTTGGGACACCAACAAAGCTAAAAGTAATGTTGGAAATGTATATTCTAGATGATTTTTCATTAAAATGGTGGGAAATTGAAGTTCCGAATAAATTGTATCAATACATGAAATAGTATAATTTTGAAGAATTATTTAAAAAGATATTATATCCTCACACCTTTCAGATTTCTAGAAAAATTGACTTATTCATTTTTATGTAAGAGAACCTTATTGTGACCTAGTATGGTCTAAATTTTTTAATTTAGACTACTTTTCCCTGGAAGGTGTTGTATGTTCTTCCACGACTACATTTGAGTCAAGATTATGACTAGATATATGCTCAAAGAATATTATGATTTTTATAATGGATTATGTAGATATGGTCAAAAGGACAAATTTAGTTGAAATATAAATCTCAAGAAATACAGTTATGGGGGAATATTTAATTCTATGGTAATTGATGGGATATCTAATTATAAGAATAATTGGAAGTGGGACACCTAGTTATAGAGCTATGCGATACCATAGAATCAAATCCTAGAATCAGTAAATCTTTATCCTTAACTGAAAAGTAAATAACGATGTTTTCATTATGGTTAACATGATCACAACATGTGAGATTAAACAACACCACCTAGAGCATGTCACAATTTCAACAAGATTTTACATCTTCAATGTTGTTGTTTCAATTCTATAAGGCCAAGTTTTTGATACACATATCATGTTTCTCAAGTATCTTATACTTCAATAGGACAAGTGTAATTGAATAACTTTCATCATCAAAATAGAGCTATCCAAGGTGAATCAAGGAACACCATGACTCCTCATCTAGTGCAATATCAAAAGAGGAAAAAAGTAAAAAATGAAGTGAGTAAGAAGTTTTATGGAGGAGACCAAGTGATCTTGTATGATCAATCTAGTCCTCCAATGGTGAGATGTATGATTCTTTTCAATTTTACAAATATGAAAAAAAAAATCGATATGGGTGTGCCCAACTGATTTATTGATTCTCATATTGTTGATTATATGGGTTTTCATGTTTAGATGATGCCTTCTATTTTGAAACATAAAACACACCTTAAGAAAAGACAGTGTCAATCCATTAAGTGTAAATCTTGTTCTATAATAATCAATTGGGTGGAATTGGTTTAGGACTTCTCTATTAGATAGATGTGGTTTTATGACTTGATTTTGTGTATGGATCGGTTGACATCATTCAAGACCCACATCAAATAATATCCTACACATATTAGTTTCACATATACGGATGGAATTGAGGATCTATTTAGAGAATATTAGGATGTAAGTAAAAATAGAGCATGACTTTTAGCTCCGGTGGTTGGAACTATCTCTAATGATTTTCAATTTCATACCATAGAATATATGGATGATATTGGAAATAGATATTTTCTAAATATTATTGACCAGTACCAAAAACTTTCCACAAAATATTCCCAGGATTTCCACCCAAAATAGAAGTGGAGTTCAAGATTGATCTCCTATCATTGACTTGTCTGATCTCACTTCCATATTATAGGATGAAACCAATAGAATTGAGGTAATTAAAAGTTTAGTTTGAATAATTAAAAATAAAATGATTCATTTAATTGATTACATCTCTAAGGGAAGCATCGGTTTTTATTTTAAACAAGGTTGACGGAACTCTTAGAATTTTTGTGGATTATCGTAAGCTTAAACAAGTTATGATAAAGAATTGGAATCCTCTACTATGAATTTAATATTTCATTGATCAATTTAGGAGAACCTAGTGGTTCTCTAAAAGTGAATTATGTTTAGGGTATCACCAATTGTGGGTTCCGAAGGAGATATTCAAAAAAATTCCAATAATATATATCCATTATGAATATGTGGTTTTCCTTTTTCTATTATTAATTCAACATCCATATTTATGTAATTGATGGAAAAAATCATCGAAAGGTATCTATATTCCTTTTTGGTAGGGTTTATTGATGATATACTAGTGTATTCTATGAAAAAAATCATCACAAGAAACAATTTTATATAGTATTGGGTATTTTGTGGGATCATCATTTGTATTCCATGTTATCCAAGTGTTATTTAGAGATACATGATGTATTTTTACAAATATATTTCATTTTTGAAAAAAAAATTAATGTAGATCTTAAAATTATAGAAGCTTCCATCTGTTGGAAACTGTCGAAGAATGTATTTGAGATACACAGTTTCCTTATCTTGGTAGGATACTACATGTGGTTTTATATGATTTTCCAAACTTTTAATCACCAATACCATCTTTGATGAATAAATTAATCACTTTTCAATTTAACATGTAATGCCTAAAATTCTTTGAATAACATAACGCTATACTTAAATCAGTATCTATACTCACATTTCCAAATTCTAAAAAGGGCTCTGTTGTCTATTTTGATGCATCAAGTGCTAGGATGTGAGGTGGTCTCTTGATGGGGGATCATGTTGTTTCTTACAACTCCTAGTAGTTATAGTTTCATGAAAATAAATACCCAAATCATGATATGGAATTACCTATTCTGATATATACTTTGAGTATTTGGCATCATTATCTCTTTGGTGAGGAAATCATATTTTTTATAGATCATAATATTTTGAAACACCTTTTCTCCCCAAGAGATTTAAATTTAAGGAAGCACAGTTGGATAGAGTATCATTATATTTTTGACTTCAGCGTGATGTATAAATTAAGTAAAGGGAATTCTATTAAGGATTAATTAACTACGATGTCATATTCTTTGTTAGATAAAGTGTCTTTGGACTAATGTAAAATAATTCCATTCATAGTGGATAAGCATATATAATACTCAAACAAGAGTGATGGTATAGTATTCCTTCCTGTTTCATATATTCATCATTTGGATGAAAAAATTATAGTTTTTTACACATATAATCCTTATTGGTTTTCTATGAGTTAAAACTCAATGGTGGGGAGACCATTTAGGGTTATAAACTAGATGGGAGTATAGTGCATTAGTTTAGAGATCATATGGTCATACATTTGGAATATCCATAACATCTTCTTAGTGCTTACCACCATTTTATACAGGCTATTCATCTCGAAATAAAGAATATGTACAATGATTTTAAAGAAATGTTATGGTGGGTCAGCATGAAAAGAGTTACAGTGGAGTACGAATCAAAAGGACTCACTTGTCATTGGGTTGAGGTAGAGTATCAATTTCTCCCTTGTATGTTGTGTTCATTGTCGATTATCATGCAGAAATGGGAGAAGATAATCTAGGATATTTTAATAGGTCTACCAATTACGGTTAGGAAAATTGATTCTATATGGGTGATTGTAGATCAACTAAAAAATTCATCTCACTTCACCCCTATTCATGAAATCAATATGGTGGAAGACTAATATAAAATATACATATGGGAAATCATAAAGATGAATGATGTTACAGTATCAATTATATATAACTAGGACTCTAGGTTTATTTCTTATTTTTGGAAATTATTGGAGAAATCCCTTGGATCACAGTTAACTATGAGTATGGATTATCATCCTCAAGTGGATTGATAGTATAAATGGATAACCCAAATTTTGGAAAACAATATTACAGATTTTTTTTATTTATTTTCCTGGATCTTGGGAGTATTATATTACCTTAGAGGGGTTATTATACAATAATAGGATTCAGAACTCAATACACTGCTGAAAATATAACCTATCGCAATGGTTTCAAACCATTGGGATTCGACCAGAAACTATTGGTATAGACTATCCCTATGGTTTCAACAACCATTGGTATATTACACGATGGGATAAACCTATACCAAAGATTCACTATGAACTATTGGTATTGTATGGTTGGATTTTTGCTTACCCAATAGTTTGAAACCATTGGAAGTGGCCAAAGCTAATGGTTCACTATTAACCATTCATATAAGGTGATGGGAATATGGATTACCCAATTGTTCAATATGAACCATTGGGATAGTTATATGAAAATGGGTTTAAATAATTGTAATAGAGGAAGTGAAATGATTCAACCCATTGTAATAAATCTATCCCGAAATTTTATAACCATTGGGATAGGCATATGCCAACAGTTCACTTTGAACCGTTGGTATAGGGTGGTGGATAGATATATAGAAATAGTTATGAAACCATTGATATAGAGCCCCCAACCTCACCAGTAGAATCCCACTCCACTATAGCATACCACATCATATCTGCAAACAAAAACACACAACAATGTAGCATACCATATGGAATCAAAAATAGACAACACTGAAGAAATGTAATAAAAAAACATGCAACAGTGTTGCATCCCACCTACAATAAAAAATAGACAACATTATAGTATCCCACATTCAATAAAAATAGACAACCTATAGATGGAAAATTCACTAAAACATCCCATTATAGTAAAAAATAGACAACCTACACCTAGAATGAACAGAAATAACCTGTACAGAACACTAAAATCAAAAATTGAAAGAACAACCTACATAGAACACCAGCACCTATAATTCCCACTCTTGTGGGCATTCTCAACAGAGAAGAACATGTGCACAGAGAACCTGTAATAAAAAAACTAAAAACAAGTTGTCAAATGTATAGTTACCACTCTAGTGGACATACTCAAAAAAAATAGAACACTTGAAGAACACATAATTCCTACTCTAGTGGACAAACTCAACATAATAGAACACCTATAAAACCTGAAATTCTCACTCTATTAAAATAAAAACTGGCTAGATGACCTTCATTCAAAACAGAAAACCTAAATGAAAACATAACATCCAAAACATAAAATGAACACAACATAACAACCTAAACACAGAGAACATTAAATACAACCAATATATTTTCATCAAATAGATACAAAACAATACATAAAAAATGATAATAGAGGAAATCAATTGATTAATTTAATCAAAGATAAGAAACATATAAAATATCACATATATTCATTCACACAAAATAATTAAATAAAAAAATGTTATAAATATCATTAAAAATGTAATGGAAAAATATGTCCATCATCACCATCACTATTTTCACTATAATCCTCAGTTTCTTCCTTAGCCTCATCCTCATCCTCTTACTCATCCTCGTCCTCATCCTTATCCATGTTCTTATCCTTAGACTCACCCTCTTCCTTACCATCATCACCATTATTATGAACATCAACATCCTGACAACAACTATGACTACTTCATGGTGAACTATAAAATTTTCACATCCTCAACATATATATATCACATGTTATCGAAATATCTAGTGAAAGTGATGAAAATAATAATTCCATCAGATTAAAAAATTCAACGTTCTCCATTTGAGACTTTTCTTCCATCTATATGGACCTTTTTACCATTTTCTACCTTCTCCTCAGCCTATGATAGCTATTCTGAATTGATGTTACTAGAACTATCACTAGAAGTTGTTCAGTACCTCATTAGGACAATACTCATCCCTATTCAGTATCATACTCTTCCATGGTATTTATATCTCAAAAGATAATGTAAGTGATCGATTGGGGAAAAGTTTTTGGGTTCTTGAGCATCAGGGGACTCCAGAGTAGACTACTACAAATATAAATATACTATTAATTATAAAAAATAGATATTAAAAATTCAAATAAAAATCTAAAACTTACAATTTTCTATTGTGTATGTTCGTTTACGGTGCCTCAATAGTTTTTCTTTCTTCTCAAGAAAAATCATTTTTCTTGAGGAACACATCCTTCAATATTTAAAAACACCATCTCTAATGACATTAGTATGATAATTTTAATCATATAAAATAGATAAAATTATATATTCAATATAAAATTGTAATAATAATAATAATATTTTTAATAGTGAAAACATAATCACTAGATCATGGTAGTATCAACATGGGATAATCCTCAAGTATGCAAATGTGATGATTTTAACATGATTAAAAAGAAACACAATTAGATTAATAAAAAAATCAAATTAATTAATTTATAAATTGAATCATTTCAAAACCCTTTTCAAAGATTCAATAGATAAAAAACCCAACAATAAGAAACAATTTCTCACCAAAAAAATAATAGAATGAAAAGAAAGAACATATTCAAATATATACAATTCTATAACATTCTTAATAAAAGTAACATAATTAATTTTTTATTCATTAAAATAGAAAAAAGAAAAATATTTCAGGCCCAACAATAATATTTAAACTAGATATGTTGTTTATTATATATTTCATTAAGATATAAAATAATGTGGTAAAGAAATTATGTTTAATGTGCTTCGGCCCATTTGAATATATGGGTAACATGGATTCTTAACATTTATTTAATAACAATCTACTTAGGATGTTTTAATCAATATGAAACAAAATTATAATTCTATGAATTAATTTTATCATAATATTCCATTTTTGGAACATTATTTTTATCCTAGAAGAATGTAAAAAATAGACTAATTTTTAAAGTATTATGTTGGGAATGAAAAGGCTTATGATTAGTGAATAAAAATGATGATAGGATTAAAAAATCTCAAAAACACAAATTCATCACTTTAAATATATATCATCATTCATTAAATCTTATGATCATTGTGTGTTTTTTTTAGTTTTGGATCCAAATTCTTGTTCTACTTTGTGTTGAGCCAATAAATAATTTTTTTCTTGGTACTAGTATTACCATAATTTAGTTTCTAAATCATTTTTGTGTTTTTTTAATTAGAATCAATGTTACAAGGGTTGTTGAGATGCACCATGTAATGTGTTGTCATCATTTTTATAATTGGTTTTGGTAAAATCCCATGGAACATGTGGTTTTCATTCTTATATGAGGTTTTTATTTCTAGAATGATATAGTGAGAATTTATTTAGCCTATGACCATGTAATGTTTACCTGAGTAGTATGAGACTCAATAGAGAATATAATTATCTTTCTAGATAAACTTTATTCATGTTTTCTATTATAATCATGGATATACCATCAATTATATAAACTAACAGTTCCTCCATCAAATTGGTGCATAAAGTATAAGGATAGAATCTCTAAGATTAAAGGTTAATATATCCAAAATAATTACAATAACTATAATGAGTAGTGTTACCTCTTGCTATTTCAACATATCATTACATTATTCTCTTTGTATTATCTCTTTTTAGGGAACCGAGTAAAATACACATGTTTTTATGAACCAACCCAGGTCATCCCTAAACCGATCACCTGAGCTGGCCTAAAACATGGCTCAAAGGGTGTTCCCAATCCCCACGGACTGGAGACTACTGTCAGGCATTGAAATTAAATAGTTGGTAATAATTTATCCCATAAGTTAAAGGAACATAACTAAAAAAACGCAACAATGAAAGAAAATATTTGCAGTGGTGAGAGAATAAAATTTTACATACCTCTATGTGACCATATGGGTCACCATCACCTCAAACTAATGTCGCACTATAGACCAAATCCAACCAAGGAGCAGCAACGAAGATAAAAAAAAAGATAAACTAAAGTTGTGAGTATTAAAAAACAATATTCTATCCTAAAAACTATTCCAATTGCATATCCAATAAAATAAAAGAAACCCCAATTTTCATGTTTGAACTACAATATATCAAATTATGCTTTTCTACTCATTTTACTCAAAAACAAAATACAACTCATTTTCTTATTATTTTCCAAAAAAAACTCACTCTATTAGTGTGTCAATAATATTTTGAAATGTAAGTGATGCTTTCATTTTTCATAGAAAGATAGAATTTAAAACAATTTGACATTAATACTTTTTTCACAAGCTTTTAGTAACCAACACACCACTTCTAAGAGAACACTACACAAGCAAGCACCACAATATTCTTATAAAAAGGGAAATGAAAATATACATGAAAGTACCACATTGATTACTAAAAGAAACTAATACGTAATAGACATAGGTGAACCCAGGAGATCATGAACAATCTAGAACGTACTAATACATGAGACCCCATCCACAGTAGCATTCCACATGCGATGAAATGAAAATGCCCAAAATCCCATCCATCTTAACTCAGGACACACCGAAGGGCCCGATCCAATAGAAATAAACCCAAATATATCAATATACTATGGGACATTGGTCAGTACATCAACTACCAGTGTAGAAATCAATCTCCCAAAATTCTCTCAATATGTCAGGTTCTCTTGTCTCATGTATATAATAGGAGTGAGCCATATGATTCTAGCTGATCATCTAATCACAACATAAATATAATAATTCATAATAGGTGTCTCCCAGAATCTCCTCAAGGAATAATATCGTGCCTTACAAGGGTTAAAATAAAGGAACCATTATAATAGATCATGAGGATTCCACAATGAGGATATCCCATACATTATGAATAAACATGTCATGAGAAACATCTAGAATGGTTTTTCATTGTAAACATTTTTATCAATTTCACCATGATTCCAAACAGACCCTTAAGCATTTCAAAAACCAAATTTTACCAAAAATGAAATACATCATTCAAGAAGAGGCATAAAAATGAATTTCTGTATAAGACATTTATATAACCCCTTCAAAATATTTCCATCTCACTTCCAAACCAAAACCATTTTCTACAAAAATACCCATCGGGCCATAATTCATCATCACATGTCAACCTGATTCTGATAGCTAAAGGAACACTTCTTTTAACTTAAAACCATTTGAAAACCTCATTTAATAAACACCAAATCATTACTTCACATTCTATATAGCTATTAACAAAGCCAAACCACACTTTACCTACCAAAATATACTCACTAAATCCAACCGGTCAAGTAATCATACATTTGTTTTGCACTGATTTAGAAAAACAAGTCTAGCTATTAAAAAAAGCATAAAAATACAATTTGCATACCACAAATTTAGGCTATGAATAAAATATCAGTATTTAATATTCATATAAGGTGAGATGATATTAAAACCAATGATTCTTAAAATAAAAAGAAAAGTGCATGGGAAATACTACATTAATGGATGGCCAAACCAAAGTTTTCTAACTCAAGAAGCAGCCCACTCGCATGCACACATTAACACACACACACACACACATATTTATATATCCTTAAGCCTATGTACGTGTTCCTCATGAGACAAGGGAACACACACATATAAGATATATATATTTATACATGTCTACACCTAAGAATATGTGCACATACCTTCAAAACTAATCAAAACTCCCTATAAAAAATAATCAAGACTAAAAAACACCATAAATACCTAAGATAAAATTATTCCAAACTAAGGAATCAAGAAACAATTCAAAAACCAACAAAACATTTAAGAAAAACAATGTTAAAGGGAAAAAATCTATTTTTAAATTAACCTCTTCATTTGATCTCACATCCATGTGCACACCTAATTCACCATGGATGTGCCAACATACAATGGCACATTCTAGTGTCCATGAAATAACAATGAAGTCATTTTCATAAAAACACCATTTACATTCAAACAACAATCCATTTAATTGAAATAACAAACAATATCTTTCAAAAAGAAGTATCCTTACAAAAACAAAAAAAACATATCAATGCCAAATACTATAACAAGGATGGATTTCACTTTTAAATAACACCAAATATTTTATCAAATTCAAAGGGTGCATAAAAACATAGTAATATTCGAAGGATCTTACAAAAAAAATTTAGAACAATCTACTACTTTCAAAACATCTCACTAGGATAGACAAAGATACCATAGAGGTGTGAAACATATATTAAAAAATATTAAAACAAAATTGGCATTTAATCAAAACAGTTCATAATGAAACACATGAGCATGAACCAAGGACCACTTCAAAACCCATTTTTAGCAATTTTCAACAATAAGAAAAGACCATATAAATCTAACTGGTGGTATTAAGGTGATGAAAATCATGTTTGAAATTTAATTAATCGAACTAAAATACAAACAAAATTATTTGGAATGAAAATACATGAATTCACCTACCTCAAAGGCATGTGAACACGAAGTCAATTTAGTAGATGGAATAATTGAGGATCTGAGGCCCTTCGTACACCCTATATCCAAAGGATACACAAACCCCACACAAATACTACCCATTAGGGTTATTTCAACCATTAAACCCCCATTAAAACCCTATAAATTTATGTAGAAAAGGGGGAAAGACTTACTGGAGGGGGAAGAGGAGAGGTTAGTCGTGCCGAGATGGATTACCGCTAGAGGTTTCTCACCCGGAGAGGACGTTGGATGGAGGAGATCCACACGATTAGAGGTTCGTGTGAGTGAGGGTGGTTTTGGGAGGAGGGGTGGTTAAAGGTGTGGTGTGAAGAGGAGAGGCCTTCAGGGAGGAGGTCCGACCGAAAATATGGCCACTAGCATGGGAGGCAGGTCGCATGGGGAAGGGGGGAAGTAGGGGGCGTGATGCACAAGGTGCAAGGGAAAAGGTCGTCATATTGTGGATGGGGTTGGGGAAATGAAACATGAGGGTAAAAACAATTACATTAATAATAATAGTTTTAATAATAATAAAAAATAATAGTTACAATATTTTAACAATAATTATTTTAATATTTTCTAATCCTGATAATTATAACAATAATACATTAATAAAACATTATTATTAATATTATAATAGTAATATTCATTTCATTTTTAGATAAAAATAAAAGTAATAACAATTTAATAATCATAATAATAATAATAACACTTTTAAGAATAGTATATTATTATTTACCACAATAATAGTTTTATTTTTATGGTTTAAACATTTAATTTATCTCATTTTCATAAAAATTTTATTTATTTAAAATATTGGGAAATTGCACGGTCACCTGTGCTGACTACACGATTACTGCTAACTGTGCCGTTTCTATGCACCGACTCAAAACCCATCAGAATTATTAAGCATAAAAAAATTAAACCATCACTCAACCAAAACCTTGACAGGAAAATACAAAGACAAGAAATCATAAAATAAAATTATTTTTAAAGGTCAGGGAGTGATAATTCTCCCCACCAAAAAAATTCTGCCCCCATAAATCACCAATATAAAAGTTAATCAAGATTTTGAGTCCATTCCCAAACACAACTAAAAGAATCATAGAATTATAGGGTGACTATTTATTCTTCAAGTCACACCCAACCATTCTAGATGAAACCAAAGACCAAAATAAGGTGATAACATGAGAGGGTTCTCCCCACCACAACTGTTATACTAGCATGGAAATTAAAACCCCAAACAACCCCACCCAAAATTAAATGGGAAACCCACTATTGAATGACTCAGCAACCAAGACCCTAGGGGTTAAATCAACCATTTCACACAAACCGAACAACACCCATACCACAACCGAAAACCTGGGAACCCCCAAATTGAACTCTATCAAGTTACCCTCACAATTAAACCACGCAACCAAGACTTAAACTGAAAGCCTGTTATAGGGCAACCCAGCATACTAAGGTACCAAGATGATGGAACTCCCTATAACAACACTGATAGAACAAAGAATCTCCCATTATGGTCTAAAACTCCTAACACAAACACATCTAATTTCCCTAGAATGAGTGAGACAATGCATCTGTTGAAACTTATTACTTTCAAACCAAGACAAGAGAAGAACTCAACCCAATAGTGAGATCGAACAAAAATACAAACATTGACCACCCAAATAACTCATATATCCAAATGAGCACGAATAAAAACATGACTAACCCAAACCAGAAAAAAATACACTTTTAATAGAAATAAATGATTCTGAAGGCCACATTCCGAACACAAAAAAAGCTAAGATCAAAAAAGGATAGGTTCATCCCACAATCCCACAAAAGATGGACTTATAATACCATGAAACCCAGAAAAAGGAAACTTTAAATATATCAGTTACAAAATTAAATATAAAGAATGTGGCCATGGTTTCACTTAACCCTTGCAACCTTGAATGTGCATGTGATTTTTCCTAAAACCTATAGTTGGGCCGTTGATGGATGAATCATCTCTTGCCTCATAGTCAAGTATGATTTTCACCTATCACAACCCCTTATTCAAGAAACACTTCCTATAGAACTTTTCCAAGTGACCCAAATGGTCACAATACTGATAGGTATTTTGAGGGATGTGGCACGATGTATTTGAAAGCCCAGACCAGTAACACTTATGGCACACTAAGTAGAAGTATAGAAAACTCAAAGTTAGAACTAATGTGTATAAATCCTTAGGAAAAAGTTCCTATAGCATCTTCTCCTTTCCAGATAAGTATCCTTTATGAATAACAAGAAACACCAAATCCCCAACAACCTACAATCTGGAAACTCACTCGTAGAAGTGGTCCACATAGACCTTCATTGTCCACTATCCTTGTTAAACACACATGATCTCTTCCCTCTTCTTAATATTCAATTCATATAGAATAAATCACCAAAAAAGGATAGACATAAACACATCACACATCATCCCAACTTTCAACGATGGTGGGACAACCAATTTCTATTGACACAAGGATGGACCCGCAACAAAACCCTAAACAGTGTGAACTTTTGAATCCTTAGGAGTTCTAAACAACCCAAAGACAAGATATACCTCTTTAATCCATATACCTACCTATAATGGACCCCTAAAACTTCAAAATATAGTCAAAATCCATGAAGAACAAAAAACTAGGCATGGATCATCAGAATCTTGGGGGGACCTTTTTAGATGGCATACTCTGAACAACATGAGAAACATAAAATCAAACCCATCATTAATCTAAAACATAATTAGAAATAATATTTAAATCCAAGACAATGGGTTGATAAGTCAAACACATACAACAATAACAAAAAAAAACCTTATTGAAATCCCCTTTTCATTTTCAAAAACACACCTACACCAACCAAAACCACAAAAAATCATAACTTACACCAAACTGCCAAAATGATGAACTAGTGGTCACACATAACTCATCAACATGGTAGTTATTCATTCCCCTAGAAAGCATCAATAACTTGGAATTACTTGAATTGTTCACCTAGACTCCATATGGGTCACTACTCCATGTGATATCACAACATAACACCATCTTTCCTCCATTGCCACCCCTCAATCCAGAAAAATACCTAGACGAGATAAGGACACAATTCTCTAACTACCCCTGGTAACTCAGGATTCGTCATGAGTGGTGTTGATCAACCACCGAACCATAACCTACCTCCTGACCCCCAATAGTACTAATATCCATCTACCAGAAAGCCCAAATAACAAAAATCTCCTCTGATACCTGTTTTTCTCGAACCAACCTGTGTCGACCCTAAACCTATTACTTGAGCTGGTCTTCAGTAAGGCCTGAAGGGTGTTCCCAATACCCACGGGCTAAAAACTAGTTCCAGGAATCAAAATTAAATATATAGGAACATTTTGGCCAATAAGTGAATGTAAAATAAAGAAATAAAAACTAAACAATGAAAATGAAAACTAGCAGCGGTGAGAAAATAAAATTTTACATACCTCCATGTGGCCCTATGGGTCGCCACTAGCCTCAAACCAACATCACACTACAATGACCGAATCTATGCAAGAAGTATCACCCGAATCTAAAAATAAAGACAAATTATAGGATTGAGTATTAAATCTCAATAGGCTATGCCAATAAACTATTCCCAATGAATTTCCTTTAAAATAAAAGAAACATCAATTTTCGTGTTTGAACTAAAATATATGAAAGTATTCTTTTATACTCATTTAACTCAAAAACAAAATACAACTCATTGACCTTCTTCTTTTCCAAAACAAAGCTCATTTTATTAGTGTGTTTTGAGAATTTTTATAGGGAAGTTATTCTTTCAATTTTTATGGAATGAAATATTATAAAACACATTGACTTTAAATCATTTTTCAAAAGCATTATAAAAACAACACACCACTTCTCAGAGAACACTACACAAGAAGCCACCACAATATTCATATGACAAGGGTAATGAAAATATACATGCAAGTACCACATTCATTAGTCCAAGAAAAAGGAGCTAAAGAAATAGGTAAACCTGAGAGATCAAGAAAAATCCAGAACATACTAATACATGAGACCCCATCCGTAGTAGCATGCCACAAACAGTGAAATCAAAACTCAAAAATACACATCCACACTAAATCAGAATATACTGACGGTCCAAATCCCATAGAAATAAACCCAAACATATCCACCTACTATGGGCTACTGTTCTTTACGTCGACTACCACTATAGTAATCATTCTCATAAAATTCTCTCAATATTCTAGGTTCACATGTCTTGTGATTATAATAGAGGTGACCCAACCGATTCGATCCATGAATCCAGTCACAACATATATATATATACACACACATAATAATTCACAACAAGCCTCACCCCAAGTCTCCCCAAGGACTAATCTCATTCCTTACAAGGGTTATAACTGAGGAACCCTGATAATAAATCACGAGGATTCCACAGTGACGAGATCCCATCCATTAGGCATAAAAAAGGCATGAGAAACATACCAAGGGGGTGTTCATAGTAAACATTTTTTACAATTTCACTAAGTTCCCAAAAAAGCATTTTATCATTTCTCAAAACAAACCATTACCAAACATTAAATCCATCTTCCAAGAAGAGGTATAAGACGCCTAATTTCCATATAAATAAATTTATATAAATGCTTTAAAATATTTCCATCTCACATCCAAACCAAAACCATTTTCAATGAAAATTCCAACTGGGTCGTAAATCATCATCACTTGTCGAACATAATGAAAAACCTAAATACACACTTCTTTTAACTTAAATCCATTTTAAAAACTCTTTCAAGAAACCCCAAATCATCATTTCATATTCTAAAAAACTATTAAAAAAATTCCAAACCACACTTTACCTACCTTAATCTACTCACATAATCCAACCATGAAATTCATTAAACAATTAGTGTGCACTAATTTATCAAATCAAGTATATCTATTACAAAATAAGTTTAAAACTACCATTTTCATACAAAAATGATGACCAAGGATCAGATATAAATATATATAAGTTATAGATGGTGTGAAAAGCATGAAACTAATGATTCTTAAATTAAAATGAAAGTGCATGGGAATTCCTAACTTAAAGTATGGACAAACCAAATATTTCTAACTCAAGCACCATCCCGATCTCTCGCACACACTTCCCTATATATATATATATATATCCTTAAATCAATTCACGTGTTCCCCATGCCATGAGATAATACTCCCATAGAATATATATATGTTTATACATTTCCATATATGGGAATATGCATGTGTTCCTTTGAAACCGATCACAACTCCCTACAACAAATCCCCAAGACTCAAAAACACCATAAATCCCTAAACTGAAGTTATTCAAAAGAAATGAATCAAGATACTATTCAAAAACCAACAAAACATTTAAGAAAAACAATGTTTAAGGAAAAAACTATTTTAACTCACCTTCCATTTAATTCCAAAAACAAACACTCCCTTTGAAAAAAATGAGTATCCTTTCAAAAAACCAAAATGTATCAGGTCTAAATACTATAACAAGGCTTGATTTCACTTTTAAAGAAAACAAAATATGTTATCAAATACAAATGGTTCATAAACACATAGGCATATTTGAAGGATCTTAAGAAATCCTATTTTTAAAAAAGCATACAACTTCCAAAACATCACACTAGTCTAGACAAAGATACCATAGAGGTGAGAAACATATATAAAAAAATTATTGAAACAAAATTTGAATTTAATCGACACATGTAATAATGACACAAACGAGCATAAACTAAGGACCAATTCAAGCCACATTTTTAGAAAATTTAACCAACAAGAAAACACCATCGAAATCTAACTATGGGTATTTGGGTGGTGAGAATAATGTTTAAAAATAAATTATAATAATGAAAGGAAAAATATAATTATTTAGAAATGAAATATGAGAATTCACCTACCTTAAAGGAGTGTGAATGAGATGAAGCTTTAGCAAAAATAAGAACTGATCATCACATATGGTTCACACGCCCTAGATCTAAAGAAAACACAAACCCCTTGAAAACTCAACCCATTAGGGTACATTAAATTAATAAACCCCTATTAAAACCCTCTAAATTGAGGGAGAAAACGGGGAAATACTTATCATAGGGGGAGGGGGAAGGTTGATCGTTCCCTGAGGGATGGCCACTGGAGGTGTCGCCCTTATAGAGGAGGAAAGCCAGAGGAGCATCGTGTGAGTAGAGGGTTATGTGAGGGAGGGAAGCGTGAGCATGAGGGGTGGAACAAGGGGGTGTTATGAAGAGAAGAGGATGTCTAGGAAGAGTTCCGGCTAGAAAGAAGGTTGTTGACATGGTAGGTGAGTCGCACAGGGAAGTGGGATGCTGGGAGCGTGATGCGCAGGGTGAAAGTGAGAAGGGGGTCATGTTGTGGATGGGGTAGGGTAATGGAAACATTAGGGTAAAAAATTACACTAATAATAATGGTTTTAGTAATAAAATAAATAATAATATCAATAAAATTTTAATAATAATTATATTAATATTCCTAATCATAATAATAACAAAGACAAAAATAATAATAATAATAATAATAATAACATTAATTAAACTTTCTTATTAATATTATAATAGAAATATTCATTTCATTTTTAAATAATAATAACATTAATAAAAATTTAATAATAAAAAATATTAATAACTCTTTTAATAATAATTTTTTATTTATCTACCACAATAATATTGTTTATATTATGATTTAAATATTTAAATTATATCATTTTCATATAATTTTTATTTATTTCAAATATTAGGTAACTGTACGACCACCTGGGTTGACCTCATAATTACTGTTAATCATTGTGTGCATGTGCACCAGCCTGAAACCCATCAGAATTAATAAATATCAGAAAAATTAAACAAGCCCTCAACCCAAATGTAACACCTCAACCCTAGTTACCCAGAGCTAGTGCTTTATAACATTTAATTGGCATGATACAAAG
Organism: Viscum album; assembly: GCA_963277665.1. Lineage (NCBI taxonomy): Eukaryota > Viridiplantae > Streptophyta > Magnoliopsida > Santalales > Viscaceae > Viscum > Viscum album. The sequence continues at coordinate 746,253,453 of OY728157.1, forward strand.
GAATCATGTCCTGAAAGACCGAACGGTTTAGTATTATTGGAAACAAGATACATACATAAGTTTAACATTACAACCTGAGAAGCAAAAAAACTAATTTATTCCATTAGAAACATCCAAGAATCATAGATTATTCTAGAAATTCACTCATAACTAACTTCTTCCTATCATGGTAAAATGAAACATAAGAAAGGGGTGATCTAGAACTCTCAGTAAGAGTAATAATTACAACAGAAGATAACATAAACATTAGGCATCTCGAATAATTGGAAACACATGCCTTTATAAATAAAAAACATGAACTCTTTATGGATGGAATAAGAGATGAGTAAATAATTCCATAATAAAACATAGCCAAGGGTATTATACTAGTCGAATAACCACATGAACCATAATTATTATTTTCATAATTAGGGAATGTATAATGATGGACTTTCTAAAACATCTTGTCAAGGCCTCAACCAAGATATCTAAAAAATTTTTTGGCCTTGGCCAAAACCATATATGAAATTCGGAAAGACCTCAGCTAATTCCACGTCTAATTTTCTCATGAGACCTACCGATGCACCGAGGAGCTATAGTGGGCTCCACCCATCACATACTAAGTCCAATACATTCCTCATACGAAAAAGTCAAAACATAACATAAACATTCGTATTAAAACTAGCATTCGAAATGTCAATAATTTAACCATAAACCATGAATGGTATAAAAATAACACATCCACAGTTGAACATATAACAACACCTTAAATAAAATATGGAATATTTGTATCATAATGAATCAACTTCAAACAAGTGTAAATCTTATCATTGACATAGATGAAATCAAAAATTTTTGAGTGAAATATATCTTTCTATTTGGAAATAATTTAAGTGTCATATAACTATAAAAGAAAACTTATATTTTGAAAATTCTTTAATAATATTTTAAGGGAAGCTTTGACGATGTTATAATGGCGGAAAATAGCTGCACCCACTGTATAAGTTAAGAAAAACATTCTTACCTTAATTTGGTCGAAACGGTCATAAAGTGACTTGTCTAGAAAATGATGAAAAGATTCATTTCAAAACATATAAGGTAAAATAAGGTTATAAATGACATTAAACCATAGTCTAGTAAATATTAATAATGTTTTGAGATACATTTTTATGAAAACACGGATGTGGATGATAAAGAGGTCCCAGTAGAAACTTACATAAAAATAACCTCAGATAATATAGAGACTGTGAAATTAACCCTTATCTTGTACTTTTCATTAGTAGATGGTATGTTAACCAATTGTATAATATTTATAACATTGTTATTATGTTATAAAAGAATCAAATACATAAATATTATATCATATATGATCTTATAATACTGCTTTTTTAATAAAAGTTTAGTAGTATCATCGTTTCGGGTGTTAAATGATTCGTTTTCCATTATAATCTTCGTTAAATAAGTCATGTTTGTTATGAATAGGATGTATTTTATTCATATAAATAATGATATTATGTTAATAAAAATTATTTCTAATCATAAAATGAAAATTATTCTTGAATTATTATGATGGGGAATGAATCTCATCGCATTCGTGGAGACGGTAATCCGTACGTACGCACGAGTGACAATATCCTTATATTGATGGTGAAATAGTATTTAATTGGATGTTATATAATATATACAGAATAATAAACATTTTATATTTATTATTTACATTTTTTATACTCATTATTATACCCATCCTATTAATGAAGTGTTTGAATAAAAAACTACACCACGACATGGAGACGATAATCGTATGTACCCACATATGGTGACTTTTTCATTCATATGATGGATAAAATAATGAATATGTTTGTACAATTTTTATAATAACATCACATCATATATAAGATACTGGATTTGTTATTTTATAAAGGAAACATCAAAGAAAGTGGGAGTGGAAGAAGAAAAGAACGTGAAATAGGTGATGAAATATTTACCTCTTCTTCGGGTTCTTCCTTTTGATTTGATCAAAAGTGATCCTTAGGTTGGATTTCTGACCAAATCAATTTCTATAGGATGAAGTTTGGAAATTTGGGAAGATATTTGGGCAGGTTTTTTCTGAGCCAAATGGCTTTGGAGGTGTGAAATTAAGATAAGGGGAAGTACACTTTTATAAGAGAGGTGAGGGTCACTTTAGGAAAATCTTGAAATATTATTCTATAATAAAATAATTTTCGGTTTATAATGGATCCAAAATGATTTATTTAGAGTCTAAGGTTTGGATGAGTCTTAAAATTCTCAAACAATAGGTTTTAGACAGGTTTAGGTCACCAAATTAACCTTATCTTTTAGATTTAACTCTAAGGTAAATAGTTTGATATTTACCACGTCTCCTTGTATTTTTATATTATATGGTTACTAAACTTACTATAACAGGCCAAGAGAACCCCATGTCATTCATAATTAATATATATAACCCTATCTAATTCTGTTTCCCGAACATTATATTTTTAGGAATATTATATCAATTAATAATATAGCATTTGTTTTAAAATCATAATTATGTCAGTTTTGACACTATTTAGTATTTGATTTTTTTGAAAGCCATAAATACTTTATAACTTCAAATAAAATTTATTTAATAAACCCTAACATGTCATATTAGCCCTATAAAATTAGTGGAATTTATTAGAAGCCTAAATTTACATTTATTTGGATATTTATGATATCAATTATTTTAATATTTCGTTATTAATGTAATTACAGCATCATCGTTGTGTCATAAATAAATTAAATTATATAATGTCTAAAAATTATAAATAAAATATAATTATGTATGAAATATTTTTATATTTATAATTAAGATTTATAGTTGAATTTATATTGTGTGTAACCCTATATTAAAAATGGTTTAGTTATTAAACATTGAATTTTACTCTTTTAACCCTTCTTTAAATAAAATAATGACCAATGTCCTAATCTAATCCAAGTCGACCAAATAGGAATATATTTTATTCCTAAGGTTGTTTTTGGTTGATTTAAACTTATCGTATAGAATTAGGACATGTGTTAGGATAATTATAATATCATTTTTACCCTTAATTACCCTTTTTACTTTTAACCACGGTAAAAAAAGTCAAAAGTTACTATTCACCAAAAAATTATTTCCATATTATTGAACCAAAATTTACTTACTGATGTCAACCATATCACCCATATTTTTGAAATTAAACCCACAAAATCTGTAAAATTATGTTTTATGAAAATTTGTAAATGCTCCTAGAAGGTGGGTAAAAGACGGTAAAAAGTTCAATAAAATTTTACATATCTAAACTTATTATAAAATGACTCAAATAAATATAATTGAAAATATATAGTTATTATGTATCTATTTTTACCGAAAATAAATTCAAATAAAATAACTAATTATTTAAATAAAAATTCAGTTTTTAATAATAACCTAGTGTTTTTTACTATTCATCAAAATTTGAAAATTTTCAGAAGAATACCAAAAAATTAACCTAATCTAATTTCAATATTCCGAATTAAAAAATGAATTCCATTTTAAAAAATAAAATGTATAAAATTTAAAAAAGTGGGTATTGCTATTCATAACACCTAGTTTGATTGGTCGTGGTGTGTTAAAACTCCATATTGTGTACAATGCAAGCTACTACATTATTAACAGGGAAACGTACCATGGAAGATTGAGGGGTTACATTCTCCCCTCCTTAAAATAATTTAATCCTCGAGATTTTAAGGATATCACTGCATAAAATGATTCAAGTGGTTCTTCATCATAAGGTCCCCAGGTTCCCACATTACCTCTTTCCTCTTATGGTTTCACCATAGAACATTTACCAGATGAGTCGTCCAGTTTCTCAGCACTTGTTCTCTGGTATCGAGAATCTTGACAGGCTCTTCACAATAAGACAGATCAGGTTCTAGTTCAACTTCTTCATAGGGGAGTACACACATTGGGTCATGCATGTATTTTCTCAACAGTGATACGTGGAACACATCATGAACTTTGGAGAGACATGGCATCATTGCCAAACGGTAAGCTATAACCCCAATTGGTTCTAGAATTTCGAAAGGTATGATGTACCGGGGACTCAATTTACCTTTCTTACCAAATCATATAACACCCTTCCATGGAGATAACTTCAAGAAAACATGATTTTCTACTTGAAATTCCAAATCATTTCTCTGATTATCGGCATTTCTCTTTTGCCTACATTGAGCTTCTTTGATGTGGGTTTGGATAACCTTCACCTTTTCCATTATTTCCTCCAAAAGTTCTATGACTATGAGTTTTCTTTCACCAACATCATCCCAACAAGTTGGGGTGCGACATCTCTTTCTATATAATGCTTCATATGGTGCCATCTAAATACTTGAATGAAAACTATTGTTATAGGAAAATTCTAACAGATGTAAATATTGATCCCACATAACTTGAAAGTCGAGTGAGCAAGATCTCAATATGTCTTCTAAGGTATGAATAGTCCATTCTAATTGTCTTTCATTTTGAGGGTGGTAGGTAGTGCTCAAATGAAGTTCAATATCCAAGGCCTTATGAAGACTTTTCCAAAATCTTGATGTAAAACAGGGGTCTCGATCAGAAACAATTGATAGGGGAACACCATGGAGTCTTACAAATTCATTAATATATAGTCATGCTAGACGTTGAAGTGGTAAATCTCCTCTTATAGCAAGAAAATGTGATGACTTGGTAATAAAATCAATAATGAACCGTATTGCATCATTCCTTCTAGTAGTCTTTGATATCCCCAGGACAAAGTCCATCATAATATGATCCAATTTCCACTCAGGTATGGTAATTGGTTTCATGACTCTTCCAGGTTGTTTCCTTCCAGCTTTCACTTGTTTAAAAATCATAAATCTTGACACAAAATCAACAATCTCCCTCTTCATGTTTTCCCACCAAAAATGTTCCTTCAAATCTCTATACATCTTGGTTCTCCCATGGTGTATAGAGAAATTCTAGCTATGAGCATCATAAAATAATTCCCTTTTTAGATCAGGAATGTTAGGAACACAAATTCTCTCCACAAATTTAAAAATTCTAGCTTCATATATGAAGTCACTCAATCTCCCATCATTCACAACTTTAATCTTCTTTTGAAACTACTCATCATCAGTCAGAGAATACTTTATCATTTCTAGTAAAGATGGTTTGGCAACCATTTGAAAAACTATTTATGTTTCACCTTCCATGGTTATTCCCATATCCATCTTTACTAGATCCATGAAAATAGAATCCCTTTCAACTCTCATCTTGTTCAAAACTCCATGATCCTTTCTACTCAAAGAATCTACCACCTTATTTTCCTTCCCCCGGAGGTAGTGTATAGTTCAATAATAATTATTGAGTAGTCAAGTCATCTCTTTTTCCTCATGTTGAGTTCTTTCTGTGAGAAAATATACTTAAAAACTCTTGTGATAAGTATAAATCTCACATTTTTCATCATAGAGATGGTGTCTCCATATCTTCAGATCAAAGATTAGAGTTTCTAACTCAAGATCATTAGTGGGATAGATTAGCTCATGAATATTTAGTTGTCATGATTCATAGGTAATACCTCTATCATTCTGCAAAAGGACACAACCAAGTCCTTTCATTGAAGAATCACTATAAATAAAAAACCCATCATTACCTGAAGGTAGATTCAAGATAAGAGCATTGAATAATATTCTATTCAGTTCTTAAAAAGATTCTTCACACTCTTTTATCCAAAAAAAATTAACCCTTTTACGTGTGAGATTGGTTAATGGGTTAGCTAACTGGGAAATATTCTGGATGAAACCTCGATAATAACCTAAAAACCAATAAAACTGGGTACCTCTGTTATACTCATCAGTGCTGGAAATTCTTGGACATCCATGGTATTTGTAGGATAAATAGAGATTCCATCATTAGAGACAATATGGTCAAGAAAATAAATCTCTTGAAGCCAAAATTCAGACTTGCTAACCTTCCCATATAATTCATTTCTTCTGAGGGTTTTGAGAATAGTGCGCAAGTGATTTTCATGATCTTTGTAAATTTTTGAGTATTCCAAGATGTCATCAATAAATATCACTAAAAAATCATCCAGATATTCATTGAAAATTCTATTCATTAAATACATGAAGATAGAGGGTCGATTGGTTAGTCCAAAAGTCATTACAGTAAAATCGTAATGCTCGTACCTGGTTCGAAATGCTGTTTTTGGAATGTCTTCTTTCTTCACACACAACTGATGATATCCAGATCGAAGGTCAATTTTTTAAAAATATAGAGCTTCATTAAGTTGGTTGAATAAATTATCAATTCAAGGTAGGGGATACTTGTTCTTTATTGTTATAGCATTGATCTCCGTGTAGTCAATTCACAACCTCGTAGACCTGTCTTTCTTCTTAACAAGAAGGATAGGGGCTCCCAATGAATAAAAACTAGGGAGAATAAATCCTTTATTACTCAATTACTCTAGTTGTTTATTTAGTTCCACTAATTCCATAGTGGTAATTATATAAGGAGTCTTCGATATGAGCCTTGAACTAGGAATTAAATCAATGGAAAACTCAATTTCTCGTTCTGGAGGATGTTCGGGAAAATCCTCCAGAAACACATCTATATATTCTTTCACAATAGGTATGTCTTCAATTTGAACACTCTTTTCCTCACCCATAATTATTTATTTATTTTCCTCCCCAATATTTGAATTTAGAAAAGATTATGGGGTTGGATCTCGATAAGAATCAAGTGGTGACGTTTCTGCTCTAAAGATAAGGTACTCCTTATCATCATCGAAAAATTGTAACCTCCTTCTTATTATAATAAATATTCACATCATGGTTAGAAATCCAATCCATTTTGAGGATTATATCAAATTAAATAATGGGTATGATGATGAGATTAGAAGATAATGAACATTTATATTCCCTAATGGGAACTTATTCAAAAAACGTTGTTGTGATGATACTTCCCTTATGAGTTTTGGCTGACAACTCCCTTGTTAAGTCAAATTGAAAATATCTTATTTTCTTATAAAACTAGGAAGATATGAAACAATTCGATGATCCAAAATCAAATAAATCATTGACTAAACTTTAGGAAACCAGTAAATTACCTGCCACGTCAACTTTCGGAGCCTTAACCTCAGTAGTAGTGATCACATAAGATTGGCCATGATCCCTTGGCCTTTTCTGAGGTAAGTTTATCTGACGCTTAGGACATTCAGTTTCATAATGTTAAATCTCCCTAAAATTATAGTATTGAACATTGGTAGCTTCTTTATTCCCCTTAAAATCACCAAAAAGGGGTCCTTTCTGTCCACATTTATAGCATACTCCTTTTTCCTTTTAGACAGGAACCAGGGTGCTTCCTTCGACAATTGTCACAGGGTAAAAATTCAACTCTTCCCTTATTCCATATTTCATTATTTCCTTTCTCATAGTGTTTAGAATATATCTTCTTCTCTTGATTTTTTTTAAAGTCATAAGACATAGAGAATTAATTTTCTGTCTTGATAGCACATGAGACAATATCTTCATATGATGAGAAGGATTTCCAGACTAATGCTCGACAGAGAAATGGTTTCAACCCATCAAAGAAACAGTCAATATTAATTTTTGTGTTTCATATATAATCTACAGTATGCCTTACTAACCTAGTAATTTTATCTTCATACTTTGTGACATTATCATCCTCCTTTTATCTCAGACTAAGAAATTGTCTTTCCATATCCTCCCGAATGTCATGAGAAATGTATTTTTCTAAGAAACTATCTTCAAAATCCATCCATTCCATGTTTGATACTTCTTCATTTTCTTTTGTGTTTTGTATTAATGACCACCATTGATCTACATCTCATGTGAGGCAATAAACATCCATGACAACTTTTCCCCTTTCGCTACACCCTAAAGCATGAAATATTTTCTCTAAGGAATTTATCCATTGCTTAGATACTAATGGATTTATACTCCCATTTAATTTTGGTGGTTGTTTCCACATAAATGGGTCAAACATTGATCCTCCTTGCTGTGGATCAGGGTGCTCCATATTGGTAAGGTTATTATTCATAACCTGAGTGAGTTTTCCCAATATGGTGATATGTTGATCAGCACCCGTTGAATCACCAACTCCACTATATTTATCTTTAGTATGAGGGAAATCCCTACAAGGATTATGTGTGTTTATATGGTATCTATTCCTTCCACTAGGTTCCATTTTAAAAAAATTTCATACACTAGATTAACTTAAGAATCACAATACATATCTCCAAACTTGTAAAAAACATAACATAAATTGAAAAATTTATGGATATAATCCATAATCCTAAAAAAATGTTTTATTTTAGGAGGTATATACTCATAAATCCTTCATAATGGTTTGTAAAGAAAATGTGAATTATCCTAAGAATATCCCACAAGAGTTTCATAACCAAGAGTGCAGTAAGGCCCATTGTCGTGTACCAGGATACCTCGGGTCAAGCCCAAAACTCCTTGTCAGAGTTTTCACTCCTAGGTTAATATGTGCCAGAGATGCCTCTACCTACTCATATCCAGACAGGGATGTATTTCATGGAAAATACACAAAATATATACATATAGTTTCTAAGGTTTGTACTAAACATCCTCTGATACCAACTATAACACCCCGACCCCAGATATCCAGATTCAGTGATTTATTACATATCATTGGCATGGTACAAGGAATCATGTCCCAAAATACTGAACAATTTAGTTCTATTGGAAACAAGATACATACATAAGTTAAACATTACAACTAGAGAGGAAATAAAAAAATAATTTATTCTATTAGAAACTTACAATCCTCTTATATTATTACTACAAGTCACTCATAAATAACTTCTTTATATCCTGGGAAAATGAAACATAAGAAAGGGGTGAGTTCAAATGCTCAGTAAGATAAATAAGTACTCCAGAAGATAACATAAACATTAGGCATGTTGAATAATTGAAAACACGTGACATTAGAAATAATAAACATGAACTATTTATGGCTAGAATTTGAGATGAGTAAATAATTCCATATTAAAACAAATTCATTGGTATTATACTAGTCGAATAACCACATGAACTATTATTATTATCTTCATAATGAGGGAATGTATAATGCCATAATTTCTGTAAAATATTTTCAAGGCCTCAGCCAAGACATCTAAAAATGATTTAGGCCTCGGCCAAACCCATATATCAAGTTGGGAAAGGCCTCAGCCAATTCCACATCTAATTGTCTCATGAGACCTACCGATGCATCAAGGAGCTATATCAGGCTCCACCCATCACAGACTAAGTCAAATACATTCTTCATATGAAAAGGTTGAAACATAACATAAACATTCGTATTAAAACTAGCATACGAAATGTCAATTCATTAACCATAAACCATGAATGGTATAAAAATAACCCATTCATAGTCAAACATATCAAAAAACCTTAAATACAATTAGGAATATTTCTATCATAATGAATCAGCTTCAAACAAGTGTAAATTTTATCAAAGGATGTTGACATAGATGAAATCAAAACTTTTTGAGAGAAATATCTATTTCTATTTTTAAATCATTTATGAGCCACATAATTATAAAATAAAACATTTATTTTGAAAATAATCTAATAATATTGTAAGGGAATATTCGACAATGTTATAACGGCAGAAAATAGCTGCACTGGCCTTATAAGTTAAAAAAACATTCTTACCTTAATTTTGTGGAAAAGGTCATAAAGTACCTTGTTCGGAAAAATACGGAAAGATTACTTTCAAAAAATATAAGGTCAAATAAAGTTATAAAATTTTTTGAGAAACATTTTTAAGAAAATATGGATGTGGATGATAAACAGGTCCTAGTAGATACTTACGTCAAAACAGCCCCAAATAATAAAGAGATTGTGAAATTAACCCTTACCTTGTACTTTTCCTTAGTCGATGGTATGTTAAAATCATGTATAATTGTTAAAACATTTTTATTAAATTATAAAAGAATCATATTCATTAATATGATATCATATATGATCTTATAATATTGCTTTGTTAATAATATTTTAGTATTATCATCATTTTGGGTGTTAACTGATTCATTTTCCTTTATATTATTTGTTATTTAAGTCATGTTTGTTATGGATAAGATTTATTTGATTCATATACAGAATGATATTATTTTTAAATACATTATTTCAAATCATAAAATGAAAATTATTCTTGAATGATTACGATGGGGAATGAATCTCATCGCGTTTGTGGAGACGGTAATCTGTGCGTACGCCCGAGCGACAATATCACTATATTGATGGTGAAATAGTATGTAATTGGATGGTATATCATATATACAGAATAATTAATATTTATTATTTATTATTTACATTATTTATACTCATTATTATACCCATCAAAATAATGATGTTTTTGAATAACAAAATACACCAAGACATGGAGATGGTAAGTTGTACATACGCACGTATGGTGACTTTGTCATTCATATGATGAATAGAAAAATGAATATGGTTTTTACACTTTTATAATAACATCATAGTATATATTAGATACTGGATTTATTATTTTATAATATAAACAAAAAAGAAAGAGTATGTGGAAGAAGAAAATAACTTGAAAGAGGTGATGAAATATTTACCTCTTCTTGGGGTTCTTCCATTTGATTTGATCAAAAGGGCTCATTAGGGTGGATTTATGACCAAAGTAATTCCCCTACGATGAAGTGAGGAAAGTTTGGAGGATATTTGGGTAGGTTTTGGCTGAAAAAATGTCTTTGGAGGTTTGAAATTAAGAGAATAGAAAGTACCCTTTTATAAGAGAGGCGAGGGTCATTTTAGGAAAAGCTTGAAATAGTTTTTTATAATAAAATAATTTTCGATTTCTAATGGCTTAAAAATAATTTAATTCTATTATATGGTTGGGATGGGTCTAAAAATCTCAACCAATAGGTTTTGGACAGGTTTAGGTGACCATATTCACCTTATCTTTTATATTAAACTCTTAGTTAAATAGTTTGATATTTACCATGTCTCTTTGTATTTTTATATTATATGGTTAATAAAATAACTATAAAAAGCCAAGAGAACCCCATGTGGTTTATGATTAATATATATATATCCTTATATAAGTCCTTTTTCCGAACCTTAGATTTTTATTAATTTTTTATCAATAAATAATATACTATTTGTTTTAAAAACTCAATTGTGTCAATTTTGACACTATTTAGTTTTTTTTTTGAAGACCATAAAAACTTTATCACCTCAAATAAAATTTATTTAATAAACCCTAACATGTAATATTAACCTATAAAATTATTTTAATTTATCATAATTCTCAATTTACATTTATTTGGATATTTATAATATCAATTATTTTAATATTCCATTATTATGGTAATTACTGCATCAATGTTGTGTAATAAATAAATTAAATTATTTAATGTCTAAAAATTATAAATAAAGTACCATTATGTAGGAAATATTTTTATCTTTATAATGACTCTTTATAGTCGAATTTATATTTTGTGCAACCCAAAATTAAAAATGGTTTAGTTATTAAACTTTGAATTCAACTCTTTTAACTCTTTTTTAAATAAAATAATAATAAATGTCCTAATCTCTTCCAAGTGGACAAAAGAGGATCATATTTTATTCATAAGGTTATTTTTGGTCGAATTAAACTTATTCAATAGAATTTGGACATGTTTTAGGGTAATTATAATATCATTTTTACCCTTAATTGCCATATTTACTTTTAACTGTGGTAAATAAAAGTCAAAAGTTACTATTCACCAAAAATTATTTTCATCTTATTAAACCACATTTTACTTACTTATTTAAATAGTGTCTCTTGAATTTTTGAAATTCAACCCACAGAAGCGGTAAAATTATGTTTTATGCAAATTTGTAAATTCTCCTAGAAGGTGGGTAAAAGGCGGTAAAAAGTTACATATAATTTAATATATCTAAACTTATTATAAAATGAATCCAATTTATTACATTGAAAATATATAGTTATTATGTATCTATTTTGAACTAAAATAAATAAAATTAATTTAACTAATTATTTAAATAAAAAGTTTGTTTTAAATAATAACCCAATGTTTTTCACTATTCATCAAAAATTAAAAGTTGTCAGAAAAATACAAAAAATTCACCATAAGCTAATTTCGATATTATGAATTCAAAAATGAAGTCCATTTTGGAAAATAGAATTTAGAAAATTTAGAAAATAGGGTATAACTATTCATAATGGCTAGTTTGATTGGTCGTGGTGTGTTAAAATTCCAAGTTGCGCACAATGCAAGCTACTGCATTTTTTCAAAGGGAAACGTACTATGTAGGCTTAGAGTGTTACACAAACCTCGATGAGAAAATAAAAATAAAAAAATCATTAAAAAAATAAATTTTAAACGTCAGGGTGTGAGACATGTCTTATGTGATTTTAATTTTTCAATCTGTTATTAAGATTCCCTCAGTTTATGTGAGAATGTAATTAAAAAATAGATTGATAAATATTATTCCATGCATTCTTATGGGTAGAATATTCATAGAATCCAATATTTCATGTTGTATTATAGGCATAATTTTCATAGAATCCAATGTCTACTAAAACATATCAAGTATAATATGAATGAAATTATAGTCAATAATACTCTATAATTAATTTAGTCTTCTTACCCATTAAGGAATAGAAGGATCAAAGTGGTCAGTGTTTATCTATCAAGTCTATTAAGAGTGATACTTTTTATAAAACCAATTCAAACAACGGTGTGTTTGAAGAGGATAAGACTATTAAGGTAGTTTAATACCTCGGCATAAAAATATAGGAATATCTGAATTAATTTCTCATTGATGTGTTCAATATATTTTAGGTTCTTCCCTTAGAACCAATCCACTATGATGTTTTTTTAGAAAGTGAATTTGTAATTCAATTGAACCCTTCATTATATGAGATATAAAAAATTTATTACATCTAAATAAGTGGTGTACCTGGTCCCTCTTAAGGTACCAAATCATAGTCCACCCCAAGGTGTGGACGTTCGTCATAAATTCCTTGTTTTTTTTATTTTTTCATGATGATTCGTAGAAATTAAATAATATAAAATCATGTATTAATGAAAAGCATGGTAATTTTCATTTAAAATCTTCAACCTTGATTAATAACTTGAACTTGGTACTCATCCAATGAGTGACCACTTCTAGATAATATTCTTCTAGGAAGTCATCCATAATATGTGTGGCCTCTAAATATGTGCCAACTCCTGAATGACAACCACTAAACAATGAATTCTTATAGACTCTTTAGAGCTCATCTATTTCCATAAGTCATGTTAGTCTCATAGCCTCTCCATCGGTAAAATTAAATTGAAGTTGACTCCAAAATATTAATTCAAATAAATAGAATATTAATATAACATTAAATAATTTGAATTTTTTACCCATATGTGTGCCAAATCATTATTTTTTATTTCATTTGGCAGGTGACTTTAGGAGAGTGGATAGACAAGAATGATGTCAGAGAATTTGGAAATCATCTCAAAAAAAACACATATGTTCATGTCATGTTTTCCCAACCATTTCATTGTCTTCATTGTACTCTATAATCAGCTACGTATGGTGGTTTCACAATGCACACATCTGTGTATGCCCATGCCTCTTATCATTATATTCAGTTGTTATAGAAGAAAAACAAATATTATATCAATACATATTAGAATGAAAATTAATTATGATAAACAATTTATAGGGGTTCTATAAATATACCTAAGGTAGTCTGATCTGTGGTCGTCAATGAATCCCCCGAAACTGAAGGAATATCATCCTGTATAGATGTAGTGGGTCCAATTTTATCCTTTTCATGATCAGAAGGTACTGGGGAATCTGTCGAAGAAATCTGAATGCATTAGCCTATAGATATTTAAGTAGAATGAAAATAAGATGGTAAATATGGCTGCGCAAATGCATAATAAGTCTCAAGGGTAGTAACCATCAACGGATATGGTTAAGATAGGTGTGGAGGCTCGGAAAAAAATGGAGGTGCTAACATATGTGGCTTAAATATCCTATATGTCTGTAACAACATTGCAAGATCAAAAAGTTTAGTAGATGGCACATCTAGGGGAGGGACGAGGTGTGATTTGAAACACTAACTATATCACCTAGATATATTAACACCCCCCTCTAATCTCTTATAGAATATCGGGTTATTTTATCAATTGATATTTTTGAGGCTTAAGTGATGGAAGAATTATGGGAGAATAAAATATACTAATGTAATAAAAATATTTGATAAAAAGAGTAATCAAATAAACAAATTCTAATAAACTGACATGACTATTAAAGTTGGGAAAGTTCCATTTTTTCCTTCTGACCAATACGGTGGTACAACTCCAGGAAGTTTTCCTAACACTTTCCTTAATAAAAAGAAAGACAGTAAAGAATTTTATAAGAAACTACCCCACTGAATAAGTTCTAAACAATCTTCTGATTGTGATGTTTAAAAATAACATATACATGTTTGAAGAAGGATTCTAGAAAAAAATTTAGGATATGTATTCAATTAGGATCCATGATTTAAATTAGTTTCTTCAATTCATATTTGAAGGGATCTATGACATTATATTTTTTTATAGTGGAGAATAATGAGATTAATCACATTGAAAAAGAACCTAATATATAGGGGCCTGAGAGGGATAATGATGAAGTTTGGGAACTTCCACTAGTGAGGTGATGAGGTTATATAATTTTTTGACCTCTACTTATTCTAGTTCATTTATATCATTGTTGAAGTTTTTAGTTTATTTTAATTGTGAAGAATAATATTAGTAAATTTTCATCTTTGTTGGAAAAAAATCTTTCATGAAAGATATGATCTAATATCTCTCATAAATACATAGGTCACATGATTTATTTTGGGAACATTTTTTTTAATGATCCTTAGTTTTTATAAATGTTCTAGATTTATAGGGTATGTGAAGGTTTTGTTACCATAGTGATCTTGTATATATATATATATATTTATTTATTTATTTATTTATTTCTTGAATTTCCTCTGTAAGTTTTAGAGTGGATTTAATGGATGTATATTATTTATGATTTTTTTATTTACCATAATAATAACTTTTTAGTTCAAGAATCACTTTACCTCTTGTTATGAAAATCACTATAAAAATTATGAAGATTTGGATTTATGTTGAGTTTATTTGTTATTTCATTATTTTCATTGGTTTTGATTTTTATATGAATTAGATTAATATATTCAATTAAATTCATCTTTTTTTTACAATTTAACGATTTTGGTTTTTTTGGTTTGGTTGGTTTGAATACAGTTCAATTCAATATTAGAAAATTCCACTCCAAGAAAATTGCAACCAATAAATATTGAATATCCACATGAAGGTCTAGTTGAATAAAAAATATTTTTAATCAATAATAAATCAATTTTTATTGAACCAACCTCAAAAAATCATGTCGAGATAAACCAAATTAACTAAGAACAAATATGGATGATTATATATATTTCCCACCAAAACATCATGTTCACAATCAATTGATGTATTGGACTTATTATAAGTAATAAATGGATCAGGGCTAATGGGAGAAGTGATGGTGTCAATTCAATCATCAACATCATCAAAAATATTTCTTGGTATTACTTCAATAATTACACCAAATTCAGTTTGAAGATGACATTTGACATAAAATACTTGTTTCCCATTGATGCAAATACATATGGTTCTTTGGTAGTAAGATTTCAAGTCATGTTAATAACTCAAAATCTGAAATCATCATTTAAGGTTCAATTCCTCGTCATTGAATAAAACCACTGGAAATTTATTAGAGTGTCTTGACCATAAGAGTAATAAATAAACATTAGTATTTTCTCAAAGACTCCATGATAATATACATTTTCAAATCAAGGTCTACTATCTGATCCACTTTCATAATAGTCTATTGTGGAAGTTATCATAACACAATCATTTTGTGTTCTCATTATATATTCTCATTGGGTGATTATTAATTTTTACCCATTGATAATAATCGATTTTCATTCACGAACCATCAAAATATGACCAAAAACCAAAGTTATCATTTCCTCATAGATAGATTCTGTAGGAAAAATCAATTCTTGAACTATAAATGATAATTAAACTTAATTAAATTTTGTTTTTATTAATTTATTACAATAATATTTCAACTTTCAAAGGCAACCAAGTCAAAAACTCTTTTTTATGCAATGTATCTCTTCTTCTCAATGGTAGATAATGATGCTTTCTATTTATAATTTGTTTACGTTTCCTATAAAAAAATAGAAATAGTTTAACATATAAGTAAAATTATATGAGATGAAATAGGATATAAATGTTCAATTTAATTACTTGATGTATCCATCTAATAAATCTTAGTTAAACAAAATTGTGTGATGGGCCATCTTCTGCTCTTCAAGGACTAATTTCATCAATGTATAAGGTCTGAGAATTACCCCTATTTGGGGAAGTGTTGGAAAACATGGATCAATTTTCTCATATTGTTCTTCTTCATTTCTAATTGTACTGTTTTTTATTTTAGTTAAATCATAAAAATACATTGAACATAAATCTATACATTATTTATCCAAGTAACCTTTGACGATATGACCATCTTGATGATTTATTTTTTGGACATAAGACATGAATGTGAACATGTTTCTTTTAGCTGGATACATCCGATGAAAGGAAAAAATTCCTCCGATAAGTATTTATTTTGGAAGATGGAAAATTAGAAGCATCATGTATGTGAAAAATTGTGGGAGAAGTATTTTCTCTAACTTGAACAAAATTAATTATTCCTCTACCAAAATTTTTTCAAGAAGGAATTAGAAAAATTATTATCAAAAAGATCTATAAAGAAACTATACAATCAAATAATTGAAACCCTTACATTATTGGGCAGGAGATGAA
This sequence comes from Viscum album, assembly GCA_963277665.1. Taxonomy (NCBI): domain Eukaryota; kingdom Viridiplantae; phylum Streptophyta; class Magnoliopsida; order Santalales; family Viscaceae; genus Viscum; species Viscum album. The sequence goes on from OY728157.1 coordinate 746,270,384, forward strand.
GAATTATTAGTGGAATCCACTAATGTATAAGGATGCGATAATCATGAGTCTTCAAATATTTCAGCTTCAACTCTTTTCTATAGACCCATTTTGATATGTTTCTTATTTATCCATTGGGAATTTTAATATTCTTTAGTACTTCTAAAATTTTATTTCTTTATCTTTATGTGTCGTCATATATGAGCCACATAGAACTTTTCATTTATTTTCACTCACACACATTGAATGCAATTATGGTCTGATGGCCCAATCCACTAAGTCATTTTGAGATCGTAAATCCTATTTTGACATTCCCTTGACTTTTAGAATAATTAAATGTAACATTTCACATATATTATTTTCAATGTGCATTACTTCTCAGTAATGAGATAAAAAATTAGTTGACCAATAATACAAGTCAAAGAAGATACTCCTCTTCTTCCAATTGTAATGGGTTTTATTGGAAACATTATTCCTCTTTCTATATTTTATTTGCCCTTTCCCAAATTAAAAACTGGAATCTTTTAATTCATTAAGAACGTAAGTTCTAGAAATACACTAAAGTGCACTGCTAGTCTCCATGGTATTATCAAATATTATATGATTATTCCTATATGAATGGTCTATTGTAATGAATCTACGATGTCCCATAAAGCTAAAAATATGGTGATATTTAAGTCTTATGGATTTTGTATTCTTTATACAAATATGAAATTATAATTTTCCCTTCATTCACCATCCAGACGTCATTGCATACGTAAGGAAATCATTGATCATTCACATAATCACAACACGTATCTACAAAACATCTTTAGAACATGCATCATATGTGCATAGACCCACATAACAAAGATGTCTCAACTATATTATTAACGGTTTCATGTAAACATATATATCATTTTCAGGATAAAAAGATCTATATATGAGTATACTCATAAAATAGAATGGTTTTTCATACATATCCATGGAGGAAGGTTATTAATGTGTATGAAAACTAGTTATGTGTTGTGTGGAGTAAGAATCTTCCCAAATGGATTAAAACTTCCACATGAAGGAACTAGCCTCACATTACATACATCAACTACAAAATAAGGATATTGAGTTTCAAATCCCTTCTATGTAAATCCATTTGTAGTCTGAACAAATTCATCCTTATTCATCTTTCTGTTAGTATCATTCCATCTCATTTTTATGGATATTTTATCATACATGAAAACATTCTAGATTATTCGGATCAATGGAATGTTTCACATTACATTATTCGACACATGGGATGGTGTTCCATCAGCTTTTGGCTTCCATTGGTATGTGATACATTTTATACAATCATTCATTTCAGCTGTTTCTACCCAGAATAAGCTGTAATATTTCAGACAAGAATGAATTTTGTTTTTTGAAATACCAATTTCTTCAACTAACTTTCATTCCATATAGTGGTTTTAGGGAATATCTACATCATCTAGAAGCTAGTCCTTCAAAAAGGTAAAAACTTTTATTTATGGAAATATTATAAATCCTATACATTTTTCCCATGAAAAAATAGGATTAAAAATTCCATCTACATCATTTTACCACATTATCGATATACTAGTGTCATGGTTGCATCATTCAATTTTTTGTGATGTCAACATCATCATTTTCATTATACACATCATATGTTCTCATATCTAAGTCTCATTTGGAAGGTATCCCTTCCTTTTCTTGATGAAGAATAAATAGAAAATGTTCATCTAAAAAATTATTAAATCCAGTTATAACATTTGGATAATGATCATTCTGAGATTTCATTTTCTACCCATTGTGATACCATACATATTATTCTGTTTGAAAACCACATCTGGTTATATGGTAGCTAACTTCTTCTGGGATAAACCAATGTCTTCCAATACAATGATAACATGGTCAATTTGTGAGTCTACATTCTAAATCATTATCAAGTACAAAATATAAAAATATCTCTAAATTAGTTTGAAAATTGCTTGAGATATGATCAATTTCATACATCCAACTTATACCCATTTTATAAAATATTATTATATGAAATTTCATAAATTTAATTGAATAATATTTATGTTTAGTCAAAAATAATTTTAATGAAATTAGAACTATTAAATTTACATGAAACCGTAACTAAGACACTAGTCTATTTGAAAATAATAATATAAAGAACAACAAATAATAATAATATATATATATATATAAATTCAATAAATTTGTGGGTCATAAAAGAACTTCATATGGATGCCTTAGTGAATATCCCCTTCATGTTTCTCAGGTTCAAGTTTATTATATTCGGTTTAGTTTATTTTTTTAAAATTAAATTTAATCCACTTCATTTAAATTTTGTTTTAGTCAGGTTAGGTAAGTTTTTATTTATTTTCCCTAGTTTCATTTGGTTGGGGTTGTGTATCATTTTTTCAAGTAAATTTAGTTTTTTCAATTTCATTTTATTCAATTTGGAATAGTTTTATTCAATGTGGGTAAGTTTGGATCAAATTGGTTCTATTTACTTTGACTCAAATCAATTCTATTTGGTTTGGTTCAGTGTTGTTTGATATGTTTCGGTTCAACTTGGTATATCATGGTTTATTCAATTTGATCTGTTATGTTTATTTATATTTAGTGAAAATGTGGTAGATATTTATTCAATAAGTATATTTGAGGGTTGATGTCTCATTTTTATTGAGTGTAGTAGATGCATGAAGGTTTAGAGGATAGGACCTATATGAACAAGTGATTCATATCTATCACATCTACACTAGGGTTAGGTTAACATTTAACAACTGATTCAACTATATATATTGATAATTGGATAACTATAATCTATATATTTCATTAAATTAACCATGATTACATTCATAAATTTGAGATGAGAAAGTCATTCGTAACTATATTTAAATTATCTCAAGTTATATCATATATCATGCCACAATTATATAATTCAAAAGTTGATACCATTATCTAATATCCTCTCACAACTTCTCTAGAAAAGGATGTTGGAAATCATGGTAAATAAATATAACATCATGTTGCACCATTTATTATCAATCCATCTTGGTTGTTCTTCTAGCATAAAATTTTGAAAAGGGAGGATGCATTTCAGCATACAAATTGTTGTCACAGAACATTAAGTTATACATTAGGATAATCAAATATCATATAATAATAATCACATTCAATTTATGATTACTTAGAGATAGACCACATCATAATAGTATATGTCACACCATAACCTATTCAATGTAATAATAATCTAGAGTTCCAGTCGAATCGATACACCATGAAGGAAGAGACAATCCTATAACTGGTCTGGCATAAAAGTTTAAGAATTCTTTATAAGAATGAAAATCACTATAACCTTTCATTATTAATAATAAAATCAATGTATATAAGAGTAATTGATTGATTATCACACCACAATGATATATATTTCACTATTAAGATGATGGTTCTCCTGTTGTGAAGATCCCAAGATAAATTTAAGTGGTTTTGGAATGTGATGGTGAATTGGATCACTCCACATTAAGAATGTCACACAAAATTTATTTGAGACATGGAGTGGAGTAAAAAATGGTCACATTGTAAATTATGGACATGAGAAAATTAGGTTAGTAAGAATTACAATCTAAACAACATTCCATATTTAAGTCATTAAATAAAATTTCATTTTTTTTGATAGTTTGAAATAAAATATCTACAAAGAGATTTTTATTCGAAAAGAATATAAATGGTAATGAAATTTTCAGAATCATTTTCTCAATATTTTATTATATCTTAATTAAATAAAAATATCACAATTAAAATAAATTCATAAGTCGAAGCCTCCATTAATAAAGTACACATTTAAGAACAGATTTTTAACTACTCTTTAAAAGTACAAATTTAAATATACTTTATAACTTAATTTATCAAATGTATTTAATGATCAAGATAGAATAAAAACCATATTTGATAAAGACAAAAATAAAAGAGTCTAATAGTATAAAAATAAAATAGGTTAATAACTATAATATAAAACAAGTTACATATGAAATCACAATATTTTAAAAAAAAGATAGTTGAATCTAGATCATTGACCTATGAAATTATTGAAAAAAAAACTTCTACATTGGACCAATGATGTTTTTTGGTCACTGAAAAATGTAATGTGTCTATAAATAAATAATAATTCAGGGAATCATTGTATTTATTCGGTTTGGAACCAATATCATATAGGTTATCCTACCCAAGTACTTGAGAATCCCGTGATGTTTGAATAATAATAATCATAACCATTTAAAAAATCAAAAAATCATAAACCAATTCGATTGATATCAAAACTATATATAATAACTATGTTACCAAGTAAATATAAAATTAAAACAGAAAATATATTTAAAAATATAAATCAAAACAACACTAAAGAATATTTCATTGATAATCAGTTAAAAGTTTGAAGAAAAACTGGATGAAAATAGCAGGGTAATACTAAATGAATGATCTAGAACACACTGATTTTATATTGAATAAAAACCAGATAAAAATAGAATCTTGAGGATAGTTCACTATGGTTGGTTAAGAAGTTGGAAGCACTCCTAGGTATAACTTTCATAATAAATAGGTTGGCAGGGTTGCATGCGGCTTGGAGACCAAAATAAGATCTTGATATAGATCCAAATGGGAGTGTTTCCAGCGATTGGTATGGGAGTTTTGTGCAGATGGTAGGGATAACGATGAGAGGAGGATGCACTTGGGGTGGTTTCATGATGGGAGTAGGGAGCTAAATTCTAGGGATGGGGTTGGGAGGAGGGGAGTAGTGTAGTTGGGAGCCGGGATCATAGAAGGGGCCACACAAGGGGAGCGCTCGATTTAGGGGAAATTGTTGCACCCATATTTTAATGGTTTAAAAAACTGTTAGAATAGGGTCTTCTATCCCAATAGTTTTTAATGAACTATTGGGATAGCCTGCAATCTAAAATCCCATCCCAATGGTTTTCCCAGACCTTTGGGATAGGCCGGTTGGGAAAACCACCATTTCCAGTAGTGATACATATGGATCCTTTTAAATTATTATACATATGTCCTTGTCATTATATATTTTGTTGGGTGGAAATAGGTGAGACTTCAAAAATTATACATAGACTTCTGTTAGAGACAATAGATAATATTTATTTGATTATAAAAAGGATGGATACATATTATAGGAGTCATAAATCATATATGGACCATTGTCGATGACCATTGTCATTTGAGGTGGGTGATATTGTGTTTTTTAGAATCTCTCCAAGGCTTGGGCATCATCATTTGGGTAAGAATTGAAAGTTGTATCCTCTATAAATATTCACATTTGATATATTTTCACAGGTCGGTGAGGTGGAATATATGTTTAAATCTCCACCAAGGTTCAGTTAAATGCACAATGGGTTTTATGGATCTTAGTTATTGAAGTATAAACCATATAACTTTGTGATTTGATGGGATCACATTGATATAGAGATAGATTATACATTAATTCTTATTATAGTATAGATTTTGTATAGGAAAGAGAATATATTGTATGATAAAATCATTAATATTGTATAGGTTTTATGGAAACATAGTCGGATATAGGAAGAAACATTTGAGAGTGAGAAGGAAATGTCGGAGCAATGCCCCAAAATATTCTAAGATAACTCTAGTTTTAAACTTTTTGGGTATGGAAAGGACAACAGTGGGGAGAATATAGAACACTATATATTAGTTACATGAAACTTTATTAATTTATTTGGAGTTTATATAATTCTTATGTTGATTTTTCGAAGGGTTGATGGGGTTTTTCCAGTTTTAGGGGCATCTCTGGAGGTTCGCAGTTTTTGCATGATTAGAACACTATATGGACAAGAGTGCCTATGAGAAATTTTTATTCCTGAAACATAGGTAAAATAACGGTGGGTGTAATGTTTGTCTAAACTTTCAGTCAAATTGTTAAAAATGTTCTCTTGATACAGTAGCACCGCACGGTTGGTGCATGGTTTTTCAAACTGTGTGGCCTAATTGTGTGGTATACAGTTAGAACCACTTAAAATGCCTATCTAAACCTAATTAATCTATAAAAGCCTCATAAATATTATATTATCTCTAAAAAATGAATTTCATTTTCCTCAAAGGCTATATAGAATTTTACTTTTAGTTAATAAGTTATTCTTAGTTTAATCAAAGTGCATTGGAGGCCCAGATTCATCTGTAATTCATCTTTCTTCTTAAGATCCAACATTATTCACTATCCTAGAATCTTAAATATAATATATGGTATATAGATTCACGTTTCATTATTGTAATCTTGATTTTTAATCATTGTATTGATTAAAGTAAAGGTGATACAAGTTTGGATCTAAATTTTCATTATGTTATTATTCATTTTGGCCAACTATTTTGAGGTATGTGGCTTCTCAATTTTCTCCACTTGATTTAGAACCTTAAGTATTAGTTTTAATTAGATTATTATCATTAGATGGTTTTAAATTTTTATTTTATTTTTAATGGAAATCCCATTTTTTTATTGCCTTAGAAATTGTGGAAAGTCCTTCATTTTTAGAAAACAATTTTTTTTATAATTTTAACATGATGGTTTTAATATTATGTTTTTGTTTTTATTCATAAAAAATATTTTTTTTAAAATGATTCCAAGAAATAAGTGTTTTTATTTCAATTAATAGACATTATTTTGGCATAATTGGTCAGTTATATTTTGAGTTTCATATAAAATTTTCATGAAGCACCACTATTAAAGTGGGATGGAGAATAGACATGAAGCTCCGCCATTAATGGTAACACCAAGCATCAGTGTCTATATATGGTTTTTGTATGTGGAAATAGAAAAAAAACATTACAAATAAAATGTGAAATGGTTTAAAAGAATTTTTTAAAAAAAATCCCATGTAAATTTTTTATGGATTTTATATAAACCCATATTACTATTTCAAATTATTTTTTATAAACTGTGCTAACATATTTTGTTCTAGTGGAATTAGTTGAGAAGTCATTGTGAAAATACTAGAGTTTAGACTAACCCCATGAATAGGATCTATTTTGAATTTCTAGATGATATATTTCGGGACACACTTAAGGGGATGGTATTGTATTTCCCAATTTCAGTGTCTTGGTACCATGGGCGTAAAATTTGGAGTTTGAGCTTGGATTATGGTCAGTGTTTCTTGGTTTGATGTATTTTGGTTTTCTTTGGGTCTTGTTATCTATTGGCCCTTCTTCGTTATTTTCTTTTGTTTTCATTATACTCTGATATGGTTATGTGTTGTTGTGTATTAATCAAGATGAATTGTTATTAATGCATCATATAGATATCTGGATGTTTAATTTTTTTTATGTCTAGTTGTTTTATCTTTCAAAGGGATAATTTTCCACAAAATGTTCTTGAGGATCTTGGAATTTATTTCCAACCATCGTTGTTCGAATGATGTCACCTAATTCATAGTAGAACCATCTCTTCTTATTACGATAGTGATTATGTGTGGGATGTATCAATCAGATACTTTTAATCATTATCACATTATTTTTTACTCTTAATTAACTCATTTTACCTTTATTGTTGTTACACTAAATTTACTATGATTACTATTCATAATGAATAAAAATAAAATGAACATATTTAAAAAATTTGGTCCTCCTGATTTTAAAAATAGAATCCATTCTTCAATATTCATTTCATAAAAATGTAATTATTTAATCTAAAATTATACCCATTTAAAATACAATTCTTTTGAATAATTATTTTTTAATTATAAAAATGTTTTTATACCAAATTCAAGAATAAAATTCATTCTAAAGACTATAATTATATTATTTTTAATCAAAATAAACTAATTATATTTTAAAATATTCCCAAATAGAATATTACTATGGAAATACTTTAAATGAAAATACTTTTTTCAGTAAAATTCAATATTTTTAACTATTCCCTGGAAAAACTATCTTTTAAAAAAATCATAAAAAATCACACAAAAATAATTTGGTTATTATAATTTTACAAATTAAAAAAATTTATCAAATAATATCACTATAATTTTCAAAAAAAAATTATAATATTGTATCAGAAGAATTAATAAATACTGTTTTTGAAGAAATTTTATTTTTGAAAAATAAAATGACTTTACTAAAAATTGAGTGAATATTTTATAAAATTAATCAATAATTTTTTATTAATTACGACCATTATATATATTTCGTAATTTATTTAATAATATCCATACTCTTCTATTTTACAACTAGGTTATAATAGTCATATTTAATTATAATATTTTGTAGTTTGTTTTTTCATAGTCTTTCATGTTTTATATGCTATAAAGCATAATGTTCTTTTAAAATCATGGTGTGTTACATCCCCCAATAAAATTAAACCTTTAAATTTTAACTTCTTCGTAGTAATAAAGGGTTTTGATTTTGAATGTTTTTTTAATAACCAAAAAATAAAAAAGGGTTAATAAAAATTTCATTTTAAAGTGGGAAAGGGAAATAAAAAGGTCATCTTGAATAGAAAAAAACAAGGTCTCTAAATAAGATAACATTAGTGGGAATTGAAAATATAAACAAATATAATAAAAATAATATCTTAGGAATTATATTGAGTGATATAAACATCCTTTAGATAAATTTCTTGACCATAAAAAAATTACTAGTGAAAAGGCTATTGATTCATAGAAATTAATCATAGTAGGATAACATTTTTTTTACAATATCATTTTAATATTTTTGATAAATTAATTTACCATATATAATAAAAAACTAATGAAATATATTTACATAAAAATTTATATTTAATCCTTCAATCAATTCCCACCATAATCTCATCCTTTCTCCAAATGATGAGTATTCAAGATGAATTTTTTATGCATGAAGCACTAAAATAAACTTTTAAAAGATAACATAATCCACAGAAGAGTAAAATTATATTCGTCCTACGATTCATAAAACAAAAATTGATATAATAAATTATATAATAAGTATAATTAAAATGAAATCATATGATGAAGTAATAAATTAATCTCAAAAATTAAATAGATTTACCCAAAGTTCTAACTTAATCTGTACTAAAATAAAAATCATTAAAATTATAAACACTATTCTTGACAAGGATTGAATCAAAATAATTATAATTATTTTATTATATATTCTTACAAGTTCAACTTATCATTTATCTCTAACTGACATCAATCAGTATTAAAGTACAAATCATTTTCCAAAATAATTTCACAATAAACTCATTTGTTCTTCCAAAGATAATTCAACCTTTGTTCTAAAAATAAGAAACTCATCTTAACCCAAATCATTTCTATTTAACTTAATCTTATAATTTCCTGAAAAAATATAAATTCTTAAAAAATAAAATTATTCACATATTCACCAAATCCCTTTTAAATCCCTTGGTTTATCTATATGATAAATCATATATTATAAAATCTAATAACCCTAAAACCTGAGTCAACCAAAATTACCTCAATATTTAAGATCGTCTTATCCATAAAAGGTTATCAATACCTATAAAATTTTGTTCATATGATAAAAATAAGCGTTCCAAAAATAATCCTTTTCATAGAAACTAAATTTATACATAATGGTTATAAATTCCGAAAACATATATTAAAACTCCATAAATGTTTCCAATGTACTTCCATTATAAAATATCAGAATGGGAATTTGTTTCTTTAAAATTATAATAAACCTCACAAAATTAACCCATGATGGAACTTAAAAATCTTAAATTATACTCGTCTAAATAATAAAATAAGTGTCTTTGTATAATGTATTTAAATCTTTTAATATAGTTATGTTTCGTATTCAAAATTTTCTTAAATCTAGATTCCAAGGATTCTATTAAACATCCTCATATACAAACGATAATAACCCTGACTATTGTGTCACAAATATGGTGGCATATTTATAAATTAGTACTATATACAATGAATCATATCCTAATATATTGAATATTTTAGTAGTCTTACGAAACTAGATACATACCTAAATTTCACATTTTATTTGAAAATTTAATATAAAAAACATAGAGAAAGTACATATTCTTCATCCTTGAACTCATTAAAAGATTTAAACTTCATATCCAAGGGAAAGGAAACAAAATAAGGGAGATATGTAATTCTCATTAAGGATTATGTACATTGGAAGATATCAAGAGTAAATAAGGATTAATGAATATAGTAAGAAAAATAACTGAAACACATATCATTTAATCAATAACATGAGCATGTTGAATCATATGGAATGAGTAAATGAAGGAAAAGTGATGCTATATAAAAAATAACATGATCATGAAACATATCCACGAATATCATAACTATTTAAAAAAACGAGACATCAATAAATATTTTCATAATGATTAAATTCATAATATCGGACATCATAAAATAAACATTAAGGCCTCATACAAAGACATCTTACATAAATGGGTAAGGACTCAAGAAAACACCTTAATTAGTTTCTCTCACGAGACCTATCAACGTGTCTAGGGGATATCTATAACCAAGACCCACACATCACTGTATTCCCTATAGATTTCCTATATGTTGAATGATTAATTCAATTCAAAAACAGTATAACTTATCAATAAGTATATATATTGTGTAATGAATATGAATTTTACAAGTTTTCCCCAATCAGTAAACTAATATTCCTAATACAATACCATATATATTGAAATGAAAAATGGGTTAAGAAATACCCATATCCATGATATAATGAATATCCATGTTTATGATAAATTTAATTCCCATTTACCACAAGAAAGTTAAAGTTTCATGGGAAAGTTAACGAACACAAAATTGTTCAAGATATAAGATATGATCATCAGTAAAGTACATTTTGTAGAAAAATTATTTCTCAAAATGAATAGAATAAATTGGAAGTGAAAATTTTGAAAAAAGTTTTCATAAAGAGTTTACTTTGAAAATCATTGAAATCGTAAGTAGAATAAATAGTTATGGTGACAGGACACTCCATTAAAGTCGCATTCAGTAAAAAACATCCTTTTTGAGATATTATAAAGAAAGATGAAAATTACATTTTAAAAAAACATTAGAAAGATTACATTAATTTTTTAAAAAAATTCAAGGATAAAATACATTTTCTTTAATAAATCATTTGATTAAATAAAATGACTTTTGTAAAATAATTTTGAAAAATATAGACATGGAATAAAAAAAATTCTCAATCAAGAAGAGAAATGTGATCATATTTTATTTTAAACATTCATCATTAAAGAGTAACTTGAATAACATCATTAATCATATTGAATAAAAATATTTTCATGTTAAATAGTTCAATATTCCATTATATATGTTATATATTGTGAACTGGTGCATTATACAAAATATGTCTCAATCGAGTGTGAATTGAGATGAAATCCTTTACTTAAAGTCTGAATTTTCACTTATGCTCTTCGTCACCTTGAATAATAAAATTATTTTAAATATTTACTTGGTTAAGAATTAACACATTTATATTGATTAGATCCATTATATATATTTCATAATTTTGTTAATCATATTCGTACACATGAATCTAATGAATAGGTTATAATTTTCATATTTAAATAATAATATTTAGTGGTTCATTTATGATCTGTTTTGTATGTCTTATAAAATACTGAGCACAGTGTTGTTTTGAAATACTAGTGTGTTACAAGATAGATACCAAGTAATGGAAAGTCAAAATAAATTTTTGGTGACTTAGGAGTAAAAAAATATGCATGTGAAAATTATTACATTTTGAATCAAAAAATTTCCACACTTTATATTATGAATAAAAAAAATCCAACATTTTTTGTTTTCAAAAAAAACATTCTATGCTACATGTTGGGAACCATAAAAAATTCAATGATTCATGTAGTTAATAAATAAAACTCCAAAAATTCATTTTTTGGATGAATGAAATTCACATGCTTTATGTTGTGAAAAAAAATCCCACACTTTTTGTTGTGAACATAAAATATTTTCACGCTTCAAATTTTGAACAAATTAAAATTCCACACCTCATGTTGTGAACAAAAAAAATTAAAATTCTAAACATACTTTTATCATGAGATATAAATCCATAAAAAATTAATTTTAGGTATATATAGGACCCAATCCATCATTATACATACCTATAAGCCTGACTTAAAATCAAATTATTCTTATTATCATTAATAACACCTGAAGATAAAATGGTTTTCATAAATTTTACAAATGGTATCACATTAAAATAAGATAATTTTATTCAAAAAAATAATCAATTAAATTTATTATTTATGAAAAGAATATATCGGTTTATTTATGAACCATTACTTCATATATAATATTCCAATGAAAAAGGAGGATTAATAACAAAAATGAATTTTCTTAAAAAGGATTTCTTCATATCACCTAAAAAATGAATGATTTTTATATAACATTCCTAAAACAATTTTTTGAAAATGAATGTTAAAATTCATAGAATTTTACATTAAAATAGATTCTAAAAATTATTACTTAAAAAAATAATATAACTTGAAGTAGAATGGAATAAATTAAGTTTATGGTAAGAAAAACCCACTAAATAATTTCTTAAAAAACTCATTCATTGAAAACCAACATCATTAAAAGGTTAAAAAAAATTTGCTTTAAAATGAATAAAGGGGAGTAAATTTACATTGTAGATAAAAAAATTGAGTTTCACTAGGTAAAGTATAATATTGGAAAGAATTAAAAATAAAGATATGGAAGAAAATCTATTAAACTAAATATGAACTTGTTTTTATCAAATTTACATTTTTTGTGAAAAAAAATAGTTTCTTAAAAGATGAATGATTTGGTGTGAAACATTATTTATCTATAAAAAAGTTAAAAATACAAAATAAAACAATAATAGGTTATAATAGATCAATATCTAATGATAATATTCAAAGACGATGGATTATGACCCAAAGAAAATATCAGAGTCATGAAAACCCAATACGATTTAAGGAGTATTTATGTAAAAACTTATTGTAAGAGAGAGATATTTAAATAGAAAATAAGTAAATATTAATAAGTATTACTTAATTATATAAATATAAATTAGATATTCTATACACCAATTAAAATAAATAATGTTCATAATACAAAACAAGTCTAAAAGGATTGAATTTGAGATGAAAAACTCTTATGTTGTAATCTTTCTTACTCGAATAGAATAGAAATATTATAAAATGGACATAAATATCTTAATAACTTTTCTAAAAACCTAAATATAATAATAATAACCTTTTATTATTATTATTTTTTAACAATATATTGCAAATAAATTAACATATTATAGTTTGTTTTTAGTATCGGGTGTTAAAAATTCGGGTTCTTTATTTCGTACAGAGATCTTGGCGACAAGATATATTATTAGTAATTGGTTTAAAATTCATTATTCCTAGATCATTTAATATATAATAATAATATTTTCAATGATTAATTAAGTCCCATTTTCATTAGGTAAAATACATTGATAAATATTGTGAAAAAGGAAAATGTGTTGAACTGGTTTTATACATGTTTAACGATAAAAAGATGATATATTGATAAATAATTTTCATTTTATCAACACCTTTATAGAAACAATTGTATATATTAAACATATCATTATAAAATTATATTTCCATTATATGAAATCACATTATCATTACTGAAATATTTATTATATTAGTGTTTTCATATGCTACCAAATCGACCCAAATGCTAACATGTTTTAACGATTTAATGAGTATGGGGATGTAAATTATAATAATGATAATATGACATATGAAAATTCTAAAAAACATCATTATAGTCATATATACCCACTAAATATATTCTATTAAACATCATTTAATCGGGTTATGAAAAATGAAATTCAGTATTCATGGATGTGGTAGTGTGCACATATGCACAATTAACAATATCATTTCTTAATGAATTGAAATAATGATGGTATATGAAAAGTGATCATTTAATAAATTAATTTTTGAAAAATACAACATAATAATTCATTAAAATTTTCCTTTTTACCATATTTTTTATATTTTTAGGGAAAACAACCAATATAGCAATGTGTAGGCCGTTGTCCACTTGTATGCACGATCAATGTTTTAGTCTATCCAAATGGATGGAAAGTAATAAATTTTATTTTTTCAATTGATATAATGACATGTAGGTATAATAATTATAATCATTTCATTATATTAATATTTTTTCAGGTTATTTAGTAAGTATTATAGTAATATAAAAGAATATGTTAATGTAATACTAACATTGGAATCTTGAGTTTTCTCTCGGAAAACTAATTGGAAATGATGGTATTAATCAAAATAAATGCAAAAATATTCTTATGAAAGTGGGAGAGTTTTATGGGATGATAAAATTTACATATTATCAATAAAAAAATTTACTAACATGCGAGTATTGAAGTGGTGTAACTGTTACCTTCTTATAATTGATGATAAAGGTAGTTTTGTAAGAAATCATTACATTTTCAATAATGTAATATGAATATTCAATGGAAAATTAATCCCAATTGGAAAATTTAAATTGGAAGTGTGTTTGGTTCAATATTATACTTAGACACCAATTTTAGAGGCAATATAGTTTTTTAAGGAATTGTTTTAGCTTATTCTATTTTACCCTAATTTACATTTACCTTTGTAATTAAGGATTATCCATAGAAATTAATATCCACAGAAAAAATTAAGATTTTACCTTTTTTCTTGATTTATAAATTTAAATTAAAATTATATAAATAGTTTTTAAAAATAATATTTTTAAGGGTTCGAAATGTTAATTTTAAATAAACACAGATAATGTATAAAAATAGATTTTTATGAAAATTGTGTTGTTGTGTTTAAATATTTATGTGCGATATATGATTATCATAGACACTAATTTTTATGATTGTATTCCTTAAATAAAAATTTTATTAAATAAATGTGTTTTTTTACTTATCATATATACTTGTCTAATGATAAAATCAAAATTTTGTAATTCATCAAAAATCATGTTTGCCAAATAAAAATCAACCAATATAAAAACACAAAAATATTAATAATAATTAAAAAAATGTGTAATTTAAAAATCAATTTTACTCTATTAAATTTACATTATATATTTTCTAAATTTATTTTTGGAAATAAAATTCACAATATAAATTTAATGATTTAATTGAAAAATAATTTTTTCAATACTAAATCATATTAATTATTTATTCAAGAAATGTAATAAATTTTAATGTTTTACCATCTTAATGTTTTTTAAAAATTTAATAATAGATTTCATATAATATGTTTTTGTTCATTTAAATTAGTTATAGAATGTAATGAAAGTTATCAAATATAACATGAGTTTTACAAGGTCTATAATTTTTGGTCGTTGCATTCTTACCCCTTAAAAGTATTTCATCCATGAAATTTTAATTACCCCTTACTAATGGAAGTAGACAAGTGAGTATAAATTATATATATAATACGTGGGTTATTATTACTAGATTTACGTAACCCTTAGTAACCTTAGAGACATATATATATATATATATCCCAAAAATAGGTTAATCCATGATGTAGAGTTTTTCTACAAATATTTGGTTTAAATGTCTACTATTATTTGGTATTAAGACCCACATTATGTAAATTATTTCAAGAGGGTGTTCATTGTCATTATTTTATTGATAGACCATTTTTAAATATGAAATGTGTTTTACATACTTTAAAAAAGTACTCCTCTAAGTGAAGGGATCCAATACATCGCTAAAATCATGTTAAATTAATTTAAAAGAAGGATATTAAGATTTCCATAATAAAAATTCATATAAACTTCAATAAGAGACAAAACAGTCACAACACTAGAATATTTATTCAAAAATAAAACCCTCTAGGTTATGATTTAGTTATCTTAAAAAATCATTAATACTATAGTTACTAGAATAAAATTCTTTTAAGATATATACAACACTGGAATGGAGAGTTTGCGTACCTTCAATAATAGGATCAACTTCAGAGGTAATTTTTTTCCTAGTCATTCCATTTTACTATTGGTCTTAGGGGTTAATAATGATCATTTCCTTGGTTATTTCCTATATTAGAGAATTTAATTGGATAATTACCATGTTCCCAAAACATAATACATTTAATTACTAATGGTACATTAGGATGAACCTAAATTTTCTCAATCATGTTAACCTAATGCTTAAGGTTTCCTCAATACTTTGATTCCTAATGACCTATTATACCATAGAAAAAACATCTTCCAGTTTCATTGAGACATTCCACTAGGTTTCTTTTTCCAAATTTTTTAGATAACAAAATTTAATATTCTTTCCTTTAATATCTTAATTACATTATCTTTTATGAGATTCCAGTATTATCTTATTTTGTGTGTTTGTTACTTTGAATTTGTTCACATTATTAATCATTTCTCATGGTATCTAGTTTAGTATAATCATAATGTTACCACTCTAGATTATATTCTTATGGGTTTTCCATTGAGGAAGTATCTATATTTTACATTACAACAATAGTTATTTCTAATTGAATCCACTACTAAAACCAAAAAAATTTACATGAGTGATGAAAAATTAATAATATTGGAGAATTTTTTTAAAATGAACTTGGATTGAAAACATCTTGTTCTTTTACATTTTCATATGTAACTATTGTTCCTTTAGTTCATCTTTTATCAATCTTAGTTTGTCCTAGGCTACTATATGTTTGGTAATATTATACCTATCAACCAAATATCTCCATGTAAATAGGAAATTAATCCATCATATAGGTTCAAAAAGAGAACATAATCAATCAAAACATATCCCCCATGCATTTCTAGCACAATGTTCAATATTAGTCTCACTAAAAATGAATTAGGTCGATGATCAATTCAATGATAAAATAATCCTTTTTCGGTTTATTACCATTTGGTTCCTCCATGACATAGCCAAATAAAATTTCTAGTATCTAGAAAGGGATGTATTTCAAGGAAAAAACTTACTCAATATTTTGAAAATATTTTATGAAATCATACAATACCTATACTCATATATAGGTTTTTTAATAAGGTTCTCTAACCATAATTCCATGGGTAACTAAACTAAAAAAATAATCTAATACCCAAAAATAAATAAACTCTTCTCTGATAAGAATTAAGGTTCCCAATACACACACTCTATTATTTAGTGCTGAAACCACTTTTTATTGACGCTATTTTTGATAAAATGATAAATGAATATATCTTTATTTTATAATATTACTATTTTATAATAATTAAAACTCAAAAAAAATCTCACAACTTTATTAAGGGAAGGTTTAGTTTCTTTTAGGTTTAGCTACATAGGATACTTATTTTACTACACTTGTGAACATTTCTCCATATTTAACCTGCACTAGATCCACTTATATACATCTATAAGGTTATAAACATATTTAAAACATTTGTTATGGAAAACATTGGAAAGGGGTGGACATGATTGTTCAGTAATTGAAATCAAATCAACTAGTTATCAAGGATAAGATAATAATTATTCAAGAAAATATGAGTAGGGGGGATATCTTAATAATAGAACTTGGAATTATAATATTTTTCCACAAGTCATGATAGAAGGTCATGAAATCTCAAATGAGTAACATATAACATGGAAAAATAGTCTGAAATAAGGGGATAACATATATAATCCATGGAATATTATTATTGTGATATGTCTTGTAAATTTAATGAGTCCTTGTAACCTAGAATAGTAAATAACTTTAGACCAAACAAATAGTCATTTCCCTCCAAATGGTATGTGTTGCTACCAAAACTATTTTTAATAGGATTCATATCTCATCACAAACACCATAAAAAAAATATTTATTTTTTTATGGGAATCTTATTACCTCACAAATAACTTGATGTATTTTTATTATTTTTGATCACTGCTTATTCAGTCCTAAATAACTCGTCACAAATCCTTTTTCTTCTATAGTTCATGCATATGAGTGTCATACAAAATCAAATAATATATACTTTCATAAAAAAACATAAATATAAAATTGGTTTCATAATTTTTCTTAATAGTATCACATTAAGAAAATAATTATATTCAACCTAAAACATAATCACCTAAAAGGAGTTCTTAATAAGACTAAATATAGGTTGATTTATTTACCATTAATAAATAGGATAATAATCCATTGAAAATTGAAGTGAAATTAAAAAATATTTTTTTTTGAAAAAAGTGTTTCTTAATGTCATCCTAAAAAACATTATCTTCTAGTAACTTTCCAAAAACCTTTTCATTTAATAAGAATATAAAACATTAGTAATCAAATAATTAAAAAAATCTAATAAAGAGTACTTGATAAATTATAATTCAAAATATAAAGCATAATGGATGAATGTAAGCTCTTGGTAAGGAAAAGCAATTAAAATATTTTAAATGAAAATTTCAATATTGGAAACCTACATCAATAAATGGTTAATGAAAACATTTTTATAAAATGGATAAAGGGGTCTAAAAGAAAAATTTTAGATTAAAACAATTTTAGTTTTCACTAGGGAATAAGGAACAATGGAAGGATGTAAAACATTGATATGGAGTAAAATCCATCAAAATAAATGGGAACCATTCTTAACAAAATTTCATTTTCTATGGACCATTAAATTAATTAAATAATAATACTTATATATCAAACATTATTTCACTAGAAACTAATATTTAAATACCATATAAAAACACCATAGGTTATAATATGTCAATATTGAAAGGTAATAGTCATATTGGAGTGATTATGACTCAAGGAAAAATTTTATTCTCAAAAACGCTTTATAATTTGAGAGGAATTTAACTCAAAACATCTTCAAAGGGAGATAAAGATAAAAAAAATATAAATTAACGTGAATAAAGGTTATTTCCTGATATAAATATTAGTTAGGTACCATATAAACAACTTGAATGAAATTAGTTTCATAATACAAAACATGTCTAAAGGGAAGGAATCTTATATGAAAACCCATTACCTTATATTCCTCCATACCTGATCATTATCTATCTCCAATATTTTACACATAAATATCTTAATAAATTATCTAAAAAACCTAATATAAACATATTCAAAATTTAAGAATTATTCAATAATCATATATTAGAAATATATTAATCAGTTGTAGTTAGTTTTCATTTTTGGGTGTTATAACTTTCAGTTGTTTGTTTCCTAATAAATTCATGAAGATGGGATCAATTATAACATAGTGGCTTAAATTTCTACAATACTAGATAATTAAAGATAAAATAATCATTTTTTAAATGATTATGTTATCTCAATTTTCATTTGGTGAAATACATGAATGTAGATTGTGAGAATGGAAAACTCGATAAACTAGTTTTTGATGTGTATAATGATTGAAATATGATATATCAATAACTAATTCTAAATATTAGAAAATACCTTCCATAACTATTAAAAAATTATAAATATATAATTATAACCTGATATTACCATTAAATGACATCCCTTGATCATATATTACATAATCATTATAGAATCTTTTACATCGATAGTAAAATTGAACCAAATGGTAGCATGTTATAATGATTTAATGATTAAAGGGATGTATTTAGATAATGATGATGTGAAATATGTAGAAGAAAAAAAGTCATAAAATTCATATATCCCCATTAAATCCATTCTACAACCCATCAGTGATGGGTGGTGATGAAAAATGAAATTTTTTGTTTATGGATGTGGAAGTCTGCATATACTCAAGATTAATAATCTCATTTTCAATGAATTGATGGAATGAGGGTATATAAAAATGATAATTTAATAATTTTATTAGTTACATTTAAAACATATTTATTAATGACATATATCCTTGATACCAAACTTTAGATGCAGTTTTGAAAAATAAACCACATGGCACCATCATGGGGCAGTCAGCATGTACACACGATCAATGTTTTGGTCTCTCTTAGTGGATAGAAAGTAGTGAATAATTTTTATTAAATTAATATAAGGAAATTTTAGTATTATAATTATACAAATTTCATTATATTAATGATTCTATAAAATATTTAAGAAGTATTATTGTAAAATAAAACAGTATGTGAATGTAATACTCACATTGGATTCTTGATTTTTCTATTGGAAAACACCATGGAAATGAAGAAATTAAGAAAAAAAATGTAACACCTCAAAAATTTATTTTAAAATATTATTATTCATTACACATTACTTAATTTCTTACATAGTAATTATATTTATACTTTATTTTGGCATAAGTTCAATTTTTTTCATAAAATGCTTTTTTCAGAAATCTTTTTTCCATTGGGTTTTATGCATTTATAAAAAAAATTATTTATTTAAATTAAATTAATTAAATATTGAAAAATGGAATCGATACTTAGAACCAATATGTTATAAATTTTAAAATATTTATTCATTGTTTTTGTTCATAATAAATAATGACCCTGTTAAATATTTATCACCTCAGTAAGGGTAAATCATGTTATTAATTTTAATAATTGTGTGATAAGGATTTAAAATTATATCCAACATACAAATTATTTGTAATTTATGATTTTATTTTGACTAAAACTTTAATATTTTTTTAAATATTGATTTTTTGTTCCATTTTTCATTGATAAACACATTTATATTATTTTAAGTGAAGGAAAATTACAAAATTCTGCTCTCTTATTTTTAAATTAAATTATATGATCACATTGAGATAAGAAGATGTTATGAATGAATATAGATTTTTTTGCAACATTATTTATTTATTTTTATGTGAATAATTTAATTTTAATTTTTAGTGATGGTATAATGACCTAAAATGCTTACACTGCACTGATAGAGTAATTATACAATAAGTATAAAAATCAAAGTAAATGGATTTAAAAACATTAAAAGTCGTATTTTTTTCATAAATTATTATGTCACATGAATTTTATGTTTAATATTAATTTATAATTTTTTGTTAAAGGTTGTATATTTTAATTCTATGACTTATTTATGTCTTTAATCTAAAAATAATTGAATAGTTCTCAAAATGACTATAATGGAATTTAATTTTAAACAATATGTTATTAAAAAATTTAAAAAACATAAAAATATTTAAATAGTATAAAATGGATGGGATATTGTATAAAATTTAATTTCTTGTCCATTTTTTAGCTAAATTTTACCATAAAAGAATATTTATAACCCTCTAGTATTGGGAAATTCATTACCATGATTAATGGTAAAATTTGTCAATGAAGGGGTCAACCCAAAAGATATGGTTTAAAATTTTACATAAGCCATTCCAAGTTTTACTATTTGTTGGGATATAAAACATTACCAATATTATCCTGAAATTTTGGCTAATTCCACATGAAAAGTATCTTATTATATTAAAATTTTTAAGTAATTAGATATATGTTCTTTCCATCACAAAAAAAGGACACCACCTATTTTCAATTATGCACACTACCCTGACCCACTTATCTAAACAAAACCCTATCAAAACATATTCCCAACATCATTATACAATTTTTACCATTTCGTTTCACTCTAATAGACCATCCCAAGGGTAAATTAGAATAATTCCAAAGGAGGCCTCTCAAAAAGGAGGTAATCATTTCAACTAATGTCTTTCATTTTAGTTCTTCTTATACTTACTTAAATGATATCCAAAACATTCCAATATAAAAAAACTAGTTTCAAACATATACTGATATATTATTTTTGTTGATTTCAAAAACTTATTCATATCCTTTTCCACCCTATGTGGGAAGTTTATCAACGTTCATGCATACATGTGGACTAGAACCTCCACATTGTGATGTATTTCCTTTTTCACCACCACCTTTAACATTCAGTTATTATGATGGATTTAATATGTAAATATGATATTAATTACATAATTATCATTCTTGATATATATTAAATTAATTAACTTCTTACCCTTACACTTTTAAAAAATTATAATGTAGCTCTTGCACACATGTGGAAAACCACCTCCAAGGAGTGATGTGATTAGATTTTCGTGTCCACAATTAATGGGTGACTATAAAATTATAAAAAATGTATAAATAATATAATAATATATTGATCATTAGTTTCTTTATGATGTAACAATGACCCCTTTTACCTTGTTCAACCAATCAAAGTCATTTTTCTATTATGAATTGAACATCATCAAAACAAAAGCTGCAGACTTAACTGATTAAATAATTAAATATGTAATTGGAATAAATTAAATAAATACTCTATTGATAAGGTTATAAACCCAGAAAAAATTATTAAACAATTAAACAATTGATTTAACTTTATTATACATTAAGGTTATATACATACATCGAATGTATGGACTCAAGATAAGGTGTTTCTAAACTCGATTTTCATTTATTAGGTTACACATCTACTTAATTGACTATATTTTTTTAAGATTGTTCCTAGAATTAAATATGATTTTATTAGTTTGTATATACAATTTATTTTGAAATTATAACAAATAATAATTTTAATGACTAAATTATAACTTCAATGATATGATCTTTTCAAGTAGTATTCAACTCAATTTTGTTTCTTTAATACATGTCTTGAATTTTTCACTTACATCCTTTTATAAAGTATACATGCTACCTATTGATATATAAAATAGAAAATGAATCTATAATTAGGATATTTATAGTTCCATTGAATTTCAATATTTAAATATATATTGATTCAAATGTTTTAAAAGTTTCAAGGGGTTCCCTGGTCTCAATTTCAATTCTTCGAGACATATTTCATGTTTTGCACAGAGATTTATTTTATATTTTGTAATTATGTACCCTTGAATTTTTTTAACAAAATCATTTAGGGAGATTATTGGTCTTAAATAATTATGTTATGATCCATTATTCAATGTATTTTTTATTCATGTATCAAAAAAGTTTCATGGTTTTCTCATCTCAAACTCCCTTATTTGTGACATGTACTGATTGATAGGCCTATATTAAATTGTATAGTGTGTGCAGTGAATTTTAAAATATAACATCATGACTCCTTTTATACTCATGTTATTTTTATTCCTCATTATGTTCTTCTTTAAACATGGTTTCTGGTTTTAAAACAATATGAAGGGGTTTTCTTTAAAAATGACATTTTTAATTTTTTTAATGAATTTAGAAAAAACTATTCTTAATATTCATTATATTGTTTCAAGACTGTTATTTTCTAAAAAATTATTTCCTAAAGTTATTTTCCCTGATCTTTTAAAATTTTTAAGAAAAAATTAAAATTAAATTTCTTAACATTTTTTTGCATGTGTCATTATTGAATGTCTTTCCAAAACATGAAAAGAATACTTATATTTAACATTTACATCATGGAAGAATTTTAACACCATCATAATAATTTTTAATTTTAACCTTACATTTAAGTACCCAATTATATTTTAAAAGTAAAATTACATAAAAAATATTTTTTTTAATTTTTATATTTTAAAGGTTATGAAAGAAAAGGGTATTTTCCCCTATTTTCCAAGAAATATTGTAAATGTTTTTAAATTTATTTTCATCTATGTAAAAATACAACATTTATTCATATTCTTTACTAGGAATTTGATATTATGATACAATTCACATATTTTCTATGAATGGTTTATGATGAAGTTTTAATGATATTTTTAGGAAACCTGTTTCTTTATAATAGGTAAATCAAGATATGAGAGTGTTGATTAAATGAAATAATCCATGGGTTTTATACCATGATATGGTACATGGAAATTATTTATGATAGTGGGATTGGGGAGTGACCATAAATAATTATATGAATTTTTCATATTTGTAATGCATGGGTCCATTATATCCCTCTAATGAATTGGGTATTGAGATACATTAAAATGGATGGAATTTACTCCTAAGATATGAAGGACTTAACTAATTATAAGTTAATCAAAAGAAACAATGGAGTTTTCTAGTTATAGGTTTCTCCAAAGATATATTGGAAATATCTAGTTAGTTGATTACATAATTAATGTTGTATTTCCCAGGATACCTAAAAAAATGAATGCTTTATTTGGGCTATAGTGGATCTTTTACTCAATTATTTTTTTCACATGACTCATGATTTTTGACTAATATGACTATTGTCTTGTGTTAATTATTTATTCCTTGTATCATGATTTGTTATCCAAATTTTTAAAGGTATGAATTATCTTTTGTAAGTATCATGCACATGGAATATGTTCTCATAACATTATACTCATATTGTTCATATTGAAGATATTCAATTATTAACCCTTATGTTTACCATCCAAATCAATTTTTCCCATTTTTATAAAAATCTAGTTTAAGGAATACTAAAGACTGTTAAAACAAAAAACCTAAAATTCAAATATAGCAGATCCAAAGTATCGGTACCCATACCATCCAAAATTCATTAAAATATTCAAATTTAGAATACCATGTAGAATCATGACCAAAACTTGGTTCGTGATACCTTGCATTCCATGTGTCCTCCTTGTGTTTCAAAACCACATCGATTCGTGAACCCATAATTACGTGTCACCAATCAGAGCAGGTCACTGGTGAGACCATCCACTAGAATTGTCGTCATCATCGGTCCATCATCATCACATTGACACTCACCTCGATAATCATCCCCATCAGTTGAAACTCCACCTTCTACATCATATCAAATCATTGTCGTCATCACATCACCGGAAATCAGAACCACCATAACAGAAGTCGTCACAATATCAAAAACTGAAAGCCTTCAAAATGTAAGGGGCATGACCCATCAGAGCTTGAAACCACTATCATCGGAGACACCTCCGACCTCACCAATGACATAATATTATTTCATCTTCAAATAGAACCAAAATAATAAATCAGAACCCCATCATATCATCTTGAAACAACATTGACTTCAATAAAGAAGAAAACTAGGCCACCTTCCACACCATACACCTCAAACATCGAATCAATGCAAACATTGGGACTAAAGCACCATTAGAAATACAAAAATAACCATATGAGGGGCATGATACCAGTTTTCCATCGACCACCCAAACAAGACCTCCCAAATTCTCTAATAGGACCACTGTTCCAAACCGAAAAGATTAGGGGTGATGGAGAATAAGAAAAACTATAGTTTTAGGGGGGAGAGGGTCCTAACATTAAACTAAAACATAAAAATGAAATAGAATCACCCCTAGAGAGAACTAAAAATAGAGCAAGGATACAGTCACAGGTCACGGTCCTGGGAAACCAATTCTCGATCAACCAGCACAACCCAAACCACCCTAAAGGAACCAGTGTTCCAGACCAAGATGGGGTCAGAAACGCGATAATTAGGCAATAAGAGTAGAGGAATAACCATTGTGGGTATCAATAGAGAGTATTAATTTTAGAATAAATCCAAAAACAAGATTCTTGGAATCAAATGAAAATAATGGGAACCAACAATGTAAGGCCATTAGAAGGGTGGAATGAGGAGGGTAGAGGGAGGAAAGATGGAGATGACACCGAGCACAATGCACTTACCTCCCCCATTTGATTCACTACTGGAGAAAAAACCCTAACCCGAGTATGAAAATTTGAAATTCCACCCTTCCTGGTATGTGGCCCTAAATAGTTCTTCTTATGTTTACCCTTACTAAGGATTAGAGTTTAAACTTATTACGTTTTCTATTTTATATAGTTATAAATAATTGTGTAAAATCAATTTTTTCTATAAAGGTTTCAATTATGATGAACATTATAGTATATATTTAAACATTATTATGATATAAGGAAATATGGTTGTAGTATAAAAAATTATTACTTGAAGGTGTTGGTATTTTTATATAATAGTTTGTCCTAATTCTCAATAAAACTAAAACTAAAATGTACTTAGGTATCTAAGTGAACCAATATTTCCATGTGATGTTGTATAATTTGGATGGATAAAAATGGGCCATATTTAACAATATCAAATCCATAAAAGTAAGGATTATGTTTTTCCCACCACATCTTAAAGTAAAGGTTTAGGATTGTTATACATGGTATAAGAGTAGGTTTTATATATCTTTCTCAATTAATATGATTTCAATTGAGGTTAACATATGTGTTATTTATACAATCATGTTTTTATACATTTAAGGTTGATCATAATTTCAAAGGCATAGAAACCCATTTGGAGGACTTGAAGTAATGGTATTTTAATGTGACCAATTATATTTTGGAAGACTATTTATCAGGATGGCATAAAATTAACCCTTAGGCATATCATGTGATTTAAAACTAAGGATTATTTGAGAAAAATTCTATTTAAATTTGGGGATGTAATCTAAATATTATGCGATAACATTTTAGGTTAATATGTTTTTACTGAGGGTATTAAACATGTAGGGTTAATTATTTATGAAATGTTTTATATTTATCTTTGGGTAATATTGTTTGATTTTAGATATTAATGAGTTATTTCTTCATATTAAGTTGTATTAATTATGGGAATTATCTTACCTGGTGAAAACCATTTTGGT
Organism: Viscum album; assembly: GCA_963277665.1. NCBI lineage: Eukaryota > Viridiplantae > Streptophyta > Magnoliopsida > Santalales > Viscaceae > Viscum > Viscum album. Next base: position 746,296,822 of record OY728157.1, read on the forward strand.
TTTAGTAAATAAAGGTATAAAATATTTTCATTCTTTTATATAAATCATGGTAAATCAAGATTTGATTATAGTGTTTTAGGAATTAAATATTCATACTCATCATTTGGATTAAAATTTGAGATAAAGGTGGAAACTAATTGAAACATGCAATAAAAATATGAAACCGTGTTTGTGGATTTTATGAAAACAAAGTAATTATATTTCCTTAGGTTATTGTTCAATAAGTTAAAAGATTTAAGCAACCCTCATAAAAGGATCTTGAAATAAAAAAATTATCAAACTACCTTAATTTCTAATAAATAGATGGTCATTTTCACATGTCATTGTTCTTTTGTTTTAGGGTCATTTTCTTTCTCATGATCATTCATTTTTTTATGATAATTGTTGTGTATCACTCTCCATCATTATTTAAAAATTAATTTTTTCCAAAATGTACATATTTTCACTTCCCTTTAATTTTATCCTTTATTGAATTCTAGTTATGTGTTATTATAGATGACCATCATATTTCCTTTTCTTTCATTTCTAAAGAAAGTTTTATTAATCATTTTTACGATGTGAGTTTTCAACAAACATATTTTAAAATACTAAACCCTAAATTTCCAAGGTCAATATAAAATTTTTTGGACACACTTTTTTTAATGGGGTATAATTCAACACAAAACTAATTCAGTTTAAAATAGTATTGTAATTGATTTCTTGTTTAACATGAAACCCTGATATTCAAATGAATTGTGATATACTATAAAAATATTAAAATTTTAAATGTGTCCATTATAACCTAATTGTTAAATTGTCAGTATGAAGATGAATACCCATATTTTGAGAAATATTTAGAAAAAATAAGTAATTAAAATGTTATAATTAGTATATAATAAAAAAGTACTCAATTTTTAGTAAATTCATTTTACTCTTCCAAAATATGTTATCTTCGCAAATAATTTGTACTATTTCTTTTGAGTGAGTATTACAAATAGTTTTTGAATATTTATGAAATTACACTTGATAAAAATAATATCACTTATTAAATAATCATATAAAAACCCTCTTATTGTAATTTTTTTCTATTTTTATGAAAACTTGATATTTCATTAAATAGAGGAAAATAATTTTTTTGTAAAAATTTCATTTATTTTAATTGAAAAGTACAATAATTTTTTTAATTTGATTTTAAATTAACAAAATTCTCCTTTAGTTAAAAAAATCCAATTAATTACTTGGAAATCATCTTTATACTTGATTTTGGTATTTTTTCATTTTGGGGATTAAAAACACATTTTTCTAAAAACTATTTTCCAATGTATTTTAGAATTTTATATTAAAATTCATTTCTAAAAATTCTAAAAAATTAATATTTAAAAATGAATTTATTTTTTTGACTCAAGAGGTTCAAAACTACAAAAATTGTTAACTTTATTTTTTTCATACTAAATTGTAATTGTGGTAGATATTTGTGAGAGATCCCACACACCCGCGAACATTTTTTCAGACAATTTTCGGAGATATTTTTCATGTTTTGTGCAGAGTAATCCAAATTATACACCTATAACATGCATAGTTCCCCTCAAAGAAAAAGATATTTCATGCTTTGGACAACCATGAGACCCTTCCTCTATGGGTGAAATTATGGTTTTTTTGAATAAATGTTTTAAATCACCCCTCTTTTATTTTTCATTTATTATCTAGTGGACCAAAACATTCCCTACACATGAATCTCTACCCCTCATCTCTATAGGTTTAGAGATAACTCCTCCATCAAAAATCAATTTTTATTTCCATTAGATCCATAGAGAATCTAGAGGTTAGATCCTAAATCCTCTCCATTTAATTTCGTGTTTATATTCCCCTCTATTTAACAATCTTGTTACAATATCATTTACCTATTTTCTGGATGAGGTTAGATCCTAAATCCTCTCCATTGAATTTTATTTTCATATTCTCTTGTACTTAACTATCTCGTTACAAGAACATTTCCCAATTTTCTGTTAATTTGATAATTTCTTGTATATCATGAATTCTAGATCAAATCAAAGGATGATGATGGATGATGGAAGCACTACAGGGCTATATTAGTTAGTCTAGGTTCTTTCCCATTTTTTTCATACTATATTATTCTTGTTTATGTTGTGATCTAGAGAATTCCTAAAACACCTAATAATTTATAATTAAATAAAATGAAAATCCTTACCTTTCCAAAATCGACCTGATCTAGTAGAGAATCAACCCCTTGGGTTGATTACCTTTACTTATTCCACCCTAATGGGTGTTATTCACCATAGATTACTAATTACACCTTTTTCTAATTTTATTAACACCCATTGAGTGGTTTTGTGTATCATAAATATCATTAATTGATTATTTTAATTGATTAAGAAGGTGAACCATGAGTTATACCCTACACATCATGTTGTAAATGAGTGGAATGGTTGAACTAAGTGAATTGATTATGTTCTTATTCATTTCACCATGCCTCAAATAGAGGGTTACTTTAATGAAATTTACAACTTGTTAAATCATGTGGAAAATGATTGTGTTGTTATGTTCTATGACCTTTCTAACCAAGTAATATCCTCTTTCTTATATTATGGGTGACATAGTTTGTTCTAATTTAAGGATCCATTTGATGGATTCAATGTGCCTTAGTTATAATTTTTAAATGCTTTCTAAATAGACTGGGGTCACAATAGTTATTCCTAGGATGGACTCTCCAAATGCTATTCCTTTTACCTCTAGAATAGTGACACTGGTTCTCTAGAGGAGACTTCATGGATGGCCTTGATGGAACAATTGTAGTACCATTCCATGAGAGAGTCTTGGGCCACTATATATGAAACCATGGATGGACTTGGAGGTTAGTTTTTTATGTTATCACACCATGACAAGAGTGAAACTTGGGATCTTCTACTTGGGTCACCTTGGATGGACTCCCATAGCATTGAACTTATACCGATACCCTAGAGTGATAATTGGTAATTCTCTCAAAATTTACATTGACGAGCTTAGAGTGGCACTTAATATTTCATAAAGAGGATAAATTGAATGAAAATGTAAGTGAATGATTTAAAATAAAATATGAACATTTGGAATTGGATACTTTGGTACATGTCCAATAAGTCTAATTCCAAGCATGGGGGTAGTCTATCTTCTTACACATTATATATCACACTTTACCTTCATTGGATCCATTGGTTTAGACTCATCGGCTTAGCCCAAAGCATGTAGATTAGAACATATTTTCTAATGGAACCCAGTCCAATTTATTTATTTTTTACTAGAATTTATTAATTATGGAACACTTTTACTTTTATATTTCATGGGATGGATTGTTCTAGACATAGTTGGTGGTTCCCTACATGGATTGTTTTCTCACATCCTAATCAAGCCACCTTTAGTGCCTGAGTAGACTTCATGACTACATGTATAGATAAAGGTAAGCAGATAGCTTCTGATTCTTGATTTTAAATTCTAAGATGGATTTTGGTGGTATAGGAAAGAACTTATTCTCGTATTTCTAATTTTAGCTATATTTTTTTTATTTTTTTGTATTTTTATAGCATGTAGTATATGAATGTATCTCAAGTTCCCTACATAATAATTTTTTTAGATAATTTATAATCATCATCAATTTTTATTTTTATTTTTTATTCAACTTCTTCATATCATTTATTTATCTTTTATGCTAATTTCAATTATTTTTTCTTCTATCTATTATTCATTTCTTCCTCAGAAAGTATGGGTGACTAGTCCTATCGAATAGAGTCTTCTTCTATTGTATCTCTAATATATATTTATATATATTGTTCTAAACCAACCTTTTAAATAAGGTAATCATATCTTAATAGACACAACATAGTCCCTCACTATTATTTGGTAGCCTCTGTTATATAGGGAGGCATGCATGAGGTCTTGTGGCTGACTGTCTCAGGGAATCGTTAAGGGGTAGCTAGGGTGGGATGCTACCATGTGGTATTAAAGATTTTTTACTTTGGTCTTATTATTCTAGTTTAGAAATTAGACTAGGATATTGTAATTTGGTAATGATCATTTTTTTGGGATTAGATAACCCATGTACAAGGGAAGCACAAATTACCTAAGGTTGGTAAATGATGTTATTTCTTGCATATTTACAGTTTTAGGGATTTCACCATTGGGTGATTTACTTTGTTTGTGTAGTAATTTTTATTGATAAAATTATGAATATAAAATTAAATATTTTACCATATCGAGATGATATGAGGGAACATCAAATCATGCATCAAATTAGTCACTATATGACTTATATTTCATGCATTATTTTGTGCCATATTTACTTTTTGTGTGCATTGCTTGTGTTGCATGTTCTTGTTGTAGTGCCTTATTTTTTGTTCATTACAATGCTTTGGTTATTAATTATAGAAATGTGAGAACTTTTCTTGCAGGACTAAAAAACATAAATCGAACTTAATGTGTTTTCATTAACCTAACAACATTTCTTATATAGGTTATAATAGACACTTAAAGTAGTTGGTTATGGAATATTGATTCATGGGCCATCTATCACATGATAAGGAACGTGTTATAGTTAGGATTAATTGGATGCCACTCAATAATTTATAAATTTATGGGACCTTATAAATTGTAAATGAAGATCTATCTAAATCAACCATTTAAATGAAATAAAAATACATAACTAAAAATGAATGAAAATGAATATGATTTTTAAAAAATTGAAATAGAAAACATATTTGTGTTCTATGAGACCATGAACATGACCCAACATAGTAGTGGGTAGTATGTTGTGTATCATGTGGTCTTTCGGCAAACTTTACTGATCACCTCGACCTGGATACTAGATAAGGATAAGGGTGGTGATATGATTTTGGAAGGATTTATACCTATCCCTTCATTATCGGTTTCCCTATATATTATAAAACCTATTTGAGGTGTGAGATTGGAGATTTTAGAGCTATGACACCATTAAAACCTCATGTTTTATGATAGTAAAGTTGTGATGAGTGTACTTTGGAGGAATTTGGCCATGGGCCACCCATGATACCTCCTATAGTTCCACTTGAGGCACCTTCTTTAGATCATACATTATGTGTCGACACTTACTTCTGGGATAGATTCTTCCACTTTATGTAGTCTATATAGGGTTCTCCTCGGCCTTTTGCTTCTATGTAAGATTTGACAAAGGAGTTACAATAGTAGAATCTTTTCACCTTCTTAAGGGATGGTGAACCTGAGACTATAGAGTCATGGATAGAGGCCATGATGTCTATATTTGAGCATATCAAGGCAAGACCAAAGTGTATATTCAATTTAATAACCTATATGCTATGGGATGGTTCCAAGAGTTGGTGATACATTCTTACTCATGCGGGTAAAAATCGAGGTATAGTCTATGTGGAATTCTTGATATCCTTCTTCAACTACTTATTTTTGCAGAACCTGAGATAAAATAATTATCAGGAGTTCATGGACCTCCAACACGGTGATGTATTAGTGATGGAATACTCATATCACTACATAGAATTACAAAATTTCCCTTTGATATTTTCCAATGATGATATAACTACTGGAAGATAATTCAAGGATAGTCTTTTATATTCCATCCTCTCATAGGTGTAAATATTTTAGCTTAACATTTTTTCAAATATAGTTAACCAAGCAATTATCTTTGAAAGAAACCTGATAGAATTAGGTGATGTGAAATGTGGAAGTTCATCTTCCATGTAGAGTACTGGTTTATCAAGTGGTAGGAAGTGACATTCTAAGGGTACATGCGGGGTCAGTACCGTCCAGGGGGCATTCAATGAAAACTATGTGGCGTGTCACCAGTGTGGTAGGATATTCCATAAAAAAACCCCAGTGTATGAGGAACCCGATCAAGTGTTCTGTTAAAGGTAATATGGGTCACATATAGCATCTCTTAATATCTATTAATCCAGTACCAAGTTAATGGGGTATTATGATAGCACAACCTTCAATTGTAGGAGCACAGACTCCTCCTTAGGTAGGGATTTGGTATTCTAATGAATGATTGGGAAGAGGCATGGTTGTGGTTGAGGTATTTTGGTATCAATGTTTCAACATCAGCAGAGTGGAGCAGCATAGGTTACATATGAATCATCTCAGGGTCACAGTTCAGGCCCCATCTATGTTTTACAACCTATGCCTGAGGGATAGATTATCGACCCATATATAGTTAGAGGTAATATTCTAGTAGACTCCACTTTAAAATCTTCCTTTTTTGAAATGGCAGCATCCCACTATTTTTTATCTACTGAACCTATGGTAAGTCTAGGCCTAGTGATAGAATTCTTCAGTGGTGTTATGACTCTTGACACACCATTAGGAGTTTGAGAAGAGGGTATAATCTAGTAAAAGGAGTTCCCCTCTTGAAATGCGTGGATACTATTTTCTATGGAGTTTTTTTTAATCTCCAAGATGACTAGATTCAAAATCATTCACAGTTGGACTAGATTGTTCCTTACCAATCCTTGGTGGATTGCTATTGTCTTCAGTTATTTTTCACACCACCTTAGAGAAACACATATATCCTTAAGGGAGAGTGGGATATCTAGGAAAGTCGAGATGGTCCAAAGTGTATTGGGCTAGCTTGAGTTATAACCCAAATTTACATTCCCTTTATGATTGATCAGGGAATGAAACTTCTGAAATTACATCCTATCGTGGTTTATTTCCGGGATGTTTTCCTTGATTATATCTCTGGATTACCTCTTGATAGAGAGTTCAAGTTCACCATCGAGATTGTGTGAGCTGGGGGACCTGTGTCAATTCCTCCCTATAAGATGTCACTAATATAGCTCCAAGAAATCAGGAAACAACTTTATGATCTTAAGGATAAGAGTTTTATCAAAAAAACATCTCAAAGGGGTTCACTATTCCTTTTCTCCAAGAAGGTGGATGGAACCCTTATATTTTGTGTTGATTACCACCGATTGAACTAGCATAGGGTGAAGAACGGGTGTCCTCTTCATCATATAGACGACCTCTTCGACTAGCTCAGAGGATCAATAATTTTCTCAAATATCTATTTCAGGGAGGGCTACCATCAAGTTCCCATGAGGAAATCAGACATATCTTGTACAACTTTTTGGAGTATGTACATCTTGTACAAGTATTTCATTATGAAATTTGGTCTAAAGAATGTGCCAGTAGTCTTCACGGTTCTGATGAATCAGTTCTTCCAGTTGTATCTTGATTCTTTTGTTGTAGCCTTCATAGATGACATCTTATTTTATTTTCGCACAATAAAAACAACAAAAATTATCTTGATATCGTGCTGAGTACAATAAGATAGAATTTTCTATATGTGAATATCAATAAAGCTACTTCTGGATCATCAAGGTTCGCATATTGGGTCATATCATCTCTATGTTAGGTGTATCTATTGATCCCAAGATGGTGAGTGTCATGGTTTCCTAGGATCATCCCGATAATGTATTTGATACAGGTTTCTTCTTAGGGCTGGCTGAATTTTACAGGTGAATCATCTAGGAATTCTCATTACTTGTAGTTCTGATTTTTTGTTTGACCAATAATGTAGTGAAATTCGATTGGACTGAAGCTTATGATATGGCATTTCAGGAGTTAAAGGGAAGATTAACTTTATAATCGATCCTAATTCCACCCGATCAATGTATAATCTATACTATTTACTATGATGTTATAGGAATAAGTTTGGGATAAGTTATGTTGTAGGGTCATTGGGTTGTAATATATGGTTCCTACCAATTGAGGCATTATGAGTGGAACTATCCAATGCATGACATCGATCTTGTTGTCATTGTACATGCTCTACATTGTTAGAGGGTCAATCTATTTGGTGAGTTATTCATCATCTATGCAGATCCCAATAGTCTCAAATATATCTTCACTCAGCAAGAAATGAATCTGAGGAAGTTCAAATGGTTTGAATACCTTCAATTGTTTGAATTTGATCTTTCTTACAGACCTATAAAGGTAAATACAATATCTGATTCCTTGAACCATAAGACTCAGACCCAAGTCATCAAGGAGGATAGTAGTGTGTGGAATTTCGTGGATCTCTTCTTTAGAGATGCATTTTTTGGTTCAAGAATAGAATGGGAATCCTGTTTTAACAACTCTAGCAGTGACATCCTCTCTTCTAGAGTGGTTCAAGAGATAGAAGTTATTTTATGATAAGGGTCTTGTTTTGAGGGATAACATAATTAGAGAGAAACCTCCAACAAGTTGGTTTGTTGATGGAATTGAAACCCTTCTCTTCCATGGATGTGTAGGGGTGCCTTCAGATATATGAGAAGAGTTTATTAGGGAATCTCTTGCCTCTATTTGGGAATTTCACACTGGTCTTACCAAGATGTACCAAGATTTATTTCATCAGTATTTGTGGCTAGTTATGAAGAGGAAAATAGAAAGATTTATCCCCGGTTTCTCCACCTATCAGCAATTGAAGGGAGAGTGCGAATGACCTATTGGACTTTTATACCCTCTCTTCATTCCTGATTAAAAATGGAATAACATCACCGTGTTTTCATGATGGGATTTCCATTATCTCCTTGAGGTTGTGATGCAGTACGGGTGATTTTCAAAAGGTTTATCAGGGTTTCACTGGTCCTACAGATCTGGGATACCTTCTCAGTTGATGTGATTAGGAAGCTTTACATCTGGGAGATATTCCACCTTCACATCATTCCCTATTCTATAATATCAGAGAGAGATGCTGATATTACATCACAGTTCAAGAAAGGGTTTCAGGATGCACTGGGTTTGTAGGTTCTCTTGAGTATATCATATCACCCTTAGACTGATGGGTATTCTAAGTGGATGATACGGGTGTTAGAGGTTATTCTTCGGTCCTGTATCCTTGATTTTGGAGTATAATGAGAATATAATATACCTATTTTTGATTTTTTTTCCCACAATAATAGCTCTCAGAAAAAAAAATTGAGACGGCTTCGTATGAGGCCCTTTACAGTAGGTGATTCTGTTCACCGCAGTTCTAGAAAGAGGTAGGTGATTCATCTCCACTAGGTCATTTTCTCTTTCATGAGACTTAAGATTAAGTATTAATGATTCAGAATCATATGGAAACAACTCAGTCTAGTCATAAGTCTTATACCAATAATCTTCATCGAACTATAGAGTTCGTGGGAAGACATGGAGTTTTTTTGAATTTACCTCATCGATGGGTCATAGTCAAATTTGATGATAGGGAAAGTTAATGCCTCATTATGTTTGTCCTTTCAATATTGTAGATAAATTAGGGTAGATATCCTAACATTTTTTGTTACCTTAGAGGTATCATGTCATTTATGACATCATCCACAAACTATAGCTTCATAACTATTATGTCAATCCATCACATTCATTTGACCCTAAAGATATTGTGCTACAGGATGATGGTTCCTTCAAGGAGCATCTGATATGTATCATTGATCGGAGCATGAAGGGTCTTTGAGGTAGGTTTGTTCCTCTATTTTAGGTGATATAGAATCACGAACATATATCGGATGAGACCTAGGAGTGGGAGGTTGATGTACATGTGAAGTGACCCAAACTCTTCTATGATGACATTTCACCACCCTCGGATGGGAAACTTGGGGAAGGGTTGTCTTAAGAAGGGAGGTGGTAAGGTATTTCCATTTCTAAATATTACAGACCATTAGTTCTCAACTTTAACTTCTTTATTTAGCTCTAATAATGATTCCTATGGGAGTTTAAAAAAATTCATGGGTTTCTGGGAATAGTTTGAAGCCAAAACCCTCATAAATTAATGAAACAGATTGGGCTGCATGGTTATTAGAAACTTTGTAACCCATCTTGCATGGTTTCTCAAACCATGTATCTTGAGATAGTGGGTAGAAAAACTCCACATGGTTTCTCAAAAAGAATTAAATAGATCTTTCATTCCTGTGAAACTTCTCTCATACAAGATGGAGAGAAATTTTTTCATGCATTTTACACAGTATTCTAAACTATGAGCCTAGCCTATATAGGGTGACCCTTGGAGTAAAATCTAGCACATGGTTGGAACATGGTTTGTCCAGTTGTGTAGACAAACTGTGCACCCTTGTTTTTTTACATGAAATTATTGTTTTTCCCTTAATTAATTTTTTATCTCACCCCTCTGTTCTTCTTCAGTTATTATCTAGTGGAATAGCACCCCTCTTACGCATGAAGCTCCTCTCCTCCTCTCTATAGTTTTTAAGATAACTCCTCCATCCGGAATCCATTTCTCTCACTATCAGATCCATCAAAAAGATAGGGGTAATCTCATCGATCATCTACCTTGAATTTTAAGTTTATATTTCTATCTATTACACTATATTGGTTCCAAATCATTTTCTTAATTTTCAGGGAATTTGTTGATTTCACTATTATCTTTTGTTTAAGCTCAAATCAAAGGGTGATGTTGTACGAGGGAAGCACTATGGGGAAAAGGTAGGTGGTCTAGGTTATATCCCCATATTTAAATGAATCATATGTCATGATCATTCATATAAGGAGCCGGAACATTCTAATGACACTTCGTAATTTTTAATTAAATTAAGTGGAAATCCTTACCTTTTCAAATGTGACCCACGTTAGTGGAAAAACAACCCATTAGGTTGATCACCTTTACTTATGCCACCCCAATGGGTGTTCTCCACCTTAGAGGCCTAATTTCCCATTTTTTTGGTTTTGTAACACCCCTTGAAGGGTTTTTTCTAACATAAATATCCTTATTTGATTAATTTAATTTTATAAGGTGATGAAAAATGAGTTAGGCCCCACAACTCATGCTATAATGTAATTGAATTATTGAAATAAGTGAATTTTTCAAGTGCTTTTGCATTTACCAATGCCTAAAATGGATGGTTAATTATATGACATCGAAAAAGTGATAAATCCTATAGTAAATGATTGTGTTGTTAATTGTTATGACCTTATTAACCAAGTCACATACTCTTCCTTATATTGTTCATGATACAATGGGTTCTGTTTTAAGGACTCATTGGACATGCTCCATGTTCAATAGCTACAGTTTTATAAATGATTTATAAACATATTGAGTGATACACTAACTCTGCCTTGGATGGGAACACCAATAATTATTCCTTTTACCTCCAGATGAGTAATACCAGTTCCCTAGTGGAGACCCCATGGATGGGCTCAATGAAATTATTGTTGTACCATAACATGAGAGAGACTTTGACCCCTATATGAGATAATAGGGATGGACTTGCAGGATAGTTCATGTTATAATCACACCATGTTCGAGTGACACTTGTGATCTTATTCTTGGGTCACCTTAGACAGAATCCCTTATAATTGGACTTATACCAAGACCCTAGATAGATACTTGGAAATTCTCTTAGAATTTACATTGATGGGCTAAGGGTTATTCTTAAAATTTTATAAAGATGTTAAATCGAAATAAAAAGAAACTAAATTATTTAAAATAATAATTGAACTTTAGTAATTGGAAACTTAGGGATGTGTCCTCGAAGACCAATCAAAATCATGGGAATGTTCCATCTTTTAACACATTATATCACCCACTTTACCTTCACAAAATCCCTTGGTTCAGACTTACGAGCTAAGGCCAAAGCATGTAGAATTGGACGGTTGTCATAACAGAACCCAGTCCCATTTATTTATTTGTTTGTTTTTTTTTTGTGTTTCAATTCTTAATTATGGATGACTATTCAGTTTATATTTAATGTGATGGATTAATCTTAACACCATTGGTGGTAGCCTACTTGGATTTTATCTCAAACCCTACTCGAGCTGCCTTTGGTACCTGAGTAGACTTCATGTCTTCATGTATAGATTAAGGGAAGCATCCAACTTCTGATGATTGATTTTTAGTTCTAGGATGGAGTTCGGGGAAGTGGATAGAGCTTATTCTCGTGATTAATTTTATAGCTGTAATTTTGGGGTTTTTTTATTTTGATAGCATGTGGTATATGAATGAATCCCTTGTTCCATATATATACATTTTTGTATAGCTACTTAAGAATCATCATCAGTTTATATTTGTTTATTATTATGCTTTTGTATATCGCTTATTTATCTTTTTATGTTTATTTCTATTATTTCTTCTATTTTGTATTGTTTCATTCTTACATTGTGATGGTTGGTTACTGTTGTGGTCAAATGGTGTCTACTTCTGTTGTTTCTCTTATATATATGTATTTATATTGTTTCACTCCACTATTTTTAATGAGGGAATAGTCTCTCTACGGACACACTCTTGGACCCCGCTTCTAGTTGGTAGCCTCTAGTGTTTATAGATGAGTTCTTGAGGACTTATGGCTCACCACCTCAGTGGTACCGTAATGTGACACCTAGGGTAGAATTCTACATCCTTCACTATAAAAGGGAACCATCTATTTTCTATTCCTCACACCACATTGATCCAATTATCTCAAAAAACCCTATAAAAACCAATTATAAACATATTTTTACAATTTTTAAATGTTTTAATATCTTAAAAATAACTACCCTATGGTCCTTATGAAGAAATCATTAAGAGGTCTCTCCAAGATGAGGTAATAATTTTAACCAATCTCTTTCATTTTAACTCATCTTTTACCACCTAAAGTGTATCATAAACATAAAAATAAAATAAAATTAGTATATATTATATACTGATATGTTATCATATTGATGGAAAAAAAACTTATTCTTCACCTTTTCCAACCTATAAGGAATGAAATTATTATTTTTGCATAAGTGTGGACTTATACCTCCATGAAGAGATGGATTTCTTCACCAGAACATCTCAAGGATGGTTATTATGATTGATTTAATAAATTAATATGATATTCATGACATAATTATAATTCTATAAATCTAATATAATAAATACCTTCTTAATTATCTGCTCATCAAAAAATGATAATGTTTCTCGTGCGTACGTGTGGAATACCACCTCTATGAAAAGGTTTGATTATTTTTTTCATGAATTACTTTCATGGGAGATTATAATATTGTGTTTTATGTGAAAAAATTATAATTATTTCTTGTTTTATATTATTTATAATATGGAATAATGAACAATTTCCTCATGGTCGACCTACAAAACCATTTCGTAATTATGAACTAAATGTCCCCAAAACACCTGATTTGGACTTAATTGATTATGTAATTAAATATTTCATGGTAATAAATGAAATAAATGGTATGATTATATGGTAATAAACCTATAAAAGGTTATTAAACAATTAAATAATTAATATAACTTTATTATATTAGAAATTAATGGGTGTACATAGCATGTCTGGACTCGAGGAAAGGGATTTCCTAACTCAATTTCAATTCACTGGGTTATACATCTACTTTATTGACTATGTTAGGCCAAAATTATATGTAAAATTACCTATAATTTTATTATTTTATATTTCCACTTTTTAATAATTTATTACAATTGTAACATGTTATAATTTTTTTGTTGTATTCTAACTTCAATTATATAATATTTGTAAGGACTATTCATCTCAATATAGTTTCTCTTAGACATGTAATGTAATATGAATATACATATTTTCATAAGGTTTATATGCTACCTATTTAGATATTTTGTCAGGAATGAATCTTTTATCATGATATTTAAAGTTACCTTGAATTATTATTTATCTGGATGTATTTATTCAGATGTTATAATGGAAAAAGGTTATTCACATTCTTTGTTTCAATTATTTGAGTCATAATTCATGTTATGAACCATGATTTATTTTATAAGGAATACTTAATAAACCATGACTATGTTTTAATATATCATTTCATGTAAAATGTCTGTTTTACATAATCATGTTATGTTCCTTCATTCTATGTCTTTTAGATTCAAATATTAACTCAGTTAAAAGGCTTTCTCATATTAAACTTTCTTCTTTGATATATTTTTTAATTGATGCACATATATTCATTTATATGGTGTATAGACTAACTCTATAAATATAATATCGTGACACTTTTTATAATCGTGCTATTTTAAGTTCCTTCTTTTGGTTTTTCCTTCAAATAATTTTTTTTAAAAGGTTATAAAGGTTATAATTTGAAAAACTATATTAATTTTCTAAAGACTTTTAACCAAATTATTTTTTTATATAAATTATATTATTTCAAGAATTATTTTTTCAAACCATACACAATTATTTAAAGTTATTTTTCATGATGCTTGACCTTATTTTAATCAATTTTAAAAGAAAATTTCGTACCATTTTCCACACGGGTCCCTTTTCAATCTCCTTACAAAAATTTGATTTTTTTTTTGTTTTTAATGCTTACTAGCTGAATGAATTTTCCCATTTCAATGACCACTTTTTTATTTGAATATTCTTTTATTTATTTCTAATGTTACTTTCAAAGAAATTTATTGTTAATTTTTTGACATGTTATTTTTTAAAGGTACTAATGGGAAAGGGTATTTTCCATGATTTTCCAAGAAATTTTTTAAATGTACTTTTAAATTTTTATCATCTATATCAAAATCCTATAAATATTACAATTCCACAATGGGGATATTATCTTATAATATCATTCTATTTCTTCATATAAATTATTTATGATATTGTTTTAATGAGATTTTTAGGAAACCTATTTATTTTTTATGGGTAAATCAAGCTATGATATTTTTGATGAAATGACGCAATCCATGTGTTTTTTATTTGGATATGGAACTTTGTAAAAAAAATTAAAGTGGGATTGAAGATATAACCCAAAAAATATAAGGGAATATGTCTGATATATGGTGGTGGTTCTACTATAGACCTCAATTAATTGGATAATGAGACAAACTTAACTAGACGGAGGTTACTTCTAAGAGATGATGGAGGTATGTTACTCCTAAGAGGTGATGGGGTTAACTTATTATAAGTTACTCATAAGAGATGATAGAGATTATCAGTGATATTTTACTCCAACGATATATGGAAATTATCTATTTAGTTTATTCCATGATGAATTTTTGATGTTTCCAGATACCTATAAAGTTGTTCAATTCTTGTTATTATTTCTAATGGATCATTTTCTTAAGGATTATTTTCACATTGATCGTGATTGTTTACCTATTTGAATAATTTATTATTTTAGATATTTATGTCATATATAATCATTTATAGTCCACATTTTTATTGGTATGACTTTTCTTATGTTATGATTATACACTTTGAATATATTATAACATAATTATCCTCATATTATTCTCACTAAATTTATTTAATTATTAATTATTAATTCTACCTTTAATGAGCATTTGAAAACACACTTCTTATATTTACCATTTCTCTAATTTATGAATAATGATTTCAAATAGTTTTTTCTAGAAATTTTTCATGTGAAAAGAATATTATGGGTTATATTGAAGGTTTATTTTGAATAAAGAAAATCATTGTATAATATAAATAATGATTACTTGAATTCATGGTAATTGTTGTAAGAACCTGGATCATCTTTTCAAGAATGTTTTCCTTCTTCTGGTGTTTTTTAGGAAAAGAGAAGTTTCTGGAAATTTCCTAAGAAAACACCGTGTACTTTATGAGTACACGCCCTATACTCAGTTACTACGGGTAGCCAGGTGCTGGCCGTGTAACAATCGTGCACACGACCCTATGAGGTGACCTAGAGACCACCTAATACAGGGGCCAGTGAAGGAAAATACACACCGTTTACTTATAAATTACACACTGTGTACTTATAAAGTACATGTCATGTACTTTCTTTTTCCATTAAATAGACCAGGGTCGTGTCTGATGGACAGAACACATCTCTTATAGACCTTGTTCATCCGATAGCATCTATCCAGTGCAGATCTTTTCTGAGCCTTCTGTCAAGTGTCCTTACTCTGATTCGGCCGCCGTCAATTGCATTGGGATCTACTCAATAAGCTCTTCCTTCTTCTAGAGCTTCATTTCCTGATTCCACCTCTTTCTCAAGTTATCTCTAGTTGAACATTTTAGACGTTTTTGTATATATATGTTGTTCTTGGTAGATTCAAGGTTTTAGGTTCACATATAACAATCCTACAACATTGAGGAAATTGTTTTGTGCCTTTTCTGTAGTTAGTCTTTGAGTTATATGTGAAAAAGTTCCAAATAACCTTGAATGGGGTATTTAGTTTTTATGTTTTTATCCCCTATTCTTTCCTACTATGAATTATTTTTTTGGATAGAGGTTATATGTTGTGAATATGGTTTATTTTTCCATGTTGTGGAGGTTTTTCCCATGTTTTATTTTTTTGAACATTTGGTCTAGTTTTGGTTGTTAGGATGCCTCTTTGTTTTCCATGCCTAGTATTGTTAGGATGGAGTGTTTTATCTAACATGTTGTTATGCTATAGATTGTTTATCCAAGTAGTTCTAGAGGTTTATTTTGGATGACATCCATTTTTGTACTTATTTGACTTACATAGGGCCGTGAGAACCTAGTTTTGTAGACCATAGAGAGAATGGATGTGAGGGCTTCTCCAGTGGGTCTGTTTTTACTATTATGATGTGAGAACATTGGGGTAATTGAAGTAAGTTCTTCCTCAGTGGGTCTATAGTTCCTCGATGTGGGACACATGGGGAATTTGACGTATGTTATTCTCTATAGATCCTTTTAGTTACCAATACGAGACTATAGGGGGAATTGACAGTGAGTTCTTCCTTAGAGAGTCTGTGCTAAAGCTGAACCAGAGGGGTTAGACTGTGTGTACTTCTCATAGGGTTGACTTTTTTTTATAGGTATGAAAAAAGGGGATTAGGCTTTGAGAACATCCCAGAGGGTTACCTGTTTGTGATTATCTAATTACTTGGTACGTGGTGTTTGAATTCTTTGAAACTGTAAAAATGTTTACTGTTGAGTACTTCCTTGTTTATTGCTTCTTTTTCTTAATGCCTGCCATATATATTCACAGACTATTAGGCCCGAATATCTTGGTGGTTTCCTAATAAAATTTAGTCTCACTCCCTATTTGGGTCATGCTTTTGGGCCCAAACATATTATATTACTTCCGGTATAGATAAGGGAATGCACTCTTCTACTTCAAGAACATGACTACTTTGGAGCTGGAGAGCATGGGACCAAGCTGAGGCTTGCGATGCTGAGAATTTGATTACTATTTTCATTCATACGTTGTTCTAGTACTGTCTTTTAGCATTGTGATGTGTTTGGCAGCTTTCCTAGACATATGTATCATGCATCATTATATATGGGCTCCAACTGCTTATTACTTTCAGTCTTCCGATGTTTACTATTGTATGATATTTCACTGCATTCACTATTATTATCTATTTCTATTCCACTGTGTTACTCTACCAAGGAGATAATAGCTTCCCCACTATCAAACCCAAGGCCCTCACTACTAGTTAGCAGCCTCTGGCGTTAGGGGAAAGGCGCTTGAGGCTATGTAACCAACCGAGTATGGGGAGCCTCTGGGCAGCTTCCAGAAGTGGGATGTTAAAAGTTGGTATCAGAGGAGTAATTTTCTTCTTGACTTACTATTTGGAGCCTATATATAGGGATAGGAAAAAATATGTACATGGTAAGAAGTTGTGCCCAGAAGTAGCTAACTAGTGTACAGGGAAAATCCAATCTTCCTCGTTTATTGCAAGTTTTCTGGTTTTGAAATTTTACAGCTGAATTGATTTTCACTGTTGGGTGACCCACTTGTATTGTTCTGTTATAATTGTTGTTATTGAGTTTCTATTCCTATTGCAACCAGGTGAGAATAGGATATTCCATCTCATACATCATATAGGCACTTTCTAGGAATCACAAGTCATGCATTCTTGTCATGCCATTTAGGGTGCATTAGATATTTTATGTTGTTGTGATAGGTGTTCTGCTAGAAATTCATGATGTTGCGATATATTCCTTGATAAAAATACCTACTATTTGATAGGGTATTGGTTTGTGTGAGGTTTTGTTTTAATGAAAGCCAAAATTTGGTTCTTGAAGTGTTATGGCCCCTCATGGATCATAATTTGGTGGATCATTAATCCATTATTCTTGTTTATGACATGTATAAGATTCCAATCTTTGATTCACGGGGCGTATGGGCCTTCACGGATAGAAAATTGGCACTTTAATGTTTTTTTCAGTGTTTTTATGCAATCCGAAGTAGTTTCTAAATATTAATGTCTGGAAAAAAAACCCAGAATAAACACCGTGTAATGATGAATACACACCATGTGTTCTTATGTTTGAGAAGAAACTGTTTTTCTTAAGTACACATTGTGTACTGTATGTACATGTCGTGTAGTTGGTAACCGTGTAACAGATTGTGTGGGTGGTGACACGTGGTTTGGAATCCTTGGTAAGACACGTCGTGTACTGGATGTACACGTCGTGTTGTAGAACCGTGTAACCGGCTGTGTCACTAACAACATCGGTCAGCTGAGTCCTTTCAAATACACGAAGTGTCCTTATGGAACATGTTGTGTACTATAACCCGAGTACCTGGCACTGTAACGAGAAACATGGGTCAAAAAAATCATCTTAGTATACATTGTGTCCATCTGGAACACGCCGTTTAGTGTAAGTCATGTATCCGACCGTGTCATTAACAACACGGGTTGGTGAAGCTCGTCTAGTACACGATGTGTCTGGAACTAACATGTCATATAGTCTTGTTCTAGGAGAACTGTGTGGCTTAACCGTGTAGAAGAACTCAGGCATGTAAAGAGGAATCAAGTACACGATGTGTTTTAGGAAAACATGTCGTATGTATGGGGTGCTACAAAACCTGGGTTGGCAAAATTACATGCCCATGTGAAGGCTTAAGGGAACATGTTGTGTAGTCCTTATACATGTAATGTATCCATGTTCTGAAAAACATGAATTCTTTCTTTATCTTTTTCGCTTCTTATAATTCTAAGTTTCAGTCCCTGTTAATCTTGATCTAAGGTGTGCACTTGACCTTACAGATTCATTCCACCAAGATTTCCTCTGGTTGTATGCTAGTTTCAAGGCGATTATTAGACACTGGACATGGATGGTCACTGACTTCCAGCATATCCTCTAGTAGTGCAAGTCTTGGCACCAGCTGTCATTCCAAACATAGGTGCTGATGCATAGTTTCGAGAGGTCTTCATGAGTTTCATGTAGAACTTCCAATGAGTACCACATCCCACCCCTTCTATGGTAGAGTTAATGCGGGTTTTCCAATAGCATCATCCTCCAACTTTCACTGGGGAAGGAGGACCTCAGGTTGTAGATTCATGGTTAGAATCCATGCTTTCCATCATTGAGCATATGGAGATGCCTCTATAGAGGAGGGTCAAGTTCACTATGTACATGCTTCGGGATTCCACCAAGAGACGGTGGGATGTGATCTCACAGGTTGGACACCATCATGTTATGTCTTGGGATGACGTAAAGTGTTATTTTTATGCCTACTTCTATCCGAAAACCTTGAGGGTTGATCGAGCCCGATAGTTCACGAGTCTAGAGCAGGGTACTCTTTCTGTTATGGAGTATTCATCTCGCTTCACTGAGCTGTAGTGCTTAACGCCTATTCCAAGAGGTGATGAGTTATTCTTAGAAAAGAATTTTGAGGATGGTATGAGGCACGACATCCGGCCACAGATGAACATCTCCAGGTTGACTTCCATCACTTCTATATTCATCCTGGTGCTAATAACGGAGTGAAATTTGAGGCATTTTGGATTTTTGAGCCAGAAAGGTTAGACATTCGGAGTTATTATACCTCCTAATAATAGCAGGAAGCGCCACAGGTGGTCTTCTCGTGGTGATCTAAGGAGGTGATACACTTCTTCTGGTAGCCAGGTGGTGTGCTATTAGTGTGGTAATATCAGGCATATGAGGCCGCATTGCCCGAGAGACATAGTGGAGGGCCGATCTTACACCAATATGGGTCATCTTCAGCACTTCTGTCCGATCTTATCACTAGTAGTTAGTGGAAGGAGATCTTTTATGACTCCTCATTCAGGAGTAACACCACCAGTTTTCCCTCGGTCTAGGAACTATAGTTCTTCTGGCCATTCAGGCTGAGGTGGAGGTCGTAGCCATTATAGTCAGTTACTAGGATTTCAGTAACAACATGGTAGATCAGCTCAGAGTGGTCAGGTAGGGTCACAGGGCCACGGTGCAAGTCAAACTTTTGCAGTGGAGCAGACCCAGTAGGAGCAATATTATGTACCCTCTACAGTTCGAGGTATGATCTTAGTTTCCTCGGTTTTAGCATCTTCTCATTTTGATATAGGGGATTCCAATATCTTTATATATTTTGTTATTGTGGAGATCTTTGTTCTCTTTATCTTTACTTATATTTAGGTCTTGATGTTGGACACACCTTTGGGGAAAAGAAAGGCTAGTGTACGTCAGTGCAAGGTGTGCTCTCTTGAGGTTGGTGGGTGTCACTTCTTATGGTACGTTTATTTCCTAGAGATGACAAGATATGATCTCATTCTCATAATGGACTTGTTAGTTCCCTTCCAAGTAGTTGTCGATTTTTTTTGTCGTAGGGTGAGTTTCACAACACCGGAGGGCAGATCATTTCTTCATAAGGGTGAATGGGATGTCCAGGCGAGCAGAGCGGGACCCAAGCATAATGGGTTGGGAGGAGTTATAGCCTATATTGGTAGTTTATATCTAGATGACCAAGGGACATCATAGATGGACTCTTCCCCAGTGATGGATCGTTTCAGGGACATCTTTCCAGAGGACGTTTCAAGTTTTTCTCTAGAGCGAGGGGTGGACTTTACTATTGATCTTTTTCCAAGAGTGGCACCAGTGTCCATTTCTCCTTATAGGATGGCTACACAAGAGTTACATGATCTCAAGAAGTAGTTGGAGGAGTTACATGATAAGGGGTTCATCTGACCCAGTACTAATCCTTGGGGTTCATATGTCGTGTTTGCAAAGAAGGAAAATGATACTCTCCGAATTTTTGTGGACTATCAGAATCTGAACCAGTTGATAGTCAATAACCGATATCCTGTTCCAAGGGTTGATGATCTCTTTTATCATCTTTGAGGAGACCAGGTGTTCTCAAAGATTAAATTGAGGTCTGGTTATCATCAGTTTCATGTTAGACCATATGATATACACATTACATCCTTTATAAGTAGGTATGGTCTATACAAGTATGTGGTTATGCCGTTCGGTCTCATGAATGTGCCTGCAGTTTTCAGGGTACTGATGAACCGAGTGTTCGGTCCATACTTGGATTCCGTCATGGTGGTCTTTTTGGATGATATCTTGGTGTACTCTCACACTCGACACGACCATGCTATCCATCTTGAGATTGTTCTGAGTACACTGAGAGGGCATCAGTTATATGCTAAGCTCTCAAAATTCCAATTTTGGATGGATCGGATTCACTTCTTGGGTCATGTTATCTTGGAGACATGAGTATCAGTAGACCCGAAGGAAGTGAGAGAAATATTTTCCTAGAAGCATCCAAATAATGTATTTGAGGTACAAATTTTTCTAGGTCTGACTGAATACTAAATATGTTTCATACAGGACTTTTCACATTTATCATCGCCACTGACGGGCCTGACTAAGAATGGTGAAAAGTTCTTATGTCCAGATTCTTGTTAGTCATCCATTCAAAAGCTGAAAGGGAGGTTGACTTCAGCACCGATACTAGTTTTTTCATAACCATGCAAGAGCTACAATATATACTATGATGCTTCAGTTATCGGGCTAGGAGTGGTTCTTATGCGGGTGGAAATAGTCATTGCATACGGGTCTCGACAGTTGAGGCCACATGAGAGGAACTACCCAACACACGATCTTGAGTTGGCTGTAGTTGTTCATGCTTTACGTTGTTTGAGACACCACCTATAGGGAGATAATTTTGTGGTTTTCACCGACCACAAAATCCTCAAGTATATCTTCCCTCAGTGTGACCAGAATTTGAGACAACGATGGTGGGTTAAGTACCTTCAGTCTTTTGACTTTGATCTTTCCTATATGCTTGGGAAAGGCAATGCAGTGGTTGATGCGCTGAGCAGGATGACTTAGATATAGGCTGTTTAGGAGACCATTAGAGAGTGGTAGCTTATGGCTCTGTTCTCTGAGATGCATTTGGAGGTGTACGATAGATATGGGAAAAATTTTCTTCCTTCTGTAGCGGTTACCTCTACTCTTCTTGATCATGTGAGAATGAGGAAACTATCAGATTTTTAAGGACTATTCCTATGGAAAAGTATGTGAGGAGAGGACCCTATTCATGGATAAACCATATGCGATGATGAGATCTTGAATTTTCATGGGTGTGTATGGGTGTTAGAAGACATACACGAGGAGCTAATGTGAGACTGTCACTCCTCGGTTTGAGCAGTTCATCCTGGCATCACTAAGATGTATCGTGATCTACACCATCAGTATTGGTGGCCAGGTATGAAGAAAGATGTTGCTAGTTTTTTCATGATGTGTTCCACCTGTTAGTAGGTGAAGGTGGAGCATCAGTGACCATCAGAGATTTTTAAGCAGTTACCCATTCCTGAGTGAAAGTGGAATGATTTCGCGATGGATTTCGTGAATGGTTTGTTGAGTTATCCTCGAGGGAATGATGTTGTTTGGGTTTTCATTGACAGACTCACGAAGGTTTCTTACTTTTACCAATCAAGGAGACTTTTAGGTTCAATGAGCTAGGACGGTTGTACATCCGCAAGATAGTACGCCTACTTTGAGTTCCACACTCCATTGTGTCAGATAGGGAAGCACGTTTTACTTCTCAGGTCTGGAAGGGATTGTAAAAGGCCTTGGATACACAGGTACTTCGGAGTACAGCTTACCACCCCTAGACAGATGGTCAATCCGAGCGTACGATTCCGGTTCTTGAGGTTATGCTTCGTGCATGCATCCTTGAATTTGTTGGTTCATGGGAGAAGTGCATACCTCTAGTGGATTTTGCCTACAACAATAGTTTTCAAGCAACTATTCAGATAGATCCTTATAAGGCTTTATATGGTAGGCCATGCCAATCACCCTCATGTTGGCTGCTGGGAGAAGGGGCAGCTATACTGGGACCTCATCTTGTCTATGAGGCCACATAGCATATAGAATTGATTCGAAAGAGGATGGCTACAACATAGTCTCGACAGAAGTCTTTTGCTGATCAGCAGAGAAGACCTCTAGAGTTCGACGTCAGGGATCAGGTTTTCCTGCGTGTCACACTGAGGTTGGGGAACAGAAGGATTATGATATAGGTTAAGCTTTCACTGAGGTATGTCGGGCCGTTTGAGGTTTTGGAGAGAGTTGGAACGGTTTCCTATCGGTTGCAGTTACCTGAGAGGTACCAGGAAATGCACGATGTCTTCTATGTTTCATAGCTATGACGTCACTTCTCAGACCTATATCATGTTTTTCAACTTGAGGAGGTTGAGTTATAGGTGGAAGCCTCATTTGAGGAGAATCCTATCCTGATGGTTGATCGCAGTAAGAAGGTTCTCCATGGTCGGTCTGTTTCTTCTGGTATGAGTGCTATGGCAGCACAGACAAGTACAGGACGAGAATTGGGAGAGGGAGGGTGATGTACGATCACAGTGACCGGAGCTGTTTGAGGAATCTCCTTCTATGCCACCTTGCTAAGGAAATTCAGGGAAAATTTTCTTTAAGGGGGGAAGTTTGTAAGAACCTGGATCTTCTTTTCAGGTATGTTTTCCTTCTTCTGGTGTTTTTGAGGAAAAGAGGAGTTTCTAGAAATTTCTTAAGTATATGTTGTGTACTTTATGAGTACATGTCGTGTACTCTATTATCACAGGAAGCCGGGTGCTAGACATGTAACAGCCGTGCACACGACTGTGTGAGGTGACATGGAGACCGCCTAATGTGAGGGCCGGTGAAGGCAAGTACACACCGTGCACTTATAAACTACACGTCGTGTACATTACTTTTTTTTCATTAAATGGACTAGGGTCACTTCTGATGGATAGAACACATCTATTCTGAACCTAGTTCATCAGAGAGCGTATGTACAACACAAATCTTATCTGAGCCCCCAATTCAGCATTTATCCTCTGATTCGACCACCATCAATTGATTTGGGATCTCCTCAGTAAGCTCTTCCTTCTTCTAGTTATTTGTTTCCTGATTCCTCCTCTTTCTCATGTTATCTTCAGTTGAATGTTTTAGAGGTTTTTGTAGATCTACAGTGTTCTTAGGAAATTCAATGCTTGAGGTTCATGTATAATGATCCGACAACACTGAGGTTGGTGGTTTGTGCCTTTCTGTAGTTAGTCTTTGAGTTATATGTACAAAAGTGCCCAATACCCTTGAATGGGGTATTGTGTGTTTATGTTTTTAGCCGTAATGTTTTCCAAAAATGCCTTGGTTGTTTGGATAGTGGATATATATTGTGAATAGGTTTTATTTTTCCATGATATGGAGTTTTTTCCCATGTTTTATTGTTTTAATGGTTTGGTCTAGTTTTTCCTGTTAGGATGTTACTTTGTTTTCCATACCTAGTATTGTTAGGATACAGTTTTTTATCTGACATGTTGTTATGTTGTAGTTTGTTTAGCCAAGTAGTTCTAGAATTTTATTTTGCCTTCCATGTATTGTTGTGCTCGTTTGACTTACACAGGGCTGTGAGAACCTAGTGTAGTAGACCATAGGGAGAATGGACATGAGGGCTTCTCCATAAGGTCTTTTTTTACTATTATGATGCAAGACCGTAGGGAGAATTGATGTAAGTGATTCCTCAGAGTTTTTTTAGTTCCTAAATTCATGCCACAAGGGGAATGTGATGTATGTACTTCCCTAGAGCGTCTTTTATTTACCAATACATGACTATAGGGGAATTGACAGTGAGTTCTTCCTCAGAGAGTTTGTGCTAAAGCTGAACCTAAGGGGTTAGACTATGTGTACTCTCCAGAGGTTTTCATGTGTTTTCTAGGTAGGACCTTAGGGGATTAGGCTATGAGAACATCCCATAGGGTTACCTATTAGTGATTATCTTCTTACTTGGTATGTGGTGTTTGAATGCTTTGAAACTGTACAAATGTTTACTAATGAGTACCTCCTTGTTTAATGCTTCTTTTTCTTATTACCTTCCATATATATTCACTGGCAATTTGGAACAGATAACATGATGGTTTCCTACTAGGATTTAGTCTCACAATTTGTCTGAGTCATGTTTTTGGGCCTAAACAGATTATATTTCTATAGGTATAAATAAGGGAAAGCTCTCTTTTACATCAATAATTTCACTGATTTGGAGCTAGAGAGCATGAGACCAAGCTGAGGCTTGTGATACTGAGGAGTTGTTTACTGTTTTATTGAGTACTTTGGATTAGTTATTTATTTAATCATTGTGACGTGTTTAGATTATTTTCTAGACATATGTATCATGTATCATTATATATGTGCTATAGCTACTTATCACTTTCAGTCTTCCACTATTTACTATGGAATGCCATTATTATTGCTTCCACTGTTGTTATCTATTTCTCTTCCTCTGTGTTACTTTTCCAATGAGGGAATAGTTTCCCCACTATCACACCCAAGTCCCTTGCTTATAGTCGACGTCCTATGGAATTAGGTGAAAGGTGCTTGAGGCCATGTGACCAACTGGGTACGGGGCGCCTCTGTGCGGCTTTCAGAACGGGGACACTGCAATTGTTATATAATAGTTTATACAAATTATCTAAAACTATAAAAATAAATGTTCCTTGTATATATAGGTAATCCAATATTTCATTTTGATGTTGTATAATTTGGATAGCTATAATTGGGTAACATTTACCAATATCAAATCCAAAAAACTAAATATTATATTTTTTACATAGGATCTGAGAGTGTTTTATCTGAGTTCTTATACTACGGGTGAAAAGAAGATTATAGATGTGGCACGGGATCCTATGAAGAGAAAACTGGTGGTTTTTCAATAAGATATTTTAAGGGGAATTTATTCTTCAATTGGTGTATGTGTTAACATTTTATAAGTGGAGTAGTGGGTAGTTTTGGAAGTTACCACTGCATTTTCAAAAATATAATGTTACTATTAAAAGTTTAATAATTCGAAAATGGGAAAAAGTGGAATGGAATTTGTGTGGGTCTATATTCTACTCATATACTCATTTTTTTAAAAATCTATTTTGTTTTTCGGAAATTTTTAAATTTTTTAATTTTAAACTAATCTATTTTTTCACTTGTGATAAATTTATACAAATGTCATTAATATTAACGGAAACAATTATGATTTTAAATTTAATCTAATAATAATATTCTATTTTTACAATTTTAAATAATTTTAAAAAAGAAAATTTTTATGGGTTTGAAATGTTAATTTTAAAATAAACGCACAAAACATATAAAAAAGGTTTTTTTGAAAACTGTGTTATTAATTTTAAAAATTTATGTACAAGATAATTTTTCCATAGATACAGTTTTACAACATAAATGGGTTGGTTATAAAATAAATAAGAGGTATGTGGATTTAAAATAAATAAAAATATGAATTTTACCAACAAAACACTAAATTAGAAGAAGATATTGATAAGAGTTTTTATTAAAGTAAATCTTAAATTTGGTCTAAAAACATTTAAAATTTGATTTATAATGTCAAATAATATTTTAAATTTGATAATTTTGTTTCTTAAAAATTTATTTTATTATACAATATTTTTTAATCCACTATGATACATGTACATAATAGAAGAATAAAAAAAATTCTAAAAGTCCATATTTTTCGACTAAAAATAAACGTTTATATCAATAACTCAAAAATTCATACTAATTATATTTTGATATGAGGAATTAAAAAATTAATTTTATTTAATAAAATTTAAATTTTATAATTTAAATTTATGAATAAATTACGAAACATAAAGGAAATGGATTTTATTGAAAATAACTGATTTCAATATTAAATAGTATTAATTATTTATCTTCCAAATGTAATAAATTTTAATGTTGTACCATTTTAGTATTTATTATATCTTTGTTAATAATTTTCATCTATTATTTTTTAGTTCATTTAAAATTGGTTTAGCATGTAACACAAGTTATGAAACAATACATTAATTTTAGAAGGTTTATAATTTTTGGTTATCACATTTTCCCATTATAGAATATGAATAATATTATAAAATAATTATTATATTTATAATTAATCATAAAATTACTTTCTATAACAATCTATGTATAAAGAAATAATTTTTATGAAAATCCATATAAGCAGTGAAACTGACCATCAATGTATGTTTATTTAAAAAACTTCTATAGAAAATTAATACACTTCCTAACATCTGAAATCCTAGTGTCCCATATCAATTTGGTCTTATAACTAGAAATTCATAATTCCACCTTTTGAAGCCTCAATTAAGGATAAAGCCCATCTAGAAGGTTGGAATGTAATAACACCCCAATAAAATCATTATCTAAATCTATGAAGACTACATATCCTACTCACTATATGGGTCTTCTGTTCTCTAATTCCAATTAGATAAATTATCCAAAAATATCACACATAAAAATATAAATAATAATAAAAAACATTTGAAAATGAAATATATCATACACAAGAAATGAATTACATGGTTTTTATAAAGTCCTACTCCATCAGGGAATACTAGAACCTTTCAATCAAGAAATGGAAACAAGAGAGAACCTGGGTAACTAAGAACTCATCCTTCTTGAAACCATACTCTAACCCAAAAATATTTTATTTTATATTTTTTCTTAAATAAATTTTAAATGAATTTCATATTTTATTTGCAACACCAAACAAAATTGATTCGTGGCACATTC
The DNA here is from genome assembly GCA_963277665.1 of Viscum album. NCBI lineage: Eukaryota > Viridiplantae > Streptophyta > Magnoliopsida > Santalales > Viscaceae > Viscum > Viscum album. The sequence continues at coordinate 746,324,503 of OY728157.1, forward strand.
AATTATGATAAATATAGTCTTTGTTAAGTAGTCATTGAATTGGTGGTTATAAGTAGAAGTTAGAAAATTATGAAATCTATGAAGAAGAAAAATAAAATTCATTTCTAACACTAATTAATAGATGAAATTAAATTAATTAATAAATATAATTAATAATATTATTTGATGCTAAAAATATTTTCTCAAAAATATTCCCTTTTATGTGCTCCAAAATTTTATTTTAATGAAACTAAATTAATTATGGTTAAATGATAAAAAAAATTATTTTCATATAAATAATATATTGAGACTAATTTAATTATAAATTTATATAAATAATAATATGAACTTGTAATATGTAAAAAAATTCAATTTTCAATAACTAATAGATTTTAGTTATATTATAAATTTCCATTTACATGATAAGATGCTAATGTTTAAAAAATAAATTTGAAAAAATAAACTCAATTTTCGGATTCAAAAAGTTAAAATTATGTTTGGATGAATTTTTGATATTTTTCTAGAAACATTGAATTTTAGGTGAATTGTACAAACTACCATTTTTTCAAATACTATTATTATTATTACATCATTCAGAAAAAGTAAGATATTAAAAATTTATTAAAAACATTAATTAATATGATGTGTGTGTGTGTATATATATATAATTAGTGAAATTATAAACGTAAAATCTTTTTCTTAATTAAGAAACTTGAAATTAAAATTTTGGAACATTTGTAATGTTATTTCAAAAAAATCAATAAATTATACGTTTATTGTTTTAAATTAATTTAAAACACTTTTTACAATTTAATATTAAAAAAAACTCTGTTATTTGGAATAATAATATTTAATATATTTAGTAATTTTAAATTTTTTTTTCTTAAAAATCAATTACTAAGGTTAAAAAATAGTTACCATGGTAAAGGTTAATTATTATAAAAAGTACTATTAATGGGAAATTTTATAAATATTTAAAAACCTTATATATTATTTTTCATTATGATATTTTGATTGACTTAGAATCATCCCATATTTATTATATTTCATTTTAGTTTCCACATTCTTTTGAAAATGACATGTCTTTATTATAAAATTATACATATTTACAAAAAAAAGTGTCAACTCAATAACTTATAAATGGATCCCCTCACCACCCCACTTATCCACACACTTATTGCCTTATATCTCAAAATAATTGGACGAAACCCCTTCCCATATAACTCTACAAATTTATATAGGTGTTGGTCTCACAAAAATACAATTCTAAGAAGGATGAATTATTTCTCCAGATAAGTAAGGTAAAAACTTCTAATCACTACCTTTTCATTTCTATTTCTTTTTCCTAATTATAATTCCACCAATTAAATTATACTAGTGATAAAATAATCATAAAAGTATCATTATTAAAATTAAATTTTTATGTTAATTGAATAATTATTTTCTACCATCCTCACAGCCATTCGAAAGGCGAAAACATTCATCACGAGTGCATGAAGACTACCACCTCTGTGAACAGTGTATTTAAATTTTAATTACTACCTCACATGGATTTTTATATTTTTCAATTTAATGAATAAATATGATATTAATTATGTATTTAAAACTATTAAAATATAAATCATGAAATACCTTCCTTCCTTCTCATTCACAGGAAAATGAAAATGTCACATGTGTGAACATACGTACCATTGCCTTCATGGATGATGTGTTTTGTTTTTCATCATCATCTTACATTGATAGCTCTAATATGTTTTTAATCAATAAATATGATATATATAAAATTATTATAATTCTTTAAGGATAAATAATTAGCTAACTTTCTTTCTTTCCATCTACTGAGAAAATGAAAATATCTCACATTTATACATGTAAAATATCGCCTCCATTGATGACATGTAATTTTTTTCATCATGGTATTAATATTAAAAAATTAAAAAAAAATATTTGATAAATTTATATGATAAAAATACATAACTTATTTCATTAATATTTTTCATAATGGATGAAAAAAATAACTATCATTATAATGAAATTTTTTGATATCTGTAAACTACCAGAGACATAGTTGTCACCAAAATTCAAATTCATGAATCCAAAATAAAATTATCATTGAATGTTAATGTATGTTTATAAATAATTAATTTATTTCCATTCTAGTAATTTGAATAATATTTTAAGGATTATGTTTTTTCCAATAATATGTTTCGATGTTGACATTACAAAACATGTACGAAAGAATCAAAATTGCTAATATCAGATTATGAAAATAAACAATAACTAACTAATAGATGTATAATGAAGTATTATAATTATTAATTTTAAAATTTCATTTATATTAATAAGGTTATTAAATGAGCTATTAAGATATTTATTTTTATTATACATGATTTTAATGAACTTTTGTGGACACTAAGAAATAAGGTAAGGGTTTTTCATCACAAACATCATTACTTGAGACAAGTTTTATATTATGAACCTTTTTTTCTATATAGTGCATATACTGCCTAAGTGTATTATTTTATTATGATTTTCAATTATTAATAGTAATTAAAGTTCTATTTAATATTTTTTATTTAAAAGGGTTATGATTCAAAAGTTTATGAATCCATAAGGGTATTTCCTTCCTCACCTTTCTTTCTTTGAGACATATTATATATTCACTACCTTATTATATTGTACGGTGTATATACATTTAGAGATATGTTTTTGTAATAATTTAATGTATTAATATAGATTTAAAAATAAATATCATTTTCTATATTTCATTGGACTTTGATTAAATTTATACCAATGTTACAAGGGATTTTGTTAAATAATATCTCCTTTATTTTAGTTATAATGATTCCTATTAAACTTGTATCTTCAATGATTGAATTTTTACAGCCTAATTATTTCTTATGTGACACTTATATATTAAAATATATGAAAAAGTTCCTTTTAAATTTCAATATTATTCCTTATTAAAATTCTTTCACATAAAAAAATATGATTGTAAAAAATAATGTTCATCATATTTAATGATTATTTTCCCTCCATATACAATTTATTTCTTTAAAAAAATTACTTAGTTTTTTTTAAAAAATATTTAAATCTCTTATGAATTTTATACATCTCTTTACAGATTTTAAAAAAATATTAACCTTTCTAATGACGTATCTTAAATTAAAGGTATTTTTAAAAATACAAAATGTTTTCATTTCCCAATAATATATTTAATCTTCCACTCCACTTGTTTTGACATAACCATTATTTAATTTCAAGGTTCTAATTTTTAGATTTCTTATAAAGTATTGTTTTTAAAAATTTTATCATGTTATCTTGTTGAATTTTTTTTTGAAAGTGACTGAGAACATCATCTTTATAGAAAGGATAAAATATTTTATAAAATCAGTTTTCATGATTTCACTACAATTTTTTTATTTATATCAAAAATATCTATCTCCTTTGGTTTATTTATTCATGAATCACACTAAAAATAACCTTGTGAAATTGTCATTTTGGATAGTTTCATTTTGGGTATTAATTTATCTAAATCTTTAATTCATTTCATTTGATACATATTGGAAATGTTACAAACACCATTTTATGTATGTTGTTTCTTCATGATTTAAAATATGATTTTTATTTTGTAGAACACATGCATATATTTTATCATTATAAGACATGTAGGGTCTTATTTATATCTCTTTTAAATCATTAAATTTCATATCTCATGATCTAAAAAGAGTACAATGGTTGTTATCGCAACACCAAGGGTACATATGAGATTATACCAAGCCAAAGGGTATAATTTTTGTAATCCAAATCCCATGGGTAGATCAGTGGCATACCCAAGTCCAATTAGGGTACAAAAGTTCTAATACCAATCCCAATAATATACCCAAGTGGTAATCCCAATCCTATTGATGTTATTCAAGGATCGGTTTTTTTGTTTCATTTGTGAATTATAATTAAAACTGAAAGGAATATATTGATATAATAGGGAATGTAAACCCTCACATATTATCATATGTTTATTCATAAATAAATATTAATTAAATATCTTGTTTCACAAGCAAAATAGAACCAAAATTAACCATGACATATTTTATTAAGATAACTAAAACTATTATTATGTATCCATTGGATTGGATATTATAAGCAGAAGTAAAATAATTATGAAATCTATTCATAAATTAAAAAAATTGTTTTTAACACTAATCCAGTGATAAAATTCAATTTTTACAGCTAAATAAGAGATAAAATCATTTTATGCTTAGAATATTATTTTTATAAATATTTCTTTCAATGTACAGTGGATTTTTATTTATTTAAGATAAATATGTTATAGATAAATTATGAAAAAAATATTTTATTTTTATGAATTATTTATTAACAAAAATTTTTTATAAATTGATAGAAAATAAGAATAAGAAGACGTAATATTTTATAAAAAACATTTTAATTGAAAAATAGTTTTTCAAAATATTATATATTCACATTTAATATATTTATTGATAAATTACTTAAATTAAATTTAAATAAAATTAAATCTATTATTGTATTCATCATGTCAATATTATGTTTGGATGAATTTTTGATATTTTTTTAGAAACAAAAACTTTTAAGTGAATAGTATTTATATTGTTTTTAAAAATATCGTAACCTTTATTATGCCATTATAAATTAATCATTAAATAAAAATTTATTAAATACATTTCTAATAAAATATGTACTTAATAAGTTAAATTATACAATTAAAATATTATTTTTAATTTATAAACCTATAATTTACTTTTTGGCCCAAAGTAATATTTTTTCATAAAAATATTTTTATGCATAATACATTTATTAATTTAAAATTAATTTCTATCACTTTAATAAATTTAATATTTTTAATTTTTTATCATATTTTTAATTTGAATATTAAAATTATTTACTAATTTTAAATTCATTTTTTTAATAATTCACCAAGTTTAAAAAAATAGTTACGATGGTAAAAAGGTAATTATGGTAAAAAGTTAAGCGATGGTAAAATGCCAAAATATCTCAAAAAAATAATTCCTTCTTTTGGTATATGATTGGTGGATCAACCAAGACTCACCCCCTATACATTATTTTCCACATTATGGTACACCTTCCTCTGAATATGACATGGGTTTAATATAATCTTATGAATATTTACAAAAGTGTCACCTCTCACATTTATAAAATCAGCCCCTCCCGACCCCACTTTTTCACACTCAAAATTCTTATAGACCAAAAAAATTTACCCAAGATCATTCCCAACTCTATATCACATGTTATATAGTTCTGTGTCCCACCAAAAGGCAATTTTATGAAGGCTCAATTATTTTTCCCATGGAGTAAGTTCAAAACTCCTAAAAACACATATTTTATTTCTATTCCATTCCTTATTATAATACATCCTTAAATTTATTTTATCCCGGATTTAATAATTATATAGGTATCAAAAGTTTTCAGAATTTTTATTATGTGATTAGAATCATAATTTTCTACCAACCTCACAACCATTTGAAAAATGAAAATGTCTCTTATGCTTACATGCAGACTATCAACTCCATGAATGATGTATTTAATTTTTCATCTCCACCAAAAATGGATGAATATAATAATGTATTTAATAATAAATGTTATATTTATTAAATAATTAAGATTATATGATTATAATATTGATCTACACTCCTTCCCAAACTTTCACTAGTAAAATAAAAATATCACATGTGTGTATGTGAAGACTATTGCCTCCTTGGATGATGTTTTTTTTCATCATTGTCTTACAATTTTAAATATTATAATATATTTATTAAATAAATATTATCTCAATGAAATTATTATTATTATTTATATATAAATAATTATCTATGTTCCTTTCTTTCTATCTATTGAAAAAATAAAACTGTCACACCGGTGTACGTGTAGACACCTCCTCCATGGATGACGTGTTTCATTTTTCGTCATCACTTTACATGGATGATTCTAAAAATTTATTTTATAAAATTATATGATGTTAATTATTAATAAATTTCATGAATATTTTTATTAATCTAAGACACAAAAAAATAATTTTTATTATAAATTATACTGTTCATATTGGTAAACTACCGGAAACTAGGTCATCATCGCTTTTAATCTTCATAAATTGTAACTAGAACTCTCATGTAATGAAAAAATAAAAAGATAAATAATTAGGGGACTTATATTATTATACCTTCAAAAATATTTTAATTGCAAAATTTTATTCAAATAATAGGGTTGGAGATCACCATTATAAGACATGCATAAAACAAACAAAATTACTAACATCTAATGATGCAAAAATAAATATATAATAAATGACAAAATCATAATGCATGGTTATAATTAAGGATTGGGAAGGTTAATATGTATTAATAATTTAATAAAATTATTAATTAAAATTTCTACATTATTATAGAGTAGTTTAAAGTGATTTCTTGTAAATCTAGAAACAAAGTAATGGTTATTCATCTCAAACATCATGTTTTTAGTCATGATTAATATTTTGCACTAGTTTTTATTTTTATAGTGTATATACTACCATGAAGTATTATTTTATCATTATTAAATTTAATTAATTATAATTAAATATCCTCTTAATTGTTTCTCTTTCTAAGGGTTATGATTCAAAAGTTACCAAAGAAAAATCGGTTTTCTAATCTCACTTTTATTTATTTAAGATAGATTCCGAATTCACTACGTATTATATATTTTATAGAATATATAATACCTTATATAAGTTTCTTTTAATAATTTAATTGAATTAGAAATATTAAAAAATTAATCTGAAGTTATATATTTCATTTGATTTCAATTCATGAGATTCCAGTATTTTATGAGATTTTTTACTCTAATATCATATATTCCACCCTAATATATTATTATGTGCTAATTTCTATTTATATATAGGTAAAATTTATTTTTTAATTCCAAGAATATTCCTTCATTTATTTACTTTACTTAAAAGTATAACGTTTTTTAAAATAATTTTTAACCACAGTAAAGACTATTTTTATTCCATATTCTATACCTTATTTAAAAAAATCCTTTATTAATAACTAATCCAAATATATTTTTTAACATTTTATATTAATTTTTATCCTTACTTATCTTCAAAAGAAATTTTTATTTTCCTTATCAATGATGTGGGTTTCATTGAAGGTATTTTTAAAAATAAAATTGGTTTTAATTTCATGGTCATACATTTTATCTTCCATTGAAAATTTTTTATAGAACTATTGTTTCTAATTAAGTGTCCTTTTTTATTTATTTTCCATTTTATTTTAAAATTTTATTTATGTTACCTTATTGATAATTATATTTACAGTAACTCGAAACATCATCATTTTAAAACAATGTTAAAATATTTTCTGAAATCTCTTTTTATGATTTCATCAATATTTTCTTATTTATATCCAAAATATCTACCTTCTTAAGAGTATTATTTCATGAATAAAAATCTAAATTTTATTTTGAAATAATCCTTTTGTATGATTTAATTTTAGCTAATAACTAATCTGACTATTGATTTTATTTCATTTGATACCATTAGGAAATGTCATGAAACCAATTTTCCTTATATGGGTTCTTCATTATATGATATATAATTGATTTTTTGTGCAAAAAATTCATATAGTTCATCGTTATGAGATTATTGGGGTTATATTTATCCTTTTAATGCATTGGTAAATTCCAAATCCCATGAGATCAAGATGGTATGGGCAAGGTTATCCAAATCCCAAGGGTACTGAAGTGGTTATATCATGCCCAAGGATACAAAAGAGGTTATCCCAAGATCAAGGGTACATCAGTGGTAATCCCAAGACCAATGGTACGTGTATGGAAATCTAAATCCTAATAAGGTTTAAATAGTAGAAAAACCAAACAAACAAAAAACATATGTGGTTAAACCAAGCCTCCTAATGTTATACATGTGTTGGATTACAATATAATACATATATAATGTAATTCTTTCAAATATGTATGCTTATACCACATTTCTCTTCTATATTACAATGTTATACTGCATGGAGTATGATTATTATCTCAGGTTTCGACACACTTATTCCATGGTATATGTTCAATAATTTCAAATAAAATATTCTTATATTATATGGAAAAATATTATTGGTTTACATTTTGAAATATATATTTTTATCTCACTCTCATATTTCAAATATTCTTATGTTGTAACCCTTTTGATGAGTCATTGATATTCTTTCCCTTTAATGGGAATTTTATCCCAACCCTTTCTTATGTTTTCCATTCCACAGTTTATGAAGATGATTATAAGCAATGAGATATCTAGAAGGGAGTCTAGTATGGTGTGTTTATGGATAATTGTTCACAAAACATTACAAAATGTGTTTTTTATATAGTTAATATCAAAAAAATCTAACACTAAAGATTCTAGGGATTTTGTGAGAATATTATGAAAAGTAATTTCAATTTGTTGAATATACATGCTTATTGTCGATTATGTCACTTGGTATCAAATGTAATTTATAAAGTATGTGTTTTAGCACCAAACCCGGGAGTGCGGGTCAAGGTTAACTCAGATACCTAGACAAAGATACAAGGTAACCTATTTCTAGAACCCTAACTGAGAATATAATAATATCTCTAGAAAACCCTATAGAGAAGAATCCTTCCACAAGTTCATCTTCTAGGAAAGTTCACCCCCACCCCCCTTTCAGGGAAAAAATCACCACTCGATTTCCCTAAAAACTGACCCACCCCATCTATTTACAGAGGTTATCCATAATAAATATATATTTATTCTAGTGACACCACATTTAGATCTTAATAAAATTCCATATTCTTTATAAGGGAAACTAGCTAAGCACTGTCACCTCAACCGATCTAATCCTAAAATAGAGAAAACTCTACATTATTTAATGCCTCTCCCATAATAGTTTAGGGTTATATAATCACATCTTATATATTCAACACTTAATATTTCATCTGGAATCATCTTATACTACATTAACACCTTAGTTAAATCTTAGGAAAACAAAATCGTATATATTCTTTTCCACTTATGTATCCTGAACATACAGCTCTATTTCATCATATGCAATCAAGTGTCCCCCAAGTGCATGCACCAAGAACCAATTTACTTATCAATTACAACACATAGACACTCCTATTATTACCACTATTTTTTTACTTTACAAGTGTGTGTGTACAATATCTATCATGTTTTGTATGTGTAATTCTGAATGAGTAATCATTGAAATTCTAAAATTTTACTAGTATATAGTTCCCAAACCTAATAATATCCTCCTTGATAATTTTTTTCATAGGTTATTTATAATAATATCTCACTAGTAGATAATTATTAAGGATTAAATACATCTTATCTCCCACTTACAAACATTATATTCTATTATAGCTTCCTTCATAGGTTCATCATATCTCCCCATAATGCTTCTAATAATCTGAGACCCATTGAGGGGGGAAAAGAATCCCAAAAATTTCTTAGACATTCAACACTCATTTTATTCTGAAAAGACATTTAGAGTGGCCCCATGATGTCTCTTAAAAAGTTAAGATACATGATTAACATTTCAATATTCCTAATATCTATAAATAACTTGCATCATGTACCATATCCATGTTCACTCCTTCTGGACCTTTATTTTCAAAACCTTTCCACTAAGATTCTGTAATATGAGAGCATCCCAGAACATTTGTCTTCAGTGATAACCTCAAACCTATCCTCCATCTAAAATTTATTCTAGGAATTCTATAGAGACATAATTTATGAAAACCCACTAAAATAGTTTATCACCATTCAGTCACCACTTTCTACTAAAACATAGGCAAGAAGGTTACTTTTCTCTCAAAGCATTCCAGCCTAGTTGTGATTCTTCCAAGAATCCACCCCAAAACAAAGGATATTCACACCTTCAAATAACTATCTATAAGTGGTTTAAATAGAGTGTGAAACATTATTTTTATACCCAATTATTAGAAAAAAATAGTCTTGGGACATTAATCAGTCCCTTTACCCTTAAAGAAGTGATAATGATAAAGTTGAAATCATGAAAAGAATTTATAGGTGATAAAATAAAAAAATTATACCATTTTGAACTAGATTTTATTTGAAAGTTCCTACCTATCACACCCTGACCTAAATTTCCTACATAATTTAATTTTATTATCAATATTAGTTTTTATATTAATTTTGTTATGATTTTTTTGGGTGTTTTAAGGTGACATGGAATCGGTCCGTGTAGCTTGGGTGGAGCTAGGAGTTTCGGGAGGCTCACAACAGCCTCCCCTACACCATGGTGTCAAACGTATTATTATCATGGACAGACCACAAGAATAACCGTGGTGTAGATATCCCTTAAACAAGTTGAGGGTGGTCCTATCTTAAATAGTGAGGAAGGAACCAGACCATAGTTCTCCATGCGTGCTTTTTTTGGCTTATCCTAGTAGAGTAGCACCACACTGTGGTCAATGTGGTCCATGCTTTAGTGAATCCCATTTTTATAAAATTGAAATATAAATTTATTAAAATATCCTACCCTCATTTTTAACCAAATTGAACACTTATAACCCTCTCCTATAATCTTGACATGTCTAGGAGGCTCCCTCAGATGTGTGACACCCCTAGTTAGTCTTATTCTCATCATATAATTTCAAGGATATTTAATCTAGGTAGGATTTCGTTTTTCTTATCATCCCTCTTCCCATTTCCTCTTATCCTTTTTTGTTTCCACCCTTATTTTGTGCATGAAATGAAGGAAACCTAGGTGATTTAGGAATTTTGTTTTTTTGTTTTAATCCAAAGGGTGTTCCATTTGGTCATTGAGAAGTCCTATTACTATATATCAGGGTTTTTCTTTGTCTTAACTAGATTGAACTAGGTTTACCCATATTTGGCACATTAATTTTAGAACTTTTGTTTTCTTAGATTTTAAAATTATGTATTTGATAACAAATGGTAGTGTTGTGTATTTTTATGGGATTCATAGAAAAATAATTTTATTTCCACTTAGTTCTCAAATATAGTGGAGAGTCTTTCTATTTTTGTTAGTGGTTTAAATATTCATTCCTATAACCACGCAAACCATGTGTTTGAGAAATTTTGTAAATAACCCATATAGTTGAATTATATTTTTTTTAAAAACATTAATTAAATTTAGTTTTTAATTGGTTCTTATGTTTTACATACTTTAAATTCCAATTATTTATACAGGGTTTTAAGATTGGTTTTAAAAATAAATTTGAGGTTTTTGAGTGACTATTGACATATTTATTATTCATATACATAAAAATAGATATACATATACATATATATATATATATGTTTATATAAATACACAATATATTATTCGAATTTTTGTAGTGAGAGGAATGTGTATGGGTGTGAATTTATATGAGTATAACGATGGAGAAAAACTTGTGAATTAAAATTTGGCAATAATAAACATTTTTTAAACCAGTTTTTATGTAAATTTATAAATCAAATTATAAATACTTTGTTAGAATGACATACCTTAACTATGATGCTTTCTAATGTTTTTTTTAATTAATTAATGTCGTGTTATGATGTAATTGATGGTTACTATATACCACATGTGTATTTTACATGTTTTACTTTTATTTTTGGAATATAATAGCCTTAATAAGAATGTGTTATTTCATAAGTGGAGTGATTTTTAATGGGTTGGCTGAAAAGTGGTTAGAACATGATAACCCTAGGTACTTAGGTTGGATATAAAATATAATTATTCCTATAAAATGTCTCCCACATAAGGATTTTGTCTATAGAACAACACTAACTAAATAACATGATGATATAGATTTGGTTTCCACTAGAACATTGGCTTCATCCTCTGTAGTGGATTGTGCATGAAAATAGTTATATATGATTCGATCGATAAGAGTACATGGATCCCATAATGATTCCCTCTCCTTAGTTTCTCTAGGGTTTTCCAAAGGTGCTTACTCTTGTACACTACTTATTTTATGGTGGTATATTAGTTATTACATTTGATTTTCTTATATTATAGTTCTCATCAATAATTTTTTATTTTTCTTGTTTGTTCTTGTTCACTTTTTAAAATATTTTCCGAAAATCATAAAAATAATTCTATAAAAGGTATTGAAAAGTTTTTTTAGAATGATATTTTTCAATTGCTACGGTATAGGATGATCAAATAATTTATAGTGAATTTTTCGTTTAAATGAAATAAATGAAATCAATATCTTTTGGATGTTTGATTTTATTATAAAATTATAAACCTATTTTCTCTTATTATATTCAAATGGGAATGATAATTTGACTTTTATTAAAGGCGTATGCATGGGGCTATATTGGTGGGGACCTTCTGGGAAATCCTATTCTCACAAAAATATATATATTTTACTTTCAGGGTCTGTAAACTTATGATCTCTCTTGGGGTGGTTATCATTTTTATATTGGATGTTAAATCTTGTAATATAGTGACACAACTTTTTATTACATGACAATAAATTCATTTTTAAGAAAAAAACATAATTATGATAAAATTTAGGATCCAAATGTTTAGTATCTTGGAAAAATTAGGCACATGCATCATTTGTACATAATAAAACATAAAAATTATTCAAAACCTTCTTCTTTGTCCTCTTAAAATCACTCATGCATTCTTTATGACATGTAATCACCTGAGGATATACATAAAAGAAATAGGTGAACTAAAATCCCAGTGAGGGGAGGAGTAATGGACCTAAATTAATATTACATGTGTGAGAATAATCAACATAATCAAATCATAATAATTGAATAATAATCATAATTATGATGAAAAAATTCATGTAATGTGTCATGTTCCAAACAATCAAACATCATAACCTATTATTCAAATACAACACATAGTTGTAAACAATGTTATAATCATATTCACACATAACATATTTGAATAAATCATAACATTGTAATTGTAAAAAAAATTAGAATTTTGTGCATGTGTAATACACCAAATCTAAATAGATATATCACACTAAAAATGCATTAAATGGATATATAATTATGGTCTCATCCATCACAGTAGAAAATTCCCATAATTATGCATTCCATTTGGAAAGATAAAATATAAAAATAATATTCATTAAATAAATTCAGGGAAGTTAATGGTTTTCATAAAGTATTTCACTTATCATACTTCATGGAATAACCTTTGGGGTTCTCAATTGAATAAGGGAGATCTTACTTTTTAATAAATGAATCTTTTTCCTTGAATAAGAAAGAACTCAGTAGGAGAAAGAGATGTGTTATGGAAAAATGAATTGTTTTTTATAAATATTTTAATTTAACGTAGAAATAATTTTAGCAGGGTAGAAACATGTATATACAAAGAAAGAGAAGCTAAGGAAAATTGAAAAAAAATTGAAGGATATTTGAGGAATATCTATTCTAAAAATTATGTGAAAGAGGATATAACCCAAAACAAAGGGAGTTGGGTTTGAGAATTCCCTTACATTAAATCCATCTTTATTTCATCACTTTTACACCTCCAAAATAACAAACATAGGTTTAACAAAAACATGGATCAAGAAGTTAATTATGTTTATTTTTTAAAAACATGAGAAATTATAATAATTTTTTATTATTCCTTAATTCCCTTTGTTAAAGGTGAAACATTTTGATGTTATATTTTCCTTAAAATGTTACATATTTATTTGATTTAATGATAATTATTAATTGATATTTATGAATTATTCAGAGTTACTAAAAAATAATAAAAATACTTATATCTATACAATTATATATTGTAAATAATTTTTTATGATCATCCACAATGGTTGTTATAATAAAATAGTAGGTATCGTCCTCATGGGAGGTTAACCAACTATAAAAAAGACACTACAAAAAGGTCAATAAAAAGAAGATAAAAAATACTAATACATAATAAATACAATCATTACACTATTTTATCATAAATAATTTTATTTTAACATACTAATCAAATAATATTATTACATTTTTGTTCGAAAATGTTATAGTAAAATATGAAGAGAAAAGTAAAATGATAAGAAAAGTATATGAAAACATGAAATATTCTATGTGTTACTTATTTCCTATGTCACTAAAATCATTCAGCGACTAAAGTTGAGTGGAATAAGAACGTCCTTATTGATGATAAGGGGATTAATAGATATTATTTGGGAAGACCATTGGCTTTGGTAAATGTAAGTCAATTGGTTTCTGAGTGAGGTGTGAGGGGTTATTTATACTTGCGTTGGGGGGTATTTTTGAGTTATAATATTGAATACAATATTTTATCCAAGGTAAACCTGAAAATAAAAATATTATTGACATTAGGAAATATATTTTAATTAAATAAAATAATTCTTATTCTTTCAAATACTATATAATCTAAAATTATTTTTTCAATAAATATGACAAATAGAAAAGTGATAAAACATTATTTTAATGAATTACTTTATACTTTAAACTTTGGAAAATAATGTTTTATGTTTGGAGAACATGTTCATTGTATCTAAATTACTTATATATCTCATTAATTTTTTTTTTCTCTGAGCCAATATTTTAGGAATTTATTAGCTCATTATTTCATCATGAATTATGTTATTTAAAACATACGATTTATGAAAAACATTGAATGTTTACTATTCAACAAGAAATTGAAGTATTTCATAAAATTTCCAAAAACATGTAACACCCGAGACTTTTATGTTATATAAATCGTCAAAGGAATCTTTTTCTACACAAAACTTGCTTGGCTTGCTTTACACGCAATCGCGACCTTCCTCGATAGCTTGCGTCGTACGCAATACCGAGTTTCACTAAACAACATTATGCTATTAAAACTAGCCGTTATGAATAGTAATAACCACATTTTAAAATTTTATAAATTTTATTTTTCAAAATGGACTTCATTTTTGGACTCAGAATATCGAAATTAGCCTAGGGTGAAATTTTGGTATTTTTCTGAAAACTTTCAATTTTTGATGAATAGTGAAACCACTAAGTGGTAGGTTAAAAACTGAATTTTGCATAAAACTTAATTTTACCACTTCTGTGAATGGAATTTCGAAAATCCGAGAGACACGGTTAATATCAAGGACTAAAATGTGGTTCAATGAGATAAAAATAATTTTTCGTGAATAGTAACTTTTTACTTTTTTTTACCGCGGTTAATAGTAAATAGGGTAACTAAGGGTAAATATGATATTAATATTACCCTAACACATGTCCTAATTCTATTGGACAAGTGTAATTCGACCAAAAACAAACTTAGGAATAAAATATGACCATTTAGGCCCACTTGGATTAGATTAGGACATTTATTATTAATTTATTTAAAGAAGGGTTAAAATAGTTAAAATCAAAGTTTAATAAGTAAAGAATTTTTAATATGGGGTTATACATAAGATAAATTCGACTATAAATATTCATTAGAAATATAAAAAGATTTCCTACATAATGGTATTTTATTTGTAATTTTTAGACATTAAATAATGTAATTTATTTATGACACAAAGATGATGCAGTAATTATCTTATTAATGAAATATTGACATAATTGAAGTTATAAACACCAAAATAAATGTAATTTGAGACTTTTTATGAATTCAACTAATTTTATAGGTTACTATGATATATTAATGTTGATTTAATCAACTTGGTTAGAACATATAATTCTTTTATGAATTTCACAAAAATCATATATCAAATAGTGTCAAAATTGACACAAAATAGTTTTTAAATCAAATATTATATTATTAATTGTTATTTTATTCCTAAAAATCTAAGGTTCGGCCAAATGACTTAGATAAGGATATATATTTTAATAATAAACAATTTGGGGTTCGTTTGGCATGTTATAGTAAGTGTATTAACCATATAGTGAAAGAAAACAAAAAGACATGGTAAAAGTTAAATTATTTAACTTAGAGTTAAATCTAATTGATAAGGTTAAAATAATACCCTAAACTTTTCTAAATCCTATTGGTTGATAGGATTTCGACCCTTCCCCACTTTATCTTCGAAATAAGACCCTTTGGAACCATTATAAACCGATTTTGACTTTAATATAAAATAATATTTTGAGATATTCCTAAGGTGCCCCTCTCCTCCCTTATAAAAGGGCACCTCCTCCCCCTCCTCCTCACACCAAATTGAGCACTCAAGCTCGGCCAACCCCTGCCATTTTCTCCTCTAAACTTCCCTAGAATAATCCTAGAGGTCCTGGTCTTCTCCAAAGACCAATCTTAGTTCCTTAAGTGGAGGATTCAAAGAAGCGTTCCAAAGAAGAGGTAATATCCATTACCGATCTTTTCAATTTCTTTCTTCTTCAACTTCTTCTTCTTTAGTTGTTTCATGATAAAGTAATAACATCAGTATTACTTACATACTGATATGTTATTATAAATATGAAACAACCCTATTTCACCTTCTATCCATCCTACGGAAAAATGAAATCACCACGCGTGCGTACGTACGGAATACCGTCTCCACGCCGCGGTGTAATCTATTTTCCACCATCACCTTACAAGGATGGTTATAATGGTGTAATGAGTAACTAAATATGATTATTATGAAGTAATATTGATACTGAAATAATATATACTCCAATAAAATTCCACGATCATAGGAATGATATCATCACTCGTGCGTACGTACGGAATACCGTCTCCACGATGTGATGCGACTCGTTCTACATGATCTTCATTTAATAATGATTATATAAATGAATTTAATGAATGAATATGGTATATAATACACTAATACCATTCTGGAAATGAATTATCTATAACCTAAAGATAATAATAAGAATTTATTCGACAAAACACGCATAAGAACAAAAAGTTATAAAGACCCGAGTAACAAGTAACAATGAAATATTACAAACAAGAAGCTAATAATATGACCATATATGATATCATATAAATATGTATGATTCTGGAATAAGTCAATAACATTATTTAAACCATTATACAGGAGCTTCGGACACGTACAAAGCTAATCGGACCTAAGGTAAGGGAAATATCACAATCTCATTTTTATCCGAGATTGTTTATTCGTAAGTACTTACTGGGGTGTATTTTATCATCCACATCCATGTTCCCTCAATATGAAATATTGTTTCCATCCACTTTCAATAGTTTAAATCCAATTTTACCCTTAGGTGAGTTTTTAGTAAAGAATATGAAAGGAATCTTTTGTCGTTTTTCCGTACGAGGTACTTTTTGACTTTTCCGACAAAAGTACGAAGAATGTTTTTTTAACTTATACGGCATGAATGGATTTTTAAAACATTATTTCCAAGAAGCTTCCTTTACATGTTTTCAAGTTTATTTTTAATCAACTTCTTTTAGTTTATAATTGTATGACATGTTAAGAAAAGAAAAGTGTTTTTGAAAAAGAAAGGATATTTTCCTCAAGAATGGAGTTCAAGTGTTTTATCAAAATTATTTTCCATCTAAGATAATAAAGGGTTCTGTTTTTATCCCTTTAATTACATTGATTTGATAATGTTGTGAGGGAATTATTTTTATGAAGTCATTTGCCTTATATGATTTTATGATGTCATGATGTTTCAAGAATCCCATTTTTGTTACATGTGTTATGCGATGATGTATGTTTTATGATTATGTGGGACACATAAGAAAGGATTCATTATAAGATGGGTGGGACCTATATCTCCCTCCAATGCATTGGGTAAAGATTTTATATCTCATGAGATAGACATGGCTGGAACGGAAGGTTATTTCAGTTCAGTGATACAGGACTGAAACGAGGAGTGAACTCGGTTCAGAAAGGGACTTTGTCCACTAAGATAGTCTTGGCAATGAGTCATGACTAACAAGAAATGATTTTCCATGATTGTGTGTGCATGCCACAAAGTTTCAAGTTTTATGTTATGATTATGGGGATCTCATTTTCACTTCTATGATTTATTCCATGTTAAGATATTATGATCTCTTTTGCAGGTTTTGATTTTCAAAAAGATATGATATGATTTTTATTTCCTTTATTTGCCCTTGCTGAGCATTTGAGCTCACCCTTTTATGTTTTCTTTTCCCCAGGTCAGGAAGATGGATATTAAGTAGAATATGCTAAAAGGGACCCTAGATATGATGAAATAAATGGGAGACACTGTAGAAGATTTATGAACCAGTTGTTTATGTTTCCCAATTTCTAAAGACACTATACCTATACGGTCCTTTGTGGTTTTGTCATATGTTGTAATAAGTGTGCTTCAATTTTTGAAGTATTAAAAATGTATGTGAAGTGTGGGTCGTTATAGTTGGTATCAGAGGAAAGGTATAGTCAACCTTTGGAAACTAGGATCTGAAAGCCTTAGTAAGAACCCTAAGGATAAGTCTAAGCATAGAACACAATCTTAGTGTTTTAGAAATGGCCATGAATAACCTAGGATAAGACCATAAGCATGAAAATTTTATTCTTGAATTATGTGGTTTCCTATTATAATTAGTGTTGCTCACACTATTCTTCTTGGTTTTAGTCAATGGCTAGAACCCGAAGGAACCGTGTTAATGCGGAATGCGATGGGCAATGCAATGATTGTCCCACTGAGCAACCAAACGATATGGGAGCTGGAATGCAAAATCTTGTAGCCATGCTCACACAACTTTCTCAAGCTATGAATCATGCAGGATTTCCAAACGAGCAAAGGAGGGAGCAACATTCTGTTGAATCCTTCATGAGGCAGCGTCCACCTTCTTTCAGCGGGTCTACTGATCCATTAGTTGTTGAACAATGGATTAGTACTACTGAAAATATATTTTCAGTTCTTCAATGTTCTGAACATGATAAAGTCATCCTAGCAGTGTACCGTTTGGAAGGAGATGCTGATCAATGGTGGAATCTTGTTAAGAATACGAGGCAAAGGGATGAAATTGAGTCTATGGAATGGGACGAGTTCAAGAACTTATTTTTCAATAAGTACTTCCCTCGTATTCTCCGAACAAAGATGGAGAAAGAGTTTCTTGAACTGAAGCAAAGGGATGATGAATCTGTTGGTACCTATGAAGCAAATTTTACAAGACTTGCAAGGTACGCTTCTTGTATTATTATCCAACCTGAGAGTAAGATCGATCGATTCTTTAGTGGCTTAAAACCAAGTCTTCGAAGGGCGTTAGCCATAAGAGACTTCAATAGCTACGAGGAAATCGTTCGATGTGCTCTCAAAGTCGAGATGGAGATTGGAGTAACCCATCAGTCACATGGGTTTGATAAGAAGAGGAAGATGGAATTCAAAGAAAAATCTAAAGAGCACACGGAAAAGAAGATGAGCTTTTCCTTATGCTCAAAGTGTGGAAAGAAACATGGAGGGAGTTGTCTTAAAGGGACAAGTAAATGTTTTAAATGTGGAAAGGAAGTTCATCGGGCATTTGAATGCCGTGATAATGGGAAGAAGATGTCTAATGATGCAAACAAAGGAAGGGATACACAGAATGAACCTACTACACTTCAATGTTTCAAGTGCAAGGAGATGGGGCATTATGCCAATCAATGCACAAATCCAAGGGTTGATGATGATGGTCGACGTCAACAAAATCTTAAGGCTAAAGACAAAGGAAAGTCACATGCAATTTCTATCAGCGATGTGGAGTACGATAACGATGTGGTGAAAGGTACACTTACCATCCACTCTAAAGTAGCAAATGTTTTATTTGATTCTGGATCCACCCACTCTTTTATTTCTGAAGACTTTTCTAAGGGTATCACCGTATTACCTCAACAATTAGATGTTGAGTTAGCCGTGACAACACCTAATGGCACATCAATCGCATCAAAAGTTTATAATTCTTCTCCAATCGAAGTTTGGGGGAAAGTGCTTCCTGCAAATCTTGTGATCCTTCCTTTAGTGGAATTTTATGTGATTCTTGGCATGGATTGGCTTTCTCTACATGGAGCTCATATCAATTGCCAAAGAAGGGAAGTCACATTTCATATTCCAGATCAATCTACGATCGTATACCAATGCAAGGATGAACATAACCTTCCAGTGGAAATTTCTTCCATATTATGGGTATTGATTCCACTAAATGAAGGTTATTTATCTCAAATGGTTGGTGAGAAACTCACGATTAAGAATATGCCCATTGTACGGGAGTTTGATGATGTCTTTCCGGAGGAATTGCCGGGTCTTCCACCAAATCGTGAAGTTGAGTTTTCAATAGAACTCGTACCGGGTGCTTTGCCTATTTCAAAGACACCTTATAGAATGGCCCCAATTGAGTTGCAGGAATTGAAGAAGCAACTCCAAGAGAATCTTGATAAGGGATTCATACGCCCTAGTGCGTCACCTTGGGGAGCACCTGTTCTATTTGTTAAGAAGAAAGATGGATCAATGAGACTCTGCATTGATTATCGAGAACTTAACAAGATCACTATCAAGAACAAATATCCTCTCCCACGCATTGATGACTTATTTGACCAACTACGCGGAGCTCAATACTTTTCCAAGATTGATCTTCGTTCAGGGTATCATCAATTAAGGGTCAAAAGGGAGGATATACCAAAGACGGCTTTCCGTACAAGGTATGGACACTATGAATTTATAGTGATGCCATTTGGTCTTACTAATGCCCCTGCTATCTTCATGGATCTAATGAATAGAGTCTTTAGAGACTATCTTGATCAATTTGTGGTAGTCTTTATAGACGATATTCTTGTCTATTCAAAGAGCAAGGAAGAACATGAAGATTACTTGAGAATTATATTGAAGACCCTGAGAAAGGAGAAGCTTTATGCCAAATTTACCAAGTGTGAATTTTGGCTTCAAAAAGTTGCATTTTTGGGTCACATAATCTCAAAAGAGGGGATATCTGTGGATCCAGCAAAAACAGAGGTTATCGAAAGATGGTCGAGACCAACAACAGTAACTGAGATCCGAAGTTTTCTTGGTTTGGCTGGATATTATCGACGTTTTGTAAAAGATTTTTCACGATTATCTAATCCACTCACCAAGTTGACTCGGAAAGGAGTTAAGTTTGTCTGGACAGAGGAATGTGAAGAGAATTTCAAGGAGTTGAAAAGAAGGTTATCCAGTGCACCTGTGCTCACACTGCCTTGTAGTGGAGAAAGGTTTGTGATCTACAGTGATGAATCCAAGAAGGGATTGGGGTGTGTTCTTATGCAAAATGATATGGTGATAGCTTATGCCTCACGAAAGTTGAAAATCCATGAGCAAAATTACCCAACACATGATTTGGAGTTGGCTGCGGTAATCTTTGCATTAAAGATTTGGAGGCATTACCTTTATGGTGAAAGGTGTGATATTTATACTGATCATAAAAGTTTAAAGTATATTTTCACACAAAAGGAGTTGAATATGCGTCAAAGAAGATGGTTGGAGCTGATTAAGGATTATGACTGCTCAATCCATTACCACCCTGGGAAAGCAAACAAGGTGGAAGATGCATTAAGTCGACAAGACCATGCTAGTTTATCCATGATGAGGATCACAAAAGATCCAATATTTATGGATTTACAAAGGATGGATCTTGGAATTATAATGGAAGGGGAAAAATCTTATCTTTCTCAAATGAATGTTCAACCATCTATACATGTGAAGATTAAAGAGGCACAGAAAGAAGATGCCGAGTTACAAAAGAAGGTGAGAAATGTTCCTGAATTCAACCTTGATTGTGATGGGATAATAATGTTTAGGAATCGGGTTTGTGTTCCTCCCATCCCCGAATTAAAGAAGGAGCTGCTGGATGAGGATCATAGTTCTTCATTATCTATTCATCCTGGAAGCACGAAGATGTATAGGGACCTGAAAGAGTACTTCTGGTGGGATGGAATGAAAAGAGATGTTGCTGAATTTGTCTCTCGATGCTTGGTTTGTCAACAAGTTAAAGCTGAGAGATAGAAGTCTAAGGAGATGTTACAACCATTACCCATACCCGAATGGAAATGGGAAAACATCACTATGGACTTTGTCACAGGACTTCCTAAAACATCCAAAGGCAATAATGCTATCTGGGTCATAGTTGATCGTCTTACAAAGTCTGCACACTTCATTACTATTAGAGAGGATTTATCTCTAGATCAGCTTGCCAGGATATATGTAAAAGAAGTGGTAAGATTGCATGGAGTACCACTTTCTATTATATCTGATCGGGATCCGAGATTTACCTCGAAGTTCTGGCGAAGTCTTCAGCATACTCTGGATACAGAGTTGAGTTTCAGCACTGCTTATCATCCCCAGACAGACGGTCAGTCTGAGAGAAAAATTCAAACCCTAGAAGATATGTTGAGAGCTTGCTCTATGGATTTCAAAGGAGGTTGGGATCAACACCTACCTTTGGTGGAATTTTCTTATAATAATAGCTTTCACTCCAGTATTCAAATGGCTCTTTATGAAGCTCTCTATGGAAAGAAATGCAGGACTCCAACTTGCTGGGATGAAGTTGGGGAAAGAAAGCTATTAGGACCTGATCTCGTTGATGAAATGGCAGAAAAGTTCAGATCTATTCAACAACACATAAGAGCAGCTCAGAGTCGACAGAAAAGCTATGCCGACAACCGAAGAAAAGACCTAGAGTTTGAAGTGGGTGATAAAGTGTTCTTACGAATATCTCCCTGGAAGAGGGTTATGAGATTTGGAAAGAAGGGGAAGTTGAGCCCTAGATATATCGATCCTTTCGAAATATTGGATCGTTTTGGGAAGGTAGCTTACCGATTGGCGCTTCCACCGAATCTCTCTCAAGTTCACGATGTGTTCCATGTATCTCTCCTGAGAAAGTACATACCAGATCCTTCACATGTACTCAGCTCAGAAGTTGTACCGCTGGAGCAAGATCTTTCTTATGAAGAACAGCCGATAGAGATTCTGGATCGTAGCGAAAAAGTCCTATGAAACAAGACCACTCGCTTGGTGAAAGTTTTATGGAGGAACCACCAACTTGAAGAAGCTACATGGGAGCTTGAGGATATGATGAGGGAGAAGTATCCTCATCTGTTTGTTGCAAAGTGACGAATTTCGAGGGCGAAATTCTTTTTAAGGGGGGTAGAATGTAACACCCGAGACTTTTATGTTATATAAATCGTCAAAGGAATCTTTTTCTACACAACACTTGCTTGGCTTGCTTTACACGCAATCGCGACCTTCCTCGATAGCTTGCGTCGTACACAATACCGAGTTTCACTAAACAACATTATGCTATTAAAACTAGCCGTTATGAATATTAATAACCACTTTTTAAAATTTTATAAATTTTATTTTTCAAAATGGACTTCATTTTTGGACTCAGAATATCGAAATTAGCCTAGGGTGAAATTTTGGTATTTTTCTGAAAACTTTCAATTTTTGATGAATAGTGAAACCACTAAGTGGTAGGTTAAAAACTGAATTTTGCATAAAACTTAATTTTACCACTTCTATGAATAGAATTTCAAAAATCCGAGAGACACGGTTAATATCAAGGACTAAAATGTGGTTCAATGAGATAAAACTAATTTTTGGTGAATAGTAACTTTTTACTTTTTTTTACCGCGGTTAATAGTAAATAGGGTAACTAAGGGTAAATATGATATTAATATTACCCTAACACATGTCCTAATTCTATTGGACAAGTTTAATTCGACCAAAAACAAACTTAGGAATAAAATATGACCATTTAGGCCCACTTGGATTAGATTAGGACATTTATTATTAATTTATTTAAAGAAGGGTTAAAATAGTTAAAATCAAAGTTTAATAAGTAAAGAATTTTTAATATGGGGTTATACATAAGATAAATTCGACTATAAATATTAATTAGAAATATAAAAAGATTCCCTACATAATGGTATTTTATTTGTAATTTTTAGACATTAAATAATGTTATTTATTTATGACACAAAGATGATGCAGTAATTATCTTATTAATGAAATATTGACATAATTGATGTTATAAACACCAAAATAAATGTAATTTGAGACTTTTTATGAATTCAACTACTTTTATAGGTTACTATGATATATTAATGTTGATTTAATCAACTTGGTTCGAACATATAATTCTTTTATGACTTTCACAAAAATCATATATCAAATAGTGTCAAAATTGACACAAAATAGTTTTTAAATCAAATATTATATTATTAATTGTTATTTTATTCCTAAAAATCTAAGGTTCGGCCAAATGACTTAGATAAGGATATATATTTTAATAATAAACAATTTGGGGTTCGTTTGGCATGTTATAGTAAGTGTATTAACCATATAGTGAAAGAAAACAAAAAGACATGGTAAAAGTTAAATTATTTAACTTAGAGTGAAATCTAATTGATAAGGTTAAAATAATACCCTAAACTTGTCTAAATCCTATTGGTTGATAGGATTTCGACCCTTACCCACTTTATCTTCGAAATAAGACCCTTTGGAACCATTATAAACCGATTTTGACTTTAATATAAAATAATATTTTGAGATATTCCTAAAGTGCCCCTCTCCTCCCTTATAAAAGGGCACCTCCTCCCCCTCCTCCTCACACCAAATTGAGCACTCAAGCTCGGCCAACCCCTGCCATTTTCTCCTCTACACTTCCCTAGAATAATCCTAGAGGTCCTGGTCTTCTCCAAAGACCAATCTTAGTTCCTTAAGTGGAGGATTCAAAGAAGCGTTCCAAAGAAGAGGTAATATCCATTACCGATCTTTTCAATTTCTTTCTTCTTCAACTTCTTCTTCTTTAGTTGTTTCATGATAAAGTAATAACATCAGTATTACTTACATACTGATATGTTATTATAAATATGAAACAACCCTATTTCACCTTCTATCCATCCTACGGAAAAATGAAATCACCACGCGTGCGTACGTACGGAATACCGTTTCCACGCCGTGGTGTAATCTATTTTCCACCATCACCTTACAAGGATGGTTATAATGGTGTAATGAGTAACTAAATATGATTATTATGAAGTAATATTGATACTGAAATAATATATACTCCAATACAATTCCACGATCATAGGAATGATATCATCACTCGTGCGTACGTACGGAATACCGTCTCCACGATGTGATGCGACTCGTTCTACATGATCTTCATTTCATAATGATTATATAAATGAATTTAATGAATGAATATGGTATATAATACACTAATACCATTCTGGAAATGAATTATCTATAACCTAAAGATAAGAATAAGAATTTATTCGACAAAACACGCATAAGAACAAAAAGTTATAAAGACCCGAGTAACAAGTAACAATGAAATATTACTAACAAGAAGCTAATAATATGACCATATATGATATCATATAAATATGTATGATTCTGGAATAAGTCAATAACATTATTTAAACCATTATACAGGAGCTTCGGACACGTACAAAGCTAATCGGACCTAAGGTAAGGGAAATATCACAATCTCATTTTTATCCGAGATTGTTTATTCGTAAGTATTTACTGGGGTGTATTTTATCATCCACATCCATGTTCCCTCAATATGAAATATTGTTTCCATCCACTTGCAATAGTTTAAATCCAATTTTACCCTTAGGTGAGTTTTTAGTAAAGAATATGAAAGGAATCTTTTGTCGTTTTTCCGTACGAGGTACTTTTTGACTTTTCCGACAAAAGTACGAAGAATGATTTTTTTAACTTATACGGCATGAATGGATTTTTAAAACATTATTTCCAAGAAGCTTCCTTTACAAGTTTTCAAGTTTATTTTTAATCAAATTCTTTTAGTTTATAATTGTATGACATGTTAAGAAAAGAAAAGTGTTTTTGAAAAAGAAAGGATATTTTCCTCAAGAATGGAGTTCAAGTGTTTTATCAAAATTATTTTCCATCTAAGATAATAAAGGGTTCTGTTTTTATCCCTTTAATTACATTGATTTGATTATTTTGTGAGGGAATTATTTTTATGAAGTCATTTGCCTTATATGATTTTATGATGTCATGATGTTTCAAGAATCCCATTTTTGTTACATGTGTTATGCGATGATGTATGTTTTATGATTATGTGGCACACATAAGAAAGGATTCATTATAAGATGGGTGGGACCTATATCTCCCTCCAATGAATTGGGTAAAGATTTTATATCTCATGAGATAGACATGGCTAGAACGGAAGGTTATTTCGGTTCAGTGATACAGGACTAAAACGAGGAGTGAACTCGGTTCAGAAAGGGACTTTGTCCACTAAGATAGTCTTGGCAATGAGTCATGACTAACAAGAAATGATTTTCCATGATTATGTGTGCATGCCACAAAGTTTCAAGTTTTATGTTATGATTATGGGGATCTCATTTTCACTTCTATGATTTATTCCATGTTAAGATATTATGATCTCTTTTGCAGGTTTTGATTTTCAAAAAGATATGATATGATTTTTATTTCCTTTATTTGCCCTTGCTGAGCATTTGAGCTCACCCTTTTATGTTTTCTTTTCCCCAGGTCAGGAAGATGGATATTAAGTAGAATATGCTAAAAGGGACCCTAGATATGATGAAATAAATTGGAGACACTGTAGAAGATTTATGAACCAGTTGTTTATGTTTCCCAGTTTCTAAAGACACTATACCTATACGGTCCTTTGTGGTTTTGTCATATGTTGTAATAAGTGTGCTTCAATTTTTGAAGTATTAAAAATGTATGTGAAGTGTGGGTCGTTATAAACATCTATTATAAAAGTTTAAATTAATGATTATAAATATGAAATTAATTTTATCCAAGTAATTCTCTATCATAATAATTTATAATTTTTAATATAAAAAATTATAATTTTTACACAACACATTAAAATATAGTATATTAAAAATGTTATTGTATTTAATTTGAGTTTTTAATCTTGAAATTTATTTTCAAGAATTATAATATTTATATTTTATTAAATAACTCATTATAAATATTATTTATATTACATTTTATTATTTTGAGGTAAAATTTCTATTATAATGGTTATGTTACTATTCTAAAAGGTCAAGTTACTATTACAACCATAATATTACTATTCCAATGGTCATATTACTTTTTATAAATACATTTTTATTCCTTTATGTATTATTTACTAAAATTACTCCAAAGGTTCTATATTTTCCATTTCTAAGATGTCGATGGTTATACAAATATTTTCCTTTCTTTTTAATATGGTCTTTCATGGGGTAATATATCTAGAAGATTGGAATGATCCATGTACTCCCATTATACTTTTTATATTTAATATTTTTTTCCATTTTAATATTTTTAATTTTCATGACTTCAGTTACGGATTAATGTAATGACATCTATTAACGAAATAATGTGTTTTTAGTTTCTCTATGTGTTGTATGTGTATAATTATATATAATTTAACACACATTAATTAAAGAAAAAAATATAATCTATACATTTTTGTAATTACATTAATCCATACTTTATAAATATCATCCCTAAAAATTCAACTCATATTCTCAGTTGATAATAGATGGGGGTCTTTCGATTCATTGTTTCCTTAGGTTCCCACATCACGTCTTCATATTTATAATTCCTATACAAAACATTGGAAAGGTGAGTTATATTGTTATGTATATATTTTTCCCTATATTCCAATATATTAATATGCTTCTCCTCATAATGGAGGTTATTTTCCAATTGTACCACCTGTGGATTCATTACATGTGAGGGATCAGACATGTACTTCCTCACGAAAGATACATAGAACACATTATGAACCTCAACCATGTTTGGTGGAAGTGATAGTTTATATTACACTTATCCTAGGCAATAAATAATCTTAAATGTGATAATATACATAGGTTTAAGATTCCCTTTTTTCCAAACTATGTGACTTTCTTCCACAGTGATGTGCAATGGAAATATTTGTCTCCAACTTCAAACTCCAAGTCCGATTGATAGTTGTTAGCATAGATATTTCTATCAACACTATGTAGTTTTTATATGTTTTTATATGGATTGAACATTTTCTCTCATTACTTGAGAAATATTTGGTTCAAATAGCTTTCATTCAACAACTTCATACCAAAAAGTTAAATTTATACATCACTTCCCATATAAATCTACATATAAATCCATTTGAAAACTCGAGTGGAAGTTTATTTTGTATGAGAACTAAACTAATGGGATATATTGATCACATATAACATTAAATTCTATTAAAAAGGCTCATAGAATGTCCTTGACTGTCATAATATTATTCTAAAATCATAGATCAGTTTGGGGGTGATAGGTCTCTCTAAAATTCAATTCAATATTCAGAAAAAGTTGAATACTTTTCAATAATTTATAAGTGAGCCTTGAATCATGATCAGATATGATAAAAAGTGTCATCCCTTATATCTGTGTCACTTTACATATATATTATAAAGTTTTTCAAGCTATAAATATTTCATAATACTGATGAAGTGGTAAGTCTTGGTGAGTCAGTCCACTAAAACCCATATTTCATTACTTCCTTTCGGTGTCTTTGAAATACCAGTGATATGGTCAATGGTGATGTTCTCCCATTTCCTTGTTGGTATGGGAAAGATTCTTGTCATCACCTTAGACATATGTTTCTCTAATTTAACCAAATAACTTATCATGAACATTGAGGTTAACTCAATGAAATCCTTTTTCATGTTGTCCTCCAAGAATAGATCTCGGAGATCATAGTACATTTTGGTACTTCTAGGATGGATGAAGAAAGGTAAGCTATAAAAATCATAAAATAGTACTTTATTTACCTCTGGTGATATAGTCACACAAATTCTACTTCAAAACTGAATGACACCATCTTTATTTTTTTTGGAATTTATGAATCCTCCCATCCTAAACTACTTCCACCTTATTTTTAAGCTCCATAATATCCCTTTTTACCTCTTTTATATTCTCTTAGATAAATAGTTGGTATATATTTTAGGAAAGGTAGTATGTACTCCAAACTATTATAATTTCCAAATCCATCCATTTCATATCCATAAAGATAGGGTCCTTTCCGTTCAGAATCATGGATATTTTAGTGGGTTTTTTTCTACAAAAAGAATAAGCTACCTTAATCACCTTTTTAGGATGGTAGTGAATAGATCAATTATAGTTTTTGATCCGTTATAACCCTATTTATTGATGTTTTTTCATCTATTTGTGTGTGAATATATAATTTAGAATATTATGCTCTATATATATATAACACTTGTCATCAAATAGGTAGTGTCACTAAATCTTTAAGGAAAATATAACACCTATTAGATTTAGATCATATATCAGGTAGTTATACTCATAGATGTTCAAATCTAATGAAGCATAGGATATCAATTTATTATTCCATATGAGTACATAACCCCAAACTTTTTTGAAGAATCACTATATATTAGAAAAACATTTCAACATGATAGTAATGTGAGTAGAAGAACATTTATTAGCCTCTTCCTGAGATCTTTAAATATTTACGCACATTCTTCCAATCACACGCACTTTATCCAATTTCATGTCAACTTATTTAGGGGGATAGACAATAATGATAAATTTATAACATAATTTCAATAGTACTTAGCTAAGCCAACAAAAATATGGATTTCTATTACACTTTGGTGTCAAGGCCATTCATCAATTTTCATTACCTTAAAAGGGTCTAAATAAATTCCATTAATTGTGATCTCATTACCAAATAATGTGACTTAATACATTTAAAAGTAATACTTTTAGAACATTGGATACAATTTCTCATTTGTTAATGTTTCTATTATAATACTTAAATGCTATTAGTGTTCCTCCTTTTACTTGGAGTAAATTTCAATATCCTCTACAATAACTAAAAAAAGTTCACCAAGGTAGTCTCTAAAGTATTTATTCATTAAATCGATGAATATTTTAGGAGACTAGTAAGTTGTAAGGGCCTCAATATAATATATTAGTGTCCACACATTATATGGAAGTATATCTTCTAAATATCTTCCATTTTTTACCTTAATTTTATGATATTCAAATCAAATATCTCTTTTTAGAATTATTGATCTCCTCTTAGTTGATTAAACATGTTATCAATCCTTGGTAAATAATACTTGTCCTATATGGTGAAATTTTTAAAAACATAAAAATTAATACTCAACTGCATTGATCCAACCCTTTTCTTGAAAAATATTCTAGCCTCGCCACAAGGTGATACACATGGATATATAATCCCTTAATCTAACTTCTCTTAAATCTCTTTCTTTATCTCCTCTAGTTCAATTAGTGTCATACTATAGGAAAATTTAGTCATTGGAGTGGCTCTGAGTATAATATCTATTAAGAAATCTACCACATAATATGGGGGAATTCATGGAAACACTTTGATAAATACATCAGTATACATACATAGAAAGTAAATTTCCTCATGGTTGATAATTTAATTATACTCAACCACTTGGGACATGTATTGTTCTTCACAGGGTTTCATCACCCACACAATTGAGTCATTTTCCAAATTGAGAATCGTGATATTACTTTCATTTGTAAAGGATAATGCGATGGTTCAAAATAGAGAAATATATTTCCTTTTTTATAATAGGTTATGTGAGTTTTATATAAAAAGATCCTATTCATGTCCACCATAACATCAAATTCTCCCAAGGAAATGATTATAAGATTCACTAAGAGAATCTTGCCACAAACTCTAATAGGAGGAGAGTCCAACACTTAGGTTTCATTGATTGCACCAACATGTATTTTTATTGATATCTCTACTTCAATGAATCAAGTTTTTTTCAACAGTTATAGAAAACTTGGGGGATATAAAATAATGTATAAAATCATATTAAAGTAATAGATCTTCTATTCTTGAGTGAATAGTAATTGTACTCTGTATAAATTTATTTTCATTTTCCACATTAGTAGTGATGATGGTGTAACATTTTCCTTATTTCTTCAATTCTGTTGGTTATTAACATTGATTTCCCTTAATTACTTATGGTTTATTACATAGAAATTAAAAATTCCCTTGCTCTCTATAGTTGAAGTGTTGTAAAATAGCTGGTTCATTTGGAGGTATCTTTATTTCCTAAATCATGTTATTTAGCCTCTTCATGTATCTTAAAACATAATTATCTTGGTGGTATTCTCTTCTAAACTTTAATAATTTCATTTTCCCTTTGAGGAAATTCCCATGATTTTTATTCCCATATTTTTGATATGTGGTGGAAAGATCTTCATACCTCCTTTTTCATTTTATCTTTTAAATTTAGACTTTATCTCTATTTTAATATATCCATAACCATGGGACTATTATCTGAACACCATATCTACTTTTAGAGAACATCAGTATACTTATTAGTAACTCCCAAGGTCTAATATTGTTAGTTCCTTTTGTTGGTGTGGTTTTAAACCACTTAATGATCTATATATTCTTTTATTATTATTGATAAAAAACTATTTGTGTTATCATACAATCCATGTTAAATTTTACCCTTTAGTTGTGACAGATTAACCCCCCATTTCCCTAATATATAATAACAATCCCCTCAAATTTGTTTTAAAGAGTTTGAGGGAAATAATTGTAAATAAATAAATTATTAATGTCATCCCATTCCATTTCTTCTATGTAATCCTTTGTCTCGGTATTCTCTATCAACACCCTCCATTGATGAGCCTCCCCATATAAAGGATAGATAGCCAAGGTGAATTTCTTATTCATAGAATATTGGAGCATATAAATAATTTTCTCTATTGATTTAACACATATTTCTATAATAATAGGATTATAATATCTGCTAAACATTGGTGGTCATTTATATATAAATTAATCAGTAGATATTTTCTCTTTCTTGGGTGAAGGTGGACATTCGGAATGGTTTAGGTAATTCTAAATACCCATATATAGTTGGGTAATCATCACTATAAATTTTTTAAATCCTCCACCATGGAATTTCGGATATCATTTGTAAAATAATTTAATTATCCCTCGCATGGGTTATTAGTACGGTTTCTTATGGATCCACTATTTTATAATATAGAAAATTTTTTAACAAAAAATAAGACAAAAAATCATGAATAAATAATTTATTATTATTAACAAATTATTTAAAATTTTATATCTTATGGGATCGCTATTTTAATATTTTTTTTCTCAAATTATGCTTCTCAGATCATGTACTTTAATCCTTTTCCAGTATTAAGAGGAATATTCACTTTAATTATATATCCTTCATAATGGTTTTCATAGATCTTGTAATTAAAGAAAGAAAATCACAGAGGAGTTTCAAACTAGATATGAAAAATGTCCATTTTGGCATACACCAGGTGATGATCAAGATAATAGATAATCCAACGTTTTAGGGTTATTAACCATAAATAAAACTGTGTCAGATCCACATCCACTTGTAGTATCCAAACAAGGTTTCCATTTCTCAAAACCCATGCACTATAATAATTTAACAGAAATTATGATGTTTTCCAGTATTTAGACTCATAATTATGGTTTTCACTATCATTTTCTAGTCATAATTCTTATATTAACTAAATCAATAACTAATACCAACTATATAGAATTAAATTTTTCTTACATGACTATTATATTCCTTTTAATATGAATAACATAATATTATTACAATCCACGATCCAAAGATTTAATATCTTGGGTGTATTAGGATTATAAATCACCTGTAAACACTAATTTTTTTTAAAATACTTATAATATATCTTACAAAAATATCTCATGTTCTCTTTAGTATATGTAATAATCAAAGGTATACATAAAAGAAATGGGAGTAATAATATATAAGAATCAATAGTACAAGGGTGATAATAATCACCATCGTCACATCATAAGCATGGAATCATTACTATAATCATTTGGGGAAAAAAATTAATGTAATGTTATATATAGCTAATAATAAAATATCATAACATAGTTTTCAAATTCCATATAAAATTACAAACAAATCTATCATAATGTTCACGCATAGCATATGTGCATAAATCAAAGCATCATTATTTTTAAAAATTAAAGATTAATATTTATTCATAATAAAAAAAATATCATGAGATATGTCAAATTAACCAATGAATTGGAATGATATATAATTATAAGATCACCCATCACATCATAAAATACTCATAATCATGCATTTCATAGGTAAAGATAACCTATAACAATCATAATCATCAAATAAACTCATGGATAGAAATGGGTTTCATAAAGGATTTCACATATCATTCTTCATAGAATAACCTTTTGTGTTCCCAAATAAATAATTTAGATCAAACATTTTCATAGAAATTATTATTCTTTGTAGAAGAAATAAGTCAAGAGAAGTTATAGATGTGTTTTTAAAAAATAATGTATTTTTGAAAAATTAGTATATTTAGATTAGAAATGATTTTGGAAAGGTAGAAACTTGTATATCATAAGAAATATAAGAGAAATAATATTTAATATAAAAATTAAAAATATTAAAGGAATAAACATACTGAAAATTATGTAAAAGAGGCCATATCCCAAAAGAGAGTGAGAGTTGGGTTCAAGAATCCCCATAAATTAAATATTGGTTATTTCATCGCTTTTCTGCCTTATGAATAATAAATATAGTTTTATTAAAAAAATGGAACTGTAATATATTCATTTTTTAAATATTTTTCAATTATTATCATTAAATATTATTCAATAATTCCCTTTGTTAATGTCGAAACTTTTTGATATCGTATTTTCCATAAAATATTTTATCACACATTGATTTAATGATCTTGCTTAATTGGTATTTATATGTTATTACAATTAACTCTAGAATCTCAATAAATTTTTATATTTATAAATTTATATATTATAAATGTATATTATGATTGTAAATAATGGTTGTGATAATTAGATTGTTGGAAATGTCCTCATGGGGAGTTTACCAACCATTGATGGGATATTTTCAAAAGAAGAAGAAAGAGAATTATGGAATATAAATACTTAATGAATATACTCAATATAATAGTTCAACATCATTAATGTAATTTTAACATTCTACTAAATTAATTTTAGAATATTTTGACTTGAAATAAATAGGTAAAAATATTAATTTAAGAGTAAAATGAGAAGATAAGTATATGAAGACATACCCTCTTCTCAATGTTGCTTCTTTTCTATGGCAATAAACACTGTGAGTTCTTGGAATTTAGTGGATAAAAAATCCATAAGGATGACAAGGGGAATAATAAATTGTATTTGGTAATAAATTATTCTTTGCTAAGTGTGAGTGAAGTGGTTTTTCAAGGGTGGTGGGGGTTATTTACACTTGAGGAATGGTATATTTTTTAGTTATAATGTTGATTAAAATTTTATATCTAAGGAAAAAGTAAATTAATAATGTATCTGGCATTATGAAGTATAATTGAATTAAATATCATGATAATAAGACTTTAAAACACTTTATAATATGAATGTAATATTATAATAAAAAAGAAATGTGAAATAATGACACAATAATGTTAAAATAAAAAATTCTGTCTCTAGGTTTTGGAAAATAATTTTTTATGTTTTCAAAAAAAAATTGTGTTTAAATAACTCATTTATTTCATTAAATATATTTTATTCTAATAAAAAAAATTCTGTAATTTATTAGTTCATTATTAAATAATGCATGATGTGATTTAATACATACCATTTATGAAAGAAGTGTGTTTTTACTTCTCACCTAAAAATTGATTTACTTCATAAAATTATAAAAAACACCCATATATAGTTTAAACATTATAATTATTAAAATAAAATTAATTACAAAAAATAATTTTTGAATATAGTCATTTTTAATTTTTAATATAGAAATTTTTGATTTTAATGAAATACATTAAAATATAATTTATTAAAAATGTGATTAAATTTTATATGAATTTTTAATCTTAATATTTAATTTAATGAAATCTTATTTATATATTCTTAAATTAATCATTATAATTCTTATTTATACATAATTTTATTATTTCTTAGATTAACTAGTGGTCAAGTTACTATTCTCAATGATAATGTTATTATTCCTATGGTAACACTATTATTTCAACTATCACATTAATTCCTATAAATACCTCTTTGTTCCTTCATAAATTATTCATTATAATTCCTCCTAAGGTTTGATAATTTACTTTTAAAATATATTGAGTTTTTACTAATATTTTTTTATTTTCAATAGTATTGTTTGTGGTGGAAACACTACCACAAAACTGGGTTTCCACAGTGCCACCCTTTATGAGTGCTAAAAAATCCTTGATAAAGGGAACTTTTAACAGAGATAAAAAAGAACTATTAAAAGTGACCCTTTATCAGCACTTTTTTTAGCACTGATAAAGGCCCCTCCTTTATTATCCCTTTTTTCCATATTAAAGGGGACCCCTTTATGAGTGCTTTTTTTAGTATCTCTGATTGGGGGGATTTATCAACACTTTTTTTAGTGCTGATAAATTTAAAAAAAATCATGAACAATAATATATTTTATATAAGTATATTTATATTGATATATATATATTATATTTTTTAAATATGTTTTTGATAAGTATAAATATACTATTACATTTACTATATAAGATTTTATGTAAAAATAGATTTAAAATATATTAAAAAATATTATCAATTAATAATTTTCTAATTATCATCAATTAATAACCATTTAATAACAATTCAAAGACACAAAAAAAATCAAAAAAAATTAAAAGATCTAAAATAAGTTGAAAATGTAATTAAAATTTAAAATGGCCATAAATTTGGATTCTAGTATCCATTTTAGCTCTACATCATATCAAATAAAAACCTGTGATGATCTCTACATGCTAATGATTAAAGAAAACATTTTTCCACATATTTTAGGTCAAACGGCCCATAAGGCCTCCAAAGCTAGGTTTTTTGTCAGGATACCTCGATTTCTTAACATTTAGGAAGCTATAACTTTTGCATCAGAAGTCCTCTAGGCCTGTACAACATATCATATCTTATATTGCTTCATTTTATTTTATTTGAATGGTTTTGGAGTTGAAACGGTCTTCTGGATTAGAAGTTACGCTCGTTTTAACATTATATGCCTTTTCAGACACACACAAACACATGTGTGTGTGTGTGTGTGTTGTATACATGTATATATATATTTATTCATTTATTATTAAATACACATAAAAAATATATTTTATAAATGTATTTAAAACTAATCTTATAAATATATATTAACATACAAATAAATATACGGATAAAAAATTATAACTAAAAATATATATATATAAATAAATATAAATATATATTAACATATGAATAAATTTATATGTATTAATATATCTAAATATATTTATATTAATATGAATATATTTTAATATATGATTAAATATAACTATATATATATATAAATATTAATATATATTAATATATGAATATATCTATATATTTATATATATATTAATATATGAATAAATATATATGTATTAATATAACTAAATATATTTATATTAATATGAATCTATATTAATATACGAATAAATATAACTATATATATATATATATCATTAAATAGAGAAAAAAACACATGTCTTAGTGGTAAAGGTGTAGGCACGGAAGGGGGTAGGTCGCTGGTTCGAGTTTTGGTGGAAAGAAGTGTGTGTAAGAAAGTGAGAGGGTGTTTCACGGGAAAGGGAAGCGTGCAGGGTGAGAGGGAGGGGGATCTTCCTAGCACTAATAAAATGGGGGATCAAGCACTTTTTTAGCGCTAATAAAAGACACCATTTATCGTCACTTTTTTTAGCACTGATAAAAGTGGCCTTTATCAGTGCATTTCTGAGAACTGATAAAAAGGACCCCCATTTATCTTCTTCTCAATTAACAGTGCTTTTCTAGTGCTTTTAATGCCCATTTATAGCACTGATAAAGGCCATATTTGCAGTAGTGCAATAATTTTTTCATATTGGAATTATCAATGTTTCCCCATACTATATTTGATATTTGATATTTTTCATATTGTAATATTTTTTATTTTAAAGGGTTAAGTTTATCACTAAGGTAATGATATCCATTAATGAAATAAAGTATTGTTAGTTTATCTATGTGTTTTATGTGTATAATTATATATAATAAAACCCACATTTATTCATGAAACAAATATCTTTTATAAAGTCTTGGTCAAAATATGGAGTCATGTGGAAGTTAATCAGGTTTTTAATTTTACATTAGTTTCCTTTATCAAATCATACAAATATAAATTTTCTTGATTTCAGTTATGGTTATTGGTGGACACATTTTATCTTTTAATGTTTCAATGGAAAAAGGGGTTGTTTTGTGGAGTAAAACCGTGGGTGGGATAGGGGGTAATTTTATATTGGTTTGATCTATTTATTTTTTTAATTTTTTAATTAATTTAATATTAGTTTGTTCCCTTCATACTATTGAATGGACATTTGATTCATGGAGTATTCATGCCCATTGTTCTACTTCTAGTTAAAATTATTGATTGGGTGAAATCATTCTAATTAGACACTCTCTGATTCCCTCAAGCTTTTCACCACCTTGGGGAGATTGGGGACATGGTTTGGGGATGTTGTGAGATATATCAAGCATCTAAAATATAGATATATTAGGAAGGTTCCTAAAAAAAATAATATTGAATCCTAGTTTCTCAGGTGGGCCTAGGTTTTAGAGTTTCCCTTGATATTTTATTAGCAATGGTATATTCGATTTTGGATCATAGGAGCTTGAGAAGTTGGTCATGGATGGATGACCATCCACTATTGCTCATGAAGAAACGTAATTTACCATTTGATGTAGATATTTATGTTTTTAATCAGAGTTTTATTTTTTATTCTTTATTAAAGACTTATATGTTTGGAGAGATGATTATGGGAGTTGAAATTGTTCCACACTATGAGTATACACGACATAGAAAATTATTTGGATCCCAAGTGCATGGTTTAGTATGACTTCCTAAAGTGATTAAATAATTGGAACATGGTCATCTAAACCATGTGGCCAATTCATGCACAACCACTGGTCCCTCTTGAATTTTTTTGGCTTTATGTGATGTTATGAATGGGTTTTGATTTGTGTTTAGTAAAGATAAGGTTAGTTTTAAAGAGGAAAATTTTTTGGATTTGAAATTGATAAACAGGGTTTGAAAATTTTAAAGAGGTTTTTAAATGGATTTAAGGAATTTGAAATGAAAAGGTAGGGATTTAGAAATGAAAAAAAAAATTGCTTTTGGAAATTGATAAATGGATTTTAAATGAGTGATTTATATTAAATGGGATCTTTAAAAAATTTTAAGGAGACTTATAAAATAAATTAAAATGGGTTTGAGGTTTAAAAGTATCGATTTTTTTAAAAATAAATTGTGTAATATTCAAAAGGTTTCTATGTATTCTTTAAATATTATAAAATAGTAATATGAGTTTTGAAATAATTTGGATTGTGAAAATGTTATTTTAATTTATTTCTTAGTATTTATTAATAAATTAAAATTTATTTGGTGTGAGTAAAAAAATTTAAAACATTTTCAATGAGGATGTTGTGGGTTCAAAAATGTATTTCTAAGTGGTTATTTAAGGTTTAAAATTTTAAGGACTGTGATTTTGATGTTGTTGTAAAGATATTTTTGATTAGTTGAGGGTTTTGATTATATTGATTTGTGGTTTTGATTCGTTATTTTATGTTAATATTTTTTCATTATTTTTGTTTTGGGTGAAGTTGATTTTCCTTCAAATTTGAATGACCTGTTCTCATGATTTTCAAATTATTTAATGTATTCCTCTAAAAAAAGGTCTTGATTATTGTCGGGTCTATCAGATTAACTTCTATGTGTTTTCTGTTGGATGAGTCTTTATGTGTTTCTAGTCGAGTGTGTTTCCTTTTGTGTCTTCTATGTTTATTTTATGGGTTTTGGATATTTGATGTATTTATTGTGCTATTTTGACTTGGTTGAGGCATCAAAGGGTTTTTTATAGATATGGTTTCTATAAGATATATTTCTAGTTCATTTGGTATGGGAAACACCTTCGGTGCGATTCTTTAGTGACTTATAATCTAACACCCAGAGATTTTTTGAAATAATTTTTTTCAAAATAAATTTAATCTCTTAGATATCATTTAATATATGTAACACTGAGTTTATATTTTTTACATGAAACACAATTTTTATTACGCATTACACACAACACTTACTGTAGCTTTCAATACATCTAACATCGAGTTTAAATGAAGTGTAACAT
The DNA here is from genome assembly GCA_963277665.1 of Viscum album. Taxonomy (NCBI): domain Eukaryota; kingdom Viridiplantae; phylum Streptophyta; class Magnoliopsida; order Santalales; family Viscaceae; genus Viscum; species Viscum album. The sequence goes on from OY728157.1 coordinate 746,363,603, forward strand.
ACTATTGAAATATTATTATTCAATAGAATAGTATTCATATGGCCATTAGAATGGTGGGTATGAATAGGATTAAATAAATTATGAAAATATGGTTTAAAAATGTATATATATAATTAATTATTTGGTGACCAATTAATTAGAAATGAAAATATTTTTTTAAAAATATAAGAAATCTTTTCCTAAAAAACTATTTTTATGCCCAAAAACGTGTTTTTTATTAATAAATTAACAAAATAACTTTTGGTGAATTATTTTATCTGAATTTATATATTATATATAAAATAAAATTATTTTCATTCTTTTTATGTGTTTTCTACACAAGAGATTAGAATAAATCAAATTTTATGCTTAAAACCATATTTTTTAATAAAGTAGGTCTGTCTCCATTTGACAAAATAAACTTAATTTTTGAAATAATAATATCAAATTTATCATAGGGTTAATTTTTTTTATTTTTCTGAAAATATTAATTTTTTGATGAGTAGTGAAAAATACTGGTTATTATTAAAAAACTACTTTTTCATTTAAATAATTTATAAGGTTAATTTTAATTTCAAATGGTTTTAAAAGTAAAATTAGTTAAATTATATATTTTTTAATCCAATATATGATATTTAAATAAATTTCATATTGAATTTTCATATAAAAACATTTTATTCTTTTGAACATTGTCTCTTCAAAAATATGTTTTCTCGTCACCTCTTTGGATTTGATGTTAAATTAAATTTTTCAAGATATGTGATTACAATTAGTTAAAATGTATTCCATGATTATAATCATCACAATTTATTTTATATTATAATTTTAAATTAATTTTTTATCATATTAAATAGTAAAAATAGAAAAAATTAATTACCATAGTTATGATAAAAAGGGGTTTACCTAGTGGTTAAACTAAGAAGATAATGGTTAAAATGACTATAATAATTTTCATATTAAAATTGGATTTACAAATCTAAATATTATCCTTACCAAGATATAATATAAGATCATTTGGAATCCTTTTTCATGGGAATGACTTTATTATTTTGGATTCTTTTGGAAAATTCCAAAGTAGTTTCCAAGTGGGTTCATTTCCCCCACTTATAAAAGTATCCCACCACCCATCCCTTATTCACACATCTCAAGCCATATAGTTTAGCCAACCCCTTCCAAAATACCTCTATAAAATCATTATCCATTTTCTAGAACTGTTGTTCCTCCGAAAATATCAGCACTAGGGTCCTTAATAAGATGTCCAATTGGGGTGTTTCTAAGAAAAGAAGGTTTGAACACATACACAAGAAGTTGAGAATTTATGTAAGGGATATTTTTTTTCAATTTTCCTTCTTTAAGACTTTGTTTATGTTATGAACATATATTATTTTATGTGTCATATATATATCCCATTTTACAAGTAATATCAAAAATTTATTAATTCTTTTCATATTTTATGTCTTATTTTATGTTATTATTTCATGGGGATTATGATTCAATGTTACAAAAGTTGTAATGATTTTTTAGTAAAATATCATCATTTATCTGGCTTGTTTATCCTTATACTTATGATGATGAAATATTATTATCCATCTCTCAATAAACTATGGAATCTTATTCCCCTCTGGTTATGTCATGAAAACACATGTTTTTCCTTAATTTTCCTCTCTTTATGTACTCAAGATTCAAAAAGAATGGTTTTAAATTAAATCGATTGTATTTTTCCATTCGGTCAAAAACCCTTTTACTTCTATATCCTTGATTATTAAATATGTTAACAATATATTTTAACACTCTAAAAAGGATTTATTAAATAAATTTTAACATATGTTAGAATTTTTATAAAAAAAATAAAAGTAATCTTCCTGAAATTTTCAAAAACAATACCTATTAGGATTTTATTGAAAATATGAAAGGAATGTATTTTTTTACCAATATACAAAGAACAGTATTTTCCACCTTCATTACCACCCAATTTTTTAAATATTACCTTATAATTTTAAGAGTTACTTTTCAAAGAAATGATTTTTTAAAAGGTATTATGTTTTAAAAACTGTTTTTCGAATGGTAAATGTTATTTTACTCAAGAAACATGCCAAGTGATTTCTATTTCAAAATCATTTTCCATATAAGGTAAAATGATTTCATGTTACTTATTCTATATTAAGGATATAATACAAGGATATCATGATTATTATTTCATGGAATGGTTTATGTTTATTATGGAAAGATTTTTATGAATCCCATATATTTTCTATGGTTTATGTTATTAAAAATGATGACATGATTATAAAACCCATTTCTTTTCCAAGTGTTATTATATGATGAACTATTTTATAAAATCCATTTATTTTCATGGGTTCTAGTATGATGAATGTTATGTGATATTTTGGCACATAATTGTATGGGTTATGTGATGGGTGGGACCTATATCTCTCCCCAATGAATTGGATAATGATTAGTGTTATATGAGATCAAAGGGTACACAAAACCTTATCCCAAGCCCAAAAAAAGAGTACATGGGAGGTTATCTCAAGACTCAAACTATAGGTTATAGAGAAGGTTATACCAGTCATGAAACAATAGGGTACATGAAAAGTTATTTCAATCCCTAAATAAGAGGGTACATAAGAGTTTATCCCAATACTAAAATAAAGTGGTTCACATGAGGTTATCCTAATCCCAAAAAAGAGGTTATATGGGAGGTTATCTAAAGACCAAAACAACAGGGTATACGGGAGGTTATCCTAAGCCCTAATCAGGTATATGGGTGATTTTCCCAAGCCTAATATCTTATTAATTTCTTTGAATATATCCTTTATATAATATTTTCTATGCTTATGTGTATGCTACAAATTAATGAATTATTCCATTATTATGCTCTCATAGATCATAATCTCTGATCCCATTATGATTCATATCTTATAAACTAACATTATTTATCCCATGAATCATATTTATTATCTATGATATATGGGGTATTATTTTCAAATGTAATTCTCATGTTCATATACATATATGCTCATTCAATATTGATATCTCCTATATTTACCCTTACTGAGCAGCTCAGCTCACCCTTCCTTATGTTTAAGCTCCCCTTGTTATAAAAAAAAAATTTAACTATGATATTTCTATAAATATTATGAAATGAGAATATGTTTTTTGAATACATTTTAGGTCTTTCACTAAATAATAATATTGTGTACCTAGTCTCCAAATGCACTAAACCATTATTATCCTTAGGTGTGTGTTTCTTTAATGTAGTGAATATTAATCTAAAAGGATGTAATATCTATGTATGAGAATCATAGGTTTATATAAGGATGGATGTTGTAATAGTTGAGTATTTACACTGATTGGGGTTAATTTGATATTGTGGGGTCACCAAGATTAGTTACCAAGGTATGTGTTCCTAGGTTACACTTATTCTTTGACTCATGGATATATCCATATAGTTTGATAATCAATACTCATGGTTGGTACCTCCTCACATTTTCCCCTAGTTAGACAATTTCAATGAGTGGACAAATGGTTCTTATCGTGGTATTTTTGGGAGTGTTCCTATGGTCATGTTCTTTTTGCATTATAAACATCTTGCACTCATGTAGAGAATGAGTGCCCATTTTCAAGGAAAATGTGATGTTTCCTCAATGAAAATTCAAAATTATTGATGTTTTTTCTTTTGAATTGTTGTGAAGTTATTTATTTCATTAGTTTTATCATTCTTTGAGGTTATTTTATATATAGGGTAAGTGTTTTATTATAGTTTTTAAGTGGTGGGGATATCTTCAATGATTCATTGTTCTCTGATCTTTTTATGGAATCGGTCAGGTGTGAGTTATTCCTTGGGGATCTAAATAGTTTTTTCATTTTTTGGAAGCTTCTATTGTTCTTTTCTAGTTTTTCTTAGTATTCCAGGGAGATTGTGTCCTGGTTTTTCTTCCCATAAAATTCAATTTTCTTTTGGAATCTTTCCTTGGAGTTTTGTATCTTTCGGGGGGGAAAGTGTCAAGGTGGGGAAAACTGTCCAAATATTACATCACTTTCCCATGATATTTAGCTTATTGTCAATTTTTATTTTAAATTTAAATGATTATTGATTTTTTGAATGTTTTAGAGGGAAAAATAATGGCTTCAAGTGTCTTTGGAGGATATTGAAGGGAATGGACCAAGGACTCCCCTACATTGTGGTGTCCTCATCTTGGCCATTTGGGCCAAACCATGGGGATCCCCGTGGAATTGATATCCTCATCTCATGATGGGGGTGGTTCCTATAAAGAAATATGAAATTTTCACCTAATCATGGTACTAACCCAGTTCATATTTTATCTAAGCTCATGGGATATGCACTGCACCATGTTCCATGTGAACAACATTATGGTGGAAACCATTTAAAAAAAATTCCAAAATTAATCTCTAATAATTTTACTATAATTGAGAATCTCTCTACCTCTCCCAAAATCACAGAATGTCTAAGCCCCCCCCCCATGTGTGACCATTCTTTTATGACCTCCTCTCTGGTTATTATTTTAATGGGATTTCATCCATGTTAGATCTCCTTCTCCTTCTCTTGCTCATTCCATTTTCATCTTATTATTCTTATTTTCTCCCCTTTCAATGCATGTGACTTAGACAAAACCTATTTGGTATGGAATATTATTTCATTTTGTTTTAATATATAAGTTGTTTTATTTTCTCTTTGATACTTACGTCTCCATTCTTGAGGGTTTTTTATCCACAATTGAATGAGGTAGTTTTTTTCAATTCTTTTCTCTTTGATTTTAAACCTTTGATTACTTGGATTTTATAATAATTTTTCTCATACTTAATGGTTTCATTATTTATGTTTATAGGAATTAGAAAAACAAAAATGGATCTCAATTTTTTTTTATAGAAATCAAAGAGTATTTTTATTTTGGTTAATCATTTAAATATACTTTTCTTTAGTCATGTAAACCATGTGTTTGAGTAATTTACAAAATTAAATTTAATAATTAATTATGTGATTTCAAGAAGTGTTTTTGTTATTAAATTGAATTATAAATTGGTTTTATGTTTTAAATGAAATTTAAAGCAATTCTATAAATTCAAAATGTTTATAAAGTGTTTCAATATTGGTTTCAGATAAAATGTGATGTGTGAAATTGAATTTTGAAATATTTATTTGTTAAAGACATATAAACAGGTAATAATACTTATATATATGTGTGTGTGCGTGTGTGAAAATTATAATGATAATATGTGAATTTGGTAAATTAGACATACACATGTGTGTATTTGTGAATGTACATGGGTATAATAATGGAGTGAAACTTTATGAATTAAAATTTGATAAGAAAACTCAGTTTTTTAAATAATTATTATGTGAATTTAAAAATAAATTTATAATTTCTAGGTTGGAATTTTTTAACTTTCTTGTGGTATTTTATAAATGGTGTTTTAATAAATTAAAGTAAATTTATGATGTAATTAGTGGCTGATTACAAACATGATTTCTATTTTAAATATTTTCTCATCATTCATGGAATGGAATGGTTTGATGGGGTAGGTGGGATTTGATAAGTGGAATGATTTTCAATGGGATATATGAAAAAAATTTAACACATGGTAACCTTAGGTACTTTTTTGTAATAACTATGACAAGTATTTTAAGAAATTGTATACTATCAGAATCCCTTTTTCAATGGAACTACACTAACTGAACAACATAATTCTATGGATGTGGTTATTACTAGAACATTGGATTCATCCTCTCTGGTGGCTCATTTATGGGAATGGTAATATATTATTTGATCACTAAAAATATGGGGATCTAAGGATAATACCTTTTCCTTCATTTATTTATGCTTTCCATATAGTTTTTACTCTTGTACGCTTCTTTTTATTTTTATGATAACTAATTATTTTCTTTCATTGTTATTTATTTTCATTCTTATAAATAATTATTTATTTATTTTATTGATTATTATTATCTTATTTAAACTATCTTGATAAATAATTAGAAAAATTATTTCTATAATGGTTAAGATAGTGGTTTTAAATTATTTTTTTCAACAGTAGTGGCATAGGCTTATGAAATATTTTCTAGTGGTTATATTTTTTAAGAAAAATAAACAAATTATATATATTTGAAATTAGATTTGTATATAAACAAAAAACCTATTTTATATTCATATTTTAAAACAATAATAAAAATTTTAGCAACCAACTGGGAATTATTATTCTCACTCCTATATTGATATTTTTGTTTCAGACTCTAGTAGCTTAAGATCACTCTTGTAGTGTTTATATGTTTAATATTAGATATTGACTCGTGGAGTCATATGGAGGTTATTAGTTTGTTTTGTTTTGTTTTTTTTAATTTCTTGCATTATCTAAATAGGACTATTTAATTTTATTTATGGATATTGGTGGATTTATTATATTTTTTGATTCATCAATGGAATAAGGGGTTATTTCTATAGTGGCCATTAGAGGGTGAGATGAGGGATTATTTATATCCTCTTAATATGTTACATTTTTAAATTATTTAATTGATCTCATATTTTTTCCCTTTCTCACTAGAGCATGGACCTCCAATGTATGTAGTGGTAATTTTCATTTTCAAATTTCTAGTTGATATTATTTAGTGGGGTAAATCATTCCCGTTGGATACTATTTGATGCCCTAATGATTTCGGTTACCTCATGTTGATTAAGGACATGCCTAAAGGATGTCCTAGTTCATATTGGTTATTTTATAGATAGAATACCCAAGATAGTCTATAACACCACACAAAATGAAATATAATAACCTTTATAACCAATATAATAAGTATTTTCCAGCTAGATACAAAATTGTTCTGAAACTTTTGAACTATCCAACACCGTGCCAATATTTTTTCTAATTTGCAGCATGTTTATTAATTTTAAAAATGTTCTAAAACTTTATAAATTGTGCATGTGAATAATTTCCAACAAACTTAATTTTCAACCATAGGTGAGTATTCTAGGTAGTGTAATTATATTCAACAATAAAGAATTGGACAACTTCTCATTATGTGGTGCCTTTATCTTCTGTGATGATAACCTTATAATAATTTCAAGGATGAAACTCACACACATTCCATACTCTATATATAAAATCTCAAGAATGCTTTTATATATTATTTCCATCACCTTGTATCTTAAGAGCCTATGAAAATCTTGTGATATATCTTTATATTTTAGGTTTCTTAAATCTGAAATACACTTCTCCTTTTGAAACATAGTTCATGAATATTTTGTCTCGCACTTTTCCACCACTATAGAACCCATATTTTATGTGAACTCCCACATTAAATAACTTAACTTCAATATAAAAAAATATTCACCATCTAACCAATAGAAAACTCCTTACATAACATCTTCATGTGCCACTCTGTTTATGAAACCCTGAGTAATACAACATAAATGATTTATCAAAACTCTATTGAAAAATTTTCACTTCCCTTTAGATGTGGGATTCAAGGACCATATGGTAAACATAATTATAAATAGAACTTTTAGTCTAAAAAATACTTCTTTAATAATGACCATCATAATTCCAAATAAAAAATGTTTTTCATCTCTAACACGATCTTCATAGAATTACCTTAGTTATAATAATCATTTTATGGGGAATGAAACCTCTTTATAAAGAAACACATTTATAAATAATTACTTCTATTTTATTATCAAAGATTACCATTCTAAAAACACCTCAGTTTCAGTATACTCCCATTAATGGAATATCTAGATTCTTTAGGAATTTCGTGATCATCCTTCTGCAAAATCTAAAACCTTCATCATAGAACATCAAACAAGACTTTACCCTCTTAAAACACCATCCCATAAAAAATTTAACACCTACTAAATCCAAAAATCATAATAAGACCATGAATATCTTCCAAAAGTTTCCACTAGTATTCTAAAAAATCTCAATCCACCTTAAAATAATAGTACACATTTCCATACATCCGTCTTATTGAGGACTATCAAATTAAAGAAAAATAGAACACGCATCTGCCACTATTTCACTTGTGGTATTCTCTTGAGACTTACTAAACCAATCCAAAGAACCATCCAATTTTATTCTAACTATGCTCCACACTACTTGATAGTTTCTTTTATAAAACTTTATAAATCACTCACCCTTTCTCCACAACCAATCCTTGATACCACTAGTTATGGTGTCTATTAACAAAGTAACTCCCTCTTAGATACAATTAATTGAGGAAATTTATATTACCTCCTTGAATCCAAAACTATAGTTTCCAACATAAAATTCAAGTTCAAAACTATCTATTTATAATACAACCTTATGTAACATAAATTGTATAAAAAGGTTATCTAGAAGGTATGAATGTGGTGGTCCCCTGAAAACACTGTATCCAGAACTGGGAAGAGTTCACACCCTAATCACCACACTAGTCTAACCTTCTCTGATTTTGGTCACTTTTTTCATCAAAAATATCCTCTATAATTAATTAATAGTAACAAAATATTAAATTGATATAGAAAAATAAAGTAATTGTGTCATATATACAATTTTCAAATCCATTCTGGAACACTATAAACTTTTATTTAGGAATAAAAGATAAGACTGAACACTAGTTATATGGGATTAATCCATCTAAAAATCCAACCTAGTTCAAGTTAAATGTATTCTATTAACATAACCATACCAAAAAACACAAGAATATCTCCATTAATTCCTCTAATAAAATTTAAACTTATGAGTGATTCTGTTGTGAATTTCATCCACTATAGTGAAACATCACTACTCAATTTCATGATATAAGTGACATGCACCCTCTATTTATATAGTTTCATTCCAAAAGCTATTTATTCCTTCTAGTCATGCCACATTTTGATCTTCAAGGGTTTTCATCTGTTTGATTAAGGGAATGGACAAAGCACTAACTAAAAATTGATCAACCTTGTGAAAAATGAAGGATTTGGATTCTGGGCTTCTTTTTCTATATGGGTGAAATCTTTTGGAATCACATATTTCAAAATTAACACTTATTCTAGCATTTATAATCATCATATTCCCCTTTTCAAGAAACATATTCATCCATCTTATCTATCAATTTTGTATCCTTGAATTAAAACTCTTGGTCATTGCTCTGAATCAATTTTCCTCCCAAATACATGCACCTTGAACTGTGTTCCTTAGGAATTCTAGAACATAGTCATATTTGTTTCAAATTATAAAATTTCCTACTAAAGTTGTATTTTTTCCACTAGATTCTTTAATTGTAACTCCAAAAGTTTTATTCTAGATATTCTAAAACTTAACTAAAAATATTTATTGTACCACAAAACCTAAAAGGATAACAATTATTTTCTTTATTATATGGTTTTACTATTCTATTACAATTTCCTAATATCATTTAATTTGTATCATAAGTTGTTTTTACTATGTTTATAAGTTGTAAGAATAATAAAGAAAATAATTATAGGAAAAAAATAAGGACTAAGAGTTCTCACCTTACACCTTGGGATGACTCATTTGCTAATCTACTTAGGCCTTTAAAGGGTGGTCATTTAATGAGGTAAAAAACACGTCAATGTGCATAAGAGGGATTAATATGATAAATTGGTTGAAAACTATCAAGATAAAAAGCTTAATGTGTTAGGAGAAGTGGGGTGGTGAGGATGTTATTTATAAGAGGATGAGAGGGGTGTCTTTCAATAAAATATCATTTCCTAAAATAGTGACTAAACTTATCATTCAAAACTAAGGTGATAATGAATTAATAGTAAATGGGGTATTATAATATTCATATAATTTCTAAACCCACCAAAAAAAATTTCATACATTACAATTACAAAATATGATATTTATATGGTATTTTACAATTAATGAATGTATTTTACTATTCATGAAAAAAATCATTGTTCCCTAATTTAGGAATGATGATTAGAAAAAATAAATTTATTTCCCTAAAAAGAATTTATTTTATTTTATTTTTATATTTAACAATAATATTAAAATTATTTTTAGATTAAATAATGTAAAAAATTATTTACTATAAAATTATATTTTTATGATAATTATGTTGTACTTATTGAGTAATTATTTCCGGGTATTTTGACACTTTTATTTACTTATTTAATTTATGGTAATAATTATTCCTAAGGTTAATACATTATTAATAATTTTTTTATTTTTTATTCCAACAATTACATTATTATTTCAATAATCATATTTCAAATGGTCAACTAATTTTAATAATCCTATAAATACCTTTTATTTCTATCATTATTCATTAACTCAATATTCTCTCACTATTCTCTATACTTTATTTATGAATTTCTAATCAAATTTAAAAATATTTTTTTTAATTTTTATTGTGTTTTCCATTAGTGTAATAAGACCATGACACACTATAATTTCAATATTTTATTCTATTATTTTATACTGATTATTTTACAATTATAATATTGTAAATTTTATAAAGGGTATTTATACTTCATATGTAATATTTTTTATTATTCAAATAAAACAGTTTTCCTTGTTTATGGGATTCATATGACTTACTTATAAAATAAATTATATAATAATCATATATATTTTCGAGGAAATTTTTATATATTAAATTTAGGGTTATTACATTCTTCTCTAAAAAAAATTTATAAAAGAAATTTCAACTCATACACTATGATTAAAAATGATGAGAGTAATTTTGTTTCCTTTCATATTAAGGTTATCATGTTTACTCTTTAATATTTTGGTTCCTTTATAGAACATCGACAAGGTGACTTTTCTTCTTGTATAGAACATTGTCTTTATGATGCAAGATCACCGCCAGCTTCTTCTTGTATGAAACTTCAACTTCAAATGCACCACCATGGGATTTTAACCTTTTAAGGGGTTTGGTGTATAGATCCTCAATAGGGATACATGGGAAACATAATCTACTTGAGATAAGTTTATTGGGATTAATAATTGATATAACACAACTCCAATGAGATAATAAATATCAAAGTGGTCAATGCATTAGGAATAGAGCTTTCAATTTTCCCCAAATCACATAACTCTATTACATAGAGATATAATAAAGAACCATTTATCTCTAACCTTGAATTATATATATCATTAATGATTATCAGTATATCAATTTTATAGGAATTTTTCTGCTCAGATTTCTTTATGAATATCTTTGACATTTATTACCATTTCTTTATCTAGTTGGGTCGTAATAGCTTGCATAACACAATTTCATCCAAATATCTTAGAGTTTTAAACTTTTTCACACAGGTGGATTCATATGAATATATTTGAATTATTTAGTGAAATTTAATATTATATGATAACATGACTGTAAGAGGATGTTTATCCTAGCCTCCTTTGAAATCCATAGAGTATGATCTAATAATGTATTTTAGATTTTGAATTGTCATTTTAGATTATCCATCTATTTTAGGGTGGTATTTCATTCTAAAGTTCATATTTTTGTTCAAATAATATTAAATCCTCCTCTAGAACATATACATTAGCCTCATATATTGATCATATAGAACTAATAATAGTGTCCTGTATAGCCTTACAACTTGTCAAATGTATATCTTTGAAAGTTGATTCAGTGAGAACTATTTTTAAATGGTGATAAAGTAACAAATATTTATAAGATGATCCCACACAACCCATATTAAATTATTTCCTCTCAATGAATTCCAAATACTAGTGAAAAAATATATAGTGATGTTAGCCCATTTTCATGTTTGTATGGGTAACAGTTACATCATCCTTAGGAAATTATATCATTCTACCTTAACTTTATATAATACCAAAAACATTGATCTTTATTCTATAATATACTTTTTTATATTATCCCACCATATGTTCTCAGAAATATATTAATGAATATTTTGGCTTCTTGTGTGGATAAATAATGTTGAGTTATAAGTATTATCAAATAACTAATTCGTTATATTAATCTTTGTCGGTAGAAATAATTGGGTCCCAAATCTTATAACTCTATATTTATGAATGTTTAACACTAATACCTTCAAATTTCTTATTTCTTCCCATTCCTAATAACTATACATCATCTCTTTGAGATTCATTAGTCTTATCTATAATAAAAGGGTTTTATAGTAATTTGAGAAAGATAGGATATTTCCCCACCCTGTATGATTCATATGTCCATCCTTTGCATGTCTAAGAATATTGGATCCCTTTAAATCATTTCCATGGATAATATTATAGGATTTTTTAACTAGAGCATCTATAAGTTTACTTCACATTCTATGCTGGAAATGGTTTGAACAGTCTTACTCCTTGATCAATTTTCAAAAAATTTGGTACATATTGTGCTCCGTTTGTGTAAATATATACTATAGACATTTATTATTGGTATTATAACATCTTAGGAACCACACTTCTCTATCATGTGTTGAAATCATGAACTTGACATTTCTGGATGCGATGCAGATATTTGTGACCTAGTTTTTTCCATCCAAGCTGTACAATATCAAAATGAAAACTTGGATCACCTAGATTCTTGGGGACCTTTTAGGCTTATAATTTTGAAGAATTATGACAGCTCCAATATAATTAATACCCAATTACTAAAAAATATCTCATTTTCAAGGATTTTATTATTTCAAATTAGGCCATAAACATCTTCCTTGTCAAATTATTTACAGGAAAAAATATTTAAATATCATTCTTCAAAACACAGGTAAAGGGAAACATAATAATGGTGAGCCCAAATTCTTTATAAGGACAAACAAAATAATAAGCAATTTAATTTCATCAATGAATGTAAGAATTATATTAGGGTATTATGACATAATGAGAGTGTACAAGAAAATAAAAAAATAACCCACACCTATCAATAACTAGATCCTAAAATATGAAAATATGGAAAAGTTAATAGTCATCATAATCAATAATCATGAGCCATGTGATGTCAATATTAATAATTAGAAACCTTATAACCCATAACAAGAAATTAAAACCGTTTTTATTAACTTGTAACTTCACTTTCATAACATGTTTCAAACTCGTATAAGATGTAACTGGGGCCTAATTAAATCCATGGGACAAACCATTTAGTAGCTCCCTCCTTCTTTACTGTTAAGATAAGGAACATTACCAAATGTATTAGAGAACTATTCTGGAGTACCCACAATTTAAGATATAACAGGCCCATCCTAAAAAATTTGGGAGAACCCATTATTTGAGTGTAATGGGATCACCTTGTTTTATCTAGGCAACCTTTTCGTCTAAACTATAAGAGGCTCACATAGCTCTATCTAGGTTTCCCTATCATATAAAATTTCCCAGAACAAAAACATAAATAAAACTCATAAAAATAATTATTATTCTTTTTATAACTTCATTAACCCATGTAAATGAAATGGTTTTCACAATAATAACATAGAAACATGATAAACCCATGGAAAGAAAATGGGTTCCATAACTATCTCATTGAATCATGATTAACCCATGAAAAATAAATGGGCTCCATAATAATCACTTTGAAACAAGATTAATCTATCTAGAGAAAGAATGAGGATGGAATCAATATCAAATATCCCAAGAGTAGGATATGTAACAACAATGGTTTTTGATGTTGATGAATGTAAATAACATTAAAATATAATTAGTAAAATTAATTAGTAAAATATAATTTTCATTTTAAAAATCACTTCTTAAAACAAAAAACATTTTTAAAATCCTTTTCTATGAAAATATCATCCAAAACATCAAAAAGAATATTTTTAAATAATTAAATAAATTATAAAAACATAAAATAATTAAAATAATTTTATTTAAAATGATATTAAAATATCAATTAGAAACATTTTTTAAAACAATTTTAGAAAACGTTGTTTTGATTGAACACAGATTTCCAACCGAAGAGATAAATGAAGTCATATTTTCAAAAAAAAACACTTCAATAAACATTTTTAGTACCAAAGAATGTAAAATTGGTAAAATTACATAAAATATCATGGATAAAATTTTGAGAAGATAATTCCTTATAATTATAAGATTTTGACATTGGATGCATAATCATATACAATCTTGATATATGATGATATTGTAACAAAATACTCTTACCACTTTTGAAACATTGAATAAAAATTCCCAAGAATGAATATCATTAAATGAAACTAATATTATCATTAAAATAAGGATATCTATTATATAACAAATAAAAGGGGAATAATATACATCTTATAAATGAAGTCAGTTATATAATAGTACTTACGTCTAAAAAAGAAAAATTGAGAAAAAATTCCATTAATGTTTTGGTAACATGGAAACCATAAACCCTCAAAAAGAGATATATTAAAATTAATATTCACATAATCAAAAAAATTAGGATCATAAAATACATTCATGGTCATTATATAAACCACACAATAAAAATATGGGAAGAATATGGCATATACATCACAAAAACAAAACTGAGATGAGTAAAACCCTTACCTTAAGTCTTCACTTCTTTCGTACAAATACTAACCCCATGTATAATAAATATAAGTTTATTATAAATATATCATAGAACAATATTAATATATATTATACCATATATGATTTAATCATGACTCTATATTGCTCATTTATTAACCATACCATGTTAAAGTTGTGTTTCTGGTAATAACCGCTTTGTTTATGTAATGACCCAAACTTTTGAAGAATATTTGTTTCCTGATTTTGTGTGTTATCTTTTACACAACAAAACTACATAAATTTATTAATGAAGTGAGTACAATTAAAATGAGACCATTGGGTTTCAACTATTATATGATTGTTGGTCAATATGATTGTTAGTCAATATGTCCTTTAGAAACTACACTCATAACATTACGATTATTGTTTATAAATACAAATGATCATGGTTAATTAATACAGAAATAAGACTTGATGGGCTCATCCAGAAGACTTAGTTCAAACGAATCCCATATGTCAAATCATGGGAAGGAGGTAGAATCTCTAGGATTTGTTTTGGACCAAGTCCAAGTTGAGCTTCAACATGTTAATATTGAATGTATTAAACTTCAGGAGAAGTTTAAGATGGAAGATATCACCACTCAGGAAACTTTGTCTGAGCCACCCTAATATTCTATCATCTTGCACACCTTAATCTTAGGTCATATGCAGTTTTTAAAAGGGGATATGTAATGATGCCTTAGTAACATCATGTAATCCTTCTTTATAAATAAAATCGTTATTTCTCATTATGGTAAAAAAAATTAATTTCAAAGGTCAAAATAAATATAGGATAAATTTTTAGAAGTTTTATATTATTGACGAGGATTGGAAAAAAATCCATTTTTAAAATATTTTTTTATACTTTGAATAAATAATAATGTGAAACTATTTTCAAAAAATGGACATATGTAGTTGTGATCTGTATAAAATTTAGAGTCTCACAAGATCAACTTGTTTTTTGGTGAATAGTAATAATACCCTTATAAATAGTATTATGAACAATATAATAGTAACCCGAATTAAGAACATATAAATATAATTTAGACATCATTAATGGTTATGTTATATAAAATAATATGTAAATATTTTTTTCAGAAATTATTAGTTAAGCATTAGTATTTTTATGGGTAAATAGTGATTTTACATAAAAATTAAATATCTCATAATTAGAAAATTATTTTCATAAAATGGAATTAATTTTTGAATTTCAAACATTGATATTATGTTTGGGTGAATTTATGAGATATTTATAAAATGTTTTGTTTTTCATTGAATAGTAAAAATCTGTTTTTGAGTTTTCGGTGTTTTTAATGACATCTTAATAATGTAATAATTAATATAAAATGATAGTTGACTTTTGTACAGTAATATTTGATCTTATGTGTCCCATGAGGCCAATACAATGGAAAAATACCATGGGAAAGCCCATGGTTTGATAAATACCACTAATGAGGTGTCCCTTGGAAATTAATAAAATATTCCCCCACTTTTGTTATAAATCCCAACACATTCCATCATTCCTTTCATTGAAAATTCCACCTAATTAAAGCACTAGAATTTTACCTATTAATAATTCCTCATAAGGTTCCGTAAATCCACCAAATGTCCCAAACATTGAGTTTTTTAAGTTACTCTTCAAGATAAGGGAACCTTTACCCTCCACTTTTAGTCAAGACTTCATTTATGTTATATCTTCTAGTTTCCATTTTATTATGTTGGGGTATGTTCTTATATATCCTTATTGATTTCCATTTTATATCCAAATTGTTGTAGACCCTTTCCACTCTCATTTTCTTATTTTCTTATTTTTAATCAACCATGTTAGGTTTTCGAATTTTCATAAGGGAATTTTCAACTTCTCTTTTTTGCATTCAAGTTCTATTTTATGTGGTATAACTTTCATGTTTCAATAACATGTTCTTATTTCCATTTTATTATGTCCCTAAACTTTATTAAGAGTCATTTAGGGATGGTAATCTGTTTTCCCCACTCTTTTTAATATTTTATAAAACCATGTTGTATAGTCGTTATGCTGGAGAATTTGCATCACAAAATCTCTCTCCTTTTCTAAATAAATTCTCTTATTTGATTCATGTGAATACCCAAACCTATTTCTTTTATTGGGGTATTCATCAGGAAATAAAAATAATATATTTTATTCTGTAATTGAAGTACATAAAACCCTCATTCTCTTTCCATGGGTTATAAATGACATAATAATCCTGTTTTTATGCACTTTTTTTAAACGTCACGATTTTGATATGAAACCCATTTATTTTATTCCCTTTGGGTTAGTTATGAAATGTTTCATTATGATCTATGTAGATCACATGAAAATAAATATATTTTAAGGGTTCACCCTGATAGCACTCCAATTCATTGGGTAAACAAATAAATCTCTAGAAATGACAAGTTTTATGATACCTTGGTGAATAACTTTAGTAATTTTTATGACACCTTGGGGATGGACTTTGGTGATATGCTTAAGAATGTATAAATTAAATGTTGTAACCACATTTTCAAGTTATGATTAAATATAGTATTATTATGATATTACATTTTATCATGCCCTTGTGATATTCCCCATTTTCTTTTTGATATCGTTCAAGTTCACATGTAAATTATTTCACTTATTTTCCTTACTGTTCCTTCTACTCACCCTTTCCTTTGATGTATGTCTCCAGGTTATGAGATGAAGTAATTATACATATGATGAAATTTTCTAGAATCCTTCCAAGTGGATTAAAATAATGTTATATTTTTTCATGTATTATGTACATTTTTTCCAAGACACTAGACATTAAAGATCCTCTGTTTGTTAAATGAAATGAAAACTTATGTAATAAAAAGGCAGGATTCCATAGTTTATTCATATATATTTTGAATTTTTATTTTTTGTCTTATAAAATTGATCATGATTTGATAATTTATAGAATTTAAACCATGATATAAATATCATATATTCTCATTATATGTTTATTTATAATCATCAATAAAATATCAAAATATGAAATGATATACATCATTCATGGAGATGGTAGACCTTATGTACGCATTAGCATTATTTCCTGTTTCGTATCTTATTAAAGAATAAAAAAAATGATATATATATATATATTATCATTATAGTATTATTATTATTTCTTATTTATCACATATGTCTATTAAACCCATCCTTAATATATTCTATGTAAAGCGTAAATGAATCTCAACATTTCGAGAGGTGGTAGTTCATCGTACACATGAACAACGTTATTGTATTCTCATAAAATGGAAAAAATGGATATACATGTTATATAATATTTCCAAAAGCATAAATACATCATATATATCATATATATATATATATATCTTATATAAATAGAATTAACATAATTATTCCTAACCTTAATATTTTGGAATGGAAAAACGAACAACATTGGTTCGTGGAGAATTAGTCCACCGTACAAACAAACTATGATTTTGTAACCCATTTGATAGAATTATGTGTGGTTTAGGTGGTAAAATAACCATAATAACATAAAAATATATTTAATATACTAATTTTATTATATGATCATGACAAAAAAATAATTTAAGGGTTTTGAGGAAGTAATAAAACAAAAATATTCATTGATGAATGTTACCTCTTCTTCATATATCTGATTTTGGTTTAGACAAAGGACTTACTTAAATGGATTTATTCCCAAATTAAGGCATCTAGGATGAGATTATGAAATTTTGGATATTATTTTTTCCAGTTTCTGTCGATCCAAATGACTTGATATGTGTGAAGAATTGGGGAGAGTGAGTTCCCTTTTATAGTAGATGAGGAGTGGCCTTCCTATAAATACCAAAATGTAAACACTATTGGGAGGCCTCCATTACCTCATGTTCCCCCAAATTTTTATACTAATGGATGGTATGTATTATAGTGTCAATACATCCCTCTACCATACAAAATAAATAATTTTTTTATCAATTTATTTCTTAGTCTTTAAGTATACTCAATTTTGTTTTTGTAGTTTTTATTAAGGCAACTTGTATATTTTTATTTACGTTGGAAATTAATAATTTAATATTATAATTAAAAATATCATTATTAGATAATTAATACCTATTGATTATAAATATGAAGTAAAATTGTTAAAAAAACTTATCTGTGTGTAAAATTAAATTTTTTACAAATGCATGTAATGTGAAAAAAATGTTTTAAGCTTAATCGTGTTAGTTAATTTTAATTGTTTTAACAAATAACTTTAGAAAAAATATATTTGAACTTATTATACCCTATAAATTATTATTATTTCAAATATTGAATAAATTTTTCCCAATTAAACTTATATAGATGACTTTATTTAATTTAAAATTAATCCCACAGATGCGACACGAATGCAGGTTTCTAAAGTGAAAATGTTCAAAAGATTACAAAGTTTTCATATACAATTTCAATAGGAAATTAATTCAAATGTCTTAAATTGTATTAATATATGAAGGATTTGTCTAATTATACATTTAAATAAATTTTTTATATAATTTAACAATATTAATAATTTAAATAAAAAGGAATATTTAGGTTAAGATTTTGTATTTTCACTATCAATCAAAAGATGAATCTTCTCAAAAAAAACTAAAAATTTACTCTTAGATAATTTTGTCTTCCTCTATAAAATATAATTTTTATTTTTTAAAATATAATTTATAAAATTTTCATAATTAATATTCAAAATAAGTACGCCATTAAAAGGTGGTAAAAGTGCCTAAGAGAAAAATATATCTTTTATACATAAAATTGTATATTTTTCTTATCTTATTCTTATCAAATACATTGGATGGATATAAAACAAATTTATTGACTAATATATATATATAATTAATATCATTAAATAATAGTAATTAATTTATTTTATTAAGGTAAAACACCATTGAGAGAATAAAAAAATGTTTTTATAAAAATAATTCCTTTATATTGAATTAGAGTTTATTTTAATTTATAATTAATTGATAACTAATGAATTAATTTTATAAAAAATTTTAAATAATATTTTTAAATATTTTATAATATTTTTCATTACCACCCTTTTAATGGATATTTGATAACTATCAAGAAAGATAATAATATTAAGAGTATATTGTTGTCCTCTGAGACTCGGTCTTGAATGAAAAATATGTTATTGAAGAAACTAAATGTTACATGCAATGTAAGATAGCATTGGTGTTGTGTATAATGAAATTTAAAATATTCATTTTGTGTAACTAAAGCTATAAAATAATTTCAATTATTTTGTATGAATATATTTTATAAAATCTTAAGATGTTATATCCTACCCCACTTAAAATGAATTTATCCCTTGAAATTCATCTGGGTTATTCAAGGATTAAAATTTTTAGGATTCCTTTATTAAAACACACATCATAAAATTAAAATAAAGAAAAGATCCCTTAAAAATGTGATGTGACAAACATAAAGGCCACCTAAAGATATGCATAAATAGGATTCCGTATAGAGATAACATTGTTGGGAAATTAAAAGATGGATTTAGAAGGAAAAATTAATTCCCATGGTCCGATAAAGCGTGATAGAAAATGTTTTCAATAATTAGTCAATGAGAACAAAATCATGTTCCAAATAGGTTTGGAAAATGTCATTGGTATCAAAAAAAAATATGGAAATAGGGAAAAAAATTATTTGAAAATCCTTTTCCTAAATTTGAAGGATTATTTCACCATATTGAATTATAACATACTGAAATATACAAACTTTACATGTAAAATTTCATCTTTTAACCAATTTTCACCCCAATATCATCTTTTTTCTATATTTTTAGTATTAATGGTCAATTTTCATATGCTATAAGCACAAAAATAAATTTTTAATGACCACATAACCATAAAGGTGATAACAATCTATTCCTCATATCTTTAGAAATTAATCAAAAAAATGAGTAGCACATGTTTAGACAATTACCCAAAATAATAACCCTCCATATGATACATTAATATTAAAAATTCACCTATAATACCAAAAGTTCAATCCAAATCCTTCCATAGATAACTATACATAAAATTCTTCAATCATTTCCAGACTATGTTCGAAACCGAAAGACTAGAAGTATTTGATCACATATTCTTCCAAGACAAATCAATAATTATTCCAAAAAAAAATCACATATGTTTTTGAAATAAAAATAATGTTTACCATAAAAAATTTTGTACTAACTAGGGAATCATGTTGTATAGTGGTAAGAACTAAACCCTTATTATCCTTCAGTAGTGGTTTCATGCCCCATACCCTTTCCTAATGTCATAAGTTATCAACCTGCTTATTGGAGACTATTTTTTACTCAAACATTAATATCAATTCCTACCTAAAAACATTTCACATTGATACTAGGGGTTACAAAAACCCCAACACAATACAACGTCTCCCAAAATTTCATGAATAAACTCAAAATTTTCACTACTCCAAATCCTAAAATTGGGTGTACAATACTTTGAACTTATGATCAACCTTAATTCTATATAACTATGATGAAATAAATAAATCTTAAGATACCCTCACATGAAAAAAAAACATTATCTCCAAATTTATCTAAATAGACCTTTAATACCTACTATAACAACTTAGGAACTGCACTTCTTGATGTTGTACTGAAATCATGAACTTTGAAATTTTTATATTTGATTCCAAATTTTTTGGCCCAAATTTTTTAACCCAAACCATAAAAAATTAAAAGGAAAATGTTGATCACTTACATTCTTGAGAACATTTCTAGTTTAGAGAGTTAGAGGATTAGGAAAACTCCTATATAAACAATACCCATGTCGTAAAATGAACATTTATCCCATTTAACCCAAATTATCTTATTTCAAATTAGTTCATCAACATTATCCTAATCAAGTCCTTATAGACATAAATCATTCCACATCCTTATTCAAAACCTTTTGAAAATGAATCAAAATAGGGTTCGCCATAATTTTTTGTAAGAATAAACAGAATCATTTGAAATTTAATGTCATTAATGAGAAAAGAATTGAATAAGGGTATAAATATATTATCAGATTTCATGAGAGAATCATAAAATAACTGAAACAAATCAATAAAACAATCTAAAAATTGTAAAACATGGAAAAGGTAACATTCATCATAATCAATAATCATGATCCATGTGATATCAATCTCGATCATGAGAAACATTATAACCCATAAAAATAAATTAAAACAGTTTTAGTTAACTTAGAGCATAAAATCCATAACCAGATTTGAAAACATATCATATGTAACTAGGTCTAAAATAAATCCATAGGAGAAACCATTTGGTAAGCCCCTTCTTCATTCCTATTAAGACAAGGATCATTACACAATCTATGGGAGCACTATCTAGGTGCACAGACCAATTAAGATATAGAGGGCTGACCTGAAGCTATCTAGGCCACCCCATCATTTGAGCAGTAATGTGATCACTAGGTGTTATATAAAAAACACCATCTTCTAAGAAATAATGGGCTCACCTAGTGTTATCTGGTCTGCCCCATCGTATAATATGTCCAAGAACCAAAACATGAATAAAAATCTTATAAGAAATAATTATTCTTTTATAACTTTATTAACCCATGGAAAATAAATTGGTTATATAAACAAGTCTTTGAAATATGATTAAACCATTTAAATGAAATGAGTTCTATAACAATCTCTTTTAAACATGATTAATCCTTAGAAAATAAATGTGCTTCATGACAACTTCTTTGAAGCAATATTAATCCATCCAAAGAAATAATGATGAGACATAATTACAAAATATCCCTAATGGAGGATAAAAACAAAAAGGATTTTTGATATTGATTAATGGAAATACCATTAAAATATAATTATATATATTCATGACAAAAATGTCCTTTTCATTTTAAAAATAACTATTTAAAACATAAAACATTTTTAAAATCATTTCCACTGAAAATAAACTTGAAAAGGAATAAAAAATCCTTGAAAATAATTTTCAGAAATAATTAAAACATAAAATATTTTTAAAATTAATTTTATTTAAAATGATCTTAAAATATCGTTCAAAATCATTTTGGAAACATTTTTACCTAAAGAAAACATATTTCTGACTAAAGAGAGAAATGAAGTCGGATTTTATTAAAAGAACTTTAACAAATAATTTAAGTACCGAAGAATGAAATGGTGGAAAAATTAATTTAAAATATCATGAATATAAATAGGATAATATAATTCATTCTAATTATAAAATTTCAACATTTCAGTCTTAATCATTCACAATTTTGAAATATGATTAGACTGATACAAAACACTCTTACCACTTCGGTAACTATGAATCACAATCTATATGAATGAATATCATTAAATGAAACATAGAATATAATGAAAATAATTATATTTGTGATATAACATGTCAAATTGGTCGAATATAACTTATAAAAGAAGGTAGGTGTATAACATAACTTACGTTTCAAAGTAGGAAAATTGAGACAAAAATCACTTAATGTTCTGGTAACTTTGAGACCATAAACCCTAATAAAGCGAGACTATCAAATGAATATATAAATACTCATAATTTTAAGGATAATAATAACTAAATATAATAATTTAATGTATAATCATCACATAATAAAAATAAATGGTGAATAAATAATATATCTCATAGAAAATAAAAGTGAGATGAGTAAAACCCTTACCTCAAGTCTTGAATTCCTTATTACACATTAAAACTAAATATATAATAGATATAATTTTATTATACACCTACCAATGAACCATATTAATATATATCATACCATATAATATTCTATAATAAATTTATATTACCCATTTATTAACAACTCTAAGTTAAAGTTACGTTTCGAGTAATAACCCCTTTGTTTTTTCATATATGTCTTGACTTGTTATTTTTTATCCTCTGACTTTGATCATGACATACTAATTTATAGAATCAAAAACATTTATAAATATCATATACATTCATTATATATTTATTTATAATAATCTATAAAATATTCAAATAGAAAACGATAATACACTGTTCACGGATATGGTAGGTCATACGTACGCATGAACGTTGTTTCAATTTTCAAGTCATATTAAAAGAAAGAAAAGTAAATGACACACACACATACATATATTATCATTAAATTATAATTATAAGACATATATATCACATATATCTATTGAAACCATCCATAATACATTCCATTTAATGTGTTAATGAATCACATCGCTTTGCGAGACGGTAGCCCACCGTACAAATGAACGACGCAATCATATTATCACAAAATGGAAATCTTGAAAGAATGTGTTATATAATAATTAAATATGAATAAATACATCATATATATCATATATATCATATATAAATATAATTTACATCATTAATTCCAACCTTAATAGATGGTAATGGAAAATTGAATGACATCGGTCTGTGAGGCGGTAGTTCTCCGTACACATGAATGATGATTTCAGAACCCATTTGATGGAAGTGTGTGTGTTTTTAGGTAGTAGAGTTAAAATAAAAAAATATTTATATTCAAGATACAATTTTTATTATGTAATACTAATATAAAAATAATTTAGGAGGTTTGAGGAATAAATAAAACAAAAACATTTGTTGATGAATGTTACCACTTCTTCGGGTATCTGCATTTATTTTATACAAAAAGGACTTCCTTGTTTTTATTTATACCCAAATTAAGGCTTACAATATGAGATTAAGGAATTTTTTAAGTTATTTTTTCAGGGTTTGGTCAATAAAAATGGATAGGTAGGTGTGAATAAGTGGGGAGAGACTGCCCATTAATAGTGGAGGAGAAGTGGAATTCTTGTTAATACCAAAATCTAAACACTATTGGGAAGTCAACCTTACCACATGTACCTAAAATATTAAATTATAATTGAGGATAGGGATGAATTTTTTGATAAATCCCACCTATACAAAAATTAAATACGTTTTTATCATGTTATTATTTAGTATTTAGGTTTAATCAATTTTATCTTTATATTTTTTACAAATGTAACATGTTTTTTTATTTACATATGTAATTTATTATTTAATAATATAATTAAAAATAGATTTAATAGATAATTTATAACTAGTGATTCTAAATATTAATTACAATTCATTAAATAAAATTCCTATGTGTGTATAAACTTAAATTTAATACAAAAGCAAGTAATGGGTAAAACCTTATTTTAAACTTAATCGTGTTAATTAATTTTAACAATTATCACTAATAACATTGGTAAAAGATTAATTTGGACTTATTATATATTATAAATTATTCTGATTCCAAATATCAAATCCTTTTTTTCCAATTTGACTCATATAAATGGAATAATTTAATTTAAAAATAATCCCTCAAATGCGATAAGATGATGGGTTTTTAAAGTGAACATGTTTAGAAGTATAAAAAGTTTTTATATCCAAATTCAATATGAAATTAGTCAAAATAAACTAAATTGGATTAATATATGTATAAGTAATCTAATTATACTTTTAAAAAATTAAAATATAATTCCACTATATATGTAATTCGAATAAAAAGACAAATGTAAAATAAGATTCTATATTTTTCACTATTCAACAAAAAATGAACATCCTAAAAAATCCAAATAAAACCAATAAGAAAATTTTTAGGTTAATTTTTAAAATAAGTTTATTTTTTCAAATATTATTTATAAATTTTCAAAATTAATTTTTAAAATAAATGTGCCATTAAAATCTACTAAAACTTCTTTCTAAAAAATCATCTTTTTATACATAAAATTTTATTTATTATTGTATTATGTCTATAAAATATATTGGATGAATTTGAAAATATTATATTTAATATAATATATATATTTAATTAATTATTAACATCAAATAATATTAATTAATTTAATTTATTAAGATAAAACACCATTGGGTGCATAAAATGTCTTTTATAAAAACATTTCTACTATATTCAATTTGTTTTTATTCTCATTTATAATTAATTGGTAACCAATGAATTCATTTTATAAAAAATTGTAAACAATAGTTTCATAATTAATATAATATTATTCATCCTTCCATTCAAATTTCTAGGTGATAACTATCTTGTGAATCAATGACATTGGTAGTATATTATTGTCTGGTATAACTCAGTATTGAGTATAACACAAGTTATTGAAGAAACTCATTGTTACATGAAATGAATGATAAACTTGTTCTTATATATAACACAATATAAATTTTTCATTTCATTTTAATCAGGAAATAAAATAATTTAAATTAATTTGAAAGAAATTTTTTAATAAAGTCTCAAGATTTTACATCCTACCTTAACGTGAATTTATCATGTGAGATTCATCTTCGATATCAAAGGATTAACATTTTTATGATTCCTTTATTAAAAAAACATCCTAAAAATGAAATAAATAAAACATCCCTTAAAAATGGAAGGTTGGAAACATAAATTTTACATGAAGTTACATATAACTATGATTCCACATATGAAGAACATTTATTGGAAATTAATAGATGTAATTGTAAGGAAAACTTATTTCTAGGGTCTAATAATGAGTGATAGAGAATTTTTTTCAGTTTAAGTCAATGAAAAAAAAAAGAAAAATAGGTGTTGAAAGGTTTAAGGACATCATCATAAAATATGGTAATATGATAAAATTTTATATAGACAACCTTTTCTTAAAGTTGGAAGACTATTTCACCATCTAGACTGAAAACAGAATGCAATATGCTGAATTGAAAAGTGAAATTTCATTATTTAACCAATTTCCACCAAAGTCTTACATTTTTCTCTAGAATATGAGTATTCAAGATGAATTTTATTATGGATGAATCCCAAAAAAAAAATTTAATGACCATATAACTAAAAACGGGATAATATTTTATTCCTCTTGTCTTTAAAATTTCAACAAAACAAAAATGGTTACGACATGGTAAGATAATTCCAAAAAAGAATAAACATTTTTATGATATTTTAAATTTTAAAATTTAATAGTAACACCCAAAGTTCAAACCAAATAATTTAATAAATAATTGTCTTTAAAATATTCAAACATTTCTTGACTATGTTTGAAAGCTAAAGACTACAAGGATTTGATCATATATTCTTCCTAGATAAATCAATAATTATTCCTCAAATAAAATCCCAAATGTTTCTGAAAAAAATTAATATTTACTTTTAAAAATTATATACTATATTGTTCATCATTTTGGCTACTGGTAGGTTATAAACACTTATGATCCTTCGGTAATTTTTTCAATCCCCATGTCCATTCTAGATGTCATGGTTTGTCACCCAGACTTTGGGTTGCGTTATTTTTTCATTAAACATGAAAAGTATTTCCTCTCTAAATAACACTTCATATTGATCCTAGGTGTTACAAATACCCAAGTAAATAAACATTATCCCAAAATTTCATTAATAATCTCAAAATGATTACTACTTAAAAACCTCAAATGGGGGGGGGGTATAAGGCTTTGAAATTATTATTAACCATAATATTATAAATCAATGATGGAATATGTAACTCTTAAGATACCCTCACATGAAAAAAAACCTAATCTCCCAAGTTATCCAAATGGACGTTTAATACCAACTATAATAGCTTAGGACCCTAACTTTTAGAACCTATTTAGAAATCATGAGCAATACATTTTCGGCTATGATTCCAATATTTTTGACCCAAAATTCTCAATTTGACCCATAAAACATAAGAATTAAAAAAATAGATGACATTAATTCTTCTGTACTTTATAGGTTTTTTGTTTTAGATAATTTGGAAAACTATTTATAAAAAATACCCAAGTCATCAAATGAACATTTCTCCCATTTATCCAAAATTCTCTTATTTAACAATATATCATCAACATCATCCTTTTGAAAACATTTACAAACATAAATCATTCATCATCATTATTTAAAACCAAGGGAAAATGAAACATAAGAAGGTTTAGATAAAATTATCATTAAAGGTAAACATAACAATTATCAATTGAATTTCAATAATGAGAATATGAATTCAATAAGGGTATGAGGACATAATCGGAGTGCATGAGTGAATCATAAAATAACTCATACCAATCAATACTTGGATCCTCAAATATGAAAACATATTAAACTAAATAGTCATCATAATCAGTAATAATAAGCCATGTGATATCAATATTGATCATAAGGAGCATTATAACCCATAACAAAAAAGTATACCCATTTTGGGTAACTTGTATCATCACTTTCATAACCTATGGTAGAAATTTTTATAATGTAACAAGATCTAGATTAAATCCATATGAGAATCCCTTTGGAAATACCAACTTATTTCCTTTTAAGATAATGAACACTATCCAATACATTGGTGTGCTATCTGGGCACACCCACCATTTATGATATAACAAACTCACTAAATTTTATTTTTTCTACTCCATCATCTATGTTTTAATATTCTAAAATAGAATTATATGGTCCACCCTATAATATAAGTTGTAATTGTCTCACCTTGCGCCATATGTGACTCCCTAATCTTATAACATATCGATGAACCACAAAATGAATAAAACTCAAAAAACAATCATTATCTTATTAATTACATGATTTACCCATATAAAATAACTATATTACATAACAATCACTTTGAAACATGATAAACCCATGGAAACGAAATTAGTTCCATAAAAATATCTTTAAACAATGATTAACCAATGGAAAACAAATGAGTTATCTAGAAACCTATTTGAAAATAGATTAATCCATCCAAGGAAAGAATTATGATAGTATCAATACCAAATATCCCATGTGGAGGATAAGTAAAAACAAGGACTGTAAATTTTGATGAATGGAATACTATTAAAATATCATTATAAACATTCATGAATAAAAATTCTTTTCATTTTGATAATAAATTTTTAAAACATAAAACATTCTATAAATTGTTTTCCCAAAAAATATTGAAACATAAAAGGGATGATTTGAAAATCAATTAAAACAATTCTTAAAAAATCAAAAATTCATTTCCCT
Source organism: Viscum album (assembly GCA_963277665.1). Classification (NCBI taxonomy): domain Eukaryota; kingdom Viridiplantae; phylum Streptophyta; class Magnoliopsida; order Santalales; family Viscaceae; genus Viscum; species Viscum album. The sequence continues at coordinate 746,392,031 of OY728157.1, forward strand.
TCAAAGTGACCTTAAAATGTTGTTTTTAAACAGTTTGAAATCATTCTTTCAAACAACACAGCTTTCCAAAAAAAGTGATAAATGAAGTTCGATTTACATAAAAACACATTATCAAATAAATTTAGTAAAAGGAATGTAAAATGGGTAAAATTAATTTAAAATATCATCAATAAAAATAATACAATATAATTCATAATAATTATAATATTTAAACATTGGAGACTTAATCATACACAATCCTGATATATGATGAGATTCTAAATATACACTTACCAATTAAAAAACATTAAATAACAGTACCAATGAAATAATATCATTAAATTAAAAATATAATATCATATAAATAAGGTAATTCATGATGTAACATGTCAAATGTAAATAATATACACCTTATAAAAGAATCTATGTGTATATTATAACTTACTTCCCAGATAAGAAAAAATGAAACAAATATCTCTTAACACTTTGGTAACATTGAAACTATAAACCCCAAGAAATACATATTTTCAAATTGATAATTAAATCCTAATAAATTTATGGATAATAATAATAAAATAAATTCAATTTTAGTATATACACCACATAATAAAATTAAGTGGTGAATATGTCATATATCTCATAGAAATAAAAGTGAGACGAGAAAAACCCTCACCTTAAATCTTGAATTCCTTTGTACACATTAAAACACCATATATAATAAATATATTGTTATTATAAGTATTCAAAAAAACCATATTCACATATATAATACAATATATGATTCAATCATGACTTTATATTACATTTTTATTAAAAAAATTATGATAAATTTATGTTTTGGGTAATAACCACTTTGCTTTTTCATATATGTTTTGACTTGTTATTATTGGTCCTATTAATTTGATCATGATTTCATAATATATATATTCTAAACCATGATATAAATATCATATATATTTCATATATATGTATTTATAATAATATATAAAACATCAAAATAGTAATTAAAATACACAGTTCAAGGACACGGTAGGTTGTACGTACGCAAGAACATTGTATCCATTTTCTTACTGTATTAAAAGAAATAAAAATAAATGATAAATATATTTATATATATTATCATTATCATATAATTAATATTTCAAATATATCATATAAATATATTAAACTCATCCATAATATACTCCATGTAAATATGGAGAAAAATCACAACACTCCATGAGGCGGTAGTCCACAGTACATCCAAATGACATTATCGTATTATCATAAAATTGAAATAATGAAGGTATAAGTTATATATAAAATAAATCATAAATAACATTTATAAAATATATAAATATCATTTCCATAATTCATACTACCCTTATTAGGTGGTAATGAAAAATAAACGACATTGGTTCACGAGGTGGGGGTCTGTCATACTCCCGAAAAATGATTTCTTAAACCATTTGACGGAATTATTTGTGGTTTTAGGTTTTAGTATTAAAATAAAAATAAAAAAAATATATTTCATATATTTATTTTTTTTACATAATTATGATATAAAAATAATTGAAGGGGTTTTTGGAAGAAACAAAACAAAAACGTCTGTTGATGAACGCAACCTCTTCTTTGAGTGTCTCATTTTGGCTTGCAAAAAAGGACTACCTTGGTTGGATTTATTCCTAAAGTAAGGCTTCAGTGATGAGAGTAGGGAATTTGGGAAGTGATTTTGGTAGGGTTGTGTCAATCCAAATGGCTTGATATGTGTGAATAAGTGGGGAGAGTGAGTGCCAATTTTTAGTAGAGAATGAGTGGAATTCTTTTAAATACCAAAAGTTAAACACAATTGGGAGGTCTTCCGTACCTCATGTGCCACAAAAATAGAAAAATTATTTAGGCGATGGACGATTTGGTCTTTAAATACCTCCACCACAAAGGATAAATATATTTTTACCAATTTATCCCTCATTCTTTATGTTTTCTTGATTTAACTTTATAGTTTTTACTAAGTTGACTTGTATCTTTTTTTTACCAAGTTAATTTATCCTCTAAGATTATAATTAAAAATATATTTATTAGAAACTTTATACCAATTAATTATAAATAAAAGTCCAATTCATTAAATAAAAATCATATGTATGTGTAAAATTAAATTTCATACAAATTCATGTAATGTGAAAACCCATATTTCAACCTTAATCACATAAATTAATTTTAGTTATATTCATTAATACATTTATTAAAAAATTATATTTCCCTTTTTAGAAATTATAATTTTATATTATTTTGAATATGGTATCAATTTTTTCCAATTCATATTATTTAAATGGTAGAATTTAATTTAAAATTAATCCAACATACATGAAAAAGAAGGCAGGTAACTAAAGTGAAAATTTTCAAAATTTTACAAAGTTTTTATATCTAATTTAAAAATTAAATTGAATCTAGTGACCTAAATTAGATTAATATATTTATAATTTATCAAATTATACATTAAAACTAATTTAAAATATTATTTAACTGTATAAATAATTTAAATAGAAAGGAATATTTAAATTAAAAAAATCCTATTTTTTCAAATATACTTTAAAAATTTATCAAAATTTAGACTTTAAAAAATTGGACCCTTAAAATGTAGTAAAAAGGATTTTTGAAAAATATATCTTTTATGCATAAAATTAGAGTTGTTCTTATATTATTTATATAAAATATACTAGATTAAACTCAAAATATTTTATTTAATATATAATATATATTTCATTAGTATCATCATATAATAGAAATTAATTTAATTTATTAATATATAACACCTTTGGCATCATAGGAATAGTTTTTTAAAAAAAACTTTTATAATAAATTAGTTTTTATTTTCATTTCTATTTAATTAGTAACCAATGAATTCAGTTTATAAACATATATAAATTAAATTTTAATAATTTATATAATCTTATTAATTTAGAAAATTTTAACGGTTTTGGGATTACTATCATGTCAAATAAAACTATTAAGATTATATTTTTGTATAGTAATACTTGAACATGCATGTAAAAAAATTTGTCGAAGAAACCTGATGTTTTGTGAAACGTAAGATAAACCTGTAATTGCTCATAATGCAATATAAACTTCTCATTTTTTATAACTCATGCTATAAAATAAATTTAATTAATTTTAAAGAATATATTTCATAAAATCTCATGATGTTAAAGGTATATATGTCAAACTATTCTCCATATAAATGATTCCACTAAATAATTAATGGGATTATTACTACAGTTATCACTATATAATTCATTGGATAATTTTTCTCATGAACCTTTTGTAGTCCTGAGGTATAGGTTATCACTTTATCATTTTTCATGAGTACAAAATTCATGACATTATTTCATTCATAAATTATATCACAAATCCTTCCCCACTTAATGGTATCATGAATAAAGTTGAAGTGATTATCCTCTTCTTCAACTCTTCGAATCCCTCTTAATATTGTTCTATCATAAAAAAGTTTACTCCTTTCCATGTTAATTTGTTTCATACATTTGAAAATCTTGATAGGTTTCTCATAAACCATTGATAGTAACTAAGTATCCTAACAAAACAATGGTTATCCCTTACAAATTTTGGAATTTTCCATTCCTCTATTGTCATTGTCTTTAAGGGATCCAAAACTATCCCATTGCTTGTGATAATAATACTGAATACTATAACTTTATCAATCCATAAGACACATTAATTATGATTTGTATAAAACTTCTCCTTTAACTGTAACACCCCAATCTTCCACGGTACGATTCTCTTTGAATAATAAAGTAGCGTGTGTTGTACGCAACTTCGAGATTCTAACAGACTATGACCAATCAAAGTAGCTGTTATGAATAGTAATACCCACTTTTTGAAATTTTATAAATTTTATCTCTCAAAATGGACTTCACTTTTGGATTTGGAATATCAAAATTATCCTACGGTGAAATTTTGGTACTTTTCGGATAACTTTTATATTTTGATGAATTGTAAAAATTACAAAATTTTAATTAAAAACAACTTTTTTAATAAAAATAATTAATAGTGATAAATTATGAATTTGAGTGGTTTTAACTATATTTAGAATATATTTTTACCATTTAATACAATGTTGGTCATTTGACATAATTTCACATTTAAACCGGACATAAACAAGTGTTAGTCTTTTGATATTTATTATCTCTTAAAACACGCTTTTTGTTTTAACAACGGGAATTAATTTTAAATTTATTTCTGAAACTTCTGTGTTTTGAATTTGTAAAAATGGATTCCATATTTAGAATCAGGATTTCCAAATTGTTTAAATAGTTCACTATTATTTTTAGACATTTGTAATAATTACTTCGGTAAATATTTTATTTACCATGGTTAAAGATTAAATCTGGTAATAAGTGTAAGAAAATAATATTATAATAATATTAAATTACCCTAAAACATTTCCTAACCCTATTGGTTAATACAAGTCCGAACATGGGAATATTTGGGTCGATTTTGGGACCCCATGGATCCCCTTGTAAGTGATAATGACACTTTATATTAATTAAGTCAAAGTAAATACAAAATTGACATAAGCATATATCTTTTAGAAAAACAATTTTTACATAGGGTTATATAGGTTTTATATTAGACTAAAAATATTCATTAGAAATATAAAACGATTTCCTACATAATAGTATTTTATTTATAATTTTTAGAAATTTGATAATTAAATTTATTTGTGACACAATAATGATGCAATATTTTCTTTGTTAATGAAAGAATCAAATAATTGGTATAATAAATGTCAAAATAAATATAATTTGAAACTTTTGATTCTATACACAAATTTTATTGGTCAATATGACATATTAGTATTTCTTAAATGAATTTGGTTCAAATTTATAATGTTTCTAATACTTTAACAGAAATCAATTATTAAATAGTGACAAAATTTACATAAAGGAGTTTTTAAAAAACATATTATATTATTAATTGATATTCTAATAATAAAGATCTAAGGATCAGAAAAAGGACTAATATAATGATATTTGTATCATTAATGGACCACATGGGGGTCGCTTGGAAGTATATAGTATGTTTATTAAAAGATAAGGTTAATAAAGTGACCCAAACCTATATAAAACCTATTTATTGAAAATAAAAGATAAGGTTAATAAAGTGACCCAAACCAATATAAAACCTATTTGTTGAGTTTTTTTATACCTATACCCACCTTAAACTTTAAATAATACACTTTTGAGCCATTATTAACCGAATATGAATTTATTATAAAATAATACATTAAGTTTTTTCTAAAGAGCCCCTCCTCCCCCTTATAAAAGGGCACCACTTCTAACCAATTCTTCACACCTTCAAAGCCTTTTGGATCGGTCAAAATCTACCCAAATACCCTCTCAACTATACTCTCTTAATCCAAGAGGCCATCCTTTAGTCATAAAGCTAACCCAATGAGCTCTTTTGATCAAATCAATAGGAAGAACCCGAAGAAGAGGTAATGTTTTCACCACCCTCTTTCAAGTTCCTTTCTTCTTCAAATTCTTCTTTCTTTGATATTTCCATTCTAAAATAATAACTCCAATATCTTTTATATACTTTGATTTTATTATGAATATGGTAAAACCATATTCAGTGTCCTATCTATCCTTTGAATGACATGTCACCATACGTGCATACGTACGGCTTACCGTCTCCATGTCGTGGTGTAATTGTTATTCAAGACATTATTTTATGGATTGATATCATAATGATGTGTAATTAAAGTAATAATAAATATAACATGATAATTATTCTTTATATATGATTCACCATCCAATTATATATTATTTTAATATCAAAATAATGATGTTGTCGCTCATGGGTATGTACGGACTACCGTCTCCACAAACGCGATGAGATTCATTCCCCATCGTATCCATGCAAGTGTAATTCTCAATTGATGATTAAAAATAATGTTTAAGGACTTGATATCATTCTGTATATGAATAAGACACAAACTATCCATAAAAACATAACTTATGTAACAAAACATATAAAAGAAACCGAACAAGTTAACACCCAAAACAACGATAATACTGAGACATTATTAACAAAGCAATTTTAAAAGATCATATATGATTCATATTAATGTATATGATTATTTTATAATTTAATAACAATTATTTTACCATTATATAGGAGGTTAACCTACCCTCAAACAAGTAAAATTATAAGTTAAGGTTTTATTTCACAATCTCTTCATTATCCGAGGTTGTTTATACGTAATTATCTATTGGGATCTCTTTATCATCCACATCCATGTTTCTTAAAAAAGTATTTCAAATAATTATTACTATTTTATATACTATGGGTTAAAGACATTTTTACTCTTTTTGACTTTTTATAAGAATTTTATAAAGGAATATTTCCGTCATTTTCCAAACAAGGTCCTTTTTAACATTTTCGACAGAATTAAGGTAAGAATTTCTTTTTTAACTTATACGGCAGGTGCGGAAATTTTCTGCCGTAATAAAATCCTCAAAGCTTCTCTTACAAGATTATAAGAATATTTTCAAAGTAAATGTTTTCTTTTTTAATTATGTGACTTTTAAATGATTTCAAAAAAAGAGATATTTCTCTCAAATAGTTTTGATTTCATCTATGTCAAGATCTTTTGATGGATTTGAAGCTTATTTGAAGTTGATTTATTATGATACAAAACATCAATATTGTATTGAATATTTTGTGATATTTTTGATTGTGGATGTGTTATTTTTATACCATTCATGGTTTATGGAGAAATTATTGACATTTCGTATGCTAGTTTTAATATGAATTTTTATGTTATATTTAAACCTATTCATATGATGAATGCATTGGACTTACTAAGTGACAGGTGGAGCATGCTATAGCTCCTCGATGCATTGGTAGGTCTCATGAGACAAACTAGTGTCGTGGCATAAGGCCTTGGAAAAATCTTATTTGTAGTCTTGGCACAAGGCCTTGACTATGTGGTTATGATAGTCTGGCATTATGCATTCCATTATTATGAAAGTGGTTATTGATATTGCATGTGATTATTTGACTAGTAGAATATCCATGTGATTAAGTAAATGGAATTATTTCATTTTATCATTTCCATATTATAGTGAAGTTCAAATTTAAAAGGCTTTTGTTTTAGTTATACATTGCCTTAAATGTTTATATTTATTTATGAAAGTGTCTTCTATATTGTTATCCTTACTGGGCATTTGAGCTCACCCCTTTCTATGTTTTATTTTCCCTAGGATGTGAAGAAGTATTTTATGAATAACCTGCAGGGATAGTATAAGGAGATATGAGTGTGGAGACAAGATATTATTTTAGTTTTTACATTATGATTTAATGTAAGACTTATGAATGTATCTAGTGTTTCCAAGCCTACTAAACTAATTGGTCTTTCGAGAATTGATCTTTTGTGATCATGACAATGTTATGTACTAATGCACTGACTCTAGGTAACTAGGGTCTGGCCGTTACATTAACAAAGTACTTGGAAATTTACCCAGGTGATCATCCTATTATTCATTTTTTTGAGTATATAAGAATTATATCTGTAAATAAAACCACATATTTATCAACGAAATATCTAAAGTCTCTATGGAATCATTCCATGAAGATTTCTTGAGAATTTTTTATTCGGAATGGTAACATTATGAACTTAAAGTCTACATATTTTGAAAATTATATTATTTATAATATCCTACTTCAATTTTAATTAATGATATTCATATCAAAGATCCATCTACAAGAATTATTGATCCCCACATAGTTGATCCAATAGGTTATCAATATGTTGCATAGGATAATAATTTTATAATCATGATCTTTTTGAGTTCATGATAATAAATATAGACTATCACTGATCTATCCTTTTTTCTTAACAAATTATACTAGTGTTTCCCATGGTGAAGAACTTGGGAATATGAAACCCTTGTCCAAATTATCATGTAGTTTCCACTTCAACTCTTCAGGTCTAATATGGGATATTTTATAGGGACTCTTGCATATGGGTGGAGCTGCAAGTATAGGTTCTGTTGATAACTCATGATTTCCATCATTATTAATACCAATAAATTTTTCAGGGAATACATCATCATGTTAGATTAAAATGGGAATGTATATAAGGATTATCATTTCATTTTTAACAATCATTTGTGAAAATTATTCTTACAAAAATAGAAATAATATCTAGGATTGTGAAGAATTTTACAAAGAAGATTAATCATTCTCTTTACACTTATAAATATTTAGAGTATGGATTAGGATATGGAAAATATTTTACCAATCATAGTGATTAATATTGAATATATATAGAGAAAATATGTCCATGCCTAATATAGCATCAAATTCTAGTATTGGGGGAATAACTAGATTCACAAGATGATCCTTCCCACAAATTTTAATTAGAAAAGAGTTACATACTTGAAATTCATTGATTTTATAACTTATTTATTTCATTTATTACTCAACCTATATGTCTTGAGGTAGTGTTAGAATATTTTTATGAATTTTCATGATATAAAAGAATTCATACAATTAGAATAAAATATCGAATCCGTTATTCTTGAGTAAATAAAAAGTGTTTATATCACTAATTCACTTTCATTATCCACCCTTCTAGTAGTGATATCATAATATTACATTTTCTATCTTTGATTTGGTGTTGTCTCCACTGGTAATCCTCAAAAATCCATGTATTGGGTTATTGAATTACATATATTCCATGTTCCATAAAATTGAATCATTGTACAATGGGTGTAGGATTGATAATAACACTACTTTATTCTATCATATTGAATAGATTTTTCATTTACCTTTGTAATTCATTAGCTTAATGTTCTTATTTTCCTTACTTAAATAATCTTTCAATTCCTTTCAGATAGTTTTAAGGGCGGTTCTTCCCTTTCATATGACATATGGGTAGTTTAATTTTTGTCCATCCATTAAATTTATCATTTAAAACTCTCTATTTAAACTCTATTCTTCTCTTGTTTTCCTTGGACATATAAGAAAGTAGATATTCTATAATATTCAACTCCACATTATGATCAAACCATTATATTTAATCATAATTGTTAAATCCAATAATTGTTAAAGATATATGAGGAATAAAATTTATTTTACTAAATAAATATCCATCCATTATTTCCGGATTAATCATAAAACAATAGGAATACCTTTCAAGCCATATGAATTGTTTTTGACAATACCCAATTGATTCATACTCTCTCTAATTTATTTCATAAAACTCTCTCTCTATTTATGTTGAGAGTGTGAGGAAATATATATTGAATTTTTTGTTTGAATTTTCCTCATTCCACCAATTTCATGAATTCATTAGGATTAGTATTCTTGAACAATGTATGTCACCAATCAATTTCTCCCTTTAATAAATATACAAATAATATAACTTTATCTTACTAAAATAATTATAGGAAATAAAATATATTTTCAATGGAATTAATTTATTATTTCAGAATTAGATGATTATAAGATCCACTAATGGAGGGAGGTCATTATCACATTATCAAATCAATCAAACCGTAATATCTCTTTAGAGTAGGAAAGATTTCTATGTGGTTCAATATATTATTCGTAACATATGTTAGTTAAAAAATTACCATCATAAGGTTATCAAATCCTTCCCTGATCATATGAAGTGTCTCATTTGGTAAATAATTATATTTCCCATCACATTATTTATTGACATAATTCCTCCCATTTCCATCAATTTAATTAAATAAACGAAATTGTTGGATGAGAATACTCAAATTATAATCATATAAGGTCAAAATAATCAACAGAGAATGAATGAATCATAAATTACTTATAAATCCAAACTTATGTCTTTTTAAGGTTTAATATAGTTCATTTATTGGGTATGTACTATTAGATACTCTAACCTAATTCCCAAAAATCTATATTTTTCTCTAATATCAACTACAACAACCGTATTCACATATAAATTTTATTACATAATTTTTAATATAAATAATCATAAATTAACCAAAAAATAGAGAGTTCTAGTGCCTTTGGTAGAAAAATTATGTAATAAAAAATTCAAATAAAATACATAAGATTTATTTTACATCATTTAAATGAAATCCTAAATCTTTTCATACTTCTATCACTTCATGGTATTCCCTATGGAAATATATAAAATAATAGGCTGAAAATCACAGTGAGGGAATAATCATAACGAGGATGAAAAGTAAAACATATGATTAAATAGTCATAACATGATATTATGAAATATGAGGATCATATATAATCACATAGAAACATAAAATAAATGAACTGATATCATAACATCATATAATCATAACAACGTGTCATAAGAAAAAAGAACATGTCATCAAAAACATGACTCAAGGCTCGTTGTCCCAACATCATAACATAATGTTCTAGGATAACTTCATGTGAACAAAAGATAGATTATCATGAAATGTTATCATTTCCCAATTGATTTGGGGGTTTTATAATTATAATCTCACCTATCACATCAAAATATTTCAAGTATATATGGTCCACATACAATGAAATCATATGTAAATTATAAGCAAGTGAAAACCCCCTGAGAATGAAATGGGTTACATAATCATGTCTCAAATTAAAAACAAATTCTATATCCTAAAGATCCCCAAAGAGAGATGGAGTTAAGTAATTTTAGACATTAATAATTTAATAAAGAATAAATTTTCATGAATATACAATTAAACTGAAGTGAAATCAAAATAAAATGGTATGTAGGTAATGTAAAATTGAACCCCTAAAATTATGTTTTAAGAAATGGGTAAAAATGTTTAAAGAAGGTAAGAGTATGGGGTTTTAGAAAAATCAAAATATATATATTATATATATCCTTATAATAATGAACATTTTTTAAAATAAAATATTAGAAAATCATTTAAATAGTAAAACATTACAAGGAATAGTAAATATACATGTTTCATTTTAGTAGATCTTATTTAAAAAGGGTTTGGGTAGGGAACTTAAAGAACATAAATATACCCATAAAATAAAGGGAAAAACATTGTAAATATATAAGAAATATATATACATATAATATAATATGAATACATGAATAATAGAGAGAAAACTAGAGATAAATTGAAACATAAAATAAGAAAGGTGGTTTGGAATTTTTTTTACCTTCGGTCACAAATTAGTTTTATACTCATGTCTATACTCTTAAATAATCATATTAAATTAAAAAAAATGGTTAAGAACGATCATCATAGTTACTTTATTTCATATTATTTTCTTATTCAGAACAATTTTATTTAATTGTTTTGTTCATGACCATCATCTCATGGATGTTTATTTCATGATTCCATGGTCGCGTTGGCATATTGGTAAGGGTCAAAATTCATGATCAAAGTTTAATGAAGCTATAAGTGTAATGATAGGGAGTTATTTCTTTGTAAAATTTGTTATTTTTTCAAAACTCAAAACATAATATAGCATAATAATGGTTCACTAAGAATAAATTTTTTCGTTTAGTGGTTTTTTCATCTAGGAGGTTTTACCCATCATGATAAACTAAATTTGTTTTGTTTCATTTTATGATTATTTACTCATTATATAATCTGAATAAAAATATTATACCATTATTAAATTCATATTTACCAATAAAATGGATTATTATAACCATCCATGAAGGAGGAAATAGTTATCTAAAAACAACATCCCTATAGATAGTTATACCACCCATGAAAGGATGTTAGTTTAAAAAAGAACTATTAAGTTTAATATATGGTTATAAAATTCATATTATATTATATTAATTTTACATAATTTATGAAATAGAACATGTTCAACACATTTATAAGGTAGATTAAAATGAAATAATGGAATAAAAAGGCTTAAAATGACTATGATTTCTTACCTTACAGCATGGGACAACTACTTTTCTTATAATCTTATGACTTCAAAGGGTGGTCTTTTGATGATACCAAAACCACAAAAATAGAGATAAGATGCCTATGTAAAATAATTTGGAATAAATACAGAAATATAAAAAGAATAAGTTATAAGGATAAGTAGGTTGTTGAAGGGTTGTTTTTATATAAGGAATATAGGGGTATTTATAAATAATATATTTGAATGTAATATTATTTAATAAAATATTTATCAGACTTATGATTCAATATTAATAGTTTGGTGACTTAATTTTAAATATATTATTATAATATTAACCTCTCTTATAGCGATCAAATTCATCTATAAATCACTATTAAAAAATATGGAATTTATATGGAGTTTTCCTATTTTCTTATATATTTTATAACTCATGAAAAAATAAAAAACCTTCATCCTTACCCCATTTCAACATACCGATTCCAAAAAATAAATCAATTTCTCTAAAATAAATTTTTAAATTAGGCCATTTTAATGTTTAATTCTTGTACTGACTGACAATTGCATAGTTTTATTTCTAATAATCCCACTTTTTAACAGGGTTGAGAGGGATCCCTTACATGACCTGGAGGACCAAATTCTTAGAGTAACTGGAATTTATTTCAATAATGAATAACATGATTTTATAAATATATATATATATTGTTACCTAAATTATGTTTCATTGATTGAGTAATTATTTCATTGTATTTTGGGACTTATATTTACAAATATAATTTAGAATAAACACTATTTATATGGTTAATTCATCATTTTCTATAGTGTTCATTTTACTAATATAATTGTCAAGTTACTATTCAAGTAGTCAAGTTACTATTATAATAGTAATATTTCCAATAATAATATAATTTTACATATTCTATAAATACCAATTATTTTTTTCATTATTCATTAATTTGGTTATCTATCAAGTTTCTTTATACTTTATTTATAAAATTTTGTTTATACTTCTAATGATTTTTTTATAATGTTTTTTATGGTTGTGATAATTATATGAGATTATGATACTTCATAATTTCAAGGTTTAGTTTTTTATTTTAGTTTTTTATTATCCCATTATACAATTTTTAATTTTATTTTGTGTATTTATTCTTGATATATATTTTTCAATTGATGAAATAAAATTGTGGTCATTTTTTATAGGGTTCATGTAAATTTTTTATATCAAGAATTATTTGAGACGTATATAGATATATGATAATTATATAGAAAATATATATCCATTATACATATTGATATAGATACTGATATATGAGGGTACCCTAAGAGAGTTGTGATGGCCTGGACACATGAATTTCATCAAAGACTTTGAGCATCTATAGATTCTTCAAGCAATTGAGATGAATCATGGGTGAAGTGTGATCATATATCAACTAGGCATAGGTAATATTTTGTTATTTATAGATATTATGTTTTAAATAATTCTTCATATGAGATATTAATTTCATGCAAGGGAGGAATGGTTTTCTATGGAATTAGGTGTGTGATACTATGATCAGTGGAATGCAACTAATTATTTCTAAAATCAAGTCATATGTTTGGATAGAACATGGGTACACCCCTTCAAAAGTAGGGAACTCAAAATACAACTGTGTAATCTCAATACCATTATGAGATGGATTCTTTTTATAATATTTTTCCTTTAGAACAAGATAGTTAGTGTTAACTTTACATTATAATATATTCAGGTTTATATAGCCATACATCGGTCTTGGGATGTTGGTATTATCTTTTTATTTAAGCATGATCAACCTCAGAATATCATGTGAGACATAATTATTTAATGGTGATGGATAATATCATGGGAGTTAAAATCATTATAGATTCAATAACTCTTTATTTTTTCCACATTATTAAAGTTGGTTCATTTGATTATACTAAGTTTTTGGGAGTAATAATTCATATAATGTTATCAATTACGATATGGATCATGTATATATGTGATACACTATGGTACATAATTGGATATGGGTGTCGAAAATTTAAAAAAATATGTCATGTATGAGTAAGTGGATTTTTTTGTAGGAATGGTTAGACGTGGATTGCCTAGGTACAACCTGTTGACCATGATATAACTTTTTAGATATATAACATCTCCATGGTATTGATTCAAAATGAAAAATGGGTCGTGATAATTTTTATTAGGTAGTAATATTTAACTCATGTGGGAATGAGGTGTGAACATTGAATGAATTTAAAATGAGATAGGATAAAAAATAGGTTCAATATAATACTTCCAAGTTGAGGATCATGATGTTGGTATTAAGGAATAGGTAGGGTTCCACAACTCTAGGGATATTGGAACCATTAAAATAATGGAAATTCTAACAGGGCTATGGGAATCTGAAGCAAGTGGGAAAGTACAAGTCATGTGGTAGTGAGTGAGGTCGCCGACCTAAATAAGTATTTATTAGGATCAGTTTTTAGGTCGAAAAATCTTTGAAAAAACTATAATATTAAGGATTGGATTATCATGATTTCATAAACTATAGAGTTTTACATGTAGTATAGTTCTATCGGGATAAAACAAACAGGGAACATCAGATTCGTTGTTCAGCTAGCGATGGACTAGGGAAATGTCAATACCTACAGATTGATAATGATGGAAAGAAAATGGTGGAGATCACACCATAGATATATTAAATATTTTATGATCATTTGGGGAGAATATTAATGAAAATTGATATTTATGTTTGAGGTGAACCCAAATGGGTAGTGTTTGAGATGTTTTTTTTGTGATTGGATGCATGGAGCCTAAAAATACCTTATAAGAGGAAAATAAATTGGTGTGGGTACCAGCCTATTATAATCATTTAGAGTTAGTAAATTATGTAAAAGAAAGCTATATGTTATAACCTATAAGTATGATATGGTGTGACATAAAGAAAAAAATGAGTGAGGATATAGTTTATAATAAATTTAAATACATTGGAAAATTATTATAACCTATTCAATGGAGTATGACTTCAGAACTTGTATTAAGTATTGAACATGGGATTTTGGATTTGAATATCTGTAGTTTCTTACATCCTTTGGTATAACACTGAGTGTGAAACAATCATGTTTAGATTAATGAAAACCTCTATTAGATTATAACACAAATATATTAGAAATCCATGAATGACATGTTGATTAGGATATCTTCATTAAGCGAGTGAAATTAATTAGTGTCATGGTATGTAGAACTATGAGATTTTGTAGTTGATCATTACAGTGTTTTTTAGATCATTATGTACACAATCAAGTATAGAAACTCAATTATTGATAGAATAACATCATTCAAGGGATTATTTTCATGTATAATGGGTTGGAGATAGTGAAATTTTGATATTTGATTGTTTTATTGGTTCGTTCATGGTATCATTATGACCATAACTAGTAGGATACAAAATATTAATAGAATGCGTTAAATTTTAGAGACCTTGGTGGTTCATTTAATATTTTTAAGGTGAGTTATAAAAAATGATAAGTGATATGGTGTGGAATTTTTATCAACCCATGCTCATTTGTTTTTATGGAGTTAGATAAAATTACAGTTCTATTAAGATTGAAATCTCTATAATTTTGAATTTTTGAATTTTGAATTGGAATGGAAACTTAAAGAAAATTTTTAAATGAATAAAAAGAATTTTTTGATTTAAATTTTTTTGTGTAAAAGGATTGAAGAAAAATTTTGAACATTGTGTAAGGAAGTTGGATGTGGTAGGTGGAAGTGGGGAACCACGTAAAACCCTATGGTAGTCCACTATATTTATGATGAGCTTGAATGTGTTATTGAACAACTTCTCTTACCTCCTGAAGTTTGGGGGAAAACTACCAAGATTATGATGGGGTTGTATGATCCCTCACTTAAGTTGGGATTAGTTTTTCATTTGAAATTGTTTTCATAAAATTATTCTTTATGATTTTTTTTTTTGAACTGGTCAAAGTTTGAGGAGATCTATTCACTAGTTTAATTACCCTGTTTACTTTATCCCCATTGATTCATAACATTTCAGAGTTATTCTTTAACCAATTGAGGATTTTTTACATTTTTTTACAAACAATATCTTCTTCCCTCTTATTTTAACTGCTTTTAGTGGAGTGTAATTTAGGATTTCATCATGATTCTACTGCATCATGGTAGTATCATGTTGATAGAATATAGATTTTGATTAAAAATTATAGAAGATATTTAGCGGTAATAAATGTGTATGTTCCTCACTTTTTAGTTGATATATGCTTCCTAGTGAACTTAATTATGGATTTTGATTATTTCAGGTAAAATTTATTAATGAATCATATTTAGAATTTTAGTATTGTTCTTGGGATAGGTTTAGATGCATGTTAGGTTTGGTTCATAATTTTTTACATGAGGTTTAGTCCATGGAAATATTCCCTTTGAATTTTACCTGAATCATTACCAGTTGTGTAATTATCAATGAATTGTGTAAATTAGTTATATGTTGAATATAATTAATTATAGTGCCATTATGTTGAGATAGGGACTCATGGTTAATATTGATGATCGGTGTGGGTTAACTAAAGATAAAGTGAAAACGCATAATTTCAATAGGGGGTAGATTTATGTTTGAGTAATGTGGTATTTAATATTATCACTCTTACATGTAATTGCATTTATTAGATGGTTTGTATGTGTGGGTAAGCATGATAGAGTTACCAAGACTATAACTAAGGTGGGTTCCCTCAAGAGAGGTGATGCTAGGGATTTCAAATAAGATTTTAGTGAGACTTATAAGTTATGTTCCATGTTTTATATTAGTGAAGGGATTTGATTCATATGAGTAATTCTTGGATAAAGTTCTGTTAGAAACATAGGGGATTTATATCCCTGGGTAATGGCTCTCTTTACTTTGCAGGTTATATAGATTGGTGTTATATGATCACCAAGATTAGTGGGTAAGGGGTGAGACAAGTGAATTGTTATGGATAAACCATATATATTATGGTTAATGTAGAGGGATGACCCCTATTTTTGGAAATTATAATTTTTAAGTGTTTCCCTGGTGAGTCCACAACATATTTAAATAGAGTTCCACTAAAGATTTCTATATAATATAACTTCCCATTAAAAATTTATTTTTGGGTTAAAGAATTATATAGGCTAATAATGATCCTTATGGATTTTTTACAAAGGTTAGTGGGGAATAGTGAGTTTGGAATGGGTTTAAAACAAATACCAACACGGTCCTGTATAAATTTCATTGATGGCCTACCCATGGTAGGGTTTTGTGTGATTGATAGATGATAGGTTGACATCATGACCTTAGATCCTTCAAGATGAAGGGTTATAGACTTAGGGCCTACGACATCAAGTGGTGGCTACCAAAAGGGATAGGTTAAGATAGATATGGTTGAGTCTTGAAATTGTAACATTTTGGTAACTCATATAAGGCTTGAAAAATAACACAATTCAAGGCTTATAAAGGGGGAATTAGGTTGTTATTTACATGAGGTTTCATGGCTTGTAATTAGGGAGTAGTTTTTTCATGTAACACCTCTTATTTAAATTTATCATGCAAATTTTTATTTTATGTGGCGTGGTAATGATTATTTCAAGGGAAAATAGGGACATAATTGGGACATATTCTTTTTAATTGTCAAAAATGGTAATAATTATAATAATATATGATTAGAGGAATAATCCAAGGGTTGGGTGACTTTACGAACATGTTTTCAAAAAATTGTCTCATGTGGTGGGATGGTCAACTAATAATTTATTTAGATGATTTATATGTTTCATGATAGATCATCATATAATGGTTTCTTGGGACACAACATGAGTATATTGAGTGTACTATTTAGAGTGTTCCACCTAGTATTGGAAATAATTCCTCCAATATCAGGTTCTTTTAATAGATTGTTTTTATGTTATATCGTCTATCAGCATCTCTCTTCCCTTAGGGTATTTTTCTTAAAATGTTTATTATTCCATCTATCATTGGATATCTTCCTCCCACCTTGATTTAGTGATAGATATGTCATGTTATCTATCAGGAGTACTCTTCCCTCTATCTAGTTTTGATGATCAATACAATATACTATCTATCATGGGAAATATCCAGAGGGGAAATTATGGGGATAGATGTGATTATTATATTGGTGATGAATCATTCATGCTTTTTTATTTATGTTAGACTATGGGAATAATCATATCATTTCATCATTTTCCACGTTAGGTGTCAATTGACTATCAGGGTTTCATTTGATGTTCCAAAAATATAAAAAGTGTATGTATCTGATGTTTATGGATTTCAATTCATTCTTTACATTTATGTAAGAGTATCTATTTATTATTAGTGACATAATTAGTGGTAGGATGCTAACTTTTATGCTCACACACTACATGTGTATCCTGGTAGATGTAAAAATCATATGGTTCACATAAAGGTCATGACAAGGACCCTAATATAGGAGCACTACGCCAAAAACTGGCAAGGGAAGCGTTACCCCTTTATCAGTCCTCAAAAAAAGGGCTGATATAGGGGGGCCTTTATCAGCGCTCAAAATAAGCGCTGATAAAGGGGGATTTATCAGCGCTTTTCCCGAGCACTGATAAATGTCAAGTTTCAAAAAAAATATCATGAAAAATAATATTTTGTTATATAAGTATATTTATATTGATATAAATACAATATATATTTTTTAAAAATGTTATAGATACATATAAATAGACTATTACATTTAATATATAATAAATTTAGTGAAAATGGCTTCAAAATATTATAAATCAATCATTTCTAGTTATTACTGATTAAAAATCATTTAATAACAATTTTAGGACAAAAAAAATCAAAACAATTAATAAAATATCTAAAATATGTTCAAAATGTAACTCAAACTTCAAACGGCCATAACTTTTGATCCGGGTGTCCGTTTGAGCTCTACAGCATACCAAATCGAAGCCTACGATGAGCTCTACGTCCTAGTAACCTAGGAGAAGCCACTGTCACATTTTTGGAGCCCAAAAAAGTCATAGAAGGCCTCCAAAACTGAGTTTTTGGTCGGGATACCCCGATTTTTTAACATTCAAACAAGTATAACTTTTGATCCGGATGTCCGTTAGGCCTGTACCACATATCATATTGAATATTGTTTCATTTTATTCAATTTGACTATTTGTGGTGTTGAACATAATTTTAGATTATAAGTTATGGTCGTTTTAACATTTTATAGCTTTTCAAATACACATATATATGTATTTATTCGTAAATATATATGTGTCTGTGTGTGTGTGGGTGTCTATGTGTGTGTCGGTGTGTTGTATATATGTATATATGTATTTATTAATTTAATTACTTATAAACACACATCAAAAACATATTTTTTTCATAAATTCATTTAAAACTAATCTTATATATACATTCAATGGATTTTCAAATACACATATATATGTATTTATTCGTAAATATAAATGTGTTTGTGTGTGTGTGTGTCTTTGTGTGTGTCTATGTGTTGTATATATATATGTATGTGTGTTGTATATATCTATGCATGTATGCATGTATTTATTTATTTATAAACACACATAAAAAACATATTTTTTCGTAAATGTATTTAAAACAAATCTTATATGTATATATTAATATACAAATAAATATATGTATAAAAAATTATAACTAAAAATATATATAAATATATTAATATACGAATTAATATATGTATATATATATACAAATATATGAATAAATATATTTATATTAATATGAATCTATATCAATATATGAATCAATATATGAATCAATATAACTATATATATATAGATATATCACTAAATAGAGAAAAAATGAAATGGCATAGTGGTAATTGTTGAGTCAATAAGGTTTTCCTTATGACTTTTCCATTCCATCTTGTTTTGAAAATCACAAACACCTTATCTTTAAGAAAATTGCTTTTATAAGGAAAATTTCTTTTATAAGGAAAATCTCTTTTGTAAGAAAAATTACCCTTATCATATTTTCATCCATATGTTTCTTAAGTATAAGATTCGGATTCATTTCTATATTCTCGGAATCGTTGAAACTTTGATATGAAGCATTCTTTTTTAGGCTCTGAATTCTGGATAAGAACTGTAAGGAAGTTTCACTGCGAATTCCAGATTAGAACTGTAATAAAGTTTCATTCCGAATTCTGGATACGATCTCTGATTAAGTTCTACTCAGAATTTTGGATACGAATCCTTATTAAGTTCAACATCGAATTCTCATTACGAATTCTGATGATAAAATCTCATTACAAATTCTGATGACGATTTCTCATTCTGAATTCTCATTCTGAATTCACCTATGAAACAGAATCTAACCATCTTTGTTTTATTCACTCCTAATTTATTTAGACTCAGAAAATTATTTTTGGTCAGACTCTGAACTTTCATTTTGCTTACGCTTTTATAATTTTTTTACTCTTTAATATATTTACACACTCTAAAATTTCACTCCAAATCTTCACTCTGAACTTTTTAGTTTAGACTTAAAACGATTTCGTACATTCTGTTACACTTTTTTTTTTATAAAACGATGTCGTCTATGCTGTTATAAATTAATCGTTGGTTAAGTAACACATGTATAGGTCCCTCCGATTTTTAAGGAAAATATGACCATTGGAAAGGAGGCCGACCATGCCTCTAAATAGGAGCTCATTTGAAAGAGCTCATTGTTGATGGATAACTTCTTCAAAATTGTGAATACATGCTGTTGAAGTGATTTCTAGAGAGAGAGGCTCTTATTAACTCTCAAAGCCTTATGCGTACTGAACCGCTCGTTCAATTTTTGCTTCATGCGACTCTGAATGTTGGTGATTACATTCGAGGACTTCCGGGGATAGGAAGACAGAGGTTTCCAACACCTTGAAGTTAAAGGCTTCCTTGCTGAGGAAGACATAGGTTGCCAACTACCTTGAAGTTGAGGGCTTGCGGGGATAGCAAGATAGAGACTCCGATCTTCGTATCGAGGTCTTACCCTGGTGTGGGTAAGACAGACTTGCTTGAAAGTTTAAATCAAGGGACGTTTATCCATGTTTGTTGGATACCCTTCTCTTTGGGTTAAAAGACTTATATCTTGTTACTTCTAGTTTTACTACTTGTTCATTTCCGCTGAATTTTGTATTATAAGGAAAGTATAACTTTCTTATACTTCCTTACTTGTACTCTGTTTCTTTTAGATTCTATACACTTTAAGGTAGAATATCATATTGTAATCTTTTTTTAAGTTTCAATTTCTGGAACCATACTTCCGGAACCTACTTTCGGAATCTCTTTCTAGTCTTAAGAAAGTTCATAAGACATGAAGTTTATAACTTCAATCCTTTTACTAGTTTTTAATCGGTGTTAGAGGTGTTGTGAATTTGCTTAGTTTAACCTTGTTAAACTTAGCTCTTTGGTTTGTTTAAAGAAATTTTTAAAGTGTACAATTCACCCCCCCCCCCTCTTGTATTTTGAGCATCTACATCACTATTTAGATCCTACAATTGGTATCATAGGAGGTCTCTGAAATACTTCTACTCACGTATAAGTTTTTCTTGCTCACTTTGTCATTCCGAACTTTCCCATTCTGAACTTTCTCATTCCGAATTTCTACTACCAAGTTTGTGTACCGAAGGTTGTTTTAAGTATGGCAGGAATTAATGTTGGTTCTATTGATAATCTAAATCCTACAAGACCAACAATATTTGATGGTAATGATTATGAGTACTAGAGAGATCGAATGAAGACTTTCATTATCAATACTGGAGTAGAAAACTTAGTTATGCTTACTGGAGATTATAAAATTCCTGATAAGGAAGCTAGAACTTTCACTAACCAGGAAAAGCAAGAGTATCAACTCAACTATAAGGTACGCAATACTCTACTTTGTTCAATGACTAGAAATATATATAGCCAAATTTCTTCTTATGAAGCAGCTAATTGTATCTGGAAGAAGTTAGAGGTTACACATTTTGGAACTTCTAAAGTGATTGAGACTAGGAGAGCAATGCTTAGAGCTGAATATCATCGCTTCAACTTTCCTTATGGTGAACCAATTTGTAAAGTTCAACAGAGATTTATGACTATAGTCAACAGTCTACAGTCTATGGGAGAAAAAGGGTTAGATGATGAATCACTTGTGGACAAGATAATTGATATTATTCCCAATGAGTGGGAATCCAAAAGAACTGCTATAGATGAGAACAGGAAGGTTACTCAAATTTCTCTTGATGAGTTATTTGGAATTCTTTTACAACATGAGACAAGAATGAAGAGAGATGCTGACAACATCAAAAAGAAGAATGGGAATGGTACTGTTGCTTTTACAACAACATCAAATCTGTTGAAAGCTAAGACTCCTGAGAGAGTAACCAGATCCAAGTCTAAGAAAGTTATTTTCCAATCCGAATCTAGTAAAAGTGAAGTCTCTGAAAATGAGTTAGCAAATCTTGCTTGAAGGATGAACAAGATAGCTGGCCAAAGGAGTTTCCAATCCAAGTATTAGAAAAAGGAATGGAAATATAAGAAAGATGGAGAAGTCACTTGTTATGAATGCAAGAGAGATGGACATATTAGACCAGATTTCCCTTTGCTCAAAAAGAAAGAAAGGAAGGAAAGGCATTTAGACAGGAACAGAAAGAAGTATTATAAATCCAAAGCTAAGAAATTTTTGAAAGCTAATGACACCTGGAGTGCCAGTGGTGGTGACTCTTCAGATGAATCTTCTGATTATGAATCTTCAGGACAGAAGAATCTAGGTCTTATAGCCAGATTACCTATTGATAATCATTGTTTTATGGCTAAGGTACGAAATGCTAAATCATTGACCAATGTTTATTTAAATTCAAATGATAGTAATTATTATAACTCTTCTGATGAAGAATCCACTTCTGATGAATAAAATACATTACTTACTTATGAAGAAGTTTCTAGGTTTGTTGAACTTATTGAAATTGATAATTTCAAACTCAATAAAAAACTTGATAAGGAAAAATCTAGGAATTCTATTCTTACAAAAGAGATATCATATCTTTATAAAGATATTGATAGGAAAAATGTTGATTTTGAAAGTATTTCAAAAAATCCTGAGGAAGTAAGTTCTGAGAAGAACAAAGTTTCTAAAGAATTAGAAAAAGTAATTTCTAAGAAAAATATTTTTGAGCCTAGCTCTAGTTCTAAAACTAATTATTTTGAAGATAAAAACTTGGTTATAAAACTCAAGTCTGAAATTTTTTCCTTAAAGAAGTGTTTATCAAACTTTACCCATGGTAAAGAAAATTTTGATAAAATGTATTCCCAAATACGACCTTTAAGAAATAAATCCGGATTTTGTTATACCCATGCAAAACCAATTTTTAGTAAGAATTATTTTGTTCTTCAAAGTGCCCCATTTTTTACTAAGTGTCAATGTGGTGGTCATTGGGCAAAAAAAATTTCTTTAAACAAAACCCAATCATTAGGTTTTCATAAAGCTTATTTCTCAATAAAGATGTGGGTTCCTAAAATTTTGTTATCTGGAAATCTCGGATCCAAACAAGTTTGGATTCCAAAAATCTAATTCTCTTCTTGATTTCAGGAAAATAAAGAGAGTACCAACAACAATACATTGTACATGGATAGTGGATGTTCCCGACACATGACTGGTAACAAAAGCTATTTTGAAAAGATTATCAAAATGAAAGGAGGAAAGGTAACTTTCGGAGATAATGCTAAGGGTGAGATTATTGGTATTGGTAATATTGTTATTTTAGGTAAAACTTTGATTTCAAATGTTCTTTTTGTTAAGGGTATTAAGCACAACCTCATTAGCATAAGTCAGTTATGTGATGAAGGTTACCTTGTGATTTTTAGGAATGATAAGTGCTTAGTTCACAATTCCAAGGAAGAATTTATTCTCTCAGCCAATAGGCATGAGAATTTTTACACCTTAAACTTAGAAGACCATAGAGGTCATCATTTACCTTGTATAAGTGCAATGGAAGATCATTCATGGTTATGGCATAGAAGACTAGGTCACTGTAACCTTAGGAACTTATGTAAAATCTCTACGAAGAAACTAGTTAAGGATCTACAGGAGCATAGATTTGATTCTTCTAAAGTTTTTGATCCTTGTCAATATGGAAAGAAATATAAATCTAGTTTTAAATCAATCAGTGAAGTCTCAAAAACTGATGCATTACAGTTAGTGCACATGGATATTTTTGGTCCAACGCAAACTGGAAGTATTGGAGGCAAATACTATGTGTTTTTTCTAGTTGATGATTACACTAGATTTACTTGGGATTATTTTCTAGCAAACAAGTCTGAATATTTTTCTTATTTCAAAAGTTTTAGATATCAAGTTAAAAATGAGAAAAACCTTCCATTGAAATCTATTCATAGTGATCATGGAGGAGAATTTCAAAATTCTAATTTTGAAACTTTTTGTAGTAAAAAAGGTATTACTCACAATTTTTCAGCACCTAGAACTACTCAACAAAATGGTGTAGTTGAGAGAAGAAATAGAATTCTTCAAGAGATAACTAGAACCATGTTGAGTGAATATTCTAAAGCTAGAAATTTCTGGGCTGAAGTTGTAAGTACTGCTTGCTATACTATAAATCGAGTTTTGATTAGACCTTTTCTTAATAAAACTCTTTATGAGTTATGGAATGGTAGAAAACCAAGACTATCCTACTTCAAGGTTTTTGGTTTCAAATTATTCATTCTGAATACTAAAGATAACTTACATAAATTCTCACCAAAATCTGATGAAGGAATTTTCTTAGGTTATTCCACAACTTCTAAGGCTTATAGAGTTTTTAATAAAAATACCTGTACTGTTGAAGAAACAGTACATGTAAAATTTGATGAGTCTGGTCCTTTTGTTTTTAAACAATCCCAGGCTACATCCTTAGATGTGTTTTCAAAAACTGATTGTCAACCTTTGATAGAAGAACCTTCTGATAAGGATAATGTTTAAGAAGATAATTCTGAAACATTTACCCCGGAAGACTTTCTACCCTATGTTGATGAACAGGCTTTTCAAAACCCAAATCAGGTGTTTCTTAAGAATCATCCCAGGGATAGTATCATTGGTGATGTAAATCAACCTGTAAGGACTAGAAGTTCGTTAAGAAATGAAGTAGAACATCTATCATTTCTTTCCCAATTAGAACCTAAAAGCACTGATGAAGCTTTAGGTGATGATGATTGGATCAAAGCCATGCAAGATGAACTAAATGAATTCGAAAGGAATAAAGTCTGGAACTTGGTTGAAAGACCTAAGGAAACTTCTTTTATTGGAGTAAAATGGGTTTTTAGAAATAAATGTGATGAAAATGGAGTCATAGTAAGATATAAAGCTATACTTGTTGCTAAAGGTTATAATCAGCAAGAGGGAATAGACTATGAAGAAACCTATGCTCCAGTAGCTAGACTTAAATATATCCGTATTTTACTTTCCTTTGTAGCATTCTTTAATTTTAAACTTTTTCAAATGGATGTGAAATGTGATTTTCTTAACGGTTATGTTCAAGAGGAAGTTTTTGTTGAAAAACCTCCTAGTTTTGAAGATACAAAACATCCTGATCAAGTTTTTAGACTTACCAAAGCTCTGTATGGCCTTAAACAAGCTCCACGAGCATGGTATGATAGACTCACTGGATTTTTGCTTCAAAATAACTATGTTTAGGGAAATGCAGATCCAACCATTTTCATAAATAAAAATAAGAAAATTTTTTGATTGTTCAAATTTATGTTGATGACATTATATTTGGTTCAACTCAGCAACCTTTAACCGACTATTTTGCAAGTCTAATGAAATCTGAGTTTGAAATGAGTATGATGGGTTAGTTAACTTTTTCCCTTGGTTTTTAAATTTCTCAAAAACCAGAAGGAACCTACATATCTTAACATAAGTATATTAAATATCTTCTCAAAAATTATGGTTATGATAATACTAAGAGTATAAGTACTCTTATAGGTACCTCAATCTCTTTAGATCTTGATGAAGCTGGGAAACCAGTAGATCAAACATCTTTTAGAGTTATGATAGGAAGTTTACTTTACTTCACAGCAAGTCGACCAGACTTAATGTTCTCAGTATGCTTATGTGCAAGATATCAATCCAATCCTAAAGAATCTCACTTAAAGGCAGTAAAAATAATGTTTGGCAACCTTAAGGGAACCATGGATCTAGGATTATTTTATGCTTCTTGAAATGATTTTGTTCTAAAAAGCTTTTCTGATGCTGACTTTGGTAGATGTAGAATGGATAGAAAAAGTAAATCCGGAACTTGTCATTTCTTAGGAGATTCGTTAGTTTCTTAGTCTTATAGAAAGAAACATTCTGTAGCACTCTCCACTCATGAAGCTGAATATGTAGCAGCTGGAAGTTGTTGTGCTCAAGTATTGTGGATGCAACACACACTCACAGACTATGGCTTGAGTTTTACTAAAACTCAAATTTTGTGTGATAACACAAGTGCCATTTCCATTAGTAAGAACCATGCACATCACTCTCGTGCAAAACACATAGATATTAGGCGTCACTTTATTAGGGATCACACACAAAAAGGAGATATTATTCTTCAGTTTATCGGAACACAAGATCAACTTGCTGATATTTTCACAAAATCTTTTCCTTCTGATATATTTGAATACATTAAACAGAAGTTAGGAATGATAACCGTAAGGTAATCCTTCTTAATTAACTTTCTATTGAAAAAGTTTCCTTACAGTAATAAACTCCTTTTTATAGGTGGAGTACATTTGATTGTTAATGTAACAATTTTTTTCCCAAAGTTTGTTTTCAAATTTTAGGTACAAAATTTCCGAAATGGAAATTTCTGGAACTAAAATTTCTAGAATGGATATGTTCGTATAGAACACTTCTGGATTCAAAAACTTCGTATTGAACACTTCGGGAATGGTAAATTTCGTACTGGTATTTCCATAACGAGATTTTCGTACTGAGACTTTCATAATGGGTTTTTCATATTCATTTTTTTTTACAAAAAAAATTCGTACTAAATTTTTAAAATGTTTTTCGTACTGAGTTTTATGTACTGAGTTTGTTTTTCGTAGTGAGTTTTGTAAAATATGTCTTTTTGTAATAAAGATTTTTCGTAGTTTTTTTATTACCCATTATGAATAATCCTCCTAAGTCAATCCGAAAGGTATGATTTCCTTACTCAAGTTTTTGTAGTCATACTTTACTTGATGGAATTTTCTTATATTTTGGTTTCAGATTATAATTTTATTAAATCTTTTTTTCCAATAAAACCTCAAAATATCGGATTCAAGTTTTCATGAGAATTGGTTTTCGACCGTCAGATCTAATCTCATCTTATCACAACTGTTCGATCAACGGTGGAAGTTGAACCGTTTTCTCGTTGCCTATATAAAGGGGACCCCAAATGGTTGTCCCACATCAGTTTTCAAGCTCCAGCGTCCCGAAGCTCTGCCTCTCTGTTTTAAATCCATTCCGAACTTCAGATTTCCCCGTTCCGAACATCTCAGAGGTCTTCAGATCCGAATTTCTGTGGAAGTAGCTTCTTAAGACATGTCTTCCTCTAAGCCGATTTCGAAGTGGTTAGTATATAGAGAGAGGTTGGTTCGTCCTGATTTCATCAACAAGTATGACTCTCTTATATCCAAGAATATTAAGCTTAATGGATGGGAAGATGTTGTTATGTCGAAACCTGGGAATCAAGATGAAGTCTATTCAGATTTGCTTATAGAGTTTTATGAGACACTCTCCTTTCTTAAGGAAGATGGAAGAGAAAAGTTGTCTTTTAAGTCTTATGGTAAGACTTATAAGCTTTCATATGCCAAGGCAGCTAGCTTGGTAGGGCTGAATAATGAAGGAGAATCTGAATTCATATCTCATGTTTTGCCGGATTCAAAGGGTAGCTTTGACAAGGAAAAATAATTAGAAACTCTCGGACTAGAAGATGATAAGGCTCCGAAGATTGCTAGTTTATTTACGAATTTTCAAATTCTAGAATTATGGGTACAAGGCCTTATCGTACTGAGAAAAGGTGAAAAGGATAGTCTGAAGAAGAGTGAGATCTACATCCTAGATTTTCTGATAAATCTGAGGAAGTTTAACCTGATGAAGCACATTCTCATTACTCTTGAGAATGTTAAGAAAGGGAATCTGAGAGATCAGATCAAAATGTATCCAGCAATCCTCTCAAAGTTGATATTTCGGTGCCTTGAGTCTTTCAAGGAAGCTTTCAAGTCTAATCCAAGATTTTGCAAGATTATGTTGGTAAGTGATGGCACTCTCAAAAGGATGGATGTAGCTTTCGACAAGAAGACTGGTCGGTTTATTGATTTACCAGCTCAAGAAGAAGCAGTTCCGAAAGTTGCTAATCCGGAATCCTCTAAGCCAGTAAGGAAGAGAAAGTTGAAGGAAGTTGAATTTGAAGCAGAGAATCCCAAGTCTAAGGAAGTTCATTCCACACCTCCAAAACCAAAGAAGAAGAAAGCTTACCTAGATGAGGTAGTTGCTAAATGGAGGCAGATCAAAGAAAAAAGAGTGCAAGGGGAGCCTCAGTTTGGCTTGGACCCTGCGGAGGCTAAGGCCTTGAAGGAACGAACTGTGGATGAGCTAGAAAAACAAGTCAAAGAAAAGAAGCTTAAGAAGAAGTTGTCCAAAGCAGAGGTAGCTCAGGAATTGTTGAAGTTCAATGAGATGGTTTCAGCAAATATTCTTGTTCCGAGATCTTTTCCCTTGGACTCTCTTCCTGAGACTCCAGGAAGAATTTTCATCACTCCGAAAGAAGCTGTTGCTAAGACGACTGAGGAAGTAGAGAAAATTGAGTGAGTGGAAGAAGAAGAAGTTGTAGCTGAAGGCAGTGGTGAAACAGGAGATGTTTTGAAACAAGTAAATGATTATAAGGGGACACCTTCGGAACATCTGTCGCTCGGAACTTTAGAAGCCGAATCTTCGAAATTAGTCACTCTTGGAAATGATGAGCATCAAGGAGAAGAAGAAGTAGCTCATAATATAGAATAAGAACAACTTCTACATGATGTTTCTCAAATAGAGAACGTAGAGGATGTAGCTCAAAAAGTTTCTGATGATGAATACAATATTATTCAAGTAACTAATAGTGAAAAAAGAACTCCAGAACGGGATTCTATTCTGAAAAGAGACAAGGGAAAGCAAATTCTTACTGATACTCCAAGCTTAGTAGTGGTGAAGAGAAAGGAAGTTGGTAGTTCTTCAAAGAGAAAGCTTGACCAAGTTGAAGAAGAAAATTCTCCAAGCAGAGTCTCGGATTCAGAGTCATCTTCATTGGGGCATGACTTTGTTGTTCAGTCTTTAAAGAATTTGGTAGGTTCAATTCCGACCTACTCAAGCATTGATTCAAGATGTCAGATGCTCCAACATGCTTTGAATTAGAAATTAGACTCCGTATCCATGGTCATGGATAAGTGTGTTGAGATAGAAGCTCAATTCAAATCTTTCTTTGTCGGCTATGAAGCCCACAAAATATCTTGCAAGAGGATGACCAGTTGGTCGAGGAAGATGTAGAATAAATGAGGCTCTTTGATGGATTTCAAGATAATGTCAAGGATACTTTTGAGACTGAGGACAGGAAGATAAATGAGCTAACTTCTTCCTTTGAAGAGAAATTGACAAATGAAAATAATTTCCAGATTCAAGAAGTTAGAGATCTGAATGGGAAGCTAATTTCTGTCTCTCAAAATTGGAAATATGAAAGGGATAATCGGATTGAGTTTTAAGAAAAGATGAAGGCTCAGGAAGAAAAGCTTAAAGCTCAGGAAGAAAAGCTTCAAGCCCAGGAAGAAAAGATTGAAGCCCAAAGTGAAAGAATTGTTGTGTTAGAGAAGCAATCCGAGAAAGACCATAAAGACTTGAAGAAGATAAAGACTATTCTTAAGCGTCTCATGGCGAAGGAAAAAGATCCAAAATAGACAGATCCTATCTTTTGTTGTATCTAAATTTCTTTGTTGTTGAGCTCTTTAAACTTAATGAAAATTTCTGCTTTCTCATTTATTTTTTTGTTGCTACTAATTTTTCAGGTAACTTGTTATATTTTCTATTCCCTCGAATTCTTTTTGAAAATCACAAAGGGGGAGAAGGAAAAGACCCTAATAAGAAAAGGGAAAAATAATCTTAACAAAGGGTGAGAAAGAAAACAAACTCTAATAAGAGTTTATCTAAGGGGGAGTTTTTCATTAAAGAAGACTTTCTTATTTTTAATGAAATGTCATTCTGGAAATCTAGAATATGATCCTTAGAGTTTCAAAGCCTAAGGGGGAGTTAGTCGTATTCATCTACATCCATAAGCAAAGGGAGATAAGCCTTAATGTTTTATTTCTTCTTAGAATTTCTCTTTTGTAATGATGTTTGTGCTTTCCAAAAAGGGGGAGATTATTGAGTCAATAAGGTTTTACTTATGACTTTTCCATTCCTTCTTTTTTTGAAAATCACAAACACCTTATCTTTAAAAAAATTGATTTTATAAGGAAAATTGATTTTATAAGGAAAATCGCTTTTGTAAGAAAAATTATCCTTATCATATTTTCGTCCATATTTTTCTTAAGTATAAGATTCGGATTCATTTCTATATTCTAGGAATCGTTGAAACATTGATATGAAGCATTCTGTTTTAGGCTCTGAATTCTAGATAAGAACTGTAAGGAAGTTTCACTCCAAATTCCAGATGAGAACTGTAATAAAGTTTCATTCCGAATTCTGGATACGAACTCTAATTAAGTTCTACTCCGAATTCTGGATACGAATCCTTATGAAGTTTGACATTGAATTCTCATTACAAATTCTGATGATGAAATCTCATTACAAATTCTGATGACGATTTCTCATTCCGAATTCTCATTCCGAATTCACCTATGAAACAGAATA
This sequence comes from Viscum album, assembly GCA_963277665.1. Taxonomy (NCBI): domain Eukaryota; kingdom Viridiplantae; phylum Streptophyta; class Magnoliopsida; order Santalales; family Viscaceae; genus Viscum; species Viscum album. The sequence continues at coordinate 746,422,792 of OY728157.1, forward strand.
TGACCATTTTTGTTTTATTCACTCTGAATTTATTTAGACTCTGAAAATTATTTTTTTTTGGACTCCGAACTTTAATTTTTCTTACGCTTTTATATTTTGTCTACTCTTTAATATATTTTTACACTCCGAACTTTCACTCTGAATCTTCACTCTGAACTTTTTAGTTTTGACTTAAAATGATGTCGTGCATTCTGTTACACTTGTTTTTTTATAAAACGATGTCGTCTATTCTGTTATAAACTAACTGTTGGTTAAGTTACACGTGTATAGGCCCCTCTTATTTTTAAGGAAAATATGACTGTTGGAAAGGAGGCTGACCTTGCCTATAAATAGGAGCTCATTTGAAAGAGCTCATTGCTGATGGATAACTTCTTCAACATTGTGCATACATGTTGTTGAAGTGATTTCTAAAGAGAGAGACTCTTATTAACTCTCAAAGCCTTGTGTGTACTGAACCGCTCATTCAGTTTTTTCTTCATACGACTCCGAATGTTGGTGATTACATTCAAAGACTTCCGGGGATAGGAAGATAGAGGTTTCCAACACCTTCAAGTTGAAGGCTTCCTTGCTGAGGAAGACAGAGGATGCCAACTACCTTAAAGTTGAGGGCTTGCGGGGAAAGCAAGACAGAGACTCCGATCTTCGTATCAAGGGCTTACCCTGGTGTGGGTAAGACAGACTTTCTTGAAAGTATAAATCAAGGGACCTTTATCCAAGGTTGTTGGATACCCTTCTCTTTGGGTTAAAATACTTATATCTAGTTACTTGTAGTTTTACTACTTGTTCATTTCTGCTGCATTTTGTATTATAAGGAAAGTATAACTTTCTTATACTTTCTTACATTTACTCTGTTTCTTTTAGATTCTATATTCTTTAAGGTAGAATCTCATATTGTAATCTTTTGTTAAGTTTAAATTTCCAGAACCATACTTCTGGAACCTAATTTCAGAATCTCATTCCAGTCTTCAGAAAGTTCATAAGACTTGAAGTTTATAACTTCAATTCTTTTACAAGTTTTTAATCAGTGCTAGAGGTGTTGTGAATTTTCTTAGTTTATCATTGTTAAACTTAGCTTTTTCCTTTGTTTAAAGGACTTTTTAAAGTGCACAATTCACCCCCTCCTCTTGTATTTTGAGCATCTACGTCACTATTTCGATCCTACAGTAATGGTGCAGCAGTGAAAGGGGGAAGGTACCGGGTTCGAGTTCGGGTGGAAGCGAAGGGGGTGTGCGCATATGAGGATGTGCGGGAAGGGAATCGTGTGGGAGACATCCTAGAGCTGATAAAGGGCGTGTTAAGCACTGATAAAAGCACTCCCTCCGTATTATATTTAATTTTTTTTATTTTTTTTATTTTTTTAAATTTTTTTGACCTTTATCAGCACTTTTTTTAGCACTGATAAAAGGGGTCTTTATCAGCGCTTTTCAGAGCACTGATAAAAGGTACCCCCCTATATTAGCGCTGAGCTTTACAGTGTTTTTTTAGCACTGTTAAAGCCCTTTTTTAGCGCTGATATAGGCTGTTTTTGTAGTAGTGGAGAGTGGTTGTAGGAACTTGAGAATGTTGTTTATATTGGTCTAAGGTAAGGCATTTGATATTTTATTTAGCCTAATTACTATTTATTTTATTTTATTTAGGTATTTTATATGATTGAACCTGCAGGTGATCTTGTGTTGTTGTATAACGTTCATAAGTTAAATTTGTTATAATATGGTGGATGTTTATTAATATTGTGTATTTTCCACTATAAATCCAATATTTTACTCTTATGTTTATATAATTTTTTTTTGTTTAGGTTTTCAAATATTATTTTAGGTGATTATTCTGAGGGAACAGTCTCTATACATGGTTTTACTTGACCCCCATAACTAGTTGAAAATCCCGTAAATATGAGGATGTGTGTATAAGGTATATCATGGCCCGGTTAGGTTACTATTCAAGAATACCAAACTTATTAAGTTACTCATTCTCATAATCAATTTTGTGGAATGGATCGTGACACGACACTATGATATAATTTGAGATTGATCTAGTCATTGATAATGTGGGTAATGTCAAACCACAAGTAGACAGGAGTCATCCAAGGATAGGGTGACATTGTTAAAATGAAATTTGACACTTGAATCCACAGCATATCATGATGTTGACTGTCCATTTAGAGGAACCATGTTGGGATTGGTCATGGGATTTCTATTTGACTTGAGCTAAGAAAGCAATCCATGACTTTGACCCATGTATGTTGACTTGTGAGATAGTCTTAGCCCCTAAAGTTGTAGAAATTTCTCTTATATATCAAGATAGTTTCCCTAGGGAAAATCATGTTCTCGTGTATTTACCCACACAACATGTGGTTCTAGTCTTGTGTCTTTTCATATATTAGTTATATGGAATATCCTGGTCTGAGTAATGTTTACATGTTTTCCCTAAAAAATTTCCATCCATGTTCATTTGAGACAAAAAAAAGTTCATTATACTTTTTCCCAAATAGATCATGATAGAGAGGTTATTAAAACTATAAGATTTAATTTAAAGGTTTTTTTGCATTTGAAATATTTGGGAACTAAATTAAAAATGATTTAGCCTTGGAATATTTTTATCATGCTATTTTGTTAATTTTATCGACTAGAACACAAATATATCTTCCTTTGTGTCATCTAGAGATCATATGAAACATTTTGACTAAAATAATGTTTTTTATATGGATGTTCATAAGTTCACTTTGGAGACTATTTTTTAGTTAATATTTAATGAGGATATATTGGTGGAACCAAAGAGAAGGGGTGGGACAAGGATTACTCATTGAAATTGATTATTCAAAACGATGTGGTGTTTTAAAAATGTTGAGTTCATTATAATATTTTAATAACATTCATTTAATTTTATGGTCTATGGGATAATTTTTTTGACTACTAAGATTGAAATTATAGTTGTATGTGATGGCTCAAGGACCTAAAGTTAATATATTAACTCTATTATTATCTATTATAGGGTTGTATTGTGTATGGATGATGGGTTCATGTTAGGTAGTATTTATCCATTAGTTCTTTACAAAATGGTGACATCTTGACCAATTTTTAAAACACGCTAGATCGATAATTTATTCAATTAATAAGTCTGATTAGTGGTCAGGGATTTCCTAGAGAGTCCTATATCCCAAAATATTTGTACTGATTTTGAGTTATCCTAGTGAACATTTATATGACCTAGAGAGGTTATGATAGTGGTATAAATTCTTCATGAATATTTCATTTATTATGTGGTGTTTCATTATATTTACTATAGAAGAATGTGTTACACCAAGAACATGATAATCTATAAAAAACCTTTCATAAAATTACCTATAGAATAAAGTCATCCAAAATAAATATATAAAAAATAGAGGTGAGAAATCACTCTAGATATGAAAAAAATCATCACACTCTAACAAAGATAGAACACTCTGAAAAATAATAACCAATCCAAAAGCAAACCCTCATGAAATTACTACACAGTAGTTTATGAGGTCAAGAATTTTCCCAATCCAAAAGAAAATTGTTGGTTTAATTAATAAATATATAAATAAGAGAAATAAAGTGTGTAGGAATGATATTATAATTCTTACAATCCATGGATCCAATCTTATCAGTATTCTTTGTTCCACCAATATCAAAAATATACATACCATTTTTACCATCATAAAGGCCATTAAAAGTATCCCACTAACTGAACCATACCACCATAAACTTCTAGTAAATAGTAAAATAGATTTAATACCACATCCTTCATGTCCCACTTTTGTAACTTGGGGTTGCTAACAAGTTATGCTATTGGTAACGTCCTCTGAAGGGTTCACAACCAATATTTAATATACACTCCTTCAAAATATTCATGGTCACAAAAAGAAAGAAAAAAATATTGTCTTCATAGATAAAACTTAAAAATATTTCACTTTGATACTACTTAAAAGGTATATATTCTATCACTTAGGTATTTTGAATCACTTCCCATCCCATACATAAACAAATAATAAATCTACTATTCATAACCTTTAGATCATCCATACCCATTAAGGCATAGCATCAACCTTGAATTTCTCAAACTATGATCTTTTCTTGGATATATTCTATATTCTATGATTCTCTAATTTTAAATAGTTTAAGTACTCTATATTATATTATATTCTAGAGTAAGTGATACTTCATCTAGTTATGTTTTGTTTATCTGGGAAATAAAATATTCTTTGTGGGATATATTTCACTATAACTATCATAATACAACATTATATTTTTCTACTTTCTTCCAAATTACTATAATAAAATCTTCATCTAGATCAATTCCTCTACTTCTATAACAGCTAAAAAAGCTACTTCTATAGTAGAAAGTGAAACTAATAGATAAAAAATTAATATATAACTTATTATTGTTCCAATAAAGGAAACAAATTAGATGGTACTATTCTATGCATCTATATCATCAGTAAAGACTCCATCAATATAACCTTGTAATGGTTCATTCATTACAAAACATAAAGTTAGTTCTTTTATTTGTTTGAGATATCAATGAATATACTTTACCACTTCTTGGTTCTCCTAACCCAGATTCACCATAAACATACAAACAACTCCCACTACATTTTCATTATGTATCCTTGTATAAACCATTGAATTCATCATTATTCTAATTGCATGCATATATTTATCCTTTTTTCCATTTTTTGTGATTTTGCTTTTGGAAACATGAAGTATCCATCCAATGGGATAGTCATTGTCTTGAATTTATGTATTTTGAATATTTCCAATCCTTTTTTAATGTAATCCTTCAACGAAAACACAAAGAATATGGTATTTTAGTTAGTTTTGATACATGATGCGGTGTTATTTTAGTTCATTTTTTTATATCTTTTATTGGGTATTTTTTATTTTTTTATCAAACTAGTCCTTAAATGATAAATTATTGAATATTCTCGAAACTTTAATGTAATTTTAATTATTTTAATATTATTTTCAAAATCAATTATTTTGGTGATAAATTTATTTAATTGTTCTTGAGTTATTTTTTATACTTTTAAGAATAAATATGTTTTGATGTTTTTCAATAATAATTTTTTTGAAGTTTTTCTGATGATTCTGGATATTCATAATTAACTATAAAATAATTATATACTTTAAATTAAAACTACATTTTTTGATTTTTTTATTTGAAAATTCATTGATTTTTTGGCCGTGAATTTTAATTTGAATATTTTATTTTCACTAAATTCTGAATTCTATTTTTTTTTTTGAAATATAAAAATATTATAAAAGGAAAGATTGAAGATCTAGTGACTACATGTCACTCTCACAATCAATATACTAACCAGAAGACTTGTGTCTAGGAAAAAAATGGATAACTCAATAATTGCCCATATAAAGGAAGTGTGATCCAAAAATTCAAATTCAAAGTGACCATATACCCATAATTTTAATAGTTCCCAAGTGACCACACCTCATTCCACAACTAACCATTTCATTCAAAAAAAATAGTATTCCACAAGTGAACCCATGATTTAAATTTCAAGTGACCGTGGATTTTACTTCCTACCCACCATGAAGTAGATGACTAACCATAAAGAAGATAATAAATGATTGTGATAGAGAGTTATCAACCTTTAATTCATGATAACTTCATGCTACTATAGTTTTTGGATTGTCTTTTAGGGATATTATCAAGGTTTCAAGTACACCTTTTGAAAAAGATAAACCAAGCTGCTAAGATTGGGTAAAGTCACACTCACCAACATCTCTATATAATAAGAACTGACCTGACCCAAATCCATGTGAGTTTGGCCAATTGAGATGAATGACTCATCTGAGGTCAATGATTTCCTTTCATTGAAGAGCTTGAGCGAGATGAGGCTTGTTGGAGATGGCTCCAAGAATGTTATGATGATGAACCTGACTCTTTATGGAATATTTTGATAATGATTACTTTGGAAACAGACCTGAGATAGGAAATATGATAAGTAGGCTTCATGATATGAAATTATCATATAACACTCCAAGATTTTAGAATATTTTTTCTTTAAATAAATTTTCATGTTTTTAATAGCTTTCTTTACTCACAAGCTCTAATCTTTATGGACCATGAGATAATAAACCATTAAAATATAGCCATTAAATTGAAATGTAGGAGTATTAATAACAAAATTATGAAAAATATGTATATTGGTTTTAAATAATTCAAATTTATTTATTAATTCATAAAAAATAAGTACTCAATTTTCGGTAATGTCATTTAATGCTTCGAATATATTTTTTGATGAAAATGGGTTTTATTACATTTTTACATGTAAAAATTATATATAATTTATAGAACTTATATAAATTTTATTTTAGGAAATCATTATCTTTTTCTAAATCATTATTTCAATATTATACTAGGGTGAGTTTTTGGAATTTTTCCAAAAAGACTTATTTTTTAATGAATAGTAAATAAAGTACTGATTTTTGTAAAAACTATCCATAAATTTTAATTAAAACAAATTATGGTTTAAATTTTATATTAAAGTAAAATAATTATAATTTAATTATAAATAATCTAATTAATTTCAAAATAATCATCATTATACTTCATTTTGGTATAAGCTTATTTTTGGGATTAAAAACACACTTTTCTAAAAAAGAGTTTTTACACATACAATGTGTCTTTATCTTAAAAAAATAAATTAATCTATATTTATAAATGGTTTTAATTAAATTTATAGTTTTTATATTAAATAATATATTTTAACGTTCATTTTATGGTTTTTATAGGCAATGTAATGGAAATAAATTATGTTTTATGCTTAAAAATTCATTTTTCAAAAATAGTTTTTCGTTGCAGTTTGCACACATAATTAAAATTAAATTATAAAAATTAATTTAATTTAAAATGATAAAATGGATTAAATATTTTGAATTATAATAATTAAAAAAATTTAATATTTTCAACATAATATTTCATGGTGGATAGTAAAATAGTAAAATTTTGTTGTTGCTATTAAGGTTAATGTGGGTATATCGAGGGTTAAACCAAGGGCTAAGGGTAGGATTTCCACAAAAACCAATACAATTATTATTTTTTGAAGATATTTAAAATTTGAATCATCATAATTTAAAATATATTCCCATTTTGAGCCAATTCCTCTTGAAAGTGACCTTACATATTTGAAAAATTTAAAGCAATTCCATGTTTGTGTGTCTCCTCACTTATAAAAGGGAGCCTATCCTCCTCCCTTATTCACACCATTTGAGCCTTATATATTAGATAATTACTACTCAAAAACCTTTTTAAATTTATTTCCTTCATTATATAACTTCTATAATTCTCTTAATAGTAATCCTTCAAGGATTTAGTTGTAATCCAAAGGGGGTCTCTCAAAGAAGATGTATAAAACTTAACCATACTCTATCAGTTTTATATCTTATTACAACTTATATAAACCTATGGTATCCCTAAAAACAAGATTAATATAATAATAACAAATATAATGAAATTTTATTATGATTATTTTACAACTATTTTACACCCCTTCTCCATTAAATGGGAAACAAAAGGATTGCACATGCGCACGTGTGGACTACCACCCCCACATAGTTATATGATTTACTTTCCATCACCATATTTAATGGATAGTAATAATAATGGATTAAATTTTTATATAATATAAATATAATATTATTATTATTCTATAATTATAATATCTTGATTAAGTTATTACCTTGTTACCCATTGGTAAATGATAACATCGCCCTTGCGTAAGTGTCGATTAACACCTCCACGAAGCGATGTGATTTGTTTAGCATTTTTTATTTACTTTGGTGGTAATAAGGATATATTAAATGTGTATATATGATATATATGATACAAAAATTATTCATTAATGTCTAATTATAATTTAAATTTCTTTCATTCATTATATTAAATAGTAGAAACATAACACATGCGAATATACGGATTACCATCTCCACAAAGTGATATAATTCATTTTTCATCAGCACTTAATATGAATCATTATAAATAAATATATAATTAGTATATATGATATTTATATAACAAATAAAATTATTTATATGGATTAATCATGATCAAATTTCATGTATAACAACTGCCAAACTAAAACTTACATGAAAAACAAAGTAATTAACAATCGAAATGACGCCTTCAAAAGAGAATTGTTAATAAATGGGTGTTGAAATGATATTAGTGTATCATGTATGATTCTATATCTAGGAATAAGATATTTTTAGATAATTATTACAAATATAAATTTATTATATAGGATAATAAAAAACTTATAAATCAAATATGATATAATGTATGGGTTTTGTCTCAATTTCTCTTCATTGAGACATATTTTAATGTTCAGAAACAATTTTTTATTTTTATATTGTTCATACAACCCAATAATTTATTTTATAGTAACACATGTTTTAAAAAAAATTATTTACAAAAACATGTGATCTAAAATAATCCAATGACTTTTAATTTAAAATTATTAATGTTGTAAGGATTCCTCATCACAATTTTGTTTTATTGATATATATTTTATGTTATACAACAACATTATTCTCTAAGTTGTATGTATTTCCCTATTTCTATGTTTTATAATGAAAATAAATATATTTATTGTATTTAATGTTTCATTCTATGTTATTAATTATACGTTATTTATGACTAAAAAGTTATCATAGTTGTAATGTTTTTATTTTAAAATATCATTTTTATTGGGATTATTTATGAATAAATTTTCTGAGGATAAAATTATATTTTCAAAATATCCAGATAATTTTTATTTCTATTACCATACGGTTATTTATTAATATTACATTTTTTAATAAATTTTTCACTCTTTAATTACTCAAGTTACTAAAAGAATGTTATTAAGTAAAATTAACTTTATTTCTCTCTTCGGCCATGAATAATTTAGTCAGTGCCCATATTTTCATAATAAAAGTTTTTTTGGAATTCTTTTACAATTATCCAGAGATTTATTAAACTCGTTTTTACCCATGTTTTAATATTTGTAAAAAAAATTAAACTGAATATTCTTTTCATTTTTTTAATGAGGTACTTTTTATTTTACTAAAAACATGAAAGGTATTTTTGTTTTACCATACACTATAATAATGGATTTCATCAACATTCTGAATACTATTTTCCTTGAAATGTACATTACAGGATTCCTTGGTAATTTTCAAATAAAAATTTTTTCTTTAATAAATTGTAAATTTTTTATTTCTTAAAAAGTAATTTCAAAATTGTAAATGATATTTTACCCTAAGAAATTTTTCAATGATATTTTAATGATATTTTACTAATTTACCAATAACCTTTTTTGTTTTTATAGTTTACTTGTCATATAATCTCATATAATAATCATTATTCTATCTTTAGATTGTTTATTTTTTGATGATGATATGTTTATAAAGCCTATTTTATTTCTATGGGTTGAACTTTGATGTAATGATAAAGTAATTCATGATATTGTAGCATACATCTGAATGGATTATGATTATTTCATTTTTGGTTCTATTATAAGCTAAGGATGAGTGGTTACATTATAAACCATATATGGGTGGGTATGTTATATCCCTCAAATTAATTGGGTAATAATGACAGAGCTGAGAAAATCCTAAGCGATAATGTAGTTAATAAACTCCTAAGATAATATAGAGTTAATTTGATGGAAGTTACTCCAAAGAGAATGTTTGAAATTACTAGGTAGGTATTTCCATTATGGGACTTTGTCTAAAGTGATAGTACTGGGAGTGAACCTCAAGTAAGGAAGTGATTCATAATACTTATGTGAATTACAAAAACATATATCCTATTCTTATGATATGTTCTCATAACTAATGTCAGATTAATAATGATTTCATACTCTTATACCTTATGTATTTTTATCCATAATACCAAATTCTGCGATTCATGATTAAAGATATTTTACTAATTGGGTGTGACTATTATAAGTTTTGATCATGTGTTTACACCCTTTTATCTAGCATACTCTCCGTTATGATCATTGAATGATATATCTTATGTTTAAAGTAACTGATCATTTTATCTCAACCTTTATTATGTTTCGTTTCCTCAGGTTATGAATAGAAGTTTTAATAATGATATTTATGAGAAGGGTGCTTGTTTTTAAGAACATAAAGGGAAATGATGTAGATACTTTATGTACTAGTTGTTTATGTATCCATGTTTCCAAAGACACTAAACCATTTAAGTTTTATTTCTGATCATAATTTTATGTAATGAATATTCATCTATTAATATGTGAAATTTATGTATGAATGTTTAGGGTCTCCATTGTAATGACCGAAACTTTCATTAATGAAAATTACCCTTGATCAAATTAAATGTCTTATTATGGTTATATAAAATGTAAACTTCATTGGTTTTATGTTTCTAGATTTTAAAATACAGTTAAGAATTGTGATCGTTGATAATATAGTCGTTGAACAGTGATCACCTAATTAGTATAAATATAGGGCTTTAACAAATCTAATTTACTCAGACAAAGTAAACGATGACCTCATCTAGTAGACTTTCTCCATAAGAGTCACATTTGTCAGAGCTCATAAAGGAGGTGGAATCATTGGGCTTCTATCTTGACCAAGCTCAAACCGATCTTGAACATCTTAAGCTTGAGCGGAACCGACTACGGGAGAAGTGGAAGTTAATAGACATTACCACCCGAGCGATGTTATCTATGCCACCCCAAGAGTCTCTCCCCATCGCACACCTTACCTTTCAGTCTTATGCAGGTTCTATAAGGAGTTATGTAATAAGACCTTAGCACTATGATTATGGGCATTATTTTTGTATATAATAATGAACATACATTCATTTTATTATTGTTACTTCGTAAATAGTTTTTTAAAGCGCAAATAGTATTTTTAGTTAATATTCAACTATGTAATCTATTTGGATGAATTAATGGATTTTTTAATTAAATAATATTTTAATAATATATTATTAAATTACTTTTTTTTAAATATAAATTTTTGTATAATTTTTATGAATGCAATTGTAATTTTTATTAAGGTTTGAAAGTTATTTTCATCAAAACCCCTAATTTTTTAATAAATGTTAGTTTTTTATTTTAAAAGTAAAAATTAAAATATTTAGAAAATTATTTAGATAAAATTAATATTATTTTTTGAATTAGGACATTGAAATTATCCAATGGTGAATTTTTCATAATTTTATAAGATAGTCCAATTTTTGGGTAAAAATTAAATACCGTTTAAATATATAATGTGTTTAATGACATCATAATGACCCAATAGTGATATAATAAAATACTATAAACATAATTCTCGGCCAATATATGTTTTACAATTAAAATAATGTAATTTTTTGTTTGTTTGATTTATTTTACAAAGCATTGGTGGACCCTTCAAGGCTTATAAAACATTTTGTCTTTTTAAATGAATTTAATTGAGAGTGTGACTCACCTCCACATAATCCACCCTATTATTTTAAGAAGTTAGGCCATTGGCATTATAAAATATTTTTTTCCACTCCCCTTTGGTGAAAATAAAAGGGAAAACCATGGTCTGGTTTGTGGTATTGATTAGTTTAATGTGTAGTCACCCAAACCTACATAATAAAGAATTCCCTCTAATTTCCTATATAAACCCACCCATGCTCCCACTTCCTATTCACTCAAAGAAATTTAAGTTTATCCAAACTCTTCCCTCCTCTCTCTAGAATCCTCCTAAGGCACCCCAAGCACCCACGAAGCCTCTCTTAAGCCGCTCCCAAGCCTTTGGGATCACACTTCCAAGTAAGGGATTTCTTCCTTTCTCATTTTTGTCAAATATTCATTAAGTTTTTATGCCCTTCTGTTTTTAATTAAAATTGTTGGGGTATGATTTCTAAACTCCCCCATACTTCCATATTTATGTTGTGATGATGGAATACTCATTTATCTCTCATTAATGTGTCTCATGTACACCAGTTTCCATTCCAAAATTACTTCAGGGATTTCTCTCTCATCTTTTACATCTAAGTAATTTTTTTGTATTATGTATCTAAATTCCATTATGTTTGTTGGGAAATGTACCTATATTACCCCCTTACTATCCACTTCATTTAAATTTTATTATACACCCCTTTCTCTCTCATCAACCATTTTTTATGAGTTCTTATTTCACGTCATTATGCTGCCAAAATTGCACTACGAATTTCTAAGTCAATGTCATTGTGTAGTGAATATCCTGCCCATTTATCTATCAAGGGTATTCACCTATATGCACATTTACTTATTTATTATAAAGATTCATATATTTATTCAACATACTATTATCTTGTAATAAATTATGATGATTGATTCCATGTTGTGTGATCCATGTGGCACACTTATGCGTCAAATGAAATGTTTAAGAAAGGGTGCGCCCAGATAGCGCTCCAATGTATTGGGTAAAGTATAGTATCATGATAAGTCATGTGAAATGATTTTTGAATCATTTTAATTCAAGTGAAATGAGGGTTTACTCGTGCTTCATGAGTAATGAGGGTTTACTCATTCTCCATGTCCAATGAGCCTTGGCTCATGCTAATTCCATGTTAAGTGTTGCTGCCACATTTCCATGTTATTATTATCGAGTGTTATCATTCATTTATGTTCGTGTTTCTCTTGTACTCCATTGATATTCCTATTTTCTAACATGTATTGTATTCCTCATGTTTTTCCTTGTTTATTATCTTGCTGGGCTTTATAGCTCACCCTTTTTTATGCTTGTCCTCAGGTTATCCCATGAAATGCTAAGTACGAGGGAATATAGTGGTCATATAAATGATTATTTAAATAATGATGTTGTATTTCATGTTTTAAGCTGTTATTTAATGATCCTAAACCCCAAATACACTATAAATATCGATATTCTATGTTGTAACAAGATAAGTTTATGTAATAAATCATGATTTAGTGTGTAAGAAACAATAGGGTTGTCATAGTTGGTATCAGAGGATAGGTTTAGTTATTTTTGGGATTAGGATTATAAAATACAAGTGAAGCCTTAGAGACAAGAATAATTATAATAAAAACATTCATATGTTTTGGTGGGTATTGAGTAAGTGGTTTATCAAGAAAATACATCCATGTCTGGATACAAGCAGGTAAGGGTGGCTTTGGCATAGATGTACCTATGGGTGAAAGCCCCGACAAGGAGTTCAGAGCTGGACCCGGGGTATCCTGGTACACGAAAATTGGTCTTTCCACACTCTTGGCTATGACACTCCTGGGGGATATGCATTGGTAAGTTCACAAGCTTAGTATGAACCATTATTAAGTGAATTAGAAAAATTCCCTAAGAATATATGTTGGATAACATAGATTGAATCATATAGATTCAAAAGTTAACGAAATAAAAGTTATTTATAATTCATCAGTTTTGTCCTTGGATTACCCTTTATGTGTTACCACTAACTTTCCTTTTATTCCAGCCAATGGCCGGTAATAGGATGAATCAGGCTAACAACCGATGTGAAGATCAATGTGATGACTATGATAATGAGATGCCCAATCTGATTGGATCAGGAATCACAAACATTGTCACACTACTCTCTCAGTTAAATCAAGATTTGAATAGAAACATGGGTCGAGAGGAATGTTCAACCCCCCCTAAGAAGGAACAATTCGCTATTGGGAGATTCATGAGACAAAGGTCTCCTACTTTTAATGGATCATTCGATCCCTCAATCACCAAACAATTGATCAACTCCCTTGAAAAGATCTTCTCCAACCATCAATGTTCTGAAAAAGAGAAGGTTCTCTTTGACACTTATCGTATGGAGGGTGAAGTTGATAAATGGTGGAAATTGATCAAAAAATAAAAAGCCTGTGAAGGAGATCGAGGAATTGTAATTGAATTATTTTCAGAAGATGTTTTTTGATAAATATTTTCCATGCACCTTCAAGCTTAAGATGCAAAGGAACTTCCTTGACCTCACAAAAAAATACGTTGATTTTGTCTGATTTTATGAGGCAAAATTCACAAGGCTTTCATGATATGCTTCCATCTTTGTTTTTACCACTAAATTCAAGGTTTTCCAATACTTTTCTGGGCTGAAACGTACTCTTCAGAAAGCCCTAACGATCTGCGACTTCGACAGCTATGAAAAAAATTTCCGATGTGCCCTCAAGGTTGAAATGAAGATCAGTGAACCTGAGGGGTTTCATGGGGATAAGAAGGGAAAGGTTGACTTCAATTCTGGCCATCTGATGGATAAATCCAATGGTGCTAAGAAGATCCATCACCCCGCTTACCAAAGGTGTGGAAAGAAGAACCCCAGAAATTGCCTGAAGGGGATGAGGAAATGCTTTAGGTGTGGAAGGAAAGGGCACCAGGCTATTAACTCTCAGCAAGAAAAACCCTAGCTACAATATAGGAGAGAAACAATCCACTCGACCCTCAATGCATTGTTATTGCTTCAACAGAAAAGAACTGGAAAACTTTACATACTAGTTCCCTAAGCCAAGGGTTTTGGGAGGCAACCAATTACCTCCCAGGTAGCAATGGAGAGATTTTTTCATCACTACTGCTGATGTGAACAGTGAAAATGAATTGGGGATAGTTATAATAGTTCTTCATTCAAGAATAGTGAGTGTAATATTTGATTTAGGTTCTACGGATTATTTTATATCCCAAATGTTTATTAGAACAATCCCAACACCACCACAAATCAGGGAAGTAAAAATGTAGGTGAGTATATAAAGTGGGTCAATCATTGCATCCCATGAATATTACTCCTCCCCTGTCATAATCTGTGGATTGAACTTCCCATAGAACCTCATCATACTCCCTCTCATGAAATTTGATGCAATTCTTGGCATGGATTGACTTTCCTTATATATAGCCAACATAAATTGTCATGAGAGGAAAATTACTCCCCATGTGGAGAATCGACCCCCTATTCTATACTAGTGCAAGGGGGAAGATGAGTCTTATTTAGCTCTATCATCTCAAGCACGGATATTACTACCCTATGAGCCTATTTATCTGGCTTAGGTGATTGAGTCTAAGGAGGCAACCATCTTTGAAGACATGCTTATTGTGAGGGAATTCACATAAGTGTTTCCTGAGGAATTTCATGTTCTTCCTCCTAGAAGAGATGTTGAATTCTCAATTGATCTTACACCTGGGGCGTTTCCAATATCCAAGACTCCGTATAGAATGGTTTTTGTGGATCTTATGGAGCTGAAGAAAAAACTACAAGATAATATGGAAAAAGGATTTATACACCCAAGTGCTTCACCATGGGGTGAAACGGTCCTCTTAATCAAGAAGAAAGATGGGTCAATGCGCCTTTGCATCGATTATCATGAGCTTAACGAAATCACAATAAATAAAAAGTATTTTTTCCCATGAATTGATTAATTTTTTGATCATCTGCGTGGAGAGAAACACATCACCAAGGTGGATTTGCGGTCGGGATATTATCAAGTAATGGTGAAGAAGTAAGATATCCCCAAGACTGTTTTTCGTATAAGATACGGGCACTATGAATACATAGTAATGCCTTTAGAACTCACTAATTCTCCATCAATCTTCGTGGACTTGAAGAATAGTATCTTTAGGGATTACCTCCACAAATATTTGGTAATATTTATATATGATATTATGATATACTTCAAAACCAAGGAGGATCATGAGGAGCATCTAAGAACAATACTAGAAACCTTGTGGAAGGATAAGCTCTATTAAAAGTACATAGAGTGTGAATTCTGGTTGAAGGAGGTCTCATTCTGGGGATATATCAACCTAAGCAATTGGATATCAGTGGATCCCTCCAAAACAGATGCAATTGAGGGATGGATGAGGTCAACATCGGTAACGGATATCTGTAGCATCTTGGGGTTAGCTGGATGTTATCAACAATTTGGGAGAAACTTCTCATGATTGTCCAACCCACTAACCAAGATAACTCAGAAGGGAGTAAAGATTGCTTGGAGTGATGAATGTGAAGAAAGCTTCAAAGATTTAAAAAGGAGTCTTATCACTGTGCTTGTTCTCACTTTACCCATAAATGGATAAATTTTTGTGGTATTCAGTGATGCTTCAAAGAAGGGCATGGGATGTGTGTTGATGTAAAATGAAAAAGTCATTTCCTATGATTCAAGGCAATTGAAAGTTAATGGGAAAAATTATCCAACACATGATATGTAGTTAGCTTTAGTGATCTTCAATTTAAAAGTTTGGTATAATTATCTATTTGGGGAGAAGTGTGAAGTATATATGGACCAAAAAATCCTCAAGTATATATTCACATAGAAAGAGTTGAACATGCACCAACAAAGATGGTTAGAGTTTATCAAAGACTATGACTGCTCAATCCATTACCACCCTGGGAAAGCAAACAAGGAGGCATATGCTCTAAGTAGAAAGGACCCAGTGATTCTATCACTAATGAGAATTGAGAAGGATCCAATCCTCTAAGATTTGATGAATATATACATGGGAATCATAAAGAAGGGAACATAATAAATCCTTTCACAAATGATTATTCAACCATCTCTTTTGGAAAAGTTAAAGGATGATCAAAATGATGATGTGGGAATTCAGAATAAAGTGGAAGATATGATAGATGGTAAATACTCATAGATTAATGTTACTGGATAAGGAATTCTAAGATTTAGGAAAAAAATATGTGTTCCATCTAGTTTAGTGCTGAAGAAGTAACTTTTGAATGATGCATATACTTCAAATTTCTTTATTCACCTAGGAAATACAAAGATGTATTGAGATCTCTAAGAGAATTATTGATGGGATAATATGAAGAAAGAGATTAATGAGTATATGTCAAAGTTCCTGGTGAGTTAACAAGTGAAGGTAGAGAGGAAAAAGTCTAAGGGGATGTTGCGACCATTACCCATACCCGTATGGAAATAGGATAAAATCAACATAGACTTTTCACCAGACTTACGAAGACATCCAAAGACAACAATGCAATTTGGGTTGTTTTTGATTGTCTTACAAAGTCTGTACACTTTATTGCAATTCAGGATGATTTCTCATTGAATCAACTCACACGGATATATATCAGGCAAGTAGTAAGGATGCATATATAACCACTATCTATTGTATCTGATCGAGATCCAAGATTCACCTCTATGTTCTGGAAGAGTCTTAAACATGCTCTGGATATAGTGTTGAACTTCATTACAGCTTATCATCCCCAAACTGAGGGCCAATTAGAGCAGACTATCCAAACACTTTAGGATATGTTGAGATCATGCTCAATGGACTTTAAAGGAGGATGGGATCAACATCTTCCTCTGGTTTAATTCTCCTATAATAACAGTTTTCAATTGAGAATCAAAATGGCTCCATATGAATCCCTTTATGGGAAAAGGTGCAGAACACTGGCATGTTGGGATGTAGTCGGTGAGCGTAAGCTGCTAGGACCATAAATGGTCAAATAAATGGTCGAAGAAATGGTGGAGAAGGTAAAAACCATTCATCAGCATATCAAGGCAGCCCAGAGTCGACAGAAGAGTTTTGCAGATAACCATCGATGAGACCATGATTTTAAAGTCTAAGACATGGTATTTCCACACATATCTTCATGGAAGAAGGTCATGAGGTTTGGAAAGAAATGGAAGTTAAGTAATAGGTACAACAGCCCCATCGAGATTCTTGATCTTGTCGGGGTTTTGGCCTATTGACTAGAACTTCCACCAACCATGGCCAAAGTACATGATGTATTTCATGTATCCCTCTTAAGGAAGTACATACCAGACCCTTCACGTGTACTCTCTTTAGAGGTATTATAGTTAGAGGATAATCTTTCTTATGAGGAGAAACCATTGAAGATCATAGATTTTAGAGAAGAAGTTCTACAAAATATGATAATGCCCCTCGTCAAGGTGTTATGAAGAAACCAAAAGTTTGAAGAAGAAAAGTGGGAATTAGAAGAAATGATGTGGTATAGTTACCCACATCTGTTTTAGTGTGGGAAAAGTAAATTTCGAGAGTGAAATTTCTTAAGTGGGGAAGATTGTAATAACCCAAACATTCATTAATGAAAATTCCTCTTGATCTAATTAAATGTCTTATTATGCTTATATAAAATGTGAACTTCATTGGTTTCATGTTTCCTGATTTTGAAATACCATTAACAATTATGACCTTTGCTAATATAGTCATTGAACAGTGATCACCTGATTAGTATAAATATAGGGCTTTAACAAATCCAATTTACTCAGATAAAGGAATCAATGACCTCATCCAGTAGGCTTGCTCTGTACGAAGCCCATTTGTCAAAGCTCGGAATGGAGGTGGCGTCATTGGGATTCACTCTTGACCAATCCCAATCTGAGCTTAAACACATTAAGCTTGAGTGGAACCGACTATGGGATTAGTGGAAGTTAATAGAGATTACCACACAAGCGATGTTATCCGAGCCACCCCAAGAGTCTATCACCATAGCACACCTTACCCTTCAGTCTTATGCAGGTGTTATAAGGGGTTATTTAACAAGACCTTAGTAATATGATTATGTGCACTATTTTTTATATAATAATGAATATACATTCATTTTATTATTGTTACTTCGTAAATAGTTTTTGAAGCGCAAATAGTATTTTTAGTTAATATTAAACTAAGAAATCTATTTTGAATAATTAATGGATTTTTTAATTAAATAATAATTTAAGAAAATATTATTAAATTAGTTTTTTTTAATATAAATGTTCGTATAATTTTTATGAATTCAATTGTAATTTTTATTATGGTTTGAAAGCAATTTTTATCAAAACCGATGATTTTTCAGTAAATGTAGGTTTTTTATTTTAAAAGTTAAAATTCACATATTTAGAAAATTATTTTGACAAAATGAATATTATTCTTGGAATTAGGACATAGAAATTATCCAATGGTGAATTTTTCATAATTTTCTGAGGAAGTCAAATTTTTGGGTAAAAATTAAATACCATTAAAATATATAATGTGTTTTATGACATCATAATGACCCCATAGTGATGTAATAAAATACTATAAACATTATTTTTGGCAAATATATGTTTTAAAATTAAAATAATGTTATTTTTGGTTTGTTTTATGTATTTTAAAAAGTATTGGTGGACCCTTCCATGCTTATAAAACATTTTGTCTTTCAAAATTAATTTCCTTGAGAGTGTGAATCACCTCTACATAAGACACCCTAATATTTGAAGATGTTCGGCCATTGGCCATATAAAATATTGTTTTCCAATACCTTTTGAAAAAATTAATGGGAAAAATCATGGGCTGGTTTGTGGTATTGATAAGTTTAATGTGCGGTGACCCAAACCTAAATAATAAAGAATTCCCTCTTCTTTCCTATAAAAACCCACCCAAGATCTCACTTCCTCTTCACTCAATGCCTTTGGAGTTAATCCAAACTCTGAACTCATATCTATAGAATCCTACCAAGGTGCCCCAAGCTCCAAAGAAACCCCTCTCAAGCCTCTCCCATGACTTTGGAATCACACTTCCAAGTAAGGGATTTATTCCTTTCTCATTTTGGTCAAATTTTCTTTATGGTGTTATTCCCTTTTGTTTTCAATTACAAATGTTTGGGTATGATTTTGCACATCCCCCATACGTACATATTTATGTTTGGGTGATTTTAGACCCATTTCTCTCTCATTAATGTGTCCCATGTACACTTGTTACCATGCCGAAATTCCTTGAGTGATTTCTCTCTCCACTTTTACATCCAAGTAATTATTTTGTATTATGCATCTAAATTCCATTATGTTTGTTGGGAAATGTATCTATATGACCCCTTTACTATAAATTTCATGTAAATTTGATGATACACCCCTTTCTATTTCATAAAGCGATTTTTATGAGTTCTTATTTCATGTTGTTATGCTTCTGAAATTGCACTACGATTTTCCAAGACAATGTCATTGTGCAGTGAATACCATGATCATTTATCTATCAAGGGTACTCACATTTATTAACATTTACTTATTGATTATAAAGATTCATGTATTTATTCCACATACCTTAATCATGGAATAAATGGTGATGATTGATTCCATGTTGTATGATCTGTGTGGCACACTTATGCATAAAATGAAATGTTTAAGAAAGGGCATGCCGTGATAATGCTCCAATGCATCGGGTAAAATATAGTATCATGATACGTCATGTGAAATGAGTGTTGACTAATGTTAATTCATGTGCAATGAGGGTTTACTCGTGCTTCATGTGCAATGAGGGTTTACTCATGCTTGATGTGCAATGAGTCTTGGCTCATACTAATTTCGTGTTAAGTGTTATTGCCACGTTTCCATGTTATGATTATCATGCTTTATCGTGACTTTATGTTCATGTTTCTCTTGTGCTCCATTGATATTCCTATTGTCTAACATGTATTGTATTCTTCGTTTTATTCCTTGTTTATGCCCTTACTGGGCTTTATAGCTCACCCTTTTTTTATGAATGTCCCCATGTTATCTCATGCAATGTTATGTATGATGGAATGTATTTGTCATGTAAAGGATTTTTTCAATAAAGATGTTGTATTTCATGTTTTAAGTTGTTATGTAAGGATCCTAAGCCCCAAAGACACTAGACCTCTTGATCTTCTATGTTGTGACAAGTGAAGTTTATGTAATAAATCATGATTTATTGTGTAATAAAGAATAGGGTTGTCATATAAATAGTTGGTATATGAGAATGTTTTAGTAATTTTTGGTAACTAAGATGAGAAATATTAAGTGATAACCCTTTAGATAAGCCTAAATGTAGGGTAATATACTGAATTATGGTAATTAAAGGAGTGTGGTTTTCCATGAAATAAATCTACTTATTGATATTACAAGTATACATGGTTTTAGAAAAGATGCATCTAGAGGAAATAACCACAAACAGAATTTTTTTCAATTATATCTAAGACATCATTTGAGTGCATGGTGATTGGGACATTACTACATGCTTGATTTGAAACTCTTGGGGATATGTTGAAGTTAATTCACATTTTATTTAGGATCCATTATGTAATATTTTAATTCATATTGACCTTGAATGAGCTAGGTTATACCTAAGGTTCCATAGATTGAAAAAATGTGTTGTGATTTAGACACACTATGTAATGACCCATAATTTTATAGATGTAATTTCACATTATATAATTATATCATATAGTATAAATCTCAAACATCACCTTGAGAAACCACAAAATATAATTCTCATAAATTAATAGTGATATATCAATTAGTAAAAAACCTATTATAATTCCAAATATTATAGTGGGACAATAAATATAATATAATATAATAAGAATTGGAAAATTAAGGTCTTATCAATCCAAAATAATTATTTCACTCACGAACAAAGATGTAGAAACAAAAAAAATGTTAATAATAAAATATTCAATATAAAGATAAAGTTATATATTACCATGGGATAAAATATAAGTGACTTAATAATGGAATAAGAGGTATTTATATAACGTTTTAAACCCTTATGAAAGATAAAAATATGACCATTGGAATAATAACCTGACCATTGGAATCATAAACTGACCATTGGAATTGTAATGTGACTGATAGGAATAGTAATTCATTTTTTAGAATAGTAACATCTCCTATAAAAGCATAAATAAAATTTATATATCTTATAAATTAAAATATAATATATCTATGTCATGGAATAAGTAAATAAATGTTTTAAAATGATAAATTAAGTTTATGTATTTTTATGAAATGTAAATGTTTATTTACAATTTTATAATTAATATATTGATTTAAAAGATAATTTATTTTCATAAAATGGATTCACAAATTAATATTTTTTAAAATTATAATTATAAGATAATTTTATGAGACTGTACTTAACTTTTCAAAGTTCCATAAAATCTGTTATAATATTAAAATTGGTATTTTTTTAATAAATTATGATTTTAATCTGAAATTAAATTTATCATATTTAGAAATTTATTTTCATAAAATAAATTCTATTTTTTAAAAACAACATATCAAAAAGTGGTCATGTTGACTTTTTTGGGTTTTTTCTAAAATAGTTGAATTTTTGTGAATAATGAAATACAGTAATTTATGGTATTTAACAAATACATTAATGCACATGAGCCTCTGCCCAGTTTTTGAGGACTACTTAAGTGCATCCAGAAGACCCAGGATCAAATGTAGGTGGAGGATAATTTCTGAGGGGTTGTAGCAGGCACTGTACCAGTACTATAGCAGGAACTGTGTGGTACTGTAGTAGGAACTGTAGCGGGAACTGTAGTAGGCACTATTTGGACTTATAGAAGCTTGAAATATTCCCCCTTTTGGGCCTTCGTTCCACCTAGGCCTTCGGGTTTGTAAGGACTCTGGGCCACCTCAAGGCCTTCGGGCCTCCTTAAGTGTAGATACAAACCAGAAAACCTACAACGAACAAGCTTCAGAAGGAGGATGAGGAAGGAGATTTCACCATAGAAGAATCTAAACAGATTACAAGAATGAGAGGGTACGGAACTTACAATCAGGACAATCCTATGCATGCACGAGAAAGCCTAACCGAATAGCCATGCGAAGGTGGAGAGTTGATTTCACGATGAAGATGCTAGGGAGGAGCAGTTCCAAGTAGTTAGTCTGGGTTGTATGTAATGTTTGAAGCCTACGGGCATTGATATTCTTTTAAGGCCTATGGGACATGTAATACTTACACCTACGGGCCTTGTAAGGGTTCCACAACACCCCTTGAAAGGTGGATTATCAAAAATCAATAAAAAATGAACACCTTCGGGTCATTGGAGGAGGAACAAATACATTAATTATTGATTCATGGATAATGAATGGATGAGGAAATCACACACGTTTTTTAACTCTCTAGAACCATTTAATGTATTTATTCATAGGGATCAATACTATTGATAGTATTGATCCAAAATAGTAAACAAATGAATAAAATAATAAAAAACACCCCACTCCTCCCAATATAAATAGCACCCCGTCTCCTCACACCATCTAAGACTTGAATGATTTCTAAATTATTCCCAATTCCTTTACTAAAAATATTCCACAAGTATAGGATCTTCTAGTATCAACAAAATTCCAAACCCAAGTTCCTTAAAGAGGGTTTCAACGAGACGATATTCAATAGGTAAAATCCTCCATCATTATCTTTTAAATTTCTTATTTCTTCGACCTAATCCATTCCCCCACTATCCAAAGTGAAATTGTAGCACCATTATCATACATATACTATAATTTTATTTTGTTAATGTAAAGTTAATAATAAAATCGATTCACTTCTCCATTTATCTTATAAACAAAAACTTCATCGGTGATATGTTGATTCACCACCTTCATGGACAATGGTTTTTCATTTTCCATTACCACCTTCAAGGATGGTCATAAAACCATAATTATGGTTAAATAATTCATTAATATATATATTATATATTTTTTCATATTATATAAGTAATAGATATATATATATATATTAAATAATAAAACAAAACTAGTTTGTGATGATCGAAGAACCATAAAAAGAAACTAACCATTTATCGTTAAATATTTATCAAACAAATCATCCTCATATCATAAAACAAAATGATACATGGGACCATTAAAAATTATTAAAGTATACTAATTTCCTATCATTACACTTCAGTAATTTTTCTTCCTTTTCATATAAACTCTCATAATTAAACTGAAGGGAACCAATCATAAAATCATGAAACAAACTCTACTAGAAAAACGAAATTAAACATTATTACTTGTCAAAAATTCTATAAATTAACTTAATAAATTTATTATAAATAATATATATAAGGTTATTAATTAATTAATTAATGGATATAATTTTATTATTCCATAAATTAAGGTAATGTGAAGAACACATTCATACATATGGTAAGGGATCTCTCTAAACCTCCAAATTACCTTTGGGTTAGGTTTTCTCTCTATTTACACCAATTTATTTTTTCATTCCTCTTACTTAAACCTTATAAATTATATTTTTATCTTCCAAAGTTATGTATCCATTTTTATTCACCCTTATTTTATTTATAAAACATTTTTTAAATGGTTTACTTCTCAATTCCTCTCGATAAACAAGACCGACTAAAGATTACTTCTCTCTTACTTACCCATTTTCAAGTACAATCCTTAAACTATTTTTATCCACAAATGTTTTTATAACATCACTCATTTTATCATTAAAAAATATCTTAGTTCATTAACGGTTTTATACAATCAATTGTATATCATTCCACTTCAAATACACTTTAATATTTTTCTTAAATCCCACTAAAGTGTCTCATTTCTAAAGTTTCTTAAGCAATCCATTTACATATTTTCAATTTAGTTGGACATTATTTATTATGATATATTCCTATTTTCTCTAATGAATTTTTATGTATTATTTAAATTAATTCTTTCATGGACACTAATATGATACGCACATTTTTTATACCTTATGACATGATTATTATACCCATTTATTTTTATCAGAAACCCTTGTGTTTATTCATTATGTTTTGATTAATTATGTGGAATACATCTAGATGAACATGTTATAATGAGTGCACCAACATATTGATGAAATTTAATGTGTAATATTTTATTCCCATGAAACATTATGTATGTGATTAGAGAGTAAATCTAATATATTGTGGGACTTCATCCACCATGTGATATAGTCTTGGATGTTAGCCTTGACTCGTGTTTATGTCATGTTGTATATTGATACCATATTCCTTGGTTTCCATGATCATATTATTCCATGTTATATTTTCTATTTTCAATGGTTCCATATGATTTTTAATGTGACATGCCTTTTATGTTATCATGTCATTCCTTCTAACTCATGTTTCATGATCTATTTCCATGTTTATTCCTTACAGGTCTTTTAGCTCATCCCTTTTGTCTATGTATTCCCTAGGTTATCCCATGTATTTTTAGGAGTTCAAATTGATTTAGGATCTCATTATGGAAAAATGTGCCACATTTTGATTTCATGGTTTATATTTATGTACCTAGTCTTCCAAAGAAATTAGAATTTATGATCCTTGGTTTGTATTTATTGGATAATTATGCTTAAAATAATGTAATAATATGTGTATATAGATAGTGTTCATAGAGTTAGTATCAGATAATGGTATAGTTATTTTTATGGATTAAGATTATAAAAATTTAGTATGAACTCTAGAGATAATTCTATCATCATGGATAACCAATATTGAAACTTATATAATCATAAGAGAGAATATACATTTAATTTATAAGTTTGTCCTTCTATGTTCAAATTTTCATTTTTTTATATAAATATTATCTCTTTATTCCCTACCCCCTGATTTTATTTTATTTACATTTCTTATTTAATTGTGGGAAATAGGATAACCTGATCTTAAAAACAATGTTATAGGAAATGTGAAGATTTAACTAATGAGATTCCAAATCTGATTGGAATGGGAGCCCAAAACTTCATGATAGTTTTGAATTAACTATCTTATGTTATAAATAATAAATTGAATCTTGTGGAACGCCCTCCTTCACCTAAGAAATAGAAATTTGAAGTTGAATCCTTTATGTGAAAAATTCCTCCTATCTTTAGTGAATATTATGATCCCCTTATCATGGAATAATGGATTAACATGATTGAGAATATATTCTCTATAATTTAATGGAATAAATAAGAGAGATTAATTTTGGTATTTTATCATTTTTGATATGTAAGAATATCAGTGTCTCACACTGATCAAAAGCACAAAGGCTAAGGAGGAAATTGATTCCATGGATTGGGAAAGATTTAATAAAATATTTTTCAACAAATAGTTTCCATAAAATATCTATCTTTATAATAGAGAAGGAGATTCTCAAAATTAAGTAGAAATAATATGAGTCAATTAGGTCATTTGAGGAAGTATTTTCAAGGCATTTATTATACACCTCTAGATTTATCGTGATCACTCATAGAAAGGTGTATCTATTCTTCAATGGACTAATTCAAGTCTATGAAAATCCTTGGCGATTCGCGATTTTGGAAGCTATGAGGATATTTTCTATTTTTACATGATGGTTGACATAGAGATCAAAGACTCTCAGTGGTTTCATGGTATTTGGAATAAAAATAGTAAAATTGAGTTTAATATGGTATGATCAATATATAAATCCTAGAAGGAAATGAAACCCAATATCCCGCATTTCAAAATTGTGGGAAGAATAAACCTAGAAACTCACTAAGGGGAACCAGGAGATGATTGAAATATAGAAGATAAGGTCATCATGGTAATTTCTTCTATAGAGATTTAATGAATCCCCCTAATGTGGAAGAATAAAGAAAGGTCCATACCAACACTCATCCTCAAGTGTAGTGTTTCAAATCTAAGGAACATGAGAATCATGTGATCCATATCCTTAATCCAAGGTTTGTTGTCGGAAGTCAACAATAGAAACATTCATTAAAGTAAGGAAGTGAATATATTATCACTACTGCTGAGGTTGAGCCAAATAATGATGTGGTGACAGGTACGATGGTTATTCATTCAAGAATTGAGAATGTACTTCTTGATTCTATTTCTACACATTCCTTCATATCTTTCATGTTTTGTATGTTTATTCAAATGTAACCTCAAAATATGAAGGTTGAGTTATCTGTGAGGACAGAGAAAGGAGAAATTATTGCAGCCAAAGTATATAATTCCTCCTCAGTCATTGTTTGGGGATTGAACCTTCCAGAAAATATGGTATTACTTAATTTTGTGTAGTTTTATACTATATTGGGAATGGATTGGATATATTTATACAAAGAAAACATCAACTATTGGGAAAGGTATATCACTCTTCACTTCCCAAGTAATCCTTTAATTCAATATTAGTGTAAGGAGGAGGATGAATCTCCTTCAGAATATAATTTCAATTATGGATATTATTTCATTATAATAATGAATATCTTCCTCAAATTATTATTATAAAGGAGAGGATCATTCTCGAAGGAATTCTCATTGTAAGGGACTACACTAATCTGTTCACTAAATAATTTATTGGTCTTCCTCTAGACTAATAGGTTGAGTTCTCAATTTATCTTATATAGGATCTCTTCATATATCAAATACTCTTTGTATGATGAGCACCATTGAGTTAGAGTACCTGAAGAAGCAGTTATAAGAAAAAAAAATTAAGGGTTTTATATGATTGAGTGCTTCACCATGGAGTGCACTAGTCCGCATTTTCAAGAAGAAAGATTGATCAATGCACCTCGACATTGATTATAGTAAGCTCAAAAAAATCATGATAAATAAAAAGTATCCCCTAACAAATATGGATGACTTTTTTGATCAACTACATGGGACAAGTATGTCTCTAAGATGGACCTTCGGTCGGGATATCAACAATTAAATTTTAATAAGGAATATATTCCAATGCCAACCTTTCAAATGAGGTATGGAAACTATGATTTCATAGCTATGCCCTTCATATTAATTAATGATTTCAAGATTTTAATGGACTTATTTGATAGATTATTTAGAGATTACCTCAAGAAATATGTGGTTGTATTTATACATGGTATTGTGATATACTCCAAGAGAAAGGAGGAACACAAGGAGCACATGAATACCATTCTAAAGACATTTTGGTGGGATAAATTATATGCAATATATAGTAAATGTTTGTTCTGGATGGAGGAAATATCATTCTTGAAGGATGTTATCACCATTAAAGAAATATCTATAGACTCTTCCAAAACAAAGGAAATTGAAGAGTGGACCTGGACAATATCCATAATGGAGATCCATAGTCTTCTTGGTATAGCTGTGTATTATCATTGATTTTGTAAGAACTTGTCACAATTGTCAGACCCACTAACCAAGCTATCTTGGAAGGGAGTAAAGTTTTTTTGGACCAATGAATGTGAATAATTCTTCCAACAGTTGACAAATAGGCTCATCATTACACCATTACTCAAACTACCAATAATTTGGGAACTCTTTGTTGTATGATATGATTATTCAAAGATGGGATTGGGTTTTATACTAATAAAAATGATAAATCGATAGACAACGCCTCAAGGAAGTGGAAACTTCATGAGAAGAACTATCTCATGCATGATCTATATTCATCAGTTGTTATCTTTGCATTGAAAATATGGTATAGTTATCTTTATAGTGAAATTTTTTGTTATATACTGATTATAAGAGCCTAAAATATATATTCACTATAAAGGAGATTAATATGTTCCAAGGAAGATTATTAGATATCATCAAAGATTATGACTACTCAATGCACTACCATCCTAGTAAAGAAAATAAAGTTTCACATGATATAAGTAGAAATGATCCTATAAATTTATCAATGAATAGAATTAAGAAGGATCCAATATTCTTATAAATGAAAACTATTGACAAGGGGGCCATAAAGGAGGGAACATCATCTTTGCATCCACAAATTATTGTTAAACCATCCCTTATAGAGAAAAAAATGGGTGCTCAAATATATGAAGTGGAAATTCATAAAATGGTGGAATATATAAGAAAGGGGAAATCCTAAAAGTTCAACATTGATAAGTAAGAAATTATAATATTTGGGTCACGACTATGTGTACTATCCAATATAGAGATAAATAATGGGATTATGAATGACGCCCATAGCCCTGCCTTCTCTATTCCCCCATGGAGCACAAATATGTATCGATATCATTGAGGACATTTTAGTGGGAAAATATGAATAAGGAGATTGGTGAATATACATTAATGTTCTAGGTATGTCAAAAATTGAGGGATTAAAGGAAAATGACTAAGGGGATGATGCAACCATTACCCATACCAACATGGAAATGGGACAAATCATCATGGACTTTTTCCCTAGACATATTAATATATCTAGAAAAAATAATTCTATATGGGTTGTTTTTTATTATCTAAAAAAGATAGATTACTTTATCGTAATTCTAGAGTACTTCTCACTCAACCAAATTTCAAGGATATACATCAGAAAAGTGGTGAGGTTGAATGGAGTACCATTATTGATTATATACAATAATGATATGATATTTACCTCTATTTTATGTAAAATTCTTCAACATGCTCTAAATAATGATTTGAGATTCAGTATGGTTTATCATTCTCAAACTGATTACCAATCTGAGAAGAATATTCAAACACTAGAAATAATGTTGAGAGCATATTATATGGACTTCAAAGGAGGTTGGGATCAGTATCTTCCACTGGTCGAGTTCTCTTACAACAATATTTTACACTCAAGATTCAAATTTGACCCATATGAATCCCTTTATGGGAAAATATATAGCACACCATCATGATGCGATAAATTCAGTGAATGTAAGTTATTAGGAACTAAAATTGTTGAAGAAATGGTAGAAAAGGTGAAATCCATTCACAAGAACATCCAGGCAGCCCAATGTCGAAAAATGAGCTATCAAGATAATCATCTATGGGATTTAAAGTTTGAATTTGGTGACAAATTATTCCTCTTCATAACTCGATGTAATAGAGTCCTGAGATTTGGGAAGAAATGAAAGCCAAGTCCCAGGTATATCATCCCCTTTGTTATTCTTTATTTTGTCAGAGCCATAGCCTATCTACTAGCACTTCCACAAACCATGTCTAAAGTAAATGATGTGTTCCATGTATCCCTATTGAAGAAAAACATACTAGATCCCTCACATGTACTAAACTCAGAGGTGGTGTAGTTGGAAAATTATCTCTCTTATGAGGAGTATCTGATGAAGATCTTGAACTGTAAAGATAGATTTCTATGCAAAAAATACAAATTACATGGTCAAAGTACTATACAGGAACCATAAATAGAAATAATAGACATGGGAACTGGGGAAACAAATAATGAGAAGTATTCTCTCTGATTTTCATAATATTATGTAAAACTAAATTTTGGGGTGAAATTTCAGTAGGTGGGAGAATGTAATGACCCATAATTTTATCAATGTAATTTCCCTTCTTATAATTATGTCATATAGTATAATGCTCAAACATCACATAGAAAACCCAAAAAATATTATTCTAATAAATTAATAATGATACATTAGTTAGTAAAGAATCCTATATGAATTACAAATATTATAGGGTGATAATAAATATAAAATAAGATAATAAGAATATGAAATTTTGGATCTGTTCGATCCACTAGAATGATTGCACTCACGAATAAATATATAGAAATAAAACATAATGCTAATAATAAAACATTAATTATAAAAATGATTGTATTTATAACCTTGGGAGAAAATAGAAGTGACTGATGAATATAATAAGAGGTATTTATAGGAAGCAGTAAACCCTTATGACCATTAGAAATATGATTGTTGGAATAGTAACTTGGCCGTTGGAAGAGTAATGTGACAAATAGGAATAATAATCTTGTCATTATAATAGTAACTGACCTATAAAAGCATAAATAAAATTTATTTATCTTATAAATGAAAATATGATATATTTATATCATGGAATACGTAAATAAATGTTTTAAAAATGATAAATTAAGTGTTGGTATTTTTTGTGAAATGTAAATGTTTATTTACAGTTTTATAATTAATTTTATAATTTAAAAATAATATTTATTTTCAAAAAATATATTCATAAATTCATATTCTTTTCTCATATAATTATAAGATAATTTTATGAGGCCTTAATTTATTTTTCAAAGTGTCATAAAATTCGTTATAATATTAATGTTGTTATTTCTAGAATAAATGGTTATTTTAATTTAAAATTAAATTTATGATATTTTGAAATTTATTTTCATAAAATTGAGTCCATTTTTAAATATAAATACTAAAAATGGTCAGGGTTAGTTTTTGGGATTTTTCTTAAATAGATGATTTTTTTGTGAATACTGACGCACATTAATTTAAAGTATTTAACAAATATATAAATTATTGAGTCATGGATGATGTATGGATCAGGTAAGCACCAATTAGTTTGAACTATTATAAAACATTTACTTTATTTATTCATAGAAATCAATAATATTGATATCTTTGAGCCAAAATAATAAAAAAATAAATAAAATAATCAATAACACTCCTCACATCCCACTATAAATATCACCCCCACCACCCCTTCTCCACACATCTTCTAAAACTTTATAATTATATAAATTGTTCACAATCACCTTCCCAATACTATTCCCCACATATAAGATAATGTAGTCTGAAAAAATACCAAACCAAAGTTCCTTAAGTAGGTTCTCAAGGAGACGATGTTCAAGTGGTAAAATCCTCCACCTTTCTATTTTAAATTCCTTCTTTCTTCTACCTCATCCTTTAACCCACTATCCAAAGGGACATGATAACTCCAGTATCATAAAAATACTTTAATTTATTTTTTTTAATGTAATATCTATCATCTAATCACTTATCTTCTCCTTTAATATTAAAAATGAAAACTTTGTTTGTGATATGTCGATTTAAAACCTTCATGGATGATGATTTTTGGTTTTCCATTACCACATTCAAGGCTGGTCACAAAATCATTATTATGGTAAAATAACATTTTAATATGTATATATTAAATTTTTTTAAGTTATAGAACTAATATATATATATATATACATAATATTAAATAATAAATCAAAACTAGTCCATGATGACCAAACAACCGCTAAAATAAACTAAACATTTATCATTAACATTTCATCAAATGAATCATCCTCATATAATAAACAAATGAAATATGGGAACATTTAAAATTATATAAGTATATTAATAAATTATAATTCCACTTTTACTGTTTTTCTTCCATTTTACAAGAACTCCCATAATTAAACACAAGGGAACGGATCATAAAATCATGAAACAACACTCTTGGAATAAAAAAATTAAACATTATAAATAATCCAAATGGCCATAAAATAATTTAATAAAATTATTATAAATAAAATATATGTGGTAAAGGTTTTGAATTAATTAATTAATGGAAGTAATTTTTTTAACAAGGGAATTAATTACAAGTGAAGAACACATTCAGACAAATGGTAAGGGATCTATATGGACCTCCAAATTTCTTTTGGGTTAATTTTTATCTCTATTTTCACCAATTTAAATATTCATTATTCTTAATTTATTCTTCAAAATTATGTGTACATGTTTTAAACTTATGTATCTAGATCATTTTACCATAATTTATGGTAAAATTGTAACACCTTGAGTTTTATGGACCATTTATTTTCTCGAATGAATTTATTTTAATTGAAATCTTTCATTACACTAAGTCAAACAATTCTTTCAAATGGCACTGACTTGTCTTATGTTACATTCAACACCAAATTGGCATGTGTTACACAAAACACTATGCTCTAAAAAGAATCATTTAATTGTAATAATTATTTAAATGATATAGTTATAACTTAAACCTTAAACTTAGTAATATGAATTGTAATAACCACTTTTCAATTATTATTTTTAATGGTTCTATACAAATATAACATATTGATAATGAAAAAATATAACACCATGACCCCCATAGGCCATATAAAGTGTATTATTTTAATACATAGTCATGAATACAAGGAATAAAATCCCAAAGAACAAATCAGTTATGCATTCTTGGAAAATATATTACATATATGAACATTTCATTACAATTCAAAAAATAATATGCAACATAGATAATCCTTTGATAACTCAATTGTTCTCCTAGATTTACCCTTAATATAAATCATAAAACACATATTGGCATCCTTATAAAATAAAATATAAGAAATTGGTGATCTCAGATGCTCAGAAAGGTTAAAAACTATAGAATAAGCTTTCATAAATAAGCATAAACTTTTAAGGAAAGGTGTAAAAAAGAAACACATGCCTTTTAAACATATACCGAAATATAATATGTAAATAATAAATCAAAATAATTCTATTTAAAAATTCACATGGATATTTTAATAGTCAAATAACCACAGGTAATATCAATAACTAATCTCATAAAGAGGTAATTCATAATTCCAGACTTCAAAACCACACCATCAAGGCCTCATGAAAAGACCATACATAAATGTGTAAAAACCCAAACTAGTTTTTCTCATTAGACCTACCGATGCATCAAGGGGATATGGTGGGCTCCACCCATCACTTGCTAAGTCCAATGCATTCCTCTTATGAAAGCCTCAGAACATAACCAATATAAAAATTCATATTAAAATAATAATATGATTTATTAATACATTAACCACAAACCATTAAATGTATCAAAATAGTACAACCATAATCAAACATATCATAAATCATTCTATAAAATGATTTATATTTTATCATGAGAAAGCAACATCAATTAAACATAAAATTCAATAAAGTATATTGACATAGATGAAAATAATTTAATAAAATCATTAAGAATATCTTGAGAGAAACATCCCTTTTTCTTTGAAATCATTTATTCAAAATTCACGCACTTATAAAATAAATTTAAACTGCGATTTTTTTGAATCAAAGTCTCACATAACAATTTGAAACTTTTAAAATAAATTAACATTTTAAAACATTCATTTCCATATAAATAAATCCCTAAACCAATTCTAAAAAATGGAAATTTTTGATAAATATTTAGAAAAATAAATCTTTAAAACATTTAAAATGATATTTTAGTTAAAGAGACCCTTACAAAAAACCATAAAAATGTTCCTTATGAATCTATTTTTAAGAAACATGGACATGGATGATAAATATGTCCAAGTAAATTCTTACAAATCAAAAATCTTAGATAATAATGAGATTGTGAAATTAACCCTTACCATAGAGATGATACTGTTGGGAAAAAATCCCTCAAGGTATCATTGAATCATTTTTGAGGTGATTGTGTTTGTTGAAAAAGTGGACATTTGTGTTGTGATTGTTGACAAAGCAAACCATGACATACAAATTTGTTGAAAAAGAAGATATAAAGTTGGAATGTTGAGTTCAAGAGCAGTGGTCAAGGATCCATGTTTTATTCAAGAACGTCAACAAAAGGAATGGATGATCTGGAAGCAGTACAACAAGAACAGATACAGGGTGGTGTCGTTTTCCAGTGTTTGCCAAATTTTTGGGCCTGAAAATCGACAAATGAAGAATTGTGGTTTTGGTAAAGAGACTTTAACATCATGGTCTTTAAGGAGAGTAAACTTGAGCACCATATTTTTTTCAAGGTGAGAACATAAAAATATGGAAAAGGAAAGAGGGTCACGCATGTATTGGGATGGTCACGCAAGTGACCCGTGCGCTGTGAAGCGACTTGCGTGCCGATGCATAGGAGTCTTTAAAACTTGTGTGCCTATTGTTTTTCAATATTAGAACAAGAAAATATGGAAAAGGGAGAAGGGCGTCCAAGTTTGGAAGTGGTTCGCGCAAGTGACTTTCATGGGAAGAGACCTGCGCGCTGAGACTTGCGTGCCGAGGGTAGACTTGTGTGTCGTTGCGTAGGGTGTCCAAATGCATATAAATACAGGACCACCCCTCCTTAGTTTTTCAAGTAAGCTCAACACTTAGAAAAATCAGAGCTCCCGTCGTGCAGGTGTGGTGGTCACGCTAGTGGTATGTGGTCGGGCAGGTGGACTTGTGCGCCAGTGTTGGAAGTTGCGTGCTGGTTGGTATTTGCGCGACAATATTGGTTTGGGCGTAAAAGGGGTTGATTCACGCAGGTTTGGAGTTGCAGAGGCTTGTTTCGGGAAAGTCGTTGAGGTGGACTTGTGTGCCAGTTGTGACTTGTGCACTGATACTTGCGCACCAGCTTAGACTTGTGCGCCAAGTAAGGTTGATTCTGGGTGGTCATTCAGGGCTGCGTGAAAGATGGAATATTGCTCGTTTCCTTCGGTGCAAAGTGAAACTCATCTACGGGTGAGAGTTGGACTTCAACAGAGCATCTACATATAGAGGAATATGCATTCCTTCTTGAAAATAAAGAGACCTATAGGTCTATAAACTGTGAGTGGATCCTTTCTAGAGTAGTGAGAAAAGGAAGAGGAAGACGGTGATCCTCTCCACCGACAGTGAGCCCGAGAGAGAGAAATCGGGAGTGACCCTTGGGAAAGTAGTGAGCTGACCCTAAACCTTGTAAATCCAGTGATCCGGGGCATAGAAGTGATCTAGCCCAAACCTTGTAAACAGCAGTATTCTTATAGTGGATTTGGTACATTATCACATTGTCGGTGTATTCTCCTTGGACGTAGCCCAGTGAGGGTGAACCAAGTAAAAATTGTTGTTTCCTATGCAAGATTTACATTCTGTTTATATTGTGCAAAAGGAAAGATATATAAGAGTGTTTTTCTTAATAGATAAACAAGATCATAATGGGATTTAATTTTAAATTAGTCATACCCTGATTCCCCCCCCCCCTCATAGGGTATTCAGCCTTCTGAACCTAACAGATACCCTTCGTACATGTATGAAACTCTTATATAGTGGTTATTAACAAATTAGTAACTAGTAATAGAACCATAATAATATTTATGATATCATATATGAATCATTTAGGAATTTACATTGCCCGTTTATTATAAATTATGTGTTAAAGCAATATGTTGGGTAATAATCACTTTGTTTGTCGTACGTGTTTAGACTTTTTGTACTTGACCTTATTAATTAGATCATGATTTAATTTCTTACAGGATGTAAAACATGATTTATATATCATATATATTCAGTGTACAAATATATATATATGTGTGTGTGTGTTTGTGTGTGTGTATATTATTAAAGTATAATTATTATTTCATATATTTCAAACTTATTCATTATATATATTTTTATAATCATTCTTGAATGGTTAATGTGGAGAATAAATCTCATCGCATTGTGGACACGGTAGGTCTTACGTACAAACGAGGGATGGTATCATTCCCTTAATGGTAATTGTAATGGAAATGGATTGAATATGAATTATAAAAAACAATTTCAAGTCACATTTACTATTTAAATCCTTTATATTCATCTTTATACCAATAAAAATAATGTATATATGTAAAACAGTGTACACCATGGTATAGAGATGGAAAACCGTATGTACACATGAATGGTGATATTAAATTTTGTAGGATGAGTAAAATAAGGAATATAGTTGTCCCATAATCATAAAAAAATCCCATCATATTTTATATGATTTTTTTTATTACTTTATTGTGGAAACAACATTGGAAAAGTAAGTAGAAGAAGAAAATAAATTGAATTGAATTTTTAAAACTATTATCTCTTCTTCGAGTAACTTATTTTGATTTTCAAAAAAAGGACTCTTTAGGTTGGATTTAAACCCAATGTATGACCTCTAGGATGAATTAAGGAAATTTTAAAGGAAATATGGTTAGGTTTTGTGTGATCTAAAGGGTTTTATAGGTGTGAATTAAAGATAAGTACAGACACCCTTTTATAAGAGATGGGAGGGCACTTTTTGAAACTCTAAAACTATTAAAATATTGATAATTTATTTTTGATTTAAAATAGCTAAAAGTGAGTTATTTTGATCCTAATATGAGTATTGGTAGAAATAGTCTCAAAAAATAAAATTTAGAAACGTTTTGATTTAATTGAAAAACTTATTTTTTTTATTTAGCCTTAATTAATCTATTTAATTTTAATTGTTGTAATAATATTCTAAATATTAAATGGTTATAAATATTTCATTATATGGATCAAACTGTCCATAAATGGATACTTTATGAACTTTTGGACCAAATAATTACCACATTTTAGTTTTTAGAGATTTTTAATATTTTAGAATAATTTAACAAATTATTATTTTTATAAAATATCAATAGGGTCAATTTGGACACAATTCTTTACATTAAAATTACATAAAACCAAAAAATATATATAAATTTGAAACAAACCATTCAATACACTCCTAAAATATTATATTCACCTATAAAATTAATGGAGAACATCAATTAAGTCAAATTACTTTTCTTTTAATATTTTTAAAATCATATATTTGATATTTCTTTTAAAAAAATATTTACTTCACCATTATTTTGTCATTATTTATGGTAATTATTCGTATCTAAAAATTATAAATAAATTTCTTTTAGTTATAAAGTTCTATTATTTTTCCAAATGTTATTTTTTAACTAAGTTATCTTCTAGTTATCCACACAATTAAATTATTTTAAATATAAGAAATGAGAGTGTGACATTTTGTCACATTCTGTGATTTTTATAATATCTATGTAATTTTCATGGAAAAGTGTGCATTAAATGATTAAAAATATATCATAATGTTATAATGGTAGAATCTTATTTATCCAATAATTTTTTCAAATTATTTTTTATGCTTATTGTTTTGTTTTAACCATTATTTAAACAATTTAAATCTTACCATGACAACTTGTATTTTTTACACTATAAGTTCAATATTGTTAATATATAATGAAAAAAGAACCCCAATTGGATAATTTATGATATATTAAAAATTATACTAGTTATTTGGATGAATATTATATTTTTATTAATTTTATATCATTTGATAAAATATTATATATTTTAAAATCAAATCTATGTCAATTTTAACAGTATTTATTATTTGAATTTTAATAAAATCATAAAAAATTTACTCCTTCCCAAAACCTAAATGAACGCATCCCTAACATGTAAATTTCATCCAAATAATTAATTTATGGAATCAAATATTTCAAATCATATTTATTTTAATAGTATTAATACCATTCATTTGATTCATCCTTTAATATCAATTATTATATCATCATTGTTTCAATATTTAATATAATTATTCATTTTTTTAATCTTTTAAATAAATTACCATAATGCAGATAAAAATTTTATCTTTCCAATGACTATTTATAGTTGACCATATTACTTATATAACCTCATATTAAAAATATTTTACTTTTTAAAAACAAAAGTATTAAAAAAATGGACTTTCAATAAATATAATATTATAAATATATCAAAGTCATTAAAGTGGCTCCAATTTGTCCCAAAATATACCCAATGATTAATATGGTCTAAAAAAATTATCCAATGAAATTAGGACAAATATTAGGGTAATTTTTAAATATTATAATATTATTTTTGCCTTTAATTACCCGATTTACACTTAACCATGGCAAATAAATAAACTTTTTTTATTTCAAAAGCACTTTTACGGAAAAGTGGGAAACCAACATTCAGGAAACATAAGGATTAAACCTCATAAGAAATTTTCCTGCCATTCCAAAAAAAATTAAAATAGTTAGAGTTTTGTACCTTGAATAATCACCATTTGATGGAGGTAACCTCCATATCTGGGTTGCCTTTAATGAGATCCTCAAAGAAAAAAAGCCATCTTGTCCCAAGTTTTCTTATGTTCCTCAAGACTGGTTTTCCCCACATTGAAGTCGTGGATCAAGATCCTATTAGATCAAAAATTTCATTCTAATTACAATCATGTATGTAAATTGTTCAAAATTCCATTCATAGAAGCGGTAAAATTATTTTTAACACTAATCTCACAAATGTGGCTAGAAGGCGAGTAAAAGAGAAGTTTAAAATTTCAATAAGTTTTTATATCCAATTATATTATAATAATGATTATAATGAACTTAATTGGTTGAATATAAGTATTATTTTTTCATTTTTACTTTAAAATCAATTTAAAGTAAAATAATTATTTAAATGATAAAGTCGGTTTTTAACAATAATATTGAATTTTCACTATTCATCATAAATTGAAATTTTCAGAAAAATATCAAAAAATTACCCTAAGATAATTTTTATATTATTAATTCAAAAATAAATTATATTTTTATAAATAAAATTTACAATTTTAAAATATGGTTAATATTATTTAAAACTCCCTTTTTAATGGATAATTTGATAGATCATGGTGCGCATGAAGTCGGTGTTGCATGCAACATAAACTATTAGAGATAACCTACCATGAAATTGTGGTGTGTTACATTATCCACTCCAATAAATTACATCCTCTCATTTTTAAATTTTACTTTTAAAATAAAATTTTGATACTAGTAAATACCTTTCTGGAAAACCTACATAAAAATGGGGTTAACAAAATATATTCTTAATAAGAGGGATAGGGAAATGTGATGGTCACCAAAAAAAATAGGATTTTGAATAGGAAAATATTAGTGTAAATTATATATATATTATTAGAGGAAAAGCATAAATATTTATAAGGAGTGGTAGAGGTCATCAATTACAAACAAGTGAACAATCAATGGAAAATTGAGGGCCTTAGAGCCATAAATAAATTATGGTTAAAAAAATAATTGGTTCGACAAAAATTAATGTATAAGGACAACACATTTTTTTGATACTTTTTCCAAGAGTTGAGGGATTATTTTACTATCCAGATAAGAAGTCAAAAAATCTTACATCATTTCATTCAAGGTATGAATTTTATCCTTTGGTTGTGCTTATATCTATTCTCACTTCATTTCATTC
Organism: Viscum album; assembly: GCA_963277665.1. NCBI lineage: Eukaryota > Viridiplantae > Streptophyta > Magnoliopsida > Santalales > Viscaceae > Viscum > Viscum album. The sequence continues at coordinate 746,462,139 of OY728157.1, forward strand.
ACATATAGATGGATATTCAAGATAATTATTTATGCATGTAGCACTTTTAACAAATCAGATATTCCATAAGTATTTCAATAATCTTTTAAATTTTTACCAAAACCAAAAATGATACCATATAATATCCAATAAATTATACTTTAACCCCCAATCAATAATATATAATTATCAACTTATCCCATTCAAACCTTTAGACTTATCCAAAATACTTCTGTCCACATTAACAGTCTAAAAAGGTCTCCAAATTTCAAAATTCAAACTTAACATCAATTTCTACAAACAATTTATTATATCTATTACCAAATATTTGATCACCTTAAAAACTATAATAAAAATGTTCAAGATTATAAATCATTAAGTAAAATTTATTGTAATAAAATCCTTATTTATTCCATAATTCTTATAACCAATACATCATTAACAAAACACTCAAAAAAGATAATTATTGAATCCAAGTGTAATCACATTAATAATTCCTCGTCATCCATCATAGTAGCATAATCTTGATTGTGATCCATTAGCCTCTTTTGGTGTATATTCCATTGATGCATGATACATTGATTTGTGTAGTGACCCAATTATTTAGAATTATAATGTCACAAACTAGATCTGGTCACCATCAAAACTGACGCCCGACCCTGTCTTTTGAAATTCTTGAGGGGTGTTCCCAATCCCCTTGGACTGGAACAAGTGCCTGAGTATCATTAAAAAAGTGTTTGGGAATGATTTATCTGAATTTAGAAACATTAAACAACCAAAAACAATAAATAAACTAAATACGAAAATTTAATCCAAACATGACTTCAAGAAAATTAAAATTTGAAATACATGGTTTTAGACAAATCCAAAGACGTACAAAACTCAGAAGTTGCATAAAAAAACTCAAGGTCCACCACATGGCAGGGTTCCATCATCACCAAGCCTTTTCCAAAAAACTGCACCAAGAATGGAAGCTAACAACCCAAAACACTAGCACTAAAATCTTTGTCCATACCAGCGACAAATATTACCAAGTCTACTTACACACAAAGGTGTAATTAGGGTGTGATACTAATACCAATATGATTCCACATAATATATTCCATGTGATAAAATTATAAGATAAAGATCTTTCAAGTTTTCATAAATAAGAAAATATAGCAATAATTTTCTAAATGATGAAACATTAAATGAAAACAGTTTTCAAGGGGGGATATTTTAATAAATGAAAAGTTTTAAATAAAATTAAAATTATAATGAATTTTCCATCCATAAATACACTATAATTATAGTGAGTATCATATAGTCAATGAGCACTAGTCATAGGAACACCCCTAGGCACTATCTAGTTATGGGCCCTAGGTACCTCATATCTCAGTGAAAAGTAACTATAATAAATATTTGTTCACTAGGATGTGCCACTAGTAGGGAACATACCCAAACCCTATTGGTCCCCAACATCATCTTAATAGTTTAGTTAGTGTTTTAATTGTCAAACATTCTACGTGACATAGGGAAAACCCCACTCAGGATCACTAGAATATTAATACATGTCTGCCCACATAGATACTTGGGTTTCCATATTTATGCCTAGTAAAGATCCACATCTCATTAAATACCACTTGAACATGAAAATTACATTTCCAAAACACACACACACAAAACATCCCAAAATCATGTCACATATCACTCCATTCACATTCAAATTTATTTTAACATCATACTCACATAAAACAAGATGTAAAGATGTTTCACACCCTTCTTACAATTTAATAAAAAATATCAACAATTCAAAAAATGTTCTCAATATTCTTGACATCACCAATTATAGTTTTATATTTCAAAAACCTATTTTATTAGAAAATTTCCAAAACACAATTACATAATCATCATTTTCACACTTGGTATAACACAACAAACCATTTACAATTTTCCTAAAACACTTCCAAGAAGTATAACAATGTTTTTCAAATAAAACCCATTAGAGAAATCTCTTTCAAGTTCCAAATAAATCCAAAACCCTACCAAACCAGATTTGGATGCGCATGAAACATTTAATAAATTGTTTTCATATGTTATAAAATGACCCCAAATGATACCACAAGAGTTACACAAGAAAACACATCATTTCATGTAAAAATTAAGCATTAAAATTAAATGCTCAACCAATTCCTTGAAAAACATATTTCACAACACAAAAAAAACATATGAAGAGTATTATAAATAATTATATCAATCAAGATAACTCAGAAAATTATGATCACACATGGAATCACCTTCCTTTTGTGTCAAAAATACCCAAATATTCAGGCTAAACTTAAACCACACCATCGTCGCACCACAAGGGAATGAAAACGAATCTATGTCAACAATATTGGACCGACAAAACCAATATCAACCCCTAGGTACTAAACCCTAGTTTATAGACATTTGGTACTTCAATAATGATGGGAGAAACCCTAAGGAAATGGAAGCAGCTAGAGATTAATTCACTTACTTGAGAAACTTTGACTAAATCACCCCAAATACACCAAGAGTTGAATCTCCAAGTAGCCAAAATTGGAAGGGAGGTTTTAATAAGGATGAAGATGTCTAGTGGGGACTAAAATGGGGGGAAAGTGTAAAAAAATAAAATATTTATAAAATAAACAAATTACATTTGAAAATATGGACGATTTGAGAAACCTTAAAGAAATTATCCCTAATACACGATGAAGATGAGCTCCAAAGAGGTAAAATGGAACATGGGGGTGCACCTTGGGTTTTTGAGATCCTGTGAGAATTTTAATAACCCAAAAATGATAAAAAAATGAATGAGATAAAAAATAAATAATTTATTTTCTTAAATCAGTAAAATGTGATCAAAGGTTGGCATAATACCTAAATAAATCACCCAAATTCACCATTATTATGAGTACCAAAGGTGTCCAAATTAATATGGTGGTTTAAATAGGCTAGGTTAGGCTATGTGTTAAGTGGAATGGGAGAAAAAAATTTAAAAATTAAAGAGTTATAAAGGAAATAATTTTTGTTTTTAAATGATGAAATGGGCTCACGGTTTGGCCTAAATCTTGAAGAAACCACCCCAATAAACATACCCCACAAAAGGTTCCAATAGGAGTTTCACAAATTCAATTCCACAACACCTCATCCTTATAACTTACCTTTAAAAAAGAAAAGGATAAATACCATCTAAGAATTCCAAGACTAATGACTTAGATCAAGAACACCTGAGAGACCAAATCTAATCCCGAAATACTCAGAAACTAAGTAAAAAATAAGAACCAAAATAAGATTCAAAACAAATCATGGAATTGTAAATTCGGGTGTGAAAATTCTCACCACCATAAAAATTTCCACCCCCAGAAAGCCACAGCAATACCAGATGCAAAAACAAAACCCAACAGATAGTTCAATATGGGCCTCGTTGCCACGTTTTCCCACCCCCAAAAGGCAAAAACTCCTCTATTTGATCAATCAAAGTAAGGGATACTATCACCATCCAAAATTTACGCCACTTACCTAAATTAATCAAACATATTCAAACCATATCCTATTGGGTGTGATCTAATCCCACGTTTACCCAAGGAATAAATTGGTGGTTAGATAGATTCAAACAAGACTACTTACCACCAGGTCAACACCCAGAACATAACTGAATTACTGATATAGGGAGACCCAAAAGGACTCCCCACCGTAAGGGTCAACTCCTTTCCTGAGACAGAACTGGGACACCCCCAAGGGGAGATGAAATGGACTCCCCATCATAAGGGGTAGACTAACACTAGACATATTCCAAAAGAGCCTATATGAGACACATGGTGGGTCAACCCACCATAAGAACAAATTTACTTTACCAACTAGTAGGGGATGAAATGAAGAAGACCCAATAAGATTCAATTCCCACTACATTGGGGGGGTTGGTCAACGAAACTCCATACTATAAAAGACACTCCACAATTCACCACTTCCATGGGAATCACCATCCTTAATTGATCCCAACCAAGAATGAGATCAAAAAAAGCCTACTAGGTTATTCATACATGAACAACTACACTGAGCATTGCAGCTACAAGGGTTCAATCACTGGGTTTGAGGAAACAAAACCACCCCACCCCCCCAAAAAATGAGGTACTTATTCACCAACATGGACTGAAACTCTGAGGGATAGGGTCCCCACATCCCTTTCCACTACATGGGACCACTTTAAATGAAACAACCATGTAGAAACATCAAACTGCCTCCACATCCCACATTGGAGATAGAAATGAAACCAATATCGATAACACCCCTAGAAATTTCATGACTGTTTGAAAAGCATTACTCTGAGGCCTAAGGCTAGAGCCCTGATGTTTGAAGCATCTTATGCACTGCAGCTATGAGCTAATGATCACAACACCCCACGAAAATCACAATCTAAAACAACACACATTTACTTGAATAGGGACTTGGTGATGCACATGCATCACCTCTCTCACCACAAAGAAGAAATTTCAGAATGAAAACATACGGAAGACATCATCAATTAGAACAAGGAAATAAAAATTCTCAAAATAGAAACAGGATTTCACTTAAGGAGAATCCCTTGAAAGGTTCCGCAACATCCAATTTTTCCCTCAAAAGAAAAAATAACACAACAAGACACCACCGAACTAGACCCTTGTAAGTGGAAAGAACATTACCAGAAGTGAAACCTTGAACAGAGTTCCATGCATCCTGAGATTTCCGCAAGAAATCATAACATCCTCGAACGACCTGATTTTTCCACACTGGTTTCCCAACATGAACCCTTGCCTTGATGAGACTGATGAAAGACCCAAAGTCCCTCCAAAAAACATTCTACACTAAATAACCTAGATTGTTTTCTCCTTCCTTTCTATAATTACGCTTCACCACTTCTAATAAAACTTGTAGGCACAACAGTGTCAAACTTTACCTATAAAGGTTTAAGAAACTCTGAAAACTTAAGAAACAAAGGTGTATTTCAACCTTCCAGAAACACTATACTTCCATTAAATGATTCACTTAATAGAATAAGAAGAGGGGTATACTCAACCATGAAACCTAGGAAGAGAGCCTATATATTGATAAACTATAAGTCCTTCCAATGGTGAATTGCATGTGGCTGCACTTCAGTCGTGCATTAACTCTTTTTGGGGGAGTACCCTAGCCTACAAGAAAATACAAGGACCCAAACAAGATGGTCCTTTGTTCAAAACATACCACAAACAAAGTCCGAACACATGAGGAGAGAAACTGCAATGTCTTCCTAATACATTTCTCAGAAAGGTCCACTAATCAACACTTCAACCCAACTTACCAGCAAAACAAAAACCCAAACATCGTTAAAAAAATAGGGGCTATCAAACTAAATACACCCCACCATAACATTACAAAAAATACATAAGACACACCACAAAAAACAGTCATCAAGACATAATATTTTCTTTTAAAATCATCACTTTGAAAATAAAAAGGTCGACAGTTAGTGCATCCACCAATGGTACCCCATGGGGCTAACACATGCATGTTTTCATGACACACCGATCACCCTCATCATATCCATTCTGATGATCATCCATCCATGCCCTTAACCTTTCACCTTCCCATTTAAATCCATTCTTTTGGTTCCTCATGGAAACTCCAAAGTTTAAACCAAACATTTCTTCCACTTTTCAAAACCAATACATTCAACCAACCCATTATTTTTCTCAAAATTTCTAACCAAAGTATCAAAACCTAATTCAATTATTACAATAAATTTCATAAAAACACCAAAAATTAATTAAAACTCACATTAAAGTCCTACACATTACTTTCAAAGCATCTCATCCCATTTCAAAACACTTACGGTTTTATGAAAAACACCATTTCATCAACACCCCATTCATTTTGAATCTCATTATACCCATTAAAAACAAGTTCATAGAAATTCATGAAACTTTTACATATCCCACCAATTTCCAAATCAAAAGTTATCTTAAAACTCCACACATAAATTATAAAACACTGTATTCCATTCAAAACACTTTTCAATAGCTCATAAAACTCTATTTGAAATATATTTTCAGAACCCACCATAATAAAATTCACACTTTCAAAAGAGGTTTAAACACCCCATTTAAAATTTCAAAACCATTCTAAAATTTAATTACTACCCTTTAAAAATCAAACCATTCCATCTTTATTAGAAAATAATTTCACAAAAATTCACACTTCTTAAAATCAAGTCATTGTTTTTTTCTTTAAAACCAAGCTTCCAAAATTTGAAGGCAAAAAGACAAAAGATAATGCGAGGGGAAATTAGTACTGGAGGGTGGCTTAGACATATGGTAGGAAGCCATATGTCAATCACTTAACCATAATATATAGTTTTGTAGGTAAATATCCCCAACTCCATATGGATTTTTTGGCTTTATGATATCACTGAGACCATTAACCAAACTCTCTTTTCATTTCCACAATCATCGACAAACCATGAGAACAAAACAACTCAGATAAAACCCAACATCCAATGGCAACAAAAATCACATCAGGAAGTTTAATAGAATTAAATAATACTCATAATCATAATTTCAAGTCTCAAAAAACATATCTCCTTTCTACTGAGACTCTTTCCCAAATGAACTTGACCCAAAAAGAGTGAACCTACTCGGATACCATTTTGTCACGAACCAGATCTGGTCACCAACAAAAATAACACTCGACCCAGTCCACAGAAAGGCATGAGGGGTGTTCTCGATCCCTAGAGGCTATAAAAAGTTCTCAGTTATCATAAAAATGTGTTTTTGAATGATTTACCTGAATTTAGAATCATTAAACAACGAAAAACAATAAATAAACTGAATCTGAAAATTTAATCCAAACAAGCCTTCAATAAAATTAAGAACAAAAATACATGGTTTTAGAAAAATAAAAATTGGTAAATAACTAAACATTATCAGTAAAAACAACTCAAGGGCCACTACACAGTAAGGTTTCATCATCCCCAATCCATCTCCACAACACCGTACCAATAATGGAAGCAAACAACCCGAACCACCGGTAATAAAATTTTTCTCCATACCTACGACAATGATTACCAAGTATACTTACACCCAAGTGTGTAAGTAGGGTGTGAAACTAACACCAATAGGATTCCACCCATAATATTCCTTGTAAAAAACATTATAAGATAAAAATCATGCAAGTTTTCATAAATAAGAAAATGTAGCGACAATTTTCTAAAGGATGCATCGTTAAATGAAAATAGTTTTCAAGGGTCCTGTTTTAAAGAATGAAAAATTTTAAATAAAATGAACAAGATACATAATTATCTAGATAAAAACACCATATATCGATGGTGAGTATCATATAATCAATGACCACTAGTCACAGGAACACACCTGGGCACTAGCTAGTTGCGGGCCCCAGGTACCACGTATCTTGGTGAAAAGTAACAATAATAAATATCTATTCTCATGCATGATCTGCTAGTAGGGAATATACCCATAAACTAGTGGTCCCCAACATCATCATAATAGTTTATATAGTGTTTTCATAATCAAACTTTCTATCTGAAATAGGGACGAAACCACTCTAGATCACTAGCATATTAGTACATTTACACCCACCTAGATACCCAGATTTCCCTATTTGTGCTCAATCAAGTTCCACATCTCATAAAATACATTTGAAATAGGAAAATTACATTTCCAAAACACACGCACACCAAAGATCCCACAATAATGTCCCATAACACACAATTCACATTCAAAATCATTTGGACATCATACTCACACAAAACAGACTCTAAACATGTTTCACACCCTTCTTTCTATTTAATAAAACATTTAAACAATTCACAAAATGTTCTCAAAAAAATTGACATCAGCAATCATCATGTTCTCTTAAAAAACCCCATTTTAATAGCATAATCTTATCAAAATAGTACATAAACATCCTTTTCACACTTTCTATAACTCAATAAACCATTTACAATTTTCTTAAAACACTTCAAAGATTTATAACAGTGTTTTGCACATAAAATGCATTCAAAAACCCACTTTCAAGGCCAAAAAGCATTCCAAACCCTACCTAAACATATTTTGAATCCCAAGACACATTTATTAAACCATTTTCATATGTTATAAAATGAACCCAAATTATACCACAAGAGTTACATAAGAAAAACACGCCATTTCAACAAAAATGAAACTTTAAATTTAAACTCTCAACCAATTCCGTAAAAAATAAATTTTCTCCACAAAAAAACATATTAAGAACATGATAAATAAGTAAATCAAGAAATATAAGTCATAAATGAAATCTTACACATGGAATCACCTACCTTTTGTGACAAAACCCCGAAATCTTTGTGTGAAACATCAACCAAACTATTGTCGCACCACAAGGGAGAGAAAATGAAACTAAATCCACAATATTAGACAAAGAAACCCAAAATAAAAACCTAGGTACATAACCCTAGTTTCAAGACATTTGGAACTTCATGAAGGAGGGATGAAACCCTAAATAAATAGAAGGAACAAGATAGGAATTCACTTACTTGTTATATTTTGAATAAATTTCCCCAAATAAGCCAATATTTGAATCTTCAATCATCTAAAATTGGAAGGGAAGTTCGGAAGAGGCTGAGGAGGTAGATTAGGTACTGAAATGGGGAAAAAAGAGTAAAAAATGAATTATTTATTAAAGAAACTAATTTCGTTTCAAAATCTAGACAATTTAAGAAAACTTGTAGAAATTCTCCCAAATCCATGATGAAGATGAGTTCCAAAGAGGTAAAATAGAACATGGGGATGCGCGTAGGGTTTTTTTGGCTCTATTGAGAGGTGTAATGACAAAAAAAATTTAAAAAACTAATGATATATAAATGACATAAATTATTTCCTTTAATATGTAAATGGAATCACAGAGTGGAAAAATTCCTAAATTAATCATCTAAATCCTCCATGGTTTTGAGTTCTTAAGGGGTCCAATGGATATGGTAGTTTGAATTGGTCTAGGGAAGCCAAGTGGGAAGTGGAATGGGTGAAAAAGGTTGAAAAAATAAGGAGTTATAAAAGAAAAAAATGTTTTTTAATCTGGAAATGGGCTCATGGTTTGGCTCAAATCATAAAAAAACCATCCCAATAAACATAGATCACAAAAGGTTCAACTAGGAGTGTCAAAATTTAAATTACAATATACCTCATCCTTAAAAATTCCCTTTAAAAAATACAAGTCCAAATAATATCCAAGACTTCCAAGACTAATGACTTTGATCAAGAACACCTGAGACACCAAGTCTAATCCCTAAACACCTGAAAACCAAGAGAAAACTAATAACCAAAATCATATTTGAATCAATTCATGGAATTGCAGATCTGGGTGTGACATATAAAATTAAACATTGGTAGCTTCTTTCTTTCCCTTTAAATCATGATCATGATGGAATTTCTCTCCATAATTAAAGAAAACTCTTTTTCCTTTATATCTGGAACTAGGGTATTTCCTTCCACAATTATCACATCTGGTAAAATACTTATTTCACATCTTCCTTTTATCCATATCTTTCCCAGTCGTATTATTATTCTCATGTTTCCCTCTAAATCCATAATACTTATAGTACTCTTTACATGTCCTGTTATCACATGATATTATGTCCTCATATGGGGAGAATGCTTGGGAGAATATTTCCTTTCAGAATATTTTCTTAATACCATAAAAGATATGATCCTTCTTACACATTGGATCGGGAACATTGGTGGGGTTCACTTTCCTTATTATAGGTTCCGTTTCTAAATTATGACATATAATAAATTAGGTTATAAATCATAGTGCATATTTTCTAACTTGTAAAAAACTAAGAATAAATTAAAAAATATATAAATAGCTAATCTCATAATCATAATTATGATCTCTTAGGAGACATATTTACTTTTAAACCCTTCATAATGGTTTTGAAAGGTAATGTGAATTATCCTAAGCATATCCCCCAGGAGTGTTAAACTAGTTATGTAGTAAGTCCTGTTATCGTGTACCAGGTTACCTCGAGTAAATCCTGGAGCACATTTTCAGAGTTATTACTCCTAAGTAAATCTATTCTAGACCTACGCCCATTTTTAGTATCCAGACAGGAATGTATTTTCTAGAATACACACATAATCTCAACCTTACCAAAATTCTTGGATGTTATTCTATAATTATCCTCCAAGTCTATCATAGGGTTATGTTCTTTAATCCATTTTTTCTAAATCTAGTTTTCCATGGTTGTTATTAAACTTCCTTTGATACAAACTGTAACTCCATAACCCCCAAAGCCCGGATACGATGCATTATTTTATTACATTGTATGATTGCAAGGAATCAAATCCCAAAGTACCGATTAGTTTACCAATTTTGAAAAATAGATTACATACATGAACTTTACATTATGATTTAAAAAATAATCTGAAACAAAGATAATCCTATGATAACTCCATTATTATTCTAACTTAACCCTACATATCAATCATAAAACACTTATTGAAATCCTGTGGAAAATAAAACATAAGAAATGGGTGAGCTCAGATGCTCTGTAAGGGTAAAAAATATAGCACAATCTTTCATAAATAATAAAAACTTTTTATTAAAGGTATAAAAATGAAATAAAATCCATTTAAACATTAACCTAAACATAATATGGAAAGAATAAATCAAAATAATTCCATTTAAACTTTCACATGGGTATTCTACCAGTCGAACAATCACATGTAATATAAATATCTAATAACATAATGATGGAATTCATAATATCAGACATCATAACCACGCCATCAAGGCCTCGTTCCATGACTATACATAAATGTGTAAAAACTAAAACTAGTTTGTCTCATGATACCTATTGATTCATCGAGGGGATGTAGTAGGCCCCTCCCATCACATACTATGTTTAATGCATTCCTCTTATAAAAGGGTTAAAACATAATAAACATAAACATTATTATTAAAACTATCATACGAAGTGTTAATACTTTAACCATAAACCATGAATGGTATCAAAATAGCACAAACACAGTCAAACATATCATAAATAATTCAATACAATGAGGTAGATTGTATCATAAGAAGAAACCTCAATTAAACTTAAAATCCAACAAAGGATGTTGACAGATATGAAAATAATGTAATAAAATAATTGAAAATATCTTGAGGCAAATATACCATTTTAATTGAAATCATTTATTGAAAAGTTTTACACTTATAAAAGACATTTAAAAAGATTTTTTTGAATCAAATTTTCCCACAACACATTAAAACTTCTTAGAGTAATTAAAATTTTAAAACATTCAAGTCCATATAAATAAATAATTAAAACAATTTTAAAACAAGGAAATTAATGAAAAGGATTTAGAAAAAATATATTTAAAACATTTAAAATGATATTTTAGTAAAATATTCCATTATATAAAACCATAAAAATATTACTTTTGAAAATAATTTTAAGAAACATGGATATGGTGATAAATATTCCCTAGTAAATACTTATATATAAACAATCTCAGATAATAATTATATTTTTAAATTAACCCTTATCGTTGGTCTGATTCCCTCTATAAATCTCAAAAATCAAGTATAATGGTTTTAAACATATTATTAACATTTAAAAAATTCATAATAATATTAATCATACCATATTAAGGACTTTAAATTACCTCTTTATTAACAATTTTTTGTTAAAACAACGTTTTGTGTAATAATCGCTTTGTTTATCATATGTGTTTCGACTTGTTGTTCTTGATATTATTAATTAGATCATGATTTACTTACTTCAAGAATGTAAAAAAATATTTATATATCATATATATTCATTATATAAATATATATAAGAGATAGATAAATTAAATTGAACACATCATTCCTGGAGATAGTAGGTCGTATGTACGCATGAACGTTGTTTCTGTATTCTTATCGTATTGAATGGAAGCAAGTAAATAATATATATATATTATTGTAGCCTTATTATTTCATATAATTCATTTTTATTCATTATATATATTTTTATAATCATTCTTTAATAGTTAATATGGATAATGAATCTCATCACGTCGGGGAGACTGTTGGTCGTACGTACGCAGGACCGAGGGTATCACTCCCTTAATGGTTAAATAATATCCAATTGAATGGAATATGAATTATAAACAAATAATATAATGTCATATTTACTATTTAAATCATTTATATTCATTGTTATACCCATTTAAATAAAGTATAGATGTAAAACTGTCTACACTACATCGTGGAGATGGTAAGTCGTACGTACGCACGCATGGTGATATTGTTTTTCATAGGACGAGTAAAAGGAGGAATATTGTTGTCAAATAATCAATAAAATACCTCAGAATATATTATATTATACTCTGAAGATGAAGTGATAAAAACAATTTAGGAAAAATGGGTAGGTTTTGGAAGATATAAATGGATTTTGAGTTGTTAATAAAATATAACGATAGGTTCCCTTCTATAAGTGAGGGGAGGGGCACATTTGAAAAAACTCCAAAACTAGTAAATTTATTATATATCTATTTTTGATTTATAATAGATAAAAATATAGTTATTTATAGGATAATATGAGTAAGGGTCGAAATAATCTCAAAAAATTAAATTTATACATGTTTTGATTTTATTTTAAACCTTGTCACTTTGAATTATCCTTAATTAATCTATATAATTTTAAATGTGGCAATAATATTCTAAATATTAAATTGTTATAAATATTTACTTATATGGTGTAAATTTTCCATAAATGGGAACTTGATGAAATTTTAGACCTTATCATTATCAATTTTTTGTTTTTATATATTTTTATGATTTTAGAATAATATAATAAAATATTGTTTTTATAAAATATCAATATTGTCATTTTTGAGTCTATTCATGTCATTTACTTTACATAAAATCCAAAAATAAAGATAAATTAGAAATAAACAAATTAATACACTCCTAATATGTCATAATCACCAATAAAAATCTTGGAACACCTCAATTAAGTGAAATTATCTTTATTTTAGTATTTTAAAATCATTTATTTGATATTTCTATTGATAAAATAATTACTTCTCCACTATTGTGTCATTATTAATGGTAATTATTTAATATATAAAAATGATAAATAAATTTATTTGATGTAGAAAATTATATTATATTTCAAAATACTATTTTTGATCGAATTTATCTCTTGGTTATCCCCATATTAAAATTATTAGACTTATAATAAATGAGAGTGTGACATTTTGTCACATTCTATGATTTTTATAATATCTATGTCATTTTTATGGAAAAGTGTCTCTTAAATGGTTTAAATTCAATAATAATGTGATAAGGATCAAATATTATTTATCCAATAATTGTTTAAAAGTTGTTTTCCCCAGATTTTTGTTTTAACCATTATTTAAACAATTTAACTTCTACCGTGATAAAATATCTTTTTAAACTATAAGGTTAATATAGATACTATAAAATTCCAAAAGAACTTCAATTGGATAATTTAAAAAATATTTAACATTATCATAGTTTTTTTTCAGAAATATATACTTCTGTGAATTTTATATCATTTAATAATATACTATTTATTTTAAAATTAAATTTATGCCAATTTTCACACTATTTATTTTTTGACTTTTTATAAAATAGTAACAACTTGATCCCTTCTAAAAAACAACATTAAATAATACCTAACATCTAAATATATCCAAAACATTCATTAATGGCATCAGATATTTCAAATTATATTTATTTTAATATTATTAATATCATTTATTAGATTCATCCTTTAATAAACCAATTACTGTATCATCATTGTGTCCCCATTTAATTAAATTATTTATTTTTTAAAATTTTAAATAAATTACCATAATGTAGATAAACATTTTATATTTCTAATGACTATTTATAGTTGAACATATCACTTATATAACATTATATTAAAAATATTTAACTTGTTAAAAATGTATTAAAAAATTGGGTTTTCATTAAATATAATATCATAAATATATTAAAGTCATAAAAGTGCATTCAAGTGGTCCCAAAATATACCCAAGAATACTTTTGGACAATAAACACTTATTTAATAGTATTAGAACACATTTTATTGTAATTTTTAAATATTATAATATTATTTTTACCTTCAATCACCCGATTTACCATTAACCATGGTAAATAAATAAAAAATTACTGAAGATACTATTCACCAAAAAATTAATTTGTTCCTATTACCCAAATATTTACATACTAATTGAAATCATTTTGGTCCATCTGTCAAAATTCCATTCATAAAAGTAGAAAAATTATGTTTAATGTTAATCTCTAAAATGTGGCTAGAAGGCGAGTAAAAGAGATGTTCAAAAGATCAATAATTTTTTATATCTAATTATATTATAATAATGATTATAATTACCTAGATTTTATTAATATATGTATTATTTATACATTTTTTCTTTAAAATGAATTTAAATTAAAATAATTATTTAAATGAAAAAGTTAGTTTTTAACTATAATTTAGTATTTTTCTCTACTCATCAAAAATTAAAACTTTTTAGAAAAATTCCAAAAAATCCTATAAGTTAATTTTTATATTCCAAATTCAAAAATGAAGTCTATTTTGAAAAATAAAATTTATAATTTAAAAATGTGGTTAATAGTATTTGAAACTGCTTTTTAATTTTCAAATTTGATGGATCATAGTGAACTCGATGTCGGTGTTACATGGAACATTGGCTATTGAAGATAACATATTTTGAAATCTTGGGGTGTTCAAAAATTTAAATTTTAGTAAAGTATTTATATGTTTAAAAATATTATTTTCCCAAATGAACTATTTTTCATTTTGTTCTATGAGAAATAAAATAGAATTAATTTTATACTCGTTTATAAATTTAATTATATAAAATAAACATCATTTTTGAATTTATAATGTTGAAATTAGTATAGGGTGAATTTTTGGATTGTCTTTAGAAACTTTATTTTTTGATTAATGGTAAAACATATTGAATTTTAATTCAAAACACTTTTTCATATAATTTATTTTTTTAGTTAACTTTTATTTAAATTTGTTTTTAACATAGTTTTTTATAAATTATTTATAAATTAATCCAATTTCGGTCATTTAAATCAATTTTAAATTGAAATTTGATATAAAAATATAGTGAACTTTTAAATGTTCTTTTTTCAAAAATGCGTAGTGTCCTCCCATTTGCGTGATTAATTTTAAATTAATGTCTACCATTTTTATGAATGGAATTTAAAAAAATTGATTACATATTTGTAATCAAAATAATTTATAATGTATAATAAGTTCAACTTAATTTTTGACCAAAAATATTAGAAAAAGTTATTAATATGAATTATATAGATTAAGAGAAAAAAATTTAACAAAGAACTAAACCTTAAACGTAAGGCCAAAAAATACTGATAAATACTTCCAAAAGAAATTTTATGCCTACATTACAAACATATACTCCCATTTATTTAATATGCTCCATTATTTGAGCCACATTAAATGTGAAAAATTTGGTTGAATTCCCTTTTCTAAAATATACAACAACATCACTCCTCATCCACTATAAAAAATAACTCCTCTCTTCCCACTACCTCACACCTCTCAAGAAACTTTGGATTAAACAATATATACCCAAATAAATCCTCAAAATCCATAAACTCATCCTTGAAGCCTCATATTTGGTAGAAATATATCCAAATAAAACCTTTGGTACACACCAAAAGGAGTTACCCAAAGAATAGGTAACAACCATCCTCAAGCTCCTTCTATTTATTTTCTTTCTCCACCACAAAAATTCATCTTGTTCGATGAACACATAATTACATAATTATACTCAATATACTGAGATGTTTTTATTTTAATGGTTTTACCTACACTTATACATACTTCTATCTAATAGGTAATGAATATACTATTTATTTGTACGGTGAACTACCGACTCACAAAACAATGACTGTTCGTTTTTCATTTACCACCTTTCATGGTTGGGAAATATGAAGGAAAAAATATTTATATATTATATATATTAAATTTATTATGTATTTATCCTCCTATAATTATTTTATAACACATTCCTATACACGTTCCATCTTGCTTAAATACGATAACATCGTTTGTGGATGTGTGGACTACCGCCTCCTCAAAGTGATGTGATTCATTCACACATTATATGGAATGTGTGAAGGACAGATATGGTGAACATATATGATATATATAACATAATAATTCTACTTTAATGATATTATATAAATATATACATTTATTACATTTAATTACTTTCTTTCATTGTGATAAAAAAAATGGAAACAACGTTCATATGTACGTACAACCTACCATCTCCCTGAATGGTGTATTACATTTCATCCTTCTAGGTTTTATAGACAATTATAAAAAAATATACATAATATATATGATATTTATATAATTTTTTCATTCTATTTGTAATTAAATAATCATCTAAGTAAGACGATCATGAATAATAAGTCAAAACATGTAGGAATAACAAATCGGGTATTACCCAAAGAGAAACCTTAATTTATAATAGTTAATAAGAGGGTAATATAAAGTCTTAATAAAATAAAAAAAGGTAATAAATATAATAATATTGTTCTATAAAATGTTAATAATAAATTTATATTTATTATTTAGGAGGTTTTTATGAGTATGGTGAGATTTAAGACACAAGATAAGGGAATTTCATCTCGCTTTTTATTTCTGTGAGAAACATGTCTTATTCGCCAATATTTTCTTTTGCATGGTGTATATATTTTCCATGAATGTTTTCTATGACTATTATTATTAAATTTATGGGTATTTACATATCCATTATATGATATTTATTTCATGGGTTTTATGTTTCTAAAATTACCAAATCGGTAAGATAGTTTGGTCTCAATTTTCCTTCTTTGAGATAATTGTTTCGTTATACAACTACATTTTTTCCAAGGTGTATATAATTCCATTTGACGTGTTATATCAGGAATATAATTATTTTAATGATATTTTAATATTCATGTAATTTAATTTTCTTACATGGAGATTATGATCCCAAGTTACCATGTGGTAACAGTTTATTGAAACAGTCTCATCATTTATTGGGATTGTTAGTGATTATCATTCCATTGATGAAATATTATAAACCATATATCAACAACACTCATGAGTTATATTGTAATCTATTTATCAAAGAAATATCCATGTACATTTAACATTTTTTCACTCTTTGGAACATAACATAATTATGAAAACAAATTCAGAAAAATATTACTGTATTTCTCTCTTTGGCTAGAAATCTATTTTATTTCAAAATCAATGTCTTAAAAAAATTCAAATGATAGTTTAAAATAATTTTCATTTAAAAAGGATTTTAAATTTTTTTTATTGTTTTAAAATATACCTTTATAATTTTTTAAATATATTTTTTAAACAAAAATCAAAAAAAATACATTTTAAAAATCATTTTTCAATGGAGAAAGGATTTTTTCCTCAACAAATGTTTTTACAAGATATTTTAAAATTATTTACCATCTAACATAACATCCATTGGTGTTACTCATTCTTTTTTGGGAAAATGATTCAATTTTTCCATTCATATTATTTTTTTAAATTGTTTATGTTTTTGTGGCATGATGTTTATGAAACTTTTTTCTCTTTCATGGGTTATATGCTTTTGAAACCCACATCTTTTCACAGGTTATAATTTTGATGAAATGATTATTAAACTTGTATATTTTTTCACAAGTTATCATATGATTACTTGTTTATGATACATGTTTCATTAAAAGGGTTATGATATGATTTTTTATGATCTTGTGCCACATTTATTTATCATTTCATTATGAGATGGGTGGGACCTATATCTCCCACCAATGCATTGGGTAATGATTTATATCTCATATGATAGGTAAATATGATCTTGGGAGTGAACCTTGATTACTAATATGGTTATAGGAGTGTACCAGGACTACCAAGATGGTATGGTGAGTGAAATCATACTACAAATATGGTCAGGTGAGTGAACCATAGTAGCCAAGATGGTTTGGGGAGTGAACCCATACTACTAAGATGGCCTTGGCAGTAATGCCTTGACAACAAAAAAAATCATTTTATATGGTTACGTGTCTACCCCAATTCCATCACTTATTCCTATGTTGTGATTTCATGTCTTATGTTCTTTTTTCCTTATTATTAATGTCTTATGAGATTTTATTTTATATTACATGATTCATGTTTATGATGTTTGATATGTAGGGTATGACCTTTTATTTTTAGGATCATATTCTCATACCCTTATGTTCATGATTATGTTAATATATCTCTGTTGTTTACCCTTACTGAGCATCTAAGATCACCCATTTTTATGTCTCGTTTTTTCTGGGTTATGAAAATATGTATTATGTTTTATGTGTCTAAGAAGGGTGAAAGTCAAAAAAACCTAGTGGGAGATAATTTAGCTCACTTATGTACTGGTGATTATGTTTCCATGTTTCCTAAATAACGAGACTAATACAATCTTTGGGCTTCTATTTGCATAATGTTTTAAGTATTCTGAAAAATGGATCTAATGTTAACGTATAAAAAGTGAGTTTCACTCATGAAATATATGTTTTAAATGGTTCCCTTCTCAACTACTCTCGATAAATAAGCCTGGTTATAGGGAACTTCTCTGTTTCTAACCTAATTTCAAGCACACTCCATAAACTATTTTAATCCACCAATATTTTTCTAAAATCACTCATTTTATCTTGAAAACTTTCTATGTTCATTTTTAGTTTTATAAAAACAATTATTCATTGTAATACTTAAATATTGTTTAATAATTTCTGTAAATCGCACTAAAGTGACTCATTTCCAATGCCTCTTAAAAAAAACTTTTACATGTTTTCACTTTAGTTGGACATAATTTATCAAGATCAATTCAAATTTTATATTTTTCACATTCACGTAATATTTAAATCCATTCTTTCATAGACACTATTATCATACTCCCATTTTTTATGCCTTATGAAATTATTATGATGCACATTTCTTTCCATAGGTAAACCTTATGTTTATTCCTTATGTTCTGATTATTCATGTGGAACAAATATGCATGAAAATGTCATTATGGGTGCACCAAGATAGTAATATAATGAATTGGTTAATGTTTTATTCTCATGGGATTTCATGTGTGGGATTAGAGAGTAAAACAAATCCATTAAGGGACTTTTTCCACCATGTGATATAGTCTTGGCAGTTATCTTTGACTCATATCAATGTCATGTTGTATGTTGATTCCATATTACTATGTTTCCATTGTCACGACCCATCCTCGGGGCCCATGCCGTGACTACCCCAAGCCCGCCTTCCATAGGCCAGGGGTTGGCGACTAGCACCAAGGCGTAAATCCTGGTAAAAAGGGAAGGCATTGCCTTTGTAAAGTAAACAAGCACCATAGAGTACAAGCGGAAGAAGTAAACACTAAGTAAAAATTGAGTACAACAGTAAGTACGGAAAGTAAAAGGGGCCGGAAATACAAGCCCAACTGTAAAGTACAACTCGAAAGGGAAAATAGCAATAGTAAAGTAAAGCTGCTACACCGATCTGTCCACTGGAAATCCCACCTGAAGGGTAGGTACAGATAGCTCCTCTGCTCCTCGGGTCCCACCATCTGCTCCGTCCATGTCCCGCCCAGTGGTCCACCTCCAGGTACCGTCCTGCTCTGCAAGCCTCAACCACGATCAACGTTGTCTGTCGTCTGCAACCAACACAACGTAGTGCGGGCATAGCCCATGCAGGGGTGAGTTCAAGCTACTCAGTGGGGACCCCGAGACCCCCGAAGGTCTCCCAAAATCCACAAAGGATAAACCACAAAGGAAAGATACAATCACGAAGTAACAACCGACACTGCTTAGGTACATGCCCATACATATACCTAAGTCATCAATTCCAATACGCTCCAACCTCCGAGCCCAAGTACAACTCAGTCCACATAGGAAAGTATATGTATTCCACACATGAAAGAAAAACGTAATACACACAGGATAGCACAACACAATCCACAAAGGAGAGTAAACATGATTTCAGCTCACACAGGTATACATCGTCGAAAAGGTGAAAGAGATGATCAGAAATAGATACTGAATCATCTATGCTGGGACCCACATAGGATACAAGACCAGCTGTCTTCATTGATTCATCTATACTGGGACCCACATAGGATACAAGACCAGTATTGAATCATCTAAGCTGGAACCCACATAGGATACAAGACCATCAAAGCTAGGACCCACATAGGATACAAGACCAGTTGTCTTCATTGATTCATCTATACTGGGACCCACATAGGATACAAGACCAGCACAACTAGGACCCACATAGGATACAAGACCAGTTGTCTTCATTGATTCATCTATACTGGTGCCCACATAGGATACAAGACTAGTATTGAATCATCTAAGCTGGGACCCACATAGGATACACGACCAGCACAGCTAGGACCCACATAGGATACAAGACCAGCTGTCTTCATTGATTCATCTATACTGGGACCCACATAGGATACAAGACCAGTATTGAATCATCTAAGCTGGGACCCACATAGGATACAAGACCAGCACAGCTAGGACCCACATAGGATACAAGACCATCTGTCTTCATTGATCGCAGTACACTGAGGATCTCTGCACAGTCGTCGTCGTCGAAGTCGCAGCCAGCACTAGGGTTCCCGCACACAGCAAGCTTGTTCGGGAGTGTCCGCTCCATTAGCTGAGAGGATGATACATCAACTAACAAAGGGTCTGAAGTTGATGTATCCAGAAGTTTCGTATCGTCAACAGGAACTCAACGTCGCAGACGGCGCGTCAATCAGACGCCCGGTCTGAGAGTTGTTGGCTTTTTCGTCCCAGGGGCCCGGTTGGTTTTTAAGGAAAAACCAACCCGACCGTATTCCACCTGCGTCCAAACCTCGGGCGGAGTGATCCAAAAGATCCGTCTCACTTAGAGGAATTCAACAAAGTCGACGGCACGTCAATCGGACGCCCAGAACTCAAGTCACGAGCGTTTCCTCTCCGAGGGCCCGGTTGGTTTCGTGTACGAACCTACCCGGCCGAACCCAAAGTAATCTGAAACCTTGAGTTCAATATACCAAAACGACCGTCTCAATCCAAGGATCGCGTTTCCGCTTACGGTGAGTCGTTTGGATACCCATAGCTAAAGTTACGGGCATTTGACCGAAGATGGTCTGAAAACGGGGGTCTGGGCCCGGGCCGACCAGGCCCGACCCCCCCCCCCCCCCCACTGGGTCGGCCCGAACCGGGTCGCCCAACCTTGGTCCGACCCGGCTGGGCCCGGCCCAGCCCGGTCTGGTCCGGCGCAATCCGGTTCGGTCCAGCCAGACCGGCTGGCCGCGGCTCGGCCAGCGTGGCCGAGCCGATTCGCAGGCGGGGTGTGCGGCTCCCCCACCCTTCGCCATTAATTAAGGTTGGCGTTTCGCCGGCCGCCTCCTTTCCGGCGGCGCGCCACCGCCGCCGGTCGTCGCCGCCACCGCCGCCTTCCGCGGACCACCGGACGCATTCTGGTGGTCCGTTCCTTCTTCCGTCTTCGCCTATAGTCCCCCCGGGACCCCACCTTCACTGCGAAGGGATTAAAATGCCCAAATGGCCTGCTTCGTCATCGCCCATCAATCCGTATGTCAAAAACGAAGCGCGCCATCTTTGTGGTTCTCTGGCGCGATGCGTTGGCGCCATGCCCCTTCATCGTGGCCCGACTCCGTTCGCGAATGTCTTCGGGTTTCTCCGCCGTGACGCGACAGCGTCGCGCCTTTGTTTGTTTTTCACGACGCGGCGCGACGGCTTCGCACATTACTTTTCGCACGTTTCCGCGCGGTGCGATGGCACCGCACCATTCCTATTTAAATCCACAAAATAATCCAACATGAAATAAGGAGGAGGGTCGGCCGTGTTTGTGCGGTCCGGCCTCCCTCGCGTTATTCGATAACAAAAGGTCATATTTCATGAAGTTTGTCAAGGCAATAAACACGAGCAATTTAAATAATAACCCTCAACATCAAACCGCATGATTGAATGATCCGCGGATCATATGACAACCCTGCTTTTTATTACAACTTAAACATGCTTTATTACATAAAACTTCACTTGATACAACAAATAAGATAGAGAGGTTTAGTGTCTTTGGGGCTTAGGATCATTACATAAAAACTTTAAACTTGAAATACAACATCCTTATTGAAAACTTCCTTTACATGACCACTACATTCCTTCGTACTTAGCATTTCATGGGATAACCTGAGGACATGCATAAGAAAAGGGTGAGATATAAAGCCCAGTAAGGGAGTACACAATGAATAACATGAGGAGTACAATACATGTTAGGCAATAGGCATATCAATAGAGCATAAGAGAGACATGAACATAAAGGCATGATAAAGCATGATAATCATAACATGGAAATGTGGCAACAACACTTAACATTGAATTAGCATGAGCCAAGGCTCATTGCACATGGAGCATGAGTAAACCCTCATTGCACTTGAAGCACGAGTAAACCCTCGTTGCACTTGAATTAGCATGAGTCAACACTCATTTCACATGATGTATCATGATACTATACTTTACCCAATGCATTGGAGCGCTATAAAGGGCGCACCCTTCTTAAACATTTCATTTCATGCATAAGTGTGCCACATGGATCATAAAACATGGATTCATAAAACATAATCATTTATTCCACGATAAAGGAATGTGGAATTTATACATGAAACTTTACAATCAATAAGTAAATGTGCATAAAGGTGAATACCCTTGATGGAGAAATGGGCATGGTATTCACTACACAATGATATTGGCTTAGAAAATCGGTGTGATTTCGGCAGCGTAACGGCGTGACATAAGAATTCATAAAAAGGGATGATGAGAGAGAAAGGGGTTCCTCATCATATTTACATGTAATGTACAGTAAGAAGGTCATATAGATACATGTCCCAACAATTGAAAAGGAATTTAGATTCATGATACAAAAGTATTGCTTGAATATAAAAGAGGAGAAAAAGGTTCCTTTCGGAATTTCGGCATAGTAACGGGTGTACATGGGAGGCATTTAATGAGAGAGAAAGGGGTCTCCCATCATTCAAACAATAAGAGGGCAGTATGGGAGAGGTGCGAAACCATACCCCAACATTCATAAATGAAATTAAAAGGGCAATACAACTTAAAGAAAATTGATAAAAATGAGAAAGGAAGAAAAACCCTTACTTGGAAGTGTGCTTCCAAAGGCTAGAGAGAGGCTTGTGAGAGGCTTCTTGGGAGCTTGGGGCACCTTGAGAGGATTCTAGAGAGAGTAGGGCAGAGGTTGGACGAACTTCAAGGGCTTTGGGTGGGGAGGAAGTGGGAGCTTGGGTGGGTTTATATAGGAAATGTGAGAGAATTCTTTATTATTTAGGTTTGGGACCCCCTTATATTAAAATAATCCAAACCACAAACCATCCCATGGTATTTGCCCATGGTTTCTGGAAAAGGAAAGAGGAAAACAATATTTTTCAAGGCCAAGGTCCGAACTTATTAAAAAATTACGGTTTCTTATGTGGAGGTGAGTCACACTCCCATGGAAATTAATTTAAAAAGGCAAAGTGTTGAATAAGTCTTGAGGGCTCCATTAATGCTTTGAAAACTGAGTCAAACAAACCCAAAACCTCATTATTTTAATGATAAAACATATATTGTCCGAACATAAGGATTGTATTATTTTATTACATCACCATTGGGTCATTATGATGTCATAAAACACATTATATATTTAAATGGTATTTAATTTTTACCCAAAAATTTGACTGTCTCAGAAAATTATGAAAAATTCACCGTTGGATAATTTCGACGTCCTGATTCCAAAAATAATATTTATTTTATCTAAATAATTTTCTAAATATGTGAATTTTCACTTTTAAAATAAAAACCGACATTTAAAAAAAAATCACGGGTTTTGACAGAAATGGCTTTCAAACCTTAATAAAAATTTTAATTGCATTCATAAAATTATAAGATCATTTATATTTAATAAAAATTAATTTAATATTAATAATAATATTTTATTAAAATATTATTTAATTCAAAAATCCTTTAATTTAATAAAATATAATTCTTAATTAAATAATAACTAAAAACACTGTTTGTACTTTAAAAACTAATTACAATGTATCAAAAATGACTAGAAATTATATTCATTATAATATAAAAAAATAATGTACATGAACATGGTGCTACTTATTTGTTACATAACCCCTTAAAATAGCCGCATAAGACCTAAGGGTAAGGTGTGTGATGGTGACAGACTCTTGGGGTTGCTCGGATAACATCGCTCGAGTGGTAATCTCTATCGACTTCCATTTTTCCCGTAGATGATCACGTTCGAGCTTGACTTGATGAAGCTCAGCTTGGGCTTGGTCAAGCTCAAAGCCCAAAGATGCCACCTCCTTTCCGAGCTCCGACAAATGGGCTTCGTAAGGGGCAATTCTACTGGATGAGGCCATCGCTTCCTTTGTCTGAGTAGAAAATTGGTTCGTTAAAGCCTTATATTTAAACTACCCAGATGATCACTGTTCAACGGCTATAAAAGTAACGGTCACAAATCTTAACGTTAAACTAAAGAAGTTGACATCTTATAAAAACATTTTTTTTTCATAAAGAAACATTTAACTGGATCAAGAGAGATTTTCCATTAATGAAATTTTGGGTCGTTACAACATTCCCCCCTTAAGAAATTTCGCCCTCGAAATTTTCCTTTTCCCACACTAAAACAAATGTGGGTAACTTAGCTTCATCATATCCTCCGACTCCCAAGTTGCTTCTTCAAACTTGTGGTTTCTCCACAACACCTTGACGAGGGGAATTGTCTTATTTCGTAGAACTTTTTCTCTACGATCCAAGATCTTCACTGGTTGCTCCTCATAAGAAAGATCGTCTTCTAATTGTACCCCCTCAGAAGAGAGTACATGTGAAGGGTCTGGTATGTACTTCCGTAAGAGGGATACATGGAAGACATCATGCACCTTGGCCATAGTAGGTGGAAGTGCTAGTCGATAGGCCACAGCCCCAACACGATCAAGAATCTCGAAGGGGCTGATGTACCTTGGACTTAACTTCCCTTTCTTTCCAAACCTCATGACCTTCTTCCACGGAGATATGCGTAAAAACACCATGTCTCCGACTTTAAACTCAAGGTCTCGTCGACGATTATCTGCATAACTCTTCTGTCGACTTTGGGCTACCTTGATATGCTGCTGAATGGTTTTCACCTTCTCCACCATTTCTTCGACCATTTCTGGTCCAAGCAGCTTGCGTTCACCGACCTCATCCCAACATGCCGGTGTTCTACACCTTTTCCCATACAGGGCTTCATATGGTGCAATTTGGATGCTCGAGTGGAAACTATTATTATAAGAGAACTAAACTAGAGGAAGATGTTGATCCCATCCTCCTTTAAAGTCCATTGAGCACGCTCTCAATATATCCTCAAGTGTTTGGATAGTCTGCTCGGATTGGCCATCAGTTTGAGGATGATAGGCCGTACTGAAGTTCAGTTCAGTATTCAGAGAATGTTGAAGACTCTTCCAAAACTTAGAGGTAAATCATGGATCTCGGTCAGACACAATAGATAGTGGTACTCCATGCAACCGTACCACTTCCCTGATATATATCCGTGCCAGTTGATCCAAAGAGAAATCCTACAGAAATGGCTTTCAAACCTTAATAAAAATTTTAATTGCATTCATAAAATTATAAGATCATTTATATTTAATAAAAATTAATTTAATATTAATAATAATATTTTATTAAAATATTATTTAATTCAAAAATCCTTTAATTTAATAAAATATAATTCTTAATTAAATAATAACTAAAAACACCGTTTGTACTTTAATAACTAATTACAATGTATCAAAAATGACTAGAAATTATATTCATTATTATACAAAAAAATAATGTACATGAACATGGTGCTACTTATTTGTTACATAACCCCTTAAAATAGCCGCATAAGACCTAAGGGTAAGGTGTGCGATGGTGACAGACTCTTGGGGTTGCTCGGATAACATCGCTCGAGTGGTAATCTCTATCAACTTCCATTTTTCCCGTAGACGATCACATTCGAGCTTGACTTGATGAAGCTCAGCTTGGGCTTGGTCAAGGGCAAAGCCCAAAGATGCCACCTCCTTTCCGAGCTCCGACAAATGGGCTTCGTTAGGGGCAATTCTACTGGATGAGGCCATCGCTTCCTTTGTCTGAGTAGAAAATTGGTTCGTTAAAGCCTTATATTTAAACTACCCAGATGATCATTGTTCAACGGCTATAAAAGTAACGGTCACAAATCTTAACATTAAACTAAAGAAGTTGACATCTTATAAAAACATTTTTTTTCATAAAGAAACATTTAACTGGATCAAGAGGGATTTTCCATTAATGAAATTTTGGGTCGTTACAGATCAACCCTGTTTTGGTTGGTCCGCGCTCATCGTTCTTTTCTCAAAAGATAAGAGAATTCCAAAAATAACTTCCCCTACCTCGTGTCGTCCTTCGTTTGTTGAAAAAGTCGCGGGATGGTAGTGTCGTTGTAGAACGGTATCAATTCCATCGTCGTCGGTGTGAGCCCCGTTGTCGATGGCGACGTTCCCTGTGGTGATGCCTCCTCCCTTGACGCGGAGAAAGAAGAAGAGAAGGCACATCGTTGGTGCCTTCGCGTTCTCTGTCAGAGGGTCGGTGTTCATCACATTCTTCGTCGAAGTCTCGACGTTCTTCAACGATGGTGATGGAGTTCTTCAAAACTAAGAGCTTCCTCTCTTAATATCCTCACTTAACCAAGCAACCTAATAAAATAATCTCTCCCATTATTTTATTAACACATGCCAAGCTTTTAAAATTCCAAAATTCAAATAACTTAATTAATTTAAGAAGTTGAACTCATTAATTAAAAGGTGTTGGAATGCACTTAAGAGGGGGAGAAATTAAAGAGTTAAAGAGAGATTAAATGGGGGCTTAAAGGAGAGTTATAGGGATGTGAAAGGTTGGGGCTCGTGTGGGCCCCACCTTTCAAGTATCCACTCATGGGAAGTTGGTTGGTCATGGGCTCCACCAACAACTTCTCATGGGAGAGAATAACTCCCAAAGACATAAAATAAAATTGTTCACGCAATTTTATTTATTTTAAACTAAAACCCCCAAAACAAAATCTCAACCCGCTTAAAATGCAACTGTGATAAAGGTCCCATTAAGCAATTACCGGCGTTGTGAGTTCATCGGTGCCATCGGATTTCAATTCCGAGCACCGGTTCAAAAGATAGAAATTCCCGCTCGCTCGTTCACTGAACGTACCCGAGCCAAACTTCGGAAGTTGATTCCGGGCACTCCGGGCCTCGGAATCAAGTGCCGTCAGAAACCGCGTTCTTGTAAAATTACAAAGAAAATTAAGAAAAAAATTTCCTTGAAATTTCCGGGTCTTTACATCCATGATCATATGATTCTATGATCTAAGTTCTATGCTTCTATATGAATATTCATGTTCTATGCCTTTTTAATTATCATGTTATTCCTTCTAACTCATGTGTTATTCAATATAATCATGTTTAATCCCTATCAAGATTTTTAGATCATCCCTTTTACATATATATTCCACAGGTTATCCCATGTATTTATAGGAGTTCAAATGGACTTTGGATATCATTATGGAAAATATATCATATTTTGGATTCATGTTTTCTAATTATGTACTCAATCTTCCAAATACACTTGGCTTTATGATCCTTGGTTTGTATTTTTTTGATGATTATACTTAAAATCATGTAATAATATGTGTTAAAGGATAGGTTTTCTATATACTATAAATAATTGTTCATGATTACAAAATAACTAACTATGATTATTATTTATAACACTTTGTAGTTTGGTTTTATTCAATGAATGGAACCAGAAGGTATTATGTTAACACTAAATGTGATGGTTGATGAAATGATTATCCGCATGAGAAATAAAATAAAATAGTGGATAGAATTCAAATTCATATGATTATTACAAACCATATATTTTTAAATACTATTAAGAACAAAGACATGGTTAATTTCTAGATAAAACAAATAATTTAAAAATAGAGATATATGAAGATCATATTGGAAATAAGATATAGCTTCCTATATATTGAGAATATATGAAGAAGTACCTGGGGAAATTTCTTAGAGAAATGTTAAAATATTGGTTAATTTAGTGGATGAGAATAATGGTTTCCATAAGGTATCATCAATGGATTAATGTTTAAAATGTGAAAATTATGGGAATTAAGTAAATTTAATTCCTAGGGAGAAAGGTCAATAATAAGATCATCATGGTTATAAAAAATGATGGTTTTACCATTGATAATGAACAGACTAAAAAAGACATTTTAAATGTATGAGTTGTTGTAATAGTATTTATTATGTTATATGTAAAAGACACGATAAAATTGAGGTTGATAAATCTTAATAAATAATACATACTTCATTCTATAGGAATGAAGTATTAAATAATAATATGATGAATCACGGTTAATGGTTTAATTAGGAAATGGAATTATTGAAGTATTTATTTATTGGTATTTGATAATTATGTTGTATAAGTGTTTTATCAATGATATTCTAGCTACAAGAATCATGAAATATTTAAGTATTGTTCTGTAGTGACTTTCCATCATGGATTATAAAGAAAATTTCAAATAGTATAGATAATCAAGAAAAGTGATTTAGTGGTAAGGTGATATTTTTAGAGAACAAATGATTGAAGAAAAGATAACCCATAATATGTTCATGATACTGAGATAATAATTTTTAGTTAAGATAAAGTGGTGATTTATGTTGATAATGTAAATTGAATATTATCGATGACCTTGAAATTTATTAGTGATCTAGAGAAAAATTGATTCATGTATTCTTTGATGAAGTTTATTTTTTTTTGGGATTTATGGAATATATTGGATATTTTGTGATTTTATTTAAGAAATAAGGTTAGAGATTTTTTTTGGAAGCATGTATATTTTCATGGATCTTTTATCATGATTAGGGTTATTATCTATTTTTAGGAAAATATATGATCAAGGTATTCACATGTTTGGAATGCGACATTAACAGATAATTCAAGTTTTTTGGGGAAACATGTTAAATTTTATCTTTGAAAAAAAATATGTGATCAAATATTTCAAAAAAATGTGTGTTTTGAATTGGGAAAAACATATTTTAGAGTAGTTTTAAAGTTAACTATTTATAGGATGATTTAAGTTTAACACAGGATTTTATTATTAAGGTTTTATATATTCATGAAATATATAATCAAGTGAAGATTTATCAATATTGGATAAATTTTACTAGACATTTTGATTTTCTAAAATATCTAAAGACCTAATAAATGACCCGTAATTTTTTAATCGATCATATGATTCATTAAAAGATTATTTTGGTGCTTCAATAATGAAAAATTCATCATGAAAATCATTTCATGGAGTAAGTGATGAGATATAAGTGGAAATTGATTGAAGCACAACCAAAGGAAAAAATTATTCTATTGAAATGTAAAGGAATCAACTAAATACATTTTCTCTAATTACATGCTAAAATAATTCCTCAAATCTTGAACAAAAGACCTTGAAAAAGAAAATATTTTCTTTTACAAGTTATTTCTAAATAATTAATGTTCATTTTCACCCCTCATTGATATATAGTCTTTCGTTCATTAAATTTCTAATGACCATGTTCTATATCACTCTCT
Source organism: Viscum album (assembly GCA_963277665.1). Taxonomy (NCBI): domain Eukaryota; kingdom Viridiplantae; phylum Streptophyta; class Magnoliopsida; order Santalales; family Viscaceae; genus Viscum; species Viscum album. The sequence continues at coordinate 746,491,911 of OY728157.1, forward strand.
TTTATTATTTGGACATTATATTTTTCTTCCATGTCCATTTTGTTTCTTCTTTCTAATGTTATCTTTAATTTGTAACATGGTTATATGTCATTTTAGGTCATCTTTTGGTTTCTCACTTCCTCAAGGTAAGTTTTATTTTCCCTTTGTAAAATGTGAGTTTTAAAAAAAAGAATGTTAAAATATTGAAACTTTCATTACATAGATAAAAACTGTGAATACAAAAATTATTTAAAGGGTATAATGTAACACCGAAACATTTTTTAATATTTTTTCCTTTAAATAAAATTTATGTTTTTGACATTTTTTCTTACACACAACCCCAATTCTATTTGAACCATGAGATTGTAAAATGTTATAATATATCTATTAAATTGGAAAGTATGAATAATAATAACTATATTATAAAAAATATGTGTAATGGTTTTAAATATTTTAAATATAATTATTAATTCTTAATAAATAAGTAATCAAATTTTAGAAATGTCACTTTATGCTTCAAAAAAATTCCTCAAAAATGGATTTTATCACATTTTTAAATGGGAACATATAAGTAATTTCTACCATTTTAAGAAAAATATAAAATTAAATTCATATAATTTTTTTAATCATCATGTAAATACTTTATTTGGGTTAATGTTTGGTATTTTTATAAAAAGACTTATTTTTCAATAAATAGTGTAAATATCGATTTTAGTAAAAAATATCATTTATTTTCTTATAAAACTTGATTTTTGTTTTGAATATGATAATAATGTAACAGAATACTCATTATATTAGAAATAATATAATTATTTACAGATTAATTATTATTATACTTTATTTTGATATATGTTAATCTTTGGTCTTAAAAGCGCATTTTTATAAAAATTTGTTTTCATGCATGAAATGTGTTTCATATTAATAAATTAAATTAATATATATTTATTAAAGGTTTTAATTAATTTATAGATTATATATTAAATCATATATTTTAACTTTCATTTGATTGTTTTTACAAGGAATGAAATGGAGGTAAAATATGTTTTATGCTTAAAAATGCATTTTCCAAAAACATATCTTCATTATGTTTTGTTCTTAATTAAAATTATATTCTCCCACATACATAAATTTAATCCATTAAAATGGATTCAATATTTTAAATCATCATGATTAAAATAATTTAATCATTTCAACTTAAATTTTGGTCATAGTGAATAGTAAAAAATAGTAAAAATTTATCACCACAGTTAATGTAAAAATAGGTGTACCATATAACGACCCATATTTTTATTACATAAATATTAAATCTTGTTAGATGAATATACAATATATAAAATTATTATCCATGATATAATGATAAATTTTTACTTTATTAGAAACATTGATACATAAATAACTGGACATAAAAGATCTGCATCATCTCCCTTTAAGTTATTCATAACTAACACTCTTCTTAGAAAAATCATACTTAAAAACATTATTAATATCCTAGGGGGGAGTTATCATGAGAAAGGGTTAGCTCATATTATAATGTATCATAAATAGGAGATATATTAATGATTATTTAATTATAACTTGAATATAATAATATGAGAACATGATCTTAACATTGGAAAACAACACCTATAAATTCATATATCATAATCATGGGTCATGGGAAAAATCTTAGAAGTTCACCTGACATGAATCATAAAGGAATCAAAAAACATGAGCCAATAGACCATAAAATTGGTATAATATCATGAGTAAGATCCCATTATTTTTCTATGTATGTTACCTTTTGCGTTTTCTCTTTGTTCTAGGGTTGGGGAGGGTATGATTTGGTTTAGAAGGCTTTATAGGTGGTTAGATCTTTTATGTATAATTTTTTTTTTCAATAAAATAGTTTGAAAAAAAATTACATGATGCGTAATACTATTACAAACCATGAAATAATTAATTAGTATAAAATCACCAGATGTTATGGGTTTTGTTGTGTAACCCTATAGAAAGAATTATCCAATGTATGAAAGAATTACACACCATGTAATTCCCCCAGAAAATTTAAAGGTGTTGTGTGGTTCATTTTGCTATCATTACTTCATCCAACATTCATTCTCTTAACCATAGGGTGACTCTCAATGGTTTTGAAGAAATTTATTCATCTATGGTTATGGAATATTGGTGTTTGGTAACTATTATTCCCTTTTACTTTTCTTTCTTTTCATTCCTCATTATTCTGGTGAATCAATGGAACCTTTTATCATGGTGGGTTTGAGGGTTGATCTTAATCCTTGGTTTTGGTCAAAATATTTTTCCTTTGTCGTTAATTTTGACCATTCTAAATCAAATAATGGTTGTGGTTGGGTGATAATTATTCAATGATATTGATTTATGTGGTCTAATTATCAATCTGCATAGTTTGGATTATAATTGTGTGTATTAAATTGTAAAATTTCTATTTCATATTTGGAAATCACATCTTGAATTGATTTAATTAGTTGGTTAACTAATTAATTAATGGATTCTAGAATTAATGGAATAATGGGACAATGGGAGTGATTGATTAATATGATTATGAAATTTGTGGGATATTTAGATTATGAAATTAGATAATTAATAGGATAATGGAATTGGTTAATAATGTAAATTAAGTAATGGTTGGCTTAACCTTATAGGGTTAATGGATTGTATGACTTAATGTTGATAAATTGTTTAATATTGAATTGTTCATATCATTCCATGTGATTTAAGTTTATAATCTGATTATAATGATAAATTTAAATTGTGTGTTGTGATGAGAATGTTTGATAAGAAGGTTAATGATGATTCATCTTGATTAGTATGATGTATGTGATATATTTGATTTATTGATAAATGAGTGTGGTATATGGAATGATGCTCTCAATAATCATATGTGATAATGAGTGTGGGATAGGTAATGATGCTCTAAATACCCACATGAACATTGAGGTTTAGGATAGGGATTGATTCTCTAATACCCATGAGGTGCTAGATGTGATGTTCTAAGACCATGATATTGGAATTGGACTAGCATTCCAAGTAGTCATGTTATTATTTTTTTTAAGTCTGGGGCCGAAGCCTCGTTTATTATTAAAGCAAAGCAAAGACATCTTTAACTGGGTAGAAGGAGACCCATTACATTGCCCGAAGGCCCAGTGGGCATTTAGCCCATTACACAGCCCGTAGGCACATTATTTTGGCCCAAGACCCATTTTGTGAATAGAACTGATACAGTACTCGCGTTGCTACAGCACCACACAGTACCCGCTGCTACTACAGTACCCTGCCACCGCTACAGTAACCTGCCACCGCTAAAGTTCCCATCGTTGCTACAGTTCCTCCGCTGCTACAGTATGCTATAGTTCCGCAATAGTAACTTGCAACCAATGGGTTTTGAACCCCCATTTTTCATGTATAATTAAGTGGTGATTAACAATAAGCCAAACCCCAACTAAAAAAATTACACTGGTTTTTTAGGACCAAGGGGTTACACAGTATAGGTGGGTCATCACCCACTACTAAGCACCTTTATGTACTCCCCCAGCCGTAGTCCTAGGTGTAATGGCACCCAGGCTTTCAGGCCAGTTCCACATGGGGTAGAGGGGCCCACGAGAGGTTTGTTAGCATATAGTGTGTGTTGCCTTGTGAGGAATCTAACCCAGATCATTGGGGTCAGGATGCCACCACCTTTAACCAACTCACTCGTGCCCCGCGGGCAAAAGTACACTGGGTTTTTAGGCCCAAGGGGATACATGGTATAGGTGGTCCATCACCCACCACCGAGCAACTTTATGTACTCCCCCAGCCACAGTCCCAGGTGTAACAGTACTCGAGCATTCGGTCCAGTTCTATACAAGGTAGAGGGGCCCACGAGAGGTTTGTTAGCATATAGTGTGTGTTTCCTTGCAAGGACTTGAACCCTGAACCTCGGGTTCCGGACGCCACCACCTTTAACCAGTTCACTCGTGCCCCATGGGAAAGTCATGTTATGAAATTGAATTTAAATTAAATAAATTGAAAGGATGTGATATAATGAATTTTTATTTCCCTACGTGATATGGTTTATACTTTGGTACTGGCCAAAGAAGGTGTTGTTGGTTTGAGTATCATTGTGAACCCGAGATTTTATCTAGTTAAATAAAGAATAATTTAATATCAAAAATGTTTACTTTATTTTTTTTTTACTTTATTATTTATACATATTCATACACCTTTATATACTGGATGAGGTTTTACACATCATATGACATGGCATAATTATTTGTACTCACACCCAACTCAAGCATCCTAATCGGTACCAGAATAAATTTCATATTTTCAGAATATGATAAGGGAAATATACCTCGGTTTGATTGTTGAGTTGGGATGGAGTAGGGATGAGGGAACCAGAAATGGTGTTGGAAACTTCTTGGGAGTTTTTAGTGTGTCTTTATTTTGTTTTTCATTTCACACATGATAGATATATGGAATTAAAAATCCACTTCTTTGGTTTCGGATATTTTATTCTTGTTTTTTTATTATCATGTGATGTTGGTATTCATTATTATGGTATGATATCTGGTTTCTTTTCTCATTTGGAAATGGTTATTTATTTTACCTATTTTTCTAATTTGATAAAGAGGGTATAGTCACCTCCTGATATCTATATTAGATCCTCACTACAAGTCAGTAGAATCTAGCATATGATGAGGCACATAAGGTCATGTGACCAACCAAATCATGGCACCGGTGTGTGGCACCTAGGTCAAGATGTTGTAAAGTGGTATCTGAGCAGGTGTTTTTTATTTTCTTTTTCCATACTATTTGGTAAAGATATACGAGATACTAGGATGATTTGGGCCTTAGTCAATAGCTAATTCATGGGAGTTTCTAAACTATGTATGGGGTAAAAGCCAAGTACCTAGGGTGGTATTACTGTTATTGATGTTTATTGTTATATTTAAATGTTATTTCACATTAAATTGTGCACTTATTATATGATTTTATTAATATTTTCTGATATTTTTCTTCATGGCCCAATATGTCATGAGAATTTTGTATACATTCATCATTCTAAGCACCCTTGAATTATTGTGGCATGCATAATTTTAGTAAATCATAGAAAGGTAGGTCTTAGGTGAGTTGTTTAAATGAAAAGAATTTTATTTTCTTGTTTAATTTAAATGAGAGTGTTCTTAATATGAAATTAAAATTTTTAAATGATTCTAAAATATGGTAAATGAAAAGGATAAATGGTTTTCTGATGAGAAACCTTAATAATGAAAGTGCTTACCCAATGTTATCCATGACCTAGATGAGGGATTATTGAGGGTAGTGATAATGCCTAGGTTTTCACCATATAGTGGGATATGGGGGATGAATTGTTATGGATTATTATGAATCCCTCTCATTAAAATGTTATATTTATGTATTTTGTGTCATAATACATGTGTTTATCTTTTTTGAGATACTTCTCTACAACAATTCATGTTGATAGGATGATAGGAGGACATAAATAGATATGTTCCTCTGGTAGTGTAACTAGAGGCTCCATTAGTTCTGGGTGAGGAAGCTATAGATCAGTTTCTTGAGAACTTTTCTCTCTTTATAATGTTTATATAAAGATATACATGGTGTTTTTTTATTATTGTGTCAAACATTACATGGTATTTCAAGTTACAACACCTTCTTACATTCACCAGAGAGGGTGGACCTGATGTTGGTGAGTTTTAAAATGATCACATACAGATGATCCTCAACCACTTAGAGACTCCTTCTGAGAATAAATTGAAGATGGAGGGTTATATGTTATGTGGTCTAGAGAAACGTGGGTAGGACATCTAGAATTAGGATGGACAGTTGGAAAATATGTTGTGGAATGACTTTTATGAAAAGTTCTTGGAGAAATTTTACCCTAACATACTCAAATGGGTCACAACAGCTGAATTTATATGGTTGACCGAGGGGAGCATGTACATAATGGACTATGTTGGGATATTTACTAATTTAGAGATTTTTTTCCAAAAAAAAATTTAGGGATTGGGCCATAACATTGAAAAAATTTCAAGATTTTATTAAATGTTAGATTAAGTCCCAAGTTAACATATTTAGGATGAAGAAGTTTTCTAAAGTGTTTAATCAGGCACTCATATCGGAGGGGAACCAAAAGGAGGTTTATAGTAAAGGAAATTTAGTTTCTTATGGATGACTAGGAAGTACACATTTTGAAGGTAGGAATATTTGTTATGAGAATATTAATAAGAGGATTTGAAAGAAAAGTGGCTAGGGTGAAGGATCGGTTACTCAATACATTTCATGAGTTCTCTTCCTCCAGTGTGGTAGGTCAGGTTACCTTCATATACAGTTTCCCTAACCACTGGTATAGTGATAATATTGCATCAAAATGGGACATATATAGTGGTTTTACCAGAACCCTCAACCTATGGGGTGATGGAGGAGCCAGGTATAGCTAGAATACTAGAAGGAGGTCTTTCACACCATACTAGTCTGGCAGTTTTAATTCTTCTATCCATGGAGGTCAAGGTAGTGGACATGGTATTTTTAGGAAAGATAAATCATATCAAGAGAGTTATGTAGGTTAGGAGAATTAGACCAAAGAACAAGAAAGAGGGGTGAGACAATTTCATGAAATTCAACCTACACTTGTATATTGTGAGGTTGGGCCATCGATAGTCATAGGTATTATTCTTGTAGCTTCTATTCTTGTTAGTGCTTTATTTTATACAGAATCCTATCATTCTTTTATATCTCCTGAACTTGTGAATGGTTTGAGTCTGGCGGTAGAGTTTGTGAGTGGGGTTATGATTATTGATAAACCTTTTGGGAGTGTGATTGAGGGACATCTTCTCATGCAAGGGTGTTCTCTTGAGGTTGGGGAGTATCATTTCAATTGGGATGTTTACATGCATTGCATGTTATTATTTCATTTGATTTTGCTTAGGGATAGGTCGGTAGAATACCAATCCCATATTGATTTTACTATATGAGAGTGACCTTTACATATTCTGTGGGAAAAAGTTATGTTCATTGTTGAGAGTGGGATATCATGGAAGGTCATGCAGTGCTAGTACTCAGAAAATGGGGGAGGTCACCACCTAATATTCAAGTCTTTTACTGGGTGAAAGAGGTGTAATTAATGATGTATTTATACCCATATTGGACCAGTTCTAGGATGTGTTTCTTGAGTACATTTTAGGGTTTCCACCTGAGATGGATGTCGAGTTTATGATCGAACTCATTTCTGCAACTAAACAAGTTTATATTACATATTAAAAAACGGGACAACACATCTTAAAGAGATTAAGAATCAATAAGATAATTTTATGGATGTGGGATTTATCTTTCTGAGTACATCACCTTGGGGTTCTCCAGTCTTGTTTTTAATAAGTTTGATGGGTTTTTGTGCTTATGTTTCAATTACTGGAAGTTGAACGAGATGACAATGAATAACTGATATCCTCTTCCAAGTATCAATGATATCTTTGACCAATTTAAAGGATCTTCAATTTTCACTAATATTGACTTGAGATCAGGATATAATCATATCAAAGTTCGACATTTTCATATACCATGGAAAACTTTAAGAATAATGTATAGCCTATTTGAGTTTGTTGTGATGTTCTTCAGGCTGACGAGTGTGCAGACTTTGATTATGGCCTTGATGAACTGAATTATCCACCCATATCTGGATTAGTTTTTTTGTTGTTTTTTGGATGTAATATTGGTGTAGTTTAAGACACCTGAAGATCATTCCCAACATCTATATATCATTATGAGTACACTGATAGAGAATCATATATACGCCAAACTATCCAAGTGTCAATTCTAGATAGATCTGGTACATTTATTGGGTCACATCGTCTCTGAGTAAAGAGTGTCAGATGACCTAGGGAAAGTCTATAAATTGGTTTCTATGGATAATCCCAATAATATTTTTGATATCTAATGTTTTTGTGTTTATTGGGCTATTATTGAAGGTTCATCCAAGAATTTTCCCACGTAGAAACACCTCCTTTATGATTGACCAAGAAACTGATAAATTTTTAATGGTATAGAGAATGGAATAATTCTTTCTAGGAATTGAATAAATGTTTGACTACAACACCTATCTTGATCCTACATGAGAAGGTTGAGGAGTATACAGTGATTTTTTATGCATCTAGGATTGGACATAGAGAAGTGCTAATGTAGAGATATTGATTTGTGGTGTATGGGTCATGGTAGTTGAGGCCACATAGACATAATTACCCTACACGTGACCTTGAGTTGGGTATAGTAGTTTATTACATAAATTGTTGGTGCAATCATCTATTGGTTGGATATTTTACTATTTATACCAAACATAAAGCTTAAAGCATATCTTTTCCCATGGAGATTTTTAACTCCGCCAATGGAGATGGGTTAATTATATGTATTCATTTTATTTTAATCTAGCATATACACTTGTGAAGTGAAATACTGTTGTTGAAACTTTGAGTAGGAAAACCCAAATTCAAGAAGTTCAAGAGTCTTTTCTGAGATAAAGATTATTACACTATTGGAAGAGATTCATGTTGTGGTTCCAAAGGGCCAGCTATAGATAACCCTTATATTAGTATCATTTGAGTCCACACTTCTAATCCAGATCATAGAGTAGCAGTTTGAGGATCATGATTTTCTTCCCTTGAGGTAAATCCTTGATTGTGGGGAGAGACATTTAAATGGGACCATAGATGATGATGATATCATCTATATCAGAAATCATGTTGTTATTCCAACAAGTATGTGGGAGGATATTGTAACATCCCCAAATGAAAAAGGGTTAAATGACTAATTGATATGACTCATGTCAACAAGGTTCACCTTCCTTTTCGGGAGCCTGCCTGATTAGAACTCCACAGTTAAGCGTGCTTGGCCTGGAGTAGTGATCAGGATGGGTGACCTTCTGGGAAGTTTCCCAGGATGTGTGCGAGTGAGGACAAAGCACACTGAAAAGGACATGTGTTGGCCTGTGGGAACTATCATTAGTCAGATGACCGGTTCAAGCATGTGGGTGGACCCTGGGGTGGGACCCACGTGTCTGCGGGGCAACTGGTGGTACCTGGTGGGCCAGGACCCGACGGCCATGTTAAGGCGGGGTGGTTGTGTTGTCACCGGGACCCGGTTGTCACATTTGGTATCAGAGGAGGAACCCAGCCTTAAGTGTGCGGTGCACTGCCTGGGTTGAGTTGTAGGGCCCACAACGAGGGCATTGTGCTCTAAAGGGGGGGTGATTATAACATCCCCAAATGAAAAAGGGTTAAATGACTAATTGATATGACTCATGTCAACAAGGTGCACCTTCCTTTTCGGGAGCCTGCCTGATTAGAACTCCACAGTTAAGCGTGCTTGGCCTAGAGTAGTGATCAGGATGGGTGACCTTCTGGGAAGTTTCCCAGGATGTGTGCGAGTGAGGACAAAGCACACTGAAAAGGACATGTGTTGGCTTGTGGGAACTATCATTAGTCAAATGACCGGTTCAAGCATGTGGGTGGACCCTGGGGTGGGACCCACGTGTCTGCGGGGCAACTGGTGGTACCTGGTAGGCCAGGACCCGACGGCCATGTTAAGGCGGGGTGGTTGTGCTGTCACCGGGACCCGGTTTTCACAGATATAATGCGTGAATTTAATACCTTAATGTGGGAGGTGCATACAAAATGTACTCTAACCTTCAACAGTAGAATTGGTGGCTGGGAAAGAAAAGGGATATTAAAATTTTGGAAACAAAATGATACACCATTCAATAGGTGAAGGCTAATCATCAATGACCCATTGGTTTACTAAATTCATTTCATATTCTAAAATGGAAGTGGAAAGACATCACCATGGATTTATTTTTAGGTATTCCAAGGACACATTGGAATAATTATTATATATGTTTGATAGTAGAACAACTAATGAAATTAGTGCATATCTTTCCTATCAAGAAAACTTTCTCAGCAGATCAGTTAAAGGACTTGTACGTTTATGAGAGAGTTCATCTACATATGGTGTCATAGAGTATAGTTTCATACTGTGACATAGGTTTCACTTAATTCTTGTAGAAAATCTTGAAGAATGTTCTTGGTATACATATATTAATGAGTACTAATTCCCACTCACAAATAGATGGTTATACATAATGTACTATATAGGTTTTAGAGGATAATCTATTAGCATACATTCTTAACTTTGGTGGGTCTTGGGAGAATCACAAAGTGCTAATTGATTTCACATGTAATAATAATTATTATGAGACTATTCATATGGAACCATATGAGTCACTTTATGGTAGTCCATGCAGATCAACTCTATATTGGATGGAGGGAGGTGATTCAAATTTATTGTCTCTGAGTATTGTGTAAAAGACATCATATAAAGTTCAGATGATTTGGAAACACATGGCTATGGATCAAATTAGGAAAGATTCATATACTGATCAAAATATATGACCCCTTGAGTTTTCAGTGCATGATCGTGTGTTCCTTTGGGTATCTCCTAGATTCGTTCACCATAGTATTTGGGGATAGTTCATTTTAGCACCCATGTTTTTTGGACCTTTTGATATTGTGGATAGGATTGGGAAGGTGGCACACCAATTTTCTCTTCCGCAGAGGTACAGTGTTATACATTGAATTTTTTATGTTTCACAACTTCAACAGTATCACCCCAACCCTTATAAAGTGATATATGTTGGTGATGTTGAGATTGAAAATGATGCATCAATTAAAGAGAAATCGATTCACGTTATGTTTTGCAATGAGAAAAAGTTGTGGTGAAATACTATTATGATAATTCAAGTATTGTGGCAACATGGACGTGTTCAGAAGGAAACATGGGAGAGAGAAGAGGATATACGGGCTTAGTGGACTGATTTTTTTACCTTTGATACTTGGGATTAAAGCTCAAGGACAAGATATTATAAAGTGGATAGATTGTAAGATCCTTTTCTTTTTTAGGTGCATTCCCATTTGAGTTTTCTCTTTGTTATATGGTTGGAAGTATTTTATTTGGCATTGGAGGCTTTGCGGGTAGTTAGAAAGTAGATCTTTTTAGGCTGAAAAAATAGTCTCCAGAAAATTTACAGGCTGTGTAAAACTGTTACACTCTGTAATTCTTCATGCTTCCATGGTACTCTTCTCTCTGAATAATAAAATAGCTTGTGTTGTACGCAAATTCGAGTTCTCGCCCACCACGACCAATCAAACTAGCCATTATGAATATTAATATCCACTTTTTTAAATTTTCTAAATTTTAGTTTTCAAAATGAACTTCATTTTTGTATTTGGAATATCAAAATTATCTTACGGTAATTTTTTGGTATTTTTCTGAAAACTTTCAATTTTTTATAAATAGTGAAAAACACTGCATTATTGTTTAAAACCCACGTTTTATTTAAATAATTATTTATTTATTTAAATATATTTTAAGTAAAAATAGATATATAATACCTATATAAGTTAAATTTAATTAATTGGAGTCATTTTATAATAAAATTAGACGTATAAAATTTTATTGAACTTTTTAATGTCTTTTACCCAACTTCTAGGCACATTTGAAAATTTTCATAAAACGTAATTTTACCGCTTCTATGAATTGAATTTCAAAATTTTATATACATGGTTGAAATTAGTAAGTAAAATGTGGTTCAATAGGATAAAAATATTTTTTGGTGAATAGTAACTTTTAATTTTATTTTCCACAGTTAAAAGTAAATAAGGTAATTAAAGGTAAAAATGATATTATAATTACCCTAAAACATGTCCTAATTCTATTAGATAAGTGTATTTAGACAAAAATAAACCTTAAGAATACAATATGATCCAATTTGATCTACTTGGATTAGATTAGGACATTTATTATTATTTTATTTAAAAAAGAGTTAAACCTATTAAATTCAATGTTTAATAACTACACTATTCTTAATATTGGGTTATACATCAGATAAATTCGACTATAAATATTAATTAGAAGGATAAAAATATTTCCTAAATCCTGTTATCTTATTTATAATTTTTAGACATTAAATAATTAAATTTATTTATGACACAATGATGAAGCATTAATTACCTTATTAATGAAAGATTAAAAGAATTGATATTATAAATATAAAAATAACTATAAATTGAGACTTTTGATGCATTCCAAAAAAAAGGTTAATATTACATGTAAGGGTTTATTTAATGTATTTTTTTTAAGTAATCGTGTTTTTTTTACTTTCACAAAAACCAAATACAAAATAGGGTAAAAATTGACATAAATGAGTTTTTAAGACAAATACTATATTATTAAATGATATAATACTTCTAAAAATCTAATTTTCAGCCAAAGGACTTATATAATGATATATATGTCATTAATGAACAACTTTATGTTCTCTTTTCATTTTATAGAAAGTTTATTAATCATGTAATATAAAAATACAAGAAGACATTGTAAAAGTTAAACTATTTAACTAAGAGTTAAATCTAACAGATAAGGTTAATATGGTGACCTAAACTTATCTAAAAATAGTTGGTTAAGAGGATTTAGACTCATAACCACCTTATACTATATATAAATCTATTTGGAGTCATTATAAACCGAAAATTATTTTATAATAAATTAATATTTCTAGCTTTTCCTAATGTGACCCTCACCACTCTTATAAAAAGGTACTTCCCCTTCTCTCAAAATCACACCCCCAAAGCCATTTGGGTCAGCCAAAACCGACTCAAATATCCTCCCAACTACCCTAACTTTAGCCTAGAGTACATAATTTGATCATAAAGCCAACCTAAGGAGCCCTTTTTATCAAATCAAAAGGAAGCACCTAAAGAAGAGGTAATAATTTCATCACCTCTTTCAAAGTTCTTTTCTTCTTTTATTTCCTCTTCCTTTTTTGTTTATATACCAATGAAATAATTCCAGTACCTTATACATACTGTGACGGTTTTTATAAATATGTTACAACCATATTCAATATTCTATACATACTATTAATGAAAAAGTCACTATATATGTGTATGTACGTCTTACAGTCTCCACATCGTGGTCCAGTTTGTTATTCAACAATTCATTATTTGGATGGGTATAATAATGAATATAACTGATTTAAATAATAAATATAACATTTTAATGATTTTTTATATATAATATACCATCCAATTACATATTGTTTCTCCATAAATAGAATGATATTATCGCTCTAGCGTACGTACAGATTATTGTCTCCACGAATGCGATGAGGTTCATTCCCCATCATAACCATTCAAGAATAATTTTAATTTTATGATTTAAATCAATATTTAAGAACTTAATATCATTCTGAATATGAATCAAATACATTCTATCCATAAAAAACATGACTTACATAACAAAACATATAAAGGAAAATGAATCAGTTAACACACAAAACAATGATACTACTGAAATATCATTAATAAAACAATATTAGAAGATCATGTATTCTATCATACTTATGTATGTGGTTCATGTATAATTTAATTATTTCACCATTATACAGGAAGTTAATACACCCTCTACTAAGGAAAATTACAATTTAAGGGATAATTTTACAGTCTCTTTACTTATTTGATGTTTTTTATACGTAAGTATCTACTGGGAATTCTTTATCATCCTCATCTATGTTTCTTAAAATTGTATTCCAAAAAAATTACTATTCCCTAGAATATGGTTAAAGTTGTTTATACCCTTGTTTTACTTTTTATAAAATGTTTTGAAAGGAATATTTCTATCGTTTTCCAAATAAGGTACCTTATGACCTTTTCGACAAATTAAGGTAAGAATGTTTTTTTTAACTTATACGGCAGGTGCTACTATTTTCTGTCGTTATAACACCTCATAAGCTTCCCTTACATGATTATAATAATATTTTCAAAATAAATTTTTTATTTTATAATTATGTGACTTTTAAATGATTTCAAAATAGAAAGAGATATTTCTCTCAAATTATTTTAATTTCATCTATGTCAATATTCTTTGATGGATTTTACACTTGTTTGAATTTGATTTACTATAATACAATCTTCCATATTGTATTGAAGTTTTTTTATATGTTTGACTGTGGATGTGTAATTTTTATACCATTCATGGTTTATAGTTAAAGTATTAACATTTCATATGCTAATTTTAATATGAATGTTAATGTTATGATTCAACCTTTTCATATGAGGAATGCATTGGACTTAGTATGTGACAGATGGAGCCCTCTATAGATCCTTGATGCATCGGTAGGTCTCATGAGACAAACTAGTGTCTTGGAACAAGGCATTGAAAAAATATTTTTCTAGTTTTGGAATGAGGCCTTGACTATTTGGTCATAATGTCTGGCACTATGCATTCCATAATTATGAAATTATCTATTAATATTACATGTGACTATTATACTAGTAGAATATCCATGTGAATAAGTAAATGGAATTAATTGATTTATCATTTTCATATTATCTTTAAGTTTAAGTTTATATTGATTTTTTATTCTTATGCATTGCCTTAAATGTTTATTCTTATTTATGATTGTTTCCGCTATATTGTTAACCTTATTGAGCATCTGAGCTCACCCCTTTCTTATGTTTTCTTTTTTCCACAATGTGAAGAAGTATATTATGATTAAAGTATAGGGATAGGCCAAATCATATGAGTGTGTTTAAAATGGTACACAATGTTGTTTTTTTAATGTAAAACTTATGTATGTATCTAATACTTTCAAATCTATAAAACATATCAGTCTTTCAAGACTTGATCTCTTATGATCTTTCCAATGATATTTAATAATGCACCAACTCTAGGTAACTAGGGACAGGACGTTAAATTTGGTATCAATGGAATTTTAGTACAAACCATGGATGCTAGATTTAGAAAAACTATGATTAGAGAACATTACCCTAATATTGAATTTGGGTATTAATATATAAAAACTTCCTAGAATTTTGTTGATGTAGAGATTTTGTGTATTTTCCAAGCAATACATCCCTACTTGGATACGAGCAGGTAGAGGTGGCTCTGGAATAGATGTAACTAGGAGTGAAATCATTGACAATGAGTTTCGGGCTTGGCCCAAGGTATCCCGGTACACGAAAACAAGCCTTTCTGCACTCTTGGTTATGACACTCTTGGGGGACATACTTAGTATAATTCACATTTTCTTTACAAAATATTATGAAGGATTTATGAGTAAATACTTCCTCAAATAAAACATTTTTATTATTATGGAGTATATTCATAAACTGTTCAATTTATTTGAAGTGTTTTACAAGTTTAGAATTATGTATTTCAATTCATAAACTGACCTAGTGTATGCCATTGTTTAGAAATGGAACCTAGTGGAAGGAATGGAAATTGTATAAACGCACGTAATCCATGTAATAATTTTCCTCCTACCCAAGATAATTATTGTGGATTTGGTGATGCAACTGGTGCTAAAAATATTATAACCATACGGGACAACTCACTCATGTTATGAATAATAACCTTATCTGTATGGAGCATAATGATCCAAAATGAGGAGGATCAGTGTTAGACCACTTCATGTGGAAAGAACCATCAACATTAAATGTTAATACCAATCCATTTGTAGCTGAGAAATGGATAAGTTCCTTAGATAAAATATTTAATGCTTTGGGTAGTAGCGAAAGAGAAAATGTTTTCATGTTAGTTTATCGCCTTGCAGGAGATGCAGATCAATGGTGGTCATAAATTCAAAACACAAAGAAGGATGAAGAAGTATCAAATATGGAATGGATTGAGTTTAATGATCTTTTCATAGAAAAATAATTTACTCGTGAACATCAAGAGGATATAGAAAGGAAATTTCTATGTCTGATGAAAAATTAGGATGAGAATGTCGTAAAGTATGCAGCTAACATTACAAGGTTAGCAAGGAATGTTGCAGATTATATACGTAACCCAAGGAGTAAGATTGATTGATTATTTGATGGGTTAAAACCATTTCTCCGTAAAGCATTAGTCTCAAAATCCTTCTCATCATATGAAGATATAGTCCCATGTGTTATCAAGATAGAAAAGGAATTATCTAAGTCTTATAAAGTTAAATAAATGAAAAAGAAGAAGAGATCTGTTCAACACTCTGGAAATAGAAATAAGAGGTAGAGGGGAAAAGTTGAATTTTCATACTATAGTAAATGTGGGAAGAAACACAATGGAACGTTCCTAAAGGGAATGGGCATTTGTTAAAAGTGCGGTGAAAAGGCCACCTATCACATGATTGTAAGGTAAAAAAAGAGGTTGTTAATGTGGAATGCTAAAATTGTAGAAAAATGGAGCATTATGCAAAAGAATTTCCTAACCACGCAGGAAGATTGCCTTAGAAAAGGCAAAGAGTGCAAGGCCAAGCTTATGAAATCACTACTGTTGAGGTTGAAGCTCTTTATGACATGGTGTCAGGTACTTTAATGGTTTCCTCAAATTCAGCCAACGCTTAATTTGATTATGGATCATCTCATTGTTTCATATCATCCCAGTTTTCTAAGAAAATTAGATATTTCTAATTTGATTTATCAAGGGAGTTTTCAGTCAAAACTCTTAAGGGAAGGATCACTGCAACAAATTTTTGTGAATCAGTTCCCATTAGGGAAATTAAATGTTCTTTATTTTCTAATCTCATCGTCATACCCATTATTTAATTTGATATAATGCACAAAAATTATTGGATTTCGGGTCATGATGTGAAAATTTATTGTAAGAAGAATGAGGTTACAATTTTGGATAATGATACGGAATATACCATATCTTTAGATCAGAAATGTCAACATCTAATTCTTATCTGGATCCACCCATAGTAGCTCTACTAAATTAAATTATTGGGAAGGAAGAGAGTGAAATAACTATGGTTAAGTAATGAATGCTCAAATAGATTACGTACCTATTGTGGAAGAATATATTGATGTGTTTCTAGAGGATTTACCTCAACATCCTCCAGAACAAGAAATTGAGTTTTCCATTGATTTAATTTATGATTCAAGGCCCATACAAAGACCCCTTATAGAATTTCTACTGTGGAATTAGTGGAACTAAAGAAACAACTAGAGAAATTGAGTAATAAATGATTTATTCGCCCTAGTGTTTCTCAATGGGGATCCCCTGATCTTTTTTTAAGAAGAAAGATGGATCTATGAGGTTATCCATTGAACACAGGTATATCAATGCTATAATAATAAATAAAAAGTATCTCCTACAACTCATTAATGATTTATTAAATCAACTTAATGAAGATCAATATTTTTCAAATATTGACCATCGATCTGGATATCATTATTTGTCCGTGAAGAAGGAAGACATTCCAAAAACAACATTTCCAACTAGGTATGGGCATTACGAGTTTACAGTAATGCCTTTTGGACTAACTAATGCACCCTCTATTTTCATGGATCTAATGAATAGAGTTTTCAAGAAATATATTGATGACTTTATAGTGGTATTTATTGATGATATATTGTTATTATCAAAATGCTACGAAGATCATGAAAATCACTTGTGCACTATTCTGAAAAACCTCACAAGAAATGAATTGTATAAGAATTTTAAGAAGTGTGAATTTTGGATTCAAGAAATTTCTTTTCTTGTCTACATTGTCTCTAAGGATGGAATCTATATTGATCCTTCAAAGACAAGCGCAATACAAGAATGGCCAGCACCGACGAGTATAACTTAGGTACTCAATTTTATTGGTTTAGCAGGTTATTATCGGCATTTCGTCCAGAATTTTTCCAGGTTGGCTAACCCATTAATCGAGATCACATGCAAAGGGGTTAATTTTTTTTGGAAAAAAAATTTTGAAGAATTTTGTGTAGAACTAAAGGGAATATTAGTAAATTATTCTACCTTGAATCTAACATAGTGGAATGATGGGTTTGTTATTTATAGTGATGCTTCAAATAAAGGAAATGGTTGTGTCCTTATGTAGAATGATAGTGTTATTGTACATGCATCATGATAGCTAAAAAATATTGAATAAATCGTACTCATGATCTTGAGTTTTCAGTTGTAATCCTTTCTTTGAAGATATAGAGATACTATCTCTATGGTGAAAATTTTGAGATATATGTCAATCAAAAGAGTTTTAAGTATATTATCTATTAGAAATAACTCTATATGAGACAATGGATATGGCTCAAACTACTCAAGGATTATGATTACCTTATACAATAACACCTGGGGAAGGAAAATAAGGTGGCAGATGCTTTGAGCAGAAAGGATCATGGAGTTTTGAACAAAATGAGAATTGAAAGGGATCCTATGTTCATGGATCTAGAAAATATGGATATGGGAATAATAATGGAAGCTGAAACATCAATACTTTTTCAAATGGTTGCTAATCCATCTTTACTAGAAAATATAAAAATTTCTCAAACTGATGATGAGGATTTTCAAAAGAAAATTAAAGCTGCGAATGATGGGAGATTGATCGACTTCATATATGAAGATGGAATTTTGGAATTTGGGATGACAATTTGTGTTCATGACATACCTAATCTAAAAAGAGAATTTTTGGATGATGCTAATAGCTCCAATTTTTCTAAAAATTCTGGTAGCACTAATATGTATAATGATTTGAAGAAGAATTTTGGGTGGGACAACATGAAGAGGGTGATTTCTAATTATGAGTCAAGATATAGGGTTTGTCAATGGGTGAAGGCTAGAAGACAACAACCTAGAGGGGTCATGAAACATCTTCCCATACTTGAGTAGAAATTGGATGATATTACGATGGAATTTGTCATGGGGCTACCAAAGACTCCTAGAAGGATTGATGCAATATGGGTCATTATTGATCATTTTACCAAATTAGCACATTTTCTTGCTATAAGAGAAGACTTACCACTAAAACATTTAGCAATAATATATATTAATGAAGTTGTAAGACTTCATGGTGTACCCCTGTCAATTTCTTCTTATCATGATCCCTATTTTACATTAAGATTCTGGAAAAGTCTTCTGAAATCCCTAGATACTAACTTCATTTAATCACTTCCTACCACCCTCAAACTGATGGATAATCAGAATGGACTATTCAAACCTTATAAGACATGTTGAGATCTTGCTCAGTTGACTTTCAAGGTATGTGGGACAAATATTTACCTCTAGTATAATGTTATTATAACAATATCTTCCATTCAAGTATTCATATGGCACCATATGAAAAGTTATATGGAAAGAGATGTCACACACCAACTCATTGGGATGATGTTGGTGAATGAAAACTCATTGGCCCAGAACTTGTTGAGAAAACAATAGAAAAGGTGAATATTATCCAAACCTACAATAAATCAGCTCAAAGTAAGAAAAAGAGCTATGTCGATCATAGAAGGAAGGACTTTGAATTTAAAGTTGGAGATCATGTTTTCTTGAAGGTATCTCCATGGATGGGTGTTATAAAATTTGGTAAGAAGGGTAAATTAAGTCCTAAGTTAATTGGTTCTTTCGAAATTCAATAACGAATTGGAGTTGTAGCTTACCGTTTGGAAATTCCTCCAAGTCTCTCAAAAGTTCATGATGTGTTCCATGTATCACTGTTGAGAAAATACATGCCTGGCCCAACGCATGTACTCACCTATGAAGAAATAAAACTGGAACCTGATCTGTCTTATTGTGAAAAGCCTATCAAGATTCTTGATACTAGAGAACAAGTGTTGAGAAACTGGACGAATCTTCTGGTAAACTTTCTACAGAGAAACCATATGATGGAAGAGGCAATGTGGGAACCTGAGGGACTTATGATGAAGAACCACCCAGATCTTTTTATGCATTAATATTCTAGAAATTTTGAGGACAAAATTATTTGATGGAGGGACGAATGTAACACCCCAAGGTTCCACGGTATGCATCTCTTTGAATAATAAAATAGCTTGCGATGTACGAAACTTCGAGTTCTAGCACACCATGACCAATCAAACTAGTCATTATGAATAGTAAAACCCACTTTTTGAAGTTTTATTAATTTTATTTTTCAAAATGGACATCATTGTTGGATTCGAAATATCAAAATTATATTAGGGTGAATTTTTGGTATTTTTTTAAAAACGTTCAATTTTCGATGAATAGTGAAAAAAACTGCGTTATTATTTAAAACTGAATTTTTATTTAAATAATTGTTTATTTTTTTTAAAATTTATTTTAAGTAAAAATAGATACATAATACATATATAATTTCAATATAATTCATTGGAATCATTATATTATAAAAATAGATGTATAAAATTTTATTGAACTTTTTAACGTCTTTTACCCACCATCTAGTCACATTTTAAAATTTGAATAAAAAGAAATTTTACCCCTTTTTTTAATTGAATTTCAAAAATATAAGAGACATTGTTGACATCAGTAAGTAAATTGTGGTTTAATAGGATGAAAATATTTTTTGGTGAATTGTAACTTTTGAATTTTATTTACCAGAGTTAAAAGTAAATAGGGTAATTAAAGGTGAAAATGATATTATAATTACCCTAACACATGTCCTAATTCTATTGGATAAGTGTATTTCGACAAAAATCTACCTTAGGAATAAAATAGGATCCACTTGGATTTGATTTGGACATTTATTATTATTTTATTTAAAGAAGAGTTAAAAGTGTTATATTCAAAGTTTAATAACTAAACCATTTTTAATATAGGGCTATAAATAAGATTTATTTGACAATAAATACTCATTATAAAGATAAAAATATTTCCTAGATCATGGTATTTTATTTATTATTTCTATGAATTAAATCATTAAAATTATTTAGGAAATAATTATGATGTAGTAATTACCAGATTAATTAAAGATTAATATAATTAATATTATAAATATCAAAATAAATGTAAATTGACACTTTTTATGCATTCCAAGAATTTTATAGGTTAATATGACATGTTAGGGTTTATGTAATGTATTTTTTAGAAGTTATCAAGTTTTTTTTACTTTTAAAAAAACAAAATACTAAATACTGTCAAATTTGACACAAATGATTTTTTAAAACAAATACAATATTATTAAATGATATAATACTCCTAAAAATCTATGGTTCATAAAAAGGACTTATATAATGATATATAGGTCATTAATGAATCCTTTAAGGTCTTCTTAGTATTTTATAGTATGTTTATTAACCATTTAATATAAAAATACAAGACGACAATGTAAAAGTTAAACTATTTAACTAACATTTAAATATAAAAGATAAGGTTAATATGGTGAGCTAAACTTGTCTAAAACCTTTTGTTTGAGATTATTTTTACTCATCCCCACCTTAGCCTCAAAATAAATCCATTTGGATCCATTATAAAACAAAAATTATTTTATAAAAAATAATATTTAAAGCTTTTCCTAAAAGGACCCTCACGTCTCTTATAAAAGGGTACTTCCCCTTCTCTCAAAATCACACCTCCAAATCCATTTTGTCTTAGACAGCCCCAACTCTAATATCATCCCAACTACCCTCACTTAAACCTGGATGGATTAATTTGATCTTAAATCCAACCTAAGGATCCCTTTTGATCAAATCAAAAGGAATCACTCGAAAAAGATATAATAATTTCATCACCTCTTTCAAAGTTCATTTCTTCTTCCACTTCCCCTTTATTTATTGTTTCCATACCAATGTAATAACTCCTATACCTTCTAAATACTGTGATATTATTATAAATATGGTTCAACCATATTCATTATTCTATCCGTCCAATGAATGACAAAGTCACCATACATGTGTATGTACGGCTTACCATCTCCATGTCGTGGTGTATTTTGTTATTCAACACTTAATTATTTGGATGGGTATAATAATGAGTATAACTGATGTAAATAATAAATATAACATTCTAATGATTCTGTATATATAATATAACAACCAATTACATATGATTTCATCATCAATAGAATGATATTTTCACTTGTGCGTACGTACGGATTACCATCTCCACGAATGTGATGAGATTCATTCCCCATCATAACCATTCAAGAATAATTTTCATTTTATGATTTAAAATAATGTTTAAAAACTTAAAATAATTCTGTATATGAATCAAATACATCCTATCCATAATAAATATGACTTACATAATAAAAAATATAAAGGAAAACAAATTAGTTAACTCCCAAAACAATGATACTACAGAAATATCATTAATAATGAAATATTAGAAGATCATGTATGATATCATACTTATATATGCGGTTCTTGTATAATTTAATGATTTTAAGATTATACAAGAGGTTAACTTACTCTATAATAAGGAAAAGTACAAGGTAAGTGTTAATTTTACAATATATTTACTTATCTGAGGTTGTTTATATGTAAGTATCTACTGGAAATTCTTTA
The DNA here is from genome assembly GCA_963277665.1 of Viscum album. Lineage (NCBI taxonomy): Eukaryota > Viridiplantae > Streptophyta > Magnoliopsida > Santalales > Viscaceae > Viscum > Viscum album. The sequence continues at coordinate 746,514,206 of OY728157.1, forward strand.
TCATCCTCATCTATGTTTCTTAAAATATTATTTCAAAACATTTTTACTATTTCCTAGAATATGGGTTAAAGTTGTTTATACACTTTTTTGACTTTTTATAAAAAAAAATTGAAAGGAATCTTTCCGTCATTTTCCAAACAAGGTACTTTTGACCTTTTCGAAAAATTAAGGTAAAAAAAATTTGAACTTATACGGCGTGGGAAGATATTTTATACCATTATAAAACCTTCAAAACTTCCATTAAAATATTATAATAATATTTTCCAAATAAATTTTTTCTTTTATAATTAGTTTACTTTTAAATGATTTCAAAATATAAAGATATATTTCTCTCAAATAGTTTTTATTTCATCTATGTCAACATTATTTAATGGATTTTACACTTATATGAAGTTGATTTATTATGATACAATATTCCATATTGTATTAAAGGTTTTGTGATATTTTTTACTTTGGATATGTTATTTTTATACCATTCATGGTTTATGGTTAAAATATTAACATTTCATATGCTAGTTTTAATACGAATGTTTATGTTATGTTTCAACCTTTTCATATGAGGAATTAATTGAAATTAGTAAGTGGCGGGTGAAGGTCGCTATATCTCCTCAATGAATCAGTAGGTCTCATGAGATAAACTAGTTTCTTGGAACAGGGCCATTATAAAATATTATTTTTAGTCTTGGAACGAGGCCTTGACTATGTGGTTATGATGTCTAGAATTATGCATTCCATCACTATGAAATTAGCTATTGATATTACATGTGACTGTTCAACTAGTAGAATATCCATGTGAATAAGTAAATGGAATTACTTGATTTATCATTTCCATATTATGCTGAAGTTTAAGTTTAAAAGTGTTGTGTTTTAGTCTTATAAATTGCCTTAAATGTTTATGCTTATTTATGATATTTTATGCTATATTATTATCCTTACTAAGCATCTGAGCTCATCCCTTTCTTATGTTTTATTTTTCCTAGGATGTGTAGAAGAATATTATGATTAACCTCCTAGGATAGGCCAAAGGATATGAATGTGTTCAAAAGGTGACACAATTTTGTTGATTTCTGTAATGTAAAACTTATGTATGTATCTATTTTTTCTAAGGATACTAAACTAATCGGTCTTTGGAGACTTTATATCTTGTTATAATTTCAATGTTATATAATAATGCACCAGCTCTAGGTTACAAGGGTCAGGGTGTTACACACTCTATGTGATAATTAATCAGAATAAAATCACACAAGGCGGTGGGGTTTTTGGTGTAACCCTCAAAAAATAATTACACGATGTGTAAAATAATTATACCTCATGTAATTCCCCAAGTAGAAAGTTTGAAGGTTCCTTGCGGTTCATTTTTTTCCATTACAATGTTCTTCCTTCCTTCTCTTGACCATAGGTTGACTCTTGGTAGTTTTGGAGCAATTTCTTTATCTTCGATCATCTCATATTTGTGTTTTATAAATGGTATTCCTTGTTTCTTTGGTGTCATATCATTCCTCATTCTTCTGATAAAGTGGTTGAACCTTTTATCATGGTGGGTTTGGTGGATGATCTTAATCCATGGTTTTGGCGTAGATCTTTTCTTCTATTTTTGATTTCAACTGTCCTACATCAATTAAGGGATGTGGTAGGTAGATAATTTTTCAACAATCTTGAGGTAAGTGGTCTAAATATCAATTATTATTGTCTTGATTATAATTGTGTGCATTAAATTGTAAAATTGATATTTCACATTTGAAAATTACATCTTGAATTAGATCAATTCATTGGCTAATTAATTAATTAATTAATGGATTGTGGAATTTTTGGAATAATGGAACTATAGTATTGGTTGATTAATGTGATTATGAAATTAGTGGGATATTTGTATTATGAAATTTTTTAATTAATGTGATTATAGAATTAGATAATAATGGGAATTAAGGGATGGTTGGATTAACCTTGAAGGGTTAATGGATTGTGTGATTAAATTTTGATAAATGGTTTAATTATGAATTGTTCATATTATTACATGTGATTTATGTAAAGAGTCGTTATTTTTGTGATAAATTGAAATGGTGCACTATGATAAGAGTGTTTGACAATAAGGTTAATTATGATTAACCTTGAATAATATGATGTATGTGATGTGTTTGATTTATTAATAAACAAGTGTGGGATATGGATTGATGCTCTAAATACCCATATGTGATAACGAGTTTGGGAAAGAGACTAATGCTCCAAATTACCATATGAACATTGAGGTTTGGGATAGGGAATGATGCTCCAAATACCATTGGGGTGCTAGAAAAGATGTTATAGTCCCATGATATTAGCATTGGACAGTTGTTCCCAATAGTTGTTATTAGAAATAGAATTTAAATGAATAAATTTAAATCCCAAGATATAATGAATTTTGATCTCCATATTTTATATGGTTCAGACTCCATCATAGAGCGAAGAAGGTATTTTTGGTTCTGGTGTCATCATGAACCTCTGTTTTAGGTGGTTAAATAAAGAAGTATTAAACATGAAAACTGTTTAATTTATTTATTATAAACTATTCTTTATAATGCTACATACACTGTTATAAACTACATATTGTTTTAGAAATCATTGGTGGTGTCTTAAAAATTGAACTCACACACTACTTGGGATTCCTGTTCGTTACACGAATAGATGTAATTTTTGTAGGATAGGATAAGGGAAAGATAACTATGTTCAATGGATTAGTTGGGATGGATCATGGTTGAGAGAACCAATCATGGTGTCTGATCTTTATTGGGAGTTTTTAGTGTGCCTTTTTTTGGTTTTTCATTTAACACATGACACTTATATGGCATGACATATCTACTAAATTGGTTTCAGATATTTTATTCCTATTTTGGTATTACCATGTGATGATTGAATTCATTGTTATGGTATGATATCTAGTTATTTTTCTTTCCCATTTGGTTATGGTTATTTATTTTCTTTATTTTACTTCTTTTAAAAATAGTGTATAATCATCCCATGATATCTACATTAGACCCTCGCTACTATTTGGAAGCCAATGGTGTATAGAGAGGTGCACCTGAGGTCATGTGGACAACCAGCTCGAGACACCAATGTATTAAACCCGAGTAGGGACATTGCATAATGCCCTAAAAAAGATTCATCAAGTTTGGAATAATCATAATCAAAGAAATATAATGTCAGGGATACACGCCAAGACATTAATCACGTATTAGGTATATGATCACCACCATGTACCTACTTTGGACTTGGGATAACCTCACATGTACCCAATTTTGGGATTGGGATAACCTCTTATGTACCATTATTTGTGCTTGGGATAACCTCATATGTACCCTCTTCCGAGATTAATATAACCACCTATATACCTTATATAGAGCTTTGGATAACCTAATGTGTACTGTTTGAGCTAATATAACATTAAAATTTACCCAATGCCTTGGAGGATATATAATTTTGGTCGCACCTATCACATATTGATTATCCATTGATATATAGTCCACGGTATTATAAAAAAATTAATCCTTCCATCATATTACAACTCATGGAAAAGAAAACAGGTTTCCTTGATATCTCATCATCATAAACCTAAAACATATAAAGAAAGAATTAGTATAGTATCATTGGATAATATCCCCATTTATTCATAAGTAACATCAAATTATGTTATCATTTATGAAAATAAATCTTTAAAAGATCAATGGAATATTTCTCGAAGAAAATACCCTTTCTATTTTGAAATAACATATTTAAAAACTAAAAAAATTTAAAAATATTATTGGAAAACCTTTCATTGAAAATAACAAAAAAAACTTTTAAATTAATCTTCAACACCTTTAGTGGTATTGGTTTAAGTAAATTATATTTATTTTTGTATGTAAAAAAAATATCCATATCACATTTCTTATAAAAAAATCAAAAGGATTGCATTCCAAAATTATAATAATATTCCATTGACACATTTTTAGAGAAAGTAAAACATGGGTAAAAATTACTTTAAAAATCATAGGATAATAGTAAAAATATTCTTGAAATAATTTTAATGAAAGCATAGATATGTAATAAAAATATTATTGATTAAATAGTAAACAAAGTCAGTTTTCCGATAAATTTTTTTTAAATCTCTTGACTAATTAAAGGGGAAAAATAAAGGAAAAATGTAATCACCAAAACAAAAAGTGTTGAAAACATTGAACTAGGTTTATCATATAATTTTCCTCATTGTAAATTAAATCATAAACAATCCAAACTAAAATAATTTTAAAATATAAATCTCTTTCCTCAAGTCTGACTTGCTTCGTAAGCACTCTAATATCATGTTTAATAAATTTAAGTTAATTATACCTATATAACATACCAATTTACATACTTATAATATCATATATTATCTACTTATAATATTTCAATACTGATTTATTAATAATTTCTTATTAAAATCACTGTTTCTGAGTGTTAAATATTTCGTTTTTTATGAAAGTTTTGGTTTAACAATTCTGGTACTTGTACTTAGATCATAGTTCCATCATCTCAAAAAAATTAATAATCATATAAATATAACATATATTTATTATAAACATATTAATAACCATCTATATAATGTGAATATAGAAAAATGGTTTACACCATTTATAGAAACGATAAGTCGTATGTACACGTAAATGTTATTTTCATTTTCTAATGAAAAAAAGAAAATAAAGATAAATAATATCTTACCATTCCAAAACTGTAATTATATCATAAATTTAATATATAAAAATTAAATATATCATAATAATAAACCATAAATTATAGTGGTGAAAAATTAATTATATATCTATGTGGAGGTGGTAGTCCACATATACCCTTGCACGATACATTCACTTCCTATTTGATGGGATTGAAGGTGGATAATGGTTGCTATATAATAATAATAATAACATTTAAATATATTTAATATAATGAATTTATTAATTTAGGATGAATGCCATAGGTTTATTGAAGTTTTAAAAAGAAATAAAATTGAAAGTATTGGGTTAAGAGTTTTACCACTTTATTGAGAAATATATCTTTTGGAGAACATATTAAACCGTGAAGGGATAGTATTTAAGAATGAACAGAAACTCTAAGACATGGGATGGAAATAAGGAATATATTAGGGAAGTTATTGGACGATCTAAAATGCACAAACTTTTTGAATAATAGAGGAGAGGATGTTCCCTTTTATAAGTGAGAGGAGGGGCATCGTTGAAATTACTTAAGTTATTAAATTAATATAAATTAATTTTTAGGTTGAAGTATATCAAAATAGATAAATTTAGAATATATGATAAATAAAAGTATGAATAATCTAATAAAATAATATTTAAAAGAAATGGGTGATGTTTTAACCCATATCACTTAGTTTTATCCCCTCATTAGCCCTTTTGATAATTATCTTGATATCAAATTTATTTAATCTTTAGGTTCAAGAATGTTATTAAAAATGAAAAGGTGTCCCATAAATTAAAAATAATTTATATTATTGAACATATAAAATTAAATTGGTATAAGATAATATTTTTATGAATTTTAAATCATTTAATAAAATATTATTTAATATAAGTCATCATTAAAGTTATTCTCAAAAATATTCATTATGATTGATTTTAAAGAAAATAAGATTGAAACTAAAATAGAATAATACTTTTTAAAACATTAGTAATATGTTATATGTTTATATATAATTCTTATAACACAATAATTCATCCATATTTTATTACTTTTAATATTTTTATATTCCTTTTTTATTTTTCTGTTACTTGAAAAAATATTGTACAGGTATTGCGTACGCATTTATAGTAACTATTAAATCCCCAAAAATTAAAAACAAATTACCATAGCATAAAAAATTAATTCATATTTCAAATAAATATTTATAACAAAACATAACATCTTTTAACCCTAATTAAAAAAATATTAAATTTATTTAAAAAAAGATGCTGAAATTTTGGATTTAATCTTTACTTAAAATAATATAAAGGTACAAATCCAAAAAATAGAACCAAGTTTCCATATTTTTAAAAAATGGATGATAATGGATTAAATAAACTCATATAATATGTTAATTTCAAATTTGAAAGAGAATTATAGGTCTTATCTCACAGCATTAACTGTGTTTTATTTGTTTTACCTTTATTAAGGTGATAAGTATTTAACATGGTTACAATTTATAATTACTAAAAATAAAAGTGAATTACTTACAAAATTTTAACATCTAGATTAAAAATATTAAATTCCTTATAGTTTCAAAAATAAATTCTAATATAAATGTGTAAAATGCAATGAAATGTTTTTTTTTAACAAATCTGTGTGTAAGCCTAAAAATGAACTTATAACAAAATATAGGACAATATTTATTCCTATATAATTAATTATAGTATTTATAATTATATTATACTTATGTATATTTAAAATCAAATTCAAAACATAGTGGGAATTTTATATTAATTTATTTAAAAAATGATATTTTTAAAAAAATCATTATTTTTCACTATTTATAGAAAAATTAATTTTTTTTGAAAAAAATATTAAAATTTCATCTTAACATAGTTTTGTTATAATTGTTTTAACAATAATATCCTATTAATAAAACAAAATTTCTAAAATTGATATAAATTTCTATAATAATTTCTCCCAAAAAGCAATAAAACCCTTTTCTAAAGAAAAAGTATTTTTGAGGCATAGAATAATTTTACTAAAAATTGAGTGCTTATTTAATAATAATTGATCAATGATTTTTTAATAAATAAGGCCATTAGACATTAATTTCATATTTTATTTATTCATATTCATACCCTCCAATTTAACACCTATGTTATCATTTCCACAATAAAATAACAATATTTCAATAATCTAACAGTTTTTTTAACTCAGTATTGTGTGTAAATCATAATATAAAATAAATTGGATTTATTTAAAGATAAATATATCATAAAATCTAAATGTGTTACATTATACCCCCTTATTATAATTTTACCCCTATAATTCCATCACTCTCATACAAACAAATGAGGTTATCTCTGTTTCATCATATCCTCTAGTTCCAAGGTTGCTTCATTAAATTTCAAATTAAAATAGAGAACATTAAGTTGGTCAGAATTCTCAATCCATATCACTTTATATATATGATGTAATATGTCTAATGGTTATTCTTAATGATAAATATTATGATCTAGTGGTAAAACCTTTGAGTTTAGTGCATGTGAAATATCATGTTTGTACTTTTTCAAGAAAGATAAATAGAACACAATATAAACATGAGATTGGTTTTGTGATAGTGCCAAGAAATAAGCTACGAAACCGACTCTAATAGGAATATCAAATGGGTCAATAATACTAGGGATTAGATTTTCCTTCTTTTCAAATCTCATTACCTTCTTCCATGGAGAAATTTGTAGCAATATTTCTAACTAAATTTAAATTTTAGATCTCATCGATGATTTTCAACATAACTTTTATCTCAAATCAAAGATGATTTGATTTGATGATATGGCCCCAACCTTCTCTAACATTTTCTCAACTAGATTAGGTCTCAATATATTTCTTTCTCCAAATTTATCATAGCATGTCAATGTTTTAAGGATCCATTGAAATTCTCAATTAGATGTTGTTGTTATAAGAGAATTCAATAAAAATAAGGTGTTGATCGCAACAACCATTCAAATATATAAAACAATATCTCAAATTATCCTCCAAATTTTTAATGGTCCTCTCATATTTATCATCTTCATAAGGATGAAAAGTTTTACTAAAACATAGATCAGTAACTATAACTTACTGAATAATTTTTCAAAACAGTGAGGTAAACCTCAGATCTCGATCAGATACAATAGAATGTGTTACTCAATGAAATCTTACAACTTCCTAAATGTATATACTGATAATATAATAAAGATTGAAATCTTATCTTGTAGGAATTTATTGTTTTAACTTTGTGAGGTGGTTGATTATAACCTAAATAGAATTATGGCCTTTAGAAATCTTGGGGAGTCCAATGATGAAATCCATGGTGATGTTTTCTCATATCCATTGTGGTATTGGTAATGGTTGTAACATTCACTTGTACTTTATTATCTCAGTATTAACTTTCTGAAAAACAAAGGACTGAGATACATACTCTATAATATCTCTCTTTAGTTTTTCCCATAAAAAATACTCCTTCAGATCTCTATATATCTTTATAATTCTAGGGTGAATATAGAATGGTGAAATAAGATATTTTTTCAAGGGATCTTTCTTCAAGTCTAGTATTGATGGGACCCATACATGGTTCCAAAAACTTATCATTACATAACATTCAAGGTTTAAATTAGGAACATTTCCCACATTTATTTGTATCTATATGTATTCATTATACACCTCTTTAATCTTCACATTGATATATGGTTGAAGATCCATCCAACATTAAGAAATTTTATTAATGGGGAAAAGCCTGAAAACTCATGAGGCCTAAAATAATCAAGATCGATAGTATTAGATCGGACAATATTAATACACTCTGGGGAAAGAAATCTGATGGTATTAATGATGGTACATGAGTTGTAAAAGGGGGTTCAAGATTCTAGGAAGTATGCAACCATATTACCCTATGTCCAAGTGTAGGTAATAGTTATGTGATAAGAGAGTAGGTTTCTATATCTGAATACAAGACAAGAGACAGCCCAGGGAATTGAGGTAGCCACTATTATGGCCCTATAAAGAATGGATGAGTGTGTTTCCACCCCAGAAAGAGGAATATCATGTGAAATACACAAATCTGTACCAGTGTACATGGAAAAATCCTCACCTAAGAGTGAATCACGATGACCAAGAGAAGCACTAAATGGAAGGATAAAAAATATTTCATGGTTGCAAACAATGCCTCTAGCCCTCACATAACCATTAATACATGACCCATCAGTGTTCATTTTGAGAATACAATACAATGGTGATCAGTGAACCCATTTAACCTATTATGGAGAACTATGAGGTGATAAAATAGGGATTTTACCATGTAGTAGCCTACGGAGTGAAGGAAATTTCTCCCAGTATTAAATCATGGGGGCTAGCTCATCCACCAATTATCGGACCTTGAACATAACTATGAGATTTTTTCTTAGGGACTCCTCATGGCTTCTCATATTTCATGTGTCCATTAATGGTTGAAAACTCGTTTTATTAAGATAAGATTTCTCTATTTCCTTTAATACTTCCAGATCCATCCTTTGAAAATCCAGAAATATTAGACCTTTGGTGATCCTCATCGTATAAAATCTAGCATGATCCTTTCAACTCAGAGAATTATCAACCATATTAACCTTCCCATGGTGGTAACGTATTGCATAAACATAATCTTTAATCAATTATAACTATATTCTCTAGAAAATATTTGAATATTCCTAATTGATTATATAGTTTTCATTTTTTTGATTTTCATATATTTTACACCTTTCTCCATGAATATAATTCCTTCATATCTTTAATGAAAAAAAACACCACAGTAAACTCCAAATCATGAGTTGTGTAATTTTACTTGTCAACCTTTAATTGGTCTGAGGAATAATCCATCGCCATATCATTCTTTATGAGGACACATTCAATTATCTTTTTTTATGCATCACTATATATAAAAAACACTTCTCTACTATAGGGTAGTGTGAGAACAGGTTCACTGACCAACCTTATTTTTCTCTCTATGAAATTTTCATAACATTCATTTGTCCAAGGTAACTTGAATCGCTAACAAGTCAACATAGTTGCTGTATTTGATAATAATAAAAATTTCCAAAAAATAATGGATAATATTTATCTAAACTAAGAAAAATATGGATATCTTTCACTTTTGTTGGTCTGGGAACACAATAAATAACTTTTATCTTTGATGGATCAACTTATTTACCTTCACTTGAGATTATATGACCAAAAAATGAAGACTTATATAGACAAAATTAACACTTAGTAAGTTTTATATATATATTCTATAACTTATATATTTGATTCATGCTCTTATTTTATCATGAAATTGATAACCATATCATTTATGAATAATACCACAAACTAATGAAGGTAATATCTAAAGATTCGGTTTATTAAATCCAAGAATATGGTAGGAGCATTGGTACGACCAAATGGAATCACTATAAATTTATATTTTCTATGGATTTATTCGGTATATCATCACTTTTTACCCTCAATTTATATTATCCAAATTAATGATAAATACTGTAAAAATATTTATCTTCATGTAATTAATTGAACGAATCATCAAAATGGTGTGTATAAAACTTGTTCTCGATTTTTGTCGTGCTCACTCGTCGACCATAAATGTATAGTTTCATTGATATATATTTCTTCTAAACAAAAATAATAGGTACACCCCAAAGTGATGCACTAGGATGAATTAATCCCTTATCAATATTCTCGTGAAGTTTCTTCTTTAATTCCAGAATTTAAATCATGGCCATTCTATATGGAGTCTTTAAAATAGGTGTATCCCCAAGTATGAGTTCTATAAAAAACTCAACTTCATGATTTTGAGGAAGAGTAGGAAACTATTTTGGAAATAAATAAACAAATTCCTTTAAAATAGACATATTTTTATGTTGATTTTCTCCCCAATTGTCTAAGATAAATGTAACACCCGAGACTTTTATGTTATATAAATCATCAAAGGAATCTTTTTCTACACAACACTTTCTTGGCTTGCTTTACACGAAATCGCGACCTTCCTCGATAGCTTGCGTCGTACGCAATACCGAGTTTCACTAAACAACGATATGCTATTAAAATGTTATTAAAACTAGCCGTTATGAATAGTAATAACCACTTTTTGAAATTTTATAAATTTTATTTTTCAAAATGGACTTCATTTTTGGATTCGGAATATCGAAATTAGCCTAGGGTGAAATTTTGGTATTTTTCTGAAAACTTTCAATTTTTGATGAATAGTGAAACCACTAAGTGGTAGTTAAAAAAACTGAATTTTTCATAAAACTTAATTTTACCGCTTCTGTGAGTGGAATTTCGAAAATCCGAGAGACACGGTTAATATCAAGGATTAAAATGTGGTTCAATGAGATGAAAATAATTTTTGGTGAATAGTAACTTTTTACTTTTTTTTACCACGATTAAAAGTAAATAGGGTAATTAAGGGTAAAGATGATATTATTATTACCCTAACACAATTCCTAAATTCTATTGGATAAGTGTAATTAGACCAAAAACAAACTTAGGAATAAAATATGACCATTTAGGCCCACTTGGATTAGATTAGGACATTTATTATTAATTTATTTAAAGAAGGGTTAAAATAGTTAAAATCAAAGTTGAATAAGTAAATAATTTTTAATATGGGGTTATACATAAGATAAATTCGACTATAAATATTCATTAGAAAGATAGAACGATTTCCTACATAATTGAATTTTATTTGTAATTTTTATACATTAAATAATTTAATTTATTTATGACACAAAGATGATGCAGTAATTATATTATTAATGAAATATTGACATAATTAATGTTATAAACACAAAAATAAATGTAATTTGAGACTTTTTATTAATTACACTAATTTTAAAGGTTAATATGACATGTTAGTATTGATTTAATTAACTTGGTTTGAACTAATAATTCTGTAATGATTTTCAGAAAAATCAATTACTAAATAGTGTCAAAATGACATAAAATAGTTTTTAAAACAAATATTATATTAGTAATTGTTATTTTATTCCTAAAAATCTAAGATTCAGCAAAATGACTTATATAAGGTTATATATATTAATAATACACAACTTGGGGTTCGTTTGGCTGCTTATGTTAAGTTTATTAACCTTATAGTATAAGAACACAAGAAGACACGGTAAAAGTAAACTTATTTAACTTAATGTTAAATCTAAATGATAAGGTTAAAATAGGAACGTAAACTTATCTAAATTCTATTTTATGAGAGGATTTTTACTCATCCCCACCTTATCTTCGAAATATATCAATTTGGAGCTATTTAAAACTGAACTTGACTTTATAATAAAATAATATTTTTAGTTTTCCCAAAGGTGCCCCTCTCCTCCCTTAAAAAGGGCACCCCCTCCCCCTCTTCCTCACACCACTTTGAGCCTTCAAGCTCGGCCAACCCCTGACAATTCCTCCTCTCCACTTCCCTAGAGACATCTTAGAGGTCCTGGTCTTCTTCAAAGACCAATTTCAGTGCCCTAAAAGAAGGTCTCAAAGAAGCACTTCAAAGAAGAGGTAATGTCTGTTACCGATTCTTTCATCTTTATTTCTTATTCCACTTATTCTTCTTTAGTTGTTTCATTATGAAGTAATAACATCAGTATCACTCATATACTGATATGTTATTATAAGTATGAAACAACCCTATTTCACTATCTATCCATCCTACGGAAAAATAAATCACCGCGCGTGCGTACGTACGGAATACCGTCTCCACGCCGTGGTGTAATCTATTTTCCACCACCACCTTACTTGGATGGGTATAATGGTGTAAATAATGACTTTATATGACTACTATAAAGTGATTCGGATTCTTAAATAGTATACATACACTCCAATACAATTCCATGATCATAGGAACGATATCATCACTCGTGCGTACGTACGGAATACCGTCTCCACGATGTGATGCGACTCGTTCTACATGATATTAATTTCATAATGATTATATAAATGAATTGAATGAATGAATATGATATATATTACACTAATAACATTCTAGAAATTAGGTATCTATAACCTAAATATAAGAATAATAATTTATTCGACAAAACAGGCATAAGAACAAAAAGTTATAAACACCCGAATAACAAGTAGCAATGAACTATTACAACTAAGAAGCTAAGAAAATGAACCATATATGATATCATAAAAATAATTATGATTCTGGAATAAGTCAAAAACATTATTTAAATCATTATACAGGAGGTTCGGACACTTACGAAGCAAAATGGACCTAAGGTAAGGGAAAATATCACAATCTCATTTTTATCTGAGATTGTTTATACTTTGGTATTTACTGGGGTGAATTTTATCATCCACATCCATGTTTCCTCGACATGTAATATTTATATACTTCTACAATATTTTATATCCAATTTTACCCTTCGGTGAGTTTTTAGTAAAAGATATGAAAGGAATCTTTTGTCGTTTTTCGTACGAGGTACTTTTTGACTTTTCCGACAAAATTACGAGAAGAATGTTTTCTTTTAACTTATACGGCATGAATGGAATTTTTAAAACATTATTTCCAAGAATATTCCTTTAAAAGTTTTCAAGTTTATTTTTAATCAACTTCTTTTAGTTTAAAATTGTATGACATGTTATGAAAGGAAAAGTGTTTTTGAAGAAGAAAGGATATTTTCCTCAAGAATGGTGTCCAAGTGTTTTATCAAAATTATTTTCCATCTAAGATAATAAAGGGTTCTGTTTCTATCCCTATTGTTACATTGATTTGACTATGTTGTGATGGAATTATTTTTATTCCTTTATCTTATATGAATTGTTTTATGATGTCATGATGTTTAAGATTCCCATTTTTGTTACATGGGTTATGCTATGATGTATGGTTTATGATTTTGTGGAACACATAAGAATGGTATCATTATGAGATGGGTGGGACCTATATCTCCCTCCAATGCATTGGGTAAAGATTTTATATCTCATGATATAGACATCGCTGGAACGGTAGGTTATACCGGTTCATTGAAACAGGACTGAAACGAGGGTGACTCGGTTCAGAAATGGACTTTGTCCACTAAGATAGTCTTGGCAATGAGTCTTGACTAATAAGATATGATTCTCTATGACTATGTGTGTATTCCACAAAGTTTCATGTTTTAAGTTATGATTATTGTGATTACATTTCACTGCCATGATTTATCCCATGTTATGAAATTATGATCTCTTTTGCAGGTTAAGATTTCCAAAAGTTATGTGCTTATGTATATGATGTGATTGATATTTATTTTGTTTACCATTACTGATCATTTGAGCTCACCCTTTTGTATGTTTTCTTTCCCCAGTTCAGGAAGAAGTTTATTAAGTAAGATATGCCAAAAGGGACTGTAGATATGATGAAATAAATGGGAGACAGTGTAGACGCTTTATGAACCAGTTGTTTATGTTTCCCAGTTTCTAAAGACATTATACCTATACGGTCCTTTCGTGGTTTTGTTATATTTTGTAATAAGTATGCTTCAATTTTGAAGTATTAACAGTGTATGTAAAGTATGGGTCATTATTGTTGGTATCAGAGGAAATGTATAGTTAACCTTTGGAAACTAGGATGTGAAAGCCTTAGTAAGAACCCTAAGGATAAGTCTAAGCATAGAACACAATATTTTTGTTTTAGAAATGGCCATGAATAACCTAGGATAAGACCTTATGTGTGAAATTTTATTCTTGATTATGTGGTTTTCCTATTATAATTATTATTGCTCACACTATTCTTCTTGGTTTTAGTCAATGGCTGGAACCCGAAGGAACCGTGTTAATGAGGAATGCGACGGGCAATGAAATGATTGTCCCCCTGAGCAACCAAAAGTTATGGGAGATGGAATGAAAAATCTTGTAGCCATGCTTATACAACTTTCTCAAGCTATGAATCATGCAGGACTTCCAAACGAGCAAAGGAAGGAACAACATTCTGTTGAATCCTTCATGAGGCAGCGTCCACCTTCTTTCAGCGGGTCTACTGATCCATTAGTTGCTGAACAATGGATTAGTAATATTGAAAAGATATTTTCAGTTCTTCAATGTTCTGAACATGATAAAGTAATCCTAGCAGTGTATCGTTTGGAAGGAGATGCTGATCAATGGTGGAATATTATTAAGAATACGAGGCAAAGGGATGAAATTGAGTCCATTGAATGGGACGAGTTCAAGAACTTATTTTTCAATAAGTACTTCCCTCATCTTCTCTGAACAAAGATGGAGAAAGAGTTTCTTGAACTGAAGAAAAAGGATGATGAATATGTTGGTACCTATGAAGCAAATTTTACAAGACTTACAAGGTACGCTTCTGGTATTATTATCCAACCTGAGAGTAAGATTGATCAATTCTTTAGTGGCTTAAAACCAAGTCTTTGAAGGGCGTTAGCCATAAGGGACTTCAAAAGCTACGAGTAAATCGTTCGATGTGCTCTCAAAGTCAAGATGGATATTGGAGTAACCCATCAGTCATATGGGTTTGATAAGAAGAGGAAAATGGAATTCAAAGGAAAATCTAAAGAGCACACTAAAAAGAAGATGAGCTTTCCCTTATGCTCAAAGTGTGGAAAGAAACATGGAGTGAGTTGTCTTAAAGGGACAAGTAAATGTTTCAAATGTGGAAAGTAAGGTCATAGGGCATTTGAATGTCGCGATGATGGGAAGAAGATGTCTAATGATGCAAACAAAGGAAGGGATACACAGAATGAACCTACTACACTTCAATGTTTCAAGTGCAAGGAGATGGGACATTATGCCAATAAATTCCCTAATCCAAGGGTTGATGATGATGGTTGACGTCAAGAAACTCTTAAGGCTAAAGACAAAGTAAAGTCACATGCAATTTCTATCAGCGATGTGGAGTACGATAACGATGTGGTGAAAGGTACACTTACCATCCACTCTAAAGTAGCAAATGTTTTATTTGATTCTGGATCCACCCACTCTTTTATTTCTGAAGAATTTTCTAAGGGTATCACTGTATTACCTCAACAATTAGATGTTGAGTTAGCTGTGACAACACCAAATGGCACAACAGTCGCATCAAAAGTTTATAATTCTTCTCCGATCAAAGTTTGTGGGAAAGTTCTTCCTGAAAATCTCGTGATCCTTCCTATAGTGGAATTTGATGTGATTATTAGCATGGATTGGATTTCTTTATATGGAGATAATATCAATTTCCAAAGAAGGGAAGTCACATTTCATATTCCAGATCAATCTATGATCGTCTATCAATGCAAGGATGAACATAACCTTCCAGTGGAAATTTCTTCCATCTTATGGGTCTTGATTCCACAAAATGAAGGTTATTTATCTCAAATGGTTGGTGAGAAACTCACGATTAAGAATATGCCCATTGTACGGGAGTTTGATGATGTCTTTCTGGAGGAATTACCGGGACTTCCACCAAATCGTGAAGATGAGTTCTCAATAGAACTCGTATCAAGTGCTTTTCCTATTTCAAATACACCTTATAGAATGGCCCCAATTGAGTTGTAGGAATTGAAGAAGCAACTCCAAGATAATCTTGATAAGGGATTCATACGCCCTATTGTGTCACCTTGGGTAGCACCTGTTCTATTTGTTAAGAAGAAAGATGGATCAATGAGACTCTGCATTGATTATCGAGAACTTAACAAGATCACTGTCAAGAACAAATATCCTCTCCCATGCATTGATGACTTATTTGACCAATTACGAGGAGCTCAATACTTTTCCAAGATTGATCTTCATTCAGGGTATCATCAATTAAGGGTCAAAAGGGAGGATATAACAAAGACGGATTTCCGTACAAGGTATGGACACTATGAATTTATAATGATGCCATTTGGTCTTACTAATGCCCCTGTTATATTCATGGATCTGATGAATAGAGTCTTTAGAGACTATCTTGATCAATTTGTGGTAGTCTTTATAGATGATATTCTTGTCTATTCAAAGAGCAAGGAAGAACATGAAGATCACTTGAGAATTATATTGAAGACCCTGAGAAAGGAGAAGCTTTATTCCAAATTTACCAAGTGTGAATTTTGGCTTCAAAAAGTTTCATTTTTGGGTCACATGATCTCAAAAGAGGGGATATCTATGGATCCAACAAAAACAGAGGTTATCGAAAGATGGTCGAGACCAACAACAGTAACTGAGATCTGAAGTTTTCTTGGTTTGGCTGGATATTATCGACATTTTGTGAAAGATTTTTCACGATTATCTAATCCACTCACCTAGTTGACTCGGAAAGGAGTTAAGTTTGTCTGGACGGAAGAATGTGAAGAGAATTTCATGGAGTTGAAAAGAAGGTTATCCAGTGCACCTGTGCTCACACTGCCTTGTAGTGGAGAAAGGTTTGTGATCTATAGTGATTCATCCAAGAAGGGATTGGGGTGTGTTCTTATGCAAAATGATATGGTGAGAGCTTATGCCTCACGACAGTTGAAAATCCATGAGAAAAATTACCCAACACATGATTTGGAGTTAGCTGCGGTAATCTTTGCATTAAATATTTGGAGGCATTACCTTTATGGTGAAAGGTGTGATATTTATACTGATCATAAAAGTTTAAAATATATTTTCACACAAAAGGATCTGAATATGCGTCAAAGAAGATGGTTGGAGCTGATTAAGGATTACGACTGCTCAATCAATTACCACCCTGGGAAAGCAAACAAGGTGGAAGATGCATTAAGTCGATAAGACCATGCTAGTTTATCCATGATGAGGATCACAAACGATCCAATATTTATGGATTTACAAAGGATGGATCTTGGAATTATAATGGAAGGGGAAAATCTTATCTTTCTTAGATGAATGTTCAACCATCTATACATGTGAAGATTAAAGAGGAACAAAAAGAAGATGTCGAGTTACAAAAGAAGGTGAGAAACATTCCTGAATTCAACCTTGATTGTGATGGGATAATAAAGTTCAGGAATCGGGTTTGTGTTCCTACCATCCTCGAATTAAAGAAGGAGCTGCTGGATGAGGCTCATAGTTCTTCATTCTCTATTCATCCTGGAAGCACGAAGATGTATAGGGACCTGAAAGAGTACTTCTAGTGGGATGGAATGAAAAGAGATGTTGCTGAATTTGTCTCTCGATGCTTGGTTTGTCAACAAGTTAAAGCTGAGAGATAGAAGTCTAAGGGGATGTTACAACCATTACCCATACCCGAATGTAAATGGGAAAACATCACTATGGACTTTGTCACAGGACTTCCTAAAACATCCAAAGGAAATAATTCTATCTGGGTCATAGTTGATCGTCTTACAAAGTCTGCACACTTCATTGCTATTAGAGAGGATTTCTCTCTGGATCAGCTTGCCAGGATATATGTAAAGGAAGTGGTAATATTTCATGGAGTACCACTTTCTATTATATCTGATCGGGATCCGAGAATTACCTCGAAGTTTTGGCGAAGTCTTCAGCATACTCTTGATACAGAGTTGAGTTTCAGCACTACTTATCATCCTCAGACAGACGGTCAGTCTGAGAGAACAATTCAAACCCTAGAAGATATGTTGAGAGCTTGCTCTATGGATTTCAAAGGTGGTTGGGATCAACACCTACCTTTGGTGTAATTTTCTTATAATAATAGCTTTCACTCCAGTATTCAGATGGCTCCTTATGAAGCTCTCTATGGAAAGAAATGCAGGACTCCAACTTGCTGGGATGAAGTTGGGGAAAGAAAGCTATTAGGACATGATCTCGTTGATGAAATGGTAGAAAATGTCAGATCTATTCAACAACAATAAGAGCAGTTCAGAGTCGACAAAAAATTTATGCCGACAACCGAAGAAAAGACCAAGAGTTTTAAGTGGGCGATAAAGTGTTCTTATGAATATCTCCCTGGAAGAGGGTTATGAGATTTGGAAAGAGGGGGAAGTTGAGCCCTAGATATATCGGTCCTTTCGAAATACGGGATCGTGTTGGGAAGGTAGCTTACCGATTGGCGCTTCCACCGAATCTCTCTCAAGATCACGATGTATTCCATGTATCTCTCCTGCGAAAGTATATACCTGATCCTTCACATGTACTCAGCTCAGAAGTTGTACCGCTGGAGCAAGCTCTTTCTTATGAAGGACAACCGATAGAGATTCTGGATCATAGCGAAAAAGTCCTACAAAACAAGACCACTCGATTGGTGAAAGTTTTATGGAAGAACCACCAATTAGAAGAAGCTACATGCACTACAAAAAAAACCCTGGTTTAGCGGTGGTTTTGTGGCGGCAGTTCACAAAACCGCCGCTAAACGTTATCCGGGAAAGGTTTCGAGGCGGTTTATTAAAAACCGCCGCGAAACCCATTTTTTTAGAAAACTCGCGACGCTTTCTCCCTCGTGTTGTCTCCCCTCTTCCCAGATCCGGCGACACAAACCCTCTCCTCACAAACCCTCCCTGATCCCCAGTGACACCTTCTCCCTCTGGCGACACCGGCTCCCTCCGGTGACAGCCGCACCCTCCGGCGACCCCAGGGCCCCCGGCGAACCCCGCACCCCCCCGGCGCCCCCTTCGACTGTCGGCGACCTCCACGCCCCCCGCGCCCCCCACGCCCTCCGGCGACCACCACACCCCCTGCGGCCTCTGGCGACCCCCGCACCCCCCCGGCGACCACCGCGCCCCCTGCGGCCTTCGATTTTGGTAATTAGAGGTTCCATTTTCAGATAATCATCTTCATTGACGGTAATATTTTATACCAAATCCCCTCATTCTATCATATATGTGTATGTTGTGAAATATTTGAATATTTTTATGGATCTCGAACACTATGTAATTGGTATTTCTGGTCCTACAAGAAAAATAAGAGACAAGGATTTGTTATTACCTATCTATACTTTATTTATTTCATATTTAAATCTTGTATGATATTTATTGATTCTGTATATGAAATCTCTACATGTCATTGTTATAATGGATTGGTTGATTTCCCATAATGGTCTTATTAATTATTACATTCATTTGATTTCCATTGCTGGACCTAATGGGTTTTTATGTATTTCAAGTAGAATGGAACCATATGTTGATTTGTGTTAGATATTCTCTTCTAGAGTTACATAGGATGATATACATGATTACAATTTTTCCTGAAAAGTGATCATCGTGTAGTGATCTTCCTACCATATGTTTTGAGTTTCCAATGTGTTTTATTATAATATTTTGGTTTACATCTATTGAGAATGGGTGGAGTTTTATAATAACATGATTTGTAAAATGTATCCAATTTTTTCACTTTTATCAAATCACACCATCTAAAATGAAGGATTTTAAAACATAGTTTGATGGTTTTTTTTCTAAAGGTTTTATCCAACCCATTTAATATGTTCTTGTAGGTTAAATAAGGTACTCTATTGGTTATATAATCTATTTTATCATGATATTAAAATATTTAATTTTTTTAATCTTTTTGAATTTATGAAAAAAAGTATAAAGTAAACTCTACCCTGCCTCTGCCCTGCCTCCGCCCTGTCTCCGCGCTGCCTCCGGTGCCTCCTCCTCCACCGCGGCCTCCTCCTCCTCCGCTGATGCCTCCTCCTCCTCCGCCGGTGCCGCCAGTGCCTCCACGTCTCCTCCTCCTCCTTGGTCACGCCGCGGTCACGTTGCGGTCACGTTGCGGCCACGCCGTGGTCACGCCGCGGTCACGCCGCGGTCACACCGCGGTCACTCCGCGGTCACGTCGGTGCCTCTGCGGCCGCCGCCTCCTCCTCCGCCACCGTGGCCGCTGCCTCCTCCTCTGCTCCTGATCCTCCTCCTCCTCCTCCACCGGCCTCATCCTCCTCCTCCTCCGCTGCCTCTGCTGCCTCCACTGCCTCCGCCCTGCCTCTGCCCTGCCTCTGTGCTACCGTCGGTGCCTCCTCCCCCTCCACCGATGCCTCCTCCTCCTCCGCCGGTGCCGCTGGTGCCTCCGTGACCGTCTCCTCCTCCGTGGTCACGCCGCGCTCACGTCGCGGTCACGCCGCGGTCACACCGCGGTCACGTCGGTGCCTCCGCGGCTGCCGCCTCCTCCTCCTCCGCCGTGGCCGCCGCCTCCTCCTCTGCTTCTGCTCCTCCTCCTCCTCCTCCACCGGCCTCATCCTCCTCCTCCTCCGCTGCCTCCGCTGCCTCCGCCCTGCCTCTGCGCTGCCGCCGGTGCCTCCTCCTCCACCGCGGCCTCCTCCTCCTCCATTGCGGCCTCCTCCTCCTCCTCCTCTGCCTCCGCTGCATCATCCTCCTCCACCGCGGCCGCCTCATCCTCCTCTGCTCCTGCCCCTCCTCCCCTCCACCGGCCTCATCCTCCTCCTCCGCTGCCTCCGCTGCCTCCGCCCTGCCTCCACGCTGCCGCTGGTGCCTCCTCCTCCACCACGGCCTCCTCCTCCTCCGCTGATGCCTCCTCCTCCTCCGCCGGTGCCACTAGTGCCTCCACGTCTCCTCCTGGGTAATGGTCATCATCACCCTCATGGAATATGATGTGAGGATGTCATGGTGGTATAACTCTACAGTTTCCAAGAACATTCCTTAGATAATATTTATAGTAGATAGGAATCTAGTAAGGTTGGAAATGGTAGGTACAAAGCCTTCCTATAATGGGACACACATATATACCTACTCCTAAGCTAGATCTAGGTGATAAAAGCGATCATATAAATCTTAGAAGATTATTTTCTAACAATTGAAGAAAGAGACCATGCAGCCCGATCTAGTAGAATTTAAAATCAGCATCAATATTGAGCCAGTTGAATTTGATTCATTCTCCAACTATGTGATAGAAAGGTAAATGTTCTAGCTTAATAACCATAATTAAATAACATCCAGTAAGAAAACTGAGTTTTTATTTAACTTCTAGGAAATGATTTTTTTTAATTAGAGAAATAGGTTGACATTTTTAAAATTCACAATCTTACATCTATTTGAAGTTTCCTAAAAATGATTATCGATGTTATTTCTTATTCTTGATGTTGATTCATGAATACATGCATCAAGTAAAGTGATTATTGATATTCATGAAATGACCCAATTGAACAATTTCATTTTTCCTATTCCTGATATAGTTCTTAGCCTATTTTGAAACATTATTTCTCATTCACTATTTCTTGAAATAACTATGTGTATGAAAAAATATTATAACATTATTTTATGTCTTATTAACGCATGATTATTTTATGCCATATTAAAATGAATGAAACTAAAGATTGATTTTAATTGTTCTCATTTGAAAGTGAGGCCCATATAACATTTGAACATTTGTTAAACCAGTAGAAACCCCTGTATCCCATGATTGGTTACCACATTTCATTATTCTTTTTCTTTACAACCCTTGTTCTTTGAGGTTAATTACATGAAATCACTTCATATTTAAAGAGTAAGAAGCGTGTTTCAGGGTTCCATTCAATGTGGGTTCCATAAATAAGTGTGGTGTTGTGAGTGGGTACCCTAGACCTAACTCATGTATTTATATTGAATACCATTACATGCATATAGTTTGGTATATACATGTTTATATCTTACCAAAAATAGTGTTTGTTCTTCTGCATTGACTATATTTATATAGTGACATCCTAAGATTACATGTCATATAAAAAGACTATAGAAGTTCCTAGGATATAATGAGAACCAATAGACACCATGATAGTAATCTTAAATATATGTAATATGGTCTTGATACGTTAGGGTGATAGGGAAAAGATTATGTGTGACTATCATGAGTTAGTGCCTCTCCCCTGCCTCCGCCCTGCCTCTGCGCTGCCGCTGGTGCCTCCTCCTCCACCGCGGCCTCCTCCTCCTCCACCGCGGCCTCCTCCTCCTCCTCTGCTGCCTCCGTTGCCTCCTCCTCCGCCTTCGCGGCCGCCGCCTCCTACTCTGCTCCTGCTCCTCCTCCCCTCCATCGGCCTCATCCTCCTCCTCCGCTGCCTTCGCTGCCTCCGCCCTGCCTCCACCCTGCCTCCGCGCTGCCACCGGTGCCTCTGGTGCCTCCTCCTCCACCGCGGCCTCCTCCTCCTCCGTCGATGCCCCCTCCTCCTCTGCCGGTGCCACCAGTGCCTCCACGTCTCCTCCTCCTCCGCGGTCACGCCGCGGTCATGCTGCGGTCACGCTGCGGTCACGCCGCGGTCACGTCGCGGTCACGCCGCGGTCACGCCGCGGTCACGCCGCGGTCACACTGCGGTCACGCCGATGCCTCTGCGGCCGCCGCCTCCTCCTCCGCCGCCGCGACCGCCGCCTCCTCCTCTGCTTCTGCTCCTCCTCCTCCTCCTCTACCGACCTCATCCTCCTCCTCCTCCGCTTCCTCCGCTGCCTCCGCTGCCTCCGCTGCCTCCGCCCTGCCTCTGCCCTGCCTCTGCGCTGCCGTCGGTGCCTCCTCCTCCACCGCGGCCTCCTCCTCCTCCGCCGATACCTCCTCCTCCTCTGCCGGTGCCGCCGGTGCCTCCGCGGCCACCTCCTCCTCCGCAGTCACGCCGCAGTCACGCCACGGTCACACCGCGGTGACGCCGCGGTCACGCCGCGGTCACGCCACGGTCACGCCGGTGCCTCTACGGCCGTCGCCTCCTCCTCCTCCGCCGCGGACGCCTCCTATTGTACTATTGTACTATTTTTTATTCTCTAAAGTAAATAACATGATAGAATGTAAATATTTAGTTTATTTTCTCTTATTTTTATTATTATGAACATATTCATATATATGGTTGGGTGCATGCCTACATGTACATTATGAAGAGGCCTACCATTATAATTATTCATTCTCGCCACTTATCTTTAAAAAATGGCCTATGGTGGAAATAATTGGGTTTTGGTGGCCTAGTCTTCCATCGTGAGGAGGTCATTACTGCGTCGAGTCTCAAAAAACCATAATGGGAAATTAAAACACATGGGTCATCAAAATAATGAAATATCTAAAAAATTATTTCAATTATGACAAATATACATGCCACCTTATCAACAACTACATGACTTAAATATTTCAAAATACCAACATATATTCTTATGATGTAGACATTGTTTTTGGGATAGGTAGATAAAGAGAGAAGGGGAAGGGGAATAAATTATATGGTTAGGAAGAAGTATATGTAACCAACACATCAAAAAGGTGATGCTAATGTCAAATAGGACATCATTTGATTATAAACTACTTGCATCAACCTTGGATAAATTCCTCTACAATATCATTCATGGCCATGGTTTGGGTCAAACATGTAGTATTATTTCCATTATGTATGACTACATTTGATGTTACCTTTACATTGTTCTTCATTTATTTTTGGATTTTTTGGTTAGATTTTGGAGATTATTTACACTGGATCATTGTATAAATCATCTGATCTGATAATTATTTTTCTCAAAACTGATATGAGATGTCCCAACATTATTATCTCATGCTGTAACATGTCATTGGGTTATAGGTACATCACCATTTATAATTTTTAAATAGTTTTAATTAAAATTAGATTAAGTTAAGTTAATTTATTGATTGACTTGGTTCAACTTCATAGGTAATTTTTTTGGGATAAAGGTTGGAGTTCACCACAAACAATACATATGTGGTTGGTTATTATATAGGTGTGATGAGGTGGGCTGGTGATTTTTAGGCAATTATTCCTTGTTGGTTTTAATTGAAATAAATTATAATTTTTATAATAAAATTATATAATTAACTATAAATTGTATATAATTATGTATTTGGTGTTGTTCCTTGAGATAGGTACTAAAGATATGATTTCAGATTTAAAAAATCATAGACAAGAGTTATAGGGTTGTTCTTAAAAAGTGAAAAAAATAGAATTGATGTGAGTAGTCCTTCTACATTTCCCATGTGTTTATGAATTTGATGTATGTATGTGTTTTACATTCTCACCACTATAGTGATCAAACCCTTTTAAAAAATTAAATTTTTTTATTAAAATAAAATTCTTATAAATGAGATTAATAATGTTTCAATGTATAAGACAACCCTTGAATAAAAAACTAGTTCTTTATATGTCGATGGTTGAAGACATGATTATAAATGTCTGACTTGTAATACTCAAACCTAGAGAGGTGACACTTCGATGAATAAAGTGAACATAGTGTCCCTCTTTGTAGTTGGTTGTGTATGAAACCATTGAGAAACATCATTCCTCTTGGAGGACATCTAAGGTCAAGCCTAAACAATCACATAATGTCTCAGGTTTAAAATTCATTATGATCAGTTTCGATCACACATCAATGGGGTGTTGTTTGAGGCAACATAAATGTGTGATCGATAGTGTTATGATAAGTGTGTAGCCCGATATTCTTATTTCTCCTCAATGAGGTGTTGACGCTGTCTCCTATGGACCAGACTTGTTCTGTAGGTCTGAAGTGGTAAATGTGATCAATGAATCATCTTTATTATATTATGCATACTTCATGATAAATGGTTCATCTTTATTATATTATGTTTCTGTAATCCTACACTATCGTATATTTTTGTGTAGGCACATTGTGATATACATGGATAAAAGCTGGATCACATTACCGAGGAACACACCTCAATATGTTAAGGGTTTGAATGAGTTTTTAGATTTCTCAATTTTTAATCGATCTGTTGAAGGGAGAATAAGATGTCCATGTCCTAAATGTAAATTTATAACATGGTTGAAGAGGGATGAAGTTTATGAACATTTAATACTGAAGCAATTCCCTGATCAATATTTGTGTTGGATTTGGCATGGAGAATCAAACAATACAGAAAGATTGAGGACTGATGTTAATCCACAGAATGAGGTCCCAAGTTTGTCGCCAATGGAAAATGAAATGAAAAACCTCATAAATGATGCATTCGACACTACAAGACACCACTATGAGCATCAAAACATATCAGAACAACCAGAAGATGATGCTACAAATTGCAACGTGACAAGTGATGTTTTTGAGACTGTAACACAAGCAGATCAAGATTGTAACATATCATTGGATCCTCCTCTTGATTCTGTGGATCCAAATGTAAGGCAAAACTTCAGTGAGAATAATGTGATTCATGATTTTGTTGATGATGGAAATCACAAGTTGTATAGTGGGTGTTTGAAATATTCAAAGCTTTCATTTCTGCTGAAGTTGTACCATATCAAATGTCTTTGTGGAATTACAAATAAGGCAATGTCTATGTTATTGGAATTGATTCGTGATGCATTTCCTGAAGCAAAAATCCCAGAATCGTTTTGTGGGATGAAAAAAGTTGTAAACAAGCTTGGTCTGAATTATACAAAAATACATGCGTGTCCCAATGATTGTGTGCTTTACTAGGGAGAGGATTCAAGTAGACAGAATTGTAAGAAATGTTCTTCTTCTAGATGGCAGTCAAAGGGTAATGTTGGAAGTATGACTGAACATAATTTCATGGAGAAGAAGAAAAGGAACACACCTGTAAAAGTTTTGCGTTACTTTCCTTTCAAGCCTCGATTGCAAAGATTATTCATGTCATCAAAAACCGCCGAACACATGAAGTGGCATGCTGTAGATAATAACAATGATGGGTTAATGAGATATCCACGATATTCCCAATCGAGGAAGACATTTGATTCATTACATCCAGATATCTCAGCTGATCCTAGGAATGTTCGATTGGGATTGGCTGTCGATGGATTCAACCCATTTGGGACTTTGAGTACGAGTTATAGCATTTGGCCAGTTGTTTTGATCCCTTATAATATTCCTCCGTGGATGTGTATGAAACAAACATCTTTTATCATTTCGATGATTATTCCTAGAAAACAAATGCCTGGAAATGATATTGATGTATACCTGCAGCCTTTGATTGAAGAATTGCAGGAGTTATGGACCAACGGTGTTGAGACATTTGATGTTTCTTCTAAAACAATGTTCAAAATGCATGATGCTTTAATGTGGACCATTAGTGACTTCCCTGTGCTTGGGAATTTATCTGGTTGGAACACTTATACGAGTTTGGCTTGTCCCGTTTGTAACTTTGATTTCGAGCCCAAACGGCTACCTCACAGTAGAAAATGGTGCTTCTTGTGTCATCGAAGATTTCTTGATGCATCTCATAGATTTCGGCTGAACAAATCAAAATTTAATGGTTCCATTGATCATAGACCACCTACAAAGTTGTTAACCGGTTCTGAAATATTGACACAGCTTGAAAATGTTAAAACGGAATTTGGGAAGGTTCAGCAATTGAATGATAGCGGAAAACGAGTGCGAAGTGCATCGTCAAGTGAAATCAGAACGCAACAATGGAAGAAAAAAAGTATATTCTTCAAACTTACGTATTGGGAATTTAATTCTTTGCGCCACAATCTTGATGTGATGCATATTGAGAAGAATGTATGTGATAATTTGATTTTCACATTACTTAATGAGCATGGAAAATCGAATGATCATCTCAATGCTCGCAAAGACTTACAAGTAATGAACATAAAACGTGATCTCTGGCCAGATGAGAATGAAAAGTATGCTCTGGCCATTTTTTCAATGAAAAATAGGGATAAAGATACGTTCCTTCAAATTTTAAAGAATGTTAAGGTATCTGATGGGTATTCGAGTAACATCTCGAGGTGTGTTGACTTGAAGAATCTTAAGTTTTATGGATTGAAAAGTCACGATTCACATATTTTGTTACAACAGTTACTACCATTGGCATTGCGTACATTATTACCTGAAAAAGTTACTGCTGTTGTACTCCAATTCTGCACATTTTTCAGGCAATTATGTGAGAAAGCTCTACATCCATTTCAGCTTGACAACCTACATGAGAGGTTTGTATTGACCCTTTGTGCAATGGAGATGATCTTTCCTCCATCGTTTTTTACTGTCATGATGCATTTAACTGTGAATTTGGTTGATGAAGCTAAATTAGGAGGCCTCGTTCATTATCGACGGATGTATCCAATTGAGAGGTATTTTATTTATATGTTTCCAGTTAAGCAAACAATTTTTGGCATTTAAATAAATGCATAATTTTTTTTTTCACAGATATCTTGGGCATTTGAAAGCATACGTGAGAAATAAAGCTCAACCAGAAGGCTCTATTACTGAAGGCTATTTGGCCGAGGAGTGTCTCACCTTTTGTTCCAGATATTTGGATGATATTGAGACAAGATTTAATCGAGTTGGACGTGTTGAAGACACATCAACTCATTCTCAAATGCATCAGAAATCAAAAATATTTCCTGCTATTGGCCGATCAGTTGGGAGGACCTCATACGCGACACTAACAGAATTGGAATTATTACAGGCACATAGATATGTGCTGCTGAATAGTAAAATTGAAGATCCATTTATTGAAGAGTTGAGGATACAAACAAAGAGATGAATGAGAGGCCGAACAAGAAATGAAAAAGATATAACGAAAGCTGTGAATAAAGAGCTGGTAGAATGGTTTGCACGACGTGTAAGTTTATAAATATTGCAATAAATACGAATATTAGTTTGACACATACAATTTTCAAATCTATTAATTTTTTTTTTAGATCATGAATACTGATACTCGAGCATACTTGTCAGAAGATTTGAAGTTTCTTGCTAGAGTTCCTATAAAACAAGTTAGAAAGTTCGGCGCTTGTAATGTGAATGGTTTTAGATTTCGTACAGTCGATCGAGAAGTGGGTTTGAAAACACAGAATAGTGGTATATTTACAATTGCTGAAGTGGAATACTATGGAAAGCTGCATGATATTATTTAATTAAACTACCATGGGCATTTTTCTATTGTTTTATTCAAATGAAAATGGGTCGATATTATCAGAGGTGTTAAAAGAGATTCCTTGAAATTTACTTCTGTAAACTTCTCTCGCTTGATGGATGTTGGTGATCGTGAACTGCATGATCCATATATCTTAGCATCGCAGGCATAAATGGTATATTATGTGAATGATGTTTTGGATGAAGGGTGGAGTGTAGTTACTCACGTAATACAAAGAGATTTGTATGATATGGGTGATGAAGTGGAAGATTTGACCTCTACAATTGAATTTCATCAACAACAGGAAGCAGAATTATTTGTCCATCATGATATTGAAAATATTAGTCTAGCAAGGATGAATGAAGTGGATGAAGCAATGGAGCCAGAAACCGACATGATTGAAGGGGAAAATGATTGTATGTACAATTATTTATTCATTCAGCAACCACTTATTTCATTTCTGTAGTCATTCATTATCATTGTTATATATATTTTGTTTGTTAGTACTGGGCATCTATTACCATTTTTAATTTTTTTTTTCTGCATAAATTTTTTGAAATATATATTCTAAACATAATTTTATTTGATTAAATCACAGAAATGCCAAGGAAGAAGTGGTACACCATTCCTTCTACTTCTGCGACAGATGACGATACGTCTATCCCCACGACATCTGAGGCAGCAGCTGCCTACATCCCTACACCATCTCCCCCTGCACCATCTCTGACACCATCAGTGGATGCCTCATTAGAGGATAAGTCATCACCTCCCCCTACAGGAGCCTCAGCAGTGGGGAAGCGACACGCCCCTTCCAGTTCATCACGGACATTCTGGAGGGTCACAGTCATAGGTTCAAATTTTAATTAAATAAATTTATTGCATTTTGTTTATAGTAATTGTTTGCTCATTGTAGATGAAAACAATGCAACCGTGGAAAAACACATAAAAATTTCTGATGTTTGGAACATGCATGGCGAGAAGATAGTGGTGCCATTTGATTCTTATGGGGTCCCGACGGATGACGCCGCAGGTTTACTTGGTCATATTATAGGTCAACTGGAAGCGGAGCCCATTTCCCTGCCTATTTCATATGATGATTGGAGGCATATGCCTCCAAACTGGAAAAATGAAGTTTATGATTCTCAGATAAAGGAAATTTCATTACTTTATGGTTTAATTGAATGTCATGTTACTAATATATTCAAAATGAATTTCTGTATACAGATGTTCTTCCACTTTACCGTTGCTGATGTGATAGCACGGAAGTGGACATTGAAAAATCTTGGAAAAAAATGGAAAGATTTCAAATGGAGGTTGTGGTGTGATGTCAACGATACTTCGTTGACCTTGCAGCATATGTATGAGAAGCTACCTAGTGGGGTACCGAAAGAACAGTGGAAAGTTTTTGTCGATAGACATCGTGATGAGAAGCGGATGGTATTGAAATATATATTATTATATTAACCTAATTTTACATTTATACATGTACATGAAGAGGAGATAGACATTGAATACAATACTGTTAAATTGAATTTTATTTATTTCAGGATCTCTCAAGACAGAATGCTTCAAACCGGGCAAAGCAGGTCATCCCGCACACTGCGGGTTCAAAAAGCTTTTCAAGAAGCCGAATGTCATTGGTAATATTTTAATTAGTTTAAATATTTATAAGATAATATTATCTATTTAACATATTTAATTGTTGATTTATCTTTTTTTAATGCAGTCACAGAGTTTAGGGCATGACGCATCCCGAACAGAACTGTGGCTGGATGTTCATAAAAAAATAGATGGAAGTTATGTTAATGAACCTGCCAGAGAAGTTGGGGTATGAAGTCAATTATTTATTATAATAACTTATTATCAGTTTTTACTGTGTTAATATATATTGATATTTGATTTATAGTTAAAAATTAAAGAAATATGGGATGCTAATCCTGGGAAATCCTACTCAGTCTCCCAGGATGACCCGGTTGGTAAAGTCCTTGGGAAGGAGCATCCTGGTAGAGTGCGCGGGATGGGTTTGGGACCTGTACCATCTGAGGTCTTTCGCATGCCATCAGGGATTTCAGCTACATCTACTCCTTCTTATAGTCATTTCATACCTGAAGATGTTCAGAGGGAGATATCTTCTCTACGAAACATAGTTCACCAGCAGGGGGATCAGATATCTAGTTTGCAGAAATAGTTTCTTGAAATACGTCAGTATATGAGCAGATATTCCCCCGGTGGTAGTGCATCGGGTAGTGGTGAGCAGGTAAATCACAAAAAAAATAAAAATAATTTATTTTGCAAACTTTTATTGGTTTTAAGTTTTATTATAAATATGCAACAATATTTAATTTTCAATATAATGTTCTTACAGGTGGCAGCAGGTGGTGGAGATGACGTTGGAGAGGGTGACGATGCAGCATCAGATGATGAGTAGTAGTATTATTGATGTGTTGAACAAATATGATAACGGTTGGTTTGTATATGTAACATTTATAGCACATAGTTGATGATATTATTTTATCCCAAACTTATCATCGAACTCAAAGGTAATGTTTAAAGGGTAATGATTATAGTGGGATGGATCTAGTTTCCACCCTTGTTCATGCTAGGGAACAATGTATTAAATGGTTAGGTGATGGAATGACAAAGAAATTTCATTGAAAGTCAGGTATGGGCTTATGTGAATGTGCTTGTGGTAAACACGGGATTTCATAGAGGAAGGAATTGTGGTTCAGGTTGTGATATGTGAGTCATCTAAGCTGAGTATCTTGGGAATGGTTAGCTGAAAGTGGATTGAATTATTATACTTCTTCTTAGATGTATATAGGTGAAAGTATCCATTTAAATCATGTCACTAGGCTAATGTGGGTGTCATGAAAGGGTCGAAAATGTCTTCTGAGAAAGATTGCATGACTAGTTTCAGTTAGGCTGATTGGCATTTGACTGTTTCTTTATAGTAAGGTCCCTATTATGGCCTTAGAAGTATTTAGTATTTCCCAATTAGAGGAAAAATTACAGTATTATCATTGGAAATCTTTGGATATTCTTTATAGGAAATTACAATGGTGGAGAATACTATGGTTCATAATTTTCTGTTAATGTTAAAACCTATGGTGGGGAGCACGATCGGTTGGATGCTTGAAGGGATGACGATGTGATCATTTATCTATATTCTGGTTTGATTTATTTTTCAGGGCAGTGGTGTAGTACAACCAAAATTATTTTTTTTTCCAGTTCAGCATTTAGCGGCGGTTTTAACCGCCGCTAATGCCATATTTGGTAGCATTTAGCGGCGGTTTTAACAGCCGCTAAATGCCTTGCTGGGCAGCATTTAGCGGCGGTTTTAACCGCCACTAGATATATTATGTTTATATTTAGCGGCAGTTTTTACCACCGCAAAATAGGTTCATAAAACGGCATAATTTTGCGGCGGTTAAAACCGCCGTGCATAAAAAGGTGTGGCATACCCATAAAACCGCCGCTAAATGGAGTGAAACCGCCAGGAAATGAGGCATCTACGACACATATTTTAAACCGTCGCGAAATAGAAAAAACAGCCGCTAAAAGATTGCCGACGCCAAGTTTAGCGGCGGTTTACAAAAACCGCCGCCAACCCATTTAGCGGCGTTTTAAACCGCCGCTAAGGGCTGCTTTTGTTGTAGTTATGGGAGCTTGAGGATATGATGAGGGAGAGGTATCCTCGTCTGTTTGTTACAAAGTGACGAATTTTGAGGGCGAAATTCATTTTAAGGGGGGTAGAATGTAACACCCGAGACTTTTATGTTATATAAATCATCAAAGGAATCCTTTTCTACACAACACTTGCTTGGCTTGCTTTACACGAAATCGCGACCTTCCTCGGTAGCTTGCGTCGTACGCAATACTGATATGCTATTAAAATGTTATTAAAACTAGCCGTTATGAATAGTAATAACCACTTTTTGAAATTTTAAAAATTTTATTTTTCAAAATGGACTTCATTTTTGGATTCGGAATATCTAAATTAGCCTATGGTGAAATTTTGGTATTTTTCTGAAAACTTCCAATTTTTGATGAATAGTGAAACCACTAAGTTGTAGTTAAAAAAACTGAATTTTTCATAAAACTTAATTTTACCACTTCTGTGAGTGTAATTTCAAAAATCCGAGAGACACGATTAATATCAAGGACTAAAATGTGGTTCAATGAGATGAAAATAATTTTTGGTGAATAGTAACTTTTTACTTTTTTTTACCACGGTTAAAAGTAAATAGGGTAATTAAGGGTAAAGATGATATTATTATTACCCTAACACATGTCCTAAATTCTATTTTATAAGTTTAATTCGACCAAAAACAAACTTAGGAATAAAATATGTCCATTTAGGCCCACTTGGATTAGATTAGGACATTTATTATTAATTTATTTAAAGAAGGGTTAAAATAGTTAAAATCAAAGTTGAATAAGTAAATAATTTTTAATATGGGGTTATACATAAGATAAATTCAACTATAAATATTCATTATAAATAGAAAAAGATTTCCTATATAATGGTATTTTATTTTTAATTTTTAGACATTAAATAATTTAATTTACTTATGACACAAAGATGATGCGGTAATTATCTTATTAATGAAATATTGACATAACTAATGTTATAAACACCAAACTAAATGTAATTTGAGACTTTTTATGAATTAAAATATTTTTCTAGGTTAATATGAAATGTTAGTATTGATTTAATTCACTTTTTTTGAACTAATAATTCTGTTATGAGTTTCACAAAAATCAATTACTAAATAGTGTCAAAATTGACATAAAATAGTTTTTAAAACAAATATTATATTAGTAATTGTAATTTTATTCCTAAAAATCTAAGGTTAGGCCAAATGACTTAGATAAGGTTATATATATTAATAATAAACAACTTGGGGTTTGTTTGGCTGCTTATAGTAAGTTTATTAACCTTATAGTATAAGAACACAAGAAGCCACGGTAAAAGTAAACTTATTTAACTTAATGTTAAATATAAATTATAAGGATAAAATAGGAATCTAAACTTGTCTAAATTCTATTGGATGAGTTTATTTCGACTCATCCCCACCTTATCTTAAAAATATATCAATTTGGATCTATTTAAAACCGAACTTGACTTTATAATAAAATAATAGTTTTAGTTTTCTCAAAGGTGCCCCTCTCCTCCCTTATAAAAGGGCACCTCCTCCCCCTCTTCCTCACACCACTTTTAGCCTTCAATCTCAGCCAACCCCTACCAATTAATCCTATCCACTTCCCTAGAGACATCCTAGAGGTCCTGGTCTTCTTCAAAGACCAATTTTAGTGCCCTAAAAGAAGGTCTCAAAAAATCACTTCAAAGAAGAGGTAATGTCTGTTACCGATTCTTTCATCTTTATTTCTTCTTCCACTTCTTCTTCTTTAGTTGTTTCATTATGAAGTAATAACATCAGTATCACTCATATACTGATATGTTATTATAAGTTTGAAACAACCCTATTTCACCATCTATCCATCCTACGGAAAAAGAAATCACCGCGCGTGCGTACGTACGGAATACCGTCTCCACGCCATGGTGTAATCTATTTTACACCACCACCTTACTTGGATGGGTATAATGGTGTAAATAATGACTTTATATGACTATTATAAAGTGATACTGATTCTGAAATAGTATATATACACTCCAATACAATTCCATGATCATAGGAACGATATCATCACTCGTGCGTACGTACAGAATACCGTCTCCACGATGTGATGTGACTCGTTCTACATGATCTTCATTTCATAATGATTATATAAATGAATTGAATGAATTAATATGATATATATTACACTAATACCATTATGGAAATTAGGTATCTATAACCTAAATATAAGAATAATAATTTATTCTACAAAACACGCATAAGAACAAAAAGTTATAAACACCCGAAAAACAAGTAGCAATGAAATATTACTACTAAGAAGCTAAGAAAATGACCATATATGATATCATAAAAATAATTATGATTCTGGAATAAGTCAATAGCATTATTTAAATCATTATACAGGAGGTTCGGACACTTACGAAGCAAAACAGACCTAAGGTAAGGGAAAATATCACAATCTCATTTTTGTCCCAGATTGTTTATACTTTGGTATTTACTGGGGTGCATTTTATTATCCACATCCATGTTTCCTCAACATGTAATATTTATAACCTTCTACAATATTTTATATCCAATTTTACCCTTCTGTGAGTTATTAGTAAAAGATATGAAAGGAATATTTTGTCGTTTTTCGTACGAGGTACTTTTTGACTTTTCCGAAAAAATTACGAGAAGAATGTTTTCTTTTAACTTATACGGCATGAATGGAATTTTTAAAACATTATTTCCAAGAATATTCCTTTAAAATTTTTCATGTTTATTTTTAATCAACTTCTTTTAGTTTAAAATTGTATGACATGTTATGAAAGGAAAAGTGTTTTTGAAGAAGAAAGGATATTTTCCTCAAGAATGGTGTTCAAGTGTTTTATCAAAATTATTTTCCATCTAAGATAATAAAGGGTTCTGTTTCTATCCCTATTATTACATTGATTTTAATATGTTGTGATGGAATTATTTTTATTCATTTATCTTATATGAATTGTTTTATGATGTCATGATGTTTAAGATTCCCATTTTTGTTACATGGGTTATGCTATGATGTATGGTTTATGATTTTGTGGCACACATAAGAATGGTATCATTATTAGATGGGTGGGACCTATATCTCCCTCCAGTGCATTGGGTAAAGATTTTATATCTCATGAGATAGACATGGCTGGAACGGTAGGTTATACCAGTTCAGTGAAACAGGACTGAAACGAGGGTGACTCGGTTCAGAAATGGACTTTGTCCACTAAGATAGTCTTGGAAATGAGTCATGACTAATAAGATATGATTCTCTATGATTATGTGTGTATGCCACAAAGTTTCATGTTTTAAGTTATGATTATTGTCATTACATTTCACTGCCATGATTTATCCCATGTTATGAAATTATGATCTCTTTTGCAAGTTAAGATTTCCAAAAGTTATGTTCTTATGTATATGATGTGATTGATATTTCTTTTGTTTACCCTTACTGAGCATTTGAGCTCACCCTTTTGTATTTTTTCTTTCCCCAGGTCAGGAAGAAGGTTATTAAGTAAGATATGCCAAAATGTACTGTAGATATGAGGAAATAAATGGGAGACAGTGTAGACGCTTTATGAACCAGTTGTTTATGTTTCCCAGTTTCTAAAGACACTATACCTATACGGTCCTTTCGTGGTTTTGTTATATGTTGTAATAAGTATGCTTAAATTTTGAAGTATTAACAATGTATGTAAAGTATGGGTCGTTATTATAAATATCCCTTTTCAATAGGAATAAATACACACAAAATAGATGTAATTGTTTTTAGAATATTGTATCTATCCTTTATCTAATATGAGATCCTAGGTTTGTTCAAAATATCAAACCTAAATTCCCTTCCATGGAAATTAATTGGGGATTTATAGAAATAAATAAAATTCATGTCTAAAATAACATCAAATTTCACTAGAGTAAGAATAACATGATTTTATAGAAGTATTTTTCCACAAACTACAATTAGAGAAAAATCATAGACTGGAGATATAATATTATACCATTATAAGTTTTTACTTCTAATTAAACATCAAATAATTTGGGTGGTTTTATAATACCCTTGTAAAATTATCCAAATATAAAAGAGTGGGTACATCCAGAATCACACAAGACGATAGTAGTTCTCAAGTGGATGGTAAGTGTACATTCCCCAAATTTTTTATCATACACCATATCAATGGTACTAATTTCATGATATTTCCCTTTATCTATATGTTAAACAGGTTTCAAACATAAATCATCTTCATTAAACTTCATATTCAAGAACTGTTCATCATAATTCCCATGCTCCTTGCATTTGAAACACTAGAGTGTGGGTGGTGCATTCTATAGAGATTTCTCTATATTTGTATCATTAGCTAATTTCATTCCATCACATCATCATTGTATTGCAAGATGGACTTCCTTTACATTATTAAAGCATTTACTAGTAACGTTTTGGTGATTTCCTCTATATTTCCCACCACACTTAGAGCTTAATAAAAGGTTCATATTCTTATCTTCATGATTTTTATTATTATAGTTTCCTTTGAATTACATCTTTATTTTATTTTCCAAACCATGATATTGAGGGGTAAATCCAATATTCATTTCTTCCTTGGTATCACATAAAATGATATTTTCATAGCTATTGAAGTACCATATCGATTGTTACCTTCAAATAAAAGGCTTTAAGCCACCTAATAATCAATAAATCTTAATTTAAGTTTAATGATAATACCAAAATTGTTCCTTGAAAGTATTTTAAAATTTGAATCATAAGTACAAATGGATTAAATATACTTATGCTTTAGCTTAATTAATTCCTTCTCTATTTTTTAAGATGTATTCAAGGAAAGTAATTATTAAAAATAACCTTCTAAATGAATCCCACTCCACAGAGTTAATTTTTATTATTTCCAAATCTTCTTGATGACATTAACTCATTTATTTTCTTCACCATCCAAATGATAAATAACCAAAATAACTTTTTTATGATATAAATAGAGAATAATGGAAAATAGTTATCAATTTTACTGATCCATCACTCAAAAACTAGTGGATCATCAAACACACTAAAAGAAGGTAGATGTTTCCCCATGAAGGACTCAACATAATGTTGTTCTATAATTTTATCATTTAGAAGCTCAACATGATCCATATACTGAGAAAGTAGCATAATAATAGAAATGAAATATTTCATTCTAGATCTCATGAAATTTGGTTTCTTAGGAGGAAATTTTTTTCATTTTCCCTAACATTCATCTTTAACATGATTCCTTCAAGTTCAAGCCATTAACTAAAACAATAAAAGCATATTGTGGGCAATAACAATCAAAATAATAAACTATATAATTATGAAAAATCATTCATGTGATGTCTAAATCATGAAACCTTATTTTTAATCTATGACACCTTAGGTTTAACCTAGTTCAACCATGGTCATAATCTATTCAAATCCTTTATAGTGGTTTATAAATAAAATGTGAATTAACCCAGTCAAATCCCTCGAGAGTTCCAAACTAGGTGTGTAGTAAGAGCACATTCACCATGGATCGGAATGGTGGTCATGAAATACTAAACCAATTATTTTTTATGTTATTATGACAAGATACATCTATGAAAAAATTAAATCCACTTATAGTATCCATATAGGGAAATATTTTTTGGAAAACAACACTCTTTTCATTACCATCACTTAGAATGTGATCCTGTATATAGGTCTATCCAAAGGGTTCTCACTAAATTTTCCTTATCCAAATTTCCAAATGTAAATAAAACTAGAACTAATATCCACTATATAGATCCATAATATCATACATATATATTACATATTCTTATATAAATATCCATTACATAACATTTTTATACACTCCATAACAATAAAGGTTTAGTGTTATTGGAAACTTGGATACATAAAAAATTGGTTCATAAAATATCTACATCAACTAACATTAAGTTATTAATAACTAAAAACATTTTTAAATATATTATAGTTAAAATAATTCTTCATATTCTAGGGAAAAGAAAACATAAAAGTGTGATATTATATTCTTGGTAAGGGAAAAAAGGAATATTTCATTGATAATTTAAAAATAACATGAGAATAAGTGTATGAGAAAAAGATTTTAACATTTGAAACCTATGACCATAAATTCATAGATAATGATAATGGGTCATGAAAAAAAACATTGAATCTCATAAGACATGAATCATATCAAAATCAAATAATATAAACCATGAGAGAAAAACATGGCATAATATCATGTCATATAAGTGTGCTATAAATGTTGAATAACCATAATCATAGAAATATTATTTAAAGGACACTAATAAAGACATTCATCATATATTAGGCTTCGGTTAACGACCAATATACCAACTTTTTGTATGGGATAACCTCTTATATACCATATTTTGGACTTGGGAAAACCTCTTATATATGCTCCTACGGGATTTGGATAACCACTAATTTACCCTATTTCAACCTTGGGATAACCTATCATGTACCCTCTTTTGGGATTTTTAAAACCTACCGTTTAACCTTTGATCCCAAAAAATATTAATTTATACACAATCCATTGAAGGTATATCAAAATTACAAGAAATAAAAGGGGTAATTATACTCATGAAGTTCATGTTAAAACAAAGATTCCTTTCACATTTGTGGTAAAATGTCAAAAGTACATCATAATAAAAATGACAAGAATAATACTTTAAAGATAATTTATATAAATTAAAAAATAGGTAAAAATTTACTTAATAAATCATATGAGAAAATTAAATCCAATATTGAATTCATTTTAAAGAAAAGATGGGCATGAAATAAAAATATTCCTAAATAAATAATAAAACAAAGTTGGTTTTCATTAAAAACATACTTTAGGTATCGTGAGTACTTAACGAGAGAAAAATAAAATGATAACATTTAATATTAATAAATAAGCAAAGTTTAATAAAATCAAATTTTTTTATTATATAATTATCTTTTAATTTCCCTCAAATAAATTCAATCATAAACGATCCCGATTAAAATGAGATTGAAACAGAAATCTCTTACATCAAGTTTGACTAGATTTGTAATAACTATAATAGACTATATTATATATATTAATTTATTATAACATACATAAAGAAACATTTACATACTTATAATATCATATACGATCCACATATAACATTTCAACACCCATCTATTAATAATTCATTAATAAAATCATTGTTTTAGGGTGTTAACTATTTCATTTTTTAGGAAATTTTTGGTTCAAAAGTTCCTGTATTTAAACTTTGATCATAATTAAATCAAATACCATATTTTAATAATGATATAAATATCATATATATTAATTATATAAATATTTATTATCATTCATAAATGTTAAATATAGAAAAATTATTTACATAATTCATAGAGACGGTAGGTCGTATGTACACAAGAATGTTATTTTCATTTTTCCAACGAAATGAAAGAAATAAAAATAATAATATATTATCATTAAAGAACAATAATTATTATCATAAATATAGTATATAAACATAAAATATTCAATAATGATCATCCATTATTGATATTTATGGAAATTGAATTCTATCGCTATGTGTATGTGGTAGTCCACACGTACGCATGAGCGACATATTCACTTCCCATTTGATGGGATATGGGGTGGATAATGGTGGTTTCCTAATCATAATAAAATTTAATTATATTTAGTATAATTAATTTATTACTTTATCATTAATACCACATATTTAGAGAAGGTAGAATATGAGATAAAATAAAAGTACTCGGTTAAGAGTTTTACCTCTTTGTTGATAAATCTTCATAGGTTTACCTTTATGCCTTGAAGGGATGCTATTTTGGAAAGACCATAAGATATTGGATGTGGGTAAGGAATATAGGATGATATTAGAAAAATTATTTTAA
This sequence comes from Viscum album, assembly GCA_963277665.1. NCBI lineage: Eukaryota > Viridiplantae > Streptophyta > Magnoliopsida > Santalales > Viscaceae > Viscum > Viscum album. The sequence continues at coordinate 746,554,091 of OY728157.1, forward strand.
AATATATAGTGCTAAAACTTTTCGAAAAGGGGAGGAGAGGTGGTTCCCTTTTACAAGTGAGAGGAGTGGCACCCTTGAAATTATATAAAGTATTAAATTAATATAAATTAATTTTCAGGAAAAGGTGGACTAAAATTTATATATTTACAATATAGGGTGATAATAATTATAAATAACCTCATCCAATAATATTTATACAATTTTAGTTAATGTTCTAACCCTTATCTCTTAGTATTAACCCCTTTCCCTGGTTAACCCTTTTGAAAATTACCGTGATATCAAAGTTTTTCCTATTTAAGGGGAAAGAATGTTGTTTTAATTGGAAAAGTGACCTATAAGTGGGTAATGGTTGATTCTATTGAATATATATTGTTAAATTTTCCAAAGGTAATATATTTACGAATTTTAAATCATTATAAAATATTCTTTAACAAAGGTACCATTAAGTCATTTTCAGTATTATTTGCTAAGTTTGACTTTGAAGACAACAAGATTGAAATAAAATAAAAAGAAAAACAATTAAATAAACACAAATATGTTATATTTTTCTAAAAAAATATTTATTTAAATAATTTATCCATATTTATTGCTTTTAATTTTTTTCAAAATCATTTAATTTATTTTTCTATTACTTGAACAAATATTATGTCGGTGTTGTGTTAGTTTTCTATGTAACTATTCTATCAATAAAATTTAAAAATAAATTAACATGATAAAAAACTAATTATTTTTAAATTGTAAATTTAAAATATAACATAACAACTTTTAGTCACTATGAAAAATTATTAGAGTTATTAAAGTAAATAAAGTGACAATTTGGATTTAATATTTACCTAAAATAATATAAAGGTCATAATAAAAGAAATATGTTCCCAAGTTGCCACATATTTTAAAAATTGAAGATAATGACATTAATATAGTAATAAATTATAATAAATTAAAGTTTATTGAATATTTATAAGACTTATCCCTTATTTTTAACCGTATTTTACCTATTTTACTCCAACCTAGGTGAAAATTTTTTACCATGGTAACTATTCATAGTGACTAAAATTAAAAGGGGCATATTTTCCAAATTAGAAAAACTTAATTAAAAATATGGAATATATTTTTCAATATTAAATTCCTATTATTGGAAGAAATAAATTTAAATATAAATGTGTGAAATGCAATAAAAAATAATTTTTTCAAAAATATATTTTTAAGTCTAAAAATAAACTTATAAAAAATCAGGGATAATGTTGATTCCTATGTAACAAATTAGATTATATATAATTAAATTATACTTTTGTTAAATTGATCTAAAATTCAAAACATATTCAAGATTTTATATTACTTTATTTAAAAATGACATTTTTACAACAATCGGTATTTTTGATTTTTTACTGGGAAATTATTTTTTTCAATAAAAAACCCAAAAAGTTTACCTTAAAATAATTGTATTATGCCTGTTTCGAAAATGATATCATTTTTATAAAATAAAATTTCTAAAATAAAAATAGATTAAGAATAATATTTTTTCACAAAATACAATAAAACCCATTTTGAGGAAAAAACATTTTTGAGGCATAAAATGAATTTACTAAAAATTGAGTTCTTATTTCTTAAGACTTAATCAAAAAAATTATATTAAATAGGACCATTATAGATGTATGTAATATATATATTACTAATTTTCATACCTTTCAATTAAATATCTAGGTTATAATGGGAACATTTAAATAAAATTATTTGAAAAGAATAATACGATTCATTTAAAATCAATGTTATGTGTAAACAATGTTATCGAAGAAATAAAATTTATTTAAATATAGATATATCATAAAATCTCACAGTGCTACATACTGGTGGTTAAACGAAGATATAAGGGAAGGATTATCACCCACACCTATATAATTATTATTAGTTAAAGATATTTTAACATTAAATTATCCTACTATTTAATATTTGGCCATTTAGATCCACTTTCCCTTGAATGTGACCTTATATAATTGAAATCTCTTAAGAAAATTCCATGTGTCCACCTTATAAAAGGGAACCTATCCTACTCCCTTATTTTCACAATTTAATCTTTCTAGACCACCCAATACCAGATCAAAAACTTTTATATATTTCTTCCCTTCTTCCTAAAGGTTTTGAAAATCTATTAAGTCCAATCCTTCTAGGGTAAAGGTATATGCCAAAGGCACTCCCTCAAAGAAGCGTTATAAATATAAATTGGGATATTTTAATTTTATTTCTTATTACACATTATCTAACCAAGTTTATCCATAAAACATGATTAATACAATATAATTTATATAATGAGATTCTATTATGATGATTCAACCACCATTTTATACCCATTCTCTATAAAATGGTAAATAAAAGTATCAATTGTGTGTACGTGTGGACTAATGCCTCCACGTAGCGATACGGTTTATTTTCCATAACCATCATGCATGGTAAATTATAAAAAATGTATTTAATTTTTATATATGATATTTATAACATTATTATGATTCTAGAATTATATTATATTATATATATAATTTTATTATAATCTAATGGTAAATGATAACGTCGCTTGTACATATGTGCGGACTACCACCCCTACAAAGCGTTGCAATTATTTTTATCATTTTCTATTTACTAGGATTTTAATAAGGATAAATATAATGAAAATATATCAAATTTTTAATATATTAGTTATTTTGGAAAGTTAAATTATCATTTTCCTCCTTTAATTTCATCTATCAAAAATTAGAAACATCATTGGTGTGTACGTACAGATTACCAACTCCATGAAGTGATGTAATAAAATTTTCATCATCAATTTATAAGAACGTTTATAAATAAGTATATAATGAATATATATTATATTTATATAATGATTAAAATTAATTAAGGAAAAAAGTTCTAAGTTCAACGACCATAACTGTCAAAATAAAACATACATGGAAAATGAAGCAGTTAACACCTGAAATGACGACTTTAATAAAGAATTGTTAATAAATAGGTGTTGAAATTATATAATTGGATCACATGTACTTCACTAAAATTTGGTCATGAGAACTTGAGATTGAACCATGTGGATGTATCATTGACTTTAATTTTTGGATGTCAGCACTTTTCTATTGTTTTTTAATTATGAGGATCATATCCTCTAACTATATTCCTCATTCCTAGATATGGGGGGAATCCATTGATTCTAGATTCATGGACACTATATATAATACACTTCTTCCCCATTCACTCATTCGGAAATTTTTTACTTCTATTTTTAAATAAAATAATGGTTTTTTCTTCCCATGTGTTGTGATATCCAACCTCTAGAAATGGAGAGAAAATTTGTGATCCCAGTTCAGAGAATTAAATCACTAATTCTACTTTGATATGAAAATTTTAATTTGATCATAAAATTATTCCATTATATTAGAATACAATGGTGGTGAAAGTTTTTATGACAGAGAAAACCCAACCAATGGAAGTGTTAATTACACTTTTTCCCTTCATCGTTAGCTATTTCACTTCCCAGATCACTTGAGAGAGTATCTGAGAGTGTTTTGTGATTGATGATCTCATGAAGATCAATTCAAAAAATAATATATTATTTTATATAGTGGTTTAACTAAGTGATCCTTCACTTTTGGGAAATTATTTATGTACTATAAAAGATTCCATCCATAGGTGTTCATCTTTTTGGGTGACAGAGGTGTAACATCCTAAGATTTTATGAAATATATTCTTTAAAACAAATTTAAATTCATTGATAGAATAAATTAAACACAATTAATAGTTTATAGTGTTTTATACACAGCACCAATTTTATCTTTGGTTTCTTGTAACATAGAGTTTCTTTGATAACTTATGTTACACCAAAGACTGAGTCTTACAGGACAGCAACATACTATAAATATAATTATCTAACATGATAGTTATTAGATAGCTATTGGAATGATGTGAATGAAAATGTTTAATTAAATTAGGAATATATTTTTTACACATATTTATATAATGAATTATTTTTTACCAATTAATAAGAAATTAAAATAAAAACCAATTAAATATAAAGGATGTGTTTTTATGAAAAAAAACTATTTTATGCCCTAAAAATAATTTTACATTAAAATTTTAAATTAATAAATATTATTGAATGATCTTAATTAAATTTATATATTATATACTCAATATAATGTTTTTAAGTTCATCTAAAAAATTTTATAGGCATAAAATAAGAACAAATACAATTTTAAGCATTAAAAGGGTGTATGATATTTAAGATTTATTTATATTTATTTAATTATCCTATAAATCATACCTTATTGATTTCCATTTTGTGAAAATATGATAACACCATTTTTGGATGTGTGGACTACCACCTCCTCAAAGATATGTGATTTGTTCACGCTTTACATGGAATGTATTAAGGATGTATTTAATAAAAATATATGAAATAAATGTGATATATATGATACTCATGATATAATTACCTTTCTTTAGATATAATATATAATTTTTTTTATTACCTTTTCACACACTGAAAAAGTTATAACGTCGTTCGTGGGCATATAGACTACAGCCTCATCGAAGTGATATGATTAATCCTTTTTCAGCAACACATAAAAAGAATTATATATATAAGTATATAAAATTATGTATCTAATATATAATAGTAATTATATAAATATAAATTCTAATTACCTACTTTCCATAATTATTATTGAAAAATGGGAACGTTACTCATGCATACGTACGGCCTACTATCTTTATGATCTTAACATTTGTCTATTTTTCATAACCATATTTAATGATTTTTTTATGTATAAATATGATGATTTTTTCATGATTATTATTCTATATATGTAACAATAATGGCCTCATTGACCTTAGTCGACCTATCAAATTCAGTTTTGACACATAAGCGGAATATGGGCAAAACTTCCGACTGAAACATTATTGATTAAGTAATTGTATATAAATATTTTATAAGTGAAATAAGAGTATTAATAAACTTTAATAAGGTTATCAAGTAATTAAATAAGTAACATAATTTTATTATTCAGGAATATAGAGTAAATTGTGATAAATCGGACTCAAGGTAAGGGATATTCATCTTATTTTTTACATCTATGAGATAAATATCATATTTACCACTTATATATTTTGTGATGTGTATATACTAATACATTTTATATAATATATCATTAATTATTTTATATTCATGTTATTTAAATGTTTCATTTTATGATTTAAAATTTTGGCAGTTTTGATTCGAATTTTTCCACATTTCTAAGGGGATTTCTAGTCTCACTTTTATTTCAGCAAGAATTATTTCATATTCACCAAATATTTTTGTTGTGTGGTGTATATAATAAACATGAATGTATTTTATGATTATTATACCTGAATTTATTGTCATTAACATATCCAATTTATGATATCTCTTTCATGGGGTTTATGGTTTCAAAGTTACCATAGCGGTAACGGATTTTTGTCGTAATTTTCCTTCTTTGAGACGTTTGTTATGATATGCACCTACCTTATTTTGTAAATTGTATATACTGATTCCATAAAATACTATATCATGAAACTTCTTATTTTTAATTATATTATAAGTTTAATTTAACTTTATTCTTTCATGGGGAATATGATTCAAATATTTCAAAGTGGTATGGGAAACTTTGGAATGATTATAGATTATTTTCCTTAAGAACATTTATAATGATATTTTAATGTTATTTTCACTCATAAACATCAAAAACCCATGTTTTTACTTATCCTAAGTTAGGGATATTGTTTATTGATACTATACTCATTATTTTCTTGATGGATTAATATTATTTCAAATATATTGTTATGGGAACCTTTTCTTCTCCACAGGATAACCATGTTTCAAAAAGATTGTTGTAGAACTCATTTTTTCCCACAGGATAATCATGTTTCAAAGATATTTTTGTGAAATCAATTTATTTTACATTGGTCGATTATGTCCTAAATATATTATTATGGAATCTGTTTCTTTTCCATGGGTTAATCATGCTTCAATGAGATTATTATCAAACTCATCTCTTCTCCATCGGATAATGAAGTTTAAAATAGATTATGGTGGAACCCATTTATTTTCCACAGGTTAATAATATTCCAAATGTATTTTTATGAAATCCATTTCTTTTATATGGTTTGATTATGACCTAAATATATTTTTATGGAACCCATTTTTTTCTATGGGTTAATAATGTTTCAATGATATTATTATAGAACTCATTTATCCTCTATGGCATAACCATGTTTCAAATAGATTTTTATAGAACCAATTTCTTTTACATGGGTTAATAATTCTTAATTGATATTTTTATAGACCCATTTATTCTCAATGGGATTACCATGATTTAAATAGATTGTTATCAAACCCATTTATTTTACATAGGTTAATTTATTTATGATAGGTATAATGGTAATTCGTATGAGTTTATGATTAAATGAAGGATTTTATGTGTTATGATTTTTTAATGGTACTGAGAAATTTTATGTGTCGTGATGTTATCAACCAATGATGAGTGGTTCCATGATAAACTATTTACTGGTGTTTTTGTGATAAACCAATGATGGGTGGTTCTATGATATCCCTCAAATTAATTGGTTATAGAATTTGACCATATGGTTATTCCATTTTTAGGAGTGATAAGAGTGAAATGAAAATGATATATCATGTACATACTTGTTTTATTTATTCTTATTATGGGTTTATAATGATATTAATGATAAATGTTGATATCACATGGATCATGATTATTTATTTTAATAATTTTTTACTTTTCCCATATTTTAATATTTAATAATCTAGTTATTTATGTCTTTGAGTTAGTTTATGATTCTCTCATTCACTGTGATTATTTCATCATTCCCTTATGCATGATTATTCTCAATAATGAGATTTAATTTTTAATTTTTTTTTAGCCTTACTCATAATCTAACCTCACTGATATTATGTTTCATTTTACCAAGGTTATAAAAAATGGTGTGATTGATTTATGTCTATAAATTATTTCAGAAAGATGATCTTAATGACCTATTGTGAAATAATAAAGGATGGGTTAAAAGGGATAACTATTCATTTGATGAATTTTTAATTGTTTATGTAGGATTTTTTCCCAATTCTATAAAAATTAAAACATAAAAGGTCTTATATAATGTAAGTGATACAATATTTAATTTTGTTGCTTTATGGTATTGATGGAAAAAAATTTGGTCACCAATATCAGTATCATGCAATGATTAATGAAGTTTTGAAATCATTTAATCCATTTGGAAATCAATAATAGGCAGTTGAGGAGTGGATTGACGTAAATCTAGGCATTTTTCTTGTTAACTTCCTTGTATTTATTTTTGTCTTATTTTCTCACTTTCTAATTTGTGTTCACTATTTCCATTACAATAAACCCCTATGTGATTTTAATAAATGTTTTTGAATGTTTTTACTACTTACAAATTTTTAAAAAACCCCAACAGATTTTTGAGTAATCACTACAATAGGAGACATGACTTATTTGAGAGTGACCCCTAGCTTATCCAATGTGAAATATCTTCGGAGAATATGAATGTATCTCATATCATTACATATGATAGGGGTGTCATTAAATTTTATCATCTTTTTTTGGGAAGAAAAATTTTCCTTAGTGAATCTTTTGATTTTTATTTTCTATATTCAATTTCAAAAAACAAATAGAAAAAATTATTTTAAAAAATGATGAATCCTCTTAGAACCTCAAATGATAATTTACGTTATTTTCATATAAAATTAAGTGAAACTATAATACTTTAACCAAATAATATTTTGAAGAACTAAATAAATAAATTAAATAAGACTTGATACCAGAACTCTTTAAATCCTTAATAAATTAATTTAAGAAGTTTCCACACCATTTCCAAGAGTATTGTTTTGACGTGCTGGCTTTTCCAACTTTTGAAAAAGATCAAACCTCAAATTCAAGGATGGAAATGATAGATCCACATATTGAGTACTATTTTAAGGTTTGATAGAAGATGTGTCTTAAAAAAACGTGAAGAATCCATCTAGATTTTTGAATATCAATCTTATAGTAAGTTTTGTGATTATTTTTTATGTTTTCGGTTTTCTAATGATTTTTTAATGAGTCAAATGATTGAACCAACTCAAGACACCCTATACTTTTCCATTTAAGACCCAAATTCTAAGATGAATTTTTTAAAGAGGGGATGTATAAGGTTGTATACCACACTCCTGACCTTGAAACACCCCCAATAGCACTTTTTAACCTTGAAGAAGAACAATATGAATTATTACAGGGAGATTGTAATTTCATGGAAGAAGTAGAATTATCATTTGACTTTGATATTATAATAACTTATTTGGATTATGTTCCTTTATTTTTTTGTATTGAGGTGGTGGATAATATTTTTATTTCATGAGGAAATAAGAGTAACATGATGTTACACCTACTACGGAACTATTAGAGCTCCCAATTGTTTCTAGAAATTTATATATGAGAGCATCTAAAGAAGAATTAGAAATGTTGGTCCTATGCACTAAGGTTAAAGAGGATGTTGATACATTTTTAAAACTAAAATAACAATTAACATTATTTAATGAATAAAAATGCAATTCACATCCATTATTTGATTTCCCACAACCTATACACACCATTCCTCAAGAATAAGAAGGAAAATTACCATGTATAATTTTCCCCTCCATCACTCTCTCAGAGGTACACTATCAAGGAGTGGGTTTGGTCTGAATCTGATCAAGGAGTATTCTAAAAATTTAAAAGAATAGAAGTTGGAATGAATAGATTATTGTAGATCTTAATAAAGAATCCATGTCTTCCACAATATTTGGGTTGATTCAATGATTGTCCAACTATGGGTAGTCTAAACACAACACAACTTGGGGGTTATCCCATGATTATCTTTTTTCCTTTTTTCATGGTTTCATTTTAATTTAATTTTTCTAATTGTTTGATTTATTATTGAAGTAAATAACCCCATAGTGCATCCATAAGGTGAATCATTATTAAAAGGCATCCAATTGAGAAATGAGGAACTATGGTATAATCATCGGGTTTTTCATGGATAAGTAGAGCTAAAATTTTTATATTGCATAATCAAAATTCCTAAAACAAATTTCGGTTCATATTGCTTTGAGATTAAATAGTATATATCTAATTTTTATCTCTATTTACAATTTTTAAGGATTTTAATGGAGCATCCAACGATATTTCACAAAGAAAAATAGGGGATTTTGTTGTATGATCCCCATTGACAAAAGATTATTCATCTTGGTATAAATAATTTCAATTTCGATATTTTAATTAAATTTATTCCTAATAAGTTATGTTGGTAATTAAATATGGTATTATTACCCTTGATGTTTGAAAAGTTGTACCTTTTTTCATGGTTGGGTTCTTAGCTTACTATTTACTAGAGAGTTGAAAATCAATTTGAACCATATTTTAAAAAAATTGAGTACCCTTAAATTTTATTTTTGTACTATGTATCATTGATTATCACACTATTTTATTGAGTTAAATTGTGAATTAATGTGTTTGTTTTCAATTAATAAATCATGCAGTTTAAAAAAAGGTTTTGAAATCTATGTGGATATATAGAAAATATGTTATTTTGAACATCAATTAACCCATCAAATGATTTGTGAACTTTAGAATTTAAAAACTATTTTGAATGAAGATATTCTCCCACCATAGGATTCAACACTCAGGGAAATGTTGAGTTTTATGTTTGGGAAATAGTGGACATAAAATCTACCTTAGCTGTTATTGAATATTGTATGTATTGAAAACCCATAATTTTTTATCAAAATTTCCTCCCTTTTAACATATTTTTAGGATCTTATCATTTTCAATAAATAATTTTTTTTGTGTTTTTAGGTTGGGAAAATTGAAATACAATGTTATAAACTGATTAAAATTTACATGATAATTTTAAGGTATTCCACTGGTTCTAAATTTTTTATAATTAAATAATTACTGATTGATGTTCTCCAATATTTTTATGGAAATAATATTTGAAAAATTGAAAACTCAGAGTGATAAGTTAGATTTTTTGGAACTTTAAATATAACTTAATTAACAGGATGCTTTAAATTAAACTTAATAAATTTCATTTGTGAAACACAACATCTCATGGATAGAACTCAATTGATATTAATACCTGTCCTTTGAAACTAGATTAAAATGGGAATTTGAGATCCAATGCTAAATCTATGAGACATTAGGCATTGAGTGTATTTAAATAAATAAATTCCATTTTTAAATTTAATAAGTTCATTTAATTGTTCATGCACAAATTCATGGTAAGTAAAAATTAAAATAAAAGTTTTTAAGTGTTAAAAATGAATTCATTTATGTTAGGGGAATGTTGAACCTAGATGAAAAAAGGGTATCTAATTAATAAAAAAATGCATTTGAGTTGTATCAAGGATGTAAAAAGTGGAAAATTAGTATGAGGATACTAGGATAGAGTAAAAAAGGCTAGTACTTTTTATTATATATTTAATTCCACTAGACTCTCAACGGTATGCACTCTTGTAATTGTAATTTAAACTAGTGTTGAAGTAGGGAAGTTTGAAGTATTTATATAGGAAGCATGAAATTTTTTTGAAATGGATAGTCCAGTTATTTTGTTTAATTATGGTGTGTATTTAAACCTAAGGAATATAATAATTTTTATAATATTTGTAACTAAATAAAATAATTTTAATTAATTTATTGTGAAATTTATTAATTGTAGGGGGTTTATGTGGCACTATTTTAATTCATTTTGATACATCTTTTGTTTGGAATTTTTTGAGTTTTTTTAAATTGGGACATAAATGATAAATTATATAATATTCTCTAAACTATGATGAAATTGTAAATCCATGAATATTTTAATCAATGTTATTTATTTTAGTGATTGATTTACTGATTTATTCTTGATTAATTTTTCATAAAATCTTTAGAAGAAATATTTTTTGAGATTTTTCAATAAAAATTTGATTTTCAAGTTTTTTTATTAGAAATATTCAAAATTTATTCTCTAATAATTCCATAATTTAAATTATTAATATGATTTTCAATTTTTTTTAAAAATGAATTCATTTTTGTGTGCTTAAATTTTAATTTGAATATTTTATTACCATTGAATTCCAAAAAAAATATAGTATGTGTGGAAAAAATTGTGAAATGTAAACTAACCATAAGGAGTGGTTAAAATTACCTCTCAAGGTAAGTATACTAAACATAACAAAAGATACCAAACCCAAAAATGTAAATCTATGGTAGTGACCGCAAGAAGGACGTGCAGATAGTTAACTGACGGCAAGATTAAAATTTGAAGTTATGACATGCCCTAAATTTTAACATTTCCCTAGTGACCACACCTCTATCCTCAAATAACTATGTTTTATAAAGAAATGGAAACCCAAAATCAATTATGTAAATAAAACTTCAATTAACCATGTATTTTAATTCCTACCCACTATGAATCATTAAACTGACTGCAATGTAAAAAAGAAGTGATGGTGAGAAGGATTTTTTAACCTACCGCGTATGATAATTTCAAGCTACCATATTTTAGGATGGTCATACTGGGAGATTATCAAGACCTGGTTCTCACATTTTAAAGAAGGTGAACTAGAGGTTTTGGTATTGGGTGAGTTAAAACCGGTCCATGTCCTTTGAGAAGAAAAACTGAGATATCCCAAAGACATGGGAGGTTGTCCAATTAAGATAATCAACTAATCTAAATCCAATGATTCCCTTGTATGTAGATCTCAAGATGGATAAGTATTATTGACTATTGATTTTTTTATGATGAAAATGTCTTTTATGGAATATTTTGATGAATCTTACTATTTACGTGAACATGATATATGGAAGATGACGAATTGGATTCAAGATCTATGGTTGTCAAGAAGAGGAACATGTGTTGATCGAATTTGTCATGAAATGTGTTTTTTCTTATTCATCAATGAATATAGAGAATCCATAACTCATTCCCCATGTTCCAATCTCAATTTTAATGATAGATTCACCCCTTTTTCTTGATCATATGCCTCAAAGATATCTCAAGCAGTGGATCTCATCTCTACCTTGATAAAAGCCTCAATAAAAAACCATTGTTTCAAAAGAGGGAATGAGTTGAGAACTTTCATCAGTCCATCATGAGTTAAATATCACCTGATTTTGTGATTAATATTCATGACTGGGATTAATTTTAGGTTCTATTGGAAAAAATAACCAGTATTTCATTATAAATATTCATCTTAATGTTAAGAAGGAAAATATAAATTGAAGAGGGTAAGAAAATTCATCAAACCAACAATGTCCACTCATTCCATGCCAACACTTTCCACACCAAGCATGGTTCGACGGAAAAAATATTTCAGTCCAAAATCCATGTTTCCATATAATTTATAAACATTTCAATTGATCATAATCTCACATTGGTCCATGAAAGGGTAATTTTCATAATCCTACCCAAAGTAATACACAAGTCCCAAAAAAATTATTTAAGATCATTGGTGGCCAAAAAATCAGAAATGGCGAAACTCATTTCCCAAAGAAGATCTTCTTTACTCAGGTTCAACATTGAATATTTTTCTCTCAATTGGAAATATAATTTTAGGTGATTATAATGTAATGATGATTATGGGAATATAAGAAAAAATGTGCAATATTTTATTCTATCAATCACAGATCTTGAACCTTCTGGGTGGAGAACATCCAAGATCAAGATCAGGGAAACTACTTGGAATGGAAAATTAGAGGGGAAGCACAATTTGTTTTAGGAGGTTAGCTGCTTTCAAAGGGACCTCACTAAAATCTAGTGAAGAGAACTCAGTAGCATATGATGTGGATATTTCACTACCTATTATTTTAGGATGTCATTTTTTCAATTATTTTTGAATAATTGTATCATCTCCTAACTCAATATTCCTTACTTCCAAAATGAGAGGAATCCATAAGTTATTGATTCACAAGACCTAGTTTTAAAACTCTCCATCTTCCACATTCTCTCATTCTATAATTTTTTACTTCTCTTTGTAAATATAATTGTGGTTTTATTTTCATCCTTTCGGTTGTGATCTCCAACCTCCATGAATGGAGAGCTGGTTTTTTAGTTCAAATCTAGTAAGTGAATCACTAATTCTACCTGGATATATGAACTCAATTTTGATCAATATTTTCTTCTTTTCACTTTGAAAACAATAATTTTTGAATTAAGAATGTGATAGCATAGCCACCCAAGTGGTATTATCATTAATTTCTCCCCACCATCATTATCTACCAATCTTCTTAGATCACTTGAGAGATTATCCAGGAGTGGTTGTGTGATTAATGATCTCACAAATATCCTTAAAATGGTAATATATTTTAGGCTCGAGTGGTCTAATTGGGTGATTCTTAACTTTTTTGAGAGTATTTATGTACTAGAAGAAATTTGATGCATAGTTGTTCATCATTTTGGTTGAGAGAGGTGTCTAGCTTGAGATATCGAGCATACACTAAGTGGTGTTCATAAATGATCTAATCCATATAAAAATCTATGATTGATAGTAGAGGAGTGGATCGACCTAGATCTGAGAATATTTCTTGCTTACTTTCGTTTCTTTCATTTTGTCTTGTTTTCTCTCTTTATAATTCATGTTCACTATTTCCATTACACAAAATCCCTCTATTATTTTTTTCACTATATTTTTATTTTTTATTTCTTCTTTAAAATTTATATAAGAACAAAAATAGTTTTGAATAATCACTATGACAGGAGACACTACTTCCTTAATATTGGCCCCAGGGTCAACTACTATTCTATCTCTAGGGAGAATATAAATATATTTTTGATCAGTTTTAATATCCTTAATTTTATTTCTTTAAACCCACTAGAATCATATCATCTAGGTATAAGGGAATTATAATAAAACTTTTATCAAAAAACACATTTTTATAGAAGCAAGGATCAACATTTCTCTGGAAAAAAACATTCTCTTCCATAAAAGCATCGAACTTTTAATTATATTAACTTCTTTTACCTAATGGATTTATTTAACCAATACAAAAATCATCTAATCTTGAAAACTAGATTGATTTCATACTCCTTGAATCCATTTTTTTCTCTATAATGTTATCCTCCTCCAATTCACCATTAAATAAATTTTTTCCCCATATATCAATTCAAGATATATTCCCTTTGAAGTGACATAACTATACACTTAGATTATTTGTTTATTAATAGTTGGAGTAAATATTTCATCTAAATCCAAACATTAAATTTTTTTAATCCCTTAAAAAATAAATTAGAATTTCAACTTTTACTATCTTCAACTTCATTGTTAAAATGATAGACCTATTTTTTATTTTATGCCTTCTTAACTAGTGTAAATTTTATGAGCTCACATGTTCTATTGACATGAAAGGAGTCCATTTACTTTTTATTTTATATATACCTTTATTCAAAAAATTGATACCTTTTACCTCTTATGGGATTAGATCCCCACCTACCATAGGGATAAAGTAGTGAAAATCAGTTCCAACCCATTTTATTGGTCAAATGACCCTAGTATATCACCTCAATTCCACATGAGGTTACACTAATTTTAGAAGTTAATATTAAATAACTATTCCCTTAGATTCCATAATTCAATATTATTCTTGTAATTCTAGCCTTTATGGATATTTAAAAACATCATTAACTTTAGAAATTCTCAAATTTCAGGTCATCCTTTTTTATCATCTCAGGTATGGTATTTTGATTCTTTAATCTCAACCAAATATCCCTCAGTATTTGGATCCTTCAATGAAATAATCTAATTAAAGATAACATTTTAGCTTCTAATGTCCTTCCATTAATCATTATCCATGATCTCAAATCCAATGTTTTAACCATCATAACCTATAAAGAAACATGCTCAGTATTTTTATTTAATCTTATCCCTTTCCTTAGGATAAACATAGATGTATGCTATACTTCAAAAAATCTGGATAGAAACATAATCTAATCATTTAGTCCACATTTCTTTAAGGATATTATATCATAGTGATTCTTAAGGACATTGATTTATGTGACAAGTGTCATAGTATAAAGCTTCAACCCAAAAGTCGTGTTGGAAATGAGAATGTAAACACTTTCCTTGACATCTCACATTCAGCATCTTTTTAATCCATCCATCCACACCATTGTTTCTATAGTATCCAAGGTAAAGTTTTTTTATAGAATTTTTCCTTTTAAACAATAAATCTATAATTATCTACTCTAATACTCACCTCCTTTATTTAACCTTAATAACTTCAAATTCATCCTATACTATTTGTCCATCATGTTGATCCATTGAATGAATTTCCAAAAAAACCTTGTATTTGTGCTTAGGGTAAAATACCCAAACCTTATATGGTGTATCATTGATAAAGGTAACATGGAAAAGTGACCCTCTATAAGAAAAAACTAAATTTAGTCCCTAAAAATTCATGTGAACTTGCTCAAACATTAGATACTTATGTATCTTTTCAGTTGTAAAAAAATCACCATCTTCTATTTCCCAAGGATTCAACTCTGACATTTTCCAAACTCTATGTAGTTGAGCTTCAATAATCCTTTATATTAAATTCATGTTCTTATCCCTAATGTTACTAAGACATAAATTAAATAAATACTCATTTTTGGATTTTTATGTTCCAGTAATCATTACACCATATGAATTTCTCATTAGATACAATGTTCCATATTTAATACCTTTAACTAATACTATAGATCACCATGTGATATTCCACATTCTATCTATAAAATTTGTGTAGAAACCCACTTCATCAAAATATTCTACCAAGATTAGGTTCTTCTATAAATCTGGTATGTATCAACCTCCCTGCAATTATGTAAAGCCTCAATTTTTAAATCAGAATTTCACATCATCCTTTCTCTTGGTCTTTGTATTTTCATTATTTATAATTTTAACTCCATAAATCCTTAAAAAAATATATTTTTTCAGGCATCCACTCCCAAAAGAAGAGTACAAAGAATCCCTAGAATCAATATTCGATGAATGTAATATTGGTATATAGAAGTAAACTAATTCCCTCCCCATTTGTGGTATATATTGAAATTGTAAAAGAAATTATTCTCGAATTGACTCTTTATACCCATGGTTTTTATTTAGGTTCCCTTTTATCCAATAATTCCATCATAGGGGTCATGGAGTAGCTGATTTTTCTTTATGGCATTCCCTATTCTCTTCATCATTCTATTAAAATTTCCATTGAATATAATGTCCTTTAACATTTGAATTGAATGTAGTTTGGGAAGGATTATATAATTCCTTCTACAATATGTCCACATTCATAATGAGATCATATAATTCAGAAAAATCTATGTTAATTTTACCACTATAGTTATTTATGGAAATAACCATCATATCCATTGATTCCATAAAGGATAAAAATAGAATTAGAGACCACGCCAAATAAGAAAACTTCACTCCTATCGGTTCCAACTAACTCAGAGTCATGTTGAAGTCACTGAGATGATCATCCATGTACTTTAATTATAAAATCATCATACTGAAAAATTATCTACATTAAAAACACTTTCTTCATGGCTGTTGTATTTTCATATATATCAGTTAGAGTTTTCATCATATGTTTAATTGTCTTCATCTCCCAAATGGTGAAGGAAAAATTTAATTCAAACACCATAAAAAATTACTCTCAGCCGTTCATATCGACCCTATCCCATTAGAATTTCTCCAATTACTCAAATTTTAGTCCCTTCAAAAAATATTGATATCTTTCTAGAATGGATAGTCTCTAATTTGAATCCTACAAAATTTGAAATCTAACACATGGAATTTTTCAATTTTAACCTTTCTTTCTTCTAATGTTATTCATTTTAAATATAACTCTCAATAAATGGAAATTTTGAAAACAATAGGTGTTATATAAAGAGTTTGTTGTCAAAACTAATTGCACTGACAATTTCTAAAACACAAGATCTGATACCACTTGTTTCACCATGAACACCATGATCTATAAGTACCTTACCAAACTATTACTTTTGGAAAAAATTCCAGAACATTTGAATAAGGAGGAACCCAAAAATTGATTTCTCCAAAAGTAATAAGACCAAGAACCCCAACCCTACACTGAATCACCACACTCCAATATAGATAGAATTTTGAAAAGAATAAGAACAAAAGGGAAAAAACACTCGCACAAAATGATACCACGTGATTTTACATGCTTTGGTACTTTCCCTACTCCATGGGATAAATAATAGTTCTTTTATTAATAAATAGAGGAGTAGCAAAAATGTAATGAGTATAGACAAGAATATACAATCAATATGAAACTTCAATATTATGATCTTTTTAAAGAGAAACTCACACAACTGTTCATAGTCATTTACTACTAGTATTTCATGCTCAACCATCAATCAAAATATGTGATCAACCATACACATAATAAAGGACACTGCCAGTTACCTATTAGTTGAACCATCCCCATAAGAAACTTTAAATGAATAATTAACTAACTTTAGGAACTCACCCTTCAACCCCCACTTTAGAACCTTAAGATTTTCTTGAGTTAAACTATTTTTAGATTCTTTCAGACATTCCACAACCCATATTCTAAATCCAATCCTTCTGAAAATGAAAGACTATAAAAAGAAACTAAAAAGTTTTTTTCACAACCAAAACCTGATAGTAGGTAGATGATGTTATGAATTTTTTCTATGGAATATGTATTCATGATTGTTTAATGATTTATTACTAATGGTTTTATGTTATTTCAATAATATCACTGT
The DNA here is from genome assembly GCA_963277665.1 of Viscum album. NCBI lineage: Eukaryota > Viridiplantae > Streptophyta > Magnoliopsida > Santalales > Viscaceae > Viscum > Viscum album. The sequence goes on from OY728157.1 coordinate 746,571,902, forward strand.
AATTGATAATAATTTGTAAATTCTTCTCTGTGTCACCATATGTAAAACCTTGAGAATAACCACCAGGTCTGATATGATGTTCCACACAACCTCAGGCATGCCTCCCAATACACAAGATTTTTTCAACTAAAAATGGTGGGAAAAGGGAATTCGGGGGAGACTATGACCTTGATACCAAGTAAACATCAAAGTATAATAATGGATGTGATAAAAAATAAAAATAATAATAAATAAGTGAACAAATCATCAGAGTAGTATCATACATAATAAATCTTAACTCATACATTAAAATTATTTCATATTAACCACCTAACTTAAATAGAATATAGGATCCCTATAGGACATGGAACAATGTGTGAATTAGAGAAACTAAATAAAACCAGTGGAGGGAATCTGGAAGGAATTCAATCCAAGAGAACTTGTATCCTCCTACTAAACCTAATCAACTATCCACTATAGGACCCTTACCCTTCACTGAATCCCTATATATGAAATTTATAAGCACTCTAAAATTCCCAAGTACGAAGTGATTATAAAACCCAATAAGATACCACCAATAGTACTTAACATAAGTTAATAACATATATTCATGATGGATATGAAGATAACCAGGTTATAGGTATACATAAAGTATTTCACACAAGCATAATACATATGTTGGGATGTTATGTGTTGGCTCTACCTTTAACTCTATTTAAGAAATAACATCACCCAATAATGTCTAACATATCCCCCTTTGAAGGGATATCCAAAAAAATACATTTGACACATACTGATGGTTGGGATAGCCCATGTGCATGTCGACATCTCATCTGACACATCCCACTCAGGGAGAGAGTCTATATATCCCAACTTGTATTATCATATACAAGAGATAGAGAAACAACACTTTCAATAAAAATAGATACAAGATGACATATCAAAAATCAGGTCACATTGAGTATGATTCACAACCATAACAAACCATATACGAGAAAACATCCAACATAGGTTCCATAGAATATAAATGCACACCTCATGTGATCAATCATCAAAAATAGGTCTCCTAAGGATTCATATGATTTCAAAACAATAATACAAATAACCTATATAAATAAACACTAATTATAAGGATAAACAACCATCACTACTACAAACATGGCCTTTATCAGCGCTAAAAATGGCCTTTATCAGCGCTAGAAAAGCGCTGATAAAGCCAGCGTAGATAAAGGGGGGGTCCCCTTTATCAGCACTCTGAAAAGCGCTGATATAGGACCCCTTTATCAGCGCTCAAAAAAAGCACTGATAAAAAGTACCCCTTTATCAGCGCTTTTTTTTAGCGCTGATAAAGGGGTTCCTATATCAGTGCTTCCTTTATCAGCGCTTCCGTTTTAGCGCTGATAAAGGACCCTTTTATCAGCGCTTTTAAAAAAGCGATGATAAAAGTTAAAAAATTAAAAAAAAATTAAAAAAAATTAAAAAAATATTGCAATCGGGGGGGTTTATAGCGCTTGAACCCCCCCCCTTTTACAGCACTTTTCGGCCCCTATAAAAACACCTCACGCACCCCACGCACCCCCCTCCACCCTTTAACAGCGCTTGCTCCAATATTCCTCATGCGCGCACACCCCTGCATCCACCAGGATTTGAACTCAAGACCTCCCCCCTGCACGCCTAAGCTCTTACCACTACTCTATTTTGATTTGCTTTCCAATTCATGATATCTCTATATATATATATTTATATATTTAGTTATATTTATTCGTATAGTAATATATATTTATATTAATATATATATATAGTTATATTATAATATATATATATATATTTATATTATAATATATATAGTAATATTAATATATATATATATAGTGGTATTAATATATATCTACATCTATATATATATATATATATTTAGTTATATTTATTCGTATAGTAATATATATTTATATTAATATATATATATATAGTTATATTAACATATATATAGTTATATTAAACATATATATAGTTATATTAACATCTATATAGTTATATTAACATATATATAGTTATATGAATATATATTTATATAGTTATATTAATATATATATAGTGATATTAATATATATATTTATGGTGATATTAATATAAATATTTATAGTAATACTAATATATATATATATGTAGTTATATTAATATATATATAGTTATTAGATTAATATATATATAGTTAGATTAATATATATATATATATAGTTAGATTAATATATATGTATAGTTAGATTAATATATAGGTATATAAATATTCATATATTGGTATTTTAAATAAAATGGATATTAGTTATTATTTAGATAAAGATAATATATTTTATATGTAAATAGGTTTAATTATTTATTTAAAAAATTTAATATTTAGGTGCGAATATATAAAAAATATGTACATATAGTTATATATATGATTATAAATAGCAGTTCATTATAAAAAAGGATGAAATTTCAAAGAAATAATATCAATATGAATGTCATACCTTGGAATAAATTCATTACCCGCCAAGAGAAGCCAATAATACCCCCTTAAACGAGTTTGAAAATCCACAAAATGTTAAAAAATCTGGGTACCCCGACAAAAAACTTAGTTTTGGAGGCCTTCTGTGCCTCTTTTTTCCTAGAAAAATGCTTGACCGGGGTTCCCCTGGACATAGTGACATAGAGCTCGTCGCAGGCTTCGATTGATATGAGGTAGAGCTCAAACGGACACCCGGATCAAAAGTTATGGCAGTTTGATGTTTGAGTTGCGTTTTCAACATATTTTGGATCTTTTTTTAATTTTTTTAATTTTTTTAGTCCTCAAATTATTATTAAATGACTATTACTCCATAATGATTATCAAAATATTAATTAAAAATATTTTTTTAATTTTTTAAGAAGTCATTTTCACTAAATATCTTATATATTAAGTATAATAAGTGTAAATGTACATTTATACTTATCTAAAATATATTTAAAAATTATATATTATATTTATATAACAATATAACTATATAAATATATTAATATATTAATATATTTTAAAAAAAAAATGAAGTCAACCCTTTATCAGCGCTAAAAAAAGCGCTGATAAAGGCCCCCCTTTATCAGCGCTACTAAACAAGCGCTGATAAAGGGGGGCCCTTTATCAGCGCTAACAAAGCGCTGATAAAGGTGGGTCCCTTTATCAGCGCTTTTTTTAGAACTGATAAAGGCACCCTTTATCAGTGCTTTTTTGAGCGCTGATAAAGGGACCCCCCCTTTATCAGGCGCTTTTTCGTTAGCACTGATAAAGGGGGGCGCTGCGAAAAACTGTTTTTGTGGTAGTGCATAGTTACAAGAAAATATGATAAGGGTCAACATCTACATCAAGCACCACTCTGAATCTGAGAATCATTCACAATCCAAATTATTTAGAATTCTAGTTTCAAATATCCATAAAAAAAACACACCCAATAATTTATGACAAGGTCAACATAATCGAGGGGATCCGCATCTGATAAAAATTAGGGTTCAAACATTACGCATATCCCAATTCCCTAAATTTGAGTACCATTTCCATATATCATAAAAAATTATCTTGTAAGACCATGTAAAAACTATGAGAACCAATCAATTACATCAAGGATCTAGACTAATTTGATCATGGAGAATATAATAGGATTATTCTATATCAAGAGCGAACTTATCAAATTGTAATCACAGGATCGAACCATTGTTTGAGTGTCAAACAGGTGAGATGGAAGGGAAAGAAATCACTCTAAAATACTGAGAGAGGGTTTCTAGGTTGTTAGAAATAAAATAGGGATAGAGAGAATGAGATAAATAGATAAGATGTTAGGTTTTAAAATAATACCTATAAACTCTTCAACCTCACTAGGATTCAAAAGATTTTACTAGTGAGATGATGGTAGCTGGGAAGATTTAATTCTACTCAAGATCCCCACCGGCTAGCCAATAGTCTCCACTAGCTAGTTGGTGGTTCCTTGGAAGAATTTACTCTACCTATAAACCTCACCAGTTGGTCAGTGTGATTTTTATAGCTTCACATTCAATAACACAATCCACCAACATATCCTTTTTTGTTATATCCTTCTAAATACCTCTAACCCACCTCAAGTTACTTTAAAACACTAGTGAAGAAAACGTGATTTACATTGGTTATTTTTTATTTTTTATGTCAGTTTTTGGCCGACGTTATAAGGGGAGACGTTATAAATATTTTTTTTTACATCAGTTCTTTTAAAACCAATGTAAAAAACATAAATCTGAATTTTTTTTCACATCAGTTCCAGACAAAATGATGTGGATAACGCTTTGGAGTCGTGATTTATTACGACAGTTTTTAAATAACCAATGTGGTATAAAGTTTATTATGTCAGTTATGTAATAATCGATGTAATAAACTGTTCCTTAGAAGCATTTTTTTCATCGTTTATTAAAAAACCAACGTGAAAAACAAGTTTATTATATTACTTATTTTCATAACTGGCGTGATAAACTAGTCTGAGAAGTATTTTTTTCACATCAGTTATTGTTTAACCGATGTGAAAACATATATAATACGTCAATTATTAAATAATAGATGTAAAAAACCATTCACATGCATTTATTATGTTGGTTATAAAATAACCAACATAGAAACCACTTCGCGAAGCGTTTTTACGTCAGTTAATATTTAACTAGTGTAAAAACATATATACTACATTGGTTACTTAATAAATGATGTAATAAACCATCCTCATGCATTTATTACATCGTTTATAAAATAACCGACATAAAAACAAATTTTTTTAATAAAATCGTTCAACCATTACTATGCTTTATCAAAGAAGACCTGAAACAAGTAGAAAACAGACCAAAACCAAACCAAACCCAGACCAGAATACATACCAGAAAAACATCATAACTACACCAAAACAAGAAGAACCAAAGAAAAATTTAACATTCACGTACATAACATTCAAAACTTACAATGTCAACCAAACAAACTAAAACCCCTTGGACAACCCCTACCACCATGAACAGTCCCCCCCATTAGACAGCCCCCCACCCCCCAAGACACACTCCCACCCCTCGGGACACCTCCCCTAAGGATAGACCCCACCCCCTTGGACACCCCCTACCCCCTTGGACACCGTCCCACCCCCGGGACCCCCCCACACCCTGTAAACCCTCCCACCCATTGGACACCACCCCACCCAACTGGATAGCCCTCCCCCCACACACCCCCTGGACACCCTCCTACCCCCCTAGACACCCCCACCCTTTAGACATCCCCCCACCCCCTGGAACACCCCCCACCCCCTAGACACCCTACAACCACCCTAGACACCATCGCCCACTTGGACAGCCCCCCACCCCGTGGACACCCCCCCCCCCACCCCCTTGGACATTGTCCCACCCCCTGGACACCCCACCCCCACACCCTGGACACCCTCCCACCCCCTGGACCCCCCCACCCCCATGGACACCCACCCACCCCCTAGACACCCCCTGGACAGCCCCCCACCCCCTGGGTTTCCCCCACACCCCACCCTCTGGACCGCCCCCACCCATTGTACACCCTCCTACCCCCTCAAGAACCCCCACCCCCTTGGACATCCCCCACCCCCAGGATACCCTCCCACCCCCTGGACACCCCCCCCCCCCCAAACACCCCCACCCTCTAGACACCCCCTACCCCTTGGACAGCCCCTGCCCCCTGGACACCTTCCCACCCCTCTTAACACCCCACCCCCTGAATAGCCCCTCCACCCCCTGGACAGCCACCCACCCCCTGAACACCCTCCCACCCCTGGACCCCCCCCCACCCACACACCCACCCTCCACCACCCCCTGGACAACCCCCACCCCCTAGACACCACCCCCACCCCCCCCCCCCCATACACCCCCCAACCCACTGAACACCCTCCCACCCCCATAAACACCACCCCACCACAGTGGACAGCCCCCCTGGACACTCTCCCACCCCCTGGACACCCCCACACTCCTAGACAACCCCCCACCCACTGGACACCACCCCCTAGACACCCCCCCCCTCACCCTTGTACATCCCCCACCCCCTGGACACCCTCCCACCCCCCCCCACCCACCCCCTAGACCTCAACCCACCCCACTGGACAACCCTCCACCCCCTGGACACCCTCCCACCCCCTAATCCCTTGGACACCCCCCCCCAAGACAACACCCACCCCCAAGGACATCCCCCACCCCTGTACACCCCCTACCCCTTGGACAGTCTCCCACCCATGTACATCCCCCCACGACCTAGACACCACGCCACCTCACTGGATAGCCCCCCCCCCCCCCACCCCTAGACACCCCCCCCCCCCACCTCCCTACACCCTTGGACACCCTCCCACCCCCTAAACACCCCCCATGAACATCCCCCCCACCCCCCCACCCCACCCCCCACTCCCCTGGACACCCCCCATGAAACCATTACTATGCTCTTCCAAAATATGAAACAAGTAGAAACTAGACCAAAAGTATACCAAAACCAGACCAGAATCCATACCAGAAAAACATAAGAACAAGACTAAAACAAGAATAACCAGAGCAAAAATAAACATTAACATTTGTAAAATTCAAAACATACAATGTCAACTAAAAAAACCTAAGTCCAACCAAAAAAACTACCAAATACACAATTATAATTAAAATATTCAAAATTACATTTTACACTTCAAAAAAACTAAAATCTAATCAATCCTTTAAAATACTTTGAACATTCCACTTATAAGTATTTGACCTCTTGAGCACTATAGATTTGAGGGTCATCAAATAGCTACAAAATAAAAGGATATTAGATAACATGTATAATGAATAAATCAAATGAAATATTATGGAAAAGTTTTTAAAGAAATCTTACCAGGTCAAAATTCACAGGTGTTCCAATTGTAATCATTTCATACATAAATCTTAACATATAATATCGGAATTCGATGACGACTTGTTGTTCATGAAAATTATGTTTAAATGAGTTTCAATTCAAAATATCATTTTTATGTAATACATCAAAAATTAAAAATTATAAATGGATATTTACCTTTACTTTTACATATTTTATCTTGACACTCTTTTTCTTTGTGTTTTTTTTAAAGTATCCCCATTACCTGTTAGAAAATAATACGAATGGGATAAATTTAAAATTCATTATAATATAAAAAAATATTAATAAATTGATGCTTAGTTTTCTAACATATTCTTAAAACTTCCCCACAAATTTCCATGGAGAGAGCATATCCAGTAAAGTGTTTTCTCCCTTGGAAAAAAACTTTTAACATCCAATTATCACTAATATAAAAGAAAATTTAATGTTAGTGGTTGTTTATGTTAAAATATAATGAACACTTTTCCAAATATATGTTTCATACCTCTCACAAAAATGCATCATCCAACAATACGTGATTATATTTTATTCAAATCATTCATTAATATAAATTTTTATTTGTTCCTTATCCAATGCATGTGATTCAAGGGAAGTAAAATGTGTGTCGATGAATCCATATATAGTTGTCCTCTCATTATTCTCACACATATTATAAAGATACCTAATACAAAACAGACATGAGTATACATTTTTAATAAATATAACATAGGGAATAGTGCTAAGACATACATGGAAAAAAATCTACACCACGTTGATGCCCAACCTATCTCTAGTAACAGGCTCTATGATATCATTTTTCACAATTACCACATTTATTGAACGTCCAAAAACATTATCTTCCATTTGAAACTCAAAATGATCCGCCAAGAAATTTGAATATCTTGACAGTATTTCAAGACTACTAGAATCTATATTTGATGTCACAGCCATTTGTCTTTGTTGTTGTCTATAAATTATTTCTTTACCTTTAAAGTATTCCTGTAAAAAAATAGAAAAATATATTAGTTTCCAAATTTTAAAACAACTTTTATTAAAAGGAAAATAAAATATATGACATACATACCTCTATGGTAAGGAGTTTCATAAGTCTAGATGCCCAAACTAAAAAGTGGTCAATTTTATGTCCAATTGTTGTCACCTTATCTGTAGTTAATGGTACTCAAGTTGATCTATCTATAATATCTTGTACAGTGACCCTATGATGCTCTTCCTCTAACTGTTAATGATGAACTATATCTTCTATAAAATATAATAGTCCATATGAAACTATATGATGGTTAGGATCATCAACATACAACTCACAATAAGTAGAAAGTTGTGGAAGAGGAGTAGGATAAAAAATGGGGTCCTCAGGCTGAGGTGGGGGAGTGGGAGCTATTGGTAGAGGTGGAGGATAAATAATGGGGTTAGTAGGGGGAGGTGGGGGAGTGGGAGCTGCAGCCTGAAATTTTCTTTACATGTATTCAAACATAGACTGTACTGATGCTCTAATCTTTTCTCCCATATTTGCATTAATATTATTAACTTCAGCCTCCAAGGATTCTATTTTTTATAAACACTCTCAATAGAATAATTTGAAGAACGTGGAAACACTTGTCTTACTGATACACCTGTCAGATATCTTCGTACACGACCGAGGTGTTAGGGATTTCCCAATGATGCAAATAAAATATCTTGTCTCCCAGCAGCTATAAATACCCCCTGTGAGATATTCTCCTCAAGAGAATCCAGTATTAATTAATTGAACATTTCTATTATGATTAAAATTATAAAAATAATATAATTAACATAAATAAATAAAATAAATATCTTACAATCCTCTTAGCTATGATTCTCGATTCTTCTGAAAGATATTTCCCTTTTTATCCCATCTGAGCTCTCTTCCATTTTTCATGTCTAGATAGAGGGGATGGAGGGGAAACCTCTCCAGATATTGAAGACTCATCTCTCGGTTTTTGTAATTTTTCCTCTATCATTTACTCTTCCAAAAACGTATACCCTCCCTAAGATAAAATATGAGGGTATTTATTTTTAGATTGTATCTCTTGATGATATTTCCTTGTTTTCTATAAATTAAGAATAAGAAATTATTAACAAAACATTAATAAGATCATTTATATAAGAAAGATTATAAAATTTTACATTTCCCTTACCAAAAATGAATCTTTTCTTCTAAATTCAAAAAATTGTATCCATATGTCTTCATCTATGAAAGTATATATATTACAGGGATTGTCATGATTCCTATAACCAAAAATGAAATCAGATGTGAGGGTTGATTTCAAATCTCTCTATATTATTGCAGCCATTGATAAACATTTCTTCCAGACTCCTCCAGTGTCAGGAATATCAAATTTCATCTGATAAAGAAGTGGTAAAAATATTATAATAGAAACATTTAAAGATTAGACAAACAATAGAAAAATATCTTACCAAAATCATCTCCCAAAATTGAGATATTATCGCTTTGTCCACACTTCTCCAATCATTATTCAAAATGGTTACTTTTCTTTTACCCTGAGTTGATAAAAAAATATTAAAATGTTTTGCATTTTCACCTCTAGGAATATCATTCTCATCAAACTCAATGAGTATCCTCTCATCCTGGCTATGGGAAAGTGATAATTTTGTTAAACATGTGCATCCACGTTTACCAACTCTTGAACTCTTGTTTGTCATTATAGGAGCACATGAGGAAGATTGGGTAACATCAAGAGGAGTGTGTGAATGTTCCTCCCCATTGGTATGATCATGATGCTCATCTCCATAATCATGTGGTTGATCAACTAATTGATCTATAATTATCCTTCAAATCAAAAAAGAAGACATTATTTCACAAATATACAAATTCAAATATTACAATTCTAATGTAAAAAAAATGGAAAACTGAACTAAGTTACATAATAGTAAACATGGTAAATATGGTAAGAATGTTAAACAATGGTAAACATCGTAAAAATAGTAAACATGTTAGTGTAATTTTCATTCAACAAAATCAATAAATATATAAGTTACAAAAGGTTAAACTATGGTAAACTATGGTAAACTATGATAAACATGGTAAACATGGTCAACATGGTAAAGTAATTTTCATTCAACAAAATCTACAGATATATAAGTTACATAATGGTAAACATGATAAATTAAAATAAACAAAAATTTCAAACATTTTATGAAAATAATAAGTGTAAACAAGAAATAAACATATGTTACCTATAATGTTGGGAATGTAAAAATGGATTATTTTCCCAAATTTCTTATTCATGATCGTTTATTTTGTCAAAAACCATGTCTCCAACATGATCATCGTTATTTTCTGCTAATCTTTCCATTGAAGTAGTGATATCACATAAATCAGCATCTCAATCAATTTGATCCTCACCAACATATTGGTTTCCCTTGTAAAACAATAGACCACTACATGTCTGATTGATTAACTACATAGAAAATCTGTTTTTCATGTGTTTCCATTATAAAATAATTTATTCTATATTCCAATCTATTCAGATTAACAACTGTCATTCCAAATTCATCGTATTTGATACTGTTGTTACCGATAAACCATTTATAATTAAAAATAGGAACTTTAATTTTAAATTAATCAAACTCCTATGTTTCTTCAATGACTCCATAATATGCACTTGATGTAGAAATTGGGTTTTTGTCTTTATAACTTGAAAAATTCATTTCTTCTGCAAACACCAGTACACCACTATTCTAAACTGTACTTCTATTGTCCTAAGTTTTCGAATGAAATTTATATCCATTAATGACATACCCAGACCATGTTATCACATTTAAACTTGGACTACCCACTAACCATTTTAATGTCTCTGATACATATGATCTACCTAGAAATGTCTTTTTAAACCATGGAAATAAAATTTGTTGTTCTCATTAAAAATCCACATTTCTTTCTTCTTTGGATGACATTTTTTCAACTCATTAATATTCAATGTGATATATGGTTGAGAATCATCTATGTTATTCAAGATTTATAATTCTACCTTCTTTATCTATTCAGCTGAAAATTATTTGACTTTCAAGCCATGAATCCCCTTTCCTTCATTATTAACTTGTTCATGAAGAGATGGTGGAAAACCTATGTGCTCCACCATATCCAAGTAACTCATACAAAACTCTGAAACCTCCTTAGAAATATACTTTTCAATAAAGGAGGATTCAGGTCAATATGGATTCTTAACATACCCCTATAATATTTTCATATAACTTTTAAAAGGATACATCTAATGAAGATTTACAGGTACACAAAGCTTTATTTCTTGAACCAGATGAACCATTAAATTCACCATTATATTAATAAAATATGTAGGAAAAAACATTTCCACTTGACAAAGTATAGAAATTGCATCCTTTTCCAAAATATTCAAAGAATTCACATCAACCACCTTATTACAAATTGAATTGAAAAAATAACATGACTTCATTATAGAATTTCTGACATGGATGGGAAATATTCCACGCAATGCAACTGGTAGAAGTTATTGCACCATGACGTGAAAATCTTGAGATTTTATACCTATCAACTTCAAATCATTCAAAGAGACAAAAAAAATTACATTTTAAGAATAACCTTGAGGCACTTTGATGTCATGAAGACACTAAAAAAATCTAATTTTCACCCTATTGGATAATGTATGACAATTATGGGGAATAAATGTTCTTCTTCCATTATGAATGGGATCTAACTGCAAATTTATTCCCATTTATAGTAAGTCTAATCTTGTATTCAACTCATCTTTAGTCTTTCATTTAATATCTAACAATGTTCCAATAAAACTGTTCCATATATTCTTCACCACGTGCATGGCATCAATATTATGTTTCACTTCATGAAATCCCCAATATTGTTTCTCAAAAAATATTGACCTTTTCTTCCAAATATGTCTATCATTACCATATTTGTGTGTCTTTCCCAATGTCACATCAAGGTTTTTCTCCCTATCAAAATACACATCAGGAGATAATGGTTTTGGAGCAATATCAAATTCTTATGGGCCATTGAATTCCTTTTTTAGTCTTCTACAAGAGTGATCCATAGGCAAAAACATTAGATGAACCATATATACTATTTTTCTTCTATGATGTAATTGACTATATGAAGATTTTTTTGCAAATTGGACATGCTTTATGCCCCTTAACACTATACCCAGAAAAATTTCCATATACTGGGAAGTCATTTATAGTGAACATAAGAATTTCATGCATTTGAAAATAAACCATTTTATAAGAATCATACACCATAATACCATCCTCCCAAAAAAGTTTCAAATCATAAATCAATAGTGGAAGGAAAACATCAATATCATTTCTAGGATGCTTCGGACCAGAGATCAATATACTCAACATGACATATTTTTGCTTAATACAAAAGTCAGGGGAGAGGTTTTAAATTAACAATAAAACAGTCCATGAACTATGTGTGTTACTGAGGGTTCGGTAGGGATTCATTCCATATATGCAAAACCCAAGTCAGAGATTTCTAATTTCATTTCCAAAAATAGGATACTTCTCATCAATTTTCTTCCATTGTGGACAATCATCTTGATAACGTATTTTTCCATCACAAATCCACTAATCAGCATTCCATCTTAACCTTTGTGCATCATGTGAATTAGAAAATAAACCTTTCAAACAATGAATTATAGGAAGACACCAAAATACCTTGGGAGGGATCTCTATAATCTCTACATCAGCCTATGATTTTTCTTTCAACATATACTGTGATGTCCCACATTTAGAACACTCTGATAAAAATTCATTTTCCTTTATATATATTAGATAGTCATTCAAATAGGAATGTATTTTCTTATATCCCAATCCAATCAAGAATAATATTTTTTGGCCTTATAATGTGAATCTGGAAGATCGTTGTCTTTTGAAAGAATTTCTTTCAATAATTATAGTAGCTCTGTAAAACTTCTTTCACTCCATCCATGTTTTTCCTTCAGGTTAATCAATCTTAACACTGCCAAAAATCATAAATTCCATAAAACCAAGATGCAATGGTTTTTCAGCATCACCATATAGACATGAAACTATTGATTACATCTCAATATGTTTTGCTGCAATATCACGAATCATTTCTTCAATTCCATCAGAGTTACTATCTTTCAAATCATCATTATTAATAGATCTAACATTCTGTTCAATTTCACCATTACAAATCCAAGGGGTGTAACTTGAATTAAAACCATGACAAATCAGAGGATATTTTATCTCTCTACTTTTCAACTTCTTCATATTCAAACATTTCAGGCATGGACAGAAACAAATACTATATCTTGGAACATTTCGTTTAGAAAATTCCAAAAAGGTATCAACACCTTCCTCATATTCAGTACTCATTCGATGTGTTGTAATCCAACATCGACTCATTATTACCTATAAAAAATATCAAAATTATACATCTTGTTAAGATAATCCAATTTTATATTTATATGAAAAATATCATAATTTTAATGTAAAAAAATTCTGAAATATAAAAAAAAAATATGCGTATTTGAAAAAGATATGCATTAAAATAATTTTAAAAAGAAAATATTATTAGATATAATAGTTTTAAATTCATCTTGGATCCTTTCTTATTAAGGTACACAATGAATACATCCTGGTGAAACTGGATACCAAATTAATCATTCTATAAACAAGAAATATGAAGTATAAATATTAAAATATGTATACATTCACTATTGAAAATTACACCTATCCTGATGATTTGAAACCATTGTGATTTCCCCTAAAACTGATGGGATAGAATATCGCAATGGTTTCACACACCGTTGGAATGATTTTCATTGTAATAGATCTATACCAATGGTTCTACAAGAACCATTGATATAGACTTCCTGAAGTTAATATATGCCAACAGTTTCAACGAAACCATTGAGATATATATATATACCAATGGTTCAAGAACTGTAGGTATACATGTTGTCCAGTATATAATCTATTCTAATGGTATTCTAGAAATTGTTGGGATATATGTATAAAACGGTTCAAGAATCATTGGCATACACTCTCTAGTATCTAATTTATTACAATGGGTGGTGGAGGTTGTCTAGGGCGGTGGGGGGCTGTCCATGGGGGTGGGGTGTCCAGGGGGTGTCTAGGGGGTGGGGGTTGTCTGGGGGTGGGGGTGTCCATGGGGGTGGGGGTGTCTAGGGGGGTGGGGTTTTTAGAGGGGTGGGGGATGTCCAGGTGGGGGTCCAAGGGGTGGGGGTGTCCACAGGGATGGGGGTGGTGTCCAGGGGGTGAGGGGGTTGTCCATGGGGGTCGGGGTGTCCAGGGTGTGGGAGTGTTCTGAGGGGTGAGGGGGTTGTCCAGCCCCCTACCCCCGTGGACATCCCCCCACCCCCAGGACACCCCCAACCCTTGAGCACCCCCACCCTATCAACATCCCCCCAACCCCCTAGACACCCCCCCCCCCCGAACACCCCCCACCCCCTATACACCCCCACCCCAATGGAAAGCCCCACCAACCCCCTGAAATCCCCTCACACACACCCCTGGGACACCCCCTACCCCTTCGATAGCCCCCTCAACCCCCTGGACACCCCAACCCCCTTGGACAGCCCCCTCACCCCCTAGACACCCCCACCCCCTTGGACAACCCTGGACACCCAACCTGCTTAGACAGCCCCCCCCCCAGACACCCCCACCCCCATGGACACCCCCCACCCCCTAGACACCCCCTACAACCTTGTACAGCCCCCTCACCCCACTGGACACCCCCTAGACACCCTTACCCCCTTGGAAATCACCCTCACCCCATGGACACCACCACCCCCTTGAACATCCCCCCACCCCTGGACAGATCCCCACCCCTCTAGACTCCCCCCCTCCCTTGGACACCCCCACCCCTGGACAACCCCTACCCCCTTTGACAACCCCCTCACCCCCAAGACACCACCCCCGCCCCCTGGACACCCCCTACCCCCTTGAACAGCCCCCTCACCATCTAAGACACCACCACCTCCCTGGACACCCCTACCCTCTTAGACAACCCCTTAACCCCTAGACACCCCCCCCCCACCTCACCCCCTTGGACACCCCCTACCCCATTGGATAGCCCCCTCACCCCCCTAGACGCCCCCCTCCCAACCCCATTTGATACCCCCTAGACAACCCCACCATCTTAGACAGCCCCACCCCTAGACACCCCAACCCCCTGGACAGCTCCCCCGCCCAATGTACATCGCCCACCCCATTGACACCCCCACCCCCATGGACACCCCCCAACACCCGACATCCCCCCCCCAACCCCTAGACACCCCCACCCACTATACACCCCTTACACACTTGGACACCACCCCCCCCCCCCCCACCCCTTGGACACCCCTACCCCCTTGGAAAGCCCCCTCACCCTCTAGAAATCACCCACCCCCCCCCCCCCACCCCCTTGGACACCACCACCCCCTTTGACAGCCCCCCAACCCCTGGACACCCCCCACCCCCTGGACACCCCCCACCCCTGGACACCCCCTACCCCCTTGAAAATCCCCCTCACCAAAAGGACACCCCCCCCCCCCCCACCCCCACCCCCCCCCCTGGACACCCCTACCCCCTTGGATAGCCACCTCACCCCCTGGACACCCCCTCCCCCCTTGGACACACCTGGACACCCCCACCCCCTTGGAAAGCCCCCCCCCCCCCACCCCCCTGGACACCCGCCCACCCCACCCCACCGCACACACACACACACATGAAAGTAAAAAAACACACACACATGATACATGATAGAACACACGAAAATTGTAAACTAGAAAGATATAACTTCCATGGATTATTTTACCAGAAAATAATTTAGCATGGCATAAAAGAACACTATGACACTTACCACGATTACAAGAACAAATATAGAAAAATAACATATAAAAACTTTAGTTTAGGGCATCTCAAAAAAATAAGAAATTAAACTGAGGCGTATGAGGCTTACTTTAGTGTTGTCAGTCGACCTGATAGATCTAGCAATAATAAAGATGATGAATGATGTTGGAAAAATGAGGTTGGAGGGAACTAATTTGAAAAATAATTTCTAGGTTTTCCATGTGAGAGAGACGAGTCATAGGTCGCTCGATCTAAGAAAACAGAATGACCAAATATGGGGTGTAATAAATCATTTAAAAGATTTATCACATCGGTTATTTAACAACTAACATGATAAACTATTTTTTTAATGTTTATAACGTCAATTATTTAATAACTGGTGTAGAAAATCCTTTATCACTTCAGTTATAAAATAAATGATGTGATAAATAGCATTTTATCACGTCGGTTATTTTATAAACAACGTGATAAATCACCTAGATTTTATTTATGATGTTGATTATAAAATAACTGATGTGATAAAGTGCCCAGATTCGATCTTTCACATCAGTTATAAATTAACCGACATGATAAATCTAATCTCGGTATTTTTTACATCGATTATTTTATAACCGACGTAAAAAATTAATTATTGTGATTTATCACATAGGTTATTTTATAACCGATGTGATAAACCAATTTTTCCAGATTTGCATGTCAGTTATATAGAAACTACGTGAAGAACTCCGACGTGTTAAATATTTTTTTCTCTAGTGAAACTTTCTCAAAATATGGATAAATTTTGAAAAGTGTCATAACTCAAATAGAAGTTGTCACAATTCTCCCCCTATTATGACATCACATCTGTAAGAATTATCCCTTGAGGTTTACTTAAATAACTTAGGTTGCTATGCTTTATTTTTTTTCTGGATCTTATGTCTCTTCATGAATATGCATGTTATTTCATTAAACCTAAAAAATAGGAAAATAATAACAACAAAACACCTTCACACTTCTGTCCAAAATTTGAATGATTTGTTCCAAAAAATATGAATATTGTACCAACTTAACATCCTTAAAGTCGAGAACATGCATAGGATTGGGATCATGCCCCAGAATCTAGGTCATGTGGAACACATTGTGCATACCTTAGTACTATCGAAGAAGATCGAATCAATAGACCACTTTACTAATGTGTTCAATGATCTCGAATGGCCCAACATACCATATTTCCAAACTTAATTTTTTCTTCAAACATCAATGCTCACCCATAAAAACACATTATCACCCACAGTGAACTCTAAGGGTCGTATCCTTTAGTCATCATTATATTATGCTTGTTATATGTTGTAATCAATCATTATTGAATCAGATTAATCCACTCTAAGGTCTCTTATACCACACTCGTCCATACAACTCAAGATTCACCATACTCATGCGAGCATAATGGTGAATGACATGGTTTCCTATATAGATCTCTAAATGGGTCCATCTGAATATAAGACTAGAAACTACTATTGTAGGTGAGCTCCACTAGAGCTAAGACATCATCCTAATATCCACCAAAATTGTAACAACCTGAAATTTTATCAATGGAAATTATATTCCTATAATTATTCCATATAGTAAAAATCACATAAATTCACATAGGAGACACAATATAAACATTATAAATGAATAATGAATGGAATCAGAGGTATTTCTATTAGGTAAGGAACCTATACAAATGGAATTATAACTTGGAATTTGGAATAGTAATGCGACCATTTGGAATACTAATACGACTAGTAGAATGGTAACCTCACTTATCAAATTATAAATAAAATTTAGGTATCCTATGAATGAAAATAGGATATATTTATTTTATGGAATAATTAAATAAATGTTTTAATAATTATAAATTAAGTGTTGGTATTTTTGTAAGTCATCCATATTTAATTAAAATTTTATAATTAATATAATTATTTACAATAAAATTCATCTCCATAAAATATATTCATAAATAAATATTTTTTTATTATATGATTATAATATAATTTCATGATACCTTAATTAATTTTTTATAGTGTTATAAAATCAGTTATAATTTTAAAATCTATATTTTTCGGGAAAATGATGATTTAAAATAAAAATTAAATTTATCAATTTAGAAACTTATTTTCATAAATATAGTTTATTTTTGAATTCTACATTTTGAAAATTTGTTAGGGTGAATTGTTGTGATTTTTCTTAAATAGTGGAATTTTTGTAAATAGTGAAATAGGGTAATTTGTGGTATTTAACAAATACATGAATTATTGAGCCATAGAAGATGTATGGATGATGTAATAACATGATTTTGAAATCCTTGTAATTATTTTAATATATTTAGTGTTAAGTTTCAAACTATTCTTAGCCTTGATCTAAAATAATAATATAAGGAATAAAATAATAATAAAAACTCCTCTCCTCCACTATAAATTCCACCCCTCACCACCTCTTCTCCTCACACATCTAAATATTTAATCTATTAAAATTTCTAAAAAATAAAATTTCCAAGGACATACCCCACATCCTAGATCCATTAGTCTCAAAAATTACCAAAAAACAATCTCTCTAAGGAGGTTCTTAAGGAGAATAATTCAAGCAGTAAAATCCTCTTTCTTTTATTTTAATTTCTTTTCATTTTTCTCTTATATTATTATTATATTAATATATACCCTTATCCAAGTGGAATTATAACTCTAGTATCTTATATAAACTATAATTTTATTATTCTAATGGAATAATATATCATCAAAACTCTTCTCCTCTCCATTTTATTCTAAAAATGGAAACGTCGTCTGGGTAGTGTTGTTTTATCACCTTCAAGGATGAGAATTTATCATTTTCCTTTGCCTCCTTAAATTATGGTCATAAAACCATTATAATGGTTGAAAAAAAATCTCAAATTTTATGTGATAACCTTTTTTATGTTCTGGACCTAACATATATACATAATACTAAATTATAAAACAAAACGAGTTCATTGTGATTCAAAATTGCCAAAATTAACACAAATGATTATCATTAACATTTATCTAATGAATCATCATAATATCAAGAAAAAAATAATATATAAGACCAATTAAACTTATATAATTTTATTAAAAACATATAATATCAATTCTATAGTATTACACCCATTTTACATGATCTTCCATACATTTATACGGGTGAACCAACCATGAAAACCAAAAAAACTGACACACCAAAATGATGAAATTAAACACTATAACTCATAAAAATAAAAATAATTGAATATAATAAAATTATAATAAATAAAATAAATTTTTAATAGGTTATTTATTTATTAATTAATGAATATAATTTTATTATTCAAGATATTAAAGTGAATAAGGAATTCGGACATAAGGTAAGGGGATTCTCGAACACGATTCCTTTCTTTGGGTTATTCTGTCTTCCAAGGTATGAATGTTAATAATATGTTCTTAAAATGTAGTTAACCATTTATTTTTTAGGATATCCATGTTTCTTATTGGATTTTATAATAAATTCAAATATTTTTCAAAAATAACTCTTCTTTCTAAAAACAAATCTTTTACTTATCTTGAGATTGTTTATTCTTTACATAAGATAAATTATTAATATACCAAGTATGTCATTAAATTTTTGTTTTAGGAACCCCCAAGTTTATTCATGAATGTATGCTTTATTAAATTCCCAGGAAACCCATTTCATTTCCATTGGTTATTTTGTGGTAAATTTTGTTATAAATTTTATGTGGAATGTATGATTATGAAAATGTTAGGATGTGACGGATGCACCAGGAATTATATAGAACTCCAATGCATTTGGTAGTGTGATTTATCACATGAGATAATTTGAAATATGTTTGAACATGGTTCTATATATTTTCACAATGATGATTTTAGGATTATAAACCTATATTATCTGTGAACAAGATGTTGTCTTTGTTCACAACTATGTGTGGTGTTTGACCACTAAGACATGATGTTCATTTTTATGCATTTACACATTCTACACCTTTATCTAATGATTCCTCTAATAATTATGATGATGACACCATGCTTATATTATGATGATGATTATTCTCACCCATGTTATATTGTTTCATGTTCGTATCTATCCTCTTACAAGGATTTTATATTACCCATTTCTTTGATGTGTATCATTAGGTGATTAATTTTACTAAGGATAACACAAGGTCCACAAAGAATCAAGAGAATAAATAATTAAATAATGCTTATGTTTTATTATGTAATTGTTCTGTTTGGTCCTAATTTTCCCAATACACTGAACCTTTAGATCCGGGTTTGGTAACACTATTGTATTTTTTATCTTTAAAATGATGTAATAGTAATATAGGAAAATTATGGTTCATATAGTTGGTATCATAGCATGGTTTAGTTAATTTAAAAATTAGGATTAGATAAAATATTTGTAACCCCTTAATATGAGACTACATATATGAAATCACCCAATAATAGTTTTTTTAGAAATATGATAAACATAGGGATCCCATAGGATATTCTTTTAAAGTTAATTACACAAAGTAATAATTTATTTATTGATAACTTATTAACTAATGTTTTGTTCCAACATTTTATATTTTATAAAATGGTGGTAACTAGTAGAAACTAGTCAAAAAATATGTGTGGGGGACAATGCTATGAATTCTCGAATGACATCCCCAATTATATGGGAGGTGGAGTTCAAATTTCATTGCGATTCTTACCCAGTTTTCTTAGTATATGAACAATAAACTAAATAATGTGGAAGATCCACCTTCATAGAAGTGGTAGAAACTGGCAATCAAGTCTTTTATGTGGCAATTACCACCAATGTTTAGTGGATATTCTGATCCACTAGTCACGGAATAGTTTTTCAACTCGTTAGAGAATATCTTTTCTTTGATTAACTATTCTAAGAAAGGGAACTTTACTCTATTCATTTACCATTTGGATGGAAAGACTGATCAATGGTGGGAGTTCAGTCAGAACACCAATCCAAGTCAAAAAAAATTAAGATAAGGAGTGGGAAAATTTTAATAAAATATTTTATAACATATATTTCCTTCAAACTCTTAATTAAAAAATAGAGATAGTTTTTGTAGATCTAAAGCAAAAAAGAAGGTGAATATGGCATGTATTAAGAAGAAAATTTCACAAGGCTTTCAAGGTATGCATCCGGTTTTATTATCAATAATGATATAAAAATTGATAGATTCTTTCATGGTTTAAAACCACAACTTCGATAAGATCTAGATATTAGATACATTGGGAGTTATGAAAAATTTATTTTATATGATATCAAAGTGGAGATGGAGTTTGGAGAATAGTCCCATGATTGTGGATATATGAAACAAAATATAGAGTTTCAAGATGGGGGGTCAAATGAAAAAGTTGTAAATAAAACTCAATCACTAACATATCTTAAAATGTGGGAAGAAGCATCATGGGAATTACATCAAAGGGATGGGGAAATGCTTCATATGTGGTAGAAAAGGATGCTAATCCCATGAATTTTGAATAGATTTGGGGAGAAAGACAATGTGGTCGAGGAAATAATACCACCGCACAAGGTTCAATGCTTTAACTATAGGGAGAAAGGTCACTATGCAAGCAAGTGCACTAAACCCTGAGTCCTTGAGGGTAATCGGCGTTAGTAGCCACCAAAGACAAAGGAGAAAGGGAAATCTTATTCCATCACTACCACTGAGGTAGATCCTAATAAAAATGTGGTGACATGTATATTGGTTATTCATTCCAGAATAGTGAATATACTCTTTGATTCTAATTCTATGAATTCTTTCATATACTTCAAGTTTAGTATAATAATTCAAACACCACATAAAAATATAGAGTTTGAGTTATTTGTGAGAATAGAAAATGGGGAAAATGTTACATACAAAGTATATAAATCCTCCCTAGTTATTTTTTGTGGATTGAACCTCCCATAAAATATTTTATTACTTCATTTAGTGTAGTTTTATGTTATTTTGGGCATGTATGGGAAATATTTATACAAAGAAAACATCAACTATCAGGAAAGAGATATCACCCATCACATCCCAAGACATCATCCAATTCTATATAATTGCAGTGAAGAGGATGAATCTCCTTCAGAATCATCATCTAAAGTGTGGATATTATTTTAATATGAGTAAGAATACCTAGATCAAATGATTGAGATAAAGGATAGAATCATGATTGAAGACATTCCCATTGTCAAAGAATACACTAATGTGTTTCCTAAATAATTTCACGGTCTGCCTCCTAACCGATAGGTTGAGTTCTCAGTTGAACTTATTTCTAAATCTCTTCCAATATCAAATATACCTTATAGAATGGCCACCATTGGGTTGTAGGAATTGAAGAAGTAATTATAAGAGAATATGGACAAGGGTTGTGTATACCTGAGTGCTTCACCCTGGGGTGCACCAGTTCTCTTCATCAAGAAGAAGGATAGATTGACGTGCCTATGTATTAATTATCATGATTTTAAAAAAATCATGATAAATAACAAGTATCCCTTTCTATGGATAAATGACTTATTCAATCAACTTTGTGGGTCCAAGTAATTATCTAAGGTGGACCTTCTTTCAGGATACACCAATTAAAGGTGAGGAAGGAATACATTCCTAATACTTCCCTCCAAATAAGGTAGAAACACTATGAGTTCATAGTGATAAATTTAAGACTCACTAATTCTCTATCAATATTCATGGACTTAAGAATATAGTCTTTAGAGATTACCTCGACAAGTTTTTGATAGTATTTATAAGTGATATTATGATATACTCCAATAGTAAGGACGAACATGAGAAGAATTTGAATAATATGATAATGACCTTGGGAAGGGAGAAGCAATATGAAAAGTATAGTAAATGTGACCTCTAGATGGAGTATGTATCAGTATTATGGCATGTTATCACCAGTAAAAGAATATATTTAGACCCTTCCAAGAAAAATTAAATCAATTAGTGGATGTGGAAAACATTTGTAATGGAGATCTGTAATTTTATTTCTCTAGATGAGTATTACAGGCAATTTGTGAATAACTTCTCATGATTGTAAACCCCACTAACCAATATGACTCAGAAGGAGAAAAGCTTTTCTATAATAGTGAATGTGAGGACTGCTTCAAAGAGTTGAAAAGGAGTCTTTCACCACACCAGTACTCACACTACCAAAAAGTGGAAAAACTTTGTGGTATACAATGATGATTCAAATAATGGATTGGGATTTTTACTGATGAAAAATTATAAATTTATAGGCTATTCCTTAAGGAAGTTAAAAATACATGAGAAAAACTATCCCACACATGATTTGTAATTGGCTTTTGTGGTCTTCATGTTGAAAATCAAGTGGTATTATCTCTATGGGGAGAAGTGTGAAGTATATATAGATAATAAGATCCTAAAATATATATTCACATATAACGAGCATAATTTGTTCCAGAAAATATGGCTAAAGATCATCAAGGATTATGACTACTCAATTCACTACCATCCTAAAGAAGCAAATAAAGTGGAAGACGCTTTATATAAAAAGGATCATGCATACTTATCAATAATGATAATTAAGGAGGATAAGATCTTATTAGATTTACAAAAGATGGAAAAGGGAATCATTAAGTGAGGAACTTAGTAAATAGTTTATTAAATGATTAATCAATCATACCTCATGTAGAAAATAAATTATGGTCAATGGAATGATGTGGAAATTCAAAAAAAGTGGCAGATATCAGAAATGAAAAATCCCAAGAGTTTAAAATTGATGAGGAAGGAGTTATAAGATTTGGGTCATTACTATGTGTACCATAAAATCTAGAGATAAACAATGAGCTTCTAAATAACGCACATAGATCAACCTTCTCTATTCACCCAGGGAGCACAAAGATGTATCGAGATCTCTCGGAGAAATTTTTGTGGGACAATTTGAAAAATTAGATCGTTGAATATACATCAAAGTGACTGGTATGTCATAAATTGAATTCTGAAAGGAAAATTTCTAAGGGTATGATACAACCATTATCTATACCAATATGGAAATTGGAAAACATCACCACAGACTATGTCACCAGACTTTCGAATACATCCAAATGAAAAAATGATATATGGGTTGTTATGAATTGTCTCACAAGTACTTCTTACTTTATCACTATTCGAGATGACTTCTCACTAGATCAACTCTCATTTATATACATTAGAAAAGTATTAAGGACTCACGTAGTACCACTATCAATTTTATCCGATCAAGATCTGATATTCACCTCTAAGTTCTGGAAAAGTCTCTAAGATGCTCTATTAAATGAATTGAACTTCAGTATGGATTATCATCCTCGAAAGATGGAAAATCTAAGTGGACTATTAAAACTCTAGAAGTCATGTTGAGAGCATGTTCTATGGACTTAAAAGTATTATGGTACCAACATCTACCTCTGGTTGAGTTCACTTACAATAATAGTTTCCACTTAGGCATCCAAATGGATCCATATGAATCCCTTTATGGAAAAATATGCAGAACACTAGCATACTAGGATGAATTCGGTGAACATAATCTTCTTGGACTTAAAATGGTAAAATAAATGGTGTAAAAGGAGAAAAACATTCAGTAGTACATCAAGGAATCCAAAAGTTGTCATAAGATCTATACATACCATCATAAACGAGACCAAGAATTTGAGGTTGAATACATGGTATTCTTTTGAATATCTCCATAGAAGATGATCAGGATATTTTTCAAGAAGTGAAATCTATGTCCTAGGTAAGTCATACCCTTCGATATTCTTAATAATTTCAGGGATATGGTCTATAGACTAGAACTTACACCAACCATGTATCAAGTACATGACATACTCCACATATCCCTCTTAACAAAGTACATACCAGATCCCTCACATGTACTAAATCTAGAGGTGTTATAATTGGTAAATAATCTCTCTTATTAGGATCATCTAGTAAAGATATTGGACTGTAGAGATGAATTTCTACACAATAAGACTAATCACCTGGTCAAAGTACTATGGTGAAACCATAAGTATGAAGAGGCAACATGGGATCCATAGGAAGTTATGAAGGAGAAGTACCCTCCCTTTTTTTCAAATTAAAATGTAAAATGAAATTTTGAGGGCTTTTCATAAGGGGGAAGAGTGTAACAACCCAAAATTTTATCATTGGAAATTACATTCATATAATAATTTAATATAGAATTAATCACATAAAATCACATATGGGACACAATATAAACTTTATAAATGATGAATGAATGGAATGAGAGGTATTTCTAGAAGTTAAGAAACCCATACCAATGGAATAGTAACTTGACCTTTGGAAGCGTAATTTGACCATAAGGAATAGTAATTTGACCTATAGAATATTAAACTCACCAATTAAAGTATAAATAAAATTTAGGGATCTTATAAATGAAAATATTATATATATTTTTTATGGAATAAGTAAATAAATGTTTTAATAATGATAAATTTAGTGTTGGTACTTTTGTAAGTCATAAATATTTAATTACAATTTTATAATTAATAAAATAATTTAAAAGAAAATATATTTCTAAAAAATATATTCATAAATTAATATTTTCTTGTATTATTATTATAATATAATTTTATTAGATATTAATAAATTTTTAAAAGTTTTATAAAATCAGTTATAATTTTAAAATCTAATTTTTTTGAGTAAATGATGATTTTTATTAAAAATTAAATTTCTCATATGTAGAAAGTTAATTAAATAAAATGGAGTTAATTTTTTAATTCTAAATTTCAATAAAATAGCTAAGGTGGATTTTTATATTTTTCTAAAATAGTTGAATTTTTTGTGAATATTGAAATACAGTAATTTACAGTATTTAACAAATATATAAATTACTGAGTCATCAATGATTTATTGTTGATATAAGCCCATAATATCAAACTATACTTTGTTATTTTAATATATTTAGTGATAATGTTAAAAATATTAATATTCTTTAGTCAAAATAATAAACTAATGTATTAAATAATCAAAAAACACCCCTCCCCTCCACTATAAATACCACCCCTCACCACCTCCTCTCCTCACACCTCCAAAGCCTCAAATATATTCTAATTTTTTAAAAATACTCTTACGAATAACCTCTTACATGTCCAAGATCCGTTTATCTCAACCAAAAACCAAAAACAATCTCCCTAAGGTGGTTCTCAAGGAGAAGAATTCAAGAGGTAAAATCCTACTTCTTTTCTTTTAATTTTCTTTCATTTTTCAATTATTTTATTATTATCTAGTAATATCCCAGTATCCAAGTTGAATGATAAATCAATTATCTTATATATAATATAATTTTATTAGGTTAATGGAATAATATATCATCAACCCTCTTCTCCTTTCCAATTTATTTTAAAAATGTAAATATCATCCATGAAGTGTTGTTTTATCTCCTTAAAGGATGAAAAGTTTTCATTTTCATTTACCACCTACAAGGATGGTCATAAAAACAATATATTGGTTGAAAAAAATTTAAAATTTATTTTATAAACTTTTTATGTTATATAAATAACATATATACATAATACTAAAAGATAAAACAAAACGAGTTCATTGTGATCGAAAATGGCCAAAATTAATGTAAACGATTATCATTAACTTTTATCTAATGAATCATCCTCATATCTAGAAATAGAAAAATATATAAGATAAATTAAACTTCTATAAGTTCATTAATAACATCTAATATAAATTATGTTTTGATTATCAATTAACTTCAAAATATCTATTCATTTATACAAGTAAACTGATCTTGAAAACCATGATAAACTAGCACAAAAGAATGATGAAATTAAATACTAAAACTAATAAAAATAGAGATAAAAAACTTAATAAAATTATAATAAATAAAATAAATTTATAATAGGTTCATTAATTATTAATTAATGAATATAATTTTATTATCCTTTATATTAAAGTGAATAAACCATTCAGACATAAGGTAAGGGGATTCTCGGACCTAATCCCATTCTTTGAGTTATTCTCTATTCCATGGTATGAATGTCCATAATATGTTCTTAAAATGTAGTTACCCATTTAATTTTAAGGATATACATGTTTCCAATCTCATTTTATGAAAAATAGATGATTTTAACAAAATAAATCTTCTTTCTAAAAACATATCTTTTACTTCTCTTGATATTTTTTCTTCTTCACTCAATATTGATGATTCTTATACCAAGTATTTTATTCCACTATTATTTTGGGAACCCCAAAGTTTATTCATGAATGCATGTTTTATGAAATTTTCATAGAACCCATATCTTTTACATGGGTTATTTTATGGAAAACATTGTTATACATTCTATGTGGCATGCATGATTATGTAAATGTTGTGATGTGATGGGTCTGCCTGAAATTATATAGCACTTAAATGCATTAGGTAATGTGATGTATCTCATGATATAATGTGAAATATGTGAGAACATGATGTTATCATAGTTCAAAATTATGGTTTTAGAATTATGAACATATTTTATGCATGAACATGATGCTATATTTGTTCACAACTATGTGTGGTATTTGACCACTAAGACATGATATCTCATTTTTATTCATTGCCAAATTCTCTGTTGTTATCTAATTATTCTCATCATGATTATGATGATGCTCCAATGATTATATTATAATGATTATGATTATTCTCACCCATGTCATATTGATTTATGTTCTTATCTATCCTCTTACTGGAATTTTAGATAACCTCTTTCTTTGATGTATATCTTCAGGTGATTACTTGTACTAGGGAGGAAACAAGGGACACTAAGAAGCTATATAAAATGGAATTAAAAATGTTTATGTTTTATTATATAGTTTTTATATTTGTTCTTAATTTTTTCAAGACACTAAACTTATGGATCCTGGTTTTGTAACACTATTATATTTTCTATCTTTAAAATGATGTGATAGTAATGTAAGAAAATTAGGATCACTATAAAAATATAGAATAAATGATTGAAACATATTCTTTGAAGTTTATATGATTCTATATGACTTCCCATCTGTTTGTGTATGAAACATTATACTCATCTTCAACTGAGTTACCACCACATTTTTCAAGCCTTGAAAAAACCATGATGTGAATCAAGTATCTTTTTCAAATAAAAATATTTAAGGAACTTCATGTACCCATATGATCTCCCAGAGATAGATCTTCCCTAGATCATCCACTGTGTTAGTATCCTAAATTAGAATGAAATAAGTCACCTTATTTAAACAATAAACTACCACACACATGATTTCATGATCTCTTAGGGTCCTAGGAAAACCCTATATAAAGTATATGGTATCATCATACCACTTACAAATGGAAATTGTAAGTGGTTGGGGAAACCATCTAGGTCTCTATTACTTGTCCTAAATTCTCTAAAAAGCCATACAATGGGATAAAAATCCTATAATGTCTCCCTTTAAATCGGGACACCAAAATTATTGTTTAATATTGTGATACATTTGGTCAAACCTAGATGTACTATCCAATATGAAGCATGAGAGGATTTCACTAACTCTTCTCTCATGGAAGATGGAACCATCACCCCTACCATAAATAAAAAGAACACCATATTTATCAAAGGTCCATACTAGAATAGAATCATTCATTTCCAACCTCTCACATATCACATCACACTCTAGATTAGGATCTTGACTAGCCCTCACTAATTCCACAAATGAAGACTCGATCACTAAGGATCCATAATCCACTACCCCTCAATCCTTAGTTATTCCCACCTTCTAGTCTACTAATAAATCAATGATCTTTCACTCATCTTTTGATGTTCGCTCCCCACACTCCTATGTCTTCTTCATCAGAGAATATGTAACTAAATTTACCTTTTGAGGATAATATTCCATCTTAAATTCAAACATCTATGGGTATTTTACCAAACACTAATAATTAAGTTTCAAGTCACATAGGGAGAAAATATAAAACTAAATTTTTTGGTCCGTATATATGAAAAATCTCTCACCGAATATGTTGTTTCACTAACATTCCAATGCATAAATAATAGTTTCTAACTCTAAGTCATGAGTAGGGTAGTTCTTATCACCTAGTCATATCTAACAAGACCCATAATCGACTACCTTATCACCTAACATCAAAACAGCTCCAAGGAAAACACCAAATTCCATGAAAAACACTGCATACCCAACACTGGGCTTGGAAAAAATCTAGATTTGACTCGATTCCAACCTCTTATTTATCTCTAAGAAAATTTATTCATGGTGTTATATATATAAAACTTTACTCCATTATTTTTAATAATGTATATGGATTATTCCATGTAAGAAAAGTCTTAAATTAGCCTCCTATAATACTCGACCAACCCAAGGAAACTTCAAATATCAAACACATTCTTCGGTTGTGTCCAAGACATAACTACATTTATATTCTTCAAATAAACTAATATTCCTTCTTGATAAAACATGTGCCTAGGAAATAATGCCTCCTATATCCAAAAGTGACACTTCTAATATTTTGTGTAAATATAATGTGCTTGAAGCATGATCTATATGATATCAAGGTTTCTAGTATATGATTCTGATGTCTAGGAATATATCAGGCTGACATCAATTAACACAATAATGAATGATTCCAAGTAGGTGTATAAGAAATTATTCATTATATCGATAAACACTGGTAGATAATTCATCTGTCCAAATGGCATAATGAGTTACTAATTAAAATTGTTCCTACTCTTAAAAATTTCCTTCAGTATGTCTTCATATATGAATCAAAGTTGATGATATCCAATGTTCGTATCAATATTCAAAAATTGTAGGGAACACCTAAATTTTTTTAAACATTTCAATAACTGTTGAAAATGGATAACTATTCTTCACAGTGATCTGATTCAACCTCTGGTAGTCCACACAAAGAAGATTAATTCTATCTGTCTTCTTGGTGAGCAACAGTAGAGCACCCCAAAGAGAAGTTCTCAGTCTGATGAATCCTTTAGCTAAAATATCATCATGTTTCACCATGATCTCTTTAAAGTTATTTGGTACCCTATGACATAGTGGAATCGATATAGGTCATGCACTGGGCATGAGCTCAACCTCAAACTCAACTCCTGTGTGTTGAGGTAAACCTGAAAAAACCTCTATAAAGACATCCTGATATAGGTCTACCGTAGGAATAAATGATGATGGAGATACTATCTAGTCTTATGTAAGGATCATATTATCCAACTATGATGAGAATACTTTACTCTTACAAGGATCTATCCCCACTCTACCAACCTCAACATCCCACCCACCAATTGACATGAACGTTTTCCCTTTAGGAAACATTAAAGTCAATTGAATTTGATAAAAAAATTATGTTTTTACAATATCTGGTCAACCAATATATTCTATGAAAGATTTTGATACATTTAATATCTAGAATTGTAAATCTCCAAAAATTCTCGAAGCTAGCAACCACCATCTGAGATTATGTAAAGATATGAAGATGATATAATTTTTTCCAATATGTGTATCAATGGATAGAAAATCAAAATATTATTTCACAGGAAAAATCCAACCTATTAAGCGCTTGAATATATTTGAAAAAATGGGATTTGTTTATATCAAACAAAGAAACTGATAGAGTAGAAGAAATCAGGACTATACCTTAAACTATTTAGGGCCCCTCTCCTCCATCAACCAAATCTCAATCAACCATATAATCCTTTCTAGAAACCACTCTATGATTCCCCAGAGGATCATGAGTCACTAGATTCACCAAACATTGTAGGGTATTCACCTTCTTTTGAGGTCCTCTACCCATACTATGGCCTGAATTTACTGTGTTCATTCACCAAGTCCTATCATATAATTTCATCAGATGCCTGATCATGCTACATTGGTGAAAAGTCTTGAGAGAAAACCTAAAGTCCTTGAGACAGTTCCCCTTTCACCCACACTTATAGCACCAAATAGAGTCATCTCCCATAAAAGGAGTTTAATAACCTATACTATATTATGATTTTTTATTATCACCCTGGTATCCATCCTCTGACTTCCTTTTATTATTCCCAGAATAAGCAACTAGAACTAAGCTAGAAAAATCACCTATCAATCTATTGGTAGTAGGGAGAGTACCTACAACTCAGTCTTCCTACATTCCATTATATATATTAAATTCCTTTTAAATCACTACAACATAGGTTTTCATATTGAAGTTTTGAACCTAATATTTCAACTTTGGATGAAGACCAATATCAAACTTTCAAGATTTTTGAGCCTCATTCTCCACTAGAAGTGGAGAAAAGTAAATCATCTTAGTGAAATGTATTTAATAGGTGTGCACCATCATTATCCCTTTTTAGATATACATGAACTCCTAAGTGTAGTCCTACTTTAGTCCATCTTGAAATAACTTCACAAATAAGAGATCCTTGAAGGTCACCCACATCATCCCTTCATGTCTACTAGCCTAGAACATGATATCCCACTATCTTCTAGTTTCCCTTTGAAGCCTAATGGTCCCAAGATTAACCTCCATATCCTCTAGGGTCTCCACCTGGTCAAAGATCCTATTGATAGCATGTATCTAGTCCTTCAATTTCTAAGGGCCTCTGGTGCCTTATAAGGATGGGGGATGATGGATATAGAAGTCACAGGCATAGTCAATGATCATCGGTTTTTCCTTGTGGGATCCTCCACCCTGAACAGGCACTATATGAAAGGGTCCTAGATGGATTGGTTACATTTCTTGAATTATTGGGGGAAACCAAGGAAGATTTCTTGGTTACATCATCCTACACAATATTTTTTTCTAATAGATGTGAAATACATCTATGAGGTGTTATATTCTAAAATGTAATATCAAACCTTAGAGAAAGACAATAACATAAACAAGAAGACCATTAATAGTTCATAGGAACAAAAATGGGTTTTCAATGAGGTTTATCCTTAGTGGATACCCATAAGAACAAGGAATAATGCCATGAGATCTACCCATAACCCAAGCCAAGACTTTATTAACTACATGTTAGTCATAACTATATATATACACTCTGGAATAGAATAATCACTCTAAAATAAAATAATGCAAAAAATAATAAACTTAAAGAACATATAATAATTTCAATATGAATTTAGTTATTTGGTATCTACCTAATACAAGAAATGGGTATATAGAATATCATCTTATGTGCTTAAACATGATACATGAATTCACTCCAAATCCCGTAAATCATTACACCAACATCATTTTCATCACTCAATTTGAATTTAAAATAGAGGTAATATTTCACAACAAGAATATCAAACGCAATTTTATAGAAACTCGAAGATCCACTATATAATACTAGTTAGGTTTTGAAATAGTTACTCTGCCTAGGCCTCAACCATCCTATATCTTTTCTACCCTCCCCCAAATAAAGGCAATGATAATAATTAAGTTAACTAACCTAGTACTATAATTCTATTTTGTAACACCCTGACATAAATCACATGGTTTAAGTTGGTGTTCTACAAACTTCTTGCTCAACTCCCCATATGCAAGAGGTCATTGGCCAAATTTGAGGATCAAAAAGAAATCCTGAAGAGACTATTCTATTCATACTAGGTAAACATCAAAGTAAAATAATGGAAGCAATATATAGAATCAAAAAATAATGAATAAATTAAAAAATAATCAGCATAGAAGTATACATAATAAATCTCAACAAATATAGTAAAAGTATTAAATATTAGTCACATGACTCAAACAAAAGAAAGGATCCCCATAATCAGTGGACCAATGTATGAAGTAAATAAACTAAATAGAATTAGTATCAGACATCAATCCTAAAATCCATCCTGGAGTGACCATGTCCTCCTACTAAACCTACTAAAAAGTCCACCATAGGGACATTTCCCTTCACCGAACCCCTAGCTATGAAATCGATAATCACACCAAAATACCCAAGTAGGGTGTGAGTATAAGACAAAGTAGGTTACCACAAACATTCCTTAACATGATTTCATAATATATACAAGTGTATAATATTAAGATAAATAGGATATATCTAAATAGAAATTATTTCCCATAAGAAAAATACATATGTCGTGTCCTCAGAGACCAAAACTACTTGGTTTGGGTCTATTATTGAAGTAACATTGGTGATATATGTAAAAAATATCCTATAAATTGATAACAAAAAAAACATTTTTAACACATCTCACTACTTGGGATAGCCCATGTACATGCCGACCTCTTTTCTAAAACATCCCTCTCAAAGGATAGTCCATATGGACCAACCTAAATTTTCAAGATCCAACATGATTTGACCCCAAACTACTCACCTGATCCAGTCCATGATAAGGCTTGAGGGGTTTTCCCGATCCTCTCAGGCTGGCGACATGTGCCTAGAGCATCAACAGAGTAATTATAGGAATGATTTCTACCAATAAAAATAAACAAAATAAGTTTAATAATAAAATATTATCCCAAAATGAATAAATCAAATAAAGCAACTAATCATCTACTAAAAATAAAAATAACAGAACCTGATGACAACTAAAATTCCATGTGACCCTACAGGTCACACTCTGGTCCTAAAAACGAACATCACTCATGGATATCGAGACCAATATGGAACATGTATCTGAGAATAAAACCATGAATGAAGTATAGGCATGAGTATTAAAACTCAGTAGGCATGTTTGAACAAATCTATTCCCAATGAATTTTCTTTAAGAAAAAGAATCATCAACTTCAGGTTTGAACTACAGTATATAAAATTAATTTTTTCACACATTTTCCCTTTAAAGAAAATCATGGTCTATTTTCATTTTTATTAAAAACCGGTTTATCTTCCAAGAAAGAGAGGATTAAAATTTAAAATAAAGATAGGGTAAGTAAGGAATATGGTGTTATTTTAAAACGGGGAGAGTGGGTGTGAAACATTATTTAAAATTTTTCATAAAACATTTCAAAACCAATTATTCACCTTTAGTAGATTGGTGCACCATAAAAAAGGCAGGAGAAACAATCAAAAAATATGGGAAATGGAAAACATAGAAGACATGAGTAACCGAACCAACCATAGAACTTAAATCATCCACTGTATATGAAAAGTTCTAAAGAAACATGGGAAACCTATGACTCATAGGAAAATTCAGAACATGCTTAACATTTGACTCATCTCGTAGGCACACCTAACCCGATGACAACAACATGCCCACCACTCAGTCTTACCCTATCTAAACAAACTGAGTGGTACAATCCCAAAGAAGACAAAATTCCATACTAAGGACCACTAGCTAGTGTGTAATTTAAACTAGTTCAGAAATCATTCTCAGAATTCTTTGTATCTATGTCATGTTCAAATTTCATGTTCACAATGTTGTGTCCCAAACCAATTCAAGCAACAAACCGTACATACAATCCATCACAGAAGTAACACAAAAAAGGCACCACCCCGGACGCTCCAATGAGTAATCCATTTCCTTTAAACCATCATCACACAATGGAAGTCCCAAACCAAGGACACTCCTATATCTCTTTAAACCAATAAGTCAAGAGACACATTCTTGGTAGGGTTTTCTTATGAAACCATTTCAAAAGATCCAATCAGGCCTTCCATAACCTTCACATGTCAAACCATTTCTTAAAGAACCACTCACACACAACTTTGAAAACTAAAAACAACTAGGAAACCAATTTAGGAAACACAAAGCATCACTTGAAACAAAAAACACATTTATAAGAGATATCCAAGAATTTCATCAAGCACTTACACTCTATTTAGTGAGATTTGAGTAAAAGAAAATAAATGATTTGATAGTTTATGAAAGAAACTAAAATAAAAGAAATGATTTTATTTTGTATCCTTGTGTTTGGATAAAAAACTTAGTAAAATAAAAGAAATTATTTGGATGTCTCTCCATCATTTTTGGTGAAAATTTTTCAAAGAAAATAAAAGAAACAGTTTTGGTGAAAATGACACAAATAAGATTTGTTTAAAAATAACACATACACACAGGATAAAAGGACATACTTTCCCAAGATAAAAAGCAATCATAGATTAAATCCTCATTGACACCAAACCCACCACCATGTCTGTCTAATACTAACAATATATGTTAAATGATATATATAACCTTTTAAAAAAAATTATTCTTATTATCTTTTTTACAAAAAAATCAAAACACGTTAATTTTAATTTCAATAAATCATTATATTTTACATCACAAAAATTAGGTAAACATTAAATTGCAATCATATATTAATACAAATTTTAAAATTTTAAAAAATTAATTAATGATGATAAAAATTATTTATATAATTTATTAATTTAAAATTATAAATTCAAGGTAATCAAAATTATTAATTCAAAATTATGAATTCAAAATAATTATTAATTTAAAATAATTACTAATTCAAAATATTTATTAATTCCAAATTATTAATTCAAAATATTTATTAATTCAACAAAATTTATAAATTATTTACAAAAAATAATTAATTCAATATAATCACAATTATTTATAATCAAAATTATTTATAATCAAAATTATTTATAACTTATTTATTATTATTTATATACACATACATATTTATAATCAAAATTATTTATATACACATTATCAAAATTATTTATATTTGATTGTTATTATTAAAAAAAAGTTGGGTACAACTGTCAAATGAAGGCTCATGCACACTATAAGGAAAATACACAAACGGTCTGGGAACTTGACCCCTCAACCAGCACCCCCAAACAATATTTTCATGTGTATCTAAATATTTTGTTTTCCCACGCATGAAAATTAATAATATTTTTTTCTACATGAAAATATTTTGTTTTACCCATGAAAATATTATTTGTTGTTATTATTAATAATTAAAATTATGTTCATTTATATAAATATTAATGGGGAATAGTGCGACCGTTTTAATTCATAAAATATCTGAACCAATTTTTTATATAGACATATAAGGATAATATTGAAAATTTCAAAAATTCCTCAAGCCTACACACCATTTTAGTCCGAATCATCCTAATTTTGGGATGATTTGAAACTGAGGGTTGGAGAAAAATATTTATCCCTGTTTATCTCCCCTCAAATTTATTTCCATTGCTTCGGTCTCACCAAATGAGATAAATGAGTTTCAATTACACTGAATCATTTTTTTTTCTCCCTGCTCTTCACTTCAAAATGAGTTGTTAGTGTGAAAAAACCCAATAAAACTATTTCTATGAAATTAAAACTAAGTGTAAAACAATTCATTTCACATTATACATTTATTCTAAAAATAATACATCACTAAATAATGTTAAAGGATAGTGATAAAGGAAACCAATCAACATTTCTTCAAATCAAAGGAAAATGAAAAGGGGTACTGACTCAAAGGGAGAGAACCATGTCGTACACCTCGGCACTCGACGCCTTTGATGAAGATCGCTCCACACTTTCACGAACATACACTCCTACATATATACCCCTTAATTCCATGTACACATTCCACTCTCCATGAGGGAATATGTATAAGGAGGTTTATATATATATATATATACGTACCTATGTATGTGTTTGAAAACCTTAGAGGAGCCACCGAATCATCTAATTAATGGAGAGGGAACCCAAAAATCAACAAAGACTCTAAATAAAATTGAAAATGAAAAAAGAGGTAAGAAGAAACCAAACTCAAATGAATGTGGATGAACTAAAATGGACAAAAATGCTTCATTTTCAGTGTTGCATGCTGAAACAGGCATGATAATGTTCTAAGAGACACACTGCATGCCCTAAAATGGATGATAGAACCAAAATCCGGTCAACCCATAACCTAGGGTTTTTTCTGATAAAATCGAGGTGATGGGGAGCGACAAAATTTCCAAAAAAACCAAAGAGGAAGTAAGCATAGGAAATACCTTGAAAAATAGAGTGATAATCCCAAAGAAACTGGGTGAAATCAGTGAGAATAGAGGAGGTCAAGAAGGGGGGTCATACGCACATTTGGAGGAAGGGGGTTGCGTCACTCAACTAAAGGAGGAGGGAGATCATAAAATTAGGTTTTTATTTTTATTTTATTTTTATTATAATTTAATTTAAAAAAGGGAATTTGTGACACATGGTTTGGGTCACATGGTTTAAAAAAATGTGTTCCAACTATGCGCTCTCTACTGGGCTCTTGGAGATCCCTCTATGGGTTGGCCGCACGATTTGGAAAATCGTGCACCAACTGTGTGGTTGGCTTAGTCAAAAATTGAAGAAGTTTTCCTATGGTTACCACATGATTTAGCAAACCATGCACCTTAATAGTGAGACATGAAATCCCAAAAACACTTATTTCAGGAGAAAACACCTGGAGAGAAATAAAATTAAATAGGAAATCAAAAATAAATAAAATAATGGGTAATATTCAGATAGGGGTGTGACAATTCTCCCAACCATGACACTTTATGCCCCCAAAAAGTCCTTAGAGATTTTATTGATCAAAACCAAAGAAAGGATGGATTAAAATCCAAGGAAAACCCTGAAGACTCAAAGACTGAAGAACAGGAACTCACTTCCATTCAAAAACCGAAACTACAAAACCATCCTCAAAAGGATCCAAATATCCATGGAAGATACTTTAAAAGACTCAAGATCTCAAACAAACAATAAAGATATTACAAAAAAAGACTCACACTGATCTAAACATAACCCGATAAGGAATACCCTGAACCTTAACATAGAAACCATGAAAGAAACTCAGTTTGATCTATTTGGTACCAACATGAGATTTCGTTAAATGAACCACTCTCCAAGTCAACCAACTATTACGATCGGGGTCAGGTAGAGAAAAAATAAGAAAGTGACCTGCCAAGAACACCAGGAACTTGGCTTCATCATGAGCTCATCTCATTGTGGTTTATCCACCATAATAGGAATCCAAAAAAACATTGATTTTTCAATCCATAATAACTCTAAAATCCTAACAAAAGGCAGAAAAACCCAAAGAAACAAAGTGTGGGGAAAAAACACCATTATTCTACATCAAAAACATTTAGAACTTTATAAAGAAAACCACCATTAAAACAGAGTTCCCAAAATACATAAAACATCATTATCTATACCTAAAAGAAGAAATCACCACAAAATACATTTATTGTAATAAAAAGGTTATTTAGAACAAAAGTAGCTTCTGATTGAGCTTGCGTTAGTGATATGTTCATCCAACTAAGCTAGAAGGTTATCTGAGGGAGTGGATATGGATTCATGTCACTTCCTAGAACCACCCTAGAAAAACATTGGAAAGTGATCTAAACATCCATAGGTATGATATATCTTAGGTTCTTTGCGACATGAAAACTTATTATGTTTGGGCGTCCCACACTAAAAACACATCCATAGCTTACTCTCAGATGAATCTTGGAGACAGAATGTAACGGCCTATTTATACCTCTTTTCAACTAATGAGACACAGCTAAACTGGCTTCAACCTAAACTAATTTCCTCACTAATTATTCATAATCGTCAAGGAAATAAGGCACTACCTAAAGGAATGATGATCAGAGACCCCTTTCAAAGGATCAATACTTCAAAAATCCATGCCTAATAAGGTTTGGGAGATACAGAACCATATAGGAAAAACTCTTAGCATACTACAACACCATTTAATCACACTACTCGATACAATACGATGTTTAACCCATCAGTATCCTCACATCATTGGAAAAGTACTGCTAGATGATCATGGCTTTAAAGCATTCTCATGAGTAATTATTCAGTAGTTTATCCTAAATAATGGATTTCCACCATTCCCAACTTAGGTATTCCAACATGAAGGTGGAAAAATCAAGCTTGATAGGTTTCTAAGATTCAATACAAACAAGTATGTGCTCACTATTTCATAGTTATTCCTCAACTTTCCCTAGTTCTGAATGCCCAGAGAAGTGAGGAGGCTTTGACTCTCAAAACCTTTGGACGAACTCCTGATATTGAGGACCACCAGGATCCATATAGAAAATGGATAAAACAAACATCTAAAGTATGACATGATCAACCAAAATACTTGTAATGAAATAAACAGCCTAATATTCTTCTCAAAATCACTTAGAACTCAATGGGGACATAATTTGAAAACATGGAGCATGACACCAAATCAAAACATATCATAAATAAAAATTCCACATATCACTTTCAAATAAACAACCCAAAATAAAGGAATAATTTCAATTACACCTCCAAAACATCAAATCCAAATCCCAAAAAGGAAAAATCTAAAAAAGGTGGTATCACACACTCCCACTATTTAAAACATTGAAATTCCCTCCCTTATTAAAGAAAAGTTTTAGAATATATAAAAATCCTTAAGAACCGAGCACTCACCATTGGTACTGCATGAATCATCCCATATATAAATTCTCATGCTATCTTAAGAACCCATCCACACATACCAAAAACTATCCAATTACCACATACATGCATCCATATACATATATGTGATAACTCAAAGGAATACCAAGGGTTGAAGAAAGGAAACATTATCACTTTCCAACCCACTTTAAAAAAATACCCTAACCAATATTTAGAAACACATATTATTTTCAAAGAAACACATTTTCAAATTCCACATTCATTTTAAAATTTCACATTTTACCAAACCTTTTAAATACTCTCAAAAAAATTCAAATGAAACCCATTTTAAACTAACCCATTTCACTCTCAAAAAGATTCAAATTTTTAGTTTTGGAAATCTCATTTTTGATAAACCAATAACTATTTTATAAAACCAAAAATCAATTTCAAATATATATATATAAACACCCAAAAACCATATTAGACATAAATTAGGTATCAAAAATCAACCTACCACTCAATGGGTCAAAAATCCCAAAATCTCAAAAGGACCCAAAATAACACACTAGAGGAAACTAGTGTTGATGGGTGACACGGATATGGTTGGAATCCATATCCCAAAAAAACCACCATTATAGAGAGTGTTCTAGTAATATTCCCCTAGATCCACATGGATTTCTAGGCCCTGCAATCTCATTGAGATAACTAGACTGACTCTTATTTCATTTCCTCAAAAACCAAGAAACCCACAAGAACCAAATAAACCATGAAAAAACAGACTTCCCATGGAAAATCAAGGTTCGGTCCTGAAATTGTTGACCAAATACTCCCTCGAACCTACACCCCAATCCTTGATAGTTCTACCCCATTGAACATGATATCCCAAATAACTAAGGGTTCTCTGAAAGCAATGTCCTCAAAAGAACCTTTTCTCTGACACCATTTTTTCACGAACCAACTTGTGTCGACCCTGAACTGGTCACTCAAGACAACCCAAAATAAGTACCAAGAGTTGTTCTAAATCCTACTTGGCTGGATATAAGAACCAAGGGAATCAAAAGAGTAATGGTGGAAATGATTTCTCTCAATAAAAAAACAAAATGATTGGACTAAAAAAGAGTAAACTAAAATAATAAAATCAAATAAAGAAAATAAGAATAAACTGAAAATAAAAATAACTAAAACTGATGACAAATAAAACTCCACATGACCTCATGGGTAACACTCCAATCCTAAAAAACCAATATCACCCACATATATCGATACCAAGCTGGAACCTGTACCTAATACTAAAAACATTAATCATGTATAGGTGTGAATATTAAAACTCATTAGGAATTCCCAAACAAATCTATTTCCAATTCATTTCCTTTAAAAAAATATTCATCAATTTCATGTTTGAACTAAAATAT
Source organism: Viscum album (assembly GCA_963277665.1). Classification (NCBI taxonomy): domain Eukaryota; kingdom Viridiplantae; phylum Streptophyta; class Magnoliopsida; order Santalales; family Viscaceae; genus Viscum; species Viscum album. Next base: position 746,612,328 of record OY728157.1, read on the forward strand.
ATAAAATTAAGTTTTTCACACATTTTCCCTTTAAATAAAATCACGGTCCATTACCCTTTTTATTAAAAACCAATTTATCTTCCAAAAAAGAGACCCTTGGTGTTTAAAAGAAATAAAGGGTAAGTATGGAAGTTGGTGTTCTTTTAAAAAGGGGAGAGAGTGAGTGAAACATTCATAACATTTTTCATAAAACATTTCAAAACCAATTATTCACCTTTAGTATATAGGTACACTAAAAAAATTGTCGGAGAAATAATCACAAAACAAGGGGCGTGGAGAAGATAGCACACATGAGTAAATGAACAAACCTGGGCACCAAAGTCATCTTCCACAGATAATAAGTTCTCAAGAAACATGGGAAAACCTAGGAATAGAATAAAAATCAAGAATATACTATACATTTGATTAATCTTGTAGAATTCTTAACTTAGTGACATCAATCCTCCCATATGCTCGGTCCCACCCTACATGTCCTAATCGAGGGGAACAATCCCAAAGAAGAGAAAAGTCCATACTATGGGACACTATTTAGTGTGTAATCTAAACCAGTGTAGCAAGCGTTCTCAGAATTCATCTTAGCTATGTCAAATTTCCATGTCATGTTCACAATGGGGTGTACCAAAACAAGTCAAGCAACAAACCATAAAAACAATCCATCAAAGAAACCACAAAAAACTGGCAACTCCTCGGTCACTCCAAGGAGTATTCCATTTCCATTCAACCATCATCACATAAGGGAAATCCCAAAATGAAGATACTCTCATCTCTTTGTCAACCAAAATAAAAATAGACTCATTCTGAGCAGGGTTTTCCAATGAAACCATTTCTAATGTGCCAATCGAGCCTCGCATAACCTTGACATGTCAAAATATTTCTTAAATAAACACATGCACACCACTTTGAAAACCAAAAAAAACTTGGATACCCATTTAAGAAACCAAAATCATCACTTCAAGTCCAAATCACATTTATAAGAACCAATTGGGCATTTTTTTAAGCACTTAGTGTGAAAAAAACCCAATAAAACCATTTCCATGAAAGTAACACTAAGGGGAAAACACTTCATTTCACATTGTAAATTTATTGTAGAAATTTTACATCACTAAATAATTTTAAAGGATAGTGTGAAATCTGATCAATCAATGTTTTTTAAATTAAAATATAATGAAAAGCATAACCTACCTCAAAGGAAGAGAACTAAGCTGAACATCCCGTCACTTGAAACCTTTGATGAAGATCGCTCCATACTTTCACACACATAAACTCCTATATGTATATCCCTTAATCCAATGTACACTTTCCCCTCACCATGAGGTAATATATACAATGATGATTTATATATGTGTGTGTGTGTACCTATGTATGTGTGTAAAAACCATCAAGGAGCCACCAAACGATCTAATTAACCCTGAGGTAACCCATAAAACACAAATGACTCCAAATAAAATTGAAACATATAATATAGGGTAGAAGAAACCAACCTCAAACAATGTGGGTGAACCAAAATGGACTAAAGTTCTTTGCCTTCGATAGTGGATGCTAAAACACACATGAAGATGTCCTAGGAAACCCATTGCATGCCCACAAAATAGAATAAAGAACCAAAACCAAGGCAACCCAAAACCTAGGGTTTATTTTGGGAAAAGAGGGGTGATGGGGAGAGGGAAAATCGCTGAAAACCCCCATGAGGGTTCAAGAAGAGGATATACCTTAAAGAATTGAGCGAAAATCCCAAAGAAACCAGGTGAAATTGGTAAGAAGGGAGGAGACCGAGGAGGGGTGGTCATGTGGACGGCTAAAGGGCGAGCTGCATTTCTCGAGTGAAGGGGGGGAGATGATATAATTTGTATTTTTTATTTTTTTTATTTTAATTTAATTATTTTAATTTAATTAATTTAATTTAAAAAGACTCGGTGGTTCACGGTTTGGGTCACATGATTTGGAAAATCGGGATCCAACCAGGTCCCCTATGCTAGGATCCTAGAGCACCCTCCACAAGATGGCTATGCAGTTTGGGAAACTATGCACCAACGATGTAGTTGGATTTGTCAAAAAAACTATAGAAGTTATTGAATGGTTACCACATGGTTTATCAAATCATGTGCCTTAACTGTGGGACATGCATTACATGCCCAAAAACTCTCATTTCAAGGGAAAACACCATGAGAGGAATAAAATTAAATTGGAGCTCAAAATAAAGAAAATAATAGAAAAAATTTAGGTTTGGGTGTGACATATACACTCATCTCCAAAATATATAGAAACGAAAAATGAAATATGTACAGATACCAGATGATAGATAAAACAACACATCACATCGAATAAGATTCACAACCATAACACACCATATATGAGAAAACATCAAGCATAGGTTCCATAAGATGCACATACAAACCTCACATGTTCAATCATCACATATAAGTCTCATGGGGATGTGCACATATGACAAAAAATCATGCTAAAAACCTGTATAAACATGTACAAATAATAAAGACCACTAACCTTAGGTACAATAGTGATGTGATGAAATAGGTCAGAATCTGAATCCAAGTACCACTATAATTCCTAGAAACATTATTGATTCAACAGAATTTTGAAATATATAATTAAATGTTCATAAAATACCATTCCCAATATGGTAGTACAAGATAAACATACTTAATAATATATATTGCCGGCAATGAATAGGGTAAAAACATTATGCATATGCCAATTCCCTAAATCTATGTTCTATTTCTATAAAAGATCAAAAATTATCTTTTTATACCACTTAAATCCCTTATATATGTTAAATACATCAAAAATAAAAATGATTCTGATCAAGTATAAGACAATAGGATTGTCCAATATCAACAAAGAACTTACCAAATTAGAATTGTGTGATTGAACCATTCTTCGACCATCGAATGGGGGGATGTAAGGGGAGGGGAGTGATCCAAAACACTAAGGGAGGAATCCTAGGTCACTGGTAACTAAATAGGACCATAAATATTAATATATATAATTAGTATTGTAGGTTTTAACAAAAAAATCTATAAACTTAGTAGCTTCCCACGGCACTGAAAGACAATGTTTACTAGCCAGTGGCCTCCATCAGCTAGCCAGTGGTAACAGGGTATATTAACTTATTCAAAAGATCCCCACTGATAAACCAATATCATCTGGGTATAATTGCCTCTACCTAGGATCCTAACCAGTTGGCCAGTGGCTTCCTACAGACTAGCTGGTGGGACTGTTATAGCTTCAAAATCTATAACATGTCGATCAACCTAGCCTTTTCTTGGTATCATCCCTCTAAAAACCTCTAGCATGCCTCAATTTACTTTAAATCGTGCTTAACATATATGTAAAATTTGTAAATAGGAATGCCTTAAATATAGGATGTCACATCATAACTTTGGAATAAGGGACTTAGTGGCCATGAGTGGGGATGTTTTGTACACATATTAGTCTAGGAAGCCCCCCCCCCAATTAACACTATTCACAAGGAGGTGTGGGTACCCTATAACAAATATGGTGTTAGTTATACCCTCATTCAATACATTTCCATCATTGGGCCATAGATCCCCCATCAGTGGGGTCAGGTACTATGACATCCTATATCTATTATACACTTAATTCATGATTTATTATATAAAAACCCACTTAATACAATCCCAAAAGATCACAAGGCCTAGTGTATTTGGGTAATTGTATAAATATCATAATAAAATGAAACATGGGTCTAAAAACATTATTTAAAGAATCTAAAACAATCCCTTATATCCCATCAATATTTTAATATTGCACGAGAATATATAGGGATGTATATAAGAAAGGGATGAGCTATAAATCCAAGTAAGGGAATAAAAAATGTATAATATAATGAAATTAATACAAGTTATTCAAGAGGAATATCAAGGTGACATAAAAAGGGTGATAATAATATACATGAAAATAAAATCATGACATAATATTATAAAATCAATTTAATAAAGAAATGTGGAAACAATATAAAAATTTAACATCATATGCATAAGTCAAGGATAACACTGAGATATCATAACATAGTGTACTTAGGATAACTTCTCATGTAATACAAATTTTATATCATGAGATAAGAACATTACTCAGTTAAATAGGGGGCCACTTGTCACATTTGTATCATGTATATGCATTGGTGTTCTACATAGATCATACTAAATAAGAAATAATTTCATCACTTTTAATCCCATGATTAAGAATTCTGGGTTAAATACCTGTCATTACACAATAAATGAAGGATAGGTACATATAGGAGAATACCCTTGAGTAGAAATTCAGTTAGGTATTCACTATAAAAATATTTGTCATGGAAAATTGGAGGATAATTTAGAAAGCATAAAGGGTGTACATAAATATTATGTAAGTTTTTAATAAGAGTGAAAGGTGGTATTACATTACATAGAAACCAAAATTATAGTATGAGGGATTCGTGAAAACAAATTCCAACATGAAAAATCATAAACCAAATAGCATAATTCCATGAAAGTTCTTGAATAAAGAGGAGGAAGAGAGAATCTCGTACCATGAGTGGGTGCTTCTAAAAGTATGGGGGAGTTTATTAAGAGCTCAGGAACACCTTGGGGGGATTTATAGAGGAACAGGGATAGGCCATTAATTATAAATAGGTTTTTATTGAACAGGGTGGGTGGTTGGGTGGTTTTTTAAAACAAATGGGAGGGGAATTATTTATTAATTTAAAAACTTTAGTTTTTGATTCTATATGAAAAACTAATAAAAACCAAAAATATTACCTTGATTTTTTCCCATGGTTTTTTTGAAAAAGGAATGGATTTAAATATTTTATAAGGTATAAAACTAAATATATTAAAATAATACCATTGGTTATGTAGACGTGGGTCATGTTCATAAATAATTTATTTTAAAACTTTAGAATATAATATAACATTTAGAGGATTCATTAATGGTGTTCAGAATTAATAAAATAACATAAAACCATATTATTTTAAAAGGGGAAATATATATTTTTTCATTGATTCCTTTTTTAGAATTTATTACAAAACTTTTGTGCTATTAATATGTCAAAATATGGATCATATATTTATAACGTATTTAATTTTTACCCAATAATTCGATTGTCTTGGAAAATCAGGAAAATTTCACCATTTCTTAGTTTCTATGTAATGATTTCAAAAACAATATTTATTTTACCAGAATAATTTTCTAAATATGAAAATTTAACCTTTTAAAAAATGCCTTTTTAGAGGAAAATACTATGGTTTTATGATATTAACCACTTTTGGCCCTTATAAGAATTACATTAGAATTAAATAATTATTATATAATAATAAAATTTTATTAAAATATAATTTATTTAAAAAAAATCATAAATTTATCAAATGATTTTCTTAATTGAAACTATTTATTTCAAAAAAAAAATTTTGATTTATTCATGTTGAAATATAATTTTTATCAAGCACATTATATAATAATTTCAAAATTAATAATAAAAGGGGATAAACAAAATCATTATTTAATTAAAAATAAAATAAAAATTCATATTGATATGGTCTAAATACATAACCCCTTATTGCACCAGTGTACTCCCTAAGAGTAAGGTGTGTGATGGTGGTACTTTTAGGGTTGGTTTTGTAAACATTGTACGAGTTGTAATCTTAATAATCATTAAATTATCATGTAAATGGTTTTTTCATGTTTTAGTTGTTAAATTTTAGCATGGCCTTGGTCAAGGTAAAATCCCAATGATTCTATCTCCCTCAAAATCTCTGATAATTGGGCCTCATAGGGTATCATATTACGGGTCGAGGCCATCGTTTCTTTCATTTGGGTCAATTAGACTTTATAAAACCCCTTAATATATACTAATATTAATGGTAACTATATAATAGTTATATTATCAACTGTTTTGATGCTTAAAGGTATTTTAAATCCAACCAACTTTATTTTATAATAGGATGAAATAACCAAATTAGTGAATTTATTTTATATAGTTACATAATTATTTTATTCATTTAAAAAGATAATTTCATTTATAAAATTTTACTCCATTAAATTTTCCCCCCTTCAGATATTTCTCCCATGAAATTTCATTTCATACACTAAAATAGATTAGGGTAATTATATTTCATTACATGTTTGAGTTCCCATGTTACTTCCCCAAACATGTGGTCTCACCATATAAATTCAACTATATGAGTTTTCTTATTTTGTAGATTTTTCTCTCTATGATATAAGAACTTCAGTGGCTACTCCCCATATGAAAGATCATTATAAAAGGGTAAAACCTCTAGAATTAGTTCATGTGTGGGGTACAGTGTGTACTTACTCAAGAGGGATATATGGAACATATCATGTACATGGATAGGTTATTTTTGAGTGATAGTTGATAGGTCACATCTCCAATGTGATCAGAGATCTCTAATGTGCTCATGTATCTAGTAATATGCTTTAAATTCTTCCCAAACCTCATGAGTTTAATCCATGATGATATATGAAGTAACAACTTGTCTCTAATCCCAATCTCTAGGTCTCATTGTTGATTTTTTTTATAGATTTTTTGTCAACATTGAATGGATTTAACATGATGTTGAATGGTTTCAACTTTAAATGTCATATTTGGGATTAGAATAGGTACCATAATCTTCCACTCTCCAACTTCATTTGAGAAAATTTTATTCTGAAACCTCTTCCCATACAGATCCATAAAAGGTTCCATTTTAATGCTAAAATAGAAACTGTCATTTTATGATAACTCCACTATGGGAAGGTGTATATCCTAACATTCCTAGAAATCCATTGAACATGATATTATCATATCCCATGATGTTTGAATGGTTCCTTCGGAGTGAACATCTATCTACGGGTGATGAGCAGTACTAAATCTAATCCTTATACCAATGCTTATTAAAGGCTTCTCTAGAACCTCAAGGCAATACTAAAATCTATATCAGATACAATGGAGAGTGGTACTCCATTAATTCTTATCACATTCCTTATTTATATCTTAATGGTTCGGTCAAGAAATAAATATTCCTTGATAGAAATTAAATATTCCGACTTTGTGAGGAAATAAACTACCACCAGAAGGTGTTATTTTCATTAGATTTCCCTGGGATTCCTATGGGGAAATCCATGGTTATGTTTTCTCATTCCCATATTTGTATGGGAAATTGTTGCATCATAACCTTATAATTATATCATTCATCCTTGACTTCTAGGAATACCAAGCATCAAGATACCAATTATTTACTAACCCACTTCATGTTATCCCATCAGAAGTTTCTCTTCAGATATTTATACATATTTGTTCTTTATAGATCAATAGATAAGTATGATCCATGCACATCATTCGGAATTTACCTCTATAATTTTGGTTTTTATGAGACATATTTTCAGGTTCCATGTCACGACCCATGCCCCGGGGCCTGTGTCATAACTACCCCAAGCCCGTCTTCCATAGTCCAGGGGCTAGCGACTAGCACCAAAGGTGTAAATCCCTATAACTGGAAAGGCAATGCCTTTATAAAATGTAAACTCACACAACAAGAGAAAAAGAGGAAGCAAACACTAAGTAAAGAAGTATAACAAGTGTGCTGAAAGTACAAAGGGGCCAGAAATACAAGCCCAACAGAAAGGTACAGCTACAACTGAAAGAAAAGTACAACTGAAAAGACAACAGTTGAATGGTGAAGCAGCTCCTGGATCGTCCTCCGGGTTCCTACCTAAAGGGTAGGTACAAATGTCCTCCTTAGCACTCCATGTCTATCGGTCTGCTTTGTTTACCGTCACACTGAGTGACACCTCCGATTATCGCCCAGTCCTCATATACTCTACCTTGGTCAACGTTTTCTGTCGTCTGCATCCAACACAACGAGGTGCGGGAATAGCCTGTGTAGGGGTGGGTATAACGATACTCTGTAGGGACCCTGATACCCTCAGGGTCTCACAAAATACAACAAGGATAAACCACAATGAAAGATCTCAACAGATAACCTTTACTTAGGTATATTCCCATACATATACCTAAGTTATCAAGTAACTCATCTCAATCATGAGGAAAACACAAAGGTCATTGACTCAGCTCAAACCAGGATTCTCATTCACGATGTCGAAACCACGGTTATTGGAGAACTCCTCTTATGTTGTGTACAGTAGTCATGTCACGACTCTGAGGTGCTACTCACCAACCATAGACTGCCAAGGTACTCCTCCCGTCGAGTACCGCGGGTATGTCACCCCAACACAGTAGCGATCTCTGCCATGGTTTTGCCACCCCAACATAGTAGCGCACCCCCTAATAGCCTACAGAGGTAATCCTCCTGTCGAGTACCACGGGTCTGCCACCCCAACACAGTAGCTCTCCTCCACCGTGGGTCTTCCACTCCAACACAGTAGTGCTCCCCACTGGGCTAGTCAAGTCACTTCGAAACGAATCGGAAAAGTAGTCATCAGGTCTCAACCAGCCACAAGGTCTCCATAATCCGTACGCTCGTCTCTAGAAGGATCTGCTCCATGATCTATAGGTCGATACTTCCAAGTGTCGCATAATCTCACGTGGAAGTATCTCATGGGACCGCTTCGTCGTAGGGGTATCAAGGCAACAGACGGTGCATCAATCGGACGCCCGGTCTGTGAGTTATTAGCATTTCTATTCCAGGGGCCCGGTTTGATTTCCGGTACAATCCAACCTGACCATACTCCAACAATGTCCAAACCTCAAGTAGATTATTACAAAATAACTATCTCATCAAAAGGAAACAAACTTAGTTGAAGGCACGTCAATCGGATGTCCGGTCTTTAAGTTATAAGTGTTTCCACTCTGAGGGCCTGGTTGGTTTCGGGTTCGAACCAACCTGGACGTACACAAACTTCGTTGAAACCTTGATTGTAATATACTGAAATGGCAGTATCAATCCAAGGATTACTACGCAACTGACGGTGCATCGATCGGAGGTCCGTAGCTCAATTTATGACAGTTTAACCAAAAACGGTCTGAAAAAGGGGGGTCTGGGCCCGGTCTGACCCGGCCCAACCGACCCTGGGTCGGCCCGAACAGGGTCGACCCGACCTGGGTCCCGGTCCGGCCTGGTTGGGCGCGGCCCGGCGCTACCCGTGTGGCCCACCACGGCCCGGCCGGGGGGGTGCTGGCTTGGCCAGCGACTGAGCGGGGAGGGCACGGCCTCCCCCAGCTGGCGCGGCATTAAGCCACGCCCCTCCATCTCAAGAAAGGCAAAGTCGTTTCAGTCTTCTTCCACCGCCGCGGCTCAGCCACGACAGACTGCTCTGGCGGCGCGCCGCCGCCGCCTTCCGTGGACCACCAGACACGCTCCGGTGGTCTGTTTCGCCCACCGTCTGCACCAGCGGCTCTCCTAGGACCCGTTCTTCACTGCGACGGCTTCAAGATGTCGTCGCGGTCCCATTTCGTCATCGCCCATCAATACATGCATCAAGAACATTACGGCAAAGGGTCTGGACTTGTTCATTAGTCCTTACCAACCACGTTAGTGGTTCAAATAATAATTAATCATAAAAGAACGCCCATGCTCAAGGGTATAAATCACACATATGAAAATATAGAAAACAACACCCTACCTTGATTATTTCGTTGCACGTCGTTGAGCCACGGAAAGAGGCAATCGTCGTGGTAGAACGGCGTCACGAGGAGACGGCGTCAACTCGTTGACATCGAGGAAGAGCCACTGTTGTTGGCGACGTTCCCCACGGTGGTGTCTCCTCCCTTGATGCGAAGAAAGAAGAAGAGAAGGCACGTCATCGGTGACTTCGCGTTCTCTGTCGGAGTCGTCCTTCATTGAAGGTTGGTGTTCTTCGTCAGAGAAGAACACTTCCTTCTAAATCCTCTCAAGATCTCTCCCACCAATTTTTCCAACCAAAATAATGAAAAGGCTTTCCCCTATTTTTAAAATATTGTCCAACAATTTCAAAACAATTCAAAAATGAATTTTTGACACATAGATTAATTAATTAAGAGATTAATTAATCCATTAGGTGGGGTGGCACAATCAATGGGTGGAAGGTGGAGAGGCTCCACCTAATAAATGAAGGGAAGATTAATGGGGGTTTAAGGGGAGTTAAGGGAAGATGAATGGTTAGGGTGTTCGTGTGGACCCCACCACACTAAATCATCTTATGGGAGGTTATGTGGGTGTGGGACCCACCTCTAACTCCCCATTATAGGAATTAACCAACTTTTAAATAATAAAATTGTGTACAACAATTTTATTTATTTTAATACAAATCCCCAAAAATTAACTTCTCCTCCCGAGCAAATGCAATTGTGGTAAAGGTCCTCTTAAGCGAATACAGGAGTTGTGAATTTATCGGTGCCATCGGATTTCAATTCCGAGCACCGGTTCAAAAGATAGAAAAACTTGCACGTACGTTTACTAAACATACCTGAACAAAACTTCCGAAAATTATTCCGGGCACACCGGGCCTCAGAATCAGGCATCATCAGAAACCGCGGACTCATAAAATTTCAAATAAATTAAGAAAAAAATTTCCATGAAATTTTCGGGTCTTTACATTACTCCCACCTAAGGGCTTTACTTCCTTGTAAAGCTAAAACACACTCTAGGAAAACTAAAGGGGTACAGAGCACGCATCTGAGCCTCTTTCTCCCATGTGCTTCCCTGTAGGTTCCTGTGCTGCCAACAAATGTGCCCCAGAGGAATCAACCGTCCACGTAGGACTCGCTATATTCAATCCTCAATCTCCACTGGAACCTCCATGAACATTTCCCCATCATTGATGTCCAGCTCCCTGTGATCAATGATGTGGGTCGGGTCGTGCACGTATCTCCTCAGTTGAGATATGTGAAAGACGTCATGTACCCAGTGTAGATGAGGTGGAATAGAAAAGCGGTAAGCCACCTCGCCTACACTACTGAGGACCTGAAAAGGTCCGATGAACCTCAGATATTACTTGTCCCCTCGGACAAATCTCTGTAGACCTCGTCAAGGTGAGACCTGTATAAAAATGTGGTCGCCATCCTTGAACTCCAGTGGTCTCCATCTCTTATCTGCATAGGAATTCTATCTGCTCTGTGCAGTCTTCATCTTCTCCTAGATGATCTCCACCTTCTCCAGTAGCCTCAATATGAGCGCATTGGTCAACCCCCACCTCATCTCCTGAAAATATCTGGTGGAATCTCTCTGACCACACGAAGGGTTCCCCCCTTCTTTGTCAATGCTAAAAGCGGTGTAGAAACTCTAGAGAAGTCTAGCTCAAATCTAAGTCTGGATGACTCATGAGGGATCGTCTGCACCCACTTATGCATGCTTCCATTTTGTGCTGCCTAGGGTTTTCTATTCACCGACCAAGGAAAACCCATCCCAATGTTGTAGTTAAACCACAACTTTTTTTCCTAATATAGTCAATCTGTGTATGAACTATGGTTTCCCAATCCATACACAAACTAACGTCGTACGGCCTCGACGCTACACCAAGAGGTTCCAACCTAAACTCTCACCTTAAGGGTCAGATCACACCATCGGCGTAATTGTGGTTATCGAGTCTCCTCCCAAAGGTATCTCCAGACATGAGGATCAAGTCAACGGCCTAACCAGAAAGTCTAGGTCTTGGAAAAGATTTGTGGAAGGAAGGAATGTTTTGTATCAATATATGTTGTTACGGCAGCTATTAGTGGACACATACTGTACTTCGAATCATTCTTAGAGCCCTTGGGTAATACTCCTTGACCACATGTAGTTACTCTCTTTCCCTTCCCTCTCGATCCCTGAGTCTGGCGGGGAATACAAAGGTGGGTGGTTGTAACATGTCGAAATGTACATCACCACATGTTGACATCCTAGCTCTACTTCCATGTCTGCTGCTCTGCAGATTCATCTATCCTTAACACCTCCTTTTCTTGAAACATTTTACATGCCCAAGTCTCTAAGACTAGTGCCAGCTCCCTACTTTCCCACTGCTAACATTCTCTAGTTGTATCCATTCAGCCAAAGAACATTCAACCACAAAGGTTCTCTCTAGCACCCTAGCATAATTAGGAATGCATTAATAAAAAAGTGATGGCTCAGATATCCTTAAACATACCTTGATCAGAGTTCTAAGCTCAAAAGCACTAATCGTATCATATTCATAGAGAACCAGTAAAGATCGGTATGCCTTGATGAATACTCAACTACCAACACGTCGTCCTGTCGAAGCTGTATAAGCTCTAGAAAACTCTCAGCCACCTCCTCAAGACAGTCCTCAGCCGCCTGTGAGTCGGGCTCACCTCAGAACCTGAGGGGTATCTGATGCTGAAACACGTGTAAGTCACTATGCCTGCATGTGTCATCTACCGGTATTGCCAGTTGAGACTACTGACCAATAGGTAGTGATATAGCTGGCACACTACCTGAAGCTACTAGCTCAGGAATCGGTCCACGTACCGAAGCCTCATCACTATACGGACCAACCTCATGGTCACTCACTGGGAAACACCAGTAGCTAAGATCACCATCTGCTCTACTAGTGTCTAAACTATGTGTAGAACTCTAGAAATCACCTCCATCCGGACCACTACTACCTGGGAATCTATCTCGCCTCGTAACCTCAGAGGCCCCTGCTGCTTGAACTAGTGCAACGTGCTCTATGAGTGTGCACCGTCCACTGGTATTGCTGGTGGAATCTGCTGCCTAATGGGTGGTGGTGCTGCTGGTACACCACCCGAAGGTGCCATCATAGCAAGAGGGCCCTGCACCAGAGCCTTGTCGCTTAGTGGGCTGTCATCGTGTACTCTATCAGAACTCCAACTGACTGTCTGTGTGAAGGAATCCTGAACAGATGAGACACGGTCAAACGATTTAAACCTGGTTGAGCTGACTTAAAGAAACTTTTGAAAACACACACGCAATCAGTGTTTTCGTGCACTGAGTCGGAAATCAGAAGTCAGGGTCCTGGTGTATGGATACATCGGCCACCGCACCAACACTGGACTCCCTGAACTGAAAACCACCCTCGGTACCCTTAACATTATTGCTTCATAGAAAGAAAATATCAGAGTTCTATGTTCTGCGGTAGAACCTACCCCTGATACCAATTTGTCACGACCCGTCCCCCAGGGCCCATGTCGTAACTACCCTAATCCCACCTTCCATAGGCTAGGGGCTAGCGACTAGCACCAAATGCATAAATCCCTATAACTGGGAAGTCATCGCCTTTATAAAACGTAAACTCACACAACCAGAGAACAAGAGGAAGCAAACACTAAGTAAAGAAGTATAAAAAGTGTGCTGAAAGTAAAAAGGGGCCGGAAATACAAGCCCAACAGAAAGGTACATCTACAACTGAAAAGACAACAGCTGAATGGTGAAGCAGCTCCTGGATCGTCCTCCGGGTTCCTACCAGAAGGGTTGGTACAGATGTCCTCCTCAGCACTCTGCGTCTATCGTTCCACTTCGTGTGCCGTCACACCGAGTGTCCACATTCGGGTATCGTCCAGTCCTCATACACTCTACCTCGGTCAGTGTTGTCCATCGTCTGCATCCAACACAATGACGTGCGGGCATAGCCCGTGCAGGGGTGAGTATAACGATACTCAGTAGGGACCCCGAGACCCTCAAGGTCTCACAAAATACAAAAATGATAAATGACAAATAAATATCTCAACAGATAACCTTTACATAGGTATATTCCCATACATATACCTAAGTTATCAAGTAACTCATCTCAATCATGAGGAAAACACAAAGGTCATTGACTCAGCTCAAACCAGGATTTTCATTCATAGTGTCGAAACCACAGCTGCTGGAGAACTCCTCCTTTTTCATGTACAATAGTCCTGTCATGACTCTGAGGTGCTAATCACTATCCTTATACTACTAAGGTACTCCTCCTGTCAAGTACTGCGGGTATGTCACCCCAACACAGAAGTGATCCCCGCCATGGGTATGCCGCCCCAACACAGTAGTGCACCCCCTAATAGCCTACAAAGGTACTCCTCCTATCAAGTACCGTGGGTCTGCCACCCCAACACAATAGTGCTCCTCCGCCATGGTTCTACCACCCCAACACAGTAGTGCTCCCCACTGGGCTAGTCAAGTCCCTCCGAAACGAATTGGACAAGCAGTCATCAGGTCTCAGCCAACTACAAGGTCTTCGTACTCCATACACTCATCTCCGGGAGGATCCGCTCCACGAGCTGCTGGTCGATACTTCAAAGTGTCACGTAATATCACGTGGAAGTATCTCATGGGACTGCCTCGTCGTAGGGGTCTCAACTCAACCGACGGCGCGTCAATCGGACGCCCGATCTGTGAGTTGTTAGCATTTCCGCTCCAGGGGCCCGGTTGGATTTCGGGTACAATACAACCTAGACATACTACAACTGTATCCAAACCTCAAGTGGAGTATTCCAAAAGAACCTTCTCATTAAAAGGAAACCAAAGTAGTTTACGACACATCAATCGGACATTCGGTTCTTAAGTTATAAGTGTTTCCGCTCCAAGAGCCCGGTTGGTTACGGGTTCGAACCAACCCGTACATACCCAAAATTTGCCTAAACCTTGAGTTTAATATACCGAAATGACCGTCTCAATCCAAGGATTTATACACAACTGACGGTGTGTCGATCGGAGGTCCGTAGCTCAAGTTATTATCATTTAACCGAAAACGGTCTGAAAATGGGAGGTCTCGGCCCGGTCCGACCCGGCCCAACCCACCATGGGTCGGCCCGAACCGGGGTGACCCGACCTGGGTCCCAGTCCGGCCCAGTTGGGCGCAGCCCGGCCTGGCCCACGTGGCCCACCCCGGCCCGGCCGAGGGGGCACTGGCTCAGCCAACGGCTGAGCGGGGTGGGCGCGGCCTCCCCCAGCTGGCACGACATTAAGCTGCACCCCTCCATCTTCAAAATGGAAAATCTATTCCGATATTCTTTCGTCGTCATGGCTCAACCATGGTGGACTTCTTCGGCGACAAACTGTCGCCTTCTGCGGACCACCGGACGTGCTCTGGTGGTCCGTTTCACCAACCATCTGCGCCAGCGGCTCTCCCGGGACCCTCTCTTCACTACGACGGCTTCAAATCGCCGTTGCGGTCCCATTTCATCGTCACTCGTCAATTCGTGCATCAAGAACATTAAAAATAAGGGTCCGGACAAGTTTGTTAGTCCGTACCCACCGCCTTAGTGGTTAAAATAATAATTGATCATAAAAGAACTCCCATGCTCGAGGGTATAAATCACACATACGAAAATATACAAAACAACCCCCTTCCTTGATTATGTCATTGCACATCTTTGAGCCACGGAAAGAGGCAAGTGTCGCAGTAGAACGGCGTCGTGGGGAGACGAGGTCACCTCATTGACGTCGAGGAAGTGTTGTCGTCATTGGCGATGTTCCCCATGGTGGTGTCTCCTCCATTGACGCGGAGAAATAAGAAGAGAAGGCACATCTTCGGTGACTTCACATTCTCCATTGGAGTCGTCCTTCATTGAAGGTTGTTGTTCTTCGTCGGAGAAGCACACTTCCTTCTAAATCCACTCAAGAGCTCTCCCAACATTTTTTCCATCCAAAATAATGAAAAGGCTTTCCCCTCTTTTTAAAATATTTGCCAACAACTTCAAAACAATTCAAAAATAAATTGTTGACACATAGATTAATTAATTAAGATATTAATTAATCCATTAGGTGGGGTGGCACAATCAATGGGTGGAAGGTGGAGAGGCTCCACATAATAAATGAAGGGAAGATTAATGGGGTATTTAAGGGGAGTTAAGAGAAGATGAATGGTTAGGGGGTTCGTGTGGGCCCCACCACAATAAATCCTCTCATGGGAGGTTATGTGGGTTTGGGCCCCACCTCTAACTCTCCATTGTAGGAATTAACCAACTTTTAAATAATAAAATTGTGTACAAAAATTTTATTTATTTTAATACAAACCCCCAAAAATTAACTTCTCCTCCCGAGCAAACGCAACTGCGGTAAAGGTCCCCTTAAGCGAATACCGGCGATGCGTGTTCATCGGTGCCCTCAGATTTCAATTCCGAGCACCGGTTCAAAAGATAGAAAAACCAGCACGTACATTTACTGAATGTACCTGAAAAAAACTTCATAAACTTAATATGGGTGCACCGGGCCTCAGAATCAGGCGCCGTCAGAAATTGCAGACTCGTAAAATTTCAAAGAAATTAAGAAAAAAATTCCTTGAAATTTACAGGTCTTTACATTACTCTCACCTCAGGGCTTTATGTCCCCTTAAAGCTACAACACACACTAGGTAAAACTAAAGGGGTACTGAGCATGCATCTGAGCCTCTTTCTCCCATGTGCTTCCCCGGAGGTTCCTGTGCTGCCAGTGAATGTGCAATAGAGGAATCAACCGTCCATGTTGGACCCACTCCATTCGATCCTCAATCTCCACTGGAACCTCTGTGAATGTCACCATGTCATCGATATCCATCTCCCCGTGATCGATGATGTGGGTCGGGTCCACCTCGCCTACACTTCTGAGGACCAAGAAAGGTCCGATGAACCTCAGAGATTACTTGTTGCCTTGGCCAAATCTCCGTAGAACTTGTCGAGGTGAGACCCGTATAAAGACTTGGTCTCCATCCTCGAACTCCAGTGGTCTCCGTCTCCTATCTACATAGGACTTCTTTCTACTCTGTGCAGTATTCATCTGCACCTGGATGATCTGCACCTTCTCCAGTAGCCTCAAGATGAGAGCATTGTTCAACCTACACCTCATCTCCTAAAAAGCTCTCATCGAATCTCTCTGACCACATGAAGGGTTTTCCCCTTCTTCATCAATGCTAAAAGTGGTGCAGCAACTCTGGAGAAGTCTGGATCAAATCTAAGTCTGGCCAACTCATGAGTGATCGTCTGCACCCACTTATGCATGATTCCATCCTATGCTTCCTAGGGTTTCCTTTTCTCTGACCAAGGAAACCCCATTCCAACGTTGTTGGTAAACCAAAACTTTTTTGCCTAATACAGTCAATATGTGTATGAACTTTGGTTGCCCAATCCATACCCAAAATAACGTCGTAAGGCCTCGACGCTACCACCAAGAGGTTCCAACAAAAACTCTCGCCTCAAGGGTCAGATCACAAAATCGGCGTAAGTGTGATTATCGAGTCTCCTCCCAAAGGTATCTCCAGACGTGAGTGTCAAGTCAAAGGCTTAACCGGAAACTCTAGGTCTGGGACAAGATTCGTGGAAGGAAGGAATGTTTCGTACTAGTGTTTGTTGTTACGACAGCTATTAGTGGACACAGACTGTACCTCGAATCATTCCTAGAGCCCTTGGGTCATACTCCTTGACCGCATGCAGTTACTCTCTTCCCCTGCCCTCCTTCTCCCTGAGCCTGGTGAGGACTACAAAGGCGGATGGTTGTAACATGTCGACATGTACATCACCACATGCTGCCCTCCTAGCTCTGCTTCCATGTCTGCTACTCTGCAGATTCATATGTCCTTAACACTTCTTCTTCTTGAAAAATTTTACAAGCCCAACTCTTTGAGACTAGGGTCAGTTCCCTTCTTTCTCACTACTAACATTCTCTAGCTATATCCATTCAGCCAAAGAACGTTCATCCACAAAGGTTCTCTCTAGCACCCTAGCATAAGTAGGAATGCATAGAGAAAAAAGTTTCGGCTCAGATATCCTTAAACACACCTTTCTCAAAGGTTTGAGCTCTAAATCACTGGTCGTATCATATTCATCGAATACCAGGAAAGATCGTTGTGTTTCGATGAATACTCAGCTACTGAAACGTCGTCCTTCCGAAGCTGTATAAGCTCTAGAAAACTCTCAGCCACCTCCTCAAGCCAGTCCTCAGCCGCCTGCAAGTCGGGCTCACCTCGGAACCTGAGGGGTATCTGATGCTGAAACATGTGTAAGGAACTAAGCCTACATGTGTCATCTACCAGTATTTCCGGTTGAGACTGATGACCAACAGGTAGTGATATAGCTGGCCCACTACCTGAAGGTACTATCTTAGGCATCGGTCCACGTACCGAATCCTTATCACTTTGCGGACCAACCTCATGGTCACTCACTGGGAAAAACTAGTAGCTGAGATCACTATCTGCTCTACTAGTGTCTAAACTAGGTGTAGAACTCTAGAAATTGCCTCCATCAGGTCCACTACTGCCTGGGAATATGTATCACCTTGTAACCTCAGAGGCCTCTGCTGCTGGAACTCATGCAACATGCTCTGTCAGCGTGCACCGTCCACTAGTACGGTTGGTGGCATCTGCTACCTTACAGGTGGTGGTGCTATTGGTACACCACCTGAAGGTGCCAATATAATAAGAGGGCCCAGCACTAGAGCCCTGTCACTCGGTGGGCTGTCATCGTGTACTCTATTGGAACTCCAACTGACTGTCTGGGTGAAGGCATCCTGAAAAGATGTGACACGGTCAAACGATTTAAACCTGGTGATCTGACCTGGTTGAGATGACTTAAAGAAACCTTTTAAACACACATGCAATCAGTGTTTTCATGCACTGAGTCAGAAATTAGAAGTCAGGGTCCTGGTCTATGGATATGTCGGCCGCCGAACCAAAACTGGACTCCCTAAACTGAAAACCACACTCGGTACCCTTAACACTATTACTTCACAGAAAGAAAATATCAGAGTTCTATGTTCTACGATAGAACCACCCTCTGATACCAATATTTCATGACCCATCCCCCGGGGCTCATGTCGTAACTACCCCAATCCTGCCTTCCATAGGCCAGGGGATGGCGAGTAGCACCAAAGGCATAAATCCCTATAACTGGGAAGACATTGCCTTTATAAAACATAAACTCACACAACCATAGAACAAGAGGAATAAAACACTAAGTAAAGTAGTATAACAAGTGTGATGAAAGTACAAAGGGGTTGCACATAAAAGCCCAAAATAAAGGTACGACTACAACTAAAAGAAAAGTACAACTGAAAAGACAAAAGCTGAATGGTGAAGTAGCTTCTGGATCGTCCTCTGGGTTCCTACCTGAAGGGTAGGTATAGATGTCCTCCTTAGCACTCCACGTCTATTGGTCTGCTCCATATGCCATCACACTAAGTTTCCAACTCCTGGTACCATCCAGTCCTCATACACTCTACCTCAGTCAGCTCTCTCTGTCGTCTGCATCCAACACAACGACGTGCGGGCATAGCCTGTGCAGGGGTGAGTGTAGCGATACTCAGTAGGGACCCCGAGACCCTCAAGGTCTCACAAAATCCAACAATGATAAACCAAAAAGAAAGATCTCAATAGATAACCTTTACTTAGGTATATTCCCATACATATACCTAAGTTATCAAGTAACCCATCTCAATCATGCGGAAAACACAAAGGTCATTGACTGAGCTCAAACCAGGATTTTCATTCACGATGTCGAAACCACGGCTACTGGAGAACTCCTCCTATGTCATTTACAGTAGTCCTATCATGACTCTGAGGTGCTACTCACTAACCTTAGACTGCTGAGGTACTCCTCCTATCAAGTACCGCGGGTATGTCGCCCCAACACAGTAGCGATCCCCGCCATGGGTCTACCGCCCCAACATAGTAGCGCACCCCCTAATAGCATATAGAGGTAATCCTCCTGTCGAGTACCATGGGTCTGCAGCCCCAACACAGTAGCGCTCCTCCTCCATGGGTATGCCACCCCAACACAAAAGTTCTCCCCACTGGGCTGTTCAAGTCACTCTGAAACGAATCGGACAAGCAGTCATCAGGTCTCAGCAAGCTAAAAGGTCTCCCTACTCCGTACGCTCATCTCCGGGCGGATACACTCCATGATCTATTGGTCGATACATACAAGTGTCATGTAATCTCATGTGGAAGTATCTCATGGGACTGCCTTGTTGTAGGGGTCTCAACGCAACAGACGGCGCGTCAATCAGACGCCCAGCCTGTGAGTTATTAGCATTTCCGTTCCAGGGGCCCAGTTGGATTTCGGGTACAATCCAACCCATCCATACTTCAACTGCATAAAAACCTCAATTGGAGTATTCCAAAAGAACTTTCTCATCAAAAGGAAACCAATTTAGTTGATGGAACGTCAATCGGACGTCAGGTCCTTAAGTTATAAGTGTTTCCGCTCGGAGGGCCCGGTTGGTTTCGTGTTCGAACCAACCCGGAAATACCCAAAATTCATCGAAACATTGAGTGTAATATAAATAAACGACTTTATCGATCCAAGGATTCTTATGCAACTGACGGTGCATCGATCGTAGGTCTGTAACTAAAGTTATGACTGTTTAACCGAAAATTGTCCGAAAAAAGGGGCGTCTGGGCCCAGTCCGACCCGGCCCAAAACACCCTAGGTCGGCCCGAACCGGGTCAACCTGACCTGGGTCCCGGTCCGGCCCGGCTGGGAACAGACCAGCCCCGCCGGCGTGGCTCGGCCCGTGTGCCCCCCCCCCCCCCCCCCGCCCCGGAAAAGGGGGCACTGGCTCGGCCAGCGGTTGAGCGGGGAGGGCGCGGCCTCCCCCAGCTCGCGCGGCATTAAGCCGCGCCCCTCCATCTCTAGAACGACAAAGTTGTTTCAGTATTCTTCCACCACTGTAGCTCATCCGCAGTGGACTTCTCTGGCGGCGTGCCGCCGCCGCCTTCCGCGGACCACTGGACGCGCTTCGGTGGTCCGTTTCGCCCACCGTCTGCGCCAACGGCTCTCCCGGGACCCGCTCTTCACTGCGACGGCTTTAAATTGCCATTGCAGTCCCATTTCGTTGTCTCCCATAAATCCACACATCAAGAATGTTACGGAGAAGTGTCTGGACTTGTTCGTTAGTCCATACCCACCGCGTTAGTGGTTTAAATAATAATTAATCATAAAACAATGCCCAGGATCGAGGGTATAAATCACACATACAAAAATATACAAAACAACCCCTACCTTGATTATGTCGTTGCATGTCGTCGAGCCGTGGAAAGAGGAAAGCGTCTCGGTAGAATGGGGTCGAGGGGAGATGGCGTCAACTCCTTGACGTCGATGAAGAGTCATCGTCGTTGGCGACGTTCCCCGTGGCGGTGTCTCCTCCCTTGACGTGGAGAAAGAAGAAGAGAAGGCACGTCGTCGGTGACTTCGCGTTCTCCATCGGAGCCATCCTTCGTTAAAGGTTGGTGTTCTTCGTCGTAGAATAACACTTCCTTCAAAATCCTCTCAACAGCTCTCTCACCAATTTTTCCAACCAAATAATGAAAACGCTTTCCCCTCTTTTTAAATTATTTGCAAAAAATTTCAAAACAATTCAAAAATGAATTGTTGACACATAGATTAATTAATTAAGAGATTAATTAATCCATTAGGTGGGGTGGCACAATCAATGGGTGGAAGGTGGAGAGGCTCCACGTAATAAATGAATGGAAGATTAATGGGTGGTTTAAGGGGAGTTAAGGGAAGATGAATGGTTAGGGGGTTCGTGTGGGCCCCACCACACTAAATCCTCTCATGGGAGGTTATGTGGGTATGAGCCCCACCTATAACTCCCCATTGTAGGAATTAACCAACTTTTAAATAATAAAATTGTGTACAAAAATTTTATTTATTTTTCTACAAATCCCCAAAAATTAACTTCTCCTCCCAAGAAAATGCAACTACGATAAAGGTCCCCTTAAGCGAATACTGGCACTGCGAGTTCGTCGGTGCCCTCAGATTTCAATTCCGAGCACTGGTTCAAAAGATAGAAAAACCCGCAAGTACATTTACTGAATGTACCTGAACAAAACTTCAGAAAATTATTCTGGGCACACTGGGCCTCAGAATCAGGTGTCGTCAGAAACTGCGGACTAGTAAAATTCTAAAGAAATTAAGAAAAAAAATTCCTTAAAATTTTCGGGTCTTTACATTCCAAACCGTATAACTCTATCGTTACCAAATATGGACTCTGGAATATTTTATAACTTTTTTGGTAGCACCTCATTTCCTATTTGGTCTGTAACACCCCGAGCTTCCACGATACGCTTCTCATTCAATAATGCAATAGCTTGCATTGTACGCAAGTTCGAGTTCTAACACACCGCAACTAATCAAAATAGCCGTTATGAATAGTAATAACCACTTTTTAAAATTATAGAAATTTTATATTTCAAAATGGACTTCATTTTTGTATTCGTAATATCGAAATTAGCCTATGTTGAATTTTTGGTATTTTTCTGAGAACTTCTAATTTTTTATGAATAGTGAAAAATACATAAAAACAACTTTTTTAATCAAAATAATTTATACAGATAAATTATACTATTTAGTGGTTTTAAGGTATAATTAGAAAATATTTTTACCATTTTATCCAATGGTGGTCATTAGAATTAATTTAACATTGAAATTGGACATAAACAATTGCCAAACTTTTGATATAAATTGTTTCTTAAAAACACGCTATTTGTTGTAACAGCGGGAATTAATTATGAAATTAATTAATACAACTTATATGTTTGGAATTTTGTAAAATAGACATCATTTTTGAATTCGGAATATCAATTATAGCTTAGGGTGAAATTTTGGCCTTATTCTGCAAAACTTCAATTTTTGATGAATAGTGAAACCACTAAGTGGTAGTTAAATAACTGATTTTTCGTTTAAATGAAATATTACAACTTCTGTGATTTGATTTTCAAAAATCCGACATACATGGTTGTCATTAAGAAGTAAAATGTGGTTCAATGAGATCAAAATAATTTTTTGGTGAATAGTAACTTTTAAGTTCTTAATCGCGATTAGTGGTAATTAGTGTAGTTTAAGGTATAAATAATACATTAATAATATGAAATGACCTAGAAACATGTCCCAACCTCATTGGTTGAGTCATGGCCGACCAAGACAAGCCATGGCCTAACTTGGGGACCCCATGGATCCACTTTTGTTGGGAAATAACATAAATTACTTTTTATTTAATGTTAAAGTGAAAATGACACTAACATAAATTGTTCTACTAAAACAATTTTTAATTGGGGTTATACAAGTCCAAATTTTGATTATAAATAGTCATTGGAAAGCTAAAAAGATTTCCTACATCATATTATTTGTTTTATAATTTTTAGACATTAAATAAATTAAAGTATTTATGACATAATAATGATGCAGCAATGACATCATTATTTGACGATTTAAATAAAATGAGAAGATAATGCAAAATCCGAGGCTTACACTTGTCCAAAGCCTATTGGATGAAGATATTTCGAAACCTTATCACCTTAGCCTCGAATTATATAGATGTGGGACCTTTAGAATCCGAAAAGCATTTTGAAATAATGTAACATTTCATTACTTTCCAAAAGTGCCCCTCCTCTCCACTTATAAAAGGCCCCCACCTCTCCCACCTTATTCACACCATCAAGCCATTTGGCTCGGCCAACCTCTGCCCAAATACTCTCCCAACATTCCTTCCTTACTCCTAGAAACCTCACTTTGGGCAGAACTCTTCCCAAGGAAGCCTTTAGCTCAAATCAAAAAGAGTTACCCGATTTTGAGGTAATGTCTTTTCTAATGTTGTTTTGTTTTATTTTTCTTCTCCAACCCCCTAAACTCTTTTTATTCATTTCTTTTGTAACAACACCAGTATCCTCAATATACTAGGATGTTGTTATAAGAAGGATTCGAGCTACACTTACACACACCTACATCTAATGGTTAAAGAACATACGGTTTCTGTGGATGGCGAATTTCTGCCTCACGAAACGATGATTGTTCAACACTCATATAACACCTCCAAAGGTGGCCATTAAGATGTCACTATTTTTATATATGATATATAATATGTTTTTGTTTTACTTATGCTTCTGTATTTCTCATTTATGGCATACTTTATGATTTCCATTATGGGTAAAACGCGATAATTTCATTTTAGGAAGTGCGGACTACCGCCCCCTCAAAGTGATTTGAATCGTTAATGCCATGTGTGGGATGTATAAAGGATGGAGTAAATGGTATTATACACTATATTATACTGGAATTATATTATACATTTATATCATTATGATTTCATTCCATTAAATATGAAATTGAAATGAAAGTAGCGTTCATGCGTACGTACGGCTTACCGTCTCCATGAACGGTGCATTTCATTTCTTACCTCTAAATGTTACGGAATATTATAAATGAATGTATATACTGTATATATATGATATATATGATATCTACATCATTAATATAATTCTGGATATAATGGATATTTCACCACATGAACAACTTATAATTATAAGAAGTTTATTGTTGACTCATGTACCAAAGATCGACAAAACGACCGTTATTAACTTAAATAATTACATAATGTTCATAACATTGTAATAAGTGATATAAAAAGGATAATGAAATTGAAAATGGTTCTTAATAAGGTAGATATTAACTCTAGTTTATTATTCAGGAGGTTAAAGAACGGTTGAGTCAAGTCGGACACAAGGTAAGGGAACTTCTTAACCCAACTTCCATTCTTTGGGTTAATCTCCTACTTTCAAATTATGTCATGATATTATTATGTCTTATTTTGTATTTTTACTTTCTTTATGTGTACCTATAGTGAATACACATAATATATCTATTTTATTTTAAAAATGATCTTTTTAAGGACTTCGTCTCAATCTCCTTTCATTGAGGCATATTTGGTTTTATACACAACTTTCTTTTATACGGTGTATAAACCCCTTTGACTTTTAAGTTTATTCAAAAGGAATCTTTTTATACGAAGCATTTTACTAAACGACAAAAAGGGAATGTTTTTCTTTCCGTACTTATGCGGCGACAACGACTTCTCCGCCGCCGTGAACATTATTTGAGTTTCGGCTTCCTTTACAAGCCATACCTTTTTTAAAAAAGAAAAATAAATACAATGTTTTAACATTCTTTTATTTTGGTATTGAAAATGGTTTTGAAAGAATTTTTATTATATCAATGTGTTGTATTGATATCTTGTGATTGAAATATGGAAATGTTATGTTTCCTTTATGCATGTTTTATGTGATACGATTATGTTATGGTTTATGATATGTTTAAACCTATTCATATGAGGAATGCATTGGACTTAATAAGTGACGGGTGGAGCCCGCTATAGCTCCTCGATGCATCGGCAGGTCTCATGAGACAAACTAGTGTCTTGGCACAAGGCCTTGACAAAATCTTATTTGTAGTCTTGGCACGAGGCCTTGGCTATGTGGTTATGATAGTCTGGCATTATGCATTCCATCATTATGAAAGTGGTTATTGATATTGCATGTGATTATTCGACCAGTAGAATATCCATGTGAAGAAGTAAATGGCATTATCTCATTTTACTTTTGCCATATTATGTTGAAGTTCATGTTTAAAAGGCTTTTGTTTTAGTTATACATTGCCTTAAATGTTAATGTTTATTTATGAAAGCTTCCGCATTATTGTTATCCTTACTGAGCATCTGAGCTCACCCCTTTCAATGTTTTAATATTTTCCAGGATGTGAAGAAGTATTTTATGAATGACCTGCAGGGATAGTCGGAAGAGGATATGAGTGCGGACTATGGAGACTTTGTTATTGTAGTTTTTCACTTTTTGATGTAATGAAAGACTTATGAATGTATCTAGTGTTTCCAAGGCTACTAAACTAATCGGTCTTTCGAGACTTGATCCTTTGTGATCATGCCAATGTTACGAAGTAATGCACCGACTCTGGGTAGCTGGGGTCGGGGCGTTACAGTTGGTATCAGAGGCAGTTTAGTACTAACCTTGGAAGCTAGATTTAGATAAACTCTGATTAGAGCACATAGCCCAAAGATAGACTTTGAGGATTAGTATAGAAGAACTTCCTAGAATTTTAGTATTGTAGAGATGTTGTGAGTTTTCCGAGCAATACATCCCTGTCTGGATACGAGCAGGTAGAGGTGGCTCTGGCACAGATGTACCTAGGGGTAAAACCCGAAAACACCGCTTTGAGCTAGACTCAAACGGGAACTGGTGCACGACAACGGGCCTTGCTGCACTCTTGGTTATGACACTCCCGGGGGATATGCTTAGGATAATTCTCATTTTCTTTACAAACCATTATGTAAGGTTTATGAGTACATACTTCCTCAAAGGAAACATTTCTTTTTATGATTATGGATTATATCCATAAATAGTTCAATTTATGTTAAGTATTATACAAGTATGGAATTATGTATTTTGATTCATAAACTAATCTGGATTATGCCATTGTTTAGAAATGGCGCCTAGTAGAAGGAATGGAAACTGTATCAATGCACGAACTCCGTGTAGGGATTGCCCTCCTGCTCAAGATAATTATTGTGGACCTGGAGATACAACTGGTGCTGATCAACTTATTACCATACTGGGACAACTCACGCAGGTTATGAATAACAACCTTACTCGTATGGAGCACCCTGATTCGCAACGTGGAGGATCAATGCTAGACCGTTTCATGAGGCAACAACCGCCAACCTTCAATGGGAGTACAAATCCTACAGTAGCTGAGCAATGGATAAATTCCTTAGAGAAAATATTCCATGCCTTGGGGAGTAGTGAAAGGGAGAAGGTTGTCATGGCAGTTTACCGCCTCACTGGAGATGCCGATCAGTGGTGGTCACTGATTCAAAACACAAAGGAAGATGATGACGTATCGAATATGGAATGGAGGGAGTTCAAAGAGCTTTTCTTAGAAAAATACTTTCCTCGTGACCATCGAGCAGATATGGAAAGGCAATTTCTGAGTCTGAGGCAGAAGGAGGATGAGAATGTCGCAAAGTATGAGGCTAACTTTACAAGGTTAGCGAGGCATGCTGCCGATTATATACGTAACCCAAGGAGTAAGATTGATCGTTTCTTTGATGGGTTAAAACCATTTCTCCGTCGAGCTTTAGTATCACAATCCTTCTCATCATACGAAGATATAGTCTCATGTGCTATCAAGACAGAAAAGGAATTCTCTAAGTCTTATGACAACAAAGTAAAGCAAGAGAAGAAGAGAACGGTGGAACAAGAGACAGATAAAGGGAAAAAGGGAAAGAAGGATTTTCCATTATGTGATAATTGTGGGAAGAATCACCCTGGTACTTGCCTAAAAGGAATGGGAGTCTGTTATAAATGTGGAGAAAAAGGTCACCAGGCACGTGATTGCAAGGGAAAGAAAGAGGCTGTCAAAGTTGAATGCTACAATTGTAGAGAAATGGGTCATTACGCAAATGAATGTCCTAAGCGTCAAGGAATCTTACCTCAGAAAAGGCCAAGGGATCAAGGACAATCTTATGCTATTACTACAGTTGAAGCAGAATAACTAATGTATTGATGCTTTCGGACTCATGGATTATATCCTGGTTATTAGAATAATGTGATCTATATAAGGATTGTACTGCAGTACTTGTTGGTTTCAGTAAGGTTTTAATATGATTAAGGTAATCATATTTTTAGTATGTGACAATAAGAGAAACTTTTCTTTGTTTGGGGAATCTGATGTTACAATTGATTTTGGAATTAAGAGACCTTTTAGAGAAAGTTTGGACAGAGGTATTTTGGATAACTATAAATGTTGGGATGGATTAAGTTGAACTTTGAATAGTATTGTTTAAGGTTAAAACTTTTCTGAAGATTATTTCTGGAATACTATAATACTATATTTTTAGAAAAAGGACAACCTGCAGGGTGGGGAATAACCCGTCGCGTCGGACACAGCTGCAGGAATCGAACCCACAACCATAGTGCGACAAGCCTTTATTTCCTACCACTAGCCTACAGGAAGTCCCTGGTTATTACAAAATCGTTTTACTAATCTAAATGGTATGTGTTAACATTTGGAACCTTATACAATTAGGATAAATAGAATATTTTTGAGTTCCGTTACCATTTGGAGTAAAAGTTGGGTTTGTGGTAAAAATTTATTAACGAATGAAAGTATACATAACAAGTATGTATATTCCCCTACGTTCTTAGTAAATCTCATAAATAAATTCCTCAACATTATAAAAGGTAACTTAAAACAAAAATGTTGTCGGTTAACTTTTCCAACTGGGGATTCAATGACCGTTTAACCAATCACAAGTTTGTGATTTTCTTGTGGTTAAACATTCTCCTAATCCTGTTTTCTATAACTCTCCATCAGACCTTGATGGTTTGTTTCTCCTCCATATCCATATTTTCATAGAATCCTAGAATGGGCTATATCGGGTGACCTTTGTACTTATCCTGCTTTCTTTTAATGTTATATATTTATTAACCTTATTTCCGATGTGGGTTTTCCACAAAGGTATTTTCTATTTTCAGCCTTTTATTATCAAAGAAAAATTTCAAATTGCGAGGACGCAATTTATTGAAGGAGGGGAGAATGTAACACCCCGAGCTTCCACGATACGCTTCTCATTCAATAATGCAATAGCTTGCATTGTACGCAAGTTCGAGTTCTAACACACCGCAACTAATCAAAATAGCCGTTATGAATAGTAATAACCACTTTTTAAAATTATAGAAATTTTATATTTCAAAATGGACTTCATTTTTGTATTCGTAATATCGAAATTAGCCTATGTTGAATTTTTGGTATTTTTCTGAGAACTTCTAATTTTTTATGAATAGTGAAAAATACATAAAAACAACTTTTTTAATCAAAATAATTTATACAGATAAATTATACTATTTAGTGGTTTTAAGGTATAATTAGAAAATATTTTTACCATTTTATCCAATGGTGGTCATTAGAATTAATTTAACATTGAAATTGGACATAAACAATTGCCAAACTTTTGATATAAATTGTTTCTTAAAAACACGCTATTTGTTGTAACAGCGGGAATTAATTATGAAATTAATTAATACAACTTATATGTTTGGAATTTTGTAAAATAGACATCATTTTTGAATTCGGAATATCAATTATAGCTTAGGGTGAAATTTTGGCCTTATTCTGAAAAACTTCAATTTTTGATGAATAGTGAAACCACTAAGTGGTAGTTAAATAACTGATTTTTCGTTTAAATGAAATATTACAACTTCTGTGATTTGATTTTCAAAAATCCGACATACATGGTTGTCATTAAGAAGTAAAATGTGGTTCAATGAGATCAAAATAATTTTTTGGTGAATAGTAACTTTTAAGTTCTTAATCGCGATTAGTGGTAATTAGTGTAGTTTAAGGTATAAATAATACATTAATAATATGAAATGACCTAGACACATGTCCCAACCTCATTGGTTGAGTCATGGCCGACCAAGACAAGCCATGGCCTAACTTGGGGACCCCATGGATCCACTTTTGTTGGGAAATAACATAAATTACTTTTTATTTAATGTTAAAGTGAAAATGACACTAACATAAATTGTTCTACTAAAACAATTTTTAATTGGGGTTATACAAGTCCAAATTTTGATTATAAATAGTCATTGGAAAGCTAAAAAGATTTCCTACATCATATTATTTGTTTTATAATTTTTAGACATTAAATAAATTAAAGTATTTATGACATAATAATGATGCAGCAATGACATCATTATTTGACGATTTAAATAAAATGAGAAGATAATGCAAAATCCGAGGCTTACACTTGTCCAAAGCCTATTGGATGAAGATATTTCGAAACCTTATCACCTTAGCCTCGAATTATATAGATGTGGGACCTTTAGAATCCGAAAAGCATTTTGAAATAATGTAACATTTCATTACTTTCCAAAAGTGCCCCTCCTCTCCACTTATAAAAGGCCCCCACCTCTCCCACCTTATTCACACCATCAAGCCATTTGGCTCGGCCAACCTCTGCCCAAATACTCTCCCAACATTCCTTCCTTACTCCTAGAAACCTCACTTTGGGCAGAACTCTTCCCAAGGAAGCCTTTAGCTCAAATCAAAAAGAGTTACCCGATTTTGAGGTAATGTCTTTTCTAATGTTGTTTTGTTTTATTTTTCTTCTCCAACCCCCTAAACTCTTTTTATTCATTTCTTTTGTAACAACACCAGTATCCTCAATATACTAGGATGTTGTTATAAGAAGGATTCGAGCTACACTTACACACACCTACATCTAATGGTTAAAGAACATACGGTTTCTGTGGATGGCGAATTTCTGCCTCACGAAACGATGATTGTTCAACACTCATATAACACCTCCAAAGGTGGCCATTAAGATGTCACTATTTTTATATATGATATATAATATGTTTTTGTTTTACTTATGCTTCTGTATTTCTCATTTATGGCATACTTTATGATTTCCATTATGGGTAAAACGCGATAATTTCATTTTAGGAAGTGCGGACTACCGCCCCCTCAAAGTGATTTGAATCGTTAATGCCATGTGTGGGATGTATAAAGGATGGAGTAAATGGTATTATACACTATATTATACTGGAATTATATTATACATTTATATCATTATGATTTCATTCCATTAAATATGAAATTGAAATTAAAGTAGCGTTCATGCGTACGTACGGCTTACCGTCTCCATGAACGGTGCATTTCATTTCTTACCTCTAAATGTTACGGAATATTATAAATGAATGTATATACTGTATATATATGATATATATGATATCTACATCATTAATATAATTCTGGATATAATGGATATTTCACCACATGAACAACTTATAATTATAAGAAGTTTATTGTTGACTCATGTACCAAAGATCGACAAAACGACCGTTATTAACTTAAATAATTACATAATGTTCATAACATTGTAATAAGTGATATAAAAAGGATAATGAAATTGAAAATGGTTCTTAATAAGGTAGATATTAACTCTAGTTTATTATTCAGGAGGTTAAAGAACGGTTGAGTCAAGTCGGACACAAGGTAAGGGAACTTCTTAACCCAACTTCCATTCTTTGGGTTAATCTCCTACTTTCAAATTATGTCATGATATTATTATGTCTTATTTTGTATTTTTACTTTCTTTATGTGTACCTATAGTGAATACACATAATATATCTATTTTATTTTAAAAATGATCTTTTTAAGGACTTCGTCTCAATCTCCTTTCATTGAGGCATATTTGGTTTTATACACAACTTTCTTTTATACGGTGTATAAACCCCTTTGACTTTTAAGTTTATTCAAAAGGAATCTTTTTATACGAAGCATTTTACTAAACGACAAAAAGGGAATGTTTTTCTTTCCGTACTTATGCGGCGACAACGACTTCTCCGCCGCCGTGAACATTATTTGAGTTTCGGCTTCCTTTACAAGCCATACCTTTTTTAAAAAAGAAAAATAAATACAATGTTTTAACATTCTTTTATTTTGGTATTGAAAATGGTTTTGAAAGAATTTTTATTATATCAATGTGTTGTATTGATATCTTGTGATTGAAATATGGAAATGTTATGTTTCCTTTATGCATGTTTTATGTGATACGATTATGTTATGGTTTATGATATGTTTAAACCTATTCATATGAGGAATGCATTGGACTTAATAAGTGACGGGTGGAGCCCGCTATAGCTCCTCGATGCATCGGCAGGTCTCATGAGACAAACTAGTGTCTTGGCACAAGGCCTTGACAAAATCTTATTTGTAGTCTTGGCACGAGGCCTTGGCTATGTGGTTATGATAGTCTGGCATTATGCATTCCATCATTATGAAAGTGGTTATTGATATTGCATGTGATTATTCGACCAGTAGAATATCCATGTGAAGAAGTAAATGGCATTATCTCATTTTACTTTTGCCATATTATGTTGAAGTTCATGTTTAAAAGGCTTTTGTTTTAGTTATACATTGCCTTAAATGTTAATGTTTATTTATGAAAGCTTCCGCATTATTGTTATCCTTACTGAGCATCTGAGCTCACCCCTTTCAATGTTTTAATATTTTCCAGGATGTGAAGAAGTATTTTATGAATGACCTGCAGGGATAGTCGGAAGAGGATATGAGTGCGGACTATGGAGACTTTGTTATTGTAGTTTTTCACTTTTTGATGTAATGAAAGACTTATGAATGTATCTAGTGTTTCCAAGGCTACTAAACTAATCGGTCTTTCGAGACTTGATCCTTTGTGATCATGCCAATGTTACGAAGTAATGCACCGACTCTGGGTAGCTGGGGTCGGGGCGTTACAGTTGGTATCAGAGGCAGTTTAGTACTAACCTTGGAAGCTAGATTTAGATAAACTCTGATTAGAGCACATAGCCCAAAGATAGACTTTGAGGATTAGTATAGAAGAACTTCCTAGAATTTTAGTATTGTAGAGATGTTGTGAGTTTTCCGAGCAATACATCCCTGTCTGGATACGAGCAGGTAGAGGTGGCTCTGGCACAGATGTACCTAGGGGTAAAACCCGAAAACACCGCTTTGAGCTAGACTCAAACGGGAACTGGTGCACGACAACGGGCCTTGCTGCACTCTTGGTTATGACACTCCCGGGGGATATGCTTAGGATAATTCTCATTTTCTTTACAAACCATTATGTAAGGTTTATGAGTACATACTTCCTCAAAGGAAACATTTCTTTTTATGATTATGGATTATATCCATAAATAGTTCAATTTATGTTAAGTATTATACAAGTATGGAATTATGTATTTTGATTCATAAACTAATCTGGATTATGCCATTGTTTAGAAATGGCGCCTAGTAGAAGGAATGGAAACTGTATCAATGCACGAACTCCGTGTAGGGATTGCCCTCCTGCTCAAGATAATTATTGTGGACCTGGAGATACAACTGGTGCTGATCAACTTATTACCATACTGGGACAACTCACGCAGGTTATGAATAACAACCTTACTCGTATGGAGCACCCTGATTCGCAACGTGGAGGATCAATGCTAGACCGTTTCATGAGGCAACAACCGCCAACCTTCAATGGGAGTACAAATCCTACAGTAGCTGAGCAATGGATAAATTCCTTAGAGAAAATATTCCATGCCTTGGGGAGTAGTGAAAGGGAGAAGGTTGTCATGGCAGTTTACCGCCTCACTGGAGATGCCGATCAGTGGTGGTCACTGATTCAAAACACAAAGGAAGATGATGACGTATCGAATATGGAATGGAGGGAGTTCAAAGAGCTTTTCTTAGAAAAATACTTTCCTCGTGACCATCGAGCAGATATGGAAAGGCAATTTCTGAGTCTGAGGCAGAAGGAGGATGAGAATGTCGCAAAGTATGAGGCTAACTTTACAAGGTTAGCGAGGCATGCTGCCGATTATATACGTAACCCAAGGAGTAAGATTGATCGTTTCTTTGATGGGTTAAAACCATTTCTCCGTCGAGCTTTAGTATCACAATCCTTCTCATCATACGAAGATATAGTCTCATGTGCTATCAAGACAGAAAAGGAATTCTCTAAGTCTTATGACAACAAAGTAAAGCAAGAGAAGAAGAGAACGGTGGAACAAGAGACAGATAAAGGGAAAAAGGGAAAGAAGGATTTTCCATTATGTGATAATTGTGGGAAGAATCACCCTGGTACTTGCCTAAAAGGAATGGGAGTCTATTATAAATGTGGAGAAAAAGGTCACCAGGCACGTGATTGCAAGGGAAAGAAAGAGGCTGTCAAAGTTGAATGCTACAATTGTAGAGAAATGGGTCATTACGCAAATGAATGTCCTAAGCGTCAAGGAATCTTACCTCAGAAAAGGCCAAGGGATCAAGGACAATCTTATGCTATTACTACAGTTGAAGCAGAATAACTAATGTATTGATGCTTTCGGACTCATGGATTATATCCTGGTTATTAGAATAATGTGATCTATATAAGGATTGTACTGCAGTACTTGTTGGTTTCAGTAAGGTTTTAATATGATTAAGGTAATCATATTTTTAGTATGTGACAATAAGAGAAACTTTTCTTTGTTTGGGGAATCTGATGTTACAATTGATTTTGGAATTAAGAGACCTTTTAGAGAAAGTTTGGACAGAGGTATTTTGGATAACTATAAATGTTGGGATGGATTAAGTTGAACTTTGAATAGTATTGTTTAAGGTTAAAACTTTTCTGAAGATTATTTCTGGAATACTATAATACTATATTTTTAGAAAAAGGACAACCTGCAGGGTGGGGAATAACCCGTCGCGTCGGACACAGCTGCAGGAATCGAACCCACAACCATAGTGCGACAAGCCTTTATTTCCTACCACTAGCCTACAGGAAGTCCCTGGTTATTACAAAATCGTTTTACTAATCTAAATGGTATGTGTTAACATTTGGAACCTTATACAATTAGGATAAATAGAATATTTTTGAGTTCCGTTACCATTTGGAGTAAAAGTTGGGTTTGTGGTAAAAATTTATTAACGAATGAAAGTATACATAACAAGTATGTATATTCCCCTACGTTCTTAGTAAATCTCATAAATAAATTCCTCAACATTATAAAAGGTAACTTAAAACAAAAATGTTGTCGGTTAACTTTTCCAACTGGGGATTCAATGACCGTTTAACCAATCACAAGTTTGTGATTTTCTTGTGGTTAAACATTCTCCTAATCCTGTTTTCTATAACTCTCCATCAGACCTTGATGGTTTGTTTCTCCTCCATATCCATATTTTCATAGAATCCTAGAATGGGCTATATCGGGTGACCTTTGTACTTATCCTGCTTTCTTTTAATGTTATATATTTATTAACCTTATTTCCGATGTGGGTTTTCCACAAAGGTATTTTCTATTTTCAGCCTTTTATTATCAAAGAAAAATTTCAAATTGCGAGGACGCAATTTATTGAAGGAGGGGAGAATGTAACACCCCGAGCTTCCACGATACGCTTCTCATTCAATAATGCAATAGCTTGCATTGTACGCAAGTTCGAGTTCTAACACACCGCAACTAATCAAAATAGCCGTTATGAATAGTAATAACCACTTTTTAAAATTATAGAAATTTTATATTTCAAAATGGACTTCATTTTTGTATTCGTAATATCGAAATTAGCCTATGTTGAATTTTTGGTATTTTTCTGAGAACTTCTAATTTTTTATGAATAGTGAAAAATACATAAAAACAACTTTTTTAATCAAAATAATTTATACAGATAAATTATACTATTTAGTGGTTTTAAGGTATAATTAGAAAATATTTTTACCATTTTATCCAATGGTGGTCATTAGAATTAATTTAACATTGAAATTGGACATAAACAATTGCCAAACTTTTGATATAAATTGTTTC
Source organism: Viscum album (assembly GCA_963277665.1). NCBI lineage: Eukaryota > Viridiplantae > Streptophyta > Magnoliopsida > Santalales > Viscaceae > Viscum > Viscum album. The sequence continues at coordinate 746,647,347 of OY728157.1, forward strand.
TTAAAAACACGCTATTTGTTGTAACAGCGGGAATTAATTATGAAATTAATTAATACAACTTATATGTTTGGAATTTTGTAAAATAGACATCATTTTTGAATTCGGAATATCAATTATAGCTTAGGGTGAAATTTTGGCCTTATTCTGAAAAACTTCAATTTTTGATGAATAGTGAAACCACTAAGTGGTAGTTAAATAACTGATTTTTCGTTTAAATGAAATATTACAACTTCTGTGATTTGATTTTCAAAAATCCGACATACATGGTTGTCATTAAGAAGTAAAATGTGGTTCAATGAGATCAAAATAATTTTTTGGTGAATAGTAACTTTTAAGTTCTTAATCGCGATTAGTGGTAATTAGTGTAGTTTAAGGTATAAATAATACATTAATAATATGAAATGACCTAGACACATGTCCCAACCTCATTGGTTGAGTCATGGCCGACCAAGACAAGCCATGGCCTAACTTGGGGACCCCATGGATCCACTTTTGTTGGGAAATAACATAAATTACTTTTTATTTAATGTTAAAGTGAAAATGACACTAACATAAATTGTTCTACTAAAACAATTTTTAATTGGGGTTATACAAGTCCAAATTTTGATTATAAATAGTCATTGGAAAGCTAAAAAGATTTACTACATCATATTATTTGTTTTATAATTTTTAGACATTAAATAAATTAAAGTATTTATGACATAATAATGATGCAGCAATGACATCATTATTTGACGATTTAAATAAAATGAGAAGATAATGCAAAATCCGAGGCTTACACTTGTCCAAAGCCTATTGGATGAAGATATTTCGAAACCTTATCACCTTAGCCTCGAATTATATAGATGTGGGACCTTTAGAATCCGAAAAGCATTTTGAAATAATGTAACATTTCATTACTTTCCAAAAGTGCCCCTCCTCTCCACTTATAAAAGGCCCCCACCTCTCCCACCTTATTCACACCATCAAGCCATTTGGCTCGGCCAACCTCTGCCCAAATACTCTCCCAACATTCCTTCCTTACTCCTAGAAACCTCACTTTGGGCAGAACTCTTCCCAAGGAAGCCTTTAGCTCAAATCAAAAAGAGTTACCCGATTTTGAGGTAATGTCTTTTCTAATGTTGTTTTGTTTTATTTTTCTTCTCCAACCCCCTAAACTCTTTTTATTCATTTCTTTTGTAACAACACCAGTATCCTCAATATACTAGGATGTTGTTATAAGAAGGATTCGAGCTACACTTACACACACCTACATCTAATGGTTAAAGAACATACGGTTTCTGTGGATGGCGAATTTCTGCCTCACGAAACGATGATTGTTCAACACTCATATAACACCTCCAAAGGTGGCCATTAAGATGTCACTATTTTTATATATGATATATAATATGTTTTTGTTTTACTTATGCTTCTGTATTTCTCATTTATGGCATACTTTATGATTTCCATTATGGGTAAAACGCGATAATTTCATTTTAGGAAGTGCGGACTACCGCCCCCTCAAAGTGATTTGAATCGTTAATGCCATGTGTGGGATGTATAAAGGATGGAGTAAATGGTATTATACACTATATTATACTGGAATTATATTATACATTTATATCATTATGATTTCATTCCATTAAATATGAAATTGAAATGAAAGTAGCGTTCATGCGTACGTACGGCTTACCGTCTCCATGAACGGTGCATTTCATTTCTTACCTCTAAATGTTACGGAATATTATAAATGAATGTATATACTGTATATATATGATATATATGATATCTACATCATTAATATAATTCTGGATATAATGGATATTTCACCACATGAACAACTTATAATTATAAGAAGTTTATTGTTGACTCATGTACCAAAGATCGACAAAACGACCGTTATTAACTTAAATAATTACATAATGTTCATAACATTGTAATAAGTGATATAAAAAGGATAATGAAATTGAAAATGGTTCTTAATAAGGTAGATATTAACTCTAGTTTATTATTCAGGAGGTTAAAGAACGGTTGAGTCAAGTCGGACACAAGGTAAGGGAACTTCTTAACCCAACTTCCATTCTTTGGGTTAATCTCCTACTTTCAAATTATGTCATGATATTATTATGTCTTATTTTGTATTTTTACTTTCTTTATGTGTACCTATAGTGAATACACATAATATATCTATTTTATTTTAAAAATGATCTTTTTAAGGACTTCGTCTCAATCTCCTTTCATTGAGGCATATTTGGTTTTATACACAACTTTCTTTTATACGGTGTATAAACCCCTTTGACTTTTAAGTTTATTCAAAAGGAATCTTTTTATACGAAGCATTTTACTAAACGACAAAAAGGGAATGTTTTTCTTTCCGTACTTATGCGGCGACAACGACTTCTCCGCCGCCGTGAACATTATTTGAGTTTCGGCTTCCTTTACAAGCCATACCTTTTTTAAAAAAGAAAAATAAATACAATGTTTTAACATTCTTTTATTTTGGTATTGAAAATGGTTTTGAAAGAATTTTTATTATATCAATGTGTTGTATTGATATCTTGTGATTGAAATATGGAAATGTTATGTTTCCTTTATGCATGTTTTATGTGATACGATTATGTTATGGTTTATGATATGTTTAAACCTATTCATATGAGGAATGCATTGGACTTAATAAGTGACGGGTGGAGCCCGCTATAGCTCCTCGATGCATCGGCAGGTCTCATGAGACAAACTAGTGTCTTGGCACAAGGCCTTGACAAAATCTTATTTGTAGTCTTGGCACGAGGCCTTGGCTATGTGGTTATGATAGTCTGGCATTATGCATTCCATCATTATGAAAGTGGTTATTGATATTGCATGTGATTATTCGACCAGTAGAATATCCATGTGAAGAAGTAAATGGCATTATCTCATTTTACTTTTGCCATATTATGTTGAAGTTCATGTTTAAAAGGCTTTTGTTTTAGTTATACATTGCCTTAAATGTTAATGTTTATTTATGAAAGCTTCCGCATTATTGTTATCCTTACTGAGCATCTGAGCTCACCCCTTTCAATGTTTTAATATTTTCCAGGATGTGAAGAAGTATTTTATGAATGACCTGCAGGGATAGTCGGAAGAGGATATGAGTGCGGACTATGGAGACTTTGTTATTGTAGTTTTTCACTTTTTGATGTAATGAAAGACTTATGAATGTATCTAGTGTTTCCAAGGCTACTAAACTAATCGGTCTTTCGAGACTTGATCCTTTGTGATCATGCCAATGTTACGAAGTAATGCACCGACTCTGGGTAGCTGGGGTCGGGGCGTTACATGGTCCCCCTTAATCCTCTCAAGAATGGATGGTTATTAATTTAAATGAGCAAGGTAGGATGAAGATAATTTTTGTTATTCCCTTCTCCATACATTTAATATACAATAATATTTGATCCATTTTAATCCTCATCATGGATAGGGTAGTAGGATCCTTTCTACTTAGAGTATCTACCACTTTGATTACCTTTCTAGGATGCCAATATACTGAATAATCATAAACATTGATCAGATCTAACCACCTTCATTGGATCATATTGAGCTCATTTTGTGTGAATATATACTTGATTATTTTATAATATATATATATATGTCACACTTTTCCACATAGAGATATTTCCATTAAATATGTAACATAAAGGTCACTACAGCCAATTTCAAATCATACATTTGGAAGTTTTTCTCATGGATCATTAATTAGTGAGTGTAATGGGCTATCAATTTTTCATCTTTCAGTAAAAACCAACCCAATACTTTTTTGGAAGCATTAATATAGATCACATATCATTTTCCACTAGTGGGTAATGTGAGAACAGGAGTACTGATTAGCTTATTTTTAAAAATATTTAAATTCGTCATCACATCCATCAGTCCATAAAGACATCACTCCCTTCTGGGTTAGCTTGGTTAGTGGGCTTAAAATTGTGAGAAATATCTCCTCAATTGATGATAGTACCCATATATTCCAAGTACATGACAGATATCAATCACAGATGTTGGTCTCAGTTATCCTTTAATTACCTCCCTCTTTGAAGGATACATAGATACTCTTTTACTGGGGATAACATACCCCAGGAAAACTAATTTATCCATCTAAAACCCACATTTACTATGCTTCATATATAAATTTTCCTTTTGTAAATACTTTTGTATAGCATTAAAATGTTCCCCATGTTCCACCTTTCTTTTGGAGTAGATAATAATATCATCAATAAAAACCACCACATATTTTTCATAGTAATACATAAATTCTACATACATTAATTCCATGAAGATAGATTGAGAATTACTGAGTCCAAATAGAATCACTATAAACTCTTAGTGCCAATACCTTTTAAGAAAAATAAGTCTTGGGTGTGTCCTCCTTCTTCACATTTACTTGATAATATCCTGACTGAATAAAAACCTTAGAGAAGTATTGGGATACACATGTCTTATTAAATAATTAATAAATCCATGGTAGACGATACTAATTATTTAATATGATATAATTTATATCCGGATAATAAATTCGGAGGTGTATTGACCCATCTTTTATCTTGATTAAGAGGATCGGCACACCCCATGGTGATGCACTTAGGAGTATAAACCCTTAATCCATATTATCCTATAGTTTCTTCTTCATCTATTCAAGTTCAATAGTGTCCAATTTATAGACTTAGATATTGGAAAATCTATAGGTATGAGTTTTATTGAAAACGAATCTTCTATTTTTTGAGGAACACCATCAAATTAATTAGGATACACATCACCATATTCTATTACAATGGTTATGCCATCAAGGATGATATTTTCTTTAGTATCAATCATTTGAGAAAGATACCCATTCTCATAATTTAATAATATCTATTCTTGAGATAATGATTCCAAAGGATATTCATCCCCCTCCTTATGCTAGTATAGAATTAGAGGGTGATTCACGATATGGAAGGTGATTTCATTATCTTGACAATTTATGTCGGAATTATACAAGGAAATATAATCCATACCCAAAATAGAGTCAAATTATCCTAAAGGGTATATCATAAGGATCAATGATACATTCATTATGCAAATATTAACAAAAAAGAAGTTATATATTTGAGATACAGTAATTACCCTATTTTCAGTTTTCAACAATATTTCATCTTCCATTTTTAGAAGTGGATTTTTTATAGTTTTACTAAAATATAATGATATGAAATAATAAATAGAACCATGGTCATACATAATATTTAAATTTAATTAATGGATGATAATCTTAACTTTCACTATTTTATTGTGGTTTTACTCATTTACTTCATCCAAAATAGTATTAGGGATGATAATTTTCAAATTATTAATCATATAAAAGTGGAACTATGAATTTTTAAGTAAAAACACATAAATTACATGTATTATTTGTCCTATGAATTTCTAGGTTTTAATCTAAGTTATCCATGGTCTATTTATTAACATAAAATATTATGAGGATTTTTATTCCCTTAATAATGGTACTTAAAGTTTTTGTGAATTTTCCAAATAATATCCCTTGAGAGTTTAAATATAGTTTTGTTTCATTACATCTTTATTCTGCATCAGGTGAAAATTGAATTAATACCCAATGCACCCTTTTTAGGGTTAATACCCCTAGTTACAACTGTTCCATAGCCACATCTTCTTGTAGTATCCATAAAAATATTTTATTTCTTAGAAACACCTTACTCTAAACATTACCATAATTTAGGGATTTTTTCTTATATTTATCATTATCCACAAGGATTTCACTAATGTTTTATAATCCTAATCCCCAAAAATAACAAGACATTTATCTGATAGTAACTATGACAAACCATACCTTTAATACATCTTATTTCATGATTTATTACATAAAGATACACTTAATACAATCCCAAAATATCATGATGCTGAGTGTATTTATATAACTATATAAAAAATAAAAATAACATGAAACATGGGTATAATAGCATTATTTAAAAATTCCAAAACATGCCTTTATATTCCATTGATCTTCTAATACTACACGAGATAACCTAAGAACATACATAACAAAAAGGTGATATATAAATCCAAGTAATTGAATAATAAAAGTATAATAATATTAAAGTAATACATGTTATTAAATAGGTATATCAAGGCAACATAAAATTCGTTAGAATCATAAATAGGAATATCCAAGCATGATATCAGATGATAACATCAAGCCAATATAGGAATGTGGAAATAATAAAAAATATGAAATCATAATCATAAGTCATGACTATCCATTGATACATCATAACATACTGTTATTAGGATAACTTCACTTAAACCACATGTGGTATATCATGAGATAAAAACATTACCCAATACATTAGAGAACTATATAATTTTGGGCCCACCCATCGCATTCATATCATGTGCATGCATTAGTGTGCCACATAGATTATGCAACATAAGAACATCTTTAATCACTATTAATACCATTATTAAGGAGTTTGTGTTAAATATATATAATTCCATAATAAATTAATTATTTTAACATCTAGTTAAATATCCTTTAGTGGAAATGGTGATGGTTATTCACAACACAAATGTTGTACATGAAAAATCATAGGATAATATTGTCCGAAAAATGGGTGTACATAAATATTCATGGAAGGGTTTAATGAGAGTGAAAGTTAATATATCATTCCATGTAAATAATAATTATAGTTCTAGGAATGTATAAAATCACATTATAATATGAAAATTTGATATCAAATGGAATTATACAAAGAAAGTGCTTGAATAAAAGGAGGAAGATAGAATCCCTTACCTTGAGAGTGTGCGACTAAAAGCTTGGAAAGATCTTATTAAGAGAATGGGAAAACCTTGTAATTGATTCAAATAGGTTTAGGAATATTAAATTCAAACTCAATTGGTTTTTAGTGAGGAGTAGTGTGTGTTTGGGTGGGTATTTATATCAAAAGAGTGGGTAATTCTTTATTAATTTATAAACATTTGTTTTGGACACTATATGATAAAATAGTCAAAACCAAAAACCTCACCATGGTTCTAGCCTATGGTTTATTCAAAATAGAAGTAATTTTAAATACTTTATAGGGAAAAAACTGAACATATTAAAATAATACCATTGGTTATGTGGAAGTGAGTCACGTTCATAAATAATTGACTTTAAAACCTTAAAATATAATATAGGTTTTGGATGATTCATTAAGGGTTTATAAAATTAATAAATCAAATTCAAAAACACATTATTTTAATTGGAAATATATATTTGGTATTTTATGCCTTTTATAGATTTTATTTCATTACTTGTTGGGTATTGTGATGTTATAATACAGATCATATATTTATACCATATTTAATTTTTACCCAAAAATTTGACTATGTTATAAAATCATGAAAAATTAACCATTGGATAATTTTTCTGTGATGATTTCAAAAATAATATTTATTTTAACAAAAAAATTATAAATATAATAATTTAAAACTCTAAATAAAAATACCTTTTTTTACTAGAAAATACTGGTTTTTTATGATATTAACCACTTTCTAACCCTTATAAAAATTACATTAGACTTTAATAAATTATATTAAAATAATTATTATCTAATAATAATATTATATTAAAATTTAATTATTTTAAAAATTATAGAATTTATTTAAAGATTTTATTAATTTAAATTGAATATTTTCCAAAAAAACCTTTGATTTCTTCACGCCAATATCTAAGTTTTATCAAACACATTATATAATAACTGATAAGTAACAATAAAAAGGGATAATAATAATCATTGATTAATTAAAAATAAATATTAAAATCCATATTTATAGTTTTTAAACACATAACCCTATATTATGTCAGCATATTCCCTAAGGGTAAGGTGTGCAAAGGTGGAACTTTCTTGGGGTGGTTCAGAGAACATTGTTTGGCATTTAATATATATAAACTATAACTTCTCTCATAAAATGTTTTTCTCTTGTTTTAGTTATTGAATTTCTTCTTGGTCTTAGCTAGGGGAAAATACTAGTGATTCCATATCCCTATGAAGCTCTGATAATTGGGCTTTATTAGGTATAATCTTATTGGTCAAGACCATCGCTTCTACTATCCATGTCAATTATACTTTATTATATTCCTTAATATATAATAATCTTAATAGTCACTATAAAATGGTTGTATTATAAACTGTTAATATACTTAAAGGAACTTTAAATATGATTGGATATATTTTATATTGAAAAAAAAATAACCAAATTGTTTCATACATTTTATATAACTATATAAGGATTTTATTCATTTATAAAGAGAATTTCATTTAAAAAAGTTCATTTCATTACTGGTACTCCCCCCAATCAACACACTTCCCTAGATAATGTATCTCTCATCAAACTTGGTGATTATTTTTTGATTCTTAATGGGTGAGGATATTGTATTTGGGATTATGTTTTGTATATATGTATATTTTCATGCTTTTTTATTTTGGGGGATATTATTTATGGAGAGATTTGATATAATATTTGTTGAAGAAATAGAAATTTTGATGATGGATTGTGAAATTGAGGATGATTTTTCTTTTTATATGATATATTATGGGACCATGATGAAGGTATAGTTTCTCAGATGCAGTTTTAACATCATTACCCCTGTGTGGTATTAAATAGAGAGGTCATGAATATATATTACAACTTTATAAAGTATGATTACTATATTTCCATGGGACTTAATTTCATGTTCTTCATCACATGGGATAATCTACTAGGTTGTTATACTCACCTGTGCTTTGGAATTTGTGTGGTGATGTACATTTGGTAGTGTAAATGTAAATATTTTACTAGTGATCACAATGGTTGTGGAGAAATTGGTGTTAGTCTATAGAGAAAATAAAGTAGAAATCATTAGAGGTGTTAATATGGTTTAGTTTTCATTTGAAGGTTGAGGTGTTACACTGGGTTTTCATTTATGGAAATGTATTGTTTTTACTATCATTAATTTATTTTAACAATATTAGCTAAGGAAATAGCTTTATATTTAACAGATTTAGTGAATAATGTACCTAGATTCCCAATTATTGAAGTTTAGGAGGGTTGTTTGTTGTGTTGCATTAGAGGAAATCATATCTTTTTGGGGATAGACATTCAATCTGAATTAAAAACATAATAAAGGTTTTCAACTTCAATACATTAAACTATGGTGACATGGTTAAGGTTGAATTTTATTTTATGGGTATTTAGACACTTTATGTAAGTTTAATATCCATAATTTAAAACTATATCCATGTAACCTTCATGATTAATGTAGAGTCTTCAATGAAAATATAGAATCTATATTGGAAATGTATAATTTTACATGAATTCATAATCTTGCCAATGGTGTTGAAATTAAGAACATGGCAGGGATCCGGATAATCATGATGATAATGATTTCATTTATTTCCCAAATAATTAATATTCCTAATATGATAGATTTAAGGAATAATTATATATCAAGTGAAATGTTTATAAAGTAATATAGGTGACCCATAATGACTCTAAAAAGGTTGATCTAATATAAATTGTGTTCTAAAGGTGACATGTACTGAACAAAATGTGGATGATGATGTCAAAATCTCTCCAAACTCACTAACTTCCAAATGATTTTGGAACCTTTATTGACCCAAATATTAAAGGAAGGTGAAGGCCTCATTGTGTACTTTGACTACTTAAAGAATAATAAAATCCTAAAAGAATCGATGTAAGAGATAGTGTCAATGCTAATTTTTTTTAATGGGAAAATTGTTATTGTAAGCTTGATGATTTATTTTTTATACATATATATTACAAATACCTCAATTTTCCCTCACATTTTTTATAAAAACCTCACATGTTTAAATGTAAAATTATAATTTATCATATCATTAATCAAATCAAAGTGTTTTTATTTTTTAAGTCTTTATAATAATGTTTATAATGTTCTATAAATGATTATAAAATAACTGTATTTTAGTTTTTTATTTTTATTGTTTTTGAAAATTCATGTGATTTTCAAAGTCATGTGATTTGAAAATTTATACAATTTTTAAAGTCGTATGATTTACAAAGTCATAAAATATTAAAATTTATACAATTTAAAATGTTATATGATTTTTAATTCCATAGAAAATATATTATGAATCCTTATGATTTATAAAGACTTAGAATCTTTAGAGACTTATATTATTTCATTGTCTATAAAATTGATGTTTATGCAGAGACTAAAATTACTATATGATGCTTATGAAAAATAAAAAATGATGGTTATGAAAAATTAAAATTGATATTTGTAAAATATAAAATTTTGTTTAAGAGTGTAATTTAAACAATTGTTTACATGAAGTATAAAAATTATTCTTTTCATATCAATGTGAACTAATTTTTACACATATATTAAAATTATATTTATTCATATAGTATAATGATTCTTACACAGAGTTTACTTTAATATTTTAAAAAAATTTGGAAACTCTATTTTCTCATTATTTTAATATTTTGAATCACTACATGTATGTATGATTTGTACTATAATTTTTTATAAATTTTAAAAAACATATATATGTTAACGATGTAATGTGAAGTGTTTCTAAATTATATAGTGAGGGATTAAGAATGATATATTTCTATAATAGTTAAATGATACTTTTATGTACATATTATTTTCTAATCATGGTATATTTTTATTAGTCTGCAAAAAAAACAAAAACATGATCAAAACATATTAGAGTTAATAACAAAGTATCAACCACTAGAATGTGATCATGAGATCATGATTAAAAATATGGACTAACAAAATTTTAAAAAAAATATATAATCCAATTCACAAAGTGTTGAAAGAACTTTTCCATTGCGTATTTAATTTTATAATTTTATCAGGAAGGAACTTTAATGTTGTATCCATTTTTATTGAAGTGACCAGTTTATGATTTTCCCAAACAAAATAATGTTTTTATTTAGTTATAAATATAACCAAAAATGAATTTCCATGGATTATGACTACAAAAAAACCTCAGTTTTCTGGTTTTGATTTGCTCCATATAAAGGTTGGATAGGTATTCTGGGTTTTTTCTTTAGTTGAGAAAAAGGCAGTGTCTGTAAAAGGTTATCACATCTTTCAAAATTAAGGTCTTATTAGTAAGTTTCATTATTATAAATATGTTATAGGGTATTGAAGATTATATGTAGGATATTTTGACAAAATATACTATAAAAATCATGTGTTAATATATATTTATTTCCACTATATTTTATTTTTGAAAATTGTACTATGTAACACTATTACTACATGTGATAATAAGCTATGATAGTTTATATATTCTAAGTATATATATAATTTTAAAAAGTTATATTACCCCCCCCCCACCACCACCACCACCACCACCACACTCTAAACCATTTTAACATCTTTACTAGTTCAACAATTGGTATCATATCTAATTCCTCTTATATATAAGAATTTTTTCTTATATTTCTATTTTGTTAAACTGTATATCCTTGAACTAACATTTTAAGGAAAAATATATTTTATGATGAAAGTAATATATAAAAATAATTATTAGATCATATTAAATTAATTAAAATATATATAGAAGAAAATTAATCACATATCATCCTTCTTGAAGGATAACCAGTTCACGTGTTTTTGAGGTCAACTAGTTGGTGAAAGTTGGATTAAAATATTTTTCCAGATTTCCCATTCACAATTGTAGAGTCTTGGAACCCTATAATCCCCTAACATACATAAATGTGAAATTTTCTCATATGGAGGGGGTGGATGTGAATTAGGGGATTGAGGTAAAAGGGAAGTGGTTTCACTCAATTTCTCTAAGTATTTCACAATGGATATCTCTTGAAGTATGAATCCCTTCATCAAAGCCTTCTTATTATTCTTGGAATTGTAATTTTTGTCTTTTCATAGTAAAAAGCATAGTTTATATTATATTTAATATATTTTAAACAATTTTATTCTTCTATAATTACCTTCCTTGGGAAGTAAATAAATATTATAAATTTTATTAGTTTATACCCTTTATAAACCTTTTCAAATGCAAAACATTTCTATGATGAAAACACCGCCCAAGAAAGAGTAATTTTTTTAATAATTAATCTACCTCTAACCATATTAATTTATTTGTTTTGACTAAATGATATTATTTTAATTTATTAAATATGATACATTAATTGAGTTTTCAATTTAAAATATTCACTCAATAAATCTAATAATTAATAAAAAAACATGTACGGTAAGTGAGTGTGGATTGTGAGTGTGTGGTATTAATCTGTAAATGAAAACAACATGGGATTAAATTTTAGGATTAAAATATAAAACTAAAAAAATAAAAATTATTTTTAGAATGGATATGTTTCTTAATTTACCACTAACCATAAACTATTCTTAAAACTACAATCAAATAAAGGTGCTATAATTTCACATATTGATGTTGGCCTAGGCTTTAACTCATTTCATCTTTGTGGTTAAGTTAACACCCATAGAGTTTGAGGGTTAATAAAGTAGGGGATCATACATAAGTAGAGTTATATTTTAATGATAATTATTAATTATTAATTGAATATGTGGAGTTATATTATTCTATATAAAAAATATCTTTTGAAAATTCATATTCTCGTTGTGTTTTATCAATAAAATTTCAAAAATAAAAAAAAATCAAATATTCTTCAAACATACTATTATTATGTTATAAAATTAAAAAAACCATCATTTTTAGTTATTTATTTATTTTATTTTTTCAATATACCTTTAATGTGTTTTATTAATTAACTCATCATTAGATAATGACATTTATTAGCTAATCTGCTGCACGTAAGTACTAAAATATTTACACATCATTTTAGAGAACTCATGAAAATGCCTTTCAACTTGGTGTTGCTACAGAGGAGGAAGGTATTTTCTTAAACTAATTTGAGGTATTTGTTTAATTTCATTTCATTCACTTCTACTATTTTTATTCTTCCTTCATTCCCCTTTCTCAATTTTTCTTTTTCTATCCTCTTTTATACCATCAATTCAAAATTATAGTTTTTTATTATGGTCTATTTTTATTAATTTATTTTTTTATTTAAGATTTAATATAATATCAAGGATATATTTAATATTAAACATAATTTTTAAATTAGCTTAAGGGGTCAAATCAGGCAGTCTCAGTCTATGGTAAGTATCAGTATTTACCTAGTTTGATAATTCCTTCTTTCTGGGAACATTAAAATTGGAATCACTTTTGAATCACACATAAAACCATAAATAATGGATGAAAATAATAAAAATGAACTTTGTAGAATAATAAAAGAATTTTATACAACATATATTAATTATCAAACAAATATTATTGCATGCCCAAACCTAGAATCTGAATTTAAATTAAAATTTGGACTGATACACCTTCTTCCAAAATTTCATGGCCTCTCTGATGAGGATCCTAAAAAACATATAAAAGGATTTAATGTGGTTTTTTCAAACCTAAAACCAAGGAATGTATATAAAGTATAAATTAAAAAAAGATAATTCCCATTCTCCCTTTAGAGAAATGAAAAATATTGGATATATTATTTACAACATCAAGATGTATCATGTTAGAATGATTTGACATTTCATGAAAAGATTTTTTTTATCATCTAGGTCCAAAACCATTGAAAAGGAGATCTCAGGGATCAAGAAATAAGATGTTAATTCAATGTATGAGTATGAGAATGAATTCAAGAATTTGTGTTCAAGATACCCACAACACCAAACGAGTGAGAATTTCCTCATAAAATACTACTAAGAAGATCTCAAACATATGAAATGGGGAATGGTGGATATTGCTTTTGGAAGGAAATTGTTTAGAAAACTAGAAGTTAATCATGCATTGTTTAAAAATATGGAACAAAAGTCCCAAAAAATTGGTGATCAAGGTATAAAACTTGTTATAAGAGTAAATAAAGTAATTACTTCTTCTCATAAAAATAATTTAATTAAAACTTAACTAAACTAATTGACCATAATAGTGACACATATTTCTTTGACTCAAAATATATCCCAACCCACTCCTGTGAGGCCATGTGGTATTTTCACTAAACCAGACTACCCTATTAATTATTTCCCTCAATTACAATAGACAGAGGATTATGAATCCATATTCCAAGGGAGACCATATCAGAAACAACAACAACCACATCCCTAGAAGAATAATTATTCATTTTCACTAACAAACATTCATAGGTGGAAATACCACTCGGATATGAGGTATAGCTCTGGACAATAACAAATTCCCCCTTTTCAACAAAACTTCCCCTGGTCTTCACCTTACCAACAGGGTTTTCAATAATCCAAAAAGTGATTTGAATCCCAAAGCATTAACAATTAAATAATATCAAGGGTCATACCAAACAAAGATATATTATAACATTGACTATCTTCAAAATTAAATTATTTTTAATCAACTGATTGAGATGAATAGTCAAGGTATGGTGTTGACGGAGTTGAAGATACAAATGATCCATATTTCCACCGCCCTCTATGAACTAGTAAGTAATAATTTTGGAAATATTCCTTCCCAGCCTACTCCAAATCCCAAGGAGAATGTTAGTTTCATCACACTAAGAAGTGGGAAGAAAATAGTAGAGACATATGCTTTTATCTATCCATCGAGATTCACCTCAACTCCAAATAATCCTCATATAGGACCAACTAATGAGAAACTAAAGGATAAGGATAAAGGTATGAAAAATATTGATGATGTTTATATTAAACCCCTTTTATTTCTAAATAGAGTTTTAAAAACTAAAAATATAGAAGAAGAGGCGATGAAAAAAATAGGTTTTGGATACATTCAAGTGCATTGATATTAGTATCTGACTGCTAGAAATAATAAATAAAATTCCATGGTATGTCAAGTTGTTAAATGAAATATCTACAAATATAAGTGTGGTAAAGGGAAATGAGCGGATAAAACATGGAGGAAATGTACATGAACTAATAACTCCTACCTTAGTGATTCATGAAAAGTGAAAGGGCCCTAAAACATTCATCATACCAAGAATAATAGGGGAGTTACATTTTTTATGCTTTCTGTGATTTACAATCCCTGATTAATGTCTTTACTCACTTTATTTTATCTTACACATAGGTTATAAATATGAAGCTGATGAGTTTGGTGGTGTAATTGTAAAATTGGTCCACATTATAACTGATGGGATCCATCAAGGATGTATGTTTCTGGGTAAGGGAAATTATCTTTCTTTGGGATGCTTATGTGTTGGATTCAAAGTTTGGTTAGGTAAGTTCTCATACTCACATAATTCTTAGAAAACCCATCCTAAAAACTAATAATACAATCATAAATGTTAATGAGGGTACACTTTATATGGATTTTAGATATGAGATCATAAAAATTTTAGACTCCATGAAGTACCCCTCAGAAGACCATTCTGTTATCTTCATCTCCCATTCTAGCCTATCTTGGGATGATTCTATAAATTGTGATTTTCAATCTTTTTTAAATGGATATCATTCCATTAATAAGTAATTTTTTATTATTTTTCATGGATTGATGTATCAAAACCTTTATAAACTTGTTTTAATGAAACTTATTCTTTTAGTAATGATTTTGATTTGGATTCTAACCTTATGCTTGTATGTTTTAATTATAACATTGGTATTGATTTTTTAGAAGGATTTGATGCATTAGTCACTGATTTAAATAATTAAAATTCATACCCCAACATAGATTGTACACATACATCACTTCTAATGTCATTTAAATTAGTACATAACACACCCAAATAGGATATCAAACCATTTCTCCAAAATTTTAAATATTTATACCCATTGAAAGATGAAATATTTCCTATAATAATTTCTAATAATCTCCATAATAAATAAGAAACATATATTTTAAATATTTAATGGTATAATATTAGGTAAATTGGGTGGACCTTAAAAAATATATCAAGTATTATCCCTACCATTTTCATGAAAAGTGTTCTCTTGGAGGCTGGTACTAAACCTATCAGATAGCCACAAAGGATAATTAACCCCACATTATTAGAAGTTGTAAAGAAAGAGGTGAAAATTTTACCTAAGGTTGATATCATTTACCTAATTTAGGACTCTCAATAGGTCATCCCTGTCTAGATTTCACAAAATAAAATATAATTCACTATTATAAAAAATGGAAATGCTGAGTAAGTTCCTATGAGAGTGAACAATAGTTGTAGAGTGTGCGTACATTATAGAAAGATAAATAAATTTTATCATATGGACCATTTCCCCTTCCATTAATTGAATAGATACTAGAGATACTTTATTTTGGGATACACTATTTATTTTTGGATGGTTTCTATTTCTATTTTTAGGTTCTCATTGCAGTAATGGAAAAGGAGAATACAACATTCGCTTACCTATTTAGTACATTTTCTTACTAAATGATTCCATTTGGACCTTGTAATTACCTTATTACCTTCCAAGGATACATGGTGAGTATCCTTTTTGATTTACTTGTGAATTTCATAATGGTATTTATGGATGAATTTACTGTTTATGCTTCTTTATTTGATGAGTGTCTCTTAAGCTTAGGAAAATTATTGCATTGTTGTATTCAGAAAAATATTGTTATCAACATTAAAAATTTCCATTTCAAGGTAGAAAAGAAATTATCCTAGTACATGTAGCTTACAATCATGGTATTAAGGTGGATATATCTAAAGTTGAAATTATTTCCACATTTTTGTATCCTACATGTGTGTGTGATATCAAATATTTTATAGGGAATGCATGTTTTTAGCAATGATTCATCATAGATTTTAGTTTTATTGCTCTTCATTTATTTATATTGCTTCAAAAAGATTTGTTATTTATTTTGATGATTCTTATAGGGATTCCCTACATGAACTAAAGAAAGTCACATCACACCACTGTTCATTCATCCCCCATGGTGGTAGATACCATTAGAGATTATGTGTGACACTTCAAACTTCATAGTTGGAGTGGTATTATTAAAGAGGGTGGAGGTATTTTCACATGGGATTTACTAATCTTTAACAACATTGGATTAATCCCAATAAAACTAAACAACCATGGAAAAGTTTTTTTATCATGTTTTCTTTAGATAAATTCTATTCTAATTTATTAGGATCTAAAGTAGTTTTTTTTTTGTACATGCATCTTTGAGGTACCACTTGAAGAAGCTAGATGTGAAGAATATACTTATCCATTGTATGATCCTTCTTCAATAGTTAAATATTAAGATAAATTATAAGAAGGGTTCAAAGAACAGGGCAGTAGAGCACATGAGTACAATCCCTTACAAACTAGAGGATGACACCTTGGACTAGGTACCACTTCAGGACACATTTATTGTTGGTCATCTTTATGAAATATCATGTAAAAATCCTTGATATGATTATTTAGTTAAACATGTTATTGAATATTAATACCTATAAACATAATGAAACACCAAGTACAAAAATTGAAAAGTGATTCTATGAATTATGTACGGGGTGATCCCTACCTACGTCACATGTATAGTGAACAAGTTATTAGGAGGTGTTTTCATGGTCTTTTGTTTGAGTCTATTATACATTTTTTTCATACACTTACTAGATATGGACACTTTGGAAAAAAAATTATAGCTAGGAAGGTCTTAGACTTTGTATTATATTATCTTAATTTTTTCCATGATTCCCATGTGTTTTGTAAGTCATGCTCACATTTCAAACACATTAGTAACCTTTCTATAAGACATGAGAAGCCTCAAAAACCCATATTATTTTGTGATATTTTTTATAAATGGGGAATAAATTTTATGTTCCTATTTTCTAGCTCATTAATTTTATTATATATCCTTGTTTTTTTTTATTATGTTATAAAATGGTTGTAGTTCAAGGTCACCTAGACTGGTCATTCTCATATTGTAGTTAATTTTTTTAGTGTACATATTTTTTATTAGGTTTGGAATACTAAAGGATATCATTAACGGACAAGGGTCACACTTTTACAATTGTAATTTGTCTTCCCTCCTTTAGAATTATGGGGTGAAGTTTAAAACTTATACTCTGTACCACCCCCAAAAAATGACCACGGTAATGTTTCAAATTAAGAGTTGAAAAAGTTATCAGATAAACTATATAGTTGAATATAAATATTGTATTAATTTATTGTATGATTTGATTTAGTCTTATAGTACTTCATAAAATACTCCCATTAGTATATCCCCATATTAGATTTTTTTGGTAAATCATTTCTTATCCCATTGGATGTTGAACATTGGGCATTTTGGGAGATAAAGAAGTGTAACATTATATTATCCCAACAAGTATATCAAAGGAATATAAAACTTCAAGAACTTGAGGAAATATGACTATCATCATATGATAACTTAAGGGTCTAAAAAGATAAAGAAAAACAAAACCATGAAAATATGATATAGAAGAGGGAGTTTAATGAGGGAGATAAAGTTCTTCTTTACAGTTCATGACTGAACTTTGATGCCTAGTAAATTGAATTCCATATGGTTTGGTCCTTATATTTTATCTAATCTTTTTTCTTATGGTGTAGTTTATATCTCACAATAGGACACATAAAGGATATTTATAGTCAATGGGTAAGAAGAACTTATGAATTCATTAATGTTTTTGTATTTGTCATCTACCATAATTGTGACGATTGTAGAGGAGGTCTAGAGTTCGAAGACATGTGTCAATTTTTACTGAAATTGGAATATTGATCTCAAAACTAAGATATTAGATGAATAATTTTTTAGAAGGATATAGAGATTCGATGTTGGACTTACACTTATTATAGAATATGGATAACGCTTTTAAAAATTAGTGTATATCAAAAACTGGCCAGCCATTCTAGCTAGCATGAGGGACCCACACCACTAGTGAGGGGGGTTGGTGCTACCTCGACCAAGCCAGAAGGCGGGATGGTGGGAACAGAAAGATAATACCTACATGATCACATGGGGTAGGGATGCCACTATGCAGGGTGGTATGAAGGAAGAGGCGGACACTAGCACGGGGGCGGTGCCATCAAATGGAAGAGATTTTGGTAACTAATTTCTAATCAACTAACAACATGCCTTGTATTATAAAGGGAGAATGGAACAGAGTCTGATTCAATGTAGGATTCCCCCTTGAATTGTATATCCTCTTTTAAAAACATGGAAAAACACCCACCGACAATTCGTTCAATCAAGACAATTTGAACAGATCGTCGAGCTCCTCTTCAACCTCAGCCTCACTTGAGTGTTTTTCATGCTTCGAAGCTCTAGTGAAACGTCATCAGAAAATATTTCTAAGGCTTATGTTCTTCATTTTATCATCCTAAAGATCTGAATATGAACATAATTATATGAAACATCATTTATATGGTTAAAAAAAGATCGAACCAAGGATAAATATAGGGGAATAAATTATTATTTTATCATTGACGGTGTTATCTCATGAAGAAAATTTTGATGTAGTGTGCATATGAGTTTATGCAACATGTGGCCCAGTATGTTTTTTAGAGTAATGATTCGGTGGATATAAATCTATAAATACCCTATAGAATCTCATTTTCATATAGACTTTCTTCACTCATCAAAGGATTTATTGAGAGAGAAACATAATAGATCACACATTCTATATATTCCATGTTTTTGAGTTCAACAAGCGTGATCGCATGATGTTTTTTTGAATTTTTTTGGACCTATTTTGTGAAGAATAAGGCGAACCCATAAAGAAGTTAAATTTCAATGAACCAATATTCGTACGCATGCTATTGTTATGTGAAGAAGATAGAAGAAATGTGTATCCATTTATGAGAAACTGAATATGACCAATGTAGTTGAATGTGCCTGTGTGAATATTCCATGAAACATTATCACAAACTAATCTTGTTATGCTAAGGATATCAGACTCAAGCTTTAAGTTTGTTTCATGTGAAGTAAACACATGAGGTATTTTTCTTATGTGAATATTATATAGGTCTACATGCATCATTCATATGATGTCCTCATGCATAAAAATTTTATTTGCAGAAGAACCATTGTCAGTTGTTCGACATGTATAAAGGTAGTGGTAGTGTTTTTATTGGTATGTGATATATGCATGAATCTAAGTGGAAGAGTGTGTTTGAATCTACACACAATAAAAATGGTGAGTCGACAGTGATCTGATATGTGAAGAAAAATTTTGTGCAATTTATGATTCACACAAGTAGTTAAATCATAAAGTGACTTATACATATTTAAATTCATAAAGAATTAGCAGCATTTTTTTGAACAAAGAATCTTTTTATAGCATGAGTTGGGATATCAAAGAGTTTATCAAGAAGAATCAGCAGTAGAATAAGTTTCTCTAAATAGGGATTTGTTGTAGTATACTAATATTCAGTTATAGGTACTCTAGATCCAGTGATAATGTGTAGTATCATCTTATTATTAAGGATCGAAGATAAATATAAAATTTTCATTATAGGAGAAGCTTGAATTTTTTTTCAGTGTGTTTGTGTTTTGTTTGTAAACTGGTCTAAACTAGTATAATAATTTTTTCGAGAGACATTGTATTGGGAAATGGTTGATACCTACACTCCATGGTTTTATGGTGATACCCAAATAACCCTCCTGTAATTTGTGATTGAATTTTAGTGGAGATTATTTGGTTCAGATCAACCCAACTACATAAAGGATGTAGTCACCCTTCTTGGGGTGAGAACCTTGTAAAAATATTTTTTATCTTTGGGATTAGACTTTAACAAGTCATCATATGTTTATTTCAAAGAAAATAAATTATAAAACTATAATACCACTAATTCAACACCACCCCCCCCCCATGGTAAAACTATTTCCTAGATACTTTAATTGGTATCAGAGTAGGTTACCTATGAATGATCATTTTTAAATAAGTGATCTAGAATTTTAATTTAGTCAATATTAAGGGACTTCCAATTTTTTATGTTAATAACTTTCATGGATGGAAGAACCAAATGCTTCCTTTGATGCTATCATAAGGATTGGAGTTTTGTGATACAGCGACTATTAGATTTCTGCCTCTTGAAAAATATTCCCCATGAATTTTGGTAACAAAATAAATATGGAGGTTTATGGAAAATCCATAAATTCAATTTTATCATCCTTCTATGAAAAAGTTTTTACTAAAGTAATAGGACATAAAATAGCCAAGGAGATGTGCGATAAACATGAAAACATATATGAAGGGAATTTCAAGATCAAATAAACAAAGTTAAAAATTTAGAGGGATAAATTTAAAGATATATGAATGATAGAAGATAATATTTTGGAGGATTATTTTATCATAGTTAATGAATTTCTTAGTCATATTAGAGGGTTTGGAGAAAATCTATAGGATTCGAGAGTTATCAATAAATTAATAAGAAACTTTTTAGATATATTTGACTTGATGATATCAGTACTAGAAGAAAAGTCATACATATATATATTTAGGAGTTTCACAATAAATTACTTAGTTATGAGATGATAAAGGCTCAAGTATTCAAGAAAAAGTATAAGGAATAAATTCCATTCAAGTCCATGAGAAGAATAAAGCCAGAAGATAAATAAAATGAAGACTCTGGTGAATCTCAAGAAGATAAATTAAAGTATTATGAGTATAATAAAATCATTTCTATTATCTCAAGATACATCAAAAAGAGAAAGGGTAAGTTAGAAGGTAATATTCCAATAAAACATTTCAATTTTTGAAGAATTGTACTTTTTTTAGATAATTATCCAAAGAATAAAAGTGTTTAATATGAGATTGATGATCAACCTGAAAGACCTCATAAAAATAAATGGGGAAATATTCAAAATATTCTACAAAAATTAATGATAACAAGAAAAAGATTCAATAAAGGAAAAGAAGAATCTTATTGAGTAAAGAGAATGAAGAATACTCTTCCTAGGGCAGTCTTTATAAAGAAGCGGTTACATAAAAATTTAGGAATTTTATGGCTTAAATTTAGAAGTATAAAGAAATTCAAGTGGTGGTGAAGAAGATGGTGAAGTTTCTTACATGTAAAATATGTTAAAATCAGAACTTGAATCTTTCCTTGAAAAAAATACAAAACTCAAAAAAAAACTAGACTATTGAAGATATAGATTAAAAGAGAATATTATTACATTGATGGTATCAAAAATCTAAATATGAAAGTTGTAAAGAAGAGAAAAATAATGAATTATCTTTATGAGAAATTAACTTTAATGAATGAATAATTGGATAAGATCTGGCTAGAGTATCTGAAAGATGAAAATTATCTAAAAAAGATCAATGAAGATTTTAAAAAATCTTTAGATGTTAAAGCTGAAAAATCTCATGCAGTTGAGAAAATTTTCTCGAAGAAATAGTTCATATATTATTCTACTAAAAATCAAGGTAAATATATTATTTCTAATAATTAAAGTTATATTGAAAATAATTGGCAAATATATGCTACAAAAAAATGAGAAATATTTATCTAAAACAAAGAAATATGTGGAAACATCTGAGAAAGTTATCACCTCAAGAAAGAGGGAATCATAATATTTGGTAGTATAACAATAACAGTATCCAGAATATATTCTTTAATAGTATGATAAATATAAATTTATTGGGTATTATTAGTGTTCTGGAATTTTAGGGCACAAATCCAATTCTGTTTGGTATAACATGCCACTTACTTGGAGTAGGTATGAGTCAAATGGGAGCATTTCTAAAAATATAAAGAGGTGATCAGTCAAAAAAATCAAGAATAACACATAAAATCTATCTATTTAGAACAAATATGAATATTTAGAAGAAATTTTTGGAATATGTGATGAACAATGTCATTATTCTGATGAATGTATTTCTTTTCTTCCTAGAAATCATCCAACAATACAAAGGGAAAATGAATTATTTATTCATTAAAGAGGTAGAGAAAGGAAAAATAATGAATTGTCATTATGATAAATTAACATTAATGAATAAATAATTGGATAAGGTCTGGATAGAGTATCTCAAACATGATAGGTGATAATAAATCCTAAATAATATTAAAGAACACAATGGATGAGAAATTACATTTGGGAATGAAAGCTCTTTAAAAATAAATGGTGTTGGTCCTATTGATATTGAATCCCCTAAACTGAAATACAAAAAAAATTTGTTGAAGGGATTAAACACAACATTTTGAGTGTCATCCAACTTTGTGAAGATTTAAATGAAGTTATTTTCAAAAAGTATTATTTCATCATAAAAAATCAAAGGATGGAATAGGTCTCATCAAGGTGTATATAACGAGTGGTAATATATTCCAAATTGGTGATCCTAAAAATTATTTTTATTTGAGTGCGAAAGATGAAAACCTTCGGTGGAATATAAGGCTTGGCCATCTTGGTCAGAATAATTAGAGTAAAATTTAAAAGAAAAATGTGGTAAGATATCTTTATCATTTAAAAAGATAAATATAAAATATTTGTGAAACCTGCCAAAAGGGTAAGCTTGTGTAGGCTATTCGTAGAAGAATATATATTTAGTCAGTTAAACCACTTGAGCATATTTATTATGATATTTTTGGAGCTATGAGACAAAATTATACCAGTGGTGAACTCTATTTTATAACATTCATTTATGATTTCACCCAGATGAAAAATTTAATTTTTATTAAGAATAAGCCAGAAGCAATTTAAATGTTCAATTTTTACAGAAGACAAGTATATAGAGTTGGGAGTTTGTTTCAAAAAAGTAATAATATATAATTTTGGGGATTTAAATAGTAATTATTTTAAAACATATCTCACAAATCATGTAATTAATCATCAATAAAATACTCCTTATACTCCTCAAAAAATTTGAGTAGCAAAGATAAATAATATAAATCTGGTTGAAATGGGTATAACAATGTTAGCTTAACGTAAACTTTCAAACTTCTGATAGAGAGAAGAAGTGTGTATAGTTGTGCATATACAGAATCTTTTTTTACTTAGACCAGAATCCAACATGAATCCATAGGATATGTGGTATAAAAATAATCCAATAGTGAAATATTTTAAAGTGTCTAGTAGTCCATGTTTCATAAAAATCAAGAATGAAAATTTGGTAAACTTCAAGTAGATAGCTGAAGAAGGGAACTTCATGAGCTATCTTTCAAATGGAAGAGGATTCAAATGTTAGAATAAAAACTTTTCCAAGTCAGTAGACTATTTTCATGAAAATATTGTTGAAAATAAATCAAACTCTGGATCAACAAATGTATCATATTTTAAAAACATTGAAGTAGAAAAAAAATACATTTCTTGAGGAGAGAATGAAAAAAACATACTCTACATGAACTAGATATAGTTGATGTTGAATAATATTAAACCAATTATAAGGATCAAATTTAAATATTTGAAATTACAAAGAATTATAAATTGAAAACTCATGATGATTCAGTAAATATTATTGTAAATCAGGAAGCTCTAGTATAAAATAGAAGAAGACTGAGAATTCAAAATCAAACAGTTCTCATTGATAAAATTGAAACAAAGTTGGTTAGATAAGATCTTGAACATGAGGAGTAGATAAGTTCTATGAATGAAGAGATAAATAAAATTGAGAAAATAACACCTAGGATCATGTTCTTAGTCAGGAAGGAATTAGTATAATAGTAACCAAATGGGTGTTTAGAAATAAACTTAATGAGAAAGGTGAAATCTAAAAAAAATAAATCCTGATTTGTTTGTAAGGGTTATTAAAAAGTGAAACATGTATATTTTGAGGAATCATTCTCACACATAGAAATATTGTAGGATATCAGAATTTTTCTTCTAGTTGTAGCTCACAAACACTATAAATTTAACCAGATATATGTAAAGTCTATATTCTTGAAGGTGGATCTTGAAGAAGAATTTTTTATTACGAAACTTGAAGGCTTTATTCTTGATGTTGATGGAACTAAAGTGTTTAAGCTGAATAAATACTTGTATGGGATGAAACAGGCTTCTCGATCTTGGTATTCTAAACTATATAGTTTCCTAAAGCACTTGAAAATTTTTAAAGTAAAATTTTTTATCAACTTATATGTAAAGGATTTTAAAATAGGTAAACTTATTATTATGGTATATGTCGAAGACATAATTTTTGCAGGTGATAAGGAATGTGAATGTGAATAATTTAAAAATCAAATGATAGTTTACTTTGAAATTTCAATGCTCAGGGAGATGAATTTATTTCTAGGACTAAATGTTCTTCAACCTAAAGTCTATACATTTCTTTTACAACAAAAATATGCCCAGGAGTTGTTGAATAATTTTTTTAGATAAGATTATCTAGATATGTCACAATTTGTGTAAAGATTTTTAATGATGAACTGAGATAAAATGTTAATATGGAAGATTTCAGAATATTAATTATTAACTTGATATATCATATGGCATAAAAACTATATATTTTATATTTAGTTAAATTATGTGATATATATCAAAGTGATCCAAAAGAGTCATACATGATGGATGATAAAATAATTCTCAGATATATAAAAGGAATTTAAAATTATGGTTTGATGTATATGAGAAGCGGATAATTAAACTTACTAGGATTCAATCATGTTGATTTGTCTAGAGATTGTAATGATCGTAAATAAATATCAGGAGGAACTCTTTTATGGGATAATGTCATGTAAGTTGGCATAGTAAAAATAGAATTTTTTGGCTTTAAGTATAGTTGAGTTTGATTATGTTTGTAATACTAATGCATTTACAACAATGTTATGGATGAAATTATAGCTTCAATAATTAAAGGTGAATGTTGAAAGACCATTGAAAATTTCTCATGAAAATCAGAGTGAAAGTAATCTCTCTAAAAAACCAGTGCAAAACTATAGATAAAAATATATTGATATTAAATATCATTTTTTCAAGGAGGAAGTAGCCAATGGATATGTTAAGTTTGAGTACCTTTCTAAAAAATATCAAATTACTGATATATTCATTAAATCTATGCCATGATAAATATTTGAGGAACTTAGTTTGAAACTCCATATTCAGGCTTCCCCTATCACTTATAGATTATTGGGGATTCCCCCAAAATTCTTTGTATTGTGAAATAAAGGGGAATAATAATAAGTAATTATATTTTTATCTTTTGTGAATCTAAAGATAAGGTTATTGAAAAAAGTAGAAGTAAGTGAAAGGTTTGTGGGGAGAGCATCAAAGTCACCATTGAGAGATGGAATTCTATTTTATACTTTTTTTGTGATTTGATGTCTTCTAAAGAGAATTGTTAATGTTGACAACAAATCCAAATGAGTATAATAAAGAACCCGTGAAGGCATTGATGTTTTTTATTTTTTTTCAACATTAATTGTGATGATTATAGATTTTTTATTAAGTTTGAAGACATGTGTCATTTGTTATTGAGATTGGAAAATTGATCTCAATAGTAAAATATTAGATAAAGAATGTTTTAGAAGGATATGGAGATTATATGTTGGACTTACACTTTGTATGGAATTTGGATAAATCTTTTCTAAAAGTATTTTATATCAAAAACTAGCCAACCATACCATCCATCATGAGGGACCAGCACCACTACTAAGGTATAAAGGTGCTACCTCAGCCAAGCTTTTAGGTGGAATGGTGGATGTATTAGGATAATGCCTATATGAGTACATGGGAATAGTGGTACCACTATGAAGTGCATCACAGCGGTAGACACGGACGTCGGTACGGGGTGGTGCCAGCAAATAGAGGAGCTTTCGATAACCAATTTCTGATCTACTAACAATGCACTTTCTATAAAAAACGGAGAACAGAACAGAGTCTGATTCGATGTGGTTCACTCACTTTCACTATATCTATACATTAAAAACACAAAAATAACACCCACTGTCGATTTTTTCAGTCAGGATGATCCGATCAGATCGTTGAGATCATCTTCAACCTCAGCCTCGATGAAGTGTTCTGTATGCATTAAAGCTCCATTGCAATGTCATCAGAAAATAGTGCAAATTATTCTTATCATTTTTTGATCATCCTAAAGATATTAATATGATCAAAATTATATGAAACATAATTTTCATGGTTAAAAAAATATTAAATAAAGGACAGAAAATGGGTAAGAAATTATTATTTTATTGTTGATGGTTTTATCTTGCGATGTGAATTCTGAGGCAGTGTGTGCATGAGTTTATGTAGCATGTGGACCTTTTTGGTTTTTGGATTATTTACCCATTGGATAGTTATCTATAAATAATTGAGAGAAACTCATTTGAATATAGAGATTTATCGCTCATCTGAGGATTTATTAAGATAGAAACATAGCAGATCATGTGTTCAATATGTTCCACACATTTGAGTTCCACATATATAATCAACTGATGTTTATTTGAGTTTTTTTAACCTATTTTTGGAATAATATGTGGAACATATAAAGAATGTTATTTTTTGTGAACCAGTATTGGTACCCCCACTGTTGTTATGTGAATAAGACATAAGAAACATGTATCTATTTATGTGAATCTGAAGAGGATCGGTGTAGTTGTATGTGCATTCATGAAGATTCCAAGTAACATTATCATGAACTAATATTGTTATTATTAGGATATGAGACACAATATATGAGTCTTGTTTATGTGAAGTGAACAAATGATGTATTTTTCTTATGTGAAGAAGATAGAGTTCCACCTGCATCATTCATGTGATTTCCACATGTGTAGCTGATTTATGAGAAGAAGAATTTTTGTTAGTTGTGAAACGTGTTGGAAGGTAGTTATAGTGTTTACATTGTTATGTGATACATTAATGAATCAAAGTGGAACATTGTTTTTGTTTGATGTTATACATAGTTAAAATGGTGAGTCAATAGTGAAATGATATGCGAAGAAAAAAGTTTTCAATTTCTAATTTTTGAAAGTAGTTAAAGAATACAGTGACTTCTATAGATTTAAATTTATAAGGAAGTAGTAGTATTTTGTTTAAATAAAGAATATGAGTATTTTATGAATTTTAGTTATCAAAGAGTGTGTCCTGAATAAGTAGTAGTATAAATCAGTTTCTCTAGATAGTGGTATGTTATAATATATTGATATTTACCTATAGGGACTCTAAAATTTGAGAGAAAGTGAAGTATCAACTCATTACAAAGGATCAAAGAGAAATATATACTTTATATTATAGAAGCATCTTAAAATATTTATCAATGTGTTTTTGTTTTGTTTATAAATTGGTGTGAACTAGTATGATCATTTTTTGGGAGACATTGTATTGGGAAATGATTGT
Organism: Viscum album; assembly: GCA_963277665.1. Taxonomy (NCBI): domain Eukaryota; kingdom Viridiplantae; phylum Streptophyta; class Magnoliopsida; order Santalales; family Viscaceae; genus Viscum; species Viscum album. The sequence goes on from OY728157.1 coordinate 746,675,552, forward strand.
TACCTACCCTCTATGGTTTTAGGGTGAAACCTGAAAAAAAAAATTATTGATTTTTAGTGGATAATTTTTGGCTAGAATCAAATTGACCACAGTAAGGATGTAGTCAACCTTTTTGGGGTTGAATGTTGTAAAAATATTTTGTGTCATTGGGATCAAACTCTAATAAGTAATTAGTTGTTTATTTCAAATAAAACAAATTATAAAACTATAGTATCACTGATTAACCCCCCCCCCCCCCTCTTAGTAGTGCAAATCTTTCCTGGATACTTCAAGGCACTGTTTGAAGTAATACATTGATAGAATTCCAACACAAGCAGTTGATTTTATCACACTTCATAACCCCATCATCACTTGTGAACATCAGATTGCTCCTAACCATTTCACTTTTATATTATTTTTCCTATTTAAAATTCAAAAATTCATGTGAATATATCATCTCATAGGTTCACATTGAGAAAAAATTAATATTATAATTGTGGGTAAGGGGACAACATTTTTTGGTGGCTTCTTCTGGATTTTTATTTGTATGTTTTGTGTGACTATTTATTGTTAATTATTAAGAAAAATACAAAAAAAATAAAAAAATCATGTAACATGCTCATTTATATGTGGAACATATGGAAAATTAATTTTTTATTTTTCAAAATTCATTGATAGCATGATAATCATGAGAAATATTTCAATATTAAGGGTTGGATTTTATAAAAATAAGGTTCAATAACGATATGATTGGTTTTGTCATTATAAAACCTTTTAGATTTTGATATCATTCTTTGTGATATTTTTTTCATTATAAATTGTGCCATTGATTTACCTACATAACATTCCATGCAAAACTGGCTTCTGAAATTTTTCTTACACAATTCAATATATAGACAATATAGGTAAATTTTTCATCTTACATCAATTGTATATCCGTACATTTGTTTCTCATCCAATTTGTTTCATTACTGTACCAAATTGACATATGTTTTTGTACCTAATATCAAATAGTTATACACCCTCAAAAAAATAAAATACAAATAAAACAAATATATATATATATATATATTATCTTAATAAATATAAGAGTGATAAAAGGTACAACATGTGGGGATATATATTTTGGGAGCTTAAGGTTTTACTTTTTGGAATAATTAAGTGAGTGGTTCATGAAATTTGATTACAAAGGAATATAGAGTAGGTTCATTGTAATTAAACCAGGTAAGAATAAATGTTTTACTTAACCTTAATATACTGAATAAATGGTGTAAATATTATCTTGAAATGGTTATAACACACATTTATAGGGAATTAATGTCATATTGTAACCATAACTTGCTTTGATATGATTAGTGTCATTAATCTCATTGGATTTTGTTTTAATACAATTTATGATACAATTAATTTCAAATTATTTGATATTTAATTTTTGATTAGATTCTAACCGTTCCTTTATTTCCACTATGGATTGGGAAATATCAACATTCATATCTTGTCACAATTCTCTGCAATATATGCCATGTGAATTTGCATAGGAGTGTTTAAGGGTAAGTGAGGGGGAGTTAATAAAACAAAATTTTAATGAATATTTTTTATAATAAATGACATAATTTCCTCACATTATTTTAAATATATATATATATATATTTATAGAATATTTTATATTATATCATTCATTTAAAAATTTGAAGAAAATTCTAGTTTAACCCCTTAAATTGCACTATATTATATTAGCCATAAATATTGATCTATACATTATGTTAAATTAAAATTTCATAATATAATTATTTAATCAATGGTATTAAGATTTAATTTAGACCATATGACCCTCATATTTAATTTAATAGGATTAAGTGGTCCATTAACTCAGATTTGTATTGGACTCATCAAATTAGATACTACTTCTCTATTTGAACCATATCTTGTCCAATTGAAGAATGATTGTGAAAAAAATTGGAAAGTAAATAGAGAACCTAATTCCTCACAAATAATCATTCTTTAAGAATAGATATTTCATGTGTTTTGTAGGTAAAATAGTGGATGTAATTTGGTTTAAAATATTTAGTCGAATTTATTATTCACACTTGTAAAGTCTTAGAACCCTAGCCTCCCCTCCACTCAATAAATTTGAATTTTTATAATTTAGAGGAGATTATCTATGAATTAGGATAGTTAGGGAAGATTTCAACTGTTTTAACTCCATTTATTCAATCATTTCAAGGGAGGGATCTCTTTTAAAAATGATCCCTTCCTCAAAGACTTCTTCTTCTTCTTCACATTGTAATGTTTGTATTTTCTTAATAAACATCGTAGTTTCTCTTATATTTATTCTATTTTATTAAAATTTTTATTCTATACTTAACTTATTTGGGATGTAAATAAAGATTATATATGTGATTTTTTTATACCCTTTATAGAACTTTTCAAATTCAAATCGTTTCTATAATGACTACACCGCCCATGGAAGAGTAGTTTTTCTTAATAATCGGTCTACCTCTAGCCTTTTTCATTTTTTTTTGAATCAATGGTATTAATAAAATTAATTTTACATAATCCATGAATTGAGTTTTTAATTTAAATTATTCAGTCAAAAAAATTACATTTAACACAAAACATGAAAAATCAAGTAATGTGTGAATTGTGAGAGCTGGAAATTAATTGGTAGAAAACACAAGATAAATTTGTAGAGTTTATATAAAATCCCAAAATCTAATTCCTCCTCATTAAAAAAATGGATTTTTTTTCTAATTTACCACTAACCATAATCTATCCTTATAAAAATATTTAAAGTAGGGTGCTACGATTCCACATTATTAAGCTAGACTAGGTTATAATTGATTTCATATCTATGGTTATGTTAACTCTCATAGGGATTGAGACTTAAAAAATTAAGGGATCAAAATTTAAAAAAAAATTTAATTTTAATGATAATTATTTATAATTAATTAAAAAGTTAGAGTTAGATCGATTATGCCTTCTAAAAAAATATCTTCTAAAAAACAACTTCTCATTTCGTTTTATCAATCAAATTTAAAAAAAATACAATCTTCTTCTAACATACATATTCATGTATTATAAAATTTCAAAAAAACTTTATTTTTAGTAGTGTGTTTCCTTTTTTTATTTTTAAATACATTTAATACATTGTATTAAGTAATTCCTCCTTATATAGTGACCTTCTTCATCCACTCTACTACACCCAAGTGCTAAAAACATTAAACAACATTTAAGAGTTTCCATGATAGCTCAGTTCAACTATCATAAATTGAATCAAGTTGTCATAAATAATTGATTATATATTCCTCAAATTGATGATCTTATTGATCAATTTAAGGGAGAAAATTCATTCTCAAATATTGATATTAAATAGGGGTTCTATAAACTCTCAATCAAGAAGGATGATATCCCTAAGATAGATTATAAAAGTTGTTACATCCACTGTGAATACTTATTCTTTCCCTTTATTATTATGAATTAACCATTATTTTTCATGGAATTGATTAATCACATATTTCATAGATACCTTGTCTCTTTTATTGTGGTAATAATCAAGGAAACCTTAATGTACTCTCACATGAAACATGACCATGAATGGAACTTAGATATTTCATTAAATATATTAAAATAAATTTGTCTTTATGAAAAATTATCAAATCGTGACTTCTGGATACATTAATTTCTTTTATTTGAAGTATCATTTAAAAAAATACATATTGGTCAAACTTGATAAAATTGAGTTTGTTATTTCTTGGAAACCAACTAGGAATGTCTTTGATATACATTTATTTATAATATTATCAAGCTATTATCATCCCTTTTTTGGTTATTTCTTATATGTTTCTTCTCTCATGACTACATTGTTAAGTAAGGGTATTAAATTCTATTATAGTGATGATTTTTAACAATAATTCATTGAGCTTAAGGGTCAGATTATTTCTACACTAATCCTTGTATTTCTAGAACTAGGGGGAACTACATGGTCTTTTTTGATAAATCTAGATATATATTGGGTTGTGTTATAATGAAGAGATATTATTTTATAGATTAAAACTCATTAAAATAGAGAACACAATAAAATAACTATCTAATTCATGATCTAGAATTAGATTCCATGGTTTATGATTTAAAAACATATCATATCTATCACTTTTTTGAAAAGTTAATTATGTTCACTAATCAAAAAATCTTGAATAACATCTTCTGAAAATGATACTTAGACATAATACAATGATGTTGGATGTAATATTTATAGATGTTTGACTGTGATTTGGTTTATACACATAGTAAATGAAATTATATGGTGGATGGATTATTTTTTAAATAATATAACTATATGGTTAGATAATCGTGGGTTCAATTGTAGATAATGTGACTAATTTATGACATGCACTGGGAATATATAGAGAAGAATGATGTTGTGGTTTTTTTCTTATCACTCTTATCCATATCTTAGTTGAACAAGTCAATGAGGTCCAATAGTTATACCATGATTGTTTTACAATTAGGTCCAACCTCAATGGTGGGGATACCATTAATGGTTAGTTATAGGATGAAAATGTGGTGTTTCAATTTTGATAGTTTTTTGTAGTTCCTTCATATTTACAAGGTAAAATTCTTTATTCTTTTCACAATTTAAATTAGGTTATCCACCTGGGTACTTAGAAAATGCACAAAGAAATTAAAGACCATTTCTAGTCGTTGAGTATGAATAGGAAGGCATTCGAGTATGTTATGAGATGTCTCACTTATCAACTCATGAAGTTTGAACATATATGAATGGAAGTTATTTTACAATCATTGATCATAGACATATAAAAATGGGGTAACATTACTATGAACTTTTTTACTATTCCACAAAGAAAACCTTGGAAACGTGACATCATATGGGTGATTGTGTATTAACTCAAAAATTTGGTATACCTCATTCTAATACAGTATATAGATACAATAGATGAATTGGAAACACCTTATATATGGGAAAATGTAAAATTTCATGGAGTAATAGTATTTATTATCACAAATTAAGACAAAAGATTCACATCAATGTTTTCCAATCCTTACAACTAACCCTTGACACTCAATTCACCATTATCATGGAATACTACCCTCAAATAGATGTCCAATAAAAGAATAATAATTAAACACAGGAATACATTCTCAAAGCCAATGTCGTAGAATTTGGTGCTTTATAGGAATACCATTTTACTTTGGTAAAGTTTTTTCATAATAATTTTTATCATGAAATAATATATATTGATAGATTTGAAGCATTTTATTTCTTCACATTCCACTCTATACTTTTTTTGTTAAAGTCTATGGAAACTTCACTTATTTTATTAAGCCTTGTCTAGGAGACTACCAAGAAAATATAGATGATTAGAAAGTGAATAGAAATGACCCAGAGCCTTCAGAAATATTATATGGATCATCATCATTGACCATTATCTTTTGAAGTGGGTGATCACGTATTCTTGTGAGTTTATACATGTTTAGTTCATAGTTTCTTGGGTAATAAATGGACATTTTCTCCTTGATGTGTTTGGACTTTTTAAATTATTGAGAGTATTGGAAAATTTTATTATCAGCTAGATCTACCACCAAGGTTTAGTTTCATTCACAATTTTTTCCACATCTCTCAATTAAGAATATTATTGGCTCATCCATACACATGTGATTAGCTAGGACTATAATGACCTGAATGGTTATAAATAAAATTTCTCTTGTGATTTAATTAAATGTATTATTATGTAATATGGTTATAGAAAACACATGAACTTATTTGTCTTTATTATATACTATAAAATTTAAATTATTGTTAATAATATTCACCATTGATAAAATATACTTTGAACAGTGATAACATGATTAGTATAAATATAGGGTTTTAAAAAACCTAATTAACATAGAAAAATGAAGGGATAGCCTCAACTAGTAGGATCATGCCCTATGAAGCCCATTTATTAGAGCTTCTAAGGGATATAACATCACTGGTATTTACCTTTGACCAATACCAAGATAATATCCAACAAGTTAAGCATGATCAAAACCATTTACAAGATAATTTCAAACTCATCAAGATCACAGCTCAAACCATGTATGTCAAACCACCCTATGAAAGCCTCATTGCCGCACATGTTACTCTTAGGGAATTTTCTAGTGTATTAAAGGCACATGTATAAATACCCAAGAAATATTTATATGTACATTATAGAATAAAGAATATATTTTCATCATATTATTATTACTTTATAAATGATTTTTATTTTGATTTAATAAAACACAAATAGTGTTTTAGGGTAAAATTCAAATTCAATTATGGAATTTATTTTGATTAATTAAAGGATTTTTTAAAAAAATATTATTTTAATAAAATATTATTATTAAATGGGTTTTATTAAATATAAATGATCATATAATTTTTATGAAGTCAAATTTAATTATTATAAGGGTTTGAAAACTGTTATTGTCAAAAAAACCAGCATTTTCAATAAATGTCGTCTATTATTCTAAAAGTTAATATTACAATATTAAGAAAGTTATTTAGATAAAATTAATATTATTTTTGGAATCATAATTTTGAAATTATCCAATGGTGGATTTTTCATAATTTTCTGAGATAGTCTGATTTTTAAGTAAAAAATTAAATACCATATAAATATACTTTGTGTATTTTGACAAAATAATGACCCAAAAGTTTTGTAATAAATTATATAAATGGAATCCATGAATAAATATATGTTTTACTTTTAAAATAATGTTATTTTATGTTTATTTGGTTAATTTTATAAAACCTTTATGAATCCTTCAAAACCATTAATATATTTTAAGGTTTTAAAATCATTTCTTTAAAAGTATGAATCACTTCCACATCAGCAAGGGTATTATTTTATTATGTTTAGACCATTGCCTTATAAAATAATGGAACCACTCTCACATTATATGAATCATGGTAAAAAATCATGGTAAGTTTTTTGGTTTTGGTTATTTTATTATATAAAGTCCAAAACCTATGTTTGAGAAATGATAAAGAAATCTCACTCATCTCATATATAAACCCAAGCATTTGGAGTCACATTCTCAAGTAAGGAATCCTTACCTTCACTTCTTTATTTAAGTTTATTTTTACCCTGTGCCTTCTATTTCCAATTTTGAATGTATAGATATGTATTTACATGTCCCTATTACTTCCCATTTTAATTCAAAATGATGATATATCCATTTCACTCTCATCAATCCATTTTATCAATTTTTAAGTGATGACATTATGCTGCTGAAATTTTACCATGATCTTCCAGGCCAAAAAAATTGTAGAGAGGATACCATAACCATTTCCTGTCAAGGGTGTTCACCATTATGCCCTTATAATTATTTATTGGATAATTACCTATATTTATTACACAATCTATGATCTTGGAATAAAATCTGATAATAAATGATGCTAGGTTTTTGGATCTATGTGGCACACTTAAGCATGAGAATGAAATGAATTTGAATGGTATGCCCAGAATTATATAGTGCTCCAACACGTTGGGTAATGTTTAGTCTCGTGAGACATCATGTTGGTACAAGAAGTGAACTTGATTCCTTTATGGTAATTGTTTCATCATGTTGTCTTGGAAATTATCCTTAACTTATGTTTATGATGAAGTGTTTTAAGTTGTTTCCACATTTCCCATGTTGCCTTTAGGATTATAATGTTATATCATGTATCATTGTTTATGTTTTTGATTCCTACTCTTTTTATGCCCCATTTATATTCATATTATCAAAAATGTATTATTTTATTCATGTTATGCCTTTTTTATTCCCTTACTAGGATTTATAACTCACCTCCTTATAATTTATGTCCCCAGGTTATCCGATGCGCTTTTCAGTGCAATCGTGTTAAGAAAGTTTCTAATAAAGATGATGTATTTTCCTATTTTAAATTTTCATTTAATGTAAATATTACCCAAATAAACAAGAATTATTGATCTTTTGAGTGTAAATTATGTGTACTTTTATGTAATAAATCATGAATTAATGAGTAATGAACAATAGGGTTGTTATAGTTAGTATCGAAGGAAAAGTTTAGTTATATTTTGGATTAGGATTAGAAAAATAAATCAAAAGCCTTATAAATAAAAATTTGTATAAGAAAACACCCCTAATTTTTTTAAGTATAAAATAAGTGTTTTATCATGTAAATATATCCTTGTTAAGATAATACAAGTGGACGTGGCTCTGGCATAGATGTAAATAGGGGTAAAACCCAAAAACACCATGTTGAGATAGACTCGATCGGGAACTGGTGCATGAAAACAGGCCTTACTACACATGTGTTTTGACACTCCTAAGGAATATTCATTGCTAAATTAATGTGATCATTACAAACCATTATTAAGGGAACAAAAAAATTCCCATAAAAATAAGTGTTAGGAAGTAGATTGCGGATAACATAGATTAAAGACTATAAATTCTTAAGTTAAGGAAATAAATATAAGTTATAAGTTATATATTTTATGTAATTATATTACCTTTTATGTGTTCAGTAGTTTAAAAATATCCATCCCTAATTTTCCCTTTATTCTATCCAATGTTTATAAAGAATAGGAATCAGGTAACCATTCAATACTACGGGTAATGTGATGACGGGCCTAATGATATGCCCAACCCAATGGGAGAGGGTATTGTAAACATTATGATAATACTCTCTAAAATGACTTAGGTTTTTAATAGAAACTTGGATCAGGAGGAGCACCCAAATTCCCCTAAGAAAAAATCTACAATTGATCCCTTTATGCAACAAAGGCCTCTGACTTTCAATGGATCATTTGATCCCTTAATCGTGAAACAATGGATCAAATCCATTGAGAAAATATTCTCCATCCTTCAATGTTCTGAACAAGAGTAGGTTCTACAATATGTTTATCATATGGTAGGATAATATGATCATTGGTAGGCACTAATCAAGGATATGAATCTAAAGGAAGTGATTGAAGTGATTGGGTGGAAGGAACTCCAAAAAATGTTTTTTCATAAATATTTTCACCGCACTACATGAACTAAAATAGAAAGGTATTTATTTTCCCTCAATAAAAAAATACAATTAATATATTGGAGTGTATGAGGAAAAATTCAAAATAATTTAATGATACGCCTCTAGATTTGTTTTTTTCCGGAATATAATGTTGACCGCTTCTTTTGTGGTCTAAAACCTAGTCTATGAAAATCCATGGAGATCCATGACTTTGATGGCTATAAGAAAATTTTCATATGTTCCCACAAAGTTGAAATGGAGATCAGTGAATCTCAAGGGAATTATAAGGATAAGAAGTGGAAAGTGTAGTTTACTTCTAGCAGTCTGATAAAGAAATCTTACAGTGCTAATAAATTTCAACATCCCACTTTTCAAATGTGAGTAAAGAATCACCCCCAAAATTTCCTAAGGGGGTGAGGAAATTCTTTAGGTGTGGTAAGGAAGGTCACTTAGCTAGCGATTTCTGGTAGAAGAAATCCACTAATGCGATGGAGGAAAGAAATTCTTTAGTCAACCCTCGATGAATTTCTCATTGCTTCAACTTCAAGGAACTAGATCAATTTTGAAATCAATTCACTAAACTAAGGATTTTTTGAGACAACAAACAACCTCCAAGGAAATAAGGGGGATCCTTTTCCATCATAAACACTGAGGTGGATCTTTACAATGAAGTTGTGAAAGGTACTCTAGTTATTAATTCAAGTATATAAAATGTAATTTTTTATTCTTGTTCTATGCATTCCATCATATCATGAAATTTTAGAAGAACTATTCAAAAACCACCAAAAATCATGGAAGAAGAGTTATAAGTGAAAATGGAAAATATGTAAATTATTTCATCCCAAGTATACAACTCCTCCTCTATTATGTTTTGTGGGAAAATATTCCCATAAAACCATGTCATTCTCACTTTGTTGTAATTTATGCAATTCTGGGTATAGATTGGATTTCCCTATATAGAGACAATATAAATATACCTGAGAAGGAAATCACACTCTATCTGGAATCTTACTCTGATTCTATAAACATTTAAGGGAGAGGATGAGTCTTCTTTTGCATAAACATCTAAAGTATGGATATTATTCCCCTATAAGAAATAATATCTAACTCAAATGATTAAGTCTAAGGAAAGAATAATCCTTGAATATATGCCCATTGTGAGGAAATACACTAATGTGTTTCTCGAGGAATTGTCTAGTCTTTCTCCTAGCCGAGTGGTTGAATTTTCAACCAATATTATACCTAGGAAGTTACCATTATCCAAGAAATTGTATAGAATAGATGTTGTGGAACTTGAAGATCTGAATAAATAACTATAGGAGAATCTGGATAAAGGGTTCATATGCCTAAGTGCTTCACCATGGGATGAACCAGTCCTCTTCATCAAGAAGAAGGCTCGGTCAAGGTACCTTTGCATTGATTATTATGATCTCAGTAACATAATGATAAAGAACAAGTTTCATATTCCATTGATTTATGACTTGTTCAATCAGCTATGTGGAGTACAATACTTCTCCAAGGTGGATCTACAGTGGGGATATTACTAAGTAGGGTGAAGAAGAAGGATATCCCTGATACTGCTTTTTGTATAAGGTACAGGCACTATGAGTTCAAGTAATTCCATTTGGACTCACTAATGATCTATAAATCATCCTAAACTTGATTAATAGAATCTTTAGATATTACCTCAACAAATTTTTGGTAGTATTTATAGATGATATTCTAATATATTCTTAAACGAAGTAGGATCATGAGGAGCACCTGAACACTCTTCTAAAGACCTTACAAAAGGAGAAGCTTTATTAAAAGTACAAAAAATGTGATTTTTCGTTAAAGTAAGGATTTTTATGGGGTCATATCATCAAAATTAATAGGATATTTATGTACCCTTAAAATAAATAATAAATTTAATGGTGGATAAGGCCAAAATCTCTGACATATATATATATAGTTTCCTTAGATTAGCAGGGTATTATCGCTGATTTGTGAGAAATTTTTCATGATTATCAAACCTTATAACCAAGATAAATCAGAATGGATTCATGTTTTCTTGGAATGATGAATGTTAAGAGATATTTAAGGATCTTAAAACTAGTTTTATTACTACACTGATAACACCTGGATATTTTCATGAAATATTTTCTCTAAACAATTTTAATTCTTCAACAGCTTGCATTGCATGCAATCATGAGTTTAAATAAAATGTGATATTCCATTAGTATAAAATGACCATTCTAAACTATCCATTAGGTTAGTGGGAATAAATATAACTAACTTATGAAAATGTATGGTGAAGTTATTCACTACCAATTATTTATGAAAAATATAAATCAATTATATATTTGCATTTTTTGTATTATTAAATAGAGATAATTACTATTAGTAAATTAAATTAATGAAATTGAAATTTTATATACTTACTAAAATATGTTTTATATTCATCCAATATATATTTTTGTCAAATGGTATGAGTAAAAACTATTTGATGTATAAAAATCTATATTTTTCAAATGGGTAATTTTCCACCTTTTAATGGAGAACCCCTTTTAAGTTAAGATTTTGACACATTAGTATTTATTATATAAAAACATGAAAATTTTCTTTATAATCAGGATATAAAAATTTAATTTGGATGAAAATTTAATATTTTTCTGATAACTTTCAAATTTTGATGAATAGTAAAAATACACTAAATTTTAATTGAAAACAACTTTTTTCATCAAAATAATTTATATGACTAAATTATAATTTTGAATGATTCAAAAGTATAAGTAGAATATATTTTATCATTAAATATAATGTATGTAATTATCTTTAATTTTACATTGAATTCAGATGTAAAAACATTTCAATATTTTGCAATGTTTTAACTTTTAAAAAACTCGATCTCACTTTCCGACAATGAGAATAATTTTAAATTAATTACTTAAACTTATTTGTTTAGAATTTATAAAAAAAATTCCATATTTGGAATTAGTTGGTCCAAATTATTTATATATTTTTATTTTATTTCTGGACGTTATGAATAGGAACTTCGATATTTTTTATTAATACAATAAAAGGGTAAATCAGGTAATTAAGGGAAATAATACTATTATAAAATTATCCCCTAACACTTTTATTAATATCATTGGATGATTTTTTTTTGACCTAAATCATACTTGGATAGAAATGGTGTCATTTGGAATCCACTTGGATGAGATTGGGACATTTAATTTTATTTTATTTAAAGAAAATTTTAAATACGTCTTACTTAAATTTTAATAACTGTATCATTTTTTATATAAGTTTTAACATAATATAAATTATATTATAAATAATCATTTGAAATATAAAATATATTTTTTATCATGTTAATTTATTTTAAATTTTTATGAAATGAATAACTACCTTAAAGGCTTATACTTTGATGATGTAAAAAATAGTTAATTGATGGGAAATCTATAAAACAATTTTTATTAAAATTATAATAACCCTAAAAGGACCCAAACACTTGACCAAATATTATTGGTCTAGTATATCTACACCATAACCATCCAAGGGTCAAGTTAGTGATCATTTTTATCCTTATAGAATAGATTGTGACACTTATATTAAAGTGGTGTTAAAGTTTTCACATTAATAATTTAGTAAATATATCATTTTAAATGTTGGACTTTACAAAAGATAAATTGGACTAAAAATATTATTTTAAAATATAGTAGATATATCTTCATCATATTATTTTATTTTTAATTTTTATTCAATAAATAATTATATTAAATAATTACACAAAATTGATGTAGTAATTATTTTATTAAAAGAAATAAAAAACTACATGTTATTAAAAATATTAAAATAATATAATTTGGGCTAATTGATATGTATAATTAATTTTCAAGATTACCTTTAAATATTAGCAATATAATAAAATATTTGGTTTGAAGTAAACTTTTTATCTTAATATTTTTAAAAATCAATAAAATGAATAGTGTCAAAATTGACAATATTGATTGTTTATCAAAATAATGTTTTATTAAATTATTTAAAAATCATCAATAATTTTTAAAAATACATAATAATTATTATATGGTTAAAAATGTTCTAAATTATTTATTTATGGCCTAATTTACATAAAATAAGTAAATATTTCACACTTTTAATATTGAATTATTTGTTACCCTAGTTAAAAAGTAAAATGAATAACTAAGTGTTAGTTAAATTGAGAAGTTTTAAATTGATAGAAATACTTGTAAAATATTTATTTTTTGATGATATTTAAACATTATATAATATAATATTAGAATTTAGTTCAATTTTTATTTTTTTAGATGAAGTTTTATTTTCTTATAAATTAATATTTTTAGAGATCCTAAAAGTGCCCCTCACATTAATTATAAAAGGGAACATCATCCCTCACTTATTCACTTCACTTTGATCCTTAAACCTAATAAATACCCTACCCTTTTCCATTATAAACTTTCCTAGTTGAATTATATAGGTTCTAGTCTTCTTCAAAGACCAAATCTAATGCCCTAAGAAGATATTTAGAAGAAGTACATTGAAGAAGAGGTAATCTCCTCTATTGATTCTTTCAAACTTATTTATTATTCTACTTTCTCTTCATGAGTTGTTTCATTATAAAGTAATAACTCCAATATCAATTAAATAATGAGATGTTATTATAATTATGAAACACCCATATTCCACTTTCTATCCATCCTATGAAAAATAAAATCACCACGCATACGTACGTATGGATTACCATCTCCACGTCGTAGTGTAATATTTTTTTCACAATCACCTTAATTGGATGGGTATAATGATTGAAATAATAACAGTATATGATTATTATAAAATTATATTAATTATTAAATATTATATGCCTACCAAATCAATACCATTCAACAAATATGGGAATGATATCATCACTCGTGCGTACGTCAGCCTACTCTCTCCACGATGTGATGTGATTCATCCTAAATGATCTTCATTAAAACACGATTATATAAATTTAAAAAATAAATAAATATGGTATATATTATGTAAATATCATTTTTTAATGATATAACTCTGACTTATGGAGGAGAACCATAACTTATTCTACAAAATGTACATAAGAAAATGAAACAGTTAATTCCTGAATAACAAGTAATAATGAAATATTGTTAACAAAAAGATAATAATATGATCATATATGATATCTTTATGAAATAATTCAATTTAATTATTTAAATAATTATATAGTAGGTTCATATATATACGAAGGATATCAGACCTAAGGTAATGGATAATTTTTCATTCTCATTATTATCGGGGATTGTCTATATGTAAGTAGTTATTGGGGTATATTTATCATTAAAATCCATGTTTCCAATATATGTAATATTATTTCTATTATTATATAATTTTTTAAAGACAATTTTTTTCATTGGTAAATTTTTATTAAATGGTATGAAAGTAATATTTTTTCGTTATTCAGTACGAGGTACTTTTTGACTTTTCTGGAAAAAGTATTAGGAGAATTTTTTTAAACTTACAAGACATGAACAGATTTTCACATCTTCATAACACCTTAATTCCATGAAAATTACTTTACATGATTTCAATTTTATTTTAAAATAAATTATTTTATTTTAAATTTCATGTAATTTTGAGAAAAGAAAACATTTTTGAAGAACAATGGACATTTTCCTCAAGAATTAATTTCAAGTGTTATACAAAAATTATTTTCCATATAATAAGGAATTATTTAATAGGTTTATGTTTCAAGTTTAATATCCTTATTTTTATTATTATTTTATTTTTTTTATTATGGAATTATATTTATAAAATCCATTTGTTTTTCATGGATTATGTAATGGTGGAATGTTATTTAAAGAAACCCATTTTATTCCTTAGGTTATGATGAATGATTTATGTTATTATGGAACTTTTAAGAATGGTTTTATTATGATATGGGTGGAACCTATATCTTCTTCCAATTAATTGGGTAAAGATTTATATCTCATGAGATAGACATTTCTGGAATAGTAAATGATCTCGGTTCAGTAATACAAGGCTGGAATGAGGAGTGAACTCGGTTCAGTAATGGACTTTGTCTGCTATGATGGTCTTGGAAATTATCCTTGACTAATATAAAATGATTTTCTATTCTTATGTGTATTCCACATAGCTTCATGTCTTATTTTATGACTTTTTGGATTATGTTCATTAATTCTTATGAACTTTCATGATTTATCCCATGGCATGATATCACAATCTTTCATATGGAGGATAATATTATCAAATGTTATATTCTTATGTATTATGATTATTATATGATTGATATATCCCTTGTTTACACTTACTGAGTTTCTAATCTTACCCTTTCATATGTTTCTTTTCCCCAGTTCATGAATAAGGGTATTAAGTAAGATATGTCAAAAAGGTGGTCTAGTTATAGAAAAATTAGTGGGAGATAATGAAGATGTCTTACAAACCAGTTGATTATGTTACCCATTTTCTAAAGACATCATACCTATATGGTCCTGTCATATATTTGTTTTATTTTTTAATGAATATTGTTCAAATTTGAATTAAAATCAATTTATTTAAAGTATGGGTCTTTATAATTGGTATCAGAGAAAAGGAATAGTTAACCTTTAGAAACTAGAAAGAGAAAACCTTAGTAAGAACCCAGAGGATATATTAAAGTATAGGTTACAATCCTAGTGTTTTAGAAATGATCATGAATAACCTAATATAAACCATAAATTGTTCTAAATTGAAATTTTATTCTTGATTATGATTAGTGTTTCTCACACTAGGCTTCTTGTTTTTCGACAATGGATGGAACCTGAAGGAACTACGATAATGTTGAATACCACGGGCTATACAATTATTGTCCTCCTGAGAAACCAAATGTTATGGGAGCTAGAATGAACAGTCTTTTAGCAATGCTCACACAAATTTCTCAAGATATGAATCGTACAAGACATACAAATAAGAAAACAAGGGAACAACATTTTGTTGAGTCCTTCATGAGGCAGTTTCCACCTTATTTCAGTGGGTATTCTAATCCATTAGTGGATGAACAATGGATTAGTACCACTGAAAATATTTTTTTAGTTCTCCAATGTTTAGAACATGAAAAATTCATCTTAATAGTGTATCATTTTGAAGGTGAATTTGATCAATGGTGGAAACTTATCAAGAATATAAGGAAAAGAGATGAAATTGAATCCATAGAATGGGACGAGTTCAAGAAATTATTTTTCATTAAGTTATTTTCTCATACTCTTCTAAAAAATATGAAGAAAGAGTTCCTTGAACTTAAGAAAAATAATTATGAATCTGTTGGTACCTACGAAGCAAGTTTTACAAGACTTTCAAGGTATGCTTTTGGAATTATTATCCAACCTGAGAGTAAAAATGATCAATTCTTTAGTGTCTTAAAACCAAGTATCCAAAGGGAATTATCCATACGGGACCTCAATAGCTACAAGGAAATAGTTTGATGTGATCTCAAGGTTAATTTAGATATTGGAGTAACCCATCAGTCCTATGGTTTTTATAATAAGATAATAATGGAATTCATGGGAAAATATAAAGACCACACTAAAAAGAAGATGATTTTTCCCTTATGCTCAAAGTGTGGAAAGAAACATAGATGAAATTGTATTAAAGGGGATAGTAAATTTTTTAAGTGTGTAAATGAATTTCATTGGGAAGTTGAATGCCAAAGTTATGGGAAAACTATATCTAATGATTCTAATATATAAAATGATACACATAATTAACCTCCTACACTTCAATGTTACAAGTTCAAGGAAATGGGTCATTATGCCAATCAATTCCCTAACCCAAGGGTTATTGATGATGATCAACGTTAGCAAACTCTTAAGTACAAAGGAAAAGTAAAGTCACATGAAATCACTATCATCTATGTGGAGTATGATAAAGAAGTTGTGAAAGGTGCACTTACCATCCACTCTAAAGTATAAAATGTTTTATTCAATTCTGGATCCACCCACTCTTTTATTTTTGAAGTGTTTTCTTAGGGTATCATCGTATTACCTCAAGAATTAGATGTTGAGTTAGTTGTGACAACTAACGGTGTCACAATAGTCACATCATAAATTTATGATTCTTCTCCAGTTGAATTTTATGGGAAATTGATTTTTGAAAATATTTTGATCCTTCCTATAGTTTAATTAGATTTTATTCTTGGCATGGATTAGATTTCTCTATATGGGTCTCATATCAATTTCCAAGGAAGGGAAGTTACATTTCATATTTCAGATCAATCTATGACTATCTATCGATGCAAGAATCGATATAACCTCCCAGTATAAATTTCTTCCATCTTATGGGTCTTGATCCCTATAAATGAAGGTTATTTATCACAAATGGTTCGGAAGAAACTCACAATTAAGAATACACCAATTGTATGGGAGTTTGATGATGTCTTTACAGAATAATTACAAAGTCTTCCACCAAATCGTGAAGTTGAGTTTTCAATAGAACTCATACCGGGTGTTATTTCTATTTTAAAGACACCTTATAGAATGGACCCAATTTAGTTGAAGGAATTGAAGAATCACCTTGAAGAGAATCTTGATAGTGGATTTATAAGCCCTAGTGTGTCACCTTAGGGTGCACCTGTTCTATTTGTTAAGAATAAATATGGATCAATGAGACTCTACATTAATTATTGGGAACTTAACAAGATCATTTTCAATAATAAATATTATATTCCCTACATTGATGAATTATTCGACCAAATGTGTGTAGAAAAATAATTTTCCAATATTTATCTTTATTCATGATATCATTAATTAAGGGTCTAGAAGGAGGATATACCAAAGACAGCATTCTGTACAAGTTATAGACACTAAATTTATTGTGATGCCTTATTGTCTTACTAATGCCCCCTATATCTTCATGAATCTAATGAATAGAGTCTTTAGAGACAATATTGATTAGTTTTTGGTAGTCTTTATATACTATATTATTTTTTATTCAAAGATAAAGTGAGAACATGAATTTCACTTGAGAATTACACTGAATACCCTGAGAAAAGGGAAGCTTTATGAAAAAATTACCAAGTGTGAATTTTGGCTTCAGAAAGTTTCATTTTTGGGTAACATAATCTCAAATGGGGGATATCTATGGATCTAGCAAAAAAAGTTTTTTAAAGTTGTTCAAGATCAACAGTGGTAACTAAGATATGAATTTTTCTTGGTGTGGATGGATATTATCAACATTTTGTGAAAGATTTTTCACAATAATATAATCCACTCACCAAGTTGACTCAAAAATGCGTTAATTTCATGTGGACGAAAGAATGTGAAGATAATTTCAAAGAGCTCAAAAGAAGGTTAGCCAGTGCACATGTGCCCATACTCCCTTGTAGTGGATAAAGGTTTCTAATATATAATGATGCATCTAAAAAGTGTTTGGAATGTGTTCTCATGAAAAATTATATGGTGATATATTATGACTCGTTACAATTGAAAATCCATGAGAAAAATTACCCAACTTATTATTTGGAGTTACCTTCGGTAATCTTTACACTAAAGATATGGAGACATTAACTTTATGGTGAAAGGTTTTCTATATATAA
Organism: Viscum album; assembly: GCA_963277665.1. Lineage (NCBI taxonomy): Eukaryota > Viridiplantae > Streptophyta > Magnoliopsida > Santalales > Viscaceae > Viscum > Viscum album. The sequence goes on from OY728157.1 coordinate 746,694,139, forward strand.
TGATCACAAAAGTTTAAATTATATTTTCACACAAAAGTATCTGAATATTCATCCAATAATATGGTTGGATTTGATTAAATATTATGACTGCTTAATACATTGCCACCCTGGGAAATAGAACAAGGTGGTAGGTGTTTTGAGTAAAAAGGACCTTGCTACCCTATCCATGATGAGGATAAAAAAAGATCCAATATTTATGGATTTTCAAAGGATAGAACTTAAAATTTTAAAGGAAGTCAAGAAATATTATCTTTATCAAATGAATGTTCAACCATTTATACAAGTGAATATTAAGTAATCATGGAAGGAAGATGGAGATCTATTAGATAAGGTGAGAAATATTCCTAAATTAAACCTTGATTGTGATAGAATAATAAGGTTCAGAAACCAAGTTTGTATTCCTTCCATAATAGAATTAAATAAGGAGGTATTGGATGAGGATCATGGTTCTTCATTATCTATTCAACCTGGAATCACAAAGACATATAGGAACCTAAAAGAGTATTTTTGGTGGGATGGTAGGAGAAGTGATGTTTCTGAATATGTCTCTCGATACTTGGTTTGTCAACAAGTTAAGGATAAGAGAAAAAAGTATAAGGGGGTGTTACAACCATTACTAATACCAGAATGGAAATGGGAAAAAATCATTGTGTACTTTATCATCCTACTTCCCAAAAAACATCTAAAGTCCATAATGTTACATGGGTTGTAGTTTATCACCTTACGAAGTTAGCACACTTCATTTCTATTAGAGAGGATTTCTCTCTTGATCATATTTCCATGATATATGTAAAGGAAGTGGTAAGATTTCATGGAGTACTACTTTCCATTATATCTAATTGGGATCTGAGGTTTACTCAAAGTTATGGAGAAGCCTTCAACAGGATCTAGATATAGAGTTAAGTTTTAGCACTACTTATCATCCTCAGACATACGGTCAGTCTGAGGGGACAATTCAAACTCTAGAAGACATATTGATAGCTTTCTCTATATATTTCAAAGGTTGTTCGGATAAAAACCTACCTTTGATAGAATTTTATTACAACAATATCTTTCACTCTAGTATTCATATGTTTCCATATAAATCCCTCTATGGAAAGAAAATAATAACTCTAACTTTTTAGGATGAAGTTGGGGAATGAAAGATTTTAGTACTTGATCTTGTTGATGAAATGGAGAAAAAAGGGTAAAATCTATTCAATAACACATAATAGCGGCTTAGAGTCAGAAAAAAAGTTATGCTGACAACCGAAGAAAAGACCTAGAGTTTGAATTGGGTGACAAGGTGTTTGAATGAATATCTACTTGGAAGAGAGTAATGAGATTTGGAAAGAATGGAAAGTTGATCCCTATGTATATCGGTTCTTTTGAGATTCTAGATTATGTTGGAAAGGTAGATTACCAATTGGAGTATCCACTGAATCTCTCTCAAGTTCATGATGTGTTCCATTTATCTATCCTAAGAAAGTACATTCTTCATCCTTCACATATACTAAACTCAGAAGTTGTACCGCTGGAGAAAGATCTTTCTTATGAAGAACAACTGATAGATATTCTGGATCATATCAAAAACATTATGCGAAACAATACCACTCACTTGGCTAACGTTTTTTGGAAGAACAACCAACTTGAGTAAGCTACGTGGGAACTTGATGATATGATGAGGGAGAGGTATCCTCATATGTTTGTATCCAGGTGACAAATTTCGAGGTTAAAATTCAGTTTAAGGGGGGTAGAATGTAACACCTGGAAGTTTTTATGAAATATTTTCTCTAAATAATTTTAATTCTTTAATATCTTTCATTACACACAATTGTGAGTTTAAATCAACTATGAGATTCCCTTAGTATAAAATGACCATTTTAACCTAGTTGTTAGGTTAGTGGAAATAAATATAACTAACTTTTCAAAATATATGGTGAATTAATTTTCTACCATTTATTTATGAAAAATATAAATCAGTTATATATTTTCATTTTTTTATTAATAAATTAACTAAATTACTATTATTAAAATAAATTAATGAAATTTATATTTTATATACTTACTAAAATATGTTTTATATTCATCCAATAGATATTTTTTAAAAGGGAAATTTTCAACCTTTTAATGGTGCAGCCCTTAAAAATTAATATTTTGACACATTAATAATTTTTATTTGACCACATAAATGTGTTCTCTATAATCAGGATATTAAAACTTAATTTGGATGAAAATTTAATATTTTTTAGATAACATTCAAATTTTAAGGAATAGTAAAAATACCATAAATTTTAATTGAAAACAAATTTTTCATCGAAATAATTACTATGGTTAAATTATAATATTTAATTTTTTTAAGTATAAATAGGATATATTTTTATCACTAAATATAATTTATGTTGTTACCATTAATTTTACATTGAATTCAGATGTAAAAACATCTCAATATTTTGCAATGTTTTAATATTTAAAAAACTCATTCTCTCATTCTGACAACGGGAATAATTTTAAATTAATTACTGCAACTTCTATGTTTTGAATTTTGAAAAAATGGATTCCATATTTGGAATTAGTATGTCCAAATTATATAAATAAATTTATTTTATTTTTGGGCATTATGAATAGTAACTTTGGTAATTTTTATTAAAACAACAAAAGGGTTAATTAGGTAATTAAGGGTAAGAATACAATTATACAATTACCCTAAAATTTGTCTTAATATCATTTGATGAGTTTATATAGACCTCAATCACCCTTGGGTTGAAATGGTGTCCTTTGGAAGAAAATTTTATGAGATTAGGACATTTAATTTATTTTACTAAAAGAAAATCTTAAATATGTCTTACTTAAATTTTAATAATTATATCATTTTTTATATAAGGTTATACAAAAGATAAATTTGATTATAAATACTCATTTGAAATATAAAATTTTTTTATTTATCATGGTAATTTAATTATAATATTTATAAAATAAATAATTACCTTAAAGGATTATACTTTGATGGTGTAAAAATTAATTAATTGATGAGAAATCAATAAAACAATTCCTATTAAAATTATAATAACCATCAAAGGACACATACACTTGACCAAATATTATTTTCTGAGTATATATCAACCATGATCATCCAATGGTCAAGTTACTGACTATCTGAAGCCTTATGGAAGAGATTGTGACACTTATATTATTTTATTTAAAGTGAAGTTAAAGTTGTCACATTCATAATTTAATGAGTATATCATTATAAATGTTGTATTTTCCAGAAGATAAATTTGACTAAAACTATTCTTATAAATTATAGAAAATATATCATCATCATAGTATTTTATTTTAAATTTTTATTCAACAAATAATTATATTAAATAATTACACAAAATTGATGTATTAATTATTTAATTAATAGAAATAACAAATAAATGTTATTAAAAATATTAAAATAAATATAATTTGGGATAACTAATATTTATAATGATTATTATAAATTACCTTTACCTCTATAGAATATAATAAAATAGTTTATTCGAAGTTAACTTGTTATCTTAATATTTTAAAAAATCAATGAATTGAATAGTGTGAAAATTGACACTATTGATTGTTTATCAAAATAATGTATTATTAAATTAATTAAATATAATGAAACATTTTTAAAAATATATAATAATTATAATATGGTATAATATTTTATAAATTATTTATTTATGGTCTAATTTACATCAAATAAGTAAATATTTCACCCTTTTAATATTGAATTATCTGTTACCTAGGTTAAAAAGTAAAATGAATAACTAAGTGTTAATTAAAATGATAAGGTTTAAATTGATAGAAATACTTATAAAAAATTTATTGGTTGATGATATTGAACCATTATCAAATCTCATATTCTGATTTGGGTCATTTTGGAGGTTTTTTTGGGGGGTTTTATTTTATTATAAATTAATATTTTTAGAGATCCCAAAAGTTCCCCTCACCTCAATTACAAAAGGGAACATTCTCACTCACCACTTCACTTCACGTTGAACCTTAAATCTCATCCATCCCCTACCCTTTTACCTTCACAACTTCCCTAGTTACATTATAGAGTTTTTTTTCTTCTTCAAAGACTAAATCTAGTGCTCTAAGAGGATATTTAGAGGAAGCACCTCGATGAAGAGGTAATCTCCTCTACTGATTCTTTAAAACTTATTTCTTCTTCTACTTCTTATTCATGAGTTATTTTAGTATAAAGTTTTTTAAAGAAATAAAAAAAGGATTCATATAATAAAATTAGGGTTTCAAGTGTCAAAAGGAAGGTAATTTACATTCATCATGTTGAAGAATAGGAAGAAACTCATAGGGTATGCTAGAATGATGAGTTCAAGTATCCTCATAGGACCCTTTGTTTTAAATTAAATCAGCAAGTTGATTGGATTCACAACAGATATGTGTGATAATGCAATTCATTGAGGTAAGAGTTTCCATATATTTAACCCATTTAGATGTGATCTTCCCTTCAAGATGAATATGACCCATTCTAACCGCTTGGACGATGGTGGTTGATTCACTTTTGAACCATACATTATTCCAATTTCTTTGGTGAGAAACAACCATGATGAAACCCATCATTTATTCTTCAAGATCAGTTTCATGTCCATATTAACCATGAACTCCTTCTAAAAAAATCACCATTATGATCTATGAAATAAATTCTATAGCCTGTAGGTCTGGGGTTTCCTCTAGAGGTGTCATCCAAGTTGTATTTTATCCAAAATAAAAATGGAGGTAACAAAAAGACTTCAATGGTGTCAAGAGGTTTAGGGTAGTTTCTATGTATGTGTATCTTTATCAAAATTATGAGATCCCAGATTGAGTTTTCATAACATTCCCCATGTAAGGAATTTTCTTGTTGAACCGTGAGAAGGATATCAGAGCGTGCGGCCCTGGGGTTGAAAGTGGCATTTTCATGTATACTCTTATTCATACTTTTCCATATTGTATAAATAACATCCTCACATACAACCAGAAAGAAAATTAGGACCTTATTCGATATTCCAATCACTGATAATTCAATAAGAAAATCTAAAGTATTAAAATCTTGTGGAGGGTGGAGTTCGAATAAGTAAAAACTCAATTTCTAGAGAGATGTAGTGGTATTGTAGGGCAGAAATATATGATTAACATCATCCCAATGCTGATGGAATAGGGAAAACCTTGAGCATAGTGATATTCCCACGTGTTTTAAATTGACCTCAACTAGAAGATTGTTGAGGTGGAGATGCCATAGCATTTTAAAGTGAGATAGTTGCAACCATTTTTTGTTGAAGTTTGTAATCCCTGTATAGTTGCATTGAATAATTTGGTTGTAGAAACTCTTGGAATCCAGAACATCATCTTCACTCATTTCTGAGATGAGCAGGTCTTCCATGTTGATAAAATCATAAAATGATAACATGAGAGAAATCTGAGATGGCATCATATTACTCCGATCAAATAAATTCATTTCTTTTAAAATTTCACTGTATTTTGAGAAAAGAAAACATTTTTGAAAAAGAAAGTATATTTTACACAAGAATTAATTTCAAGTGTTATATCAAAATTATTTTCCATATAAGAAGGAATTATTTAATAGGGTTATGTTTCAAGTATAATATCCTTATTATTCCTAGGATTTTATTGTTTTTATGATGTAATTATATTTATAAAATACATTTGTTTTTCATGGATTATGTTATGGTTGAATGATGTTTAAAGAAACCCATTTTATTCCTTGGGTTATGATGAAATATTTATCTTATTATGGAACACATAATGATGGTTTCATTATAAGATGTGTAGGACCTATTTCTCCCTTTAATTCATTGGGTAAAGATTTATATCTCATGAGATAAACATGGATGGAATGGTAATCGATCTCAGTTCAGTAATACAGGGCTGGAACGAGGAGTGAACTCGGTTCAGTAATGGACTTTGTCTACTATGATGGTATTGGAAATGAGACTTGACTAATATGAAATTATTTTCTATGCTTATGTGTATGCCACAAAACTTCATGTCTTATGTTATGAATTTTGGTATTATGTTCATGGATTCTTATAAACATTCATGATTTATCTACTGGAATGATATCACAATCTTTCATATACAGGATAATATTTTCAAATGTTATATTATTATGTCTTATAATTATGATATGATTGATATCTCCCTTGTTTACACTTAATGAGAATATAAGCTCACCCTTTCATGTGTTTCGTTTCCCTAGTTCATGAATAAGGGTTTTAAATAAGATATGTCAAAAAGGAGTTTAGTTATGGAAAAATAAGTGGGAGACAATGAATATGCCTTATGAACCAGTTGTTTATGTTTTCTAGTTTCTAAAGACACTATACCTATATGCTCATATCATGGCTTGGTTATATTTTGTAATTAATATTCTTCAACTATGAAGTAATATCAATTTATGTAAAGTATGGGTCATTATAGAACATATGCTTACACATCCCATAGGTGAATAACATTTCATTGTATTCAGTGATGCTTTGAAGAATGGATTGGGCTATTTGTTAATCAAAAAATACAAAGTGATAGCCTCTACTTCAAGGAAGTTGAAAGTCCATGAACAAATATACCCAACATGTGGTCTAGAGTTGGCTGTAATGATCTTTTCTCTAAAAATATGGAAGAATAATCTCTTTGGAGAGAAGTGTGAAATATATACAGATCAAAAAAATTCAAGTATATATTCACACAAAAATATCTGAATATGCACCAATGAAGACGGTTAGATCTGACCAAGTACTGTGACTTATCAATTCACTACCATCCTGGGAGAATGAATGATGTGGTAGATGATCTAATTAGAAAGGATTTATAAATTCTATCATTGATGATAATTGAGATGTATTCTATATTCTTATATTTGGAATAGATGGACATGGGAATCACAAAGGAGGGAACATCATCAATAATTTCACAAATGATTTCTCAATTATCCAATCTAGAGAAGATAAAGCATGATCAAAGAGATAATGTGGGAACTCAAAAGAAAGTGTAAGATATAAGAAAATTGAAATTCTCATAGTTCTATGTCAATGAAGAATGATTTGTAATATTTGGGTCACGACTATGTGTACTATCAAATTTTGAGTTAAAGGAGTTTTTGGATGATTCACATAGTTCTACCTTCTCTATATATCCTAGAATCACAAAGATGTATTGAGATCTCCGAGAGCACTATTGGTGGGACAATATGAAAAATGGGATCTCGGAGAATATATCATGATGTCTTGTATATCATCAAGTGAAATTAGGAAGAAAAAAATCCAAGGGGATGATAAAACCATTACCCATACCTACATGGAAATGGGAAAACATCACCATGGAATTTTTCACTAGTCTTCCGAAGACCTCAAGAGGGAATAATGCTATATGGGTTGTGGTGGATCATCTTACAAATATTGTACACTTCATTGTGATTCTATAGGATTTCTCACCAGATCAACTTTCATGAATATACATTAGAGAATTGGTAATTTTGGATGGAGTACCACTATCAATTGTATCCGATCAAGATCCAAGATTCACCTCCAAGTTCTAGAATAGTCTCCAACATGATCTAAGTATTGATTTGAACTTCAACATGTCTTATCATCTCCGAACTGATGGCCAATCTGGGTGGACTATCTAGGCATTGGATTTCATGTTGAGAGCATTCCCAATTGACTTCAAAGGAGAATGGGACCAACACATTCCTCTATCTGAGTTCTCATATAATAAAAATTTTCATTCCAGAAACTAAATGGCCCCTTATGAATCCCTTTATCGGAAGAGGTGTATAAAACCTGCATGTTGGGATGAATTTGGGGAATGAAAAACCTGTAGGTCCTGAAATGGTCAAAGAAATGTTGTAAAAGGTTATGACCATTTAGCATCACATCAAGGATGCCCAGAGTTGATAGAATATATATTCTGATAATCTTTGATGTGACCTAGAGTTTGATGTTGGAGACAAGCTACTCCTTCACATATATCCATGGAATAAAGTGATAATATTTTGGAAGAAAAGAAAGCTTAGTCCAAGATACATCAGTCCCTTTGAGATCCTTGATCTAATTAGAGTGGTGGCTTATTGACTAGAACTCCCACTGAACCTATCTCAAGTACATGATGTATTCTGTGTATCCCTCTTTAAGAAGTAAATACCAAAACCCTCATATGTACTCAATCTAGATGTGGTGCCATTGGAGAATGGTCAGTCTTATGAAGAGTAGCTGGTGAAAATATTAGATCATAGAGACAAAGTTATATGAAATAAGACAATGAACCTGATCAAAGTGATATAGAGAAACCAAAAGTTTGAAGAAGAGATATGGGAACTATAATAAGTGATGAAATAGAGTTACCATCATTTGTTTTAGTGTGGGAAAATAAAATTTCAAGGGTGTAATTTCAAGGGGAAATATTGTAATGACCCAAATGGTTATAAATAAAATTTCCCTTGTAATTTAATTAAATGTCTTATTATGTAATATGGTTACAGAAAACACATGAACTTGTTTAGTTTTATTATATCATACCATATTTAAATTAACTTTAAATATTTTTACCGTTGATAAAATATTCATTGAATAGTGATCACTTGATTAGTAAAAATATAGGGTTTTAACAAATCCAATTGACACATACAAAGTAAGTGATAGCCTCATCCAATAAGACCATATCCTATAAATCCCATTTATCAAATCTTCTGAGGTAGATAGAATCACTGGGATTTACCAATTACCAATTCCAAGCTGATATCCAACAACTTAAGTATGATCGAAACCATTTACAGGAAAAGTTCAATCTCATTAAGAGTATGGCCCAAACCATGTACATCGAACCACCCCATGAAAGTCTCACCATCGCGCACCTTAATCTTAGAGAATTTGATGGTGTATTAAAGGGATATGTACCAAGACCCTAGAAATATGAGTATTTACATTATATAATAATTAATATACTTTCATCCTATTGTTGTTACTTTATAAAAAAATTTATTTTGATACAATAAAACACAAATATAGTTTTTAAGTAACATTAAAATTTAATTAAAGAATTTATTTTGATTAATTAATTGATTTTTTAAACAAATAATATTTTAATAAAATATTATTATTAAATAATTTTTATTAAATATAAATTATCATATAATTTTTATAAAGTTAAATGTAATTTTTATAAGGGTTCAAAAACTGTTATTGTCAAAAAAACCCATCATTTCTAATAAATGTCAGTTCTTATTTTAAAAGTTAAAATTCACATATATAGAAAATTTTTGGGATAAAAAAATATCCTTTTTGGAATTAGAATGTTAAAATTATCCAATAGTTTATTTTTCATAATTTTCTGAGACAATCGAATTTTCGGGTAAAAAATTAAATACCGTGTAAATATAATTTGTGTATTATGACATCATTATGATGAAAAAGTTATATAAAAAATAATATAAATGAAATAAATGACCAAATATTTTTTTTCCCTTTAAAATAATATTATTTTATGTTTATTTTGGTTAATTTTATAAATCCATTATGAATCCTCCAAAACCATTAATATATTTTAAGGTTTTAAAATATTTCTGTAAGAGTATGACTCACCTACACATAAGCAAGGTCATTGTTTTATTAAGTTTTGAACTTTACATTATAAAAAAATCTAAAACACATTGGGAAGGTTTTTAGTTTTGGTTATCTTATTATATAGAGTCCAAAACCTAAGTTTGAGAAATAATAAAGAAATCCTCTCTCATTTCCTATATAAACCCTGCCAATCTCCCATTTCACTCCACTAAAAGTCCTTTTAGGACGTCCTTACTTCGTCCTCTTCTCTATATGGTCCTTGAGAGGTGCCCCAAATCTCTTAATAAGAACCTTCCAATCATTTTTAGTCACACACTCAAGTAAAGGATCCTCACCTTATCTTCTTTATTCAAGTTTCTATTATATCCCATGCCTTCTATTTATGATTCCTAATTCTAGGATATGTCTTTCCATGTCCTTATTTCTTACCATTTATTGTCTAAATTATGAGAGATCTCTTTCTCTCTCATAAACCAATTTTATGAATTTTTAAGTGACATTGTTATACTGCCAAAATCTCACTATGATTTTCCATGCCAAAACAATTGTGTATTGAATATCATACCCATTTATTATAAAGGGTTTTCACCTTTATGAACATATACTTATTTATTGGTAAATTAAATATATATATTTTACACTTCATGATATTGTAATAAAATGTGATGATAAATTATTCTATGTTTAATGATTGATGTGGCACACTTAATCATGGTAATGAAATAAATGTGATGGGTGGACCCAGAATTATATAATGCTCCAATACATTGGGTTTGTTTTGTGTCATGAGATATCATATTGGGACAGGGAGTAAACCTGATTATTCTATGATACTTTTTTCATCATGATTTATTGGCAGTTAGCCATGACTTATATTTATGATGTAGTATTTTATGTTGTTTCCACATTTCTCATGTTGAATTTATGATTATCATTATATATCATGTCCCATTGTTCATATTTATGATTTCTACTCTTTTTATGCATCATTGATATGCCTATTTTCTAACATGTATTATTATATTCATGTTATTAAATTTTTCTTCCCTTAATGGGATTTATATCTCACCCCCTTCTTATGTATGTCTCAAGGTTATCCCATACAGTTTTAAGTGCGATCATGTTAAGGAATTTTTCAATAAATATTATGTCTTTTCTTTCTTTAAATTGTTATTTAATGTACCTATTTCCTAGAGAAATTATAATTCTTGATCTTATGAGTTATATTATGTGTGATTATATGTAATAAATCATGAATTAATTTGTAATAAAGAATAGGGTTTTTATAGGGACCATGTTACTCTATCCCTCAATGTGACATTTTTTTACACCCCAATTCGTATTCTAAATAAGTAAGAAAATCTCCTTCATAGTAAGAATATATCCTTGGTATGAGTATTATAGAAACTTTGTTGGATTTTTCAAGAGACATGCGAATTAGAAATGTATATACTAGATAAATTGATAGATTTTTTCTAAATCAACACAAAATTCTATACCTCCAAGGATAGAAAACCCAACGGTGGGGAGAATTTAACAACCTTGATTTGAGTTATTCTATTGTTTCATATATTTTTTAACTTATGATATGGATTATATTTTTTATATATATTTTTAGGTTTTCATTAGTTTTTAAATGGTTTTGGATGGTTCACAATTCGTTCACATTTAGTAGAAACCTTACAGAATTTCCAGGTAATTGTGATGGCTTAAAAATTAATCTTTTAGATAGCCTCATGGTTAGGGAAATGTTTTTCTAAATAGTACGCCAACCATGTGACATTGAAAATTTTCAAGTGGAGATGATTTTCATGGTTGGAACTTAGTTTATTAAGTTGTTCAACCAAACCATACACATCATTAATAGGTTCTTAAAATTAAATTTTAAACCTAATTACTTCCTTGAATCCCTCATTATTCTCATCTTGGGTAGGGCTCTCAAACCTTGGGGATCCGTTGGATGATTTTGGTAACTCTCTTCACTCTGAAGACTTATCTCTTCAAATCTTGTAGCATTAAACCTATGAATTGAAGGCATAGTTCTAGTTTATTCTTATCTTCCAACCTATTTTCATCTTCTCTTTTTTTAGGGCTATCATGCCTTATTCTTTGTTTGATGGTGTGTTTTTATGGAGTTTTCATAAGGATTTACTATAAGAGGGTGGTAGGATCCTGAATTTGTGAGATCATATTACGATACAATGAGATGAGCATGTTGTAGGTAGGTGGATTCACTCTCACTATAATCTTACATAGAACTATAAGGATTTGGTTTTTGAAGGTTTAATGATTGTTTATTTGATGAAAAATCCTTGGAAACCATATTTTGGATAAATATATCATGGTTTTTGGTTATGAAAATAAATGTGATGGGAAATACCCATAACTAGTGTGATAAAATAAATAGATGGTGTTTTCATTTTAAATGAATTATTTGTGTGTGTGAACATAGTACGGGCATGGGTGGAATGTGTTCATGATGCATATTGGGACCTTGTTTTTTCAGACAAGGTTGTCATGCCAAATTGGTGGCATAGTAGAATGTACCACCAATTTATGACTTGGGTCTAGATTAATTTGTTCTACTCATGAGTTTGGGATATTCAAAGGAAGAGTTGGATGGGGAATATATTGGTTGGGAACCTTCATGGGTTTGTGTGTTCATGACATGGGTGATCATTATTATGTGAGTTACATTCACTACTTATGAATTTGTATCATATTTTATGATTCATGATAACTCTTATTTAATATATATTTGTTATTGTGAATAAAAATGTTCTTATTATAGTGGCATGTGTGGGAAGTATTTGGAATTTCATACTGGGTTGTATACTCACCCCCTGCATATACACCTCGATGTATATGAAGATGTTTTTTTCATAATATAGGTAAGGTAAATGTCTCCAACTTCTCTAGTGGAACATATTGAGGCTATATCCATGGTCAATATGAGGTGGAGCTTGTGGTTAGTCAAGTAGTGGATCCTATAGGTGGTTCTACTCAAGTATCTTAGAGTCTTTCTAATATTTGGGATTTTTTAGGTTTATGTGTTATATTATTGAATATTGTGGCATTCATTATCATCTTATTTAGTTATGTTCTCTTGAGTTAGATTTTTATCATGCATCCTATTTATTTATATTTTTTTGGGTTGTTTTTATGGGATGTGTTGTGTGTGAGGGTAAATCAACCCCTGATGATATTGTATACCCTCGCCATTTATTTTCAACTTTTGGTGCTTGGGTGATGCACCTAAGGTTAGTGGAATTTTGGTCCCACCAAAGTCAATGGGTTGTCATTTCAATGTTATATTACATGTTCATTGGTTTGATAATATTTATTTTATACATTCGGGAATTTTAAATTAAATTAAATTTCTATAGTGCATATTTCATTTTCATATTATGTATATATTCCCCCTTGGTGCTAATTATTTTCCCATTTCTTATTGGAAGTGAATTTAGTGAGGCACACGTAGGCTTATCACTAACCAAAGTGGGGTATCCATGGGGTCGATTCATGTTAAGAGATGTTATTTTATTTTTAAGACCATGTAAGGCAACAAAAAGACCCCATTATACTAGAAGAACGCACATTTTTATGCTCTAAACATTAAAATCATTATCTTCATCAAATTTCCTAATTTTGAATTTTTTAGAACCCATGAAGAAAATATATAAGTTGGCCACACAGACTATTAAATTATAAAATATTAAATAAAAAAATTGTACCACATCACATAAGATTATATTAAATTATTTTCATTATACTTTCAAATAAATGAATTATGAAGAATAAATAAATCATAAACAGGCACAGATTATGAATAAATAAAATAAAAAAGTTGATTATCAGATTTGAAAATGATAATAGAAACAAATAAATGATTTAAAAACATATAAAAAATTATCAAAATAAATAAAAACAGTAAATTCTAACATGATAATTTACATGATTTGGTCCAAGTAGTACCATGTGCATGAAATTAACACCAAAAAAATATCTATATTAAATAAAAAATGAAATAAACATACAAGGAGAGAATGCGCTAAAAGAAACAAAAAATCTTCCAATATGAATCAAAGTTCTTGGAAATACTATTATAAAATTGAGTATTCTTAGAGGGAAGAAATGGGTGACTTCCATTGAATGTTTCTAATAAGATCTTTGCAAATATAAATGGATATCACCAAAAGTAAACCAATTTTTCTTTCTAAAAAAATATTATTGCCTCCCCCTACACCTTTTCTCCATCTTCTAAAATATGTTCCATATTCCACCCACCCCATAATCATTACTTCTGGATCACCCACACCTATTCATTGACGTCACTACACCTACCCTCACTAATGCATCTCCATTGATGTTCCTTCCCACTCCCACTACTATGGTTGTAGCATCAGCACCTTGTTGTCATGTTACATAACCAGCCCCATGCCATTGCTACCCTATGTGTATCAATTATGTCTTTGCCCACTACCAATAATCACTACCATGATATCACTACCACGCCATCATTTTTGTTTCTCTATCACCTGTCATTTGCATCACTTTCACTCATCATCATTATCATGACATATCCCCCCCTTTTGTTATCATGTTATCAAACTTTCACTATCACTTTTGCATTGTTCTCCACCAGTTATCACCATCATCTAACCCACAACATGCCATTGAGACCACCTCCATGTTGTGTTATCACTCAAATATTGTTGTTGAAACCACCCTGAAGTAGTATTTATTTATTTTGACAATGTGACACATTTTTAACTAAAATTTCATTTTAAAATTGAAACCATACACTTTATTTCAAACCGTCCACACCTTAAGTTATATGACATGTAGTTAATTACAAAATTTTATAAATGAATGAAAGGAAATTTTCAAAAAGTATCATGAAAATACAGAAATTTTTTCTTGGTTTTGGGTGTTTCACACACATTTTCTACTAAAATGTTGCTTTTAAATTTAAAACACACACTTTAAGTCATATTGACCACACCATATATTGAAATAATGTGTGGTTAATTCCTAAATGTAAAAAAATTAATAACCGATAATTTTCCTAAATTATCATGACACTATAAGTGTGTATGCTCATTTTTTAGTATGTGACATGTGTTTTAAACTAAAATGTTGCTATTAAACTAAAAACACACATTTTCTATAATACTGGCCACATTGAAAGTCCAAATTGTGTGAGGCAAATTCCTACACATAATAAATGCGTAAATAATTATTTTCCTAAAGTATCAAGAGAATTATAGAAGGTATTCTACATTCTGATTATGTGGAATGGGTTTTGAACTAAAATTTCACTTTTAAACAGAAAACACACACTTTCAACCAAAATAGACACACTTTGTCCCAAGTTGATACGTGGTTAATTTTTACATATCAAAAATTAATAAACATAAATTTTCTTAAATTATTAAAACAAAACAATGAGGATTTCTTGATATTGATTATGTGATGCATTTGAACTAAAAAATCACTTTAAAACTGAAAGCATTCACTCTTAGACATACCAACCACACTATATGTTAGAATGATGTGTGGTTGGTTTTTAGAAATAAAAAATTAATGATATATTATTTTACTAAATTATCATAATAATAAAAAAAAATTCTTTGTTATGAATAATTTACACATGTTTTGAATGAAAATTTCACTTTGAATTTAAAAAACACACTTTTAGTCAAATCAACTGTTATGTGTGTCATATTGATGTTTGATTAATTTTTACATGTAAAAAATGAATAAACTATAATTTATCTAAAATTATCACAACAATATAAGTGTTTTTTCTCATTTTTGAGTTTGAAATATTCATTTTGAACTAAAATTTTACTTTTAGGATGAAAAAATGCACTTTCAACTCTATCAGCCACACCGCATACTTGAATGACTTGAGGTCAATTATAACACATCAAAAATGAAAGATGAATCATTTTTATAAAGTATCACAGCAACACAAGTGTGTTTTCTTGTTTATGGATATATGATGTATGTTTTATATTAAAATGTCACTTTTAAGGTGAAAACATTCACTTTTAGTCAAACTAGGCACTTTGTGCATTGCATTGATGTGAGGTTAATTTATACATGTAAAAACTTAATAAGTGATCATTTCATAAAACATCAGGAAAATAAGAGTGCATTTTCTTAGTTTTGAGTATTTAATGTTATTTTTGAAATAAAATGTCACTTTCAAAATTAAAACATGTGCATCAAGTCACACTATACACATCATCTATTTAAACGAAGTGAGGTTAATTTATACACATGAAAAATTAATAATCATTTGTATTCATAAAGTTTTTCAATATTTGAGTATGTTTAGTTGTTTTTGGCTATGTAACATGTGTTTTGAACTAAAATGTCACTTTTAAATAGAAAACATGCACTTTTAGTCATATATTCCAAACTATATATCAAAATGATGTTATTTCTAAAGGAAAAAATGAATAAATTATTATTTTCATCAAGTATCACAATAATCTAAGTCCATTTTATCTTTTTTGAATTTTTCACTCATATTTTTAACTAAAATGTCACATTTAAATTAAAAACACACACTTTTATTCATACTAGACACACCATGATTCAAATTTATGTACATTTAATTCCTTTTTGTCAAAATGAATACTAAATCATTTTCTTAATAACTAATTATATTCTAAGTGTGTTTTATTAGTTTTGAGTATGGGATGTATGTTCTGAACTAAAATGAAACTTTTAAATAAAAAACACACACTTTTAGTCATACTAGACCCAACATGTGTTGAAATGATATGCAGTTAATTCCAAAACATAAAAAAAAGAATCACTGGTCATTTTCTATAATTATCATGAAAACCCAAGTGTGTTTTCACATTTTTTAATATGTAACGCCTTTTTTGAACTAAAATTTCCCTTTAAAATTAAAATCTCACACTTTCAATAAAACTAGCCACAATGTGTATCGGAATGATAACCATTTAATTATTACATGTCAAAAATAAATTATATTTCATTTTCCTAAAGTATCGTGAAAATCTAATTGTGTTTTCCCATTTTGATTATATGAATCCTATTTTGAACTAAAATGTCAATTTTCAACTAAGACACATGTTCAAATATACTATCCATGTCACATATTAAAATTACATGAGATTGATTCCCATATTTCAAAAATGAATCATTGATCATTTTTATAAAAAATAAGGACCATACAGTTTTTTTCTTCAATTTTGACTATGTGACACCTGTTTTGAACTAATATGCCACTTTTAAGTTGAAAACATTCACTTTTAGTTAAACTGGACAAACCATGTGTCAGATTGACATGATATGAATTACTACATGTATAAAATGAATTAATGATCATTTTTCTACATTATCATTAAAATTATAACATGTGTGGTCTATTTTGAGTATGTGCCTCAGGTTTTGAACTAAAATGTTACTATAAATTGAAAACATGCAATTTTAGTCATACATTCCATACTAAATTCCATAAAAGTGTGTGGCCAATTATAACACATCAAAAATGAATATCTATTAATTTTTCTAAAGTATCACAAAAATTGTAAGTGTTTTTCTTAGTTATGGGTATATAATGCTCGTTTTGAACTAAAATGTCACTTTTAATCTAAAAATAATCATTTTCAGTCATACCGAACACACCAACTTTTATAATTATGTGAGGTTAATTCCTACATTCCATAAATGAATCATTGATCATTTTACTAAAATATCATCATAATCTAATAATGTTTAATATGTTTTGACTATGACAGACATGTTTTGAACTAAAATGTCACTTTCAAATAGAAACCACTCACTATCAGTCATACCAAATACACCATGTTTCTAACTTACATATGGTTAAATCTTATATATAAAAAATTAATAATGGATAATTTTCGTCAATTATGAAAACAATTTGAGTGTGTTTTCTTGCATTTGATTTTATGATGCATGCTTTGAACTAAAATGTCACCTTTATATTGAAAACACACATTTTTATTCATTCTGAAAACACCACATTTTTAAATGATGTGCGATTAATCCTAACACATCAAAAATGAACCATTAGTAATTTTATTAAAGTGTCAATATAGTACAATTTTTTTGTAATATTTTTGACTATGTGAAGCGTGTTTTAGACTAAATTTTCACTTTTAAATTAAAAACACGCACTTTTAGTCCAACTAAGATCACTATGTGTTAGATTGATGTGTGGTTAAATTATATAAGATAAAAATTAATAATATATCATTTTTATAAAGTTTGATGACAATATAAGTTAATTTATATGGTTTGAGTATGTGAAGAGTGTTTTGAACTAAAATAACACTTTAAAATTGAAAACAAACACTTTTATTCGTATATTAAATGATAAGAAAATTAACTTAATAATAATTAGATAAAACTCATCTTCAAGATCTATGTGAAATAAATAAATGTATGTGATTAGAAACTTCCTCTTCATGATGTTTGAAGACATTTTGACACTACGTAAGCTTCCAACTCACTCCAAAACAAATCTATTTCTTTTTGTGAATATATGGAAGGTGTATATTCTTGGTAGTAATAAAAATTATAGATAAACAAATGGTTGATAAATATTTTAAATGAATTTATATTTACCTTTGGAAATACCTCTTTGGGGATGCTAGTTTGTGGATGGAATGAAATATATTTTGCAAATTTACTAATGTAATAACAAAAAATGATGGGATGACTCTATTTTAAAAACTATATATACATAAATAAATAAAATTAATTTGTTTTTATATATGTTTTTATAATGAAATAAAATTATATATAACCTAATTCTTATTCAATTTTAGAAATCATAGGTTCTTGTGTGCATTGACTATCTTCATACCATGTTTTTAATAATAAATAAATACTACCCTAACATAAAAAATTTCTTATTAAAATGAAATATATTTTATCAAATTGATCAAACACTAAATGAAACTATGAGGAATATCAAAATTAATAATGCATGATTGATCATAGGAAAATTAAAATGTTGGTAAAACATGAAGTCAAATATTTTTAATAATGATTATGATGATAAAGAAAAGTGATAATGTAAAAGTTGTTTAATAGAGATATAAAGAATCTATAGAGGAACAAAATTTCTTATTTCATTAACATAGTGGAATATATATAGGGTACATGATATTATAATCAACATATTCTATTAGTCCTAAAATCCTTTTTCAAATCCAATAGTTGGAATATAAATGATTGATAAAATTGAAAGGTTATCCATATGAAGGGAGTTTATTGGGAATTAGGTTTCATCATCACCTTGTAAATTTAGATACATTATAACATCCACATAATTTTTATTTCATAACACTCCTTATTAGAATTCATAATTTCAAGGAATCCTATAATATTCTCTAAAACCTGATATCTATTTTTAATATATGTGTGTGTGTGTCTATATATATATATATATATATATATTTGTGTTGTATATAATATATGTTTTCATAAGTTTTTAATTGTGAATTGGTAATTTCTTATCTGATTTTATTGGTTTATGTTTTTTTATAGTAGAGTTTTCATTTTTGTGGAGTATAGATTAATTTGTAGGGAAAAGAAGATAAATGAGTTTTGGGAATTATCAAACACTTAAAATCATGACACTTCGTGTTACGATATGACACCAAAAAAAGGAACTAAGGTTTTAATGAATAATCTGGTCCAATTGTGATTAATTCCATGAACCATCATTCATGCTATTATTGAATATAATATATCAAAAGGTATAACTATGTCAATATAAATCATGTTGTGAATTTCAATTCACACCATGAATTAAGTTAGAATAGAAGATGTTGGAGTTGAAAAAACATCATTCATGCCTTAAGAACTAGTTAACGACATGAAGTCACTATATAAACATAAATAATTCCATGAAATACTATTCATGGTGTGAAATACATGGGTAGGAGGAGTTTTGAAGGTTCTTGTACTAATTTAAAATATGTATAACAATTCATACTATGAATGTGTTAAATGTATAGATTTAAATAGATTTTATTTTCCTCTATATTTAGGGGGATTTGATTCCAATTTTAATGTGGAACCTTGGTCATGATTTAAAGGATTTAAATGGAGTATTTAACAACTGATTTAAAGATTTTTCAGGAACTTGTGGAGATTATTCTAGGGTTTTGACCCCTCAATCATTCATTATAGTTAGGATATTCTTTTTTTTATATTTCCCCTATGTGATTTGGGAATTATTACTTGTGTATGATCATTCTTTTGGTTAATTTTCCTAGATTTATTCAGGTTTTTTTCTTAGGTTATATATTCACTCTCTAATAGTGTGCAGCAAATTCATTATCGGAAATCACTATATATTGATTGTCTAAACCAAAAAGAGGTAGTGGGATTAGATGAAGGGGGTGTGTTCCACTTATTTTCATTCATTTTTCACTCATTGGATGATTTAATTCAATTAGTATTATGTTTTGATTCATATTTTTCATATTTTTTATCAAATAAATGATAAAGTGAGTTTGATAGAAAAAAATCAACATGATAAAGGTAACTGATTTGAAATCACTAAATTGGATTAATATTCTGCAATTATTATGTGATATTAATGTATTTGAGTTATTTTAATTTATTTATCCATGATTAATTGAGATTAAAGGGTATTTTAATTGGAATTGACCATATTTTTATCAATAAAATGTATTAATTTCATAGATATTTGATATGATTATTTTACAAGTGAATTTCAATTATCTTATTAGTAAAATCACATTTAGAAATTGCTTCCTTGTCTTCTACTTTTCTTTATTATTTTGTTTACTTTATTTTGATCCTTTAGTTTAGTTGTTTAATTTATATTAAATTGCGTGTCATGATCCTAAAAATATCATTATAACCTGAAAATTAGTCAAGAGTTTTCATTTAACTTTTATATTACTTATGGGATCGACCTTATGCTTCCATTATTCTATACCTTAGTAGTTAGTGTGGTTTAGGTAATATACATTAATAAATTGATTTGAACTGAATGATTTTTCGATGTACCTTAGAGCTATCAAAAACCCTAAGGGAAAAATTAATTGAATCTAAATTTATTTAGTTCTATGCCATGATACCTCATTAAGAACCTTATCAAGAAAACCCATTGGGAAAACCAGATGAAGGGGGAAATAGTATAGTATTCCAAACTCCTGCCATGATTTGAACTGAATGATTTTTCAATGTACCTTAGAGCTATCAAAAACCCTAAGGGAAAAATTAATTGAATCTAAATTTATTTAGTTCTATGCCATGATACCTCATTAAGAACCTTATCAAGAAAACCCAGTGGGAAAACCAGATTAAGGGGGAAATAGTATAGTATTCCAAACTCCTGCTCATAAAATCATGATAGACTTTTCAGTACTCATATAAAAATTTTATAAATCAAATTCTTAAATTCTTTAGTAATAAATGAATTTATGAATAGATTAGAAATATTATCATAAGATATTATTTCATATATACCAATCTCATTAGTCTCTATAAATTCATCAATGAAAAAATAGTTTTTGGGGAGATACGTTTTATTCTATCACCATTGATATATATACCCTTAAACATTGTTATAAAAAAATAATTATCCAAATATAATATGGTGGTAATATCATTACTCATGCATAATCCATATAAATTTTAGGTATAATTAATAACTGATCTCATCAAAAAAATCATGGTAGGATTCATGGATTTCAATCAACTCGACATGATTGGAAGAAGCCACAAAAATTGTCTGTTTTATATAATTCCATGAAATAGTAACTCCACTAAATATAAAAAATAACTATCTTGAGAAATTGATTTATTCGGATAAAATAAATATACATCAATGGACTATTTGAAAATTTTTAATCTAGATTTTTGAATTAGTAATCATATATACCCATTAAATCCCAATTACCAGGAGAATAATTTACCTTACATCAAATTCATTATAATAAGACCTCATATTATTTGAAAGGATTATATGAAAATTTACATGTATATCTTCTAATTACATAAAAAAATATTTTATATTTAATCCTCCATAGATAAATAAGTAATTCATCATCTACTCATGTCTGAATTATATCACCCTTGGAAGAAACATATTTAATTATTTATTAAGGGTATTTTAAGAAAAAAACATTAAAATATTTAATAATTCATCTTTTAGAATATTAATTAAAAAAATTTATTCTATGTAATTTTATGAACAAATATTCTACATCATTCACAAACTATTCAAGTGTTTTGATTTTATTCAAAACATCTTGAAAAAATGATGATTAATGTAAATTCATTGATTTATAAAAACCATCAATTTAATATTATTCTATATATTAATGGATATATCATATATATATTATTTAGTTTAACCCATTAAATAATTTATATGGTTTGGTGAAACAATTTAAATTATAAATATGCTTTCGACATTATAAATCCTTCAAGGATTCAATTATATAAATTATAATCAATTTTATCTGAAGGAAGAATAATTATAAAGCAACCCCATCAATATTCAATAGTATTATAAGTTTAGATAACCAATCCCAAACTTTATATGTCAAAAATATCACATGTTCCTTTAATACTTTTGGTCAATTATTCTGGTGTGAAAATATCTCAAAATCCATTATAATAAGTGACTTTTTAAAAAAATTAAAAATAAATATATATCATTAACAACATTTAATGAGATCTCATATTTAACTTATACCAGTGTGACCTATGGGATAAATTTTAAAATACATATTATTTTCAATGCACACATTTTTCTCTTTAAGGGAAAAAATATTTATTTAATTCTACTCATGATGATATAATCAGTTCAACCACACTTCAAGTGTGTATAATTGGACTATTTATTTTCAATTCTTTTAACTAAAATATTCATTTAATTATTGTGAGCATCTTATTAATAGTTTTGTTTCACCATTTCATATATGGTATGTGGTTATAAATATATATTTTAATCAATATGTATAGAATAAGAGGTATAATCACCATTAAATAATAATACATGTGATTATTCAATAGATGAATATTTCATAGAATATTTAAATGGTTCACATGGTAGTTAGGTGCACCCATATATATATATATTTCATAATTAATAATTTGTAAAATTATTGAAAATTCACTTTCAATATGGATAGTGATGATATAAATAAGTTACCTAAATAAAAATTAGGGCATAGAAAATAATTATATAAGGAGATTTCATAATTACATAATGAGAATGAATAATTCTCCTATAAGTGATAGTTTAGTAGACATTCATTCATTAAAAAATTCAACATTCTCCCATGTTGGATGTCTTATATTTTATTAATAAATTAATTCTCATGTATAATAGTATCAATATAATTGATCCTAGATAACCTAAATAATAATTCATGTATTTAACATTTTAGTATTAGTAAACATATGGTTTACAATAATTGATTCGATTATATTTAGAAAAAAAAAGAAAATATTAATAAATTTTATAAAATCAATCTTTGTCTATGATGAATGCTTGTTATATAAAAATAGGTATTTAACACCACCTTTATCAAATTTATCTATATGATATTAATTTTTAATAATATCCTTAATGTTAAATATATTTCATCATGAATCACAAGTATAAAAGAGTTATTGCCACAGGCATGGTTTCCATGACTATAAAAAGGTGTGGTTATAGCCTTTAGGTGATAGCCATAGGTAAGTTTTGTGGAAATATATTTTTCAATGTATAATCATATCCATGAGTCACATATATCCATGTAAATCACACCCATGTATATAGGTGTTCCCATGTGGGTGAACCTATATCAACAGGCCTCTGACCTGTGGCTATAAGGTTTTCAGAAAAAAAATGTTGTTGGAGTTTTTTTATTCAAAGTTTTACCTCGGCTAAGAAAAGGACTCGGCCACCCTACTAAAAAATATATTATATATATATATATAATTTATTATAATTTCTCCCTCGTGTAAGGTACTATATCCATGAGTGGATGAACTATGGTTATAGAAAACCACAACCCCCCCCCCCAACCTCACCCCATTGCCACAGTCGTGCCCTAACCATGGCTATAGGCCCCCTACTAGACTTTATAGCCATATTTGGGTGATATATATGGATATATCACCCCTATAACCAGGATCTTTCCCCAACCATGGCTATAGGACCCCCCCCCCCCCCCCCGCCCCCACCCTCACCCTATAATCATGATCATGATGAATGTGGCTATAGCACATTCTATAGTCACAGTTCTACCCCAATCATTATAATATGACTCCCATAACCCCCACCACCCACACCTAGTAGTCATAGTTGGGTTATTCCCATGTCTATAGCTATAACACACCAACTTTTTTAAAAAATAATTTGAAAATCCTGAAACATTTTTTTAAGTAGATATTTATAACTAGCCTTTAAAAATAATTTTTCCACTTATATGTTATGAATTTCAAAAAATGGTCACCTACATTGGTGTTCAGTATGTTATTTGGAGTCTAATAGAACCAACTTGTTTTTTTTGTGAATAGTAACATACCCTTATGAATAGTAATATGACCCTAATGAATAGTAAATTGTATTATTATTTTATTTTCTTAAGTATTTAAGATAATGACAACTTGATTAATTTTTCAATGTGATATAAAAGAAATTATAGTTTTTAAATTATTAATTTTTGAATTAAGTATAATTTTATTTAAAAATTAAATTAGTGATATTTAGAAAATTATTTTCAAAAAATGGACTTCAGTTTTTAATTCTACACATCAAAAATTGTTAAGGGTGAATTTTTGGGATTTTTCTGAAATTCTTGAATTTTTTATGGATAGTCAAATACGGTAAAATACTGTATATTCAAATTATTAATAAAATACCATATTTATGAAATCATAAGTGTTGTAAGGCCACTTGGTTCGAAATCACATTCCATTATTACTATTTGGGGTCACATTAATTAATACTATTCATAGTCTTGAGCAAACTTATTATAATAATGATTAAAATAATGAAAAATACCCCTCCCCTCCACTATAAATACCATATTCATTTCCCTCTTCCTCCCACACCTCTCAAGCCTTGAGCCTCACCTAAGTTCTTCCTAATACTCCTCTTAAGGCTCTTTCCCACATCCTAGAGCTGCTGGTCTCACCAAAAGGCCAAAACCCAAGGCCTTAAGAAGGATCTCAAGGAGAAGATATCAAGAGGAGTGTTGGTTAGAGTGGATACTCAAGAGGGGGTGAATTGAGTTCTTACATAAAATTTCTATTAAAAACTTTACTATAAAGATCCCCCAAATTTTGAAAATTTCCTAGTTAATTAAGGCAGTAGAGATATAGATGTCTAATTAGTTAACAGGTTTCTCAAAGGGCGGTTTGTCCTCAGCTGAATTAGTGAGAAACACTTCTCCAACTTTTGAAACAAGTTTACTAAATTAAAAAAATACACACACTAACCAAAACTAACTATCAAAGTGAAAGCAAAACAGTTTTATGATTTAGCTAATTTAAGCAGCGAAAAGTGATAAAACATATTATAAAAAAAATGTAGTGCACAGTGAAGTAAAACAAGAGGTTCAGTCTCAAGCCGAGACTTATTCCTCTCCACTTGGTGATCACCTGCCACCAAGCAGTTTATATTAGCAATAATCTTGATACACATCCTGTATCGGGCTTCACAATAGTTTTCACAAACTTTCCAAGGTTCACACCCTCTACCATTGTTCTTCATGGGAATTACAAATGATACAGACCACACACGGTCTCTTCCACAGTTATGCATGGGAAACAAATGTAGATGAAATTTGATGTGAGGATATTTAGTATCCTCTAGTTTAAGTATAGGAGACAGTGTGTGAGACAGACAAACACACACACTTCTCAGAAATGTAAAAATGAAAGAAACAATAGAGCAATTAGGATGATATAGAGTTTAGAAGGCTCTATGTGTTTTCAATTCATCTCTTGAATCCTTGAAGTGAGGAAATTGAAGTTTGAGTCTATCTCTGGAAGTTGTCTCCAAAACAGAGTTTTGAAACTCTAGGTACTAGCTTTTAGTAATTGAATTTTCTGCTTCATGAGTTTATTGAAAGTTTATGAGACACAGAAGGCAGCCTCAAGTGGTTTTCCTAAAATGATCTTCATGAAGTTCTTGTAGTTCACAGTGAAGGTGCTCGAATGGTTTGTTCTTTAGTAGTTTCTTCATTGTGCATTTTACTTCACGACTCCTTCTCATATGCATCTATCTGGGTTTTTCTTGTTTTTCTTTGTACCTCCAATTTTTTTATATCTTCCTTCCTTGTTCTTTTTCTTTCATATTTGAGGTCCGAAAATAGAAGCAAGTACATCACATGCAATCTTTCTCGTACCTCGTACTGTAAAGATATGGTCTCCTGATATGCCTACAATAAGCTATAATTAAGTCAGAAGCATTAAAGTTATCCAAATATGACCATGAAAATAATCATAAGAATTTGAAAAATTATGGAGAAGAAGAGTATGGTAGACTGGTAACAGTAGCCTTCGCATCGATAGGCTTTAATCAGCAGGTGTACATTAGCAACCTCCAACTGTAACCTTTCATCGGTAACCTTTAATGGTAGGCTTGTATCGGTGACCTTGTAGCGGTGACCTTGTAGCGGTGACCTTGTAGAGGTGACCTTGTAGCGGTGACCTTGTAGCGGTGACCTTGTAGCGGTGACCTTGTAGCGGTGACCTTGTAGCGGTGACCTTGTAGCGGTGACCTTATAATGGTGACCTTGTAACGGTGACCTTGAAACTATGATCTTGTAACGGTGACCCTGTAATGGTGACCTTGTAACTGTGACCTTGTAACGGTGACCTTGTAATTGTGACCTTGTAATGGTGACCTTGTACTTAGATAAATTCTGAACTGTAAGCTTAACCAATCAATTAGTGATATGGAGAGTGTATGAATATTACTCTATAGAAACAAGAAACATTAATGAAACATAATTAACATAGAATGAAAACATGATTAACACAAGATATGGGATTATCAAAACATGATATGATATTATCAAAACATGATATGATATTATCAAAACAGAGGAGTCCAACAAGGATGTTTAAACAAGTTTTAAGTAAGGCAAGCCTGAGGTAAGGGAATTCTTAACCCGGTTTCCATTCTTTGGGTTAACCTTCTACTTCGTTATTTATGTGGTATTAAAACATTTGTGTGATGGGTTTTTTTATATTATGTTTAATTATGTGTATCTATAGTTTGTATACATATTCCATCCACTCAATTAATTCTCACTTGAAATATATGATATTTCTAAGGGGATTTTCCTTTAAAATACTTTTTTAAAACTCTATTTTACAACAATCAAAAGCAGTGTTTTTATGCAATTATTCATGTTTTATGATTATGTTCTGGTTATTGGGCATTGTTTATGATGATTGGTGGGACCTATAATTCCCTCCAATGCATTGGGTATGTGAAAGTTGGAGATCGGTCGTATGGTTACTCCAAGTGTAACTGTGATGGTTACATAAATTTTAAGGTAGTCGTGAGGGTTACAAATTATAAGGTAGCTGATAGGGTTACAAGATTATGTAAGTAATGCCCCAAGATAACTTTATTGTTCTATTTATGTTCTTATGTTTTGTTTTGATCTTGTGTGAATCTCATGTTTCACAAAGTAAGTATATATGGGTGACAAGTATGACTTTTGAAAATGATTTCATATGTTACAAGTGTTCATGAACTAATGTGTTATTTCCTTCTTTTTATATCCCTTACTGAGCTTTTCTGCTCATCCCAAGTTTTTAAATGATTTTTACAGGTTATAAAGATGTGTAAGACAAATAAGTAAGCCAAGTTAAATGTTTAAGGATTAGTCAAATAAATCATGTTTTATGTAAAAAAAATTATATTTTTCAAGAAATGAATATTGTTTTTATGGTATCCACTCTGTAATAATGTGTAATTTTATGAATGTATTATGTCCCAATTCTCTAAATCTCTAAACATGAAAATATCCTCAATGTGAAAGGAAGTGAATTCATGAATAAATTCAAGATTATGTAATGTAATAAGTTCAATCCTTATAATAACCACACCTTATATCCACGTTTGTGAGTTGATCATGGTTATAGACTCCCCGGCTACACCCTATAGCCATGATCGATAATCAGTCATCACTATAGTTTCTCCAGCCACACCCTATATCCATGGTCAGTGACCAAATATTTCTATAGTCTCCATAGCCACACCCTATATCCACAATCAAGCCCTAACCATTTCTATAATATCTTCTAGGATCCTTTCATCATAAAAAATGGATACTCATGCCAACTCGGGTAAAGATATAGCCACAGTCAGTACCTAATTCTAGCCATGGATATTTCTAGCATGTGGCAATATGTAACATATATCCATGGACAAGGCCAACAGTGACTGTAGGTATATGGATATAGTTGTTTTTTTTAGTAGTGACTTTAGATATAAAAAATCATTATTTATTAAAAAATGAACCATTGGGTAGGAATATATCCACTCTTATGTTGTCTTTGATTAATTTTCACTACAATCCAATGTACTTGCATGAGAATACACAAATTATTAACGAGTTATGATTAACAATAAACATGTGTGAGTTCTATTAAATTATTTAATCAAAATAATATTAAAAAAATCTTAAATATCAATATATATATTATCTTTAGGACCTTCCATTGCACATATTTAACATGTTTACATCATGTAGTTAAAAACTAAAATACCCATATTTTAAAGATTATTATAATTTCAACTTATGGTGGTTGATAATAAACTAATGAATTCATTATAAAATCATAATAGGTTAATCCCATCACCTAGAGGATATTGTATACTTTGGAACTTATGGCCAGAATAATTTTAAAATGTATATTCTATGAAGTGAAGCCCCATATATTTTAAGACTAATGAATGTGGTATTGAGAAGCAATATAGAATAATACTCATGATTCAAAACACACACCTCATCATAACTATAATTATATTTCATATAATTATTTTTATAATAATAATAAAGTATGAAAATGAAGGAAAAATATTTTGATGAAATTTTATAACTTCTCAAATATTCATATTAAAATTTTCATTCTCTTCAATAAATAAAATAAAATAATTAAAATTAAATTCATTTGGGAATGAATTCTTTCATTGTATTTCATGATTCATGAATGATAATTAAATATTTTCCAACATTTATTATCTAGTGAAAAAAACTAATATTGATTAGGATGGCCATTTTTTAACCACTTTAGGTTGAAAAATTTTATTTATAAAATATATTGGATTATAAAAGTTATAATCTATTATATAAACTAAGAATAATAAAATCCACTTTAAGGAATAATTTCGTATTGATTACATAGGATGATAATTATAATTCAGATTCACATGATAAACAATAATTTTTTCCATGTTATCACTGCTACAAGTGAAAAAATTGATAAAAACTAATCTTTAATATAATGTCAAAAAAACTATTTTTAGATCATCCATTGAGGGTTCACTGTTTTATAAATATTAATAAAATTCATTGTGATCCATAAATATTTATTATTATTAAACCACTTATGGTGTTTATATTATTATTAATTATTTATTTTACATATAAAAAATAAGGCACAATGATCATTAAAAGATATCATACTCTCCTATTACTTTATTTAAAACAAAATCACATACATTTACATTCACTTCAAATAATGAAATATAATTTTTTTCTTTAAACATTCTCATTCACTTCACTAGACATAACAAAATTATTTGATCGAGTTTTATGATATCATCAAGAGAATAACATAAATATTCATTTCAGAATTTTCAACCTAGTTAGGGGATGAATATTAATGAATATATATTTATATTTTTCTTTATGAAAACATAATTTTTTTCATATATTATACATATAAGAAATAAAATTTAATATCAAGGAAATAAAATAAAATAATATTTATTTAAAATATAAAAAAGTAAATATAATCTATGTTGTAAGAATTTTGAATTAATTATCAATATAATTTCCTTCAAGATACGAAAATAAACAGAATATATCATATGTTATTATTCCATTATCATGGTTTATGGAATGATCGATGATGTTCACTTCGGTGTATAACTATTACACAATGTTTATTATTAGACCACTTTTAGAGGTCTTATTTCATCTTTTCATTTTATGAGTGGTGTTTATCTTGATATCGATCATGTCGATTGTTAAAATAATTTCTATAAGAAAACAATCACATTAATTTTAGGTAATGGAGTGAAATTTCATAACTATGATTTATTACTACTCTTCAAGATCAAATTATTTTCATCCATAACAAAAAAAATAAGGAAATAATTCATATATCTATATATATATTTGTTTTAAAGAGAGGTAAAAATAAATATAACATCATATGAAATATCAAATAAAACTTCCTTCTTGATATAGCTCTTTAAATGAGTGGATTTGATGCACACACAAAGGATCATTCCAAAAAAATTATGTCATGCCATTTTCCATGTAAGAATCATTTTATGTCAATGAAATTGATGGAGGTAGAATCATCACAATGTAGAGCATAAAGAAGAAAATTATATTGATAACGTGTTATGAAACTGAATGAATGATGATTGAAATTAGGAGGAATTACTAAATCAACAATTAGTGATCAATCATGGAAAAATTGAAACATTAATAAAACATTTAGTTGAATATTTGAAATGTGATGAGGATGATAAAAAAAGTGATAATGTAAAAGTATTATAACTAAGATAGAGAGTTAGTATAGAATGAAAAAATTTATTATTCCATTGACATAGAGGAACATATATATTGGGATCATGATATTGTAATAAAAGGATGAGATCAATCACTATCTCTTATATCAAATCCAACAGTTAGAATACTAATGGTTGAGGTAATTAAATTGTCCGTCGTATGAAGAGAATTTTTGGGAATTAGGGGTCATCATCACCTTGGTAATTAAATGGAATTTGTATATAAATGTAATTATTATTTAATAATAATATAAAACATATAATTTCAAGTTTATTTAGAAAATAAGGACAATAGTGTATTGAAAATTCCTTAGGTGAATCATGTGAGGTTGATATACTATATATCCATGCATTAGATACAAAAATATATTTTTTTGGTGTATCTAAATCAATATCAATGAGTATCTAGTGATCCCTAAAAATAAAAATGAATAATAAATGAAAAAAATTATAAATATATTTTAAAAAAATAGAGTGGATTTTTACACCTGCATTATTGGTATTAAGAAGAGCATGCCATTTATTATTTTATTTTCAAACACATAAGTTTCTTGGTGTTCTATTGATAAAATTTAATATTTATACCTTTATGTTTTTTTATAAAAGGTACATGGGGACTAACTAATCCAAATTTTTGTGTCAATTTTTTCCCTTTACAGAGGTATAATTTATATGCATATAGAAAATATGAATCGTATTAAAAATAATAAATACAATACATCAATTATTGAACATATTAGTAATAAAAAATTACCTCATGAATACATTAACAGTATATGATCATAAAAATTCATGCACAAAAATTTCATTCACATTCCCAAGACCAATCATGTCACTACTCACCTCTCTAAAAATTTATTCATAAAATTCAATAAAAGTTGTATATCTATTTTATAAATGTTTATCTTCGTAAACATATAACATTAATAAATTTTGTAATGTAATTAGCGGGGTAAAGGTAACCACAGTTGGTATTTTTGGTCTATTAGTATATTTTTTAGATTTTCTTGAATCTAACTTTTGTTTCCCTTTATGTTACTTCTTCTTGAACAGCATACCTTACTTTGGATATTTTCCCATTAATTGAAAAAAATATATAAATAAATTATAAATGGCATAGCATGTTATCATAAGATTGATTTATAATATTAAATATACATGATATGAATGTTTCAACATAATTTTTATTTGTGTGAATACTTATATCATCAAGAGGAACAAGTAGCTTAGCACTTGGCTCATGAGTGAAGAGAAAAGTCATTATCACTCGCATTTGATGTGTGTTTTATATAAGTGTCGCCCCGTGGTTAACCTAGGTAATTCTTTTAAGTATGAATTACTTTAATCAAACTACTAAAATTTTAAATAAATAAGTATAATCCTATACTAAAAAAATGGTTGGGGGTTTTATTGAATATTTTTTTATAAGAATAACTTAATATGAAAAGGTGTTTTTTAAAATATTTTTAGAAGGAATAACTGATTTAACCCACCACATAAATTAATTATTTATCATTATTATTCAAATTATTATTTCATTTATTTAAAATTACCTAATTTTTTAACTCTTAAACCCTATGGTTGTAAACATTACCATAACTTATGATATCAATTAAAACCTAAGTTTACTCTGAAATGAGAAATTGTAGCATTATTCTTTAATTGTTGTTCCAAAGTGAACTTATGGTTTATGTTCAATTATAAAATCATCTATAAACTATAAATGAGAATTATTTATGTTTTTGTATTGGATTCTAACTCTACAAATTGATCCCATGTTGTTTTATTTTACCGATTAAGATTGCACTGTCACAATTCACACATTACTCAACCACGTGTTCTTTGTATTAACTATGGATTTATTGATCAATTAAATACTCAAATAATTTATTGAAATAACATGAATAATATCTATTTATTATTTTAAATTAAAAATAATCAACTTATTATGGTGTAAATTAGACTGATTATTCTAGAACTCTGCTTCCCTGGGTGGATATAACGACCCACACTTCACATACATTTTTAATACTTCAAAAATTGAAGCACACTTATTACAACATATGACAAAACCACAAAGGACCGTATAGGTATAGTGTCTTTAGAAACTGGGAAACATAAACAACTGGTTCATAAATCTTCTACAGTGTCTCCCATTTATTTCATCATATCTAGGGTCCCTTTTAGCATATTCTACTTAATATCCATCTTCCTGACCTGGGGAAAAGAAAACATAAAAGGGTGAGCTCAAATGCTCAGCAAGGGCAAATAAAGGAAATAAAAATCATATCATATCTTTTTGAAAATCAAAACCTGCAAAAGAGATCATAATATCTTAACATGGAATAAATCATAGAAGTGAAAATGAGATCCCCATAATCATAACATAAAACTTGAAACTTTGTGGCATGCACACATAATCATGGAAAATCATTTCTTGTTAGTCATGACTCATTGCCAAGACTATCTTAGTGGACAAAGTCCCTTTCTGAACCGAGTTCACTCCTCGTTTCAGTCCTGTATCACTGAACCGAAATAACCTTCCGTTCCAGCCATGTCTATCTCATGAGATATAAAATCTTTACCCAATGCATTGGAGGGAGATATAGGTCCCACCCATCTTATAATGAATCCTTTCTTATGTGTGCCACATAATCATAAAACATACATCATCGCATAACACATGTAACAAAAATGGGATTCTTGAAACATCATGACATCATAAAATCATATAAGGAAAATGACTTCATAAAACTAATTCCCTCACAACATAATCAAATCAATTTAATTAAAGGGATAAAAACAGAACCCTTTATTATCTTAGATGGAAAATAATTTTGATAAAACACTTGAACTCCATTCTTGAGGAAAATATCCTTTCTTTTTCAAAAACACTTTTCTTTTCTTAACATGTCATACAATTATAAACTAAAAGAAGTTGATTAAAAATAAACTTGAAAACTTGTAAAGTAATCTTCTTGGAAATAATGTTTTAAAAATCCATTCATGCCGTATAAGTTAAAAAAAACATTCTTCGTACTTTTGTCGGAAAAGTCAAAAAGTACCTCATACGGAAAAACGACAAAAGATTCCTTTCATATTCTTTACTAAAAACTCACCTAAGGGTAAAATTGGATTTAAACTATTGCAAGTGGATGGAAACAATATTTCATATTGAGGGAACATGGATGTGGATGATAAAATACACCCCAGTAAATACTTACGAATAAACAATCTCGGATAAAAATGAGATTGTGATATTTCCCTTACCTTAGGTCCGATTAGCTTTGTACGTGTCCGAAGCTCCTGTATAATGGTTTAAATAATGTTATTGACTTATTCCAGAATCATAAATATTTATATGATATCATATATGGTCATATTATTAGCTTCTTGTTAGTAATATTTCATTGTTACTTGTTACTCGGGTCTTTATAACTTTTTGTTCTTATGCGTGTTTTGTCGAATAAATTCTTATTCTTATCTTTAGGTTATAGATAATTCATTTCCAGAATGGTATTAGTGTATTATATACCATATTCATTCATTCAATTCATTTATATAATCATTACGAAATGAAGATCATGTAGAACGAGTCGCATCACATCGTGGAGACGGTATTCCGTACGTACGCACGAGTGATGATATCATTCCTATGATCGTGGAATTGTATTGGAGTATATATATATTATTTCAGTATCAATATTACTTCATAATAATCATATTTAGTTACTCATTACACCATTATACCCATCCTTGTAAGGTGATGGTGGAAAATAGATTACACCACGGCGTGGAGACGGTATTCTGTACGTACGCACGCGCGGTGATTTCATTTTTCCGTAGGATGGATAGAAGGTGAATTAGGGTTGTTTCATATTTATAATAACATATCAGTATGTAAGTAATACTTATGTTATTACTTTATCATGAAACAACTAAAGAAGAAGAAGTTGAAGAAGAAAGAAATTGAAAAGATCGGTAATGGATATTACCTCTTCTTTGGAACGCTTCTTTGAATCCTCCACTTAAGGAACTAAGATTGGTCTTTGGAGAAGACCAGGACCTCTATGATTATTCTAGGGAAGTGTAGAGGAGAAAATGGCAGGGTTTGGCCGAGCTTGAGTGCTCAATTTGGTGTGAGGAGGAGGGGGAGGAGGTGCCCTTTTATAAGGGAGGAGAGGGGCACCTTAGGAATATCTCAAAATATTATTTTATATTAAAGTCAAAATCGGTTTATAATGGTTCCAAAGGGTCTTATTTCGAAGCTAAAGTGGGGATGGGTCGAAATCATATCAACCAATAGGATTTAGACAAGTTTAGGGTATTATTTTAACCTTATCAATTAGATTTAACTCTAAGTTAATTATTTTAACTTTTACCGTGTCTTTTTGTTTTCTTTCACTATATGGTTAATACACTTACTATAACATGCCAAACGAACCCCAAATTGTTTATTATTAATATATATATCCTTATCTAAGTCATTTGGACGAACCTTAGATTTTTAGGAATAAAATAACAATTAATAATATAATATTTGATTTAAAAACTATTTTGTGTCAATTTTGACACTATTTGATATATGATTTGTTTGAAAGTCATAAAAGAATTATATGTTCGAACCAAGTTGCTTAAATCAACACTAATATATCATAGTAACCTATAAAATTAGTGGAATTCATAAAAAGTCTTAAATTACATTTATTTTGGTGTTTATAACATCAATTATGTCAATATTTCATTAATAA
Organism: Viscum album; assembly: GCA_963277665.1. NCBI lineage: Eukaryota > Viridiplantae > Streptophyta > Magnoliopsida > Santalales > Viscaceae > Viscum > Viscum album. Next base: position 746,729,298 of record OY728157.1, read on the forward strand.
GATAATTACTGCATCATCATTGTGTCATAAATAAATTCAATTATTTAATGTCTAAAAATTACAAATAAAATACCATTATGTAGGAAATCTTTTTAGCTTTCTAATGAATATTTATAGTCGAATTTATCTTATGTATAAACCCATATTAAAAATTCTTTACTTATTAAACTTTGATTTTAACTATTTTAACCCTTCTTTAAATAAATTAATAATAAATGTCCTAATCTAATCCAAGTGGGCCTAAATGGTCATATTTTATTCCTAAGTTTGTTTTTGGTCGAATTACACTTGTCCAATAGAATTAGGACATGTGTTAGGGTAATATTAATATCATATTTACCCTTAGTTACCCTATTTACTATTAACCGCGGTAAAAAAAGAAGTAAAAAAGTTACTATTCACCAAAAATTGTTTTTATCTCATTGAACCACATTTTAGTCCTTGATATTAACCGTGTCTCTCGGATTTTCGAAATTCCATTCACAGAAGTGGTAAAATTAAGTTTTATGCAAAATTCAGTTTTTAACCTACCACTTAGTGGTTTCACTATTCATCAAAAATTGAAAGTTTTCAGAAAAATACCAAAATTTCACCCTAGGCTAATTTCGATATTTTGAGTCCAAAAATGAAGTCCATTTTGAAAAATAAAATTTATAAAATTTTAAAAAGTGGTTATTACTATTCATAACGGCTAGTTTTAATAGCATAATGTTGTTTAGTGAAACTCGGTATTGCATACGACGCAAGCTATCGAGGAAGGTCGCGATTGCGTGTAAAGCAAGCCAAGCAAGTGTTGTGTAGAAAAAGATTCCTTTGACGATTTATATAACATAAAAGTCTCGGGTGTTACATTCTACCCCCCTTAAAAAGAATTTCGCCCTCGAAATTCGTCACTTTGCAACAAACAGATGAGGATACTTCTCCCTCATCATATCCTCAAGCTCCCATGTAGCTTCTTCAAGTTGGTGGTTCCTCCATAAAACTTTCACCAAGCGAGTGGTCTTGCTTCGTAGGACTTTTTCGCTACGATCCAGAATCTCTATCAGCTGTTCTTCATAAGAAAGATCTTGCTCCAGCGGTACAACTTCTGAGCTGAGTACATGTGAAGGATCTGGTATGTACTTTCTCAGGAGAGATACATGGAACACATCGTGAACTTGAGAGAGATTCGGTGGAAGCGCCAATCGGTAAGCTACCTTCCCAACACGATCCAATATTTCGAAAGGACTGATATATCTAGGGCTCAACTTCCCCTTCTTTCCAAATCTCATAACCCTCTTCCAGGGAGATATTCGTAAGAACACTTTATCACCCACTTCAAACTCTAGGTCTTTTCTTCGGTTGTCGGCATAGCTTTTCTGTCGACTCTGAGCTGCTCTTATGTGTTGTTGAATAGATCTGACCTTTTCTGCCATTTCATCAACGAGATCAGGTCCTAATAGCTTTCTTTCCCCAACTTCATCCCAGCAAGTTGGAGTCCTGCATTTCTTTCCATAGAGAGCTTCATAAGGAGCCATTTGAATACTGGAGTGAAAGCTATTATTATAAGAAAATTCCACCAAAGGTAGGTGTTGATCCCGACCTCCTTTGAAATCCATAGAGCAAGCTCTCAACATATCTTCTAGGGTTTGAATTGTTCTCTCAGACTGACCGTCTGTCTGGGGATGATAAGCAGTGCTGAAACTCAACTCTGTATCCAGAGTATGCTGAAGACTTCGCCAGAACTTCGAGGTAAATCTCGGATCCCGATCAGATATAATAGAAAGTGGTACTCCATGCAATCTTACCACTTCTTTTACATATATCCTGGCAAGCTGATCTAGAGAGAAATCCTCTCTAATAGCAATAAAGTGTGAAGACTTTGTAAGACGATCAACTATGACCCAGATAGCATTATTGCCTTTGGATGTTTTAGGAAGTCCTGTGACAAAGTCCATAGTGATGTTTTCCCATTTCCATTCGGGTATGGGTAATGGTTGTAACATCCCCTTAGACTTCTGTCTCTCAGCTTTAACTTGTTGACAAACCAAGCATCGAGAGACAAATTCAGCAACATCTCTTTTCATGCCATCCCACCAGAAGTACTCTTTCGGGTCCCTATACATCTTCGTGCTTCCAGGATGAATAGAGAATGAAGAACTATGAGCCTCATCCAGCAGCTCCTTCTTTAATTCGGGGATGGGAGGAACACAAACTCGATTCCTGAACTTTATTATCCCATCACAATCAAGGTTGAATTCAGGAACATTTCTCACCTTCTTTTGTAACTCGACATCTTCTTTCTGTGCCTCTTTAATCTTCACATGTATAGATGGTTGAACATTCATTTGAGAAAGATAAGATTTTTCCCCTTCCATTATAATTCCAAGATCCATCCTTTGTAAATCCATAAATATTGGATCTTTTGTGATCCTCATCATGGATAAACTAGCATGGTCTTGTCGACTTAATGCATCTGCCACCTTGTTTGCTTTCCCAGGGTGGTAATGGATTGAGCAGTCATAATCCTTAATCAGCTCCAACCATCTTCTTTGACGCATATTCAACTCCTTTTGTGTGAAAATATACTTTAAACTTTTATGATCAGTATAAATATCACACCTTTCACCATAAAGGTAATGCCTCCAAATCTTTAATGCAAAGATTACCGCAGCCAACTCCAAATCATGTGTTGGGTAATTTTGCTCATGGATTTTCAACTGTCGTGAGGCATAAGCTATCACCATATCATTTTGCATAAGAACACACCCCAATCCCTTCTTGGATGCATCACTGTAGATCACAAACCTTTCTCCACTACAAGGCAGTGTGAGCACAGGTGCACTGGATAACCTTCTTTTCAACTCCTTGAAATTCTCTTCACATTCCTCTGTCCAGACAAACTTAACTCCTTTCCGAGTCAACTTGGTGAGTGGATTAGATAATCGTGAAAAATCTTTTACAAAACGTCGATAATATCCAGCCAAACCAAGAAAACTTCGGATCTCAGTTACTGTTGTTGGTATCGACCATCTTTCGATAACCTCTGTTTTTGCTGGATCCACAGATATCCCCTCTTTTGAGATTATGTGACCCAAAAATGCAACTTTTTGAAGCCAAAATTCACACTTGGTAAATTTGGCATAAAGCTTCTCCTTTCTCAGGGTCTTCAATATAATTCTCAAGTGATCTTCATGTTCTTCCTTGCTCTTTGAATAGACAAGAATATCGTCTATAAAGACTACCACAAATTGATCAAGATAGTCTCTAAAGACTCTATTCATTAGATCCATGAAGATAGCAGGGGCATTAGTAAGACCAAATGGCATCACTATAAATTCATAGTGTCCATACCTTGTACGGAAAGCCGTCTTTGGTATATCCTCCCTTTTGACCCTTAATTGATGATACCCTGAACGAAGATCAATCTTGGAAAAGTATTGAGCTCCGCGTAGTTGGTCAAATAAGTCATCAATGCGTGGGAGAGGATATTTGTTCTTGATAGTGATCTTGTTAAGTTCTCGATAATCAATGCAGAGTCTCATTGATCCATCTTTCTTCTTAACAAATAGAACAGGTGCTCCCCAAGGTGACGCACTAGGGCGTATGAATCCCTTATCAAGATTCTCTTGGAGTTGCTTCTTCAATTCCTGCAACTCAATTGGGGCCATTCTATAAGGTGTCTTTGAAATAGGCAAAGCACCCGGTACGAGTTCTATTGAAAACTCAACTTCACGATTTGGTGGAAGACCCGGCAATTCCTCCGGAAAGACATCATCAAACTCCCGTACAATGGGCATATTCTTAATCGTGAGTTTCTCACCAACCATTTGAGATAAATAACCTTCATTTAGTGGAATCAATACCCATAATATGGAAGAAATTTCCACTGGAAGGTTATGTTCATCCTTGCATTGGTATACGATCGTAGATTGATCTGGAATATGAAATGTGACTTCCCTTCTTTGGAAATTGATATGAGCTCCATGTAGAGAAAGCCAATCCATGCCAAGAATCACATCAAATTCCACTAAAGGAAGGATCACAAGATTTGCAGGAAGCACTTTCCCACAAACTTCGATTGGAGAAGAATTATAAACTTTTGATGCGATTGATGTGCCATTAGGTGTTGTCACGGCTAACTCAACATCTAATTGTTGAGGTAATACGGTGATACCCTTAGAAAAGTCTTCAGAAATAAAAGAGTGGGTGGATCCAGAATCAAATAAAACATTTGCTACTTTAGAGTGGATGGTAAGTGTACCTTTCACCACATCGTTATCGTACTCCACATCGCTGATAGAAATTGCATGTGACTTTCCTTTGTCTTTAGCCTTAATATTTTGTTGACGTCGACCATCATCATCAACCCTTGGATTTGGGCATTGATTGGCATAATGCCCCATCTCCTTGCACTTGAAACATTGAAGTGTAGTAGGTTCATTCTGTGTATCCCTTCCTTTGTTTGCATCATTAGACATCTTCTTCCCATTATCACGGCATTCAAATACCCGATGACCTTCCTTTCCACATTTAAAACATTTACTTGTCCCTTTAAGACAACTCCCTCCATGTTTCTTTCCACACTTTGAGCATAATGGAAATTTCATCTTCTTTTCAGTGTGCTCTTTAGAGTTTCCTTTGAATTCCATCTTCCTCTTCTTATCAAACTCATGTGACTGATGGGTTACTCCAATCTCCATCTCGACTTTGAGAGCACATCGAACGATTTCCTCGTAGCGATTGAAGTCCCTTATGGCTAACGCCCTTCGAAGACTTGGTTTTAAGCCACTAAAGAATCGATCGATCTTACTCTCAGGTTGGATAATAATACAAGAAGCGTACCTTGCAAGTCTTGTAAAATTTGCTTCATAGGTACCAACAGATTCATCATCCCTTTGCTTCAGTTCAAGAAACTCTTTCTCCATCTTTGTTCGGAGAATACGAGGGAAGTACTTATTGAAAAATAAGTTCTTGAACTCGTCCCATTCCATAGACTCAATTTCATCCCTTTGCCTCGTATTCTTAACAAGATTCCACCATTGATCAGCATCTCCTTCCAAACGGTACACTGCTAGGATGACTTTATCATGTTCAGAACATTGAAGAACTGAAAATATCTTTTCAGTAGTACTAATCCATTGTTCAGCAACTAATGGATCAGTAGACCCGCTGAAAGAAGGTGGACGCTGCCTCATGAAAGATTCAACAGAATGTTGCTCCCTCCTTTGCTCGTTTGGAAATCCTGCATGATTCATAGCTTGAGAAAGTTGTGTGAGCATGGCTACAAGATTTTGCATTCCAGCTCCCATATCGTTTGGTTGCTCAGGGGGACAATCATTGCATTGCCCATCGCATTCCGCATTAACACGGTTCCTTCGGGTTCCAGCCATTGACTAAAACCAAGAAGAATAGTGTGAGCAACACTAATTATAATAGGAAACCACATAATTCAAGAATAAAATTTTCATGCTTATGGTCTTATCCTAGGTTATTCATGGCCATTTCTAAAACACTAAGATTGTGTTCTATGCTTAGACTTATCCTTAGGGTTCTTACTAAGGCTTTCACATCCTAGTTTCCAAAGGTTGACTATACCTTTCCTCTGATACCAACCATAACGACCCACACTTCACATACATTTTTAATACTTCAAAAATTGAAGCACACTTATTACAACATATGACAAAACCACAAAGGACCGTATAGGTATAGTGTCTTTAGAAACTGGGAAACATAAACAACTGGTTCATAAATCTTCTACAGTGTCTCCCATTTATTTCATCATATCTAGGGTCCCTTTTAGCATATTCTACTTAATATCCATCTTCCTGACCTGGGGAAAAGAAAACATAAAAGGGTGAGCTCAAATGCTCAGCAAGGGCAAATAAAGGAAATAAAAATCATATCATATCTTTTTGAAAATCAAAACCTGCAAAAGAGATCATAATATCTTAACATGGAATAAATCATAGAAGTGAAAATGAGATCCCCATAATCATAACATAAAACTTGAAACTTTGTGGCATGCACACATAATCATGGAAAATCATTTCTTGTTAGTCATGACTCATTGCCAAGACTATCTTAGTGGACAAAGTCCCTTTCTGAACCGAGTTCACTCCTCGTTTCAGTCCTGTATCACTGAACCGAAATAACCTTCCATTCCAGCCATGTCTATCTCATGAGATATAAAATCTTTACCCAATGCATTGGAGGGAGATATAGGTCCCACCCATCTTATAATGAATCCTTTCTTATGTGTGCCACATAATCATAAAACATACATCATCGCATAACACATGTAACAAAAATGGGATTCTTGAAACATCATGACATCATAAAATCATATAAGGCAAATGACTTCATAAAAATAATTCCCTCACAACATAATCAAATCAATGTAATTAAAGGGATAAAAACAGAACCCTTTATTATCTTAGATGGAAAATAATTTTGATAAAACACTTGAACTCCATTCTTGAGGAAAATATCCTTTCTTTTTCAAAAACACTTTTCTTTTCTTAACATGTCATACAATTATAAACTAAAAGAAGTTGATTAAAAATAAACTTGAAAACTTGTAAAGTAAGCTTCTTGGAAATAATGTTTTAAAAATCCATTCATGCCGTATAAGTTAAAAAAAACATTCTTCGTACTTTTGTCGGAAAAGTCAAAAAGTACCTCGTACGGAAAAACGACAAAAGATTCCTTTCATATTCTTTACTAAAAACTCACCTAAGGGTAAAATTGGATTTAAACTATTGCAAGTGGATGGAAACAATATTTCATATTGAGGGAACATGGATGTGGATGATAAAATACACCCCAGTAAATACTTACGAATAAACAATCTCGGATAAAAATGAGATTGTGATATTTCCCTTACCTTAGGTCCGATTAGCTTTGTACGTGTCCGAAGCTCCTATATAATGGTTTAAATAATGTTATTGACTTATTCCAGAATCATACATATTTATATGATATCATATATGGTCATATTATTACCTCTTTGTTAGTAATATTTCATTGTTACTTGTTACTCGGGTCTTTATAACTTTTTGTTCTTATGCGTGTTTTGTCGAATAAATTCTTATTCTTATCTTTAGGTTATAGATAATTCATTTCCAGAATGGTATTAGTGTATTATATACCATATTCATTCATTCAATTCATTTATATAATCATTACAAAATGAAGATCATGTAGAACGAGTCGCATCACATCGTGGAGACGGTATTCCGTACGTACGCACGAGTGATGATATCATTCCTATGATCGTGGAATTGTATTGGAGTATATATATATATTATTTCAGTATCAATATTACTTCATAATAATCATATTTAGTTACTCATTACACCATTATACCCATCCTTGTAAGGTGATGGTATAAAATAGATTACACCACGGCGTGGAGACGGTATTCCGTACGTACGCACGCGCGGTGATTTCATTTTTCCGTAGGATGGATAGAAGGTGAATTAGGGTTGTTTCATATTTATAATAACATATCAGTATGTAAGTAATACTGATGTTATTACTTTATCATTAAACAACTAAAGAAGAAGAAGTTGAAGAAGAAAGAAATTGAAAAGATCGGTAATGGATATTACCTCTTCTTTGGAACGCTTCTTTGAATCCTCCACTTAAGGAACTAAGATTGGTCTTTGGAGAAGACCAGGACCTCTATGATTATTCTAGGGAAGTGTAGAGGAGAAAATGGCAGGGGTTGGCCGAGCTTGAGTGCTCAATTTGGTGTGAGGAGGAGGGGGAGGAGGTGCCCTTTTATAAGGGAGGAGAGGGGCACCTTAGGAATATCTCAAAATATTATTTTATATTAAAGTCAAAATCGGTTTATAATGGTTCCAAAGGGTCTTATTTCGAAGCTAAAGTGGGGATGGGTCGAAATCCTATCAACCAATAGGATTTAGACAAGTTTAGGGTATTATTTTAACCTTATCAATTAGATTTAACTCTAAGTTAATTATTTTAACTTTTACCGTGTCTTTTTGTTTTCTTTCACTATATGGTTAATACACTTACTATAACATGCCAAACGAACCCCAAATTGTTTATTATTAATATATATATCCTTATCTAAGTCATTTGGCCGAACCTTAGATTTTTAGGAATAAAATAACAATTAATAATATAATATTTGATTTAAAAACTATTTTGTGTCAATTTTGACACTATTTGATATATGATTTGTTTGAAAGTCATAAAAGAATTATATGTTCGAACCAAGTTGCTTAAATCAACACTAATATATCATAGTAACCTAGAAAATTAGTGGAATTCATAAAAAGTCTTAAATTACATTTATTTTGGTGTTTATAACATCAATTATGTCAATATTTTATTAATAAGATAATTACTGCATCATCATTGTGTCATAAATAAATTAAATTATTTAATGTCTAAAAATTACAAATAAAATACCATTATGTAGGAAATCTTTTTAGCTTTCTAATTAATATTTATAGTCGAATTTATCTTATGTATAACCCCATATTAAAAATTCTTTACTTATTAAACTTTGATTTTAACTATTTTAACCCTTCTTTAAATAAATTAATAATAAATGTCCTAATCTAATCCAAGTGGGCCTAAATGGTCATATTTTATTCCTAAGTTTGTTTTTGGTCGAATTACACTTGTCCAATATAATTAGGACATGTGTTAGGGTAATATTAATATCATATTTACCCTTAGTTACCCTATTTACTATTAACCGCGGTAAAAAAAAAAGTAAAAAGTTACTATTCACCAAAAATTATTTTTATCTCATTGAACCACATTTTAGTCCTTGATATTAACCGTGTCTCTCGGATTTTAGAAATTCCATTCACAGAAGTGGTAAAATTAAGTTTTATGCAAAATTCAGTTTTTAACCTACCACTTAGTGGTTTCACTATTCATCAAAAATTGAAAGTTTTCAGAAAAATACCAAAATTTCACCCTAGGCTAATTTCGATATTCTGAGTCCAAAAATGAAGTCCATTTTGAAAAATAAAATTTATAAAATTTTAAAAAGTGGTTATTACTATTCATAATGGCTAGTTTTAATAGCATAATGTTGTTTAGTGAAACTCGGTATTGCGTACGACGCAAGCTATCGAGGAAGGTCGCGATTGCGTGTAAAGCAAGCCAAGCAAGTGTTGTGTAGAAAAAGATTCCTTTGACGATTTATATAACATAAAAGTCTCGGGTGTTACAGTGGACGAGTCATCGTAGAAACATTTTACAAGTTCGAGTTTGAAAAGGGACTAACCAATTATGCTTCTACTATTATCTTATAGAACCAAATAATTTAAATATATAATAATAAAATTGAAGTAAAATAATTGAAATATAATATAAATGGATAATTTATTACAATAACAAAAACACTGAAATGTAGAAGAGTAAGAGAAGAGTGTTATTAATGAGATCTTAGCACGAGAGCTTCTCTCCTCCAATTGTGTAGAGAAAAATAAAGTAACCACATATCCCATGATAGCAATCCAATAATCCATTCACAAACCTATATAAGTTATAAAAATACACATTAATATAAGGGAGGTTAGGTTAGGGTCACAAGGTTTACATGTGTGAGTGAGAAATTCATCTAAATATTTTAATCCCAATTGTAATAAATTTTTACCTCAAAAACACATGAGTTAGTTATCCTTCCAAAAGAATGATTTGTGATAAATTAAATACTCTATATACTTTATAATTTCCATCATAATATAATCCAACATAAAGAAGATATAGTCCAAAAGGTGAATAGGTGTTCAAGCTAATGAGTCCATTCCAACTTTCACTTTATGAACTATTTTATAAGATCAAATCTATGATATGGAAAGAATAGTCCAAATAAACATTTCATCCCATAGAGATAAGAATACTATAATAAGATTTAAATTTGAAGAAATTATCATAAAAATTTTTATTTCAAGGATACCATAGTTTACTTAAAAAGATTAAAACTGGAAATTTTTCAAATTTTCAAATACATGATATAATCCCATGATTTCCCTAAATAAACATATTTAGAATAATGTTGGGAAAATATATATTTTATTATCAATTAAATATTCAATAAAAAAATTATCAACTCCCCCACAATTATCCTTCTAAAATAGTAGGTATAGTCACCTATCATACATTCCAAAATAATTATGATAAGATATACACGTTGAATTTTCTTAATCTATGATAACAATATAAGAAAAGTAAGAATCACGTCAATAATTTCATCCTCGTAAATTTTGAAATTCATTTTCACATAAAATGTATTAAAATAAATTTCAATGATATTCAAGACACTAATATTGGTGAAATGAGTTATGGGTCCACTATGGAACTAATTATTTATGTTGTAGTTTGCCAACCATTTCGTAATTGTATTTCCATCATTTATTCAATATATTCAGGTAAAGTAAAATATACAAATTACCATGTTTTTTCCACCAAAATTTTTATACATCTTTTACAATAAAATTTCAAAACCCACTCACTTAAGCATTCTTGAAAGTTAAATATTAAACTCCAAATTTAGATATGCTCATATGTTTTACATTTCATAGATCATCTATTTTTTTCTATTTGATTTTTTAGGGTGTAAAATTGTAAAATATAAGGTAAACATGTATAGGTCAATTTGGTATTATGGTGAAATTTATTGAAAGGGAAAGAATTTTTGGAAAGACTATTGATGTAAGCTGGGAAAAAAAGTAATTCACTTGACTATAACCTAAATTGAATTGGAAAATTTTCACAAAATATGGTCTTGATTGATGTTGTGTGGAGAAATAAAATGATAGGATTTACCATAATCTAATATCACAAATAATGTTTATAAAATATATTTGGTTTTATAATGATAAAACTGATAATATCACTAAAAAATTTAATTTTTTAAAAAAAACGATCATTAATAAATAAATATTTCTCATGTTTAATATGATACCAATTATATTGTAAAAATAAAGCTTGTATTTTCTTTATGTTACACACATAAATGATCATGTAATGTGATTCTTTTTTTTGAACAATTTCACAAAACCCACAAATAAAAATCCTAAATAAGCTTCCCAAAATATTATCTCCTCCAACATATTAAAATGTTACACTATACTAAATATATCTCTATTAAATAATATATTCTCATGAAATTCATAATTTTAAATAGGAAAAATAACATAAAATGGAAAGGGTTAGGGATAACCTGACATTCTTTGGGGATGATGGGGTCACATAATCCAATGGTATCTACTACATGTGTGGGAAGTCCATAAAATTATTGCATAAACTATTTCCCATTTAAAATAAATATTTTTTCTAGTGTAATCTTATGTGATCTCCACTAAACCACAAGGAAAAGCATGGGATACAATAGAAGGTCCTAACCATCTATAACACAACATACTATGTATCATCTTCTGATATGAACTATAGAGAAGGACTTTTTCTCCCACATGAAACTACCTATTATAAATCATATTGTCATGGGTTCATTTTTCTCTATATATATATATACTTTTTATCATATGATGTTAATCATATCTCTTCATTATTTAGAAGTTTAAACTTCCTTTGATCTTCTACTTAGGCTAAATCTATGTTGCATATCTTTATCACCCCAAATTTATGATGCTTGTCCTCCATGGGGAGATGGAAGGCCTTACCAAAGACAATATAAATTGGGAAAATATGAATAATATTATTTATAAATATCCTATAATCTTAAAAACTATTATCTAATAGATTTATCTAATCCTTAATATTTAGTTGTATGGTTTTTTCAATATATTCTTTAACTCCTGATTTTAAATTTTGTCCTGCCCATTTATTTTTGGGTGCTAAAAATTGGATGTTTTATGCATCACCCATTACTCTATAATAAGGTAAGATAAATTTAATTTTCAAAAATATGGCCCTTGGTCCCTCATGATGGTTTTTCTACTCCAAATATACAAAAAATCTAAGCTCATAAAAAATACACTACAACATGAGAATATCCTATCTGGGTGGCCTTGACCTCCACCCATTTTCTAACATAATCAAACAAAATAATAATTTAAAATAAAAACGAATTATCTTGGAATTAGACCAATCAAATCAAATCCCCAGACATCAAAAATCCCACAAAATGATATGGGATTTTGCGGCATCACATGTCCCCTAGAAATGTTTCCTGTGTGTTGGCGATGTAAGCATGAACCATAAAACACATAGGTATTATGTAACAATATAGAATAATATAATCTAGATTTAAAGAATTTTCTAGTTATCCTTTTGGACTCAAAGTGTAAGTAATTGAGATTTTATATCCTTTAAATTAATATCATCTTCAATATAATATGTCACACACTACATCAAACTAATGCAACAACTGAAAAAAATGAACTATGACATATTCAAATTATATGAAGAATATAATAATTGGTAAATAAAAATATAGTGATCAATTATAAATTAATATAGAATAGGATTAAGAACACATAAAGCTTAAATAATTAATTTTTCACTAAAATCATTTTTTATTTATGTATTTTATTTTCATTTAAAACCTAAATTTTATAATTTTATAATTTTAATTTTTTTAAAAAATTAATTTCATTTTTTGATTAAAAAATTTAATATTATCTTGGGATAAATTATTGATATTTTTTTAAATAATTGATATTTAGGTGAATAATGAAAAAATACTGATTTTGCTAATATCATCACTTTTATGACTTAAACAATTTTGAAAACAATTTCTATAAAAAATATAAATTTATAAAGTAAAATAAACCATTTAAAAATAATATATTGAATTTTTTAAAACCCCATGTTTAACATTTTTGAAACTTTAGTAATATTTCAAACTAAAAATTAGTTTTTATTCACTTACATTAAAAAATAGATTTTATAAATTCTATGAATTAAAATTAAAAAAATGTATTTAATTTTTGAAATCAATGTTTATATATTAGTTAATAAATTAAATTTCATTTTTAGACATAAAAGTATGATTACGAAGATTAGATTTAATGACCATGATAATGGTGAGATTGTTATTTTAAAAGAATTGTTTGATTAATTTTGTGTAAATTTTATCTAATAATTATATTGATTTATTTTATATAATTAATTTATTTTTATTTTTACACATATATAAAAATATATTATCATTCATTCAATTTATAATCAATACTAAATAATATTAAGAACGCTTAATGGTAAAAACAATATATGAAAAACAGTTTCTATGTATATTAAATTTTTTAATTTAAAAGATAATTTTATATTGTTTATAAATTAACTTAGACTACATGGATCATATATTTAGGATTATAACATAAAAATTTGGTTATAATTTTTTCCTTATATTTTTAATAAAATGTATTACTTGGGTAAAAATGAGTTACTAAGGTAAAAAATAAAATTATAAAATGTAAAAATCAAGTGGTAAAAGGATTAAAACATGTTTAATACATGTGGGAAAGTGGTAATAAGAAGATTTATCATCCTTATCTCATAAAAAATCTATTATTTATCATTTTTGGAACCATTGACCATTAAATAATGGCATTCTATTGTTGAAAAATAATGGCTGGTTACAAAAGTGCCATTTTCTTCACTTATAAAAAGGGGTCACTTTCACCCTATCAAAGTTACAAATCCCATTGTCATTTTAATTGAACCTCTACCCAATTTTACTATAATATAAGTCTCTTTCATGAAATAAAGACTTGGGTCACCATAATTTATCCTAATACCTTCATTTATAAGGGTACTTTAAAGATAAATTTCAAGGTTCCAAAGTGAGTATTACTTAATTCTTATCCTTTTATTATTACTATTTATCTTAAAACCATACCATATAAATAGTAATATAATTTAAAAACAATTATTTATTCCTTAAAATCCATTTATATAAATAAAATAATGTTGATTGTGCATTTGTGTGAACTACTACCTCCATAAATAGGTGTTCTTTTTTCCATGACTATCTAACATGGATAGCATTACAAATTTATGTAAGGTAAAAACATGATATTTATAAAACTATGAATATTATATAATTATTATACTGTAAGTTCTATAATTTCTATTAATAGTAAATGTTCATGGTAAACATAACTATTTAAAGTTAACATATCAGAGTACCTTTATTAATCTTGGTTCATTTCATAAAAACTATATAAATGTAAAACAAATATGCTAATATAATAATAAAGGAAATACACCCCAATAATTCTAGATATTACTAAATAGTTCTACAACACCTTTAACCATGGTTAACATACCAAAATAGTTAAATAGAAATTGACTGAACCACCCAGAATAACCAAATAAGATTCCAAAGAAGGTATCTAGTAGAATTAATTTTATTATTTAAGAAGTTAGATGCATGAGTATAGTGAATTAGAAAGAAGGTAATGGTTTCTTGTCAATATTTTCACCCCTTGATACATATTTATTATTACACACAATGTTTTCTTTGTAAGGGTGTATCAACTTCCCCTTTAATATTTTGTATCATGATTCCATTATATTTATTATATTTATTATTCTATTCCAAGTTATTTTTCTCATGGGGTTTTAAATCAAACATTTCCAACGTCAGATGCATTTATGATAACTCTTTTTTCTTCTATTGAGTTACAAAAATTATTATAAAACTTTTTTGTTCAATGTTTGATTTATTTTACTTAATGACTAAGCTATATTATATTTTATCCTTCTTTTCTTGGGTTATACAATTATTTATGATAAACTAATTATCGAATGATTCTTACCTCAATTATTATGTTTCTTAAAATATATTCTTGATCTCAATTCAGATTTCTTAATACACCCTTCTTTTTATGAAAGAATTTAATTTTATGTGGTGTTTACGCTACTTATTGTTTATAATATATCAGGAATTATATTTTTTTCATGGTATTTCCATATCAATTTCAAGATATTTCTCATTTAAGGGGTTTTTATTAAAAATTTTCTTAAAATATAAAAGATTTCTTGGCTCAAATTCTTTATCCTTGATTCACAAATTTTTTACTTAGTTATTATCAAATAAGCCCATTTTTATCAATAAGTTTCATTTTTATAGTAGTAATTTATCTTCTTCTCTAAGTAAGTAACTTCATTTCATCATTATTATAAAGTCCTCAAATTTAAAGGCATATTATGATTTTGTTTTGACATAACTTGGTATTATTTTGATCCTATTTTGAGAAATGTTAGAGGTGTATAGGGACTAGTAATTATAAGCTTAAGGAGGTGTGGGAACCAACCAACAGCTTTGTAGCTGTTGGGGTTCCACCATCTAGTTGATAGAAGTGGAAGTAGCCTATAAACTACCTAGTTGATATGGGCTAGCTGATGTAGTGCCACTGTAAATATGTTTCAGTGATACCATTTAGCCATTGGAGTGATATGGACCAACCAATGGAAGATTAACTAGCATAAGGCTCTTCTTGGAGCTATCGGCCCATCGACGGCCATCCACCGTCTAGCCAGTGGGATCCTGATAATTTTTTAATTAGGGGAGACCATAAATTTTCCCCTAAAAATAGCTACTTTATATCTCCATTGGTTTTCTTGACCCTCATTCATACAGAATAAATAGAGAGGATTCTCTAAGGTAAATTTGTCTCCCTTCTCATCATCTCTTCGTTGTTTGAATACTTGATAAATTTGTTGGATTTTATATGGTATGTCTAAGTTGGTTTAGCCTAAAATGCCTCTTTCTCTTTAGTTGAATCATAGATCTAGTATTTTTTATGGCCAGATATATAGATTCCTAAATGATCTAATAGATAATTCTTATATTTTAAAGGATTGGATCCTAGAACTATTGAGGATCACTTTTTATCTCTTTATCATATCAAGATCTATTGGTGACGATGGTTCTCACTGGGTAAGTTTAACTGAATTTTAGGCATTATCTTATTATTATTCTTAGATATTGATTATAGAATATATATATATATATGTGATGAATTAGGGGTGGTTATAGGGATTTTTGGTGTACAGGATTGATTTGGGTAGCAATTCTTGGATTTGGGAATGGGTACTCTTGCGGTTGAAAGTACGTACCATTTAATGACCTTTAAACAAATTTATGTTCCTTGAGTTTCATGTTCATGAATATGTTACCATGATACCCTTACTTGATATGGTTCACATGTGGGTGGGTGGTTGGGTGTGTCTTGTGAGGCCTTAATTTATATTACAAGATTATTACTTTCTATATTATGTCTTGTGTATGGATTCAAGTATGGTTTCTATGTGGATGGTTTCAAGGAACTAGGTTAGTCTAGCACGACTAGTTGGCCCCTTAGATGGGGAGTATCTACATTGTGCTTGGAAGGTCTTTATTTCACCTTTAAATATGAATTTTGGTAATATGGATTTCCCCATATCCATATATTTTTTCAATAGGTGTGAATGTGGATTTCCCCAGAGCTGGGTATTGGGTTGACATGTGTCGGTGTGGCTTGCACTAGAGCTGTGAATTGGGTCAAAATATAGACATTATGTATTTCACTTAAAGTAAGTGGTATAACTATTACTAAAATATGGAATGTGGGTATAGGAAAATTTCCTGAATATATCAATCCTATGTGGGGATCTCATGTCATGATATAATTCATGTAAGGATTACTTCTGAACTTTATTCCAACTTGGTGTTGAAGTAGGTAGAGTCGAGGTTTGTGGAAGTTTGGATATAATGTGATGACTAGGAACTTGATTGTTTTTTTTATGAAGTTACTTTATTTTCTTGGAATGAACTTTCATATATTATTGAAATTATCTTAACGATACATTTTTGGTGTCATACTGGGTTTATACTCACACCATTCATTGTCATCTTAGTAAATGTGTAGACTTTATGGTCAGGGATCCAACAAAGGTAAAGGGACCTATGTAGATTATTTAAGTAGGTTTATCTTTGTTGAGAGTCAATGTAGGTATGAACTTTGAATTATTATTTTTTGTTTCATTTATTTTTATTGTCTTCAGACATGGGATTGATCTACCACATTTGGGATCCCTTGGTTTATGTATGTCATTTGTTATAGCATGGATATTATTTTCATATTTCATTTGTGGTTTTAGGTTTTTTATCTATTTTTTAATGTGGGTAAAATTTATGGTATTTTCATCAATGGAATAGTCTCCACATGAAAAAATTCAATCCCTTACTTCTAGTCAGCAACCTCTTGTATACTAAGAGGTGTGCATGAGTTCATGTGGTACTATGGCTCAAATCCGGTAATTCAATTCAGGGTGTTACAAAGTGGTATAAAATATGTTTTCCTTGTATTACTTTCCTTATTTTGACTATGTTTTGGGTATGGTATAAAGGATATAGGTTTTGTGGAACTGAGGTAGGGGAGTCATGCATTTTCTTATTCATCTTATGTGTAATGGACTTTTGAGTTATCAGTGATGGGATTATTGTTATCAATTATTATTATATAGTTTTTGGATCATTATGAGTATTGCTTTGTTATAGTTTATGGGGTTTAGGTGTATTCATGCATCATTAGTAGGTACGTAGGTTTATAGTTCTTGCATATGATTGCTTTTCATTGATATAGTTTTACTTATTTAAATGCAAGTGGGAATATATAATTTGTTTCTTATTAATGTATCATAATTTTAATTTTATTAATTGAACCTAAGAATTTTTTACTTTGTTATATAAGTATGAATTTGAATAACATGAATGTCTAGATACTTGGGTTGGGCCTTAGGTATATGTAAGGGGTTATGTGTTATAGAAACTAGGATCCTCTTAGGATGAGTATTCCTTGAGTGGTTATTACTTATATACTTATTAATTGATTGATTGATGTAGTCATTAAATAAATTAAAGGAATTTCTAAGTGTTTTTTATGGTATTTTATAGAATTTCATCATGTCTTCATCTCATGGTACCACCAAGGGAAGTGGGTCAGAATTCCCCCATAAGGGAGTATTCTCCTGTAGTACCTAAAAATGTATAGGAGGATGTAGTTGATCATGCTTCAGTAGTCACTACAGTTGTCCCAGTAGTAGAATCACTTTTGGTAGGAGTCTTTTAGCTAGTACCAGTTCGTGTTAGAGGATCCCATGAGGTTGGGTTGACTATGGTTGAGTTTCCTAGAGACTTTAAGACTTATCATCCCCTATCCTTCCATGGCACTAAAGTCCCCTAGAATGATAAGGATTGGATAAAAAATATTAAAGGAAAATTTGACTTGTTGGAGGCTTCAAATGATCTATGGGTGAAATTGGTTATTTATATGCTTCATGGAGCTATTTAAATACGGTGGAGCATGATGAATCAAGATAGGAGGCATGAGATTATAACATGGGAGGTCGTTAAGGACATTTTATTTGGGGAATTATTTCCTAACACATTAAATTTATACCACTCTAATAATTTTATGAAGCTTTGGTAAGGAATGGTGATAGTGAAAGATTATTTTATTTTCTTTATGGAGTTTCTTTTCCTTGATCCACTTTTATTTGAGAATGAGGCATAGAATGATCAAAATTTATATATTCGCCTTCAACCTAAGTTGAGGTTCCAAGTCAGAAATTTTAACCATACAATATACTCAAATATGATTTGGAAGGCCCTTAATATTTAAAAATATTTGGATGAGGACAAAAAATCTATTTTTCCTCATGTCAATAGTTTATTAGTGAGTGGGATTACTTCTTAAGTGATAGGTTCTACTTATAGTAATATTAAAAGGAAGTCATAGAAGCTATTCTAGGTTAGCAGTATGAAACCAAAGAAAATCATAGGTTCTTTAGCTTCTTATGTGGAAGGGGTTCTATAAGATGTTATAATTAGAAATGGAAAGGGAATCATCTAAATTTTTATCTCAATCTTCTTAGATAATATCATTGATGTGAAAAGATAGGTAATAGTTCCTATTCAGTGATTTTGTTCAAATCTATCAAGGAAGGAATCAAGGTGTTCAATACATAATATGGGTTGGGAACCTCAGTAGCAGATGAAGACTCCTCATAATTAAGTGACCCGAGCGAGCCATGGACCTATGGAACAAGGTTAAGGATCTAATTTGGGAAAGGTTTATATAGTGAACTCGGTTCTTGTTTATGGTGGATATGGAACTTAGATTATTCAAGGTATGGTCTTGATTACATTTATTCTTTCTTATACTTTATTTTATATAATATCTTCCCATTAAACTATATCATCTCAATCTGTGGTGGGTTTAAACTTTCTAGTTAAGTTATTCCCTGAGTTTTTTTATCTTAACACACCCCAAGTAAAGATGGTAAATCATATAAAAAGATTTTTAGTGTGAAATTTTGTAGTTTCTAGCTATGGAAACTTGTTGGATTTGGTGATTTTTAATACGAATATCTTTTATGTGGTCTTTGGTATGGATTGATTGACTTGTAATCAACTCACATTGAGTGGTATTAGATATGGGTGACCTTCACCAATAACAAGAGAGAGAAGTATATCCTAACCAAAGGGTGGTATTTAGGAGGAGGTGGAGTGGGATCAGAAGTTATCCATGTTAGATCCATTACAAAATTGGAGGTGAATGTGGTTCTTATGGTAGATGAGGAAACAATTTCATCCGCTATTCCTCCCGTTAGGGATATTTATCCTGATATTTTTCCAAATGACTTCTCAAGTCTTCCTCCTGATAGGGGTATTTATTTTGAGATTTAACTCATGAAACGTGCACATCCAATATTAATTCCTCCTTACCATATGGAATTTTTGGATTTGAAATAACTAAAGGTGCAACTTTAGGATTTTGAGGTGAAAGGCATTATTTTAACAAGAACTTCTCCTTAGATTGCTCCAATTTTATTCACTGAGAATATGGATGATATACTTAGACTATGTGTAGATAATAGGAAGATGAATCAGTTAAAAGTAAAGAATATGTATATGTTTCCCAAATATTGATAATTTTTTTGATCAGTTGAGGATAGACCTATGGTTCACTAAGATTGAATTTCATTATATCTACCACCAGGTTCAGTTTAGAGAATATGACATACCAAAGATAGAGTTTAGGATAAGATATGGGTTCTGTGAGTATCTAGTAATTCCATTAGGGCTGATGAATTCTCAAATAGTATTTATTTCTCTCAAAAATAGGATTTATCACCCATTCTGTGTCTCCTTGATTATTGTATCCATTGATGATTTTATGATATATTCACAAACCTCAGATTTGTATAATAAACACTTTGAGATAGTTTTGAGTATACATCATGAAAATAAACATTATTCCAAGATTTTTACGTGTCAATTTTGGATCCAATAGGTATGTTTCTTAGGGAATATGATTTCTAAGATTGCAACTACGTTTATCTAGAGAAGGTAGAGGTAGTTATGTCTTGATCATGACCTAGGAATGTGTCTGAGATTCAAAGTTTCCTTGGTCTGGTAGAATACTATAGGTGGTTCATTTAGGATTTATCCTACTTAGCAGTGCCTATGATTGGGAATACCAAAAAGGGAGTAAAGTTTGAATAAGAAGACCAATTCAAATAAGATTTCCTAGAGATAAAGAGAAGTTTGAAATATGCTCTCATTTTGATTTTTATTGATCTTGGGGTAGGTTATGCAGTTTATTGTGATGCTTCAAGTGTTGGTTTATAATTTTTTTGATGTAAAATGATCATGTGGTTTATTATGGGTCTCTATAGATGAGAACCTTTGAGTGGAACTACCCTAATCACGACCTGGAGTTAGTAATAGTGGTTGGTTCCCTTAAATGTTGGTGAAATTATATTATTAGTGAGATATTTGTTATTTATCTGGACCAGAATATCTTATAGTATATCTTATCTCAGCAGGACTTGATCCTTTGGTAAAGGAATTCAGTTGTGTACATGTAGATTTTTAAATTCATGATGGATTATACTCCTGGTAAAGTGAATGTTATTGTAGATTATCTTATTAGGAATACATAAGATATTTGGGAGAAATCATCAGAAGAAGAGTGGAAGTTGATAATATTATTAGAAAATTAATTGATGTATGCATCTAAGTATCATGGGGTGAAGACTTGTGCTATAGTAATCATCACTTATACTATGGTGGACTAGGGGAAATCCATCCAAGATTCTAATCCTAAATGCTTACTAATGTGGGGAAATTTATTAAGTAATGACCCAGTTCTAGGATAGGATTTTTATATGAATGATTTTATCGAGGTACATAAAAAGGTAGTGGTGCCTACTTCTATGATAGAAGAGCTAATGATAGACTCCCATGTGTCGTAGTGGGAAGTGAACCCAAGATAAATTAATATGTATCATGATATTAGATGATTTTTCTAGTGGATGAGTATGAAAAAATGAAATTAGAGGTTTTGAATCTTATTTTCTATCCTATTAAAAGATTAAGGTCAAGAATCAGTGACTAAGTGGCAGGATTCATCCACTTCTTATACCCATGTAGAAGTGGGATGAAGTGGCTACGGATTTTTTTATGGGATTACCTAGGACTTTGATAGGTTGAGATATAGTATGGGTTATGGTTGATCGCTGATGAAGTTTTTTCATTTCTTTTTAAATTTAGAGACACATTCAGTGGATAGGTTATGAAAGATCCATGTATTATAGATAGTACGGTTTCATGGAGTACCTACGAGCATGGTATTTGATCAAGATGCTCATTTTAAATCATGATTTTTGAAATTCATGAAAAAATTAATGGGGACTCAGTTAAAGATGAATAATTCATATCATCTATAGACTAATGGACATTCAAAAAGGTCAATATAGAT
This sequence comes from Viscum album, assembly GCA_963277665.1. Classification (NCBI taxonomy): domain Eukaryota; kingdom Viridiplantae; phylum Streptophyta; class Magnoliopsida; order Santalales; family Viscaceae; genus Viscum; species Viscum album. The sequence continues at coordinate 746,751,050 of OY728157.1, forward strand.
TTTAGAATATATGCTCAAGGTATGCACTCAGTATTTTGGTAGAGCATGGTATGTTCATCCGGCCTTAGAAGATTTTGAATATAATAACAAATTTAAATATTCAATTCAAATTAATCCATTTGAGGCTCTATATGTTTGGCCTTATTATTCACCATTATGTTGTCATGATGTGAGGTATATAGTTATCCTTTGTCCAAGTTCAGTGCAAGAGACCTCCGACCAGGTTCAATTGATCAGGAAGTGGTTGGTTATCACTAAGAGAATGAAGCACTCTTATAATAACTAATAATAGTATCTTTTAGAGTTTTTATAGGTGTTCAGGTGTTCTTTCTAGTGTTCCCTCAATTTGGTAAATAGATGATTATAAAATTAGGGATAATTTTCATTTCATTTTTTGGGACCGTTTAAGATCATCAAACGCATTGGGTGCAATATCCCAACACTTACTTTCATATATGAGCCATTATTTTACTTTTTTCCTCCTTTTACAAGGTGATATCTGGTTTTTTATGATTATTGGTTTTCCCTACTTTTTTATCCTTTTTAGGGATCAATGGTGAGTGTTGATTCTTTTTTGAGAGGTTGGTGCCTATTCCAGGAGGTACCCAAGACTTTACCTTCAGAGTAGACATGATATTGTAACCAAAATAGCTATAAGAGGTCCACTAGTAAGCCAATGAGGGCCACCATCCATCTAATAAAATACTATAAATATATATTCCCTAAAATAATCCCACCATCCAACTGGTGGTTCTCCTAGGAACCTAGGTAATATGTCTGGCACCATCAACTGGCCGGTGGGATCTAGAAACTAACTAGTGATACCAATGTGAATGATAATGGGAAGTGTGGTGTTATATTTATTTTATCTTAATATGTCATTTTATTTCTAAATTCACATATCATGAACCTAATTTGATCCCCTCTACCTTGGATCCTCTCTAGAGGTTTTTTGTCCCTTTCAACCTTGTTTCCTTATGGATCGATGTGTTGATTGATGTGTTGATTCTATTCAAGTGATTATGATCTCAATTAAATTGTGATTTCTCCATTACTCTTCTATCTCCTACTATGAGAGTATTGGATCCTCCTTTAATTGATTAATATAGATCTTAATTTTATGTTTTGTGGTTCTAGGTATCTTCCTTTAATAGTTTTATCCCTTTGACTCTCTGTTTGAGGATCCAATGTTGGGTGTTTGTAAATATCATGAATTGAGGTAGGTGGTTTCATAAGTAAATTCCAATCATTTAAAACCATTTTTTCTTAATTAATTTGAAATGATTTTCCAATTCATTTCCAAATCCTGATTTTATTCTTTTGATAAATGATTTTGAAATGGCAAGGTGTCCATGATGAAATCTCTTTGATAGTGGATTTTAAAACAAAGCTTTTAATTCTAGAAAAATGATCTTGAATAGAAATGAATGATTTAAAGAATTATTTAGACTATAAATATTGATAAGAGATAGAATTAAATGTTTTATGATTTTAAATGAAATTAATTTCTTTAAAAGGCATGATTTTTTTATGAAAAAAATGTAATGTTGGTTTTTTAAATGAAACAACATGTTTGGAACTTGAAGTTGGGGCTGATTGAAATGATTTGAGATTGATTAAAATTAAGGACATACGCAAGTATGATTGATTTCCTTGAAGTGTCTGAGAACTTGAAAATTTAGGTGGGAAGAAAACATGCTATGAATATATTATCTCTACATAGAAAAGGATTTATAATGAAAATTACAACTAAACATATTGAGGGTTGGGAGTTCATTATTTGTAGTGTAATCTGATTCTCTCTAGAATTGGGATCTAGGTAATTTTTGACACCTAGATCTTTATTTAACAGAGATATGTGAGAATCCCTATACTAACCTAACCACTAGACTCTTAACCATAATTCTGTAATTTTAATGATTTATAAATTCCTATGTTTGATAGAAATTATTATTCATGCATGTTTTTAAAAATATGATTATATATGCCTGTTTTTGAAAGCAATGATGTTTAATACCTATTTTATATTATCCATTGAATTTTTTTGAAAAGAATGTTTTGATGTGAATTGTGAAAAGATTATTATACCATGATTTACTTAAAATTGAGCCTACTAGGTTTATCTAATGTGGGTTGCTTATTGAATACTTGGTGAGATCCTTCTAGGATTTTTTTTCTCACATGCTTTTTTTTATGTTTGTAGACTTTATTATTCTAGGTCTAGGATAAAGGAAATACTGCTCATAGGTTGTGGGTGTTCTTGGTAGTTGGTCTTTGGGAGTTAGTGGTGACCAATGGAGCTTGAGATCCACCTTTTATGAGGGGATCTTATGATGATTCCTTTGAGGTTTATGTGATGAATTGGGTTGATATTCCATTTTTGGGACTTGTTTTGTCTACCTTGTGGGGTTTTAATCTTGATGAATATTTTTGAATACTAGTTTTTTATTGTTTCATATCCACAAATTTGTATTGATTGGTTATTATCATGGAGAAATAATTCCCTATTGATTATTCTTGATTCCCATGTATTATTTTCAAGCCATTGGGAATATATGATTCCCTTCAATCCATGTTAGAACTAATTTGGTTCTGTTTTACCAAGTTATCTAGGTCAGTTTGTGAAAAATTATTATCAAAGATTCAATGTGTCCTTTCATCGATGTCGGTATGTAGTTTGGGAAATATTGGTATATGGGAGACTTGATTGATGTGACTTAAGTGGTAGACTATAAGAAATTTATAGGTTCTATATCATCATAATAGTCCTTAATTTACCATGGTTTGTAAGGAAAAAGTATCTTTGTGGAGTTTTCTAATTTGAATTTGGACTTTTAGAAAGCTTTGATCTAATATTTATGTTTCCAATTTGAATTATGATTGATATAGTTTATGATCTAGTGTCTCTTGACTGATGTTTCCTTGTTATATTTTGATATTGTGTTATACCACTCCCCCAAGAAGATGTTTAAATAGAATTCAGGAGGGAGATACAGATGAACCACAACAAGTAAACCCTCAAGTTGATCAGAACCTTGTATAGGTTGTTTTTTGTACATTCCAAGCTCTTGGATAAGTAGCTAAAAATGTTCCCATTCAGGATATAGAGGTTGTACCTCATAGGAATGATATAAGAGATCATTATTAGAATTTTCTATACTAGAAACCACCGTATTTCTAGGGAACAAATGAACCTTAGGAGGTAGTGGATTGGTTGAAAAATATTGAGTAACTCTTTGAGAATTTAGATATTCTAAATTCTATTATGGTGAAATATTTCATCTTCAAACTTAGAGGGCCTAGAAAGAGGTGGTGGGATAATATAGTTATAGAAAAGAAGAATGAGGGATATGAGTGGAAAGACTTCAGAACCCTTTTCTTGGAGAAATTCTATCAAGAGTTGATAGTATTGGATAAGTCCATAGAGTTTCTCAACTTTTATCAAGGTGAATGTATAATGGCTTGGTATGACAATCATTTTTCAAAACTTTCTCAGATTTCACCTAAGGTGGTATTGAATAATAAACTGAAGGACTAGAGGATCAAGATGGATCTTCAATTAGATATCTGATATATGGTCTTCATGATGAATATTACCTTATATATTGATGTTCTAGATAGATCTTTGATGGTGTAAGTTGACTTTTCTGGTAAATCATGGTTTATGGGAGTTCCTACTACTTCAGACCATAGACTTTTTTCTAATATAGAAAGGTAGGGCATTGAAGTGCGCTTTCATAGAGGCACCTAAGATCTGTAACTCTTATAGATGATCGAGTCACTTGAATATGTTTTCCATTTTTACCATTATATATAGTGGTATGAGATTGATGGTACCAATAGGATCTATGATATAGTCAGATGCCTCAAGAACAAAGGGTTTTTAGGTACAGGCATTAGGAACGAAGCTTTTTCAAAGAGTGGATGAGTCGCCAATGGGAATTGATACATGTCATATGATAGTGAGAGGTACTATTACTATTGTTTCATCTTTAGTGACTACTTTATTTGATACCAATACCAATTATTCTATTGTATCTACATACATAATGGCCTTACTGAATTTTCTTACAAATCACATGCCTTAAGTGACAGAAATTGCAATGCCACTCAAGAAAAAGAGAGGGAAGGGTCTAAATTTCCCCCCATGTACTTTCTCTTCATTATAAATCAAGCTTCTCTATGACTTTTTTTGGATATTAAACCTCTATATTCCATTGTCAAAATGGATTGATTTGTGGCTCATAAAGCAGGGATTGATTGTTACCTTTTATGGGTCTTTTTCATTTTCCTTAAATGGGAGTGCTATGTTTTTCAAGGATAATTAGACCAAAGGTATAGATGACCTGGAACTCCTCTTCTGGAGATGGGTAGGATGATATCCATGTTTGATTTTGAACTATAGTAGGAATCATTGTATGGTGATCTTACTCTAGTATTTGTCAAATTTTTGGATGTTTTTTCATTAGAATTGTCTAGTTTTACACTAGTAAGGGATTTGGAGTTTTTTATTTACTTGGTTCTAGGTACCCAACCTATATCTATTCTTTAACACCCCAAGAATTTACAAATATATTTAATACAGAATGCATGAAACACTAAATCTCTAAAAAACACCACTTTGTTATAACCTAACCAAGTAAACATAATTTTTCCACCTCTGTGATTTGAATTTTGAAAAACTGACAAACACAGTTGCGTTTAGTTAGATATTTGGAGTCTGATAAGACAAACGTAATTTTTGGTAAATAGTAGCATACCCTTATGAATATTAACATACCCTTATCAATAGTAATGAATATTAAATCGGTCAAAAAACAAAGAAACGTCACCCATGAATTTATAAAAAATATTTATACATATTAAAAGTGAAAAACGGTCATAGTATAAGTATTGGTATTTTTGTATGTCATAAATATTTTAATTACAATTTTATGATTAATTTAATAATTTAAAATGTAAATTTATTTTCATAAAATTTAATCCTAAATTGTTAGTTTATTTTCTTATGGTTATAAGATAATTTTATGAGACCTTGATTAATTTCTCAATTTGTTATAAAATGAGTTATAGTTTTAAAGTTGTTTTTTGGGAATAAATTATGATTTTATTTAAAAATTAAATTAAAAATATTTAGAAAATTAATTTCAAAAAATGGATTTCATTTTTTAATTCTACACATCAAAAAATTGTTAGGGTTAATTTTTGTGATTTTTCTAAAATACTCGAATTTTTTATGAATAGTGAAATATGGTAAAATGTCGTATATACAAATTATCAGTTAAATACACTATTTATGACATGATGAGTGATGTAAGAACACTTGGTTAAAAATAACATGCACTTATCACTATTATTTTTCACATTAAACAACAATGTTGGTTGTCTTGATGGAAATATTAAAATAATGAATAAAATATTCAAAATTCACTCCTCTCCTCCACTATAAAAACATCTCTCACTCCCTCTTCTAATCACTCCTATAAGCCTTTAAGCTCATAAAAGTTTGTCCCAAATACCCTCCCCTATTCACTTCTCATGTATATGAATCTATTTTTCTTTCCAAAATACTAAAACCCCTTCCCTTAAAGAGATTCTCAAGGAGGTGGATTCAAGAGGTAAATTCTTCTTTTCATTTCTTTTATTTCAAGTTTTCTTTTATATGGTATATATTTCAAGTTTTTATACCATTTTATTATTTACATTTTATTATGTTCCACCACTCTTTTATGAGTATTCTATGAATGGTTGACTACTTTCCCCTCTCTTTTTTATGTTTTCTAAAACCATGTTGCATAGTCGTTATGTTGCAGAATTTTTGTCTCAAAATCTCTCTGTTTTTCAAGCACTCTTATTATGTTATTATCTTTTAATTTAAATTGTTATATGTTGGGATATGTAATTAAATATCCCTATTAATGTATATATTATTTAATAATGATGATATGCCCTTTTTCTCTCATTAATGTATTTTATGAATTTTTAAGTGACGTCGTTAGGCTGCCGGATTTTTGTAAGGGATTTCTCAACTTTTCTTTTATTCTGAGTTCATTTATTTTTCTTTACTCTCATCCTTTATTCCAAATGTTGTGATGACTTCAGTTTCTTAAATTTACTATATTTTTTCATGATGAAGGAATAATTTTTCACCATCTCTTTTTCCCATTATTTTATACTAAAAATGAAAACATCGCACGAGATGTGCTAATCTACCACATTCAAGGATGATGGGTTTTCAATTTCTATTACCATTTTAAATTCTTGTCATGAAACCATTATTATGGTTGAACCAGACTATAATATATTTATTATTTCTCATATATGGTTCTATAATCTTTTTTTACACATGGTTTATTTTTATAAATAAAAATGAGTTCGTTGTGTTCAAAAACCGCAAATTAACCCAAACAGTTTTCATTAAATGATTTAAATAATGATTCATCTTCACTCCAAGTAACCAAATGAAATTTACAACCATTTAACATTATTGATTTTCAATAATAACATATAACTTCAATTATGGAAAACAAATCTTCATTTTACATGATTCTTCGTTCATTTATATAAGTATACCGATCATGAAACAAACGGACCTGAACAATTAAATTGAACCTATTAACCCATCAAAAAGGACATTAATGAACATAATATGGTTATAATAAATCAATTAAATGTATAATAGGTTATTTAAATCTTAATTAATAAATTTAATTTGCTTATCCATGATACTAATACCAAGTGAAGAACACCATCAGACTTAAGGTAAGTGTTTCTTCATCTCACTTCCATTTTTGTGAGATATTCCGTATTCACTACTATTACTTCTGTACGGTGTATTTATACTTTCCAATAATGTTTCATATCATGATTTAATTTATTTTCATGATATTTAATGTTTTATTTAATTATTATTAATTTTTGGGCATACAATTCAATTGATTACAAAGTTACAAGTATTTTCTACCTGAACCTCCATTTTCATTCAGGTTTCTCATATTATATACTCACCTAAATGGTATTATTTTCTTATTTACTCCTCATAAATTATATGTTAATTTTCTATATATTTGTATCAATCATAATCATACTTTCATTTATGGGGATTTATATTTTTTTAAAGGATCTTTCAAAAATTCTTCCCGAAATTAAAGCTTGATTCAAGCAACTTCTCGGATTCTTACCTATTTTGAAGTTCACCCTATAATCTGTTTTAAAACATATTTATATTTCTAAAGTCACACATTTTACTATGAAAAATATATTTTGGTTTATTTCTGGTTTTATTAAATCATAAATTTCATTGCGCTTTAAAATCTATTTAATGAATTTCTTAAACCGCACTAAAATGTTTTAATTCCAAAGCTTCTTTAAAACACTTTTTACAAGATTTCACTTTAGTGCAGCATCGCTTGAACCTAAAATGTAATATAAATTTTATTCCCTTTTATTTTTTGGTATATGAATGTTTAAAACCAGGTTTATTAAAAATACAAATGATTTTCCAAAAGAAACTCTTCCTTCTAAAGTAAAATGGATTTTTCTCATCTCACTTTAACTTTTATGAGATATATACCATGTTCACTACTTATTCTTTACATATGATGTGTGTAATACCCTTTACTATATAATATCAATAGTCTCCTTATTCTCATGATATTATAAGGGGTTATTATTTGAATATTTCAAGGTGGTATGGGACACTTTGGAATGTTTGAGGATTATTTCCTCAGAAAATTTTCAATGGTATCATTTAAATATATCTTATCTATGTCAACATCCTTGTTTAATCTTGTACTTAATTGAGGTTTATATTTTATGATATAATCTACCATATTTAATTTAATGGTTTAGGATAAGTTTGACTTTGGATGTTCTATCTTAAAACCATTCACCAATTTACTCTGAATGGTTGTGTTTATGATTATTGTTCGGGGAAAGTTATTTACATTTTATAAGTTAGTTTCAATATGAATATATATGTTATTGAAGTTTATCACCAATAATATTAGGAATTAATTAGAATTAGTAATTGGTGGGCGGGGCCCTCTATATCCCCCCGGTTCATCAGTAGGTCTCATGAGACAAACTATGGTCTTGGCACGAGGCCTTGACAAAATGAATATTTATTGCTTTGGTCGAGTCCATAATCATTTTTGGGCATATTATTCGAGGCCTTAATGGTATATTTTAGAATATCCGGCATATGAATTTCCATAATTATTAATCTAGTAATTGAAAGTTAATTTTGTTATTTGACTAGATAATACCCATGGTTATGTTTTATTATGGAATTATTTACTCAGCTAATAATCCTTCCTTAATGTGTTCAAGTTTATTATTTGTAGAGGCATGTGTTTTCAATTATTCACCATGCCTATTGTTTATGTTTATGATATATCCTACTGTATTTCTTACCCTTACTAAGATTTTTAGCTCACCCCTTTCTTATGTTTCATTTTCTCATTACATGAAGAAGTTTTTTATGATTGACCTACAAGGATTATCATTGAGTTTTAGATGTTTTAAATAAAAATTATATGTAGTATTTATTTTCATGTTGTAATGTTAAACCAATCTATGTACCTGGTTTTCAAAAACTACTAAATTACTAAGTCCTTAAGAATTTGATTCCTTGTAATCATGACAATGTATTAAAATAATACACCGGATCAAGGCTTATGGGGATGGGGAGTTACAGTTGGTATTAGAGGAAGTTTAGTAGAAAACTTGGAAACTAGACTTAGAAAACATAGATTAGGGAACAAAACTCTAATATAGTCTATGAGGATAAACATACAAGAACATCCTAGAATCTTGGTAAGGAATAGATTATGTGGATCTTCCTAGAAAATAAATCCCTATCTAGATACTACAAGTGTGTGTGGTTCTAGAACAAATGTACCTAGGAGTGAAAACTCCGACAAGGAGTTTCGGGATTGGCCTGAGGTATCCTGGTACACAACAACGGGCCTTACTGTGCACCTGGTTTGACACTTCCGAGGGATATTCATAGGATAATTCACATTTTATTTACCCACCATTATAAAGGATTTGTTCCTCCAAAGTAACCAAAGTATATGGTTCTAGGATTTACGATTCATAAATTTATTCTATATGTTATACCATGTTTAGAGTAATAGAGAGTTCATAATGTTACTAGCTAATATATAATACGGAATTGATTATAAATGGCGCCTAGCAGAAGGAATGAGAACTTCACCAATTCACGTGATATAAAGATTAATAAGGATCATATCTCTAATAGTCTCAAGCCATCGTTTCAAAGGAAGATTGTCTTCCAAGTATCCTAATCATATGAGGAAATAGTATCATATGTTAACAAAGGTATTTAAATACTTCTCTAAGTCTGATGGATTTAAAGGGAAGAAAAAGAATAAGAGGATGGCAGGGGAAAACATGGATAAATGGAAGAAAAGAAATATGTATTTTCCCACATGTGATAATTATGGAAGGAAACACCTTGGTATATTCTTAATAGGAAAATGAGTTTGCTTTAAGTGTGGAGAAAAAGTCCACCATGCTCATAATTGCAAGAAAATGAAAGAATTTACCTATATTCAATGCTTCAACTATAAGGAGATGGGACACTATGTGAATCAATGTCCCAAGTGTCAAAGGAATATACCCCAAATGATGATTTTGGATAATGATCAAGTTATTATGCTACCGTATATGAAGTAGAATTATTAATATGCCTAGTCAATAATCATGAAATTTGAATTTTTTGTTAGTAATGTATTGGTTGTATGAATTATGAGATATAAAAGGATTGTACTGTAGTACTTTTTCATTAAGGATTTGAGGTTGTATAATGAATAGTATAAAGGAAAATTGATTCAGAATAAAGTTAAACTTTTTAGGAAAAAATATGATTGGTGGAAAGAAAATACTTAATATATATCTCATGTTGAGATAATGATGAAGAAAATATTGATTCAGATAAGTACTAACTACCTTGTAACTGATTATTAACTTGTCGAGAAGTGGTCTATGCTATCATCAATGGAGTTTAAAACACTTTTGTATTTAAGGAATATATCCAATAATATGTATCTTACTTATGGAATATGGAATAATTCATGTTTCCAATGTGGTTTTTACGGTAATTCAAGTTATTACCATATTTCAAGAGGATACATGATGAAGTTATTCACATGTTTTGAATGTGAATTTTAGAGATACTTCTTTTTTATTAAGGGTAAATGATATGTTCAACATGTAAATTTATAGACTTTCCTTATAATGTGTTGAATCATTATATTTTGGAAATTTAAGAATTTACAAAATGGTTTAAGTTGATCATTGTATATGGTTTTAAAGTTTAATGTCACTACATGATGGTTTGATTATTCTTCCACGACCATGTTCTCCAATTAGAATGAATTGTTTTTTAGTAACTTATGAATTTCCATTTCCTCTTATTAATAGGATATTTTAACCATATTCTTGATTAGGGTTTTCCATAAGGGAATTTTCAAGTATCAACCATTCACTTTGGAAGTTCAATTTCAAATTTTGAGGAAGAAATATTTGAAGGAGTGGATAATGTAACACCCCAAAAATTTACAAATAGATTTAATACAGAATGCATGAAACACTGAGTCTCTAAAAAACACCAATTTTTTATAACCTAACCAATTAAACATAATTTTTCCACCTCTGTGATTTGAATTTTAAAAAACTAACATACACGGTTGCGTTCAGTAAGATATTTAGAGTCTGATAAGGCAAACTTATTTTTTGGTGAATAGTAACATACCCTCATGAATAGTAACATACCATTATGAATATAAATGAATATTAATGAATAGTAAATCATCTAAAAAATAGAAACTTCACCCATTAATATATAAAAACAATTTAGACATCTTAAAAGTGAAAAAATGATAATAGTATAAGTATTGGTATTTTTGTATGTCATAAATATTTTAATTACAATTTTATGATTAATTTAATAATTTATAATGGAAAATTTATTTTCATAAAATGTAATCTTAAATTTTTACTTTATTATCTTATGGATATAAGATAATTTTATGGGTCCTTGATTAATTTCTCAATGTGTTATAAAAGGTGTTATAGTTTTAAAGTTATTTTTTTAATAAATTATGATTTTATTTAAAAATTAAATTAAAAATACTTTGAAAATAAATTTCAAAAAATGGATTTCATTTTTTAATTCTACATTTCAAGAAATGGTTAGGGTTAATTTTTTTGGATTTTTCTGAAATACTCAATTTTTTTATGAATAGTGAAATACATTAAAATATCGTATATATAAATTATCAGTTGAATACACTATTTATGACATCATGAGTGATGTAAGTCCACCTGGTTAGAACTCACATGCACTTATAACTATTAGGGGTCAAATTAAACAACACTATTGGTTATCTTTATGGAAATATTAAAATAATGAATAAAATATCCAAAATTCACTCCTCTTCTCCACTATAACACCCCCCCCCCCCCTCACTCCCTCTTCTCATCACTCCTCTAAGCCTTGAATCTCCTCAAAGTTCTACCCAAATACCCTCCCCTAGTCACTACCCACTTCCAATAATCTCTTGGTCTTTCCAAAAGACTAAAACCCCGTCCCTTAAAGAGATTCTCAAGGAGGTGGATTCAAGAGGTAAATTCCTCTTCATTTCTTTTATTTCAAGTTCTCTTCTATGTGGTATGTATTTCAAGTTTTCATACCATGTTCTTATTTATATTTTATTCTATTCCACTACTATTTTATGATTATTATATTAATGGGTGACCCCATTCCCCTCTCTTTTTAATGTTTTCTAAAACCATGTTGCATAGTCGTTATGCTGCAGAATTTTCATCTCAAAATCACTCTCTTTTTCAAGCACTCTTATTATGTTATTATATTTTAATTTAAATTTTATTATGTTGAGATATGTAATTTCATATCCCCTTTACTTTATATATTATTTAATAATGATGATATACCCTTTTTCTCTCATCAATATATTTTATGAATTTTTAAGTGACGTTGTTAGGCTGCCGGATTTTCGTATGGGATTTCTCTACTTTTATTTCATTTTGAGTTCCTTTTTTTTTCTTTCCTATTCTAATTTATTCCAAATGTTGTGATAACACCAGTATCTTACATTTACTATAATTTTTTTATGATAAAGTAATAAATTTTCATCATCTCTCTTTTCCCATTATTTTATACTAAAAATGAAAACACCACCCGAGATGTGCTAATCTACCACAGTCAAGGACGATGGGTTTTCAATTTATATTACCATATTCAATTATGTTCATGAGACCATTATTATGGTTGAACCAGACTAAAATATGTGTATTATTTCTCATCTATGGTGATGGAATATTTTTGTACACATGGTTTTGATTTATAAAACAAAATGAGTTCATTGTGTTCAAAAACTGCAAATTAACCCAAACAGTTTTCATTAAATGATTTAAATAATGATTCATCTTCACTCCAAGTAACCAAATGAAATTTACAAAAATTTAACCTTATGGATGTTCACTAATAACATATAACTTCAATTCTAGACAACAACCCTCATTTTACATGATTCTTCATTCATGTATATAAGTATACCGATCATGAAACAAACGGACCCAAACAATGAAATTGAACCTCTTAACCTGTAAAAACGGCCATGAAAGAAATTAATAATTTTATAATAAATCAATTAAATTTATAAGAGATTATGGAAATCTTAATTAATGAATTTAATTTTTTTATCTAGGACAGTCATACTAAGTGAAGAACATCATCGAACTTAAGGTAAGGGTTTCTTCATCTCACTTCCATTTTTGTGATATATTCTTTATTCACTACTATTACTTGTGTATGGTGTATGTATACTATGAATTTATGTTTCATATAATTATTCCATTTATTTTAATGATATTAAATGTGTCATTTAATTATTATTAGTTTTGGGGCATATGATTCAATTGATTAAAAAGTTACAGGTATTTTCTACCCGAACCTCCATTTTCATTCGGGTTGCTTTTATTATCTACTCACCTCAATGATATTATTTTCTCATGTACTCCTCATAAATTCTATTTTAATGTTATATATATGTTTACCAATCAAAATACTAATTTCATTTATGGGCATTTATATTTTTTAAAAGTAACTTTCAAAAATTCTTCCTGAAATACAAGGTCGACTCAAGGAAATTCTCAGATTCTTACCTATTTTGAAGTTCACCCTATAATCTGTTTTAATCCATATTTATCTTTCTAGAATCATAAATTTTACTATGAAAAATATATTTTGGTTCATTTCTGGTTTTATGAAAGTAAACATTCCTTTGCACTTTAAAATCTCTTTAATGAATTTCTTAAATCGCACTAAAATGTTTTAATTCTAAAGCTTCTTTAAAAACACTTTTTACACAATTTCACTTTAGTGGGACATCACTTGTGCCTAAAATTTAATATAAATGTCCTTCCATTTTTTTTTGGGATATAAATTTTTAAAACTAGGCTTATGAAAAATAAAAAATATTTTCCAAAAGAACACTTCTTTCCAAAGTAAAATGGATTTTTCTCATCTCACTTTAACTTTTATGAGATATACGCCTTGTTCACTACTTATTCTTTTAATGTTGTGTATGAAATTCCCATTGGTATATCATATCAATAGCATCCATATTCTTGTGATATTCTAAGGTATTATGATTTTAATATTTCAAGGTGGTATGGGACACTTTGGAATGTTTAAGGATTATTTCTTCAATAAATTTTCAATGGTATCATTTAAATGTATCTTATCTATATCAACATACTTGTTGAATATTTTACTTTATTGAGTTTTATCTCTTATGATATCATCTACTATATTTAATTTAATTTTTTGTGATTAGTTTGACTGTGGATGTTCTATCTTAAAACCATTCACCAATTTACTTTGAATGGTTAGTGTTTATGATTATTGTTCCGGAAAGTTATTTACATTTCATATGTTAGTTTCAATATGAATGTATATGTTATTTATGTTTATCCCCATTCATATGAGGAATGAATTTGACTTAGTAAGTGTCGGTTGGGGCCTACTATAGCCCCTCGGTGCATCGGTAGGTCTCATGAGACAAACTATGATCTTGGCACGAGGCCTTGAAAAATTGAATATTTATAGTTTTAGCCGAGGCCTTAACCATTTTTAGATGTCTTGGCTGAGGCCTTGATGGTATATTTTATAATGTTTTACATACGAATTTTCCTCATTATAAAGCTAGTAATTGAAATTTCATGTTGTTATTCAACTAAAGAATACTCATGGTTATGTTTTATTATGGAATTATTTACTCAGCTAATAATCCTTTCTTAATGTGTTCAAGTTTATTATTTGTAGAGGAATGTGTTTTCAATTATTCACCATGCCTATTTTTTAGGTTTATGATATCTTTTGTTGTATTTCTTACCATTACTGAGTGTTTGAGCTCACCCCTTTCTTATGTTTTATTTTCTCAGGACATGAAAAAGTTTTTTTATGATTGACCAACTAGGATAATCTTGGAGTGATGGATGTTCCCAAAAAAAATTATACGTAGTATTTCTTTTCATGATGTAACATTGAAACTATGTATGTATCTGGTTTTACAAAACTACTAAACTACTCAGTCCTTCTAGATTTGATTCCTTGTAATCATGATAATGTATTAAAATAATTCACTGGCTCTGGGATTCTTAGGATGGGTCATTACATATTAACTCTTAACAAATGTAACTAGATGAATTTGGGTATTTAAAAACATAGTTTGATGAATTTATTTCCAAAGGATGCATTTGACCTAGTGTATTGCCTTAGGAACCACTAGTGATTTTTTCCAAGAAGTTTGATAAAACTCTTCACTTATGTGTTGATTATGAAAATATGAATTGCGTTATGATCAAGAAAAAGTATCCATTGCCCCAAATTGATGATTATTTTGATCATATGAAAGGGGTGAAGTGATTATATAAGATTGACCTTCTCTCTAGTTATCACTAGCTTAGGATCGAGGATTCTAATATCCCTAAGACCAATTTTAAGATCAGGTACATCCACTATGAGTATCTTATTATGTCATTTGGTATAAAAAATTCCCCTACTGTGTTTATGATTTTGAATAATAGGATTTTCTACTAGTACCAAGATTCTTTCATGGGGTTATTCATAGATGGAATCTTGATTTACTCTAAAACCAAGGAATATCATGTGTTTCATTTTATAGAAATTTGATACATCGTCAGAAATCACCAACTTTATGCCAAGATATAAATATTCCATTTCTATATTTAGGAGTTTAAGTTATTGGGGAACATGGTATTGAAACATGGTATCTCAATTGATCCTAAAAAGTTTAAATCTATCATATATTGGGAAGAACTGTGGAAGTTCTTTGAGATTCAGGGATTTTTAGGTTTAGCAAGGTATTACCATCGGTTCAAAAAATATTTCTCAAAGTTGAATTCACTATTGACCTCACTCACTTAGAAGGTAATGAAGTTAATTTGGATGTGAAATTTTAGACTTAATTTTATGAGTTAATGTTTCATTTGATTTTAGCTCTGTTGTTCACTCATCTAGAGGTTGGGTAGGTCTATATGGTCTTTTGTTATGCATTAGGTTTAGGTTTGGGCTATGTTCTTATGAATAGTGATCATGTGGTGGATTATGGTTCCCATCATCTTCAGATACATGAGAAGATATATCCCATATATGATCTCTAACTCATGGATATTATTCACACTCTTAAGTGTTAGTAGAATTAACTTTTCATGGAGAGGTTATCCATTTATTCTAATCACAAAATTTGAGTTATGTATTCTCAAAAAAAGATTTGAATATTCATTAGAAGTGATTGATGGAGTGCCTTAAATCATTTAACATGGATTTTTCTACACCCCTAGTATGATAAATGTTGGTGGTGGTGCTCTGGGTAGGAAAATTCTATCTAGGTCTATTAAATAATCATCTGAGGAGTGGGATCTCATGGATCATTTTTCTCATTTGTATTTGGGAGTCCTATAGGATGAAACTGAGGTTGGGTTAGAAAGTGTTCACTTTAAATCCACTCTTCTTGAGATGATCTTCTTGGAAAAATATATTGATGATGAGTTTTTAAGTATTATTTATTCTTTATATGGTGGGGAGACCATCATAAAATGGTCTTTATATTCAGAGGGTATCCTTTACTTCTGGAACTACTTTGATATTTTTTCACCTGTAAGAAAGGTTGTGATGAGATATTGTCATCCTTTCTATTGGGTGGAATACTCAGGCACAATGAATATTTTTTATGATATTATCCATTTTTTCTAACGGTTATGTATTAAATTATACATTTATAATTTTTTTCTAACTATTATACTTTTTAGCAGATTAAGATTGAGCATCAAAATCCATCTGGCCATCTTTAACCACTTCCTATGCCAACTTGGAATTGGAATGAGGTATTGATAGACTTTTTTTTGGGTTTCCATGTACTATTATAAAGAATAATTTTATTTAGGTGATGATAGATCAGTTGACCAAATCAACTCACTTTATTCCCATTTGAGATACCACCAAAGTTGATGACTTGAGAAATATGTATGTGCAAGAGATCATCAGATTGCATAGAGTTACATATTTCATCATTTATAATAAGGATACCTAGATCACAACTCATTTTTAAAGAGTATTCTAGGAGGTAATTGTATCCCAGGTAAAGTTGAGCATAGAATACTATCCTCATAAAGATGTTTAGATAGAACAGGCTATATATATTTTGAAAGACATGCTTCATGCTTATGTCCTTGACTTTGTAGGAGCTTGGGGTTTCCATTTGGTGTTGGTTGAGTTTTGTTAATATAATATTTTCTATTCATACATTAAAATTAAAGCCTTTGAGGACTTTTATGGTCAACCTTATAAATATATTCTCTTTTGGTTGGAGGTTGGTGAAGCTTCCCTTGTGGGACCTAGTTTGGTTTAGGATATGACAGTTAAAACCTATATGATTTTTTAGAGAATAGTAATGGAATAGATCTATTATAAGTCTTATGTGGATCATCTTCTATGAACATTGGAGTTATCAATAGGTGAACATGTGTTTTTAAGATTCACACCTCAGTTGGGTTATCGATGGCTTGGAAAATAGGGTAAGTTTTCACCTAGATGTGTGGGAATGTTTGAGGCTATTGAACACATTGGGAAGGTGGAATGTTTTTTGTATTTTTCACTAAAAATGAAATTTATCCATGATGTGTTTCACATTTCAAAGATTAATAAGTTTATTTTAGGATTGTATTGTATTTTTATTTTGGAGGACCTTGACGTGGAACCTGATATGACTGTAACTGAGCATCCATTATAGATTATTGATTCTCAGAAGAATGTTATTCATGGAAATTTCATACCTATGGTTCAATTTCAATGGAAATATAGTTACAATTATTAAGAGATGTGGGAGAATGATAGATTAATGAGAGATTAGTATCCTCACATCTTTTCTATAGATTCTTTTTAATAGGATTTTTGGGGGAAGAAAGAATTTATAGTGGGGATAATTGTAACATCCAGACAATTTATTTCAATAACAATCCATTTTTTTAATTTTTATTCCACATGTTAAGAGGTGATATCTAGTTTTTTTATGATTCTTGGTTATTACCACTTGTTTGATTCTTTTTAGGGGTCAAGGGTGAGTTTTGATTATTGTTTGAGAGGTTAGGGGTTGTTATTAAAGTTACTCAAGAGTTTAAATTTAGAGTGGATGGGAGCCTATAGACAAAATGGATACATGAGGTCCACCAGCTTTCTAGTGAGGTCCGCTGACCAGTCATTAGATAGTTGGTTCTAGTTATTCTCTATAGTAATTCCATCGACCTTCTAGTGGGATTTATAGTGGTGAAATAATTTTTCTTGCAAGAATTTGTTGGCCAGTGAGATCCCACCGACCAACTGATGGTTCTCCCATGCACCCAAGTAATCTATTTGAAACCACCAGTTTTCTAGTAGATCTAATAACTATTAATGAATTCCAATGTGAGTGATAATGGTAAGGGAAGAAGCATATTTATTTTCTCTTAATCTCTCATTTTATCTCTCAAATCACCTCTCTTGAACCAAATTTGATCTCCTTGACTTTGGGACTCTCTAGTGGTTTTTTGACCCTTCCCACCTTGTTTCCTCAGGGATCAAAGTGAGGGTTGATGTGTTAATTCTATTCTAGTAAGTTTGACCTCAATTTGATTTTCAATTATTATTTCCTCTTATCTTTTCTTCTTTGAGATTAGTGGATCCTCATGTCATTGATAGATCCAAATCTTGATTCAATGGTTTATGGTTCTAGGGTTCTTCCTTGATAGGTTATATCCCTTTGACTCTATGTTTAAGGATCCCATGTTAGGTTTTGTTTGATACCATGAATTGAGGTAGGAATTTTCATAAGTAAATTCATATCATTTGAAACTATTTTTACTTGATTAATTTGAAATGGTTTTCTAATTGACTTCCAAAATTTTACTTGAGTATTTTAATAAATTATTTTTAAATGGCATGGTGTGTGTGATAAAATATATTTAACAAAGGATTTTAAAATAAAGTGTTGATTTCTAGAAAATGATTTTGAATTGAAATGAATTATTTGAAGCCTGATTTTGATGATGAATTTTGATAATATATGGCATGAAATGTTTTATGATTTGAAATGAAATGAATTTTATTTTGATGAAAATCATTTAATGTTGGTTTTCGAAATGAAATGAAATGTTTTGAAACTTTAACTTGGGGAAAATTGAAATGATTGATGAAAATTACTTTAGTTTGATTAAAATGAATGATAGCCCCAAGTATGATTTATTTCCTTGAATAAAATGGGATGATTGGTGGTTAGGTGGGAATAACACATCTAGGAATGTATTATCTCTACCTAGAAATGTATTAATGATTAAAATATTGACTAAACATGTTGAAGGAAGGGAGTTCATTCTTTGGGGTGTTCTCATATTACCCCTAGTCTTGGGATATAGGGAAGTGTGTACAACTATATCCATATTTCACTGGTATGTGTGAGAATCTCTACACTAATCTATCCCCAGGACACTTAAACATGGTGCTATGATTATAATGATTTATACATGCCAATGTTTAATAGAAATGGTTATTCATGCATGTTTTGATATAATTGAGTATCCATGCCTATTTTGAAAGAGATTCTTGTATTTTCCCATTTTTTAAGGAAATTAAATTTAGTAAATATTTTATATTATCAATTGAAATGTTTTGAAATGATTTTTTTGATATAAACTATGAAAATATTTAAATTATATATTTCACTTAAAATTAATCCTATTTTCTTTATCTGATATAGATTTATTATGTAATACTTGGTGAGATCCTTATTGGATTTGTTTCTTACACTCTACTTTTTCCTTTGGAAATTTGTAAAATTTCTTATGTTGTGTCTAGGAAAAGGTAAATAACTACTCTAAGGTGGTGGGTTTTATTGATAGTGGGACCTTGGGTGTTGGTGGTGACTTGTGGAACATGTGATCCACCTATTTCAAGGATATCTTATGATGATGTATTTATTGTTTATGTGATGAGTTGGGTTGATGATCTATTTTTGGGGATTTTTTTCTACCTTGTGGAGTTTAACTCTTGATGACTGTTTTGAGATACCAGCTGTTTATTGTTTATTATCACTTACTTAGTATTTATTGAATAATATTATGGAGAAATAACTTCCTATTGATTATTCTTAATGCCCAATATATGGTCACTATCTCATGGGGATCGAGAACACCCTTCAGGCTCTATCAAAACTGATTCAGGGTTCTGGTTTATAGAGTTACCTAGGTTGTTTCACGACATCAGGATATTGGATTACTGATTAGAACTTCCTCCATGATATTAAGGTGTGATAATGTGTTCCATGTGTCTTTGAAATGGATGTATGAGTCTGATCTTATGCATGTGATTAACAGTGAGGATGTTGAGTTTTATCCTGATGCATAATTCAAGGAACATTTGATTCAAGTCGTAGAATAGAGTGATAAGGTGCTATGAAGGAATATAATGACTATTTTTGGGTTTTTTGGAAGTAAGAACTTATCCAGGAAAAGAATTATGATTGAGAATTAGTTATTTGGGATTAGAAACCTAAGTTGTTTGGGAAAGACCTCTAGAGATACTTCTCAAGGAAAATAATTCATTAGAGGGGAATATTTGTAACTTCAAATTTCAAGGTATGTTAAGCTTTAGTTTTGATATAACTTGGTTTTATTTTTTTAACTTTTGAGATGTGTTATAGGTGTTTAAGGACCAAGAATAAGAATATTAGGAATGTGTGGGAACCAACTAGTAGATTTGGAGCTGTTGGAATTACCCAGCTAATCGACGGAGGTGAACATAGCCATGTAACTAGTTGGGTGCCACCAAATAGTAGGTATAGTGCTACTGGATAGCTGGTGGTAATAGAAGTAACTCTAGGCTCTACATCGAGCCACTATATAGCCAGTGGGCTCTATGTAAATTTTTCATCATGGGACACCCCTTATTCTCCCACTGAAACCAATATTTTATATCTACCTTTCCTTGCTCAATCCTCATTTTTTCAGAACGAATAGAGGGATCCTCTAAGGAAAATTTGGCCCCCTATCCTCATCTCTTCACCGTTTGAAGATCTGATCGATCTGGTGGATTCCATATAGTATGTCTAAGTCGATCTATCTTAAAAATACTCTTTCTATTGGGATGAATCATAGATCTGGGCTCTTATATATATATATTTGTATTCCCACAAATCTAATGGATAATTCTTGGATTATTAAAGGATCAGAGCACGAATCTATTTAGGATCACTTTCTCTATCTTGATCATATCTGAATCCATTAGTGAAGGTGATTATCATTGGGTAAATCCAACCAAATTCTATCCATCCATCCAACATAAAACTTTTATTATGCAATACATACAATAAATACCTACAAGAAAGACCAAAGAAAGAATCATTAAGGGGTGGGATATAGTAGTGAATACCGAGGGCATCTTCTATAATCAGATTAACCCCCTTGGCCTTGAAAGGATGAGTATTTTAAAAGTTATTTAAAACTGGTCTTGCCATGGAGTCCATATAATCCGCAACCCTATTCCCCTCCCTCCACATGTGGGTCACCTGTATATTGTTGTTGGGGAAGTTTTTTCACTTTCTAACTGTATAGGATATGGTCCAAGGGATGTCATGTTTTCCATGCAGGGCCTCGTGAAGGATCAAAGAATCTGTCTCCACTTGGGTAATCTCCAGGTTCTTCCGGTAGTAGAGGGATAACCCTTTCAACATAGCTCTTGCCTCCTCCTGAAGGGGGCCACCAATACCATATGTCTCAGAAAAGGCCAGAATTATAGTCTCCTACAAGTCTCTGATGAGGCATTTCTTGATATTATATGCTTATTACTTTCAATATTATAGATTATGTTTGGATACATGTATGGTTTCTATGTGGCTTGTTTCAAGTAACCTTGTTGAACTAACTCTACTAGTAGGCACCTTAAAGGGGTAGTGTCACCATTATGGTTAGAATGTTTTTATTTCACCTTCATAGATGATGGTAATTAATGCGTCTTTCCTTAAAGATGGATATTAGGTCAAGATATGTGAACACAACTTTCCCGAGAGCTAGATATTGGTTCAACATGCAATAGTGTGGCTTTCCCCAAATCCATGAATTGGGTTGAATGTAGACACTGTAGATTTACCTTAAAAATTGGTGTAGACTTATTCTTTAAAGGTATAATGAGGATATATGAAATTTGGATAAATCTATAAAGTTGATGTGTGGATCACATGGAATGATCTATGTTATACAATGATTACTTTTTCTCTTCCTTCCAACTTAGTGCTAAATCAGGTAGATCTGGAGTTTATAGAAGCTTAGTTAGCACAAAATGACTTGATACTTGATTTATTATTTAAAAATTTACTTTATTTATATTCTATACACTTTTATATACTATTTCAATTATGTTAAGGATTCATCATTGGTTTATTATTGGGTTTATAAACACACCTTGTATGGGAATTTCAGTATGCAGGCAGACTTTATGGTCGGGGATCTGGTAAAGGGAAAGTCCCCTATATCGAGGAGTAGAGAAGGTGATCTTGTGTGATGGAGGTGATTACAAAATGGACTCTATATTATTAGCATTGTGATTCATTTATTTTTCTTGTCTTCACACACTATATTGATCACCACATTGGGGATCCCTTGGTTTATCATGTATGACATGTATGCCATTTGTTACAGCATGGATATTATTGTCAACATCCATTTGTAATTTTGGGTTGTTTATCTATATTATTATGTCGGTTTGATGTGTGAATTTTAATACCTAGTTCATAGTATCCCCATAACACCATTTAGTCCCTCTCTACTAGTCAGAAACCTCTTATATATGGGGAGCCACACATGAGGTCATGTGGCACTCTGGCTTAGAACAGAAGATTCAGGTCCGGCCATTTATGGTGTCATCTACTTTGATGAAATAATTTATCAAATAAAAGTTTTACAGTGGTATGAATAAGTCCCATACTTTCCAATATATCTTTCTCATCCATGTCCATATTTTCCTTCCCACCAATGTTTTCCTCTCTTTTTGGGAACTCAAATATGGATTAATTCATGTGATCCTCTTACTTCTCGTCACTAATTTTCAAATGGAAATTTTTATTTCCTTATTTATGATGTGGGTTTTCAATAATGGTGTTTTAAAATATTAAAGGGTTCTATGTATCATGGATATATTTATTATTTTCTACCCCATGTTTTCTTTATAAAACCTTTAAGTCTTGTTAAACACTCTCTTATTAGATATTTCTTAAAAATTAATGTTTTAAAATATCTCATAATTTTTATTTCCAAACTTTTTAAAATGAATTTTTAAAATTAACCATTGAATTTTTCACTTATACTTTATTTATAAAATAAGAAAAGAAAATTATTTTTAAATCCTTTTCATAATAGTGGATCTCCAATCATTTTGAATCTTTTTTCCCATGTTTCATGGTTTTATAAACTAAATTATTTTACTATTATTCTATTAATTTTATTTAAAAGTGTTTTCATGTAAAAAGGGTCATTTTAATCTTGATTTTAAAATTAAAATTATATTATTCTTTAAAAATTATTCTTTATCCACTCATTGATTATTTACATATGTTTTCAAAAATGAAAAATATTAATTCTCTATAAGAGAAATAATCCATCACTACCTTTTTCTTTCTTAATAATCTTTTATGTATAACCATAATTTCTCTTCAAATGAATTTCCTCTATGAATACCCTATTTTTAATTCCATTGATTGAAGGGTGTTCACCTAGATTTCATTCATAGATTTATTGTAGAAATTATTGACTTAATCGTATACCCTTTATCTATACAGTGTAAATACTATATGCACTATTATCATGATTGAATGGTGTTTACCTAGAAAGTTACTGAATATCATTCGATACTTGTTTATTTTCCATGGTTACATCATGTTATGAATATTGGTGTAATTATGAATGTTTTTATTGTATGATTCCATTTGAAAGGGATGTGAAACCAATTTTCTTTCCATGTTTTTTTATGATGAATGATTGATTTCTAATGGCACACATATGTAGCCATGGGTATAATGATTTTGTTCACATTTTAGGCATGTACATAATGAGTTTTTTCACATAGGTGTTGTAATAATGTGTTCACTCATAATATTTTCCTATTCTTATGGATTTTTCATATCCCCAAGTTGTTTTTCATGTTGTGCCACCTTTATAATTTTTCATTATTTTTATTCTATGCTACCTTACTTTTTTTTACTCTTTTATAATATATTCTTCACTTTTATGTTATTTCATTCCTTATGTAATGATTTATAATATATGATTTATTGGGTATACCTTTATTATTTATATTGATTATACACATATTATCATCTTATTCTCACTTGTTATCTTTGATTTTTATCACTTATGTTTGCCCTTATTGGGAATCTGAGCTCACCCTTTTGTTATGTTTCCATTTCCCCAGGATATGAAGAAAAGTAATACATATAATGTGTATAGAAGAATATATTGTATAGAAAATTTATTGGAGATATTGAAGAATTTTTATAGAATAATAATTTTCTTATATAGTGGGAAAATGTACATTTGATGAAAAATACATGAGTTTTATTATTTAATGTTTTTTATAATTCTATAAAACTTTAAATATAATATATTATGGGAATGTATTGTAATGAAATATTTTATATAATACATTTAATTGAGATGCTCATATTCATGGTCCATAATAAATGGTATTAGAGTAGGGTTTGGATAAATTTAGAGGTTATGGTGTTTTTTTAGGATAATTTAAGGGTTGATAAATTAAGTTTGATTATAATTTCAAAGGTATATATAACCCTTTGGGTTATTTGATGTAATATATATTGTTTTAGTGATTAGGATAAGAAACTTTTAGTGAAAATCATAAGGATAAGTCTAAGTATAGGATAACATCCCAGAGTTTTAGTAAAGTATAGATTTTGCAGTTCTCCTATAAATTGAATTCCTATCTAGATACTGGAATGTTGGTGTGTTTGTAGCATAGATTCTCTCAGGGGTAATCACTATGAAAATGGATGGTTGAGTATCAACTCAATATTCACTCTAGTACATGATGAGTGGACCGGAAACTTCACACCTAGCTAGACACTCCCAAGGGATATTAAATGGTTAATTCACATTCTATTTAACGAACCATTATAAAGCATTTGAGTATGATGTTAACCATTTAGTTTAGAGAACATAATATAAAAATGACAATGGATAACCAAGGATTGAAAAAATAGAGTCATAGGTTAAACTAAAAGTATCATATGTTAAAAATTAAGGTGACATAGGGGAATACAACCTCATATTGGTGTTTTAATATTCATATTTGGGATATTACAATAACCATTTTCGTTTTAGAATTTTTTGAAATAGGATAATGAAAATAAAACTAATAAAGCATGTATCTAGAAACCACTATGCCTAATAAGAGAATAAGGGAGCATACTTAAATGGTCGAGAATCTTATTATATGCTTGTTATGATGAAAATGATAGTTTTCTAGCCTTACCTAAGGTGGTGAGGTTGATATCTTAATAGAAATTAAATCTTCATACTCTTAGATATTTTCATTAGTGTGTGATATTTATCATTGATATTCTGGTGCATTCTAAAAATTTTATGAGGATTATGTGAAATATCTAAGGATTTTTGTAACACCCCAAGATTTCATAGTGTGTTAGTTCTTCAAAATAATTCAATAACTTTCACTACATGCAACACCAAGTTCAAGCACACCATGACTTACCAAACAAGCCGTTCAAAAGAGGTTATGAATAGTATTAGATAAATTTTAATGTTTATATAATCCTTATAATTTTAGAATCCATATTATGAGTTTCTTAGATATAATGCAAGAACAAATTCATTTTCAGTATTATCAAATTTAATAGTGAACCCTTTTTAAATACAATATTTTAAACTTTTTGACTAAATGGGGACATCAAAAATTTAAAATGAAACATCCCAAGCTTCCACGGTACACTTTCTTTGAATAATACAGTAGCGTGTGTTGTACGCAACCTTGAGTTTTAACACACACCACAACCAATCAAACTAGCCGTTATGAATAGTAATACCTACTTTTTGAAATTATATATATTTTATATTTTAAAATGGACTTCATTTTTGGTTTCGGAATATCGAATTTAGCCTAAGGTGAAATTTTGGTACATTTCGGATAACTTTCATATTTTGATGAATAGTGAAAATTACTAAATTTTAATTAAAAACAACTTTTTTAATCAAAATAATTAATAGTGATAAATTATGAATTTGAGTGGTTTTAAAGTATATTTAGAATATATTTTTACAATTTAATATAATGTTGGTCATTAGACAAAATTTTACAATTAAACCGAACATAAACAAGTGTCAATCTTTTGATAGTTATTATCTCTTAAAAACACGCTTTTTGTTTTGACAGCGGGAATTAATTTTAAATTAATTTCTGCCACTTCTGTGTTTTGAATTTAGAAAAATGGATTCCATATTTGGAATCAGGATGTTCAAATTGTGTCAATAGGTAACTTTTATTTTTAGACATTTTGAATAATTACTGCGGTAAATATTTTATTTACCATGGTTAAAGGGTAAATCCGGTAAATAAGGGTTAAAAATAATATTATAATAATACAAAATTACCCTAAAACGTGTCCTAACCTTATTGGTGGACACATACCCGACCATGGGCATCCTTGGGTCAATTTGGGGACCCCTTGGAGCCACTTGTATGTGGTAGGGACACATTATATTAATAAAGTTAAAATAAAAAAATGGCATAAGCTTACATCTTTTATAAGAACAATTTTTACATAGGGTTATACATGTTGGATTTTCGATTATAAATATTCATTAGAAAGCTAAAAAGATTTACTACATAATGATGTTTTATTTATAATTTTTAGACATTAAATAATTTATTTTATTTATGACACAATGATGATGCAGTAATTACTAAAATAGAAAAAAATTAACATAATTGATATTATAAATACCCAAATAAATATAATATGAAACTTTTAATGAATTAAACTAATTTTCTAGGATAATATGATATATTAGTATTGATTTAATTGACTTTGTTAGAAGTAATCAATCTGTTATGAGTTTCACAAAAATCAACTATTGAATAGTGTCAAAATTGACATAAAAGAGTTCTTAAAACAAATATTATATTATTAATTGATATTAAATTCCTAAAAATCTAAGGTTCGGCCAAGAGACTTATATTATGATAGGTTAATCATTAATGGACCACTTGGGGGTCGCTTGGATGTATATAGTAAGTTTATTAACCATATTATATAAAAATACAAAGAGACATTGTAAAAGTGAAACTAATTAACTTAGAGTTAATACTTAAAGATAAGGTTAATATAAGTACCCAAACCTGTCTAAATTCTATTGGTTGAGTGGTTTTCGACCTATCCCCACCTTAACCTTTGAATAGTCAACTTTGGAGCCATTAGAAACCGAATATGAATTTATTATAAATTAATATTTCTAGCTTTTCCAAAGGTGCCCCTCACCCCTCTTATAAAAGGGCACTCCTCCTTCTCTTTTCCTCACACCTCTCAAGCCACTTGGCTCGTCCAAACTCTGCCCAACTAAGCTCCCCACATCCCTCTCCTCCTCCTTGAAGCTTCCCCTTAGGCAGAAAGCATTTCAAGAAGTCCTTTGGTTCCAACCAAAGTGAGTTACCTAAATTAAAGGTAACAATTTCTCTTAAAGTATTTTCATTTATTTTGCTTCTCCAACCCCCAAAATCTTTTTATTTCCTTTCTTTTGTAACAACACCAGTATCCTAAATATACTAGGATGTTGTTATAAGAAGGATTCAAACTACACATACACACAACTCCATCTAATGGATGATGAACATAATGTTTCTGTGGATGGAAAACTAACGCCTCACGAAACGATGATTGTTCAAATACATCTTACCACCTCTCATGGTGGCCATTATGATGGCACTGTAATTAAATATGATATTAATGATATATATTTTATATATATGCTTCTGTAATTCCATTTTATTTCATTCCATTATTCGTTTCATGTTGTATATACATACGATAATTTCATTTGAGGAAGTGCGGACTACCGCCCCCTTAAAATGATATGACTCGTTCATACCACACATGGAACGTATAAAGGATGGTGTTAATGAACTTAAGTAACATATATAAAATATTATATTATACTGGAATAGTAATATACCTATGTATCATTTGGATTTGATTCTTTTAAAATAAAAATTAAATGGAAGTAGCGTTCGTGCGTACGTACGGACTACCGTCTCCACGAACGCGATAAGATTCGTTCTCCATCATATCCATTCAAGTATTATTCTCATTTTAGGGTTAAAAATAATGTTAATATCATTCTGATTATGAATAAGATATAATATATCCATTACAAACATGTCTTACGTAACCAAACATTTAAGAAGAACGAATCGATTATCACCGAAACAACGATAATACTAAGATATTATTAATAAAGCAATGTTAAAAGATCATATATGATATCATATTAATGTATATGATTCTTGTACAATTTAATAACAATTATTTCACCATTATACAGGAGGTTAACCTACCCCAACCAAGAAAAAGTTCAAGGTAAGGGTTATTTCACAATCTCTTCATTATCCGAGGTTGTTTATATGTAATAATCTACTGGGATCTCTTTATCATCCACATCCATGTTTCTTAAAAATGTATTTCAAAACATTTTTACTATTTACAAGAATATGGGTTAAAGTCATTTATACCTTTTTTTGACTTTTTATAAGAGGTTTATAAAGGAATCTTTCCGTCGTTTTCAAAACAAGGTCCTTTTTAACCTTTTCGACCGAATTGAGGTAAGAATGTTTTTTTAACTTATACGGCGGGTGCGGTTATTTTACGCCGTTATAAAATCTTCAAAGCTTTCCTTACAAGCTTATAAGAATATTTTCAAAGAAAATGTTTTATTTTATATGGATCTTAAATGATTTCAAAATAAAAGGAGATATTTCTTTAAAAAGAATTTTGATTTCATCTATGTCAACATCCTTTGATGGATTTTAAGATTATTTGAAGTTGATTTATTATGATACAAAACTTCTATATTGTATTGAAGGTTTTGTGATATGTTTGACTGTGGATGTGCTATTTTTATACCATTAATAGTTTATTGTGAAAGTATTGACATTTCGTATGCTAGTTTTAATACGAATGTTTATGTTATGTTTAAACCTTTTCATATGGGAATGCATTGGACTTAATAAGTGACGGGTGGAGCCCGCTATAGCTCCTCGATGCATCGGTAGGTCTCATGAGACAAACTAGTGTCTTGGCAGAAGGCCTTGACAAAATCTTATTTGTAGTCTTGGCACGAGGCCTTGGCTATGTGGTTATGATAGTCTGGCATTATGCATTCCAACATTATGAAAGTGGTTATTGATTTTTGCATGTGATTATTCGATTAGTAGAATATCCATGTGAATAAGTAAATGGCATTATTTAATTTTATTTATGCCATACCATGTTGAAAGTTCATGTTTAAAAGGATTTTGTTTTATTTATACATTGCCTTAAATGTTTATTCTTATTGATGAAAGTTTCCTCTATATTGTTATCCTTACTGGGCATTTGAGCTCACCCCTTTTCTATGTTTTATTTTTCCCAGGAAGTGAAGATGTAAGTTATGAATGACCTGCAGGGATATTATGAGGGGATTATAGTGTGGACTGTGGAAACATTATGTTGTTGTAGTAGTTGTTCATTTTATGATGTAATGTAAAACTTATGAATATATCTAGTGTTTCCAAGGCTACTAAACCAATCGGTCTTTCGAGATTTGATCTTTCTTGTGATCATGCCAATGTTACGAAGTAATGCACCGACTCTGGGTAGCTGGGGTCGGGGCGTTACAGTTGGTATCAGAGGAAGTTTAGTACAAACCTTGGAAGCTAGATTTAGATAAACTCTGATTAGAGCACGTAGACCTAAGATGAACTTTGAGGATTAGTATAGAAGAACTTCCTAGAATTTTGGTATTGTAGAGATTTTGTGAGTTTTCCGAGCAATACATCCCTGTCTGGATACGAGCAGGTAGAGGCGGCTCTGGCACAGATGTACCTAGGGGTAAAACCCGAAAACACCGCTTTGAGCTAGACTCGAACGGGAACTGGTGCACGACAACGGGCCTTGCTGCACTCTTGGTTACGACACTCCCGGGGGATATGCTTAAGATAACTCTCATTTTCTTTACAAATCATTATGAAGGGTTTATGTGTATATACATCCTCAAAGGAGACATTCTTATGATTATGGATTATATCCATAAATAGTTCAATTTATGTTAAGTGTTTTATAAGTATGGGATTATGTATTTTGATTCATAAACTGATCTAGTTTATGCCATTGTTTAGAAATGGCGCCCAGTAGAAGGAATGAGAACTCCAGAAATGCACATGATACAAAGAGAAGGAAGGATCATATCTTTCATGGTATTAAGCTAGAATTTATAAGAGAAATAGTATCCCATGTATTATCATCATATGAAGAAATAATATCATGTATTGATAAGATAAGTAAAGATATTACTAAGTCCTATGGCTTTGAAGGGAAGCAAGAGAAGAAAAGGATAGAAGAGAGAAAGATGGATAAAGGGAAGAGGGAAAAGAAGAATTTTCCCATATGTGGTAACTGTGGAAAGAAACACCCTGGAACTTGCCTGAAAGGAATGGGAGTTTGTTATAAGTGTGGATAAAAAGGGCACAAAGTACATGACTGCAAGGGTAAGAAAATGGTTTCAAATGTACAATGCTTCATTTGCAAGGAGTTTGGACACTACGCGAACCTATGTCCCAGTCATCAGACTATGACGCAAATGATGATATTGGATAATAATCAAGTTATGATACTACCACAGATGAAGAGGAATGATTAGAGTTCTTATGTTGATTATGTCAATTGAGTGTTGTATCAACAATGTACTTGTTATAATAATTATGGAGTATATAAGGATTGTACTGCAGTACTATTTCATTAAGGACTTGAGATTGTGTGGAACAAAGAAAAGTGACTCATTAGCAGGATAGATTTTTGGAAAATATATGGTTGAGAGAATGATAAACCATAATATAGTTCTGATACCGAGGTAGTGATTTTCGAATAATACATGATTATTTTGGAAAAAAATATATTGGATATTCTTGACTACCTTGGAAATGATTAATGATTTGTATATTCCATCATTTTTGGGGTTTAAAACATTTTTGGATTGATGAAGTATATCCAGTATTCTATATGGAATAAGGGAGCATGAATGTAATCAATAAGGAATATGGTAATACATGATGAAGGTATTCATATGCTATTACGGGGTAAAAAGGATCTATATTATGTTTACCTTCCTTATAAATGTTAGACTGTGAGTTTGGACAGAAGTATTTTGGATAGTTCTAGTTTGGATTATTTTGGATTGCCATAAAAGGACAACCCGGAGGTCGGGCGGCAACCCGTCGCGTCCGGTAAGGCTGCGAGACTTGAACCCGCAACCGAAGGGCGACAAGGGTGTATCACCTACCACTGGACCATGAGATGTCCTGGATTAAATAATGTAGTTTTTATTAAAAGATCATGTAGATGAATTATAAATTCGTTTATTTTGGAACCCTATACGAATAGTGTAAATAGAATTTTTTTACATTCTATTATCTTTTAGAGTGAAAGATGAGTTTGTGGTAGAAATTTATTAATGGATAAAACTCTAATTATAAAGTAAGTATATCTCCTTATGATCTTAGCCAATCTCATAAATAAATTCCTCAATATTAAGAAAAGCAACTTTGAACAAAAATGTTTTCCTAGATGGTACCTTAAATCATCACTAATTTATGGCTTTGGGATTGTTGGCCTTTTTATAGCCATGTTATCTACCACTCTCCATCAGATAATTGATGGTTATATTTTTCTTCCATATCCATATTTTCCTACATGGAACCCTAGTATGTGTTATTTTCGGTAATCTTCATACTTTCGACTCTTTATTTTAAATAGAGGCCTCATTAATTCATTTTTCGATGTGGGATTTCAACTAGGATATTTTGAAACGTCAAAAATGTATTATCCTAATACCCTATGTTTTGTTGAACCGATGGTATTTCAATTCATCATAGATTGATGAATTTAAGGAACTCAATTTTATACTTGTTTGTGATTGATGACCTCAATCACTCCCTATAAATATTTATGTTTTTCCTCCAATTATATGTCTCAAATTGCCACCAATGTTCTCCTAATCGAGATCATAATTTGGTGGTGACCATTTCATTTCTCTTTTCCTCATATTAAGACTAAATTTTAGTAAACCAATTTCCGATGTGGGGTTTCCCACAAATATATTATCTATTTTCAACCTTTTATTTTCGAAGAATAATTTCAAATTGCGAGGACGCAATTTATTGAAGGAGGGGAGAATGTAACACCCCAAGATTTCATAGTGTGTTAGTTCTTCAAAATAATTCTATAACTTTCACTACATGCAACACCAAGTTCAAGCACACCATGACTTACCAAACAAGCCGTTCAAAAGAGGTTATGAATAGTATTAGATAAATTTTAATGTTTATATAATCCTTATAATTTTAGAATCCATATTATGAGTTTCTTAGATATAATGCAAGAACAAATTCATTTTCAGTATTATCAAATTTAATAGTGAACCCTTTTTAAATACAATATTTTAAACTTTTTGACTAAATGGGGACATCAAAAATTTAAAATGAAACATCCCAAGCTTCCACGGTACACTTTCTTTGAATAATACAGTAGCGTGTGTTGTACGCAACCTTGAGTTTTAACACACACCACAACCAATCAAACTAGCCGTTATGAATAGTAATACCTACTTTTTGAAATTATATATATTTTATATTTTAAAATGGACTTCATTTTTGGTTTCGGAATATCGAATTTAGCCTAAGGTGAAATTTTGGTACATTTCGGATAACTTTCATATTTTGATGAATAGTGAAAATTACTAAATTTTAATTAAAAACAACTTTTTTAATCAAAATAATTAATAGTGATAAATTATGAATTTGAGTGGTTTTAAAGTATATTTAGAATATATTTTTACAATTTAATATAATTTTGGTCATTAGACAAAATTTTACAATTAAACCGAACATAAACAAGTGTCAATCTTTTGATAGTTATTATCTCTTAAAAACACGCTTTTTGTTTTGACAGCGGGAATTAATTTTAAATTAATTTCTTCCACTTCTGTGTTTTGAATTTAGAAAAATGGATTCCATATTTGGAATCAGGATGTTCAAATTGTGTCAATAGGTAACTTTTAATTTTAGACATTTTGAATAATTACTGCGGTAAATATTTTATTTACCATGGTTAAAGGGTAAATCCGGTAAATAAGGGTTAAAAATAATATTATAATAATACAAAATTACCCTAAAACGTGTCCTAACCTTATTGGTGGACACATACCCGACCATGGGCATCCTTGGGTCAATTTGGGGACCCCTTGGAGCCACTTGTATGTGGTAGGGACACATTATATTAATAAAGTTAAAATAAAAAAAAATGGCATAAGCTTACATCTTTTATAAGAACAATTTTTACATAGGGTTATACATGTTTGATTTTCGATTATAAATATTCATTAGAAAGCTAAAACGATTTCCTACATAATGATGTTTTATTTATAATTTTTAGACATTAAATAATTTATTTTATTTATGACACAATGATGATGCAGTAATTACTAAAATAGTAAAAAATTAACATAATTGATATTATAAATACCCAAATAAATATAATATGAAACTTTTAATGAATTAAACTAATTTTCTAGGATAATATGATATATTAGGATTGATTTAATTGACTTTGTTAGAAGTAATCAATCTGTTATGAGTTTCACAAAAATCAACTATTGAATAGTGTCAAAATTGACATAAAAGAGTTCTTAAAACAAATATTATATTATTAATTGATATTAAATTCCTAAAAATCTAAGGTTCGTCCAAGAGACTTATATTATGATAGGTTAATCATTAATGGACCACTTGGTGGTCGCTTGGATGTATATAGTAAGTTTATTAACCATATTATATAAAAATACAAAGAGACATTGTAAAAGTGAAACTAATTAACTTAGAGTTAATACTTAAAGATAAGGTTAATATAAGTACCCAAACCTGTCTAAATTCTATTGGTTGAGTGGTTTTCGACCTATCCCCACCTTAACCTTTGAATAGTCAACTTTGGAGCCATTAGAAACCGAATATGAATTTATTATAAATTAATATTTCTAGCTTTTCCAAAGGTGCCCCTCACCCCTCTTATAAAAGGGCACTCCTCCTTCTCTTTTCCTCACACCTCTCAAGCCACTTGGCTCGTCCAAACTCTGCCCAACTAAGCTCCCCACATCCCTCTCCTCCTCCTTGAAGCTTCCCCTTAGGCAGAAAGCATTTCAAGAAGTCCTTTGGTTCCAACCAAAGTGAGTTACCTAAATTAAAGGTAACAATTTCTCTTAAAGTATTTTCATTTATTTTGCTTCTCCAACCCCCAAAATCTTTTTATTTCCTTTCTTTTGTAACAACACCAGTATCCTAAATATACTAGTATGTTGTTATAAGAAGGATTCAAACTACACATACACACAACTCCATCTAATGGATGATGAACATAATGTTTCTGTGGATGGAAAACTAACGCCTCACGAAACGATGATTGTTCAAATACATCTTACCACCTCTCATGGTGGCCATTATGATGGCACTGTAATTAAATATGATATTAATGATATATATTTTATATATATGCTTCTGTAATTCCATTTTATTTCATTCCATTATTCGTTTCATGTTGTATATACATACGATAATTTCATTTGAGGAAGTGCGGACTACCGCCCCCTTAAAATGATATGACTCGTTCATACCACACATGGAACGTATAAAGGATGGTGTTAATGAACTTAAGTAACATATATAAAATATTATATTATACTGGAATAGTAATATACCTATGTATCATTTGGATTTGATTCTTTTAAAATAAAAATTAAATGGAAGTAGCGTTCGTGCGTACGTACGGACTACCGTCTCCACGAACGCGATAAGATTCGTTCTCCATCATATCCATTCAAGTATTATTCTCATTTTAGGGTTAAAAATAATGTTAATATCATTCTGATTATGAATAAGATATAATATATCCATTACAAACATGTCTTACGTAACCAAACATTTAAGAAGAACGAATCGATTATCACCGAAACAACGATAATACTAAGATATTATTAATAAAGCAATGTTAAAAGATCATATATGATATCATATTAATGTATATGATTCTTGTACAATTTAATAACAATTATTTCACCATTATACAGGAGGTTAACCTACCCCAACCAAGAAAAAGTTCAAGGTAAGGGTTATTTCACAATCTCTTCATTATCCGAGGTTGTTTATATGTAATAATCTACTGGGATCTCTTTATCATCCACATCCATGTTTCTTAAAAATGTATTTCAAAACATTTTTACTATTTACAAGAATATGGGTTAAAGTCATTTATACCTTTTTTTGACTTTTTATAAGAGGTTTATAAAGAATCTTTCCGTCGTTTTCAAAACAAGGTCCTTTTTAACCTTTTCGACAGAATTGAGGTAAGAATGTTTTTTTAACTTATACGGCGGGTGCGGTTATTTTACGCCATTATAAAATCTTCAAAGCTTTCCTTACAAGCTTATAAGAATATTTTCAAAGAAAATGTTTTATTTTATATGGATCTTAAATGATTTCAAAATAAAAGGAGATATTTCTTTAAAAAGAATTTTGATTTCATCTATGTCAACATCCTTTGATGGATTTTAAGATTATTTGAAGTTGATTTATTATGATACAAAACTTCTATATTGTATTGAAGGTTTTGTGATATGTTTGACTGTGGATGTGCTATTTTTATACCATTCATAGTTTATTGTGAAAGTATTGACATTTCGTATTCTAGTTTTAATACGAATGTTTATGTTATGTTTAAACCTTTTCATATGGGAATGCATTGGACTTAATAAGTGACGGGTGGAGCCCGCTATAGCTCCTCGATGCATCGGTAGGTCTCATGAGACAAACTAGTGTCTTGGCAGAAGGCCTTGACAAAATCTTATTTGTAGTCTTGGCACGAGGCCTTGGCTATGTGGTTATGATAGTCTGGCATTATGCATTCCAACATTATGAAAGTGGTTATTGATTTTTGCATGTGATTATTCGATTAGTAGAATATCCATGTGAATAAGTAAATGGCATTATTTCATTTTATTTATGCCATACCATGTTGAAAGTTCATGTTTAAAAGGATTTTGTTTTAGTTATACATTGCCTTAAATGTTTATTCTTATTGATGAAAGTTTCCTCTATATTGTTATCCTTACTGGGCATTTGAGCTCACCCCTTTTCTATGTTTTATTTTTCCCAGGAAGTGAAGATGTAAGTTATGAATGACCTGCAGGGATATTATGAGGGGATTATAGTGTGGACTGTGGAAACATTATGTTGTTGTAGTAGTTGTTCATTTTATGATGTAATGTAAAACTTATGAATATATCTAGTGTTTCCAAGGCTACTAAACCAATCGGTCTTTCGAGATTTGATCTTTCTTGTGATCATGCCAATGTTACGAAGTAATGCACCGACTCTGGGTAGCTGGGGTCGGGGCGTTACAATTTTTATTTAGTATTTTCTCTTTAAAGGTTTGGAAACATGTATTAAATTGTATTAACAAACTTAAAAAGTTATTTTATGAAAATGTTATAATTTTAGAGGTAATTATTATAGAACACATATTTGATGTATGGAAAAACCTTAGGTTTAATATACGATGTTGAGATAATAAAGGGTTGATTGATTTTGAAAAATTAAGTTAGAAAATATTGGTAACCATGGGATTTATAATTTATTCATGATGTTTTTAGTGAATTTCAGCGCATTATTGGGATTTTGATATATATTGACTAGTGAGTGACTTTATGAACAAGTGGTTGAAGATAAGAGTTATTTTTTGGAGGAATATATGATTTTATATTGGTGTAAGGTCTTGAAGATTCAAATGATTTTAGGAAAGATATTTTATGGTGAATATATGATTATGTTATATAAATATTGGGGGGCATGATTGTATGAATGATTAATGTTTATTGAGGAATGATAAGTATTTTGACATAGCCTAAGAGAGTAAGGTAGATTTCATATTTGAGGATTTATCCAAAATTATGAATGTGTTAAGAATACCCTCACCAACTTTACTCAGTGATTAATAATTTAAATTTAGAAGAAAAATTTTATTTAAGGGTTAAAATGTAATGACTTATGATTTTAGACCCTTTAAATTAATATTATCTTTGATAGCTTGTGTAACACACAATACTAAACTAATAACACACCTAACTAAAATGAATTATGTTGTATTAAAAGAAGAATATAATCATTGGTAGATAAAAAGATAGTAATCAATTAGAAATTTATACAAAAAAGGATTAAGAACGCTTAAAGCCTAAACAATTCATTATTCAAAAAAAGAAGTTTTTCAATATATATTGTATTTTCATTTAAGAGATAAATTCATAAATTTTAAAATTTTAATTTTATAAAATTAAATTTTTTTAGATTAAACATTTAAATATTATCTTAGGATGTATTTTTGAAATTTTTCTAAAATAATTGGTTTTTAGGTGAATAGTGGAAAAATACTTATTTTGCTAATATCATCACATTTATGATGTGAAGATTTTTAAAAAGTTTTTTGATAAAAAATCTATATTAATAAATTAAAATAAATAATTTTAAAATAATATATTTAATTTATAAGACTCATGTTAAATAATTTGGTAACTTACATAATATTTCACAATTAAAATTGTTTATATGTGCTAATATTAAAATTAGATTTATCAATTTTAGAAATTAAATCTAAAAAATGTATTTCATATTCGAGATCAAAAATTTCTATATTATTTGATAAATTTAATTTCATGTTTATTCGTAAAAATAGGATTATTAAGATTAAATTTAATGATCGTAATAATGGTGAAAGGTATATTTTTAAAGAATTGATTTGTTAATGTTGTGTAATTTCTATATAATTAAATAAATTAGTAAAATTTATAAAATTAATTTCATTAAATTTTTAAACATATATAAAAATATATTATCACTCATTAAACTGTTAATCAATACTAAATAAGAATAAGAACACATAATGGTAAAAACAACATTTTTCTATGTAATAGTTTTTCTATATATTAAAATTTTAATTTAAAAGTTTATTTTACATTATATAGAAATTGAATTTGACTATATAGAGACTAGATTTAGGTTTATAACATAAAATTTTTTTTATAATGGTTGACTTATATTTTTAATAACATATAAACTACTTGGGTAAAAACTAGTTACCAACGGCGGGTACTGTGCAGTACTGTAACAGGCGGGTACTGTAGTAGTACTATTCAAAGAATGGGCCTTAGCCCAAAAATTTGGGCCTACGGGCCATGTAATGGTCTATATGCCCACTGGGCCTTCGGGCTATGTAATGGGTCTCCCTCTAACCATTTTAAAGAGGGCTTTTCTTTGCTTTAATAATAAAATGAGACTTCAGCCCCAACCTTTCAAAAAAAAGGGTAAAAACTAGTTACCAAGGTAAAAATAAAAATGGTAAAAGGATTTAAAAAATTTTAATACATGTGATTAAATAGGTTTTGGATGATTTAAATACCTTATATTATCCTAAAATCCATTATTTATCACTTTGGGAACCATTGACCCTTGAAAAGAGTGATTCTATTATTGAAAAATGATGGGTGATCACAAAAGTTCCATTTTCCTTACTTATAAAATGTATCACTTCCACCATATAAAAGTTACACATCCCCTTATAAATTTAATTTAAACCCCACCCATTTTTAGTCTTTTATAATTCCCTTACACTACTAGAATTCCCTAGT
Organism: Viscum album; assembly: GCA_963277665.1. Lineage (NCBI taxonomy): Eukaryota > Viridiplantae > Streptophyta > Magnoliopsida > Santalales > Viscaceae > Viscum > Viscum album. The sequence continues at coordinate 746,789,708 of OY728157.1, forward strand.
AAACATAAGTTATCCTAGGCCCTTCATTTCCAAGGAGACTTCCAAGAGAAAGTTCAAGGTCCCAAAGTGAGTATTAATTAATCCTTATCCTTTTCTTCTTAATATTTCTCTTCAAAAACAACACTATAAATAGTAATATAATTACATAATTATAATTATTATAGGAAATTTTTATTATATTAATGGAACAACCCTTATTTATTCCTTCTCATTCACTTAGAAAAACAAAAGAGCATTGATCATGTGTTTATTATGCCTACCACCTCCATGAAGCGGCATGATTTGTTTTCCATAACCACCTAACATGGATGAAATTAAAATTTTATTTAAGGTGCAAAAAATATATTTATTACAATATTAATATTATATAAAGATAATATTGAAAATTCTATAAGTCATATTAATAATAATTAGTCATCATAAACTTAACCACCTAAAATGAACATATCAGAGTACCTTTCCTAATCTGAGTTCATTTTATAAAAACATATATAACTCTATAAATTTTATTATAATATAATAATAAACTAAATTAACCCCTTAAATTTTTGAAATTATAAATTTATTCTAAAAAACCTTTAACCATAATCAACATACCAAAAGAGTTGTGTAGAAATTAAGCGAACCACCATAAATAACCAACAAAAGAAAATATATATATATATAATAATTAAATAGAATATAATAATAAATAGTACTTGGTAAAATAAATATAGTTGAATAAGTTTCTTAATAAGACATATAATAAACTTAATTTTATTATTGATGAATTTAGACTCATGCATATAGAAGATCAGGAACAAAGGTAAGGGTTTCTTATCTCAATTTTCAACCCTTGAGACATATTTATTATTATAAATCAAGTTTTATTTGGAATAGTGTAGTTACTTACCCTATAATATTTAGTATGATTATTCTATTATATTTCAGGATATTCAGTTTTCTATTCCAATTTCATTATCTCATAGGGTTTTGACTCAAAAATTATAAAAGTTGTTTGGGTTTGTGTAACTCAATTTTCTTTCATTAAGTTACAAAATTTCTTATTGAACTTTATTGTTATATGTATGATTTATTCTATATAATGAATAATTTGTATTGTATTTCCTAATTTTATATGGTTCTAAATTTATTCCTTAAAACCACATTATCAAATGATTCTTACCACAATTATTATGTTACATGAAAGGGTTTCTTGGTCTAAATTTATATTTCCTGAGGCGTACTTTTTGTTATGCACCAATTTACTTTTATATGGTGTATATACTACATATTTTTTATATTATATCATAAATTATATTTTTTTAATGGTATTTTAAGTTCAATTTAAATCTCTTACTCATTAAATCAGTTTCAATTTAATTGGTACTCGACCCGTAATAGATTTCCCAGCTCAAATTATTTCTCCTCGAGTCATAAAGTAAATACTTAGTTATGATTGCCTAAGCCCCCATTTTATCCTTAAATTTCCTTTTTCTGGTGGTAATTTCTATTATTCTATAGGTAATTTACTTCATTTCATCAGTATCATCTACTTTAATGAAATACCTTATCAAATAAATGTTTTATGTTGGTAATAATAACTCCCATTTTTTTGAACAGATCTTTCTCCTATGCGTCCAGATTTTCCTTCTCACTAATGTTTTCCTCTATTTTTAGGAACTCAAATTTAGATTAATTCATGTGATCCTTGCACTTATCATCACTAATTTTTAAATTCCAATTTTATTTCCCTATTTATGATGTTGATTTTCAATAATGTAATTTCAAAATATTAAAAGTTTTTACTTATCATGGATATATTTCTTATCTTTCATTCCATATTTACGCTATAAAACCTTTATTCCTATTTCAAGAATCCATTATTATAGATTTATTAATGATTAATGTTTGAATATATCACAAAAAATATATCTTCATCCATTTTCAAAATGAATTTTCAAATGATACCGGTGACTTTTTCACTTCGACTTTCTTTAAAAAATTAGAAAAGAAACTTCTTTTTAAAAAAAATTTAGAAGAATGAATTTTCCATTACTTAAATCTTATTAACCATTTTTTGGTTTTACAAAATAAATTATTTTTCCTTTATTCTATGAATTTTATTTAAAATTTGTTTCATGGAAAAGGGGTCATTTTCATCATTCTTTTCAAAGTAAAATTCTTTTATTCTTCAAAAATTATTTTTTATTGACCTGTTTATTATTTACCTATGTTTTCATAAATGAGAAACATTAAATCTCTCTAAGACAAATTATTCTTCACTAACTTTGTCTTTTCTCATCATCATTAGTGTATAATCATAATTTTTCTTCCAATTTTTTTGTAAAACCCCGACCCTAGTTACCCAGAGTAGGTGCATTATTACATAACATTGGCATGATCATAAGGAAATCGTGTCTTGAAAGACCAATCATTTTAGTAGCCTTGGAAATAAGATTCATACATAAGTTCAACTTTACAACTTGAAGAGAAATACAACACAAATATATTTCATTAGAAATATCCAATCCTCTTAGATTATGCATGCAGGTCACTCATAACTAACTTCTTCATATCCTTGGAAAATGAAACATAAGAAAGGGGTGAGATCAAACGCTCAGTAAGGGTAAGTAATACAGTAGAAAATGACATAAATATTAAGCATGGTGAATAATTGAAACCACATGCCTTTACCAATAATAAAAATGAATACTTTTCTGGAAAGAACATGGGCTAACTAAGTAATTCCATAATAAAACATAATCATGGGTATTCTACTAGTCTAATGACCACATGAACCATCAATATTATTTCTATAATGAGGGAATGTATAATGCCAGACATTCTGAAACATTTTGTCAAGGCCTCGGTGAAGACATATAAAAATTATTAAGGCCTCGGCCAAAACCATATATCAAAATTGGGAAAGGGCCTCAGCCAATTCCACGTCTAGTTGTCTCATGAGACCTACTGATGCATCGAAGAGCTATAGCAGGCTCCACCCGTCACTTACTAAGTCCAATACATTCCTCATATGAAAAGGTTTAAACATATCATAAACATCCATATTAAAACTAGCATATGAAATTTCAATACTTTAACCATAAACCATGAATGGTATAAAAATATCACATCCATATTCAAACATATCACAAAACCTTCAATACAATATGTAAGTTTTGTATCATAATAAATCAACTTCAAATAAACTTAAAATCCATCAAAGGATGTGGACATAGATGAAATCAAAACTATTTGAGAGAAATCTCTTTTTTGAAATCATTTAAAATTCACATAATTATAAAAGAAAACATTTACTTTGAAAATATTCTTATAATATTTTAAGGGAAGCTTTGATGATTTTATAACAGTGTAAAATAGTTGCACCTGTGGTATAAGTTAAAAAAGACATTCTCACCTTAATTTTTTCAAAAAGGTTAAAAAGGACCTTTTTTGGAAAATGACGAAAAGATTACTTTATAAACATATTATAAAAAGTCAAACAAGGGTATAAATAAATTTAACCCATAGTCTATAAAATAGTAATAATGTTTTGAAATACATTTTTAAGAAACATGGATGTGGTTGATAAAGAGGTCCCAGTAGATACTTACGTAAAAACAACCTCGGATAATAAAGAGATTGTGAAATTAACCCTTACCTCATTGTAATCAATCAAGTCGTATGAAAAATAGTCAATAACCACCAAATGAATCACAGAATATAATAAATATAAAGATAATCATGATAATATATATCAAATGGCAGTACAAAATACACCACATGCAATAAATAAGTGGTGAACAATTGAAATATAACATAATTAAAAGTGAGATAAGAAACCCCTTACCTTGTACTTTTACTTGGTTGAGGGTAGGTTAACCTCTTTTATAGTGGTGAAATAATTGTTATTAAATTATACAATAATCATATACATTAATATGATATCATATATGATCTTTTAACATTGCTTTGTTAATAATATCTTAGTATTATCGTTGTTTCGGGTGTTAACGGATTCGTTTTCCTTTATATTATTTATTATGTGAGTCATTTTTATTATGGATGGAATGTATCTTATTCATATCCATAATGATATAAAGTCTTTAAACATTATTTTTAATCATCAAATGATAATTATTCTTGAATGGATACGATGGTGAATGAATCTCATCGCGTTTGTGGAGACGGTAGTCCGTACGAACGCATGAGCGACAATATCATTATTTTGATATTAAAAGAATATATAATTGGATGGTATATCATATATTCACAATAATTATCATGTTATATTTATTATTTACATCAATTACACATCATTTCCATACCCATCTAAATAATAATGTATTGAATAACAATTACACCACGACGTGGAGATGGTAGGTCGTACGTATGCATGTATGGTGACATGTCATTCAAAGGATAGATAGAATACTAAATATGGTTATACCATATTTATAATAACATCACAGTATATATAATATACTGGATTTATTATTTTATAATGGAAATAACAAAGAAAGAAGAAGTGGAAGAAGAAAGGAACTTGAAAGAGGGTGGTGAAATCATTACCTCTTCTTCGGGTTCTTCCTATTGATTTGATCAAAAGCGATCCTTAGGTTGGATTTAGGATAAAAGTAAGGCCTCTAGATTAAATTGAGGTAATTTGGGGGGATATTTGGGTAGGTTTTGGCCGAGACAAAAGGCTTTGAAGGTGTGAATTATAAGGAAGGGGGAGTTCCATTTTATAAGAGGGGTGAGGGGCACCTTAGGAAAAGCTAGAAATATTATTTTATAATAAATTAATATTAGGTTTCTAATGGCTCAAAAGTAAATTATTTAAATTTTAAGGTGGGGATAGGTCAAAAACAACTCAAAAAATAGGTTTTATATTGGTTTGGGTCACTTTATTAACCTTATCTTTTAGTTTTAACTCTTAGATAAATAGTTTGACATTTACCATGTCTCTTTGTATTTTTATATTATATAGTTAATAAACTTACTATATACTTCCAAGAGAGCCCCAAGTGGTCCATTAATGATACACCTATCATTATATAAGTCCTTTTTTCGAACCTTAGATTTTTAGGAATAGAATATCAATTAATAATATAATATTGTTTTTAAAAACTCCTTTATGTCAATTTTGACACTATTTAATAATTGATTTCTGTTAAAGTCTTAAAAACTTTATTAATTCGAACCAAATTCATTTAAGAAATTATAATATGTCATATTAACCAATAAAATTCGTGTATGGCATCAAAACTTTCAAATTATATTTATTTTAACATTTATTATACCAATTATTTGATTCTTTCATTAATAAAGAAAATATTGCATCATTATTGTGTCATAAATAAATTTAATTATTCAATGTATAAAAATTATATATAAAATACCATTATGTAGGAAATATTTTTATATTTCTAATGAATATTTATAGTCAAAAATATAACATATATAACCCTATGTAAAAATTATTTTTCTAAAAGATATATGCTTATGTCATTTTTGTATTTACTTTAACTTAATTAATATAAAGTGTCATTATCACTTACAAGTGACTCCATGGGGTCCCAAAATCGACACAAATATGCCCATGGTCGGACATGTATCAACAAATAGGGTTAGGATACGTTTTAGGGTAATTTAATATTATTATAATATTATTTTTTTACCCATATTTACCGGATTTTCACTTTAACCTTGGTAAATAAAATATTTACCGAAGTAATTATTCAAAATGTCTAAAATTAAGAGTTAATTATTTACAAAATTTGGACATCCTGATTCAAAATATGGAATCCATTTTTCCAAATTCAAAACACAGAACTGGAAGAAATTAATTTAAAATAAATTCTCGTTGTCAAAACAAAAAAAACGTGTTTTTAAGGATAAAAATTATCAAAAGATTGACACTTGTTTATGTCTGGTTTAAAAGTAAAATTACATCAAATGACCAATATTTTATTAAATGGTAAAAATATAATCTAATTATACTTTAAAATCATTCAAATTCATAATTTATCACTATTAATTATTTCGATTAAAAAAGTTGTTTTTAATTAAAATTTAGTAATTTTCACTATTCATAAAAATATGAAAGTTATCTCAAAAGTACCAAAAATTCACCCTAAGCTAATTTCGATATTCTAAATCCAAAAATTAATTCCATTTTGAAAGATAAAATTTATAAAATTTCAAAAATTAGGTATTACTATTCATAATGGCTAGTTTGATTAGTTGTGGTGTGTGTTAGAACTAGAAGTTGTGTACAACACACGCTACTGTATTATTCAGAGAGAAGCATACCATAGAAGCTTGGGGTGTTACATTCTTCCCTCCTTCAATAAATTTTTTCCTCGCAATTTTAAATTGTTCTTCGAAAATAAAAGGTTGAAAATAGAAAATACCTTTATGGGAAAACCCACATCGGAAATTGGGTTAATAAAATTTAGTCCTAATAAGAGGAAAAGAGAAATGAAAGGGTCACCACCAAATTATGATCTCGATTAGGAGAACATTTGTGGAAATTAGAGACACATAATTGGATAAAAATGTAAATATTTATAGGGATTTATTGAGGTCATCAGTCACAAAAAATTGTAGAATTGAGGTCCTCAAAGCCATCAATCTATGTTGATTTAAAATATCATCTGTTCAACAAAACATAAGGTATTAGGATAACACATTTTTTGTTTTAATATCCCTTACCTAATAATTTCTTCATAGAATAAGAGAAGGAAATATATATATATATATATATATATATATACTTGATAAGTAGAGTTCCATCCTTTCACTAATTTCTACCACAAACTCATCTTTCACTCTAAAAGATAATAGAACTTAAAAAATTATTCCATTTATCCTATTCGTATAGGGTTCCAAAAAAATATGAATTTATAATTCATCTACCAGACCTTTTAAAAAAACGATATTATTCTATCCAGGACATCACGTGGGCTAGTGGTAGGTGATACACCCTTGTCGCCCATCGGTTGTGGGTTCAGGTCTTGCAGCCTTGCCGGATGCGACGGGTTGTCGCCCGACCTCCAGGTTGTCCTTTTATGGTAATCAAAAAAAATAATCTCAAACTAAAATTATCCAAATACTTCTTTCCAGACTCATAGAACAAAATTTATAAGGAAGTTAAACACAATGAAGATCCTTTTTCCGTGTAATAACATGTGAACACCTTCATCATGTATTCTTTTAAAACACTACAACATCCTGAATTACCATAAAACCTTATTAATTACATTCATGCTCCCTTATTAATTATAGAATACTGGATATACTTTGTCCATCCAAAAATGTTGTAAACTCCAACAATGATGGAATATACAAATCATTAATCAGTTTCAAGGCAGTCAAGAATATCTAATATAATTTACCCAAATCAACCATCTCTTATTTAAAAATCAGTACCTCAATATTAGGACCATATTAAGGTTTATATTTCCTTCAACCATGTAATTTCCAAAACGTTTAACTCACTTTAGAGTCACTTTTCTTAGTACCATAAAATCTCAAATCCTCAATTAAATAGTACTGAAGTACAATACTTATTTATTTCCAGTACATCATTGATACAACACCTAAATAAAATAATTCCTAAATAACAACATAAGAACACTAGTCATTCCTCTTCATATGTGGTAGTATCATAACTTGATTATTATCCAATAGCATCATTTGTGGTATCGTCTGATGACTGGGACATTGGTTCTCGTAGTGTCCAAACTCCTTGCAGATGAATCATTTTACAATTGAAACCTTTTTCTTACCCTTGCAATCACATACTTGGTGTCCCCTTTCTCCACACTTATAACAAACTCTCATTCCTTTCAAGCAAGTTCTAGGGTGTTTCTTTCCACAGTTATCACATATGGAAAAATTCTTCTTTTCCCTCTTCCCTTTAACCATCTTTCTCTCTTCCATCCTTTTCTTCTCTTGCTTCCCTTTAAATCCATAGGACTCAGAGAATTCTTTACTTATCTTATTAACACATGATATTATTTCTTTATATGTTGAGAATACATGGGTGACTATTTCTCTTTTAAATTTTGGCTTAATACCGTGAAAGATATGATCCTTCTTACTCTTTGGATCATACATATTGCTGGAGTTCACATTCCTTCTACTGGGCGCCATTTCTATACAGTGGCATACACTAGGTCAGTTTATGAATTGTAATGAATAATTCCAAACTTGTAAAATACCTAATGTAAATTGAGCAGTTTATAGATATAGTCTATAATCATAAAAATATTTTCTTTGAGAAAGTATATACTCATAAACCCTTCATAATGGTTTGTAAAGAAAATGAGAATTATACTAAGAATATCCCCAGGAGTGTCGTAACCAAGAGTACAGCGAGACCTATTGTTGGGCACCAGTTCCCATTTGAGTCTAGCTCAAAGCGGTGTTTTCGGGTTTTACCCCTAGGTACATCTGTGCCAGAGCTGCCTCTACCTGCTCGTATCCATACATTGATGTATTGCTTAGAAATCTCACAAAATCTCTACAATACCAAAATTCTAGGAAGTTATTCTATACTAATCCTCAAATTCTATCTTAGGTCTATGTGCTCTAATCAGAGTTTATCTAAATCTAGTTTCCAAGGTTTGTACTAAATGTCCTCTGATACCAACTGTAACGCCCCGACCCTAGTTACCCAGAGTAGGTGCATTATTACATAACATTGGAATGATCACAAGGAAATCATGTCTCGAAAGACCGATCATTTTAGTAGCCTTAGAAACAAGATTCACACATAAGTTCAACTTTACAGCTTGAAGAGAAATACAACACAAATATATTTCATTAGAAACATCCAAGCCTCCTAGATTATGCCTCCAGGTCACTCATAACAAACTTCTTCATATCCTGGTAAAATAAAACATAAGAAATGGGTGAGATCAAATGCTTAGTAAGGGTAATTAATACAGTGGAAAATTACATAAATATTAAGCATGGTTAATAATTGAAACCACATGCCTTTACCAATAATAAACATGTATGCTTTTATGGAAATATTATGAGCTGAGTAAATAATTCCATAATAAAACATAATCATGGGTATTCCACTAGTCAAATGACCACACGAACCATCAATATTATTTCCATAATGAGGGAATGTATAATGCTGGACATTTTGAAACATTTTGTCAAGGCCTTGGCCAAGACGTCTAAAAATTATTAAGGCCTCGGCCAAAACCATACACTACTGGAAATCATGGTTTTCCCAATAGTTTTATACCAACGATTCTTTTGAACCATTGGTATAGATGATCTTTACCAACGGTTTTCATTAACTGTTGGTAATGATCTATAAAAATTGATTTTTCCCAACGGTTTGATGAAACTTTTGGGAAAGATTGGAAGAAAATTAGTTTTCCCAATGGTTTCATCAAACCGTTGGGAAAGATGGGAATAAAATCAGTTTTACCAATGGTTTAATGAAACTGTTGGGAAAACTATATCTTTCCCAATGGTTTTTAAAAACTGTTGGGAAATATTTCCCCCAAATACAGACCACCCAAACCCCCACCCCGATTGCAGACAGAACCTAATCAAGCTCCTGAATTCTTCTTGGCTGTGACACTCCTTCCAGACAATATCCATCTTCAATCAAACAAAATCTTATTTCACACTTCAAATTAGTAAGTGTTACCTTAGTTTTAGCATTACTCCTCTATTTTTTTGGTGTTTGATGTTTTGATTTAGGATAAATTAGGGTTGTTGTCTAAGTAACCCTTGGATTTGTTTTATGTTTTTTGTTCTACACTTCAAAATGTTAAAGGGTTTGTTTAGTGGGTGATATGGTAATTTTGGTGGAATTTATTTTAGTTGAAAATTGGATTTTGATTTGGATGAATTTATGTTTCAATTTGAGGTAGGGGAGGGTGTGCAGATGGGGTGGGGGAGGATGTTGAGGGCTATCCAAGTGGGGTGGCGGAGGGGCTGTCTAGGTAGGGTGGGGAGGGGCTGGGTTGTCCAAATGGGGTGGGGGTAGGGCTGTTTGGGGTGGGGGAGGGGTTGTCTTGGTAGGGTGGGGGGCTATCTAGGTAGGGTGGGGGAGGGGGCTGGGTTGTCCAAATGGGGTGGGGGTAGGGTTGTTTGGGGTGGGGGAGGGTGTCCAGGTAGGTTTGTCCAAGTGGGTGGGGAGGGTGTGCAGGTGGGGTGGGGGAGGGGTCTCTAGGTAGGGTGGGGGGGATGGGTTGTCCAAGTTGGGTGACGGTAGGGTTGTCCAGGTGGGGTGGGGGGTGGCTGGGTTTTCCAAGTGGGTTGTGGGGGGTAGGGGTGTCCAGGTATGGTGGGGGGTCAGTGTTTTCCAAGTGGGGTGGGGGTAGGGTTGTCCACGTGGGGGGTGATGCGTTGTCCAAGTGGGGTGGAAACCCTAAAATTCAATGTTTTAATTGGGGTGGGTGGGGTGGGGGGTGGGCATTTAATGTGACTTTTCCAAATGGGGGTGCCTTGAGAATACTCCAAATATTTGTTAAAAATGATCAAAGGGATTTTATTATTTAAAATGGATTTCAAAAGATATTTCATAAATGATTTAATCTTGAAGAAATTGTTTTATTAAAATGACAATTTTTTTAATAAGGCTTGTGTAATGTATTTTGTTATAGTACACTTGTTATGTGACTATGTTTGGTATTAAGTAATACATGAGATAACTAGTGTGTGAGAATGTGTTGTGAAGGAGATTCCATGGTTGGTTCAAGATTATATTTATGTTTTGATCCTATTAATGAGTTGTTTTATAGATATTTTGAGATATTTACCTATTTAATCATTTTTATTACACAGCATATGCAACCTCTACCCTCATTTAATCAGTGAACTCAAATCATTAATTCAAGCCTTCATTCTCACTATCATGTAATAAATTTAATGATGTAAACCCATCCTCACATCATTTCTTACCTTAGATAGTGTCCACCATATGAAATATGAGCTTTTGAATTCATCAGTCAACCAGGATCATATATTCCATTTCCCCCAAGATGACTATACTAATATAACTTTAGGGTCAATTAAATATGGTTCTCATTGTACGATGTATATTATGTGTCCTTCTTGGCCAATACTCACTTTTATGAGGGTGGGGTGCTTTTCACTACCCATTCTGGCATGTGTAGGCATCCATAAAAATGTTAGATAAGTCACAAGTTTAATTCAGTAATGTTGTTATCATTGACATACTTTATTATTAATCTCAAATTTAAAAATAAATGTTTTTGTCTATACTTAATGAAATTAAATCTTTATAAAATCCACGAAAAACCTATTAGTGTAGAAGCCTAAAATTTATTCACCCATGGGGTGCGCTTGACTTGGGGAAGTAATTGGGTAATGAAAGGTATAGCCATAGAGGTGCCAATAATGAGTTATTGAACCTGAGTGAATGATTTGGGATGCCTATAACACATGATGGGACCTAAGGCATGTGCCTCTTATAGACCTAATGAAAATGAATATAAATAAATTTTAATTTAATTTATGAGTACTTGTTCTTTACATTATTTTAATAGTTCACTACATCGACTAGAAACTTCAACCTTAATCATTTACTTAAATGTATTTTCTATTAAAGTTCAATACTATTGAATTGTTTATGACAAAATATCTTATATAAATTCTTTTTACATAATGGAAAGAAGTTGGATGTATGAAACCGATCGGATCTCAAGTGATTTTCAAAACAATTTGGATAGATTTATAGATTTTTCATTTCACAATGCTTCAGATAGTGGTCGCATACACTGCCCATGTTCCAATTGTGTTGGTAGAACTTGGTTGAGCCATGAAGAATTCAGCTACCACATAACCAAAAATGGTTTTCAAGAAAACTACTTTGTGTGGTATCACAATGGGGAGAAAATGAAATCTCATATTGGTGATGATTGAAATGAAAGGACTGGAATGGATATTTTGTTAGATGATCAGTTTCTGTTTATTCGTCATCATGAAAAAGAAAGGATTTCGACTCAAGAAGACTTAGATATGAGGACATCTGATGCATCTAGTGAAAATGATGATATTGATAGGATGAAAAAATTGAATGATGCTTCCACGACTCTAGTATATCGACAATGCGATAAAATGAAAAAGCTGGAATTTTTAATCTGATTGTTTCATGGGAAAACTATGTATGGGATTTCTAATACAGCAATTGATTACATTCTTACCCTATTGAAGCAGTTACTTCCAGATGATGCAGATATTCCCTCAACCCACTATATGGCATGGAAGTTAGTTGAGGAACTTGGATTTTCAAGAAACAAAATTCATGCTTGCCCAAAAGATTGCAGTTTATTCTGGGAGGAAACCGCTGAACGAAATGATTGTATAAAATGTGGCACATCCTACTAGAAGTCAAAATATGATGGAACACCATCCCGCGTTCCACAGAAAGTAATGTGGCACTTTCCATTGATCCCCAGACTCCATAATATTTTTATGTCTGATGACATATCAATAAAAATGAGATGGCATGATACCGAGATAAAGAAGACTAATGATGAGTTGTTTCATCCTGTAGATGGATTTTCATGGCAAATATTTGATGCTCGACATCCTGATTTTGCAGCTGACGTGCGTAATGTGAGGCTGGGTCTTTCATGTGATGGTTTTAATCCGTTTGGGAATATGTTTACTTCGCACAGCACATGGCCAGTTTTTATACACATTTATAATCTTCACCCATGGTTGTGTATGAAAAAACCTTTCACATTCATGAGTATACTCATATCTGGTCCTTCTGATCCCAACATTGATATTGATGTATACGTGAAACCTTTAATAAAATAGTTGAAACTTCTTTGGGATGTGGGTGTGTGCACATACGATGCATGTTTGAAAGACATATTTCAGATGTGTGTTGCGCTTATGTGGACGATCAATGATTTTCTGGCTTATGTAATGATGTATGGATGGAGCACGAAGGGAAAACTGTCATGTCCAGTTTGTATGAAGAATACACGATCCAGAAGACTGAAACATCATTGTAGTTTCAGTTTTATGGGACATCGAATATTCTTGCTAATGGATCATCCATATAGAATGAATCATCGAAGATTTGATAATACCATAGAGACTGATGATCCACCTCAGAGTATGTATGGAACTTATGTGCTTAATGAATTGAAAAATTTTAGTTTTTCGTTCGGGAAGGGTCAAATGAAATCTGGAAAGAGAAAGAATGTTTCCACTGAAACCTGTTAAAATTGGAGGAATAGGAGTATCTTTTTTGATTTGCCTTATTTGTCAACCAATTTGTTACAACATTTCTTAGACATAATTCATATTGAAAAGAATATATGTGAAATTTTGCTTTCGGTTCTTCTAAATGTCAAGGGGAAGACAAAAGATGATTTACGATCTCAGCGTGACTTGGTGGATTGGGGAATCAGACCAGAATTGCATCCTGTGCGTATCAGTGAAAACAAATGGCAACTTCCATGTGCTTCTTATGTGATGACACCTACAGAAAAAAACAATTTCTGGAAGTATTAGAGACTATTATAGTTCATGATGTCTATTCAAGCAACATATCTAAATGGGTCAACAGAAGAGAGTTGAAGCTAAAATCTTTGAAGACTCATGATTATCACATTCTACTGCATGAGTTGCTTCCAACAGCAATCCTTCATCTTTTTTCCAATAATTTAAGGGTGGTTGTTATTCGGTTGTGCCATTTTTTTAGAGATCTTTGTGCTAAGAATTTGTCCAATTATTTCTTGAAAAAAATGTTGACAGATGCCCCATTAATTTTGTGTGAGTTAGAGAAAATATTTCCTCAATCATTTTTCACATGCATGCTGCATCTGACTGTCCATATTCCCACTGAAATACTTCTCGGAGGACATGTTTCTTTTCATTGGATGTATCAAACTGAAATAAATATGTTCACATTAAATTCTTATGTCCGAAACAGAAATCATCCCAAAGGTTCTATCATGAACGGTTACTTGGCTCAAGAATGTATGGATTTTTTTCTCGATGTATTTGTCTGATCTTACTACAAGATTGAACAGACCAATGAGAAATGAAGAAGAACAGTATGAGCAAATTGAACCCATTTTTCCATCACTTCCTCAAACAAGAGGAATTCCTGGATCATATACATTGAAGACATTAATCCATGAAGAGCAGGAGATGGCACATCGTACAGTTTTGTTCAACTGTGATTTTTTCGATGACTATATCAGGTAACTAAATTGATTATGTATATCTTACATATATATCTGTTAAACTATTAATATTTTTTATTTACAGGGAACATAAAACAATGATAAATATGAAGCATCGTTCTTTATCTTTAAGAAGGAGAGAGACTTTGCATAGCAAAGATTTTTCTGCTTGGTTAAAATTGAAGGTATAAAACATTAATGTTTAAAATAATTATATCAATATTTAATTAAGTTTAATAGTCATTTATATTGAAGGTATTGAGTTTGTCTGCTGACTCTGTCTCTGAGGAAATAATAGCTCTGGCTTTTGGTCCTAATATCGTGGTTCGTGACTGTAAATCAATTGTTATCAATGGGTACAAATTTATTGTCACTGAACGAGCAACGAACATGAGAACACAACATGATGGTGTTATGGTTACTGCCACAACAGATTGTTATGCCAGTCCATCAGATAGTAGACCGTGATTTGAAAATGTGGGTTATTATGGAGTTGTTGAGAAAATAATAATATTGGATTATTACTCTCATGGACGAGTCACAATGATGAAATGCCATTGGTTTGATTCGATGACGAGACATGGCACATTTATTGATGATTGTGGATTTCGATTAATTAATATGACTCACACTCTTTCTATCAAAGAACATTATGTGTTGGCATCAATGGCTAAATAAGTTTTTATGTCAAAGACCAACTTCGACCTGAATTTGGTGTCATAGTTGAAGTAATTCCAAGACATATTTTTGATGATGGTGATGATGGAATTGACATTGTCCCTATTGTCATTGGAACCAATTAATTTATTTATTTTGATGATTCCAATAGCTTAATTTTCATAGTTGATTGTGAACCTGAAGTTGTGGTTGAAAATATATAGAATCATTCATCCATGTTCTCAATTATTTTGGTTTACCTCGAGTTAGGTTGTTAAGGTTGGTAATATTCAAATTGATTTAGTATTGATCACAAATATGTTTTAGCTGACTTGAACGTTATGTGAATTTTCAATGTTTATTGGTTGCTGTTTTATTTGAATTGCATTTTCTAATTTGGAATTGAACTGTATTCAAACCTAGACAAAAAATACTTCTAACTTGGAGAACATTACAACTTGTATGATTTATTAAATTCATTCAAGATATTCTAAAACAATTGATAGATAAATTACCAATGAATCCCCCTATTCCCTCATATATTTAGTTTTTTGGTTTACACATTAGTTTCCTTTTTCTAATTAATTACATATTTGTTTTCAAAAGCAGGAAATGCAGCCAATTGAAGAGAGACTAAGGAAAAAAATAATGGAGAACAATCGTCAGATGGTGGAGATGGGTGTTCCACCATTAGTGCCTACAATGAGTACTATATTTCAAATATATATATATATATAAAGAATATATAATTTCATGTGATTAATTTTTTTGTAAACATTTTTGTAGGATCCACCTATACATTGACAGTTATTTGACGAGGAGCCTAGTACTGGTCCTAGTACTCAGGCCGGTGGTACGAGGAGGGTTCGTACCAGAGGTGGACGAACAGCTGTGCGTGCCTGACTAGACCCTTCCCCTCCCACTGAAATGTCATCCTTCCCAAATTCTGATCTCGGTGTGTCTTTAGGGACACACGGGATATTTAGGCCTCCTATGTTTTCGTTACCTTCTGCATCTTCTGCCCCATCATTTTCACATCCCATGATGATTCCCACTCCCCAGTCAGAATCCGGTCATACTGTTGTCTCAACTTCTTTTCCTTCTACTTCTGTCTCTCCGAGCTTCTATATTCCATCGTCTTTGACTCCTGTTCCACCACAGGGTGTTCCATCAGTTTCTGTGGATCCGGCGGCGCTCAGCAATCAGACTAGCGCAGGTATATTTATAAAACCCTAACAAATTTTTATAGCAATATTTATTTTCATTATAACATGTTTTGATAAAATATTTGTTTTTATTTCATGACAGATACATCTACTGACAGGAGGCGGGGCGGGGGCGAACACGCATGCATTCGGTGTGCAACTGCCGCACACAGGTTATAGTGGATTACAATGAAGACAACCAAATGGTTGAGAAATCAGGGTAGCAATGTCGGAGTTTTTTGGCGATGCTTTCCAAATACTCTGACATCATTCCCGTCAGCCTGCTGTCGTGGAGACATTTTCCACATGAGGTCAAGGATAGATCTTGGGTAGAGATATGGGTAAAAAAATCTGTTGTATTTAATGCCATGAATTATTTTTGTATTTATATGAATTAATATTTTTATGCCAGCTTCGATTTAATTTTCCCGATGGTGAGGGTGCTCGATCGGAACGTCTAAAGGATTTAGGCGAGATTTGGAGAGCCTACAATCATGAGTTGTATATTGGCTGGCATGGTAGAGTTGGCACTATGTTAGAGGCGGTACCAGTCATGGATGATTGTCCTATATAGCAGTATCATAAGATGATTACTCATTGGACGAGTACCCAGTTTAAGGTATGAATTACATTTGAGGTATTTAAATAATAACTTTAATTTTTGCATTAATATTATCCTTTGCATTATCGAATTTTATTTAGGAATCATCTGGAAGAAATAAAAAAAACATTGATTCAAAAAAATACCTCCACACACTAGGACGTACTACGATGCCGGATCATGAGAGGAAGTAGGTATGATAATTTTTTATAAGTTTTTTTACGACTTAAATTTTCTTTTTTTTCTCAATTATTTAATCGTTTGATAAAGTTTTCATATAACTTTAGTTTTCAATGTCATTGTAGAGGCAAATACAGAATATTTAAGGACTTGTGCCTCGAGCAAAACTATTTTGCTCGAGTAGACGGAAAAAGGATGGAAGTGCCGTCGACGAAGCGACTCAGCAGCAGATTGTAAGTTTTAAGTTGTTTATTTTATATTTTGATATCTATTTTTTAACTTAATAATATATTTATATTTGTAACAGGTTGCTTTAGAGTCCTTCGATGCCCAAGAACCAGACAATTTTGGGCCAACAGATCACTTACATCAGGTGTTGGGAGAGGAGCATCCTGGCAGAGTACACTGCCGACCTAGGATAGCCCCGATGAGGTATTGAACCCCATCAGGTACGAGCTGTAGTGCCACCGAGCTGTAGCAAGTTAGGGCACATGCAGAACAGGCTGAGAAAAGGGCCACAGAGACGGCAGAACAGTCTGCTAGGGAAAACAATGCGTTTATGAAATTTATTTAAGTTCTATGTCCAACACTTCCAGTAGAGGCCAGCCCAGCTTTTAATGAATATATGTCGTCGATACATTCTATATATGGTGCACTAGGTGGCAGTTCTAGTGGGGTTCAGGACGATGTCTAGCTTGACGATGATGATGGTGAGGAGTCTGATGCGGAAGAGGAGGGAGAGGAGGAGGGCGAGGCGGGTGGCGAGGGCGAGGAGGAGGGCCAGGGTGAGGAGGAGGGCACTGAGGAGGGTGAGGACGATGATGGGGACGAGGACGAGGGTGATGATGATGGTGATGATGGTGATGGTGTTGTGGGACAAATTGATCCATTACATTTTTGACTAATATTACTGAGATTTGATATTTAATCTATTCAAGTTGTTGGTTTTATCTAGACTCGTAGTATAGTATTGGAGTTGAGTTATTTTTATATATTATCTGTTTTTATGGATGTTGTTGTCATTTAGTGGTTGTGTGTTTGGGAACACCCCTCCTTACTAGACCCTGGACAACCCCCTAACATCCTCTTTGGACCCTGGACAGCCCCCCGGACAGCCCCCCCACCATCCTCCTTGGACCCCGGACAGCCCCCCACCATCCTCCTTGGTCCCCGGATAGCCCCCACACTCTCCTCCCGGGACCCCGAACACCCCCCGGACACCCCCCCACCCCCACCATCCTCCTTGGTCCTCGGACAGCCCCCCGGACAACCCCCGGAAAGCCCCCCGAACAGCCCCTCGGACAGCCCCCCAGACATTCCCCCCACCCTCCTCCCTGTACCCCAAACAGCCCCCCAGACATCCCCCCAGACAGCCACCCAGACAGCCCCCCCCCCCCCCACCCTCCCCCTTGGACCCCAGACAACCCCCGAACACCCCCCGGACAGCCCCCCGCACAGCCCCCCCACCCTCCTCCTTGGTCCCCAGACAGCCCCCCGGACACCCACCGGACAGCCCCCCGGACAGCCCCCCCAGACAGCCCTCCCACCCTCCTTGATTTCATTTACTACTAGAAAATCTATAATATATATTTTATTTATTTTCATCATGATAATCAATTTAAATCACATTTACACATCTAATCAATATCATAGATTCTTGGTATGTTATAAAAGGGATGTATTCATTGGGCATGACATTGTTAGCTCTAAAATGTTTCATAGCATGATAAACTAAAATCTAATCCATACTAAGAATGATATAAAAATATTCTATATGAATGTCCACAAGATTTTAAGTAAATACCATTCCACTAATAGACACATGAGGATTCTCATAAATCATGTTTACCTTAATATTTCCACAAGGATTTTTAGTAAAAGTTTTATCTTCTATTAATTTTATGATATTCTCATTTTAAATGTAAATTTTTCATAAATAAATAAATTTAAAGACCCATAGTCAAATAGTGTATTTGAATAATGTGAATAAACAACTAACATACCACTCTAATTATGTCTCTTTTGTTTAAAATGGACAGGATTATAAGTGAAAAGAACAACTGACATACGGAAAACCAACCAAACGCATTCAGATTCTGTTGGTAATTTATCACAATGATCCATGGGTCATATGTGACGTGTACGAGCCAACCCGGGCTCAATCCGAGGCACAGTGTGGCCGGGATCAGTCTAAGTGGCTCCTTTGTTTTTAAATGGACAACATTTTAAGTACATATAGAAAACCAACCAAATGCATTCAGTTTCCGTTGAAACTTTAATAGAATGATCCATGGGTCATATGTGACGTTTACAAATCAACCCCACCTCAATCTAAGACGCATTGTGGCCGGAACCACTCAAATTGTCTGTCTTTTGTTTCAAAAGGACATCATTTTAAGTGAAAAACATCAACTGGCATATGGAAAACTGACCAAACGCATTCGGATTGTATCGATACTTTAGCACAACGATCCATGGGTCATATGTGATGTGTAAAATTCAACCCCACCTCAATCCGAGGTACGGTGTGGCCAAAACCATTCATAGTGTCTCTCTTTTGTTTAAAATGGACAGGATTATAAGTGAAAAGAACAACTAACAAACGGAAAACCAACCAAATGCATTCGAAATGTGTCAATGATTTAGGAAAACGATCCATGGGTCATATGTGATGTGTACAAGTCAACCCCGCCTTAATCCGAGGCACGGTGTGGCCGGGATCACTCTAAGTGTCTCTCTTTTGTTTAAAATGGACAACATTTTAAGTACATACAGAAAACTGACCAAACGAATTTTGATTGTGTTGATACTTTAGAAAAATTATCCAAGGGTCATATATGATGTGTATGAATCAACCCCGCCTCAATCGGAGATGCGGTGTGGCCGGAACCACTCAAAGTGTCTGTCTTTTGTTTCAATAGGACATCATTTTAAGTGAAAAACATCAACTGGCATACGGAAAACTGACCAAACGCATTCGTATTTTGTTGATACTTTAACACAGCGATCCATGGGTCATATGTGACGTGTACGAGTCAACCCTACCTTAATCTGAGGTTCGGTGTGGCCGACACCATTCATGGTGTCTCTCTTTTGTTTAAAATGGACAGGATTATAAGTGAAAAGAACAACTAACATATGAAAAACCGACCAAATGCATTCGAAATGTGTTGATTCTTTAGGAAAATTATCCATGGGTCATATGTGATGTGTACGAGTCAACCCCGCCTTAATCTAAGGCACGGTGTGGTCGGGATCACTCTAAGTGGCTCTCTTTTGTTTAAAATGGACAACATTTTAAGTACATATGGAAAACCAACCAAACGCATTCAGTTTCTATTGAAACTTTAGGAGAACGATCCATGGGTCATATGTGATGTGTATTAATAAACCCCGCCTTAATATGAGATACGGTGTGGTTGGAACCACTCAAAGTGTATGTCTTTTGTTTCAAAAGGACATCATTTTAAGTGAAAAACATCAACTGGCATACGGAAAACCGACCAAACGCATTCAGATTGTGTCGATACTTTAGAAAAAAAATCCATGGGTAATATGAGATTTTTAGGAGTCAACCCCACCTCAAACCGAGGCGCGGTGTGGCCTACACCATTCAAAGTGTCTCTCTTTTGTTTAAAATGGATAGAATTATAAGTGAAAAGAACAACTGACATACGAAAAACCAACCAAACGCATTCGAAATGTGTTGATGCTTTAGGAAAACTATCCTTGGGTCATATGTGATGTGTACGAGTCAACCCCACCTTAATCCGAGGCACAGTGTGGTCGGGATCACTCTAAGTGGCTCTATTTTGTTTAAAATGGACAACATTTTAAGTACATACGGAAAACCGACCAAACGGATTCTGATTGTGTTGATAATTTAGCACAACGGTCCATGGTTCATATGTGACATGTAAGAATCAACCCCGCCTCAATCAGAGATGCGGTGTGGCCAGCACCACTCAAAGTGTCTGTCTTTTGTTTCAATAGGACATCATTTTAAGTGAAAAACAGCAACTTGCATATGGAAAACTGACCAAACGCATTTGGATTATGTTGATACTTTATCACAGTGATCCATGGGACATATGTGACGTGTACGAGTCAACCCCACCTTAATCCGAGGTGCGGTGTGGCCAACACAATTCATAGTGTCTCTCTTTTGTTTAAAATGGATAGGATTATAAGTGAAAAGAACAACTGACATACGAAAAACTGACCAAACGCATTCAAAATTTGTTTATGCTTTAGGAAAACGATAAATGGGTCATATGTGACATGTACGAGTCAACCCCACATTAATCTGAGGTACAGTGTGGCCGGAATCACTCTCAGTGACTCTCTTTTGTTTAAAATGGACAAAATTTTAAGTACATACGGAAAACCGACCAAACGCGTTTGGTTTCTGTTTAAACTTTATGAGAATGATCCATGGGTCATATGTGACGTGTAAAAATCATCCCCACCTCAATATGAGATGTGGTGTGGCCGTAACTACTCAGAGTGTGTGTATTTTTTTTTAAAAGGACATCATTTTAAGTAAAAAACAACAACTGGCATATGGAAAACCGACCAAACGCATTCGGATTGTGTCGATAATTCAGAAAAACGATCCATGGGTCATATGTGATGTGTACGAGTCAACCCCGCCTCAATCCGAGGCACGGTGTGACCGACACCATTCAAAGTGTCTCTCTTTTGTTTAAAATGGACAGGATTATAAGTGAAAATAACAACTTACATACGAAAAACCGACCAAACGCATTCGAAATGTGTTGATGATTTAGGAAAACGATCCATGGGTCATATGTGACGTGTATGAGTCAACCCCACCTTAATCTGAGGCACATTGTGGCTGAGATCACTCTAAGTGGCTCTCTTTTTTTTAAAATTGACAACATTTTAAGTACATACGGAAAACTGACCAAACGGATTATGATTCTGTTGATACTTTAGCACAACGATCCGTGGTTCATATGTTATGTGTATGAATTAACCCCTCCTCAATCGGAGACGCAGTGTGGCCGGAACCACTCAACGTGTCTGTCTTTTGTTTCAATTGGACATCATTTTAAGTGAAAAACATCAACTGGCATACGGAGAACCGACCAAACGCATTCGGATTGTGTTGATACTTTAGCACAACGATCAATGGGTCATTTGTGACATGTAAGAGTCAACCCCACCTTAATATGAGGTGCGGTGTGGCTGACACCATTAATAGTGTCTCTCTTTTGTTTAAAATGGATAGGATTATAAGTGAAAAGAACAATTGACATACGAAAAAATGACCAAACATATTCGAAATGTGTTGATGCTTTAGGAAAACAATCCATGGGTCATATGTGACATGTACGAGTCAAACCCGCCTTAATCTGAGGCACGTTGTGGCTGAAATCACTCTAAGTGGCTCTCTTTTGTTTAAAATGGACAATATTTTAAGTACATACGGAAAACTGACCAAACGAATTCAGTTTCCGTTGAAACTTTAGGAGAACGATCCATGGGTCATATGTGATGTCTAAGAATCAACCCCGCCTCAATCTGAGATGCGGTGTGGCCGGCACCAATCAAAATATATGTCTTTTGTTTCAAAAGGACATCATTTTAAGTGAAAAACATTAATTGGAATACGAAAAACTGACCAAACGCATTCGGATTGTGTCTATACTTGAGAACAACAATCCATGGGTCATATTTGATGTGTAAAAGTCAACCCCACCTCAATCTGAGGTGCGGTGTGGCTGAAACCATTCATAGTGTCTCTCTTTTTTTAAAATGGACAGGATTATAAGCGAAAAGAACAACTGACATACGAAAAACTAACCAAACGCATTCAAAATGTGTTGATGCTTTAGTAAAACGATCCATGGGTCATATGTGACGTGTATGAGTCAACCCCGCCTTAATCCGAGGAACAATGTGGTCGGGATCACTTTAAGTGGCTCTCTTTTGTTTAAAATGGACAACATTTTAAGTACATATGGAAAACCGACCAAACGCATTTGGTTTCCATTGAAACTTTAGGAGAATGATCCATGGGTTATATGTGACGTGTAAAAATCAACCCTGCCTCAATCTGAGACACGGTGTGGCCGGTACCACTCAAAGTGTCTATATTTTGTTTCAAAAGGACATCATTTTAAGTGAAAAATATCAACTGGTATACAGAAAACCGACCAAACGCATTTGTATTGTGTCGATACTTTATCACAATGATCTATGGGTCATATTTGATGTGTACAAGTCAACCCCTCCTCAATCCGAGGCACGGTGTGGCCGAAACCATTCATAGTTTCTCTCTTTTGTTTAAAATGGTGAGGAATATAAGTGAAAAGAACAACTGACATACGAAAAAACTGGCCAAATGCATTCTAAATGTGTTGATGCTTTACGACAACAAACCATGGGTCATATGTTACATTTAAGAGTCAACCCCTCCTTATTCCGAGGCATGGTGTGGCCGGGATCACTCTAAGTGTCTCTGTTTTGTTTAAAATGGACAACATTTTAAGTACATACAGAATACTGACCAAACGGATTCTAATTGTGTTGATACTTTAGAAGAATGATCCATGGGTCATATGTGACGTGTAAGAATCAACCCCGCTTCAATCTGAGACATGGTGTGGCTAACACCACTCAAAGTGTCTATCTTTTGTTTCAAAAGGACATCATTTTAAGTGAAAAACATCAACTGGCATACGGAAAACCGGCCAAACACATTCGGATTGTGTTGATACTTTAGGACAATGATTCATGGGTCATTTGAGACGTTTAAAATTCAACCTTGTTTAAATCCGAGACGCGGTGTGGTCGGCACCACTCTAACTGTGTCTCTTTTGTTTAAAATGGACAGGATTATAAGTGCAAAGAACAACTGGCATACGGAAAACTGACCAAACGCTTTCAGAATCTATTTATAATTTATCACAATGACCCATGGGTCATATTTGATGTGTACGAGCCAACCCGGGCTCAATCCGAGTCGCGGTGTGGCCGGGATCAGTCTAAGTGTCTCTCTTTTGTTTAAAATGGACAACATTTTAAGTACATACGGAAAACCGACCAAACGCATTTGTTTTACATTAAAACTTTAGGATAACGAACCAAGGGTCATATGTGACATGTACGATTCAAACTTGCCTCAATCTGAGTTGTGGTGTGGCCGACACCACTCAAAGTGTCTCTCTTTTGTTTAAAATTGACTTCATTTTAAGTGAAAACAACAACTAGCATACGGAAAACCGACCTAACGGATTCTAATTGTGATGATACTCTATCACAATGATCCATGCGTCATATGTGACATGTACGAGTCAACCCCACCTCAATCCGAGATGCGGTGTGGCCGACACCATTCATAGTGTCTGTCTTTTGTTTAAAATGGACATCATTTTAAGTGAAAACAACAACTAAAATATAAAAAACTGACCAAAGGCATTCAAAATGTGTTGATTCTTTAGGAAAATGATCCATGGCTCATATGTGACGTGTACGAGTCAACCCCACCTTAACTTGAGGCATGGTGTGGCCGGGATCACTCTAAGTGTCTCTCTTTTGTTTAAAATGGACAACATTTTAAGTACCTATGGAAAACTGACCAAACAGATTCTAATTGTGTTGATACTTTAGCACAACGATCCATGGGTCATATGTGACGTGTACGAATCAACCCCTACTCAATCTGAGATGTGGTGTGTCCAGCACCACTCAAAGTGTCTGTATTTTGTTTCAAAAGGACATCATTTTAAGTGAAAAACATCAACTGACATACGGAAAACCGATCAAATGCTTTCGGAATATGTTGATACTTTAGGACAACGATCGATGGGTCATTTGTGACGTGTACAAGTTAACCTTGCCTCAATCCGAGGCATGGTGTGGCCGGTATCACTCCAGGTGTATGTATTTTGTTAAAAATGGACATCATTTCAGGTAAAAATATATGGTATATGAAAAACCGATCAAATTATGAATTGAATTTCAGATTCCACATATAATTTTAATCTAAATTTTAAATTGAATTCTAAATGAATTATGTATGTTTATAATTACATTATGAATTCTAATTAAATTATGGATGTGTATAGTTCTAGGATGCATTATATGTTAAATGTGTATGAATTTGTTCTCTATATATATGTGTTAGTTAGTTATTGTAGGTACAATAATTGTATATGTATGTGTTAGTTTATTTCAGGTACAATAATTGGATTTAAAATGAAAGGGAATGCACAAAATGAGACCTGCTGGGAAAATTGCAAACCTGCTGTGCAAATTGCAGGCTGCTGTGCAATTTGCACCGCATAGGCTATGCCAACGGTTTCAAACCGTTGGCATAGCATATCTGAGTTTTTTCTTTACCAATGGTTCTATGAACCGTTGGGAAAGACGAGAGTGCTTGGGCTTTCCCAACGGTTCAAGCCAAACTGTTGGGAAAAACTTTCCCAATGGTTTGGCACAACCGTTGGGATAGGTTAATTTTTCCCCACCCTATCCCAACGGTTCACTGTAAACCGTTGGGAAAAGATTTCCCAACAGCTTACTTCCCTACAGTTTGCAGAACCGTTGGTATAACATATACCAACGGTTCTGCAGCCTTTCCCAACAGTTCAGAACCGTTGGGAAAGACTGTATTTCTAGTAGTGATATATCAAAATTGGGAAAGGGCCCTGGACAATTCCACATCTAGTTGTCTCATGAGACCTACCGATGCATCGAGGAGTTATAGTAGGATCCACCCATCACTTACGAAGTCCAATACATTCCTCATATGAAAAGTTTTAAACATATCATAAACATCCGTATTAAAACTAGCATACAAAATGTCAATACTTTAACCATAAACCAGGAATGGTATAAAAATAGCACATCCAGAGTCAAACATATCACAAAACCTTCAATACAATGTGGAAGTTTTGTATCATAATAAATCAACTTCAAATAAACTTAAAATCTATCAAAGGATGTTGACATAGATGAAATCAAAACTATTTGAGAGAAATATCTCTTTTTTGAAATCATTTAAAAGTCACATAATTATAAAAGAAAACATTTACTTTGAAAATATACTTATAAGCTTTTAAGGGAAGCTTTGATGATTTTATAATGGTGTAAAATAGCTGCACCCACCGTATAAGTTAAAAAAGACATTCTTACCTTAATTTTGTCGAAAAGGTTAAAAAAACCTTTTTTGGAAAACGACGGAAAGATTACTTTATAAACATATTATAAAAATTCAAACAAGGGTATAAATTAATTTAACCCATAATCGATAAAATATTAAGAATTTTTTGAAATATATTTTTAAGAAACATGGGTGTGGATGATAAAGAGGTCCCAGTGGATACTTACGTAAAAACAACCTCAGATAATAAAGAGATTGTGAAATTAACCCTTACCTCATTGTAATCAATCAAGTCATGTGAAAAATAGTCAATAACCACCAAATGAATCACAAAATATCATAAATATAAAGAGAATCATGATAATATATATCAAATGGCAGTACAAAATACACCACATGTAATAAATAAGTGGTAAACAATGGAAATCTCACGGAATTAAAAGTGAGATAAGAAACCCTTTACCTTGTACTTTTCCTTGGTCAATGGGAGGTTAACCTCCTATATAATGGTGAAATAATTGTTATTAAATTATAAAATAATCATATACATTAATATGATATCATATATGATCTTTTAACATTGCTTTGTTAATAATATCTTAGTATTATCGTTGTTTTGGGTGTTAACGGATTCGTTTTCCTTTATATTATTTATTATATGAGTCATATTTTTTATGGATGGGATGTATCTTATTCATATCTAGAATTATATCAAGTCTTTAAACATTATTTTTAATCATCAAATGATAATTATTCTTGAATGTATACGATGGGGAATGAATCTCATCGTGTTGAGCGACAATATCATTCTTTTGATATTAAAATAGTATATAATTGGATGTTATATCATATATAGAGAATCATTATCATGTTACATTTATTATTTACATCAATTACAAATCATATCATACCCATCTAAATAATAATGTATTGAATAACAATTACACCACGATGTGGAGAAGGTAGGTCGTACGTAAGAATGTATGGTGACATGTCATTAAAAGGATGGATAGAATACTGAATATGGTTGTACCATATTTATAATAACATAATATTATATAGAAGATACTAGAGTTATTATTTTAGAATGTAAATAACAAATAAATAAGAAGTGGAAGAAGAAAGGAACTTGAAAGAGGGTGGTGAAATCATTACCTCTTCTTCGGGTTCTTCCTTTTGATTTGATCAAAAGGGATCCTTAGGTTGTCTTTATAATCAAAATAATGCCTCTGGGTTTAAGTTATGGAAGTTGGGAGTATATTTGGTCAGGTTTTGGCCGATCCAAAATGCTTTTAAGGTGTGAATTATAGGGAAGGGGGAGTTCCCTTTTATAAGAGGGGTGAGGGGCACCTTAGGAAAAGCTAGAAATATTATTTTATATTAAATTAATATTCGGTTTATAATGGATCCAAAGTGTATTATTTAAATTTTAAGGTGGGTATAGGTCTAAAACAACTCAAACAATAGGTTTTATATTGGTTTGGGTCACTTTATTAACCTTATCTTTTAGTTTTAACTCTTAGATAAATAGTTTGACATTTACCATGTCTCTTTGTATTTTTATATTATATAGTTAATAAACTTACTATATACTTCAAAGAGACCCCCAAGTGGTCAATTAATGATATACCTATCATTTTATAAGTCCTTTTTCTGAACCTTATATTTTTAGTAATAGAATATCAATTCATAATATAATATTTGTTTTAAAAACTCTTATATGTCAATTTTGACACTATTTAATAATTGATTTCTGTTAAATTATTAACAACTTAATTAATTCGAACCAAATTTATTTAAGAAATCATAATATGTCATATTAACCAATAAAATTCTTTTATGGCATCAAAACTTTCAAAATATATTTATTTTAACATTTATTATACCAATTATTTGATTCTTTCATTAATAAGGAAAATACTGCATCATTATTGTGTCATAAATAAATTTAATTATTCAATGTCTAAAAATTATAAATAAAATACCATTATGTAGGAAATTTTTTTAGATTTCTAATGAATATTTATAGTCGAAAATATAACATATATAACCCTATGTAAAAATTGTTTTTCTAAAAGATATATGCTTATGTCATTTTTGTATTTACTTTAACTTAATTAATATAAAGTGTCATTAGCACTTACAAGTGGCTCCATGGAGTCCCAAAATAGACCCAAAGATTCCCATGGTCGGAAATGTATCAGCCAATAGGGTTATGACACGTTTTAGGATAATTTAAAATTATTATAATATTATTTTCTTACCCTTATTTACCGGATTTACCCTTTAACCATGGTAAATAAAATATTTACCGAAGTAATTATTCAAAATGTCTAAAAATAAAAGTTACCTATTTACACAATTTGGACATACTAATTCCAAATATGAAATCCATTTTTCCAAATTCAAAACACAGAAGTGGCAGAAATAAATTTAAAATTAATTCCCACTGTCAAAACAAAAAGCGTGTTTTTAAGAGATAATAACTATCAAAAGATTGACACTTGTTTATGTCCAGTTTAAATGTGAAATTACGTCAAATGACCAAAATTGTATTAAATGGTAAAAATATAATCTAATTATACTTTAAAATCACTCAAATTCATAATTTATCACTACTAATTATTTCGATTTAAAAAGTTGTTTTTAATTATAATTTAGTAATTTTCACTATTCATCAAAATATGAAAGTTATCCGAAAAGTACCAAAAATTCACCCTAAGATAATTTCGATATTCCAAATCCAAAAATTAAGTCCATTTTCAAAGATAAAATTTATAAAATTTCAAAAAGTGGGTATTACTATTCATAACGGCTAGTTTGATTGGTTGTGGTGTGTGTTAGAACTCGAAGTTGCGTACAACACACACTACTGTATTATTCAAAGAGAATTGTACCATGGAAGCTTGGGGTGTTACATTTTTTCCCTATTAATATCCTATTTTTGATTACTTTGATTGAAGGGTGTTTACCTAAATGTCGTATATCGTTTCATTGGGGGAAATAATTAACTTAACCGCGTACCCTTTATCTATATGGTGTAAATACCATATGCCCTATTATCTTGATTGAGTGGTATTTACATAGAAATTTACTGAATATATTTGGATACCAGTTCATTTTACTTGGTTATATCATGTTATGCTTATTAATGGAATTATGAATGTTTTTATTATATGATTACATTTAAAAGAGATTTGAAACTCATTTTCTCTCCATGGGTTATTTAATATGAATGAATAATTTATTATGGAATGAATATGTAAGGATTATGATAGCTTTAATCCTATATATCCCCCCAATACATTGGTTTAAAGTCATATCTCATGATATAGTCATATGAGGAAATAAGAAGTTTGTTCACATATAGGTGGGAATATTGAGTTTGCTCACATTTTTAAGCATGGACATAATGAGTCTATTCACATAGGTGTAGGAATAATGATTTTTCTAAAAATATTTTAATATTCTTAAAGTTTTTCCATATCACTAATATTTTTCCATGTTATATAACCTTTCTAAGTTTTCTTTCTTTTTAGGCTGTGTTAAATTCCATGTTTATGCCTATTTTCTAAGGTATTCCTCACTTTTATGTTATTTCATTCCTTACAACATGATTTAATATCTATGATTTCTTCGGTATAAAATTATTATGTATCTTTATTATACCCATATATTCATCTTATTCTCACTTATGATATTTGATTTTTATTGCTTATATTTACAGTTATAGAGAATCTGAGTTCACTCATTTGTTATGTTTCTATTTACCTAAGTTATGAAGAAAAGTGATACTAATGGTGCATATAGAAGAGTATCTTTTGTGGATAATTTTTGAGAGATGTTAAAGACTTTTTATAGATTAATTAGTTTCTTATATAGTGTAAATAAATGTCCATTATATGAAAAAGACATGAGTTTTTTTATTTATTATTTTGTCCTAATTTATTAAAACTATAAACTTAAAAGATCATGGTAATGTACTGTAATGAAATATTTTCTTTATGTAATGTAATTAATAGATGGACATATCCAATATATAATAAAAAAATTCCACCATAAGAAAGTGTATATCAAAAATTAAAATAGACTCAAACTCATGATTAGGAACACACCTCCTAATAACTTGGTCATTAAAAATGTGTTAGAGGTTTGAATCATCCCACACATAAAATATATACTCACTCTTAAATTTATTAATTTTGTGTTTCAAAATATTTCCAGGTATTTCATAGGTTAAAATATAGTTAATTAAATAAAAATACCAAGGATTCACACCTGAGAGTGTGTAAATATGTTCATCGGTAAATGTGTCCCAAAGTGGTACCTAGTCCAATGTGTTATCCTTTGGTGTGTGAGTGATCCTACTCTTTTGTTATGCCATCATGTTCAATAAAAACATTTTTTATTTATCTCAATGTAAAAATCTTGAATAATGAACATCCAATATATTAATCTAGTAATTACATATGGATTATTTAAGAGGTGCCTCAAAGCTGCATGACCATAAAAAACAACAACTTTAGATCCCAACAAATAAGAATGGAATTTACCTAAATAAAATATTATATAAAGAAACACCATTTCTATTTTTGTTTTTATTTTTTTATTTTGGGATAAATACAATTTCCTCAAATTATAGGCAATCACATGTAGGAATACCTCCACCCTCAGTGATAAGACCACTCTAACAACACATTTTGAATCATCACAAATAAGTTCGAAGGGAATGTCGCACTGTGGGGGTTGTATGATCGATGGAGTGGTGAGATTAATTTTTAGATCATAAAATTATACCCTACCAAAATCATCCAAAAATAATTCAACGCCCTTTTGAAGAAATTTGGATAATGGTATAGAAATCTTACTAAAATATTTGATAAAGTGTCTATAAAAACCAACATGTCCAAGTAATGATCGAACATCACACACACATATAGGATATGGAAAGGATAAAATAATTTATAAATTAGATCTAAAAACCTCAATGCCATTTTTTTACACTATATGACTAAGTAAAATTCCATTGTCTATAATGAAATTAAATTTTTGCTCTGCCTGGAGATTCGCTTCTTCCCTCGGTGACGATGGTTTCTTCAGCGCTAACCCCTCCCCCTATCAGGGGGGAGGGGGAATCATCGATTCCTGAGGGTCCCAGGTTCTTCCGGCCTTTCTCTAATCCTGATTTCCTTCCTCCTTTTCCCAATGTTTCACTTTTCCCTAAAGCCCCGAAGCTCCTCGATGGATATCCTAATCTTCAGATCTCGAACTCGGAGTTCTTGGAGTCTTTGGTGCTTCTAAACCTCACTCTGGTTGCTTGTTTCAAGCATAGGTGACCATCAGTTGATGCTTTTGACAGGTTTGGGTTTGGTTCTTGGGATTTGCAAGAACGGGCGGTGGTTGGTTTTCTTGATAGCCTCCAGATCATGATCCACTTTGAATCGGAGGCGGACCTCATTCAAGCGTGGTCCAGGGCTCTGAGAAGTTTCAACGGGATGAGTTTCATCCTCCTTCGATGGACTTTCGATCTTCATATGAAGTGTGATTCTCCATCAATGGAGGATTGGGTCAATTTACCTAAACTTCCACTTCCTTTCCAAAATCCTTCTATTCTTCGGATGATTGGTAATATGGTAAGAAGGTTTATTTGTTCTGATAATAGTACTACAGATGTGTGTCATCCAGTTAATCCTAGGATCTGTGTTGAATTAGATGTGTCTCGCCTGACTTTCGATTTTGTTTGGATTACCATTGGTGAGGAGTACAGGTTCAAACAGAAGGTGGTGTATGAAAACTATATGGAATTCTGCTCCTTTTTAAGCGGCTGAGGCACCCTTCATTGGTCTGCCGAAGGCGATCTCCCCCAAAAAAGTTAAAATCTAAAGATAAGAAGGTGAAGGTTGATGTGATGAAGAGCCCAGTTCAGGGGGATATGGAGATGGTCACTGATAAATACACCCATAACTCTGAATTATCTAAGGGTATAGTGTCCCCAGTGCATCCAATGAATGGTGAGACTCAATGTGGTGAGCGTTCTGTTTCTGTGAGGATAGAGGATGATTCAAGCAACAAGAACTCTGAATAGGAAATGGTGATGGATCACGGTCAGGATAACTTGGGATTGATGGAAGGAGGGTGGGTTTCTCTACTATCTAACTATGTTGTGGAGGTCTAGCCACCTATCCCCCACCAGGTGACCTTTGGAGAGGTCCATGATTCATAGGTGGCTGGAGGACCGAGGCTGCAGTTGAACCTGTTGATTCCTGATGTCTTCAATAGGCTGAGGCATGGTTTGGAGAACATAGGTAGTTCCACTGTTATAAAAGATACAAATCAGAATGAGTAGGAGAGATGCTCCAACTTATTGGAGGTGGTCTTTCATGTCTGTACTAAGGGTACTAAGGGTTTGGATCCCTTGGAAAGGCCCTTCCTTACTCTTAGCAACCGGTTTAATGACCTCTTGATAGGCATGTTGGAGGATGGAATGGTTGAGGATGATGTTGTAGGGATGTATGGTGGTGTGAAAACACCGGAGGGTCTACAGGGTATGGGAAAGGAGACAGGGTCCATGGATGTGGAGGAAGCTACTACTGAGGAGACTTTGGTGGAGAGTAACACTCTAGACCAGAGGTAGGGGATCAACTCTGAGTCTCCTGCTGTTGTTTTGGGGGTGCGAGCTGATATTGGAAGGGAGAGTTCTGGGAGAGGGAAGGAAAATGAGAGTGGCCCATTCGGTTGTTCATTCAGTGATGTTGTTCAAAGTTGGAATCAGATGATGGATATAGCTGATGGACCCTTGTCTGCTTCTCCAAGAAGAATGCCAAGGAAGGATTACTCTTATCTTCCACGGCCGATGCAGACTAGATCGTCTTCTAAAAGGAACAGTGAGGTGACTGTGGCTTTTAAAAAGGGTAGTGTGGTCAAGAAGTCATCCCCAGAGCAACCCATTCTTGATCTTCTCAGGAGTCAGGTTCAAAGTGAAAGCTATTGGAGGTCTCCATATTGGAAATCAGATACTGAATAAGATGGATCTTACATGGGGTGTGGTGATGAGTCTGGTTACTTTGATGTGTAAGTTGCACTTGTTTGTGTTTTGGTTTTAAGTTGGGGTACTGGAAACCCATAAACCAGCTTTAAAAATGGAAAAAAATGAAATGCGTGTGGAATTAAATTTTTCAAAATTTAAAACTATATTTTTTTCAATACATTGATGAAAAATGTTTCTCAATAAAGAGATACATTGAGAAAATGAGGATCCTTAAACTTTAAATTAATCCATAAATACCTCCCTTAATGTCTCAAGTAAATTAGAAAAGATACTCACCATGAATATTTGGAAAGTACCTATGATGTTAAAAAGTCCAAATGGAGTCCATTTATAAGAAAATATATCAAACATGTAGGTGAATTTCATCTTCTCTTAGTCCTTTGTTATAATAGGAACCTAAAAATAGCCAAATAAACCATCCAACAAATAATAATGTGTCTGACCCATAATACTTTCAGGCATCTAGTCAATGAAGGGAAGGGAGAGATGGTCCTTATGGGTGGATTGATTTATTGTCCTATAATCAATGCACACTCTCCAACTATTTTGCACTCTCATGGAAACTAGATCATCATTTTATTTTTGAAAATAGTAAAATCATTTTTTGTAAAACTTGGATAGGGTTAAACCATGGTGAATCATAGATGGGATAAATAATACATACTTCAAGTAATTTTTCCACCACTTTCTTCAAAACTTCTAATAATGTGAGGTTAATTCACCTTTGTGGTTTTCTAACTGGTTTATCCTCGCCCACTAAAATAATTATATGGATGAAAAATGGAGAGGATAATACCAAATATGTATGCTAAGGTTCATTAAATTACCCTAATATTCTCCCTTATAATATTTATAAGATTTTTTTCTTATTCAGTATGGATATTATTTCCAGTAATTACAGAAAAAAATTTATCATTCAACAGGTATGAATATTTTAAATATGGGTGTAATGGATTGAGTTATAGTTTAGGTGGGTGTTGTATTAATGGAAATATCATTGGAAGTGATATATGTGAACAATGTATATTGGGGTACAAATTTACAGCATCAACATCAGTGAATAATGCATCAAATCCATCTGTAAAATTATCCATGGCATAATTATAAAGTACATGACTAGAATCAAAATAAGAATTTATAAAAGAGTTAGAATCAAGAGTTGAATAATAATGAGAAATAAGCGTGGAAATATTTTGAGACATCAATCCCTCCCCAATAATAAAAATATTTCTAAGCATGTAATGATCCCCATTTGAAAAATATGGAAAATAATTTTTTGGATAATTATTACAAGATAGATCATAATGGGAGATGAAGAGAGAAGAATAGTCTTCTGAGGGGTACTTCAAGGATTATAAGATATTAAATCTTAATAACTCATATACAAACTATATATAAAGTGTACCCTTATTTACATATATGATTCTATTGGAAATTTTGAGTAAGGTACTTCTAACAATGATGGGAGCATGAGAACTTCCCCAATCATCCTCCATATTTAGCATGTAAAAATCAGTAAAATGATAATATCTCTCACCTTAACTAGTACAACCTCAAGGAATTTTTCAGGGTATTTTACAGCCCTATTATCCAATTTTAACACTACCCTTGTTGTCTTTATCTCTCCAACAATTAAGGAAGTGATAATAGAGTGAGATATGACATTAATAGAGGCACCTAAATCACATAAAGTATCATAGAAGTGAAAGCCCTCTATGGTGCATGGAATAGTGAATGTCTTGGGATCCTTACTCTTTATAGGCATCACCAAGGTGGTTTTGATGAGTGTAGAGATGTACCCCATAAGGTTAATCATTTAATTTTACTTTATACCTATTTTATTCATACAAAATTATTTCAAGAACTTTTCATACCTTGTAATTTTATTGATTGCTTCAAGTAGAGGGATGTTGATCTTAGCACAATTGAATATATTCAAAACCTATTTTCCCTTCACCTCTTCAACCAAAATCTTGGTTTGTACTATTAGGTCAGAATAATACAGAGTAACACAAGAGGGGGTGAATTGTTTCTTTTCAAAACTCTCTATGGATTCTAGTTTTTAAATATCTTATCAATTTATATAGATATATAGAGTCATATTATGTAATAAATATGAGAAACAGATAAACAAAAAGAATGAACATAGAAATTTTATAGTGGTTCGGGGCATAAAGATCCCCTAGTCCACTCCATCAATGCTCTCTCTGAAAGCTTAGTGAATTTCACTAGAAAGGCCCTCTTATCACAAGACCTTCAAATCCACAACTGAGTGTAGGCAGTTGAAACATTTATAGTAAGGATAAAATAGAGCCTTATAGTTCTTTAACAAGGATCCAATTATCCAAAGCTTAGTACAATAATTTGATACTTTACCACAACTGACTATGACCAGTTGATACTCTAATAAATCAAAAGATTTTGATTTTTTTATGGTTCAAGTTGATCTTCACAGTTGTAATAGCAGCAGAAACTAACAATAGATGGATATTCTTCTTCATAAATGAAATTTTTCAAGAAATAATAATTATAAAGTGATCCTTATTTCCAATGATCTTCAACAATGATAGGAACACACAGTAATAGTAATCTTATAGCATCACCAAGTTAAAATAAGTATGTCTCTAAAGTTTATCCTCTTCTATAAATAATAGAGGTGATCTTTTGTTTTAGTAGTACAATAAAAGATATTCATAAGAATATTGTGGTATGTGAGAGCATATGAATAATATATCTATGACAATATGTATTTTTCTTCAAAGTAATTATGAAATAATATATAGATAAGGCATCCTTCTTTAGTATTCTAGATCCAAGAAAATCATCAGATAGATCATGAAAATTAAATTTTGAATTGAACAGGGGAGTTGTAACTTCTCTTAATAATAGGAGTGATTTTCTCTATTGAATACGGTTCTTTAAATAAATCATAATGAGCTTTGAATCAGTCTTATATGATATTTGAGTCATCCTATAAATCTATCAAGACCGTATCATTAATCTTAGATAAAAATATTGGTTTTAAAACTCTATTGTTGAATAGTAAAATGTAGGGTTGAACTATGTAGTGAAGGGTTCCTTTTCATAGAATAGGGTTCCTTTGTATATGGTAGGTTTCCTTTGCATATCATGGGATTCATTTACATATAATAGGGTTCCTTTGCGTAT
The DNA here is from genome assembly GCA_963277665.1 of Viscum album. Taxonomy (NCBI): domain Eukaryota; kingdom Viridiplantae; phylum Streptophyta; class Magnoliopsida; order Santalales; family Viscaceae; genus Viscum; species Viscum album. The sequence continues at coordinate 746,825,892 of OY728157.1, forward strand.
TTCAGGGTTCCATTGTGTAGTGTAGGGTTCCTTTGCATAGTGTAGGGTTCCTTTGCATAGTGTAGGGTTCCTACCAACATATGGTTCCTTAACCATACTTTCTTCTACATGTAATGTAGGGAAAAAAAGTAATGTAGGGATGATGATTCATATGTTCATCCTTTAATCATAGAATTTCAAATGTAGGATTGACTAATCGTATGTTCAAACCTATGAACATAGGGTATGAATAGTGATTATAGATTCCAACAAAGGGTTGATAATTCATATATTTTTCATTCACTAAATGTAGGGTTTCTAATCCATATATGAACTGTTCAGCATAGCATAGGGATGATGATCCATCTGTTCATTTATCAAACATAGGTTATAAACAGTGTTTCCATAATGCATCCCATCGCTTTTAACTTCATCATAGATATAAATAAAAAAATGATATATATTTCTCAAATATACTTAACATAACATTATTAGAAAAAAAAGGGAATGTGTGAGTATAAAAATCAACATATAATATAGAATATTGTAGAGACAATACATTCCCAAAAATCTCCCATTTTTTAATGATCACAAAACCCATAAAATAACTCACATAAAATATAGGATTTGTAAACACTCTAATTAAATATTTTGATTTCAAAAAACTATTTTGATTTAAAAGGTTTCTCCCAAAAATATTTGTTTCTAAAATATTCTCCCGCTTTTTTGATATCAAAAATAAAGTTTGAGAGAGTAAATGATATAAACCACATTTAATATAGCAATGAACTGTAAATTAATGTTATAGTCTATTGGGTAGAAAAATAAGATATGTGATATGGCAGTGTAAATGTGAACATAAATATCAAAAAATATAAAAGTATAGAACAATAGAAAACTGAGAAATATAAAAATAAAGTAAATTAATTTAAATTAAAATAAAATGTTTGGAAAAAATTATGAATACATCGCACAATAAATATAATAAGTCTTCAAAATGAGGGGATCCGGATATAAGGGTTTTCTATATCAGAATATCCATCGGAAGAAGGTGCAGATTGAAGGAGAACATACAGAAGAGCACCTTGAATCTCAAGATTCTTCACTAACAGACTCTATAATGGTTGTTGAAGACTTCTGACTATTATTGAAACATCTTCTTAGAGTCTTGACCAACCTTCAAGTTCTCAATCAAATTCACCTTGAAAAACTCATTCACGTATTCTTACAATTGAATAAAAGTAGTCAATATATCTTTGAATTGATGAATGACTGGTCCCAACTAGGATTCATTAGAGGTTAGTTGATTGATTAAATGTCTTTGATTATCCAGAAGAAAAATTGGAGGTGTATTGCCACGCTAAAGAGTGTGAAGTCTATTATTGAATTCATCCATCACAATAGTTATTGCTTAAAATATTATTATCAATTTAGGAGAAGTGGGTTGAGGTGTAGAGGTTTAAGCTTTATGAATATCCTTGATAGACTAAAATTATCTTCCCAACATAAGCTTCAGCTCATCAAAATCAGACTTCTTCACATATTCATCTTTCAAATATCTGAATTCTATAACTAAATATATGATTAACCCTTCAAGGTCTCCCACAAAAACTAAATTTTATTGAATGTCTCTAAGTTGAGATTTAAGTGCCTCAAACTCAACTTTGGGAACTATAGAACTTCTGATCTCTTCAACAGTTTTCCTTTGAATTTCCAATTATTTTCTTAGAGTTAGATTATAAGCATTTACTTGATTAAAATTTTGAACCAGCTCTTCAGTATCACTTTCCAATGAGTCATAAGACTCAATGAATTGATCTATGGTTTTTGAAATTTTCATTAAAGCCAAACTTGGATATTCCTCCTCTATTAATGTATATGATCCTACATCAACCAAGTTAGCAATAACTAAATAAATATTTCCAATACTAGCCTAATCATCATTATGATCAATTTATCTAGATTGATAATCGCCTTGATCAACTTCTCCAATATTTCTAGTTACATGAGCCTCATGCTCAGCAACTTCTTCTTCTCTATATTGGGCAACTGCCACTGGCTTAGAAATATTTATTGAAATTCTTCTTCTCTGATTAATAATTTTCTCATCAATTCTAGATTCTTTTTATTCATTGGTCCTCGATCTCGTAGAACCCGCAACAGGTAACTGCTCCCCCTGATCTCCAGTAATCAACCTTTCTAATTCTTCTATTCCCACTAGAAAAATATGATTGCAAGATTCACTCCAACAAAATAGTTTTATAATAGTTCCATCATTGATAATATTTTTATGATGACATCTATGACCAAAATAGATGTCTCTTATCATTCCTATCCTTAGAAAAAAATAGGAATAGAATCCTTTCATAGGGGTAAAAACCCCATCTTTGCATCTTTCTGGAAGCAATGACTTAGATACCATATCATGTATTTACTAAAGTTAAGATTAATATGGTTCAAGAAAAAAACAAAATATACATATCTTGATAAATGAATTTATCTAGCTCTTATATCCTTAGCATTATTCCAGACTGAATAAATTTCAACAAGACTAATTTATCAGCATTAAGATCTCTTGTCATCATTTTCTTAATATTTATATTTCCAAAAGGAGAAAACATAATATCCTCTGATATGTAAATCTCATCTCCTATATTTCTTAAATAAAAATGAAATTCCTCCTCATAGGGACAAGCCAATATTTTAGAAATCTAAGCTAAAGAGATAGAAAACTCATCATGATGGATCTTAGAAAAAACTACATCTTCATCAGATCCAAAACTAAAAGAATCATTTTAACAGAACTCTTTCACTTATATATCAAAAAAAGGTGTATTTTTTCACCAAAAATTAATTTTAAACCTTAAAACTTTATAGTATTATTGAATGAGATATTTTTTAGATTTTTCCAATAAGAATTGATTACCTTTACCTGAAGAAGTTTCTGATACTTCAACTGATGAATGGGTTCTCTTGGACTAACATCTTCAACTCTTCTTGAAGTTTTAATTTCTAAAGGTTTCACGAATGAAGATTTGAAGGTTTAGGGTTTTAGTAAACTGTAATGATAAAATCTCTGTAAACTGAAGGGACATGAAGGAGAAGAGTGGGAGAAGGTATATAGTTTTCTCATGCCAATTAATAATATACTCATTATGTTTTAATTTGAAAATATGAATAAAAAGAAATTGAAAAAAAAAATTAAACCCAAACAATACGTAATCAAAAAAAAATAAAGAGTAATAGATAATTAAATACAACCTATATAGTTTATTTAAATAAAATCATAGAGATTAATAATAAATTAATAAACATTCATTTAAAATTAAATATTCCTAACTCCCCCTTAATAAAATTAAAACTTGCAGTGGGAAGTCATTTAGTAAAAATATCATCTAATTGATATTCGATATTAACAAATTCTAATTATATATCCTTTTTAAGAACATGATCTCTTAGAAAATTATGGCTTATATCAATATTATTAGTCCTAGAATAACTTATAGGATTTTTTGAAATATTTATTGTAATTGTATTATCACATAAAATAGGTATATTATTAAAATTTATTCCAAAGTCTAGTAGTTTTTTCATCCACAATACTTGTGCACAACAACTGATAGTAGAAACATATTTTTCCTTGGCTATTAACAGGGAAACAAAATGTTGTTTCTTACTCAACCATGATACTAAATATTTTCCCAAAAAGTGACAGGTTCCTATGGTGATTTTTCTATCTAATCTGGAACCTCCAAAGTCAGCATTTGAATATGAAATTAAACTAAAATCAGCAGTTTTTTGATATAAAAGAGATTAAAAAATAGTTTCTTTTAAATATTGAAAAAATATTTTAACAGTAATGAGATGGGATTATTTTGGATTTGACAGAAATCTAGCACATAAACATATAGAAAACATAATGTCTAGTCTACGAAAATTATGATATAATAAACTATCAATCATACCTCTATATAACTTTATGTCAATTGGTTTTCCAACTTCATCAAAATAAATTTTTATATTAGTACACATATTATTTTTATAAGTCTTACTATTTTTAACTCCATAATTTTTCAATAAATAAATAATATATTTACTTTGATTTAAAACATTTCCATAATATTTTTGATAAATTTGAAATCATAAAAAGAAATTTAACTCTCTTGTCATAATCATTTCAAAAAAAATCATTAGTTTTGAAAAATAATTACAAATATTTTTATTTGTTGAATCAAAAATTACATCATCAAAATAAATTTTTACTAATAAAATATCAGAAAAACGGTTTTCTTAAAAATTATTGGATCTACTAATCCAGTAGTAAATCCATTTTTCAAAAGAAAAGAACTTAATCTTTGAAACCAAGATATGGGTGCTTGTTTAAGGCCATAGATATATTTATTAAGTTTAAAAACAAAATTTGGTTTATGATGGATTTCAAAACTATAAGGTTGTTCAAAATCAACTTCCTACATTAAATATCCATTTAAAAAGGCAGATTTAACATCCATGTGATATAATTTAAAATTCATATGAGATTTATAAGCTAAAAATATTTTAATGGATTCTAATCTAGATATAGGGGAAAAGGTTTCACCATAATCTATTCATTATTCCTAATTATATCCTTTAGCTACTAATCTAGATTTATTTATGGTTATGATCACTTAATCATCTTTTTTATTTCTAAAGAACCATTTGGTTCCTATTACTAGATAATTGGATGGTCTTTATATTAATTCAAAAACTTCATTTCTTAGGACTTTTTTTAGTTATTATTTCATTGCTAACATCCAAATCTCATCTTCTAAGGCTTCCTCAATATATTTAGGTTCTAAATGAGATGTAAAGGTAGAAAAATCAGTTATGTTTTATACATTTCTTATAGTTCTGATTCCTATGTCTAGGTCTCCTATAACAGTTTCTAAAATATGGTTCTTAAAAGTTCTAGACTATCTAGGAAAGACACTTTTAGGTTCTTTAGTTTAATGTTCTTCTAAATTGGGATGAATTTTATTTATTTCATTTTCAAATTCAGTTTTAGGGGTTTCAAGTCTCATGTTTTCAAACGAGTCAGTAACTTCATCTGTTTGATCTTTCTCTTTAATAAAAGGGTCAGTTTCATCAAAATTCACATTAATTGATTCTTCAACAATCCTTGACTTTTTATTAAACACTCTATAGGATTTAGAGGTAGTATAATATCCTAAAAATATTCCTTCGTCATCTTTTAGATCAAACTTACCAAGGTTTTCTATAGAATTCAAGATATACACCTTACATCCAAATACTATAAAGTACTTTACTTTAGGTTTTCTATTATTCCAAATTTCATAGGGTGTCCTTTAAAAAATAGTATTATTAAAAATCTATTGTGGATATAAAAATATATGCTTATATCTTCTACCCAAAAATAGGTATGAAGACTGTATTCATTCAGTATAGTCCTTTCCATTTATTGAATAGTTTTATTTCTTCTTTCAACAATTCCACTTTGTTGAGATGTTCTTGGTTCATAAAAGGTGTGTTTAATACCTAATTTTGAGGAAAAAGAATTAAATTCTTGATTCTAAAATTATCCACCATGATCACTTCTTAATGAAATTATTTTAAAACCCTTTTCATTTTGAACAATTTTACAGAAACATTCAAAAACAGTGAATACTTCACTTTATGTTTTAAAAAATATACCCAAGTAAATCAATAATAATAATTAAAAAAACATTAACATATACTTCACCAGCCAAACTTTAGACTCTTGATGGTCTAAAAAAACCATGTTTATAATTTTTAAAGGTTTATATATAGAAATTTTGTTAATAGATTTGAAAGAAGATTTGTGATGTTTTCCAATTTGGCATGCATCACAGAATATATCATTTTCATACTTAGGATTTGGAAAATCAGAAAATAACTTATTCTTAGATAATTTATGTAAAGCATATATATTTCAATGTCCAAGTATTTTAGGCTATATCTATGACTCATTTGTCTTAACAGTTAAACAAATCACTTTTTGTTTACATAAGGAATTAAGATCCAAATTATAAACATTCTCAGCTCTAGGTGCTCCAAATTTAAGAAATTTATCTTTAAAAACATAGAAGGAATTACTATAAAAATCAAAATAAAAACTATCATCACAAAGTTTAAATATTCTTATCAGGTTGTACTTTAACCCTTGTACATATAGTAATTTCTTGATTGAGATTATTTTTGGATCTCCAATAGTTCCAACTCTGACAATTTTTGCTTTTGAATTATCACCAAAAGTGACTAGACCTCCATCTATTTGAGTCAGAGTGTGAAAATTTGATGAGTCTCCACTCATGTTTCTGGAATAGCCACTATCCATATACCATATAACATTTTTTCTCCTATATAATTTTTTCTGCAAAATAATTTAAACATGTGTTTGTTTTGGTACTTATATTTTCTTGGGTCTTATAGTGTCAGTAAACAGTGATATAAGAATATATATCTACCTTGTTCTTTCATAATTCATATTATTAGTTTCAAACAAGGTTTTGGAAATGAAATTCTTTGTATCACCACTAATTTTAGGATTTCTCAAATAATATTTTTTAGTGAAATAACCTTTTGTTAAACAATAATAACAGGTAGAATTTTTTGAATTGGGCACAAAATAATTTTTATACAGTTTTAATTTTTCACCCTTTATACCTATTCTATATCTTTCCTTTTTAATGACATTATTTCCAAGAATATCATATAAAAAAATTTCTTCTTTAGTAAAATTAATTTCAGTACTCTTATAAGATTCTACTTCATCCTGTAATTCTTTAATCCTTTTTTTATGATCAATACAGTTTTTTATAGATGAATTGAATTTTTCAATTAGTTCTTGATGTTGTTTTAGCAGGGTATCTCTTTCACCTAAAACAACATTGTGAATATTTTTCAATTATTTATTCTTATTTAATAAAGAATCATATTTATCTTCTAACATTGAACAGTAAGAATCTAATTTATCATTTGAGAAACTATCAGTACTAGAATCATAGGAGTAATAAGTTTGTACCTCTTTTTCTTTATCCATAATTCACATATTGGCTTTGAGATTTGATGGATCCTTCTCTAAATCATATTTTAAAGAGTTGTTTGAGTCTTAATATAAACTCCATGTATCTTTAATTTCTCTTTTTTCTTTATGCTCATAGTCATCATTTTTCTCATATTTCTTTTCTCACCTTTTTGTTTCATCTTTTAATTAAGGAAAATTAGGTCTTATATGACCTAATTTTATGTATTCATAGCATTGTAATTCTCTAGGTTCTTTTTTATCCTTATTAAATTATTTTTTGAAGAAACTTTTCTTTTTATATAATTTGATGAACTTTCTAGCTAACTGATTTGGTTCCATTTTGGAATCTGTAGAATATGAATTTTTATCTATTTTGTCTTTTTTTTCTATGCTTCTGAGATGTTAATTTCAAGGCAGTATTTTCCCTTTTCACAAAAATCTTATGATATTCAACTTCAAATTACATTTCTGCTTCATACATCATCAGAGTTCCAATAAATTATTTCATTTTCAAATTCTTGATAGGTAGTGATTGAAAAATAGTTGCATATATTTCATACCATTTAGAGGATAGTACTCTTAGTACTTTCAGTTCCTGGTCATATTGACTTATGGGATCTCCTAAGGTAGTAATATTGTTAATAATTTCTATTAATATTCCATCCATATATTTGATTCTTTCACCATAAAATATTATAAAGGTGTCAAACATTAGCTTAGTAGTATCATATCTCATTTGTCTAATATTGTTTATTCCTTCATAAGAAGTTGTGATAGTTTATCACATCTCATAGGCAGTAGTACATTGTGAAACTATCTTGAACTCATCAAGTCCTAGACCATAGATGATTGCATTCATATCTTTTGAGTTTATATCATACTAATCTTTAGTTGAAACATCCCAATTCTCTGTATTTTTAGGAATCACATAGGGAGTAATGATATTCGAATAAACTTTCAATCCAATATTCTTCAAATGGATAATCATTCATGATTTCTAGCATCCATAATTTTTTTCATTAAATTATGGATCACAAATCGTAGAAATTATTTCTTTCAAATTATCCATTGAAATCTACTTTGTATAGACCTTATTCTTTTTATCTTGTTATAGCTTTATCCCAAAATCTCACCTATGATGCCAGTTTTTAGGTCAGAATAATACAGAGTAACATAAGAGGGGGTAAATTGTGTCTTTTAAAAACACTTTACATATTCTAGTTTGTAAATATCTTAGTGATTTATGAAGATATACAGTGTTCTATTTTGTAATGAATATGAGCAACAGATAAATAGAAAGAATGAACATAGTAATTTTATAGTGGTTCAAGGCACAAATATCCCTATTCTACTCCACCAATACTCTCTCTATCTCTCTCTACATTATTGGTGAATTTCACTATCAAGTTCCTCTTATCACAAGACATTCAAATCCATAACTGATTGCAGGAATTTGACGCTTTTACAAAAAGGCTAAAATAGATCCTTTTGTTTCTTTAACAGGGAACAGATTATCCAAAACTTAGTACCAGAAGCTGAAACTTCACCATAATTGAGTATGAGTAGTTGATACTCCAATAAATCAAAAGAGTTTTATTTGTTGATGGTTTGGGTTTATCTTCATAGTTGCAGTAGTAGCAATTGATAGTAGATGGATCTTCTTCTTAAGAAATGAAAGTCTTAAAGAAAGAATAATTTTAAAGAAATACTTGTTGCCAATGATCTTCAACAATGATAGTAACACATAGAAGTAGTAATCTTAAAGCAGCACAAGGTTAAAATATTTATGTATCCAAAGTATATCCTCTTATGAAAATAATAGAGTTGATCATTTATTGCAGTAGCATAGTAAAATATATTCACAAGAATAATTTTGTATGTGAGATCATATGAATAATCTATCTGTGACAATATGTATTTTTCTTCACAAGAATTGTGAAAGGATATATATAGTAGATATCTTGCTTTGGCATTCCAGATCCAAGAAAATTACCTAATAGATCATGAAAATTCAAACTTGAATTGACCAGGGGAGTCGTAACTTCCCTTAATAATAAGATTTATTTTCTCTATTGAATACAGTTCTTTAAATAAATCATAATGAGCTTTGAATCAGTTGTATATAAGATTTGAATCATCTTTTAAATCTTTCAAGACCATTTCATGAATCTTGAATAAAAATCTCAATTTTAAAACTCCACTGTTGAATAGTCAAACTTAGGGTTGAACTGCATAACATAGGGTTTCATTGGATAGTGTATGGTTCCTTTGCGTAGCGTAGGGTTCCTTTGTGTATCATAGGATTCCTTTTCATAGCATAGGGTTCCTTTGTGTAGCATAGGTTTCCTACCAATGTATGGTTCCTTAAACATACTTTCTTATATGTGTAATGTATGGAACAAAAGTAACATAGGGATGATGATCCATACATTCATCCTTTCATCATAAAATTAAAAATGTATCATTGATTAATCATACGTTCAAACTCTAGAACATAGGGTATGATCAATGATTCCAGATTCCAATGAAGGATTGATAATTCATAGGTTTTTCATTTTCCGAACATAGGGTTATTGATCCATATGTGAATTGTTCAGTGTATCATAGGTATGATGATCCATACATTCATTTACTGATCATAGGGTATGAACATTATTTCCATAATACATCCCATAGCTTTGCACTTCATTAAAGATATAAATAAAAACATGATATATATTCCAGAAATATACTTAATGCGAGTTTATTATAAAACAAACAAGGTAATTTGTGAGCATTAAAATCAATATATAATATAGAGTATTTTTTATACAATACATTCCCAACATGTACAACTATATTTGGAAAAGAAAGGGGTTTAGGAGGAGCATCATCTATCTTATTCATACCTTTTTTCTTTCTCATTTGGTTTCTCATCGATTGGTATTAAATGGGGGATATTTGGAGCTAAGTTGAATCCCATTTGATAAATTAGAACAGATGCATCAGTTATTTAATTCCCACTTCTTAGTTTGTTGTACTAATATTCCCCTTTGGACTTGGAGTATGTTGGGAAAGAATATTTCTAAATTTATTGTTTACCAGTTCATAGAGGGAAGTATAAATCTGAATCATTTGAATCTTTAGCTCACTAAACTCTATAAACTAACTCATTAGCTCATTTTATTGACTAATAATAAAGTTTTCCCAAAATATCATCACTATTAAAATCTACCTTTTTTTGTAAAATCCCTTATTTTTTTTTGACATATTGATACTTAGACTTCGAATCTATTTTGGGGGTGTTGAAATCCTTACTGGTAAGGTGGATATTGCTGGAAGTTTTGTTGAAAATGGGTCTTTTTTCATTGTCCAGATCCATACCTCAAGGTGGGGTGATCTTTCCATCATGGGTTGTATGTTAGTGAGAATGGATTGTACTTATTTTGGGGTGGTTTTTGTTTCTACTAATATGGAATCCTTGGAAATATAGATACATAATCCACTATGTATAATAATTATGGGAAATAATAATTTGAATGGTCCATCTTAGTGAAAATACCAAAAGTCCTTATAGGAGTGTGGCGTGATGTATTTTGATCCAAGGAAATCTATCTTACCATAGTAGTCAACTCATCCAACTTATTTTTGTTAAATTATTTTCCATAGTTTAAGGGATTACCTGGTATAATCTCCTTATAGATGGTGTACCTCGATCACCAAATTTTTGAGAGTTCTATTTCATCTTGTCAATCAATGCATGTGTAGCTACCAATGTTTTGTTAAATAATGCTCCGCTAACCATAGAATCCACCATGATCTTATCTATAGGTTTTAGTCATTTTTAGAAGTAATATATGAGGAATTACTCACCTATTTGGTTATGCTTTAAGCATACACACAACTTATTGAATTTTTTCCAACACTCATACATTGGTTCCTCTTGTACTTACTAGATCTATAAAATCTTCTTCTGAATGGCAATAGTTCTCGATGCTTGAAAATTATCTATAAGAAAATATGTTTCAAATCATTCCATCATGTTATGTATTGAGGATATAAATAATACATCCAATATATTTTGGGTCAGTCAAGAGAGAATGGGAATGCTATTAGTTTGATTTAGTTTTCAGAAACATTCATTGGTTTCATTATTGAGAAAACCACATTAAATTATTTAATATGTTTATTTGGATCCTTAAAAAAGACAACATGAAATTTTAGAAGAAGGTGAATAAACCTAGATTTTGGATCAATGTATGATTAAATATTTGGATATGCAATGCATGTTGGTTGATAATTAACATTGTTTGCAACCAATTCTCAAGTGGTTCTATTAGGTTCATTATTGTTTTCATCCATTTTATGATATTTGGATCTTGTTTGAGATGATATTCCCAAATCAATACTATATAGATTATATAAATAATGAAATGGTTGTATTTGAAAACTTACTAAATTTTTATATTATTTGATTAAAGATCAAAATATTTACTCAACCTCAGGGTCTAATTCAAAATAAATATCAGGGTTAGATTGTGTCATCAATTAGAGAAGAAAAATAAAACATAATAAGTAGAACATAATATCATCAAATGTGTTTTCAATTGATGATCCCAAAAACCAAAAAAAATGATAAATTAGAATGAATTAAGAACTAGAACAATGGAAAGAAAAAAAATAAACAAATAAATACCTCTAATTTATTTAATAAAATTATTTCCTCCTAGAAATGACACCAATTTGAAGAGAGAAGTCATGGGTGCTCTCAAATGTTTTGTATTTTATCTAAGTGTAGTGAAATGGATAACTTATTTCATCATCTTAAGGATGAATTAATTTAATAAAAATGATAATGGTTTAAGGAAATAATTAAAATATTAAAAAACAATGGTTGGGGAATTTTGATAAAATATTTTTTTATGAGAAGAACTTAGTATGAAAAAGGTTTTTTAAAAACATTTTTAGAATGTGTAACTAATTTATCCTGCCACATCAATTAATTATTTTTCATTATAATTGAAATTATTATTCCACTTAATTTATATCTTCTAATTTTTTAACTTTCAATTACTATGTTTATAAACATGACCACAGTGTATGGAATCAATTAAACCCTAGGTTGACTCTAAAACAAGTAATTGCAGCACCCTAAATTGATTATTATTCCAAATTAAACTTATGTTCTATGATTAATTAGCATATAATATCCACACTATAAATTTTAATTATTTATTTTTTATGATTGGATTTTAAATCTACAAATTGATCCCATGTTTTTTTGTTTTACCGATTAAGATTGTACTCTCACAATTTACACATTACTCAACCTCATTTTCCCTGGGTTAATTGGTTAATTACATGGTCAAATGAATACTCAAATAATTTATCAAAATATAATGAATAATGTAAATTTATTCTCATGTATTCAAAATATTTAATTGTGTATGGTGTAAATTTTACTGATTATTATGGAACTACTATTCCATGGGTGGACGAGTCATCATAGAAACATTTTTCAAGTGAAAGTTTGAAAAAGTATAACCCAATTACATTTTTATTCTTAGCTTATAGCCCCAAATAAAGTAAGTAGGTGAGAATAAAATTCAATAAAATAAGTAAAATATAATAAAAAGAGATAATTTATTGAGTGAACAGAAACACCACAACACATAAGAGGAAGAGAAGAACATTATGAAGGAGATCATAGCCTGAGAGCTTCCCACATCCAATGGTATATAGAAATGGAAAGAAACCACCTATCCTCTACTTCCAATCCTATTAATCTAAAGTTAAACCTCTCTAAATGATAAAACTTCACATTTATAGAGTGGAGGGGAGGCTAGGGTTACAATAGGTTACAATTGTGAATGAGAAATTCAGATAAATATTTAAATCTCACTTGAACTAACATGTTGACCAAAAAACATGAACCATCTATCCATACATATGGATGATTTTTTCAAAATTTAATGCTATATTTAATATAAAATTTTGAGTCTAAAACAAGCCCGAATAAAGAAGATATATCCCAAAAGGTAAAGTTGGGTCCATGTTGAGAAGTCTAGTCCATCTTTGACATCATTATCCATTTTCTCCCATAAAATGTGCAGTATATAAAGGATGATGAAAATAAAAAATATATCCCATAGAGTAAAGAATATTATCACAAACTTTCAATTCCAAATAAGTCTCAAAAAATATTTATGTCAAAAATACCAGTGTACTTTAAAGTGTTAAAACTGGAATTCTTATCAAATTTTTGGAATGCATGATATAATCCCATGTTTTCCATAAATAAACATATTTAGCCTGATGTGTGGAAAATATATCATTTATTATCAATAAAATATTTATTGAAATTTTGTTTTATCAGTGATCTACATGAATCTCTACTCTCAAGTGGTCTTTTGGAATTTGTTTATTGTGTATAATATCACATTGGATATTATGAAATATACCTCTAAAAAATGGATGAGTGGGTAAAAATAGATAAAAATCTCAATCAATTTTACCATATAAAAATTTTGAATAAGAAAGGTATTGGTAGTTTTTTTATTCACACATAGTACAAACTTTTATGAAAAAAAATGATTACTTTCAGTAAGGTAGTCCTTTGAGGGGAATGAATAACCTAAAAAATGGGGGTGGCTCATTATAGTGTTGTTGTTACTATGTTGATTATTCTCATTTATTCATTTTAAGAAGATGGTATATCATATCATCTTTCCTAATAACTTTTTTATTATATTATATATCTTTCCTTTCATATTTTTCATTTATTTTTTTGTATCTTCTTATGTCTTTTCTTTCTCAGTGTATTCTCATAGTGACACTTCAAACCTTGCACCTCCAACACAACCATATAATTCCGGATGCTTCTAATCCATAAAAAGTAATTGTTCTTCAACTATAGTAGATAATGATTCTTATTTCTAAACTGGATAAAAATAAAAGAAAATAAGTACTCATATTTATATAAAGTAGTTTTAAAGTTGTAAAAATTTCCATCATGTCATACTTATACATGATTATCATACTTTCTATGTGTTTTTATCTACTATTTGTCCCATTTTATTTACATTAGCCTAATTTCATAACACATATCATGGGATGGAAGTGCCTTGAGATTAAAATTCATCGATCTTCATATAATTAAAGTAATATAGTTTTGTTATCATTTCATATCACATAATTTTTTTATTATATACCTAAAATACATACCTTTTTTAAGTGAATCTTACCCCATCCTAGATTTATAGTAGGTGTGTGGTGATTTTAATGAAAGTTTTGGTTTTCTTCACTCCTTTAACATTTTATAAATTAATAATTAGGGGTCAAAGTAATTAATACACTTAATTTAAAATAAAAAAATATCAATTACAATATACCTTTAATGATTCCTCCTCTTGATGGATAATGAAATCATCCCAAGTTTCTTGGTTTATGATGTATGTGTATATAGTTTTTATGTGGGTTTTTACTTTTACCTTATCATCCCTAAGATGATTTTTATTAATAAGTGTCAAAAATTATCTATAATCCTTTCTAGTGACCATTAGTACAAATTTCATCTGATAGTATTCTAATATAAATGTACTATGTAAGGTATAATTAAGATTAAACCAACATTTCATTAATTTATTTTTTGATAAAATAGAGAAAGTATATCATAATGTTACCCTAATATCTTCTCAAATTTTTTCCTTCAATGTAGACACAACATTTTTTCACATATCTATATCAATCAGCATGTGTATTTGATTACTGAACCAAATGTAAACAATAAAAATGGACTTATTGGGTTCAATAAGGATACCACATATAATCTATCAAACCTTAAATTTTTGACCTCTAATTCTCACCTTGATCATTTTTATTGACACTATCGCATTACATCACTCATATTTATTTCAAACTTATTTATTTTTTTGGTTTCTCACCTTCAGATTGTTGGTTGCCTCTAGAATTTGGTTTACCATCTAAAATTTTTTCAAGTTTAGAATCATCATTCTTTTTTTCCTTGAGATTTATAGAATCAATAGGTGTAAAATACATTATCTACACAACTAATAAAAAATTTAATTTAGATAATGTGAATATATTAGTGAACATATAATATTATAATGAAACATATTTAATATAAAAACTAATTAGAGACATATAATATATTCAATGGAATCTTTTATTAATTTAATGGTTGAAGGGATTTGGCCCCTATATCAAGTATTCAAATCCACTCTTTATGGTCCCTTCTTCAATACAATTCATTACATATATTGAGACCACTGTGAAATGATTATAACTTTCCAATGAGAGGGTTTACCTTAATAAAAAATTTATTTGACCATGTAGTTGTTTTAGCCACCAAAAAACAATTGACTAATTTATGTTTGTAGGATCTGAGGCATAAAATACTTGTACTACAAGTGATAATATTATAAACAGTTCATCTATATATATTTACTTATTGAAATTCACTTTCAAGAATCACAATTCGTCGATTTTAACTGCACTCCTATTATCAAACCATTTTCATTGAAAAATTAGTGCTTGTAGTGTTGAATAATCCAGCTCCCATATTATTAGATAATTATAAAGTGTGACATATTCATGTAAATTAGATTTATTTCCTTATCTCTAGATACTTTCATCAGTTCTACCACAAAAGGGACCCTACTATTTGCATCGTGCTACATTAATTATGTTCCTTTGTATAAAATTTATGACTATTAATTAGGTAACAATTTTAATATGATACATAAACACTTAGTCCCATGGATAACTATTGAATTTATAACTCCTTGAAAATATGGTCTTGAAACTATATTATAAATTGTTTATTATATGTATGTGATATCCATCTTTCATCCATTATTAGATTCAAAAACCTATGAATTACTTTATGAGTTTCAATATATGTAACAACCTCTATACTGTTATGTAAAACATAGAGTTGAGAATGATCCCACTCTATTATGGTAATTGCAATAATGTCTCTTTAAGAAATTATTTCACCCATAAGGCACCTGCTATGATGAGATTTTAGGAGACCAATATTATCCACATCAGAGAGGTAGTCAATAAATTATTTAATATATTCTTTAAAAATATGTCTCTATGCAATATAACCTTCTATATAACTTCAATTTTAGATGTGAGCTGTCAAAATATCCATATACCATTCAAGAAGGTAAATCCATTCGTAACGTACATGAAAACATATTTGGATCTCTATAAACAAGTGAACCACTAAGTGAACCATTATATCAAAGAATGGTGGTGGGAATAATATCTCTAATTCACATAATATGACACTATTTAATTTTACATAGTTCATCGGGTTTATAACTTTAATGTATATAGCTTTAAAAAAATAAGAATATTCTAGTTAATGTGTTTCTTACATTTTTAGGTAGAATGCAATGTAAAACCACGAGTATTAAATCCTACATCAAAACATAAAATTCATGTGATTTTAATCACTTTTAAATTAAAATTAGTCTTTAACATGATATTCTTGATATTTAATGAATACCCCTATGAAACCTTTACACCATTAAGAAAGTTACAAAACTTAAATCTCTCTTTCTTGGAAAGCGTGTAAGATGTTAGAGGAAGAAAAAAAATTATTTAACCCTTCAATGGTGTAAAATGTTTTCTTATCACCATATCAATCATTTATAACCTAGATTTAATTCCATTTTTTAATTTGAATTTAGTAATGTGTGAATGACACTATAAATTTTTTTAACATGCATAAAATCAAAAAAAATGCATGACATGTAAGAAATGGTAAGGGTTTCTTTTAAATCATTCATAGTCCATGAAAAACAATGTACAACCATTTTGACATGCATTTTTTCTTTTAGAGGCCATACCCATTGAATATAAAATTCATTTAAAAACATATATTTGACAAACAATTTCATTATCTTTTGGTAACATATCATTCAAGATATAAAATAGTTCTATAAATCTGGTTTCACTCCATCTATTTCTATATTTCAAATCATATATATTTAGTATGGATAACAATGTTTTATATTTAATATAACCATCATACAGTGGAATATTTTAACTTATCTTCAACTTCTTAAATAAATTATAAAATTCATGAAGGTCATCTTTAGTCACCATTTTCATTTTCTTAATATGATCTCAATTATCATTTATAGTTGTATTCATAATAAATTATTCATAAACCATACTATTATCACAGGTACTAACTGCACTCGGTAATTCCCTTATTTTAAGAACATTTTTAACTTTGATCTATTCCCTAAGAGATAAAGTGTTCTTCCAAATCCTTCATACAAATTCATCTTGAATAACGATAATTTAAACATAAAAAAATAATTTGAGAAGGGTAATTTCCATGCTCATTTGAAAACTTTTTGTACTATTTAAACTTGTCCTCATACTCTCCTATCATATGATCGGAATCCATCCATTTTCACTTCATATTGGTCCTATTTTTACATTTTCTTATTTTCAAAAAACTACTTTAATGGTTGAGTGGTAACCTCACAAATTATTGAACCATCTGATTCAAAATTCAAAAAAAAATCACCCAATAATTCCTCAATACACAATTCATAGCACCAATTCAAAATTTAAATAAAAGTAGACATAAACACCTTGGGTTGAAACCCACATTGATTCATGTACCCTAATGTAGAAACATAAAATGAGGCTATGAAAACTCATCATCATAATCACATTCCTTCATTACATCACTGTCAACCACCCACTACCAAAACAAAACTAAACCCATCACTAAAGATTAGAATTCATTGGAAATTCGTCGAAATTTGTGTCAGTACCACAATCAGAAAAAAAAAACGGCATAGAAAATTGAAACCATACCACTGAAGATCGGTGCCATCAAAAAACAAGAACCTTCTTTTAGGGACCTCATGTCAACTTCCTACACCGTATCCCCATCACCTCCACTAGAATAATTCTATGAAGAGATGCCACAACCAAAAAAATATCACCACTATATTTAAGAATCAATTTCCAAATCCAAACCCACTAAGTCAAGAGCCAATCCACTTGAAGATGAGTCCCCGATCGACTATTCATCACCAGTGTAACTAAACCAGGAAAGGGAGACCAGATGAACCTAGGAACCAAATACACGAATTACCAAACCAAACAAAGAATATAAGTCACACTTGCACTCACAAGAAACTATCAGTCATCCCACATTCATAATCTCAAGTCACCATGAGAGCCTTCACATAATCCATATTGGGGTCAACCATGATAGATTAGGAAATAAGAGTAGAGGTAAAATAAAATTTGTCTTTACATGAAAGTAATATAAAGGATATATTCCCTAAAACTATATCATGTATATGATGTATGGATATATAGAGTGCATGATATATCAAGATGCATGCATGAAATTATATTTCATGCATGCTACTACCTTTGATCATATGAACAGCTGAATATTAAAGAGTGTTAATATTCAAATAGTTTAAGTCAATTAAAATCTATCATTTATTAAATTGTTACAAGAGTTTTAATGTGAAGGGAGTTTACTTATTTCATGCATATGATGTATGAATAGTTTTTCCATTAACTCATTCATTTTAAACGCATGAGTTAATTCTTTCACTGTTGAGGGGTGTCCTCAAGGGATTTATAATGATCAATTTTTTATGATGGGGAGTGTGGTATTTA
Source organism: Viscum album (assembly GCA_963277665.1). Lineage (NCBI taxonomy): Eukaryota > Viridiplantae > Streptophyta > Magnoliopsida > Santalales > Viscaceae > Viscum > Viscum album. The sequence continues at coordinate 746,844,589 of OY728157.1, forward strand.
GCCAGTGACATCAAGGAACTTAAATATTTCTTTCATCTTTATCCTTTACATTTAGAACTACTAGAATACCGAGGAGGTTTGTGGATCCTGTTTGAAACATCGAGTTATTTAACTGTAGTCCCTGAATGCACTATGGAGGTGAGATTATTTTCTTACCACTTTTTGATCTCTCTAAAACTCATTTGAAGGAGATCAAGAATGATGTGGTGGATATTCGGTGAATGGTACACTTATTGACATCATGTTCTTCATTTCATTTTTTTACATGTTTTATATTATCTTGCATGGAGATCCTTGGAAAGGGTTTTAATCGCTTTAACTTAATCTGATAAATGTTATTAGATTCTAACTAAAATGTTCAGTGGTATCAAAATGATCCATGTTTAAGTTTTATGAAACTTGCAATGAAATATAGAAAAAAATTAAAAAAAGAATAATGGTTTTTATTTCTAAAAATTAATTTCTTAAAAGGGTTTACCCTTACATATCTAGGCTATGTAAAGGTTTACAAGACTTTATCCTTATGTAGCTAGGATATGTAAAGGTTTCTAAGACTTTAACCTTACACAGATGAGATACATTTGGGTAACCAAGGATTTACCCTTACATAGAGTGGTCTGTGTAAGGGTCATCCTGCCTTACCCTTAAATAGATCGGTCTATGTAAGGGTTACATGATCTTACACTTACACATAAATAGTTATGTAAGGATATGATATTGCCTACCCTTACTCAAAATACAATTGTGTAAAGGTAGTTGTTATTTTAAAAGGGTTTCATAAAGTTAATCAGGTGTTTTACCCTTATGCGTATAGGTACTAGAGCCACTGTGTAAATGTATTTGATGTTTACCTTTACACGGCATAAGAAAATAAAATATTGCCTTTATGAAAATATAATAAGTAATGGTATTACCTATACATGAGGCGATGTGTAGGGGTTGTTTCCTCCCTACCCTTACACAATTGGAACTATGTATGGGTGTTAACCTTATGCAGAGATCCATCATAAAGGTTGAGGATAGTTACCCATATGAATAGTGTATGTGTAAGGATAAAGGGAGGATTCCCTTATGGGGGAATGGGCACCAAAGTAAGGGTAAACAAAAAAAATAAAAAAATTGTTTTTAAATTCTTAAATGGTTTTAATGGTTTATAAAGTGTTTATCAATCATTATAAAAGGTATTTTGGGAATATTTAATTTATAAAGGGTTTATAAATTAATTAATTAATTGTAAATGGTTTGTAATTAATTAAATAAGCATATAAAAACATTTATTTTTCTCATATATTGAATTTTAATATTTAAAATACATTTTAATGAATTATATAGAAATTATTATAATATAGAAATAAAAGGGTTTATTTAGAAATCATAACAAATAATTTATGAAGGGTTATAAATTATGAAATAAGGCCAAAATATAAAATTTTTATATTTAAATTATGAATTTTTCACGATCAATTATTTTAAATTTTTCAAAATAAAAGGGTCCTTATTTGGATATTATTTAAGCCACATAAAAAGTGTTTTGATGATTGATAAGATCAAGGTTTAAATAATAATTGAGTATATAATGTTTAGATTATGTAAAATGTTTACATATTAGAAATTGAATTATAAATTGATTATAATTCATATAATATCATATATTTAAAATGGAAGTTCCATATAATTATAAATATTAAATAATTATTTTTAAAATGAATATAAAATTTTTATATTCAAAATTATGGAATGTCCATAATGTTATAGCTAAAATTATAAAAAAATTTAAAATTATATTTTAATAATGATTTGTTCATAAATATTTATCTCATGTATAAATATTTGAATTATTTTTTTATTTAAATTTTATTCCCTTCTATATTAATATTTTGAAAATTTTATAAGAAATAAGAATATTTTGTATGCTTTAGTTTAAAATGTTAAACTACTTCTAGGATAGAGCCTTGCATTTCATGCTAGGATTGACTCTACATTGAATTTAGTTTTTCTTTTACCTTGACCTCAATTTTTAGTTGAAGTTATTAGCTTGAATTTAGTTGTTGAATATAGTTTTTGTATATTAGGTTCTAGAGTTATGGTGAATTTGATTCTATCTTGAGTAAATTATCCCTAGGTATAGGGACTTTGGGTTAGACAACCTACCTACTTGGAGGCTTATACCTTGTCTAGGAAGGTGAATGGGGTTGGCTATACTTCACTCTAAGGTTACTCATGTGGTGATTTTAAATATTATATAATCCTAAACCTTTACATGAATTGTTTATGTACCTTATGCATTTGATGTATTTGGATATGTATGAATATGTTTGACTTCTAATTTTGGGTGAGTAACATAAACTTGTGGGTTGTGTAAAGAGTTACACATCAATATGGTTTGAACATATTGGTTTGGTGGAGGGAATAATATTCCAACCTAAAATACTAAAAGAATACATATATAAAATGGAATAAAATGATATAAGATGATGAGATTAAGATCCCCTTCAAATACTAAGTGTGATATTCCTTCAAAAATAGAACTTTTCAAGACCACGGTCATTCAAATGGGTAGGTTATACCTTCGTAGGGTGCCCATAAATTATCTTATACAAGGAAAGAAAGTAAAAGATAACACTAGATCATCCTCGGGTAGGTTCTACCCGAGCTAAGTGCCCTTGGATTGACTTATTTATTCTATTCCTTGTGCTTATTTTAGGTTACACTAAGCTAGGAAACCATTGGGAAGGATACTATAGGAATAGAGTTGAGTTTATTTATATGGTAGATTGGAAAAAGGTTTTTCCACTTAGTTATCCATGAATCATATATGATATAATTTGGTTAATTCCCTAAATAAATAATTAAGTGGTAATAGGTATGTGTGATAAGTCATTGCTTAGTGAAATATGAATATTGTCCTACAAACATATATGTTGTACAAAAGGGGTCATCATTTTAGTGGGAGCCTATTTAATAATGGTCCTTATTAAATGGTTAATAAAACCTAATAGTCATATGATAAAAGCTTATATTATAAATAATATTATCATCATCATCAATCTAAACTTTGTGATCAGTCCTTGGTAAGGAGAATCTTAATTTAAGATACTCCTTAGGCTATAAATTTAATAAATGTTCTTAAGAAAACATGGTGATTTAAGAAAATTTCTTAAAGAAAAATTATATGTTCCAGAACAATTCCTTCCATAGTAACCAGGTGTTAAAATCGTTCAACAGTTTAATCTAGATTCTTATAGAAGCATAGATTGATTCATTTATGGTTTCAAAGGCATTATATATAAAATAACTAAAGGAATATTTTTCTTATCTCATATACTCAATATAATTGGGTATGTCAAATGATATTCAATATGATTGAATATGTTTCATGACTTAGATATATTAAACGTTTCCTTAATGGATTTTTCTAGTTAGAGAATTTATCCTATTATTATCAATAGAAATGTTATAATAATATTATTGAATTCAAATAACATTTTCCCAATATTCTCAAAGTGATAGAAATATATACAAACTGGGTATATGATGTCTAGTTTCTAAAGTATTGTATAGATGGTACAAGTAGGTAAAAGTTCAAACCACATGAAAAAAGTTGGTTGAAAAGTTTAAATTTGTTTCTTCAAGAATTCAATGAATTTCATTGAAATATATGGTTGTCAGGAAGGAATAGTTATAATTTAAAATTATTGGATTATCCAATATAGACCTGAAAGAGTTTATGAAATTCCTAATAATTTCCATGTATGATATGGATAAAATATAAATTAATTATTTGATTTTTAAGGGTATATTATACTGAATATATATTTTAAAAAGTGTTTTAAATATACAAGAGTTTAAAATCAAAGGAATAATTGATTGAGCTTATTGTTAATATTCATGAGATGGAGTAAATAGTGACTACATTGAGGATTTGAATGTAAAAGATTTTATTAATCTCAAATTAATATGATTAAAAGATGTGTATATTCATCTCATTCCCCTTATGTGATAAGAGAAGGTGTTTGATTACAAAGAGTTATTGTGAAAAAAGTATGTTATGATTAATTTTATACACATGGTTTATGATTCATCAATTAATATAACATGTTTTGAGAAGAATATTTGGATAAAAAAATTTATCCAGGATAGAAGTGTTAATCCAGATATTTGTTAAAATATATGGGAATGTGTTCTTTCCACCCATTAGTGGTATATTTTAATAAATTATTATTTTCAAATAAAAATGTTCCAAACAAATAGAATACCATATATGATATAGTTTGTTTGTTTAATATTTATACTAAAAGGAAATGAATTTTTTATTAACACAAAAGGCTTTGTGTCTCTTAGAAAGATATTATAAAGATAATATAATGTCTATGAGGCTAATGGGAGTGTGTTTGGACTTAAAAAAGTTTATAGTTAAAAAATAAATAATCAAACCAATATAAGTTTAAAATGAATTTTACTTAATATCATAAGAGAGTTAAAATGTACTAGTAAACAACAATGTAAGTAGTTATATTATTTCAAGTAAAAATTTTGATGGAATAAGGTTACAAATATTATGATGATAAAATTAGAAAGAGTTATAACTAGACAACAAAATTTAACATCATGACATTTAATGTTGTGAAGTTAAGAGGTTTGAATATGTTCAAGAATTTTAACAATTAGGAATATGATTCCTAAATCTCACCATGATTCAAGTTGTCTTACTTCATAGATGTTTCTCACTAAATAATTTAGTGGGAGGGTTTTATCATATGGTTATATAGATATGTGATATGGATTATATATGAACTAATTTGTTAACAAAACCCAAAAAAGTGTAGCAAACATAAGGCTGATCTAGAAGTTTATCATATATGATATGATAAATCGATTCTTATGTCATTTTTTTAAAATATTCATAAAGGGTTTAAGAATATTAAAATGTATCATATTTAAGGAAACCCCCATTTTATCATTCTTTTATTTTGGATACATAAATGTATATATAGATATACATTTCATGAAGTGTAATGATGACCTCTCAATGTATGACTCTGAGTTTATCCCTAAAATATGTTCATCATGGAGTATTATAGGTTGTGATGAAATGTTAAGGTTATCATGAGTAAAATTGTTATACAAATATACTGAATATTCTCATGAGGTACAAAACAAAGAATATGATTCTTTGTGTGCATTGGATGACCCACTAAAGTATATCACATGGAATTTCATACAGATATATTTTGTATACTAGGGGTGAATGGATCATATTTGAGTCCCTAATACCTAACGTTGGTGAGATACCTAGCATGAGAAACTTCAGACTTTAATAACCTACTTACGCAGGTCTATATGTTAACTTTTCTAATAAGGGGTGGTTGGGTATATTGTTGATCATTTCATCGATTGGAGCTCAACAAATATAGAGGTTGGTGGATCCCACTTGAACATCAAGTGATTCAGGCACAACCCATGGGTACAATATAGAGGTGGAATTCCTTTGTTTTCCACTTTGTGATATCTCTCAAACTCATCTGAATGAGATCAAGAATGATGTAGTGGCTCTTCAGTGTATGGTATGCTTATTTACAACATGTTCTTCATTTCAATTTTTTCACATGTTTCATATTATCTTGAATAGAAATATTTGGAAAGGGGTTCCAATTGCTTATGCTTGATCTAATAAATGTTATTAGACTCTAACAAAACCTTTCATGATGTCCACAAAACAAACTCACCACACCCAAAACCTCAAAATAAAATTGGTTGATGCACTTAAGCCAGTTATCCACCTTCATAGACTCAAGTCATTGAATACACATCAAGTTAGACCAATATAGGGCCTTGAATTATAGGGATAGATGAAAGTTTAGTGGAGGATGAATAACAGGTCCTCAACAGTAGAACACCACTCATCGGATGAGGATTGAAGACACAAAACAGCACAGAGACAAAAACCCCCAAAATGAATCCTAGAACCCTAAAAGAGGATAATGAAGGAAATTTTCACTGAAAGAAACAATAAAAAAGGGGTATTGAAGAACAGGGGATCCCAAAAACTATGATAAGACAAGTTCAATGCAGGAGCATCAGGAGATAGGAAGCGGTGGAGAGAGGAATAATCATGTAGAGAGAGGTGATGGGAAGAGGAACCTTGATCGCCAAGAGTGATAGAGTGTATTAGGAGATAAATAATCCATTACCTGTGGATTTATCTTCACTATTGGTCTTATTTGTTTCACCAATATTCATTTTTAATAAAATAAATAAATACACAAAATGTAACCAGTCTTGTAATCATATTTGTTTTATATTCATCCTATTTTATTCAATAGTAATCAAATTCCCTCCCACCAGAAATAAATATTATGAATTTAGGTAATCAATCAATTTTTCAAATTTGGATTTTCTTTAAAATCAATTTTATTCTTAGTTTATATATTTCTATAATGATTAATACCTTTATGATTACTTATTTGACATCATTCTTTTCAATTTCACTTACCCCAAACTCGCAAATTTTTTAAAATATTTTCTTTGAGACATTAAAAATATGTTAAAATTTATAATTTTTAATATAATTTGATTAGATAAAAAATATAGTTAAAATGTATTTTTTTAATTTTGTTTGATTTTAAAAAGTTTCAATAAAAACCAACTATATTTACAATATAACACATAAATATTATTAAACATTAAAACAAAAAATATAACTTTAAAATAATATTGAATGAATTAAAATTTGATTATGATGTGATTGTCTATTATATGTTATGAATTTTTTTTTAGTAATTGAATTTTGAAATAAACTTTGAACGACGTGCAACATAGCTCAAACACACTTGTTTTCATTATGTTTTCTAAAATAAAAAAATAAGATATATAAACATTTTATAAATAGATTTGAATAAAAATTGATAAAAATATATACAATAATAAAATTTGGTATAAAACTTTAATAAATATAAAATGGAGTTATTTGTATTAATTATGAAGGAACGGATTCAAAAAAATGCATAATAATTGATATCTTAAGATGATAGTAGAAATAAAAATGTTCACAAATCAAGGTCATTATAAAATAAAAATATAAAATAGTAAAGAATGAAATAATATACAAGATTCCATTAATTTTAAACCTAGGTGCATGACATGAATAATACAAGTGATTTATTTAGTACAAAATAAAATAAATAACAAACTTAAAAAATACTCAAATATAATTTAACAATCTACTTTCCAAATAGAAGTTCCTAAAAAACCAGGAACCTTTCCTTATATTTGGTTCACGGAAGTGATATTTGATCCCAAATGGATGGACTCTAAGAAACACACATATATAAAATAAATGAATATAGATGGATTAAAAAATAAATAAAAAATAATGTGTGATGCTTATAAAAAAGAACCACTTTTACCAATTTTCAAATACAAAAATCAAGATCGATGATGAATTTATTTATCCTTCAATATTCAGAACCCCAAGTAAAATACCATAAAAATTTGTTTGGAATTCATAATAAAAAGGATATTCACTATAGTAAATAATGGTTATGAATATACATCAATTGATGTGATGAAAATTTGAGAAATGTGAAAAATGAAAAAGAAAACAAAAACATGATTGGTTTGTTAATCATTAAAAAATGTTTCAAATAACATACTATTGGTTTTCGAACTAAAATTTTCCAAATATGTTGTGTTGGAAGATAAATAGGGTTTCTCTTCTATGATTTATTAAGTAATTGAGTCAAAAAAAGGCACAGTCCATTTTTTTTTAAAAAGAAGATAAAACCTTTATGAGTACTTCCTAAAAAGTGTTAATAAACATTACTTTTATCAGGGCTAAAAGGTAAACACTGATAAATTGAAATTTTATTTAGGATACTTTTATCACTAATAAATATATATCTTTATCAGCACTAATTTTATCACTCATATATGTATATTTATCAATGTTAACATTAGCACTAATAAATCCCAAATAAAAAATGATACAAGTATATTTAAAATATATAAACATTATTAATTATATAAGACACTAATAATTAACAATTATATTTCAATATGATTAATTTCATTTAAAATATATTATAAATAGGTTGGGGATAAGTCACTTTATTAAAAAGAAAATAAAAAATAAGAAGAAAAGAGAAATCCATTTTGAAATGGGTTAAGGAGGAACCCATTAAAAGTCAAGGAAACCAAATACAACATGGCCCAAAGACCCAGAGGCACATGGTCTAATGTTTTATATAACCCAAAATCCCATTAGTATAGATACCATTTCAAATTGATTTATAGACCAGGAGAAAAAAATATTGAAGTCCCAAGCAGGACTTCATTGCCCTGTTCACTACTGCATTCGACGCACCTCCCACCTTCAGAAGTTCTCCTGACACCGTTGAACCAGGAGGAACCCTAGATCAATAGTGTAATATGAGAAAACCGTATATAAGTAACCCATAACTAGATGAACATAGCTATATTGTAATTGAAAATGAAGATCTATGAACCCTCCATAAATGTTGTGCTCGTCGCAAAACGACCCGCTTTAAAGGTTTCAAACTCAGTGGAAGCGCTTTAGTGGTCATTGTAACCAAGAATATTTTTTTCAATTTGATGGACCATTTTCAATATTTTACATGACATGAAAGCCATGACCAATGAAATTTTTTCACAGAATATTGACATGAAGAAACATGGAACCCAAAGAGGATCATTTCTTAATAAATTTATAATCTATTTATATTATAATGGAATAAATGGTGACTTGTCTTAGGATATTTCTTCATAGATGATGTTGATCATCCAAAAAACTCTTTTCTATATTACCTTTGTTGAGTTTTAAAGGATCCAAGTGTATAATCCCTCTGACGATGATCCACATGTGCTCCTTTGATCTTTGAGTAACACCAAAATAACATCGAGTGCTAGTGTGATGGATCTATCATCTTATTTTGATCAAATTGATCACTTCTAATTCCTTAAATCTTGAAGAAATGTATCTAGTGTTTCTTACTATTGATATTAAGAGAGGAATAGGAATGGAGAGATAATTATATTGTGTATAACAATTTTCAAGTCTCAATTAACCCTACGCAATAGACATAACCATCTATTTATAGAGCTATAGTTTAGGTTAAAATATTATTTAATTGATTACCAGCCCCTAAATAATATAATAATCATTATCAAACCTCATTAAATATAATAATATTAATAATAATAATATTCTATAGTATGTGCTAACTCGTACAATGATAAATATTATTTATTGTATTGCAAATAAATATTCATCACCGGACACAATCATGATCTCCTCCAACTCCTTGGAATTTATTGAATACCCAAATAAGTAACTAATTAAATATTTAATTAAATAATAAATATTTATGATCAATAAAATATTAATAAAATATCCATTGGTCTTAAGAATAATATTTATTTCATAAATTAAATTCAAAATAATTTAATCGATGTCAAAAAAACACTTAGTGTGTGCCCCTCTAGGATTATTTATCATTGGAATTAATCAAGCTTGCCTAAAGTCCAAGATTATTATCTTGAAATGGGTCAAAGAACCCAAGAGAAATAAATTAATATCACAAGGTTGAAAACCACAAATGAATGCTTGATGTGTAATATAATCCCTTTGTCATAATATATCACCAAGTAGATTTCACATTTGTGTCATCAACCTATATACTTGATATGTCTTTTTTGACTATCTGAAATAAACACATCATTACACCATGGAAATGGAATTTAATGTGACGGTTCCATTCCAATCAAAGGGTCGAGATATCAACTTCCATAAATATAGAAGGTACAAATCATTCCTTGACTTGTCCATTAATAACATGTTACATGTGACGTACCAAATGTAACCAACTTCACCATGAACCATATCATCAAGGTTTATGAAATACATCTAAGTGTGTGAGTCATAACATGCATTAATAATAATCATAAGGTATAAGGAACATTACGCACACTCACAAATAGGAATATCTGATTACACCAAAACATGAATAATTAAAATTGGTGGGTATGTTCTCATAATCTCCCATCTTGGAGATTAGAAAGTGTGATCTTCATGAGAAAAAGTATCATCTTCTTATGAGTACTCACACCTGATAGTAAACATTTTATCTGCCTCATCATAGTATGTTATCTAACTGTAAAACTATATTTAAGAATTTCATCATGGAATTTCAAGGTTCTCATCGTATAGTGGAGAAACTATGACTTTATCAATGAAATAGATACCCTAAGACATTAATACATTAAATTCATGAAAAATAATGAACAATATGTAATAGTATGTTTTATTAAATTTCAAATTTTCAAATATACATGTAATCCAAAGTTCAAACAGTTGGTTTTAGAATACCAACTCCAACAAACTCCCACTTGGACCAGAGCCAACTTCCTAGGAAATTTAGTATGCTAGACCTCACATGATGATCATGTATTTTCTGAGTTAAGGATTTGGTCAAGGGGTCCAAAATGTTGTCTTCCATGGATATTCTTTTTAATGTAACTTCACCACTTTGAGAAAAATCCTTCAAAATATGATACATTGGAAGTATGTTCTTCATCCACTGTTGTGACCTTGGATCCTTTTCTAGATCCAAAATTTTAGTATTATCACAATAGAGTATGATATGTTCTTTACTGCTAGGTACCACATCAAGCTCTTAAAAAAAATTGTATCCATATTGCCTCTTTAGTTACCATGGAAGTTGAAATATACTCGAAATCTATTGTAGAATCTATGACCACAACTTGATTTGAGCTCTTCCAGGTCACATCACCTCCATTTAGAGTGAAGATATATCAGGTATTCAATTTTGGATTGTCTAGATCTATTTGGAAACTAGAATCTTCATATCCTCTAATGACTAGTTCCTCATCTCCTCCATGAATTATAAACATATCATTAGTATGACTCAGATTCTTAAAGGTAGTCTTGACTTCCATCTGATGGTGGTCACCTAGGTTAGCTTGATATATTCCTATCATGCTTAATATGTAGGTTAGATCTATCCTTGTACATATAATAACATAAACGAAGCACCCAGTCACTAACATGTATGGAATCCTTTCCATCCTATATCTTTCCTCATGTGTCTGAGGAAACATTTTCCTATAAAGATTAATGCCCTATGAAATTTGAAAAAATCCCTTATTAGATTGTTCCATACTGAATCTATTTAGTATCTTTTCAATATATATACCTTGACTTAGGCTAAGAAACCTCTTTGATCTCACAATGGATCTTGATCCTAATAATATATACTTCCTTACCTAAGTCCTTTATACATAAGCATTTATTTAATTAGGCCTTAATAGAATATAAGACTAGTATTTCATTTTCAATAAGTAAAATTACATTAACATATACTAATAAGAAAATTATAGCACCCCCATTAAACCAATTATAGACACAAGGCTTAATTTTTCATTTATTAAACCAAATTATGTTATGGATTCATAAAACTGAATGTTCAATGATCTAGATTGATATTTACAACTTTCATACCTTATTAGTATCCTTTGGAGTCACAAACCCTTCTAGTTGTGTCATATAGACATCTTAATAAAGGTTATCATTAAGGAAGGTTTTTTTAATATCCATTTTCTAAAATTAAATAGTCATGGAAAGTTGTAATGGTAACTAGAATTCTGATATATTTTAATATTGACATTGGTGAAAAGTTTTCTTCATAGTTTATTACTTGATGTTGTTTGAACCCCTTTGTAAACATTCATGCCTTATAATTAATGACTTGTCCATAAATGTCTATTTTCTTCTTGAATACTTATTTATAACTGATGGGTTTTATATCCACTAGAGGATCTACCAAAATCCAGACTTGGTTTTGGTATATAGAATACATTTCATAATTCATAGATTCTTTCCATTTGAAAAAATTTGTTCCACTTACTTCTTCCTTGTAGGTTACCAAATAATTATTATAAACTAATAATGAGTCAACATCCATGGTGACTAGAAAACCATATTGTTCTGGTTCTATAACATCTCTTGTACTCCTATGCAGTACTTGTGTCTCTGGAACATATTCTTTTATAGGGATTTGCAGAATTTGTTCTTGTACTAACTCTTATTTATCTTGATCTTGGACTTCATTTAATTCTATCCCACTCCCATTATATATTTTATATATTTGATCCCCTTCAAGAAATATATGATTTATTTTAATCATAACTTTATTTTATGTAGTTTCATATAGGTAATGTCCTTTAGTTTCCTTAAGATACCCTATAAATATACCCTTGGTGCCTCAGGATGCAAGTTTTTTGAAAAAAAATATCTCTAATAAACACTTCGCAACCCCACACTCATATGTATGACAACACTAGTTTATTTTTATTCCAAAATTGATATAGGGTATTGTTTTCCACTTTAATTGGAACTTGGTTTAGTATGTATGTTGTTGTTTGTAATGCATATCCCCAAAAGGATAATAAAATATTCACATGACTCGTAATTGATCTCACCATGTCCAACAGGGTGAGGTTCCTCCTTTTTCTTGATATTGAATCCCAAACCCCCATAAATAATCAATGAAGTCTTTATTAATATATTCTACACCACATTCTGAGTAGAGTTTCTTAATATTCTTACCAAGCTGGTTCACAATTTTATTCTTGTGTTCCTTTAATTTTTCAAAGGAATCTGACTTATACCTCATTAAGTACACATACCCATATCTATAAAAATCATCAATAAAATTTATGAAGTATGAGTATTCACCCCTTTATTCAATTGGAAATGGTCCACACACATCAGTATTAAATAATTCAATAAGATCTTTGGATCATTCACCTTTTCCACTAAATAGGGTTTTATTCATTTTTCCTTGTAAACATACATGACATACACCAAGTGGTTTTAGCTCAAATGAATCTAAATATCCATCTTGGTGTAATTTAGTCAAAAAAATCATTTACCTGACCTAGCTTGTGATTCGAAAGTTGGGTGTAATATGAGTCATGTGAAACAATTTTGTTATCAATTTACATTACTTGGTTTGTGTAATCCAAGACATAAAACTATTATTTAAATATGTCTTACCATAAAAAATGTTATATTTATAAAATAAGAAACATTTAATCATAAATTTGAAATTAAATAAATCCATATCAATTATGGATATGGAAATAATATTTTTAGTAATGGATTTCACGTAATAACATCCTTTTAAAAACTAAGATCATTTTAGTTGGTAACGCGAGGTGGTAGTCCCTAATAGCCACAGCAGCAAGTTTGGATTCATTAGATGCTCATATATATACCTCCTCTTAGTCAATATTTATAAATCTACTTGGTTCCTATATTTTAATACATGTGTGAGAACCAAAAGTTGTATCTAATACCCAATTTATAGACATGAATAAATTTCACTTGATAAAAAACATACCTGAAGCTTCCCCTTTATTCTTTTCTAGCATGAAGTTTTTCTTCTAGTGGACCTTATTTCCACATGCAAAACATACAACATCTTTTCCCTTGCCTATCTCTTGATCCTTATCTTCTTAGAAGGGTGTTGTGAAGGATATTTATATTTAGATCTCTTCTCCTGACCTTTCATTTTTTCACCATAAGGATAGAAGGATTTTTATGCTTCGTCTCCTTATAAACCTAGAAAAACAATGTGAGAAGATCTGGAAGAGACTTCTCAATTTTTTTTATATTAAAATTGACAACAAAGCTATGGAATCTATGAGGAAGTGATGAAATTATGAGATTATTGCACATTTCATTAGGTAGTTTAAATGCTTGAACCTCTAATCTCTCAATATAGCTAATGAGTTTGAATATGTGATGCCCATCTAGAACACCCTCTTCAAGCTTACTCTGGAAGAACTCTTTGGATATCTCAAATCATTATTGTCTTTTATCTCTCTTGATATAAAACATAGATATACTTGAGCATGCTACAAGAATCCATTTTTTTTATGAGACTTCATGAGTTTACTTAACATAGATGAAAGTGTTAAACACTAAACATTGACCATGTCGCTTTTGTATTTATAATAGACATAAAACTCTTCATCACTCGCCTCCTTAGTAGGTGAATCAAGTAGTGATTATTCTAGCATGTAAGATTCTTGTTCATGGTGCAACATAACTCAAAGGTGTTTGAACCATTATTGTATGTTACTTCTAGTAAAGAGATGGTATTTCCCCTATATTAATCATTGGGATAGTGTGGATGATGAACTTTCCAATTATTCTACAATTATAAAAGAGCAGATTATTAGTACTTCACTTGATTATAATTTATGTGAGACATAATGATTTTTATTTTATCAAGTATAAAAGTCCCTCACCATTGAACTTGGAATATCCCATCACTCAAGACATTCTAGTGGAAAGGATCCATATTTCCCTTCTTAATTATTTTTCTCTGAAAAAGGGAATTACCTTGTGTGGCCTTTTCAAACCCTCTATATAAGGAAAACCACCCTTCCCATGAAGGGGTCACTTCCCGAAGGCAGAGCCCCAGCCAGGAAGGAGTTGTTGCTATCTGAGATGGAAAAGCATCCTAGAGGTTAACATCCCACATGGTGGAATTTATCCATGAAAACCATAAGAATTTATTTAGGTAGGCATACTTTCTAACTGTGGGCTTGCATCTCCTTGATCTGTTGAGTAGACTCTCCAGTCTATAAATCCTAAATGTGGTTTTCTTAAAAATTTCTTTTAAATTTTTATTGAACAGATTTTGGATGTTAAATTTAATAAAAATTCAGTTATGTCGACCCATCATCTTAGTTAAGACTCCTTGATAATTAAAATTTCCCCCGACTATGGCCTGAATTGGCACTTTAATTATGGTTTCTTCATAATTTAGATGATGGAAGGTGTAATGACTTAATATCAACTTGGGGGATTTTATTTTATTAAGCATAAAGATTTATTTTTTTATCCTTTACATTTATTATTAATATTAAGTGGATTTTACTTATGTGATTAACCAAGTTTTGATAAAACATTTATGCATAATACATTTATTTATATTCCATCTTTTCATATTAGTTCATTTATTTATGGGATCACAATATTACATCCATAAAATAAATAATGCATAATATGGAAATATATAAACAAAAAAATGACCTGGTTATGTTATTTTTCTAACAGTTGATTTATTGAGTAGACAATAAATCAACTTATGGCCTAGGGAAAAACTCCTTATGTCATTATTTTCATGAATTACAACATTCCACCTATCAACCTATGTATAACCTAGGTTGGAATCATCTTGGTTCTATCTTGAATCACCTCCACGTGCCATGGGATACTCCATTTATTACATGTATTTATAATCTGCACACAGGAAAGCATAACCAAAATATTTGTTAATGGGAATTACATAAATCACCTTGGATACACAACTCCTAAATAATGAAGGAGGGGTGATGAATCGCAGACCATCATATTTAATTTAATAATTAAATAATTGAAAACCCATGCAACAAATTAAATTAAATAATTTCAACACACACATAGGCTTTGGTCAAGATAATGATCAGTCATACACATGCAATGGTTACGTAAAAGTACACTGGATAACATTCATTTCTATTATTAAGATAAAAACACTTGCATTAACTAATTAAATAAATAATTCTCTTTTATCTTAATTATCATCTAAATTCTCTTGGGGATACCCATCATTAAAGCATTCGTGGAAAATAAACATCATAAGCAACAATTATAGATAATTAAAATAAAATAATTGAGCATTTTTTATTCTTTAAAACCTTTATTAAATTGTTAAACACGTCATTTTTTTAATCAATTTAATAAGGTTTTAATGCTTCAATTAGTAATTTAATGTAATTTAATTTTGTCTTTAAATGGGATACTACATGGTGTGTACTTTTGAGCTACACATCATGCACCTTGATTGTTGTTTATCTAGGATAAACGTCTGAGGCTTTGGAGTGTACCTTGGTTTGACTACATGGTATATACTAGCCAGATACACATCATGTATTATTATTTTTGTGTGTCTATGCAACCCACTGAAAGACTCGGCATGATCTTCGAATGCGGGACCACACAACGTGTACTCCAGCTACACGTTGTGTGTTCTGTTTGGCGTGTATCCACAAGATTCACCAAAGAACTTGGTGTATACATCAAACATAGAACCACATGATGTGTACTCTAGCTATATGATTTGTGTTCTGGTAGCTGTGTATTCACATAACTCTCCAAATTACTCATCATGTATTTAGGATGTGGGAAATAATGAACTACACACCATGTACACTGGCTACATGTTGTGTATTTCATTAATGCTTTAGACTGTCATTCTCACATAGTTTTGAACATTTATTTGACCAAATGGTTTGCACAAATTTCAATGTTAAACCATGTTGACTACCTAATGTGTACATTAGTTACACGTCGTGTAATTCGACAAGTCATGTGACAGGTTGGCATGGTCTACACATGGTGTCCAATAAATGCACCATGTGTAATTACTACTTGGAATGTTGTGTATCATGTGGCACGTTTAGGTGAAGTGAACATGGATACATGGCATGTACTCCAGCTACATGTCATGTAACCCAGTCTTACTGGCTAAAATTCTTGGCACTTCTCAATGGAATCTCCAGTCATTCTTCATCTATTCTTAGTACTTTAAGAAAATGAAACCCTGAACGATGATAATTAATATATTTAAATCATATTAATTAAAAATTGGATTAAATAATGAATATTCTTGAAATAAAATATCTAAACGATATTTTTCATATAGATCGACAATCAAATAAATGATTATAAATTTGGAACATGATCGTTTTGATGCCACTTGAAGGTTCTGGGCATGGTGGAAGCACTTTGGTGGGCGTTATAACTAATAAGGTTTTTTTTATTATATTTTATATGATGTGAACATCATAACTAATGAAATTTTTTCACTAAATATTGTCATAGAGAAACCCAGAACCAGGAGAGGATATTTTCATGTTAAATTTATAAATAATTTATATAATAACAAAAAAATTGATAAATTGTCTTAGAATAATTCTTTATAGATGATTTTGATCATATGAAAAACCCTTTTTCAAATTGCCTTTGTTATGTTGTAAGGATCTAAGTATAGAATCTCTCTAGCGGTGATTCATATATGCCCATTTGATCTCCGAGAAACACTAAATTAATGTTGGGTGCTAGCATGGTAGATCTATCATCTTGTGTTGATCATGTTGATCGCAACTAGTTCCTTCGAGCTTGAAGAAATATCTCTAGCGCTTGTCATTATTGAGCGGGAGAGTAAGAGGAATAAAGAGAGAATTTTATTGTGCACAACAATTCTCTGGTCTTGATTAACAATGTGCAATAGACATAACCATCTATTTATAGAGCTATGGTTTATGTTAAAATATTATTTAATTTTATATTGACCCTTAAATAATATAATAATAATTATCAAACCTTATGCCATATAATATTATTATTATTATTATTTTATGGTTTGTGCTAACTCACACTATGATAAATATTATTTATTGACTTTTAAATAAATATCCATCACCGTACATGATCTTGGTATGCTCCAACTCCTCAGTATTTATTAAATACCCAAATAAACATTTAATTAAATATTTTATTCATCAATAAATTTTTGCAATTGAGAAAATATGATTAAAATATTCCTCGATCTTAAGAGTAATATTTATTCAATTAATTAAATTCAAAAAAAATCAAGATCAATAGAAACACTTAGTGTGTGACCCTCTTGGATTCTTTCTATTTGGAATTAGGTGGACTTGTCTAAAGTCCAAGATTACTATTTAGTAATGGTTCAAGGCACCCAAGAGAAAGAACTTAATTTTGCAACATCAACAATCACATATGATCACTCAATATGGAACATAATCTCTTTATCACAATATCTCATCAAGCATGTTCCATATATGTATCATCAACCTATATGTTTGATATGTATTTCTTTGACTATCTGAAATAAATACGTTGTTATACCATGACCATGAAATTTAAGGAGAAGGTTTCATTCCAATCAAAGGGTCAAAATATTAATTTACATAAATATGAAAGGGAAAAATCCTTCATTGAATTATCCATTAATAACATGTTACTCGTGACCTGCTAAGCGTATCCAAATTCACCATGAACTATGTTGTCAAAGTTTATGAAATACATCTAAGTGTGTGATTCATAACATGCATTAATAATAATATTAAAGTCTAAGAACCATTACACATGCTCACGGATATAAATATTTGATGGAACCAAAGCATGTGGAATTCAAACTGGCAGGTATGTTCTCATAATCTCTCATTTTGAAGTTTACCAAGTGAAAACTTCATAAGAAGAAGTATCATCTACTTATGAGTACTTGCAGATGACATTCAATATTTTATGTGTCTCAGCATAGTATGTTATCCAATCATAGAACTATATTTAAGAATACCATCATGACATTTCATATAAGGCCCCAGCCTTAAACCTTACTTAATCTTGAAGTATTACAAGATTACACATTGAGGATCTTTTCAGGTTTAGAGTTTTATAGAATTAGATCATGAAACTTGCATTACATTCCACATTTAAAAAAAGTGGTTACATAAAAGACAATATTCATTCTTCCCATCAACGGAAACATATTTAAAATAAAACACGGATTCTTTCTTGAAACATCCTTGACACTATCATCACATCATGTACCTTTCCCTTGACCTGTGAAAAACATTTCAAAAACTTAGGATGAGCATAAAAATCTCAGTAAGGGTTATAAAAATATGGAAAGGAAACATGAGTTCATATATACATAAGAATGAAATCATACTTTACCCATAAAACATAGGCACTTTAATATACCTCATAAAATCATGAACAAATCATAGAAATCATAAGACATAAAGGTAACTTGAGGCATTCATAACATTCTTACGTAGGGAGTAACCCTCTTGGTTACGTTTGGAATACCCATCACAGTATATTCCCTAAATCTCTTCAGAGAAACCTTAACGTTTCACTCCTTCGTGTTACCCAATGCATTGGAGAGCTATATCGGGCTCACCCGCCCTTAGTTTATCACGGAACCACCCGTCTTCATAACAATGCCCAAGAACCATAACATAATCTTATCACATAAAACATGCATAAAGGAAACATAACATTTCCACCTTTCAATAACAAGATAACAATACAACACATTGATACAAAAACATTATGAAAACCATTTTCAATACCAAAATAAAATAAAAGTAAAACATGGTATTTATTTTTCTTTTAAAAAGAAGGTATGGCTTGTAGAAGAAGCCGAAACTCAAATAATGGTCACGGAGGCGGAGAAGTCGTTGTCGCCGCATACGTATGACAAAAACAGTCCCTTTTGTCGTTTAGTAAAACGCTTCATATAAAAAAGATTCCTTTTTGGATAAATGTAAAATTCAAAGGGGTTTATACACCGTTTAAAATATGGTTGTGTATAAAACAAAATATGCCTCAATGAATGGAGATTGAGACGAACTCCCTTACAAAGACGGTATCCTTGGTTTAAGGATTAGTCAATTACATAATTATGTGTGACAAACGAATACACCAAATATAAGTGGATATTAAGTGTAAAATAATCAAAGGTCATTCACACATATTCAAAGGATGACATATTTAATAACTACATGTTGAACCCAAAGAAATCAAAATTGGGTTAAGAAGTTCCCTTAACAGCCTAACGGCGTCACATCAAAAAGAGTTGATGAGAGATAAAAAAAAAGGGTATCTCATCATTTGGACATAAAATTTACATCAATAAGGATATATGAGAACATATCCCAACATAACAATATGTAAATTAAAAGACCCAACAAAAGAAGTCTTTTAAAAAGAGGAGGGTGAAAGGTTCCCTTACCGACATGGGTATCTTTCGAAACATACACCTTGTGAAAGAAGGACAATACAATATTGATGTAAATACTCATAAAACAAAGTATATTACACAATGAGTAAAATAATGGGCAGTACATACACCACTCAAAGGAAATTGTGGCAAATGTAGCATAAATATCACGGGAATAAAAGTGAGATGAAAAATCCCGTACGAAAACTCGGCAGCCTAACGACGCCACATAAAACTTCCAAAAATGGATTGATGAGATCAAATAGGGTATCTCATCACATTAAAATAAAATGTACAGAAAGAAGAATATAAAAGAACATACCCCATCATAACAAAGAGGAGCTTAAAAGAAGTGACATAAAGGAGAGTACTTAAAGAGAAAGAGAGAGGTTAGATCTCTTACGAAAATTTGGCAGCCTAACGGCGCCACTCAAAACTTCCAAAATGGATTGATGAGAGAGAATAGGGTCTATCATCATATGAACATAAAAAATTACAGTAAGAGTAATATAAAATAACATCCCAATCACAATATAGATGAGCTTAAAAGGAATGACATAAAAGAGTGTACTTAAAAAGAAAGAGAGGAGTAGGATCCCTTACCTCGGGTCCGACTTGACTCGATCATTCTTTAATCTCCTGAATAATAAACTTGAGTTAATCTCTACTTGCTTAAGAACCTTTTTCAAGTTCATTATTCCTTTTATACCATGTTATGAACATCATGTAATCATTTAAGTTAATAATGTTCATTTTGTCGGTATTTGGTTCTTAAGTCAAAAATAGACTTCTTACACTTACATGTTGTTAATTTGGTCAAAGGTTCGTTATATCCAGAATGATATTAATTATTTGGATAACATATATATCATATATATTCATCATATACATGTATTTATAATATTACATCACATTTAGAGGTAAGAAATGAAATGCACCGTTCATGGAGACGGTAAGACGTACGTACGCATGAACGCTACTTCCATTTCTATTTCGTATTTTCTGGAATGGAATCATAATGATATAAGAGTATATTATAATTACAGTATAATAACATATATAATATCATTAACTTTATCCTTTACACATCCCACATATGGTATTAACGAATCAAATCACTTTCAGGGGGCGGTAGTCCGCACTTCCTAAAATGAAGATATCGTGTTTACCCATAATGGAAACAATAATGGTATGCCATAAATGAAAAATACAGAAGCTTAAGGAAAGAATAAACATATTATATATCATATATAAAAATAGTTACATCATAATGGACACCTTTGAAGGTGTTAAATGAGTATTGAACAATCATCGTTTTGGGAGGCAGAATTTCGCCATCCACGGAAACCGTATGTTCTTTAACCATTTGATGTAGTTGTGTGAGAGTGTAGCTCGAATAAATCTTATAAAAACATCCTAGTATATTTAAGATACTGGTGTTGTTACAAAATAAGTAAATAAAAAGAGTTTAGGGGGTTGGAGAAGCAAAATAAAACAAATGAACATGAGAGAATGAATTACCTTTAAAAGTGTAACTCCTTTTGATTTGAGCCTAAAGGCTTCCTTTGAAAGGATTCTGCCCAAAGGGAATCCTCTAGGATGAGGAGAGGGATTTGGAGAGAGTAAATGGGCAGGGGATGTCTGAGAAAAAGGCTTGAGGAGTGTGTGAAATGAGGTAGAGGTGGGGGCCTTTTATAAGAGGAGAGGAGGGGCACTTTTGGAAATCATGAAACTATTATTTTATTTTCAAAAGTGTTTCGAATTTCTAAGATCCCACATTGATATATTTCAAATATAATATGATAAGTCTTCGAAATATTCCTATCCAATAGTTTTTGGACAAGTGTAGGTCTTAGATTTTATATCATCGTTTCATTTTATTTAAATTGTTCATTAATGAGGTCATCGTTGCATCATCATGATGTCATAATTAAATTAATTTATTTAATGTCTAAAAATTATAACAAAAATATCCTGATGTAGGAAATCTTTTTATCTTTCCAAATAGTATTTATAGAAAAAAATATGATTAGCATAACCCCTTCTAAAAATTGTTTTAGTAAAACAATTTATGTTAGTGTCATTTTCACCTTTATTTAAAAAAAGGCATTAAAGTCATTATCTCACCCAAGAGGCTCCATAGGGTCCCCTAAATCGACCCATGGGTTGTCTTGGTTGGCCATGACTCATCCAATAGGGGTAGGACAAGTGTCATGGTGTTTTCATATTTTTATAATATCATTTTTAACTTAAATTACATTAATTACCTCTAATCGCAATTAATGAAAAAAAGTTACTATTCACCAAAAAAAATTATTTTCATCCCATTGAACCACATTTTACATACTAATGACAACCATGTATGTCGGATTTTCAAAATTCAATTCACATTAGTGGTAAACTTTCATTTAACTGAAAAATCAGTTTGCTTGATTACCACTTAGTGGTTTCACTATTCATCAAAAATTGGAGTTTTTCAGAAAATTACCAAAAATTCACTCTAAGCTATATTCGATATTCTGAATTCAAAAATGATGTTTATATTACCTAATTCAAAGAATATAAGTATAATTAATTAATTTAATAATTAACTCCCGCTCTCAAAACAAATAGCATGTTTTTAAGAAACAATATATATCAAAAGATTGATATTTGTTTATGTCGAATTTCAAAGTGAAATTAATTCCAAAGTCCACCATTGAATCAAATGGTA
The DNA here is from genome assembly GCA_963277665.1 of Viscum album. Taxonomy (NCBI): domain Eukaryota; kingdom Viridiplantae; phylum Streptophyta; class Magnoliopsida; order Santalales; family Viscaceae; genus Viscum; species Viscum album. Next base: position 746,867,209 of record OY728157.1, read on the forward strand.
AAAATATTTTATGGTTTCACTTTAAAACCAATTCAAAAGATAATATAATCATATAAATAAATTAGATTAAAAAGAGGTTTTGAATTAAAATACAACATTTTACACTATTCATTAAAAAAATGAACTTTATCGGAAAGATACCAAAAATTTACACAAAGTAAATTTTGATGTCCCGATTCTTAAGAAGAGTTTTATTCGGTCCAATAGAATGTATAAGAGTGAACAAAAATATATTTAATGACGGTTTGCCATCAAAAGGCGAAAAGTGAACCTTTAGTGAAAACTAGGGCATATACGCCTAAATTTGAATTCTTTCCGTATTTTAAGCCTTTATCTTTTATTAGATATATCTAAAAACATTTAAAAACATATATAATCATATTTTAGTTATTTCTATCCATTCCCACCAATACAACAGCTACATGTTAACTACCATTTAAAATAATATTATTTTATTATTAGAGTGCAACGTAAGATTTCAATGAAACTCTTTGTTGTGTATCAGGTACGCTATCGAACATAGCAACCCTTTAAAGTAATATTAATACTTTATTCACAAATATGGATAAATATGAAAATGTCATATTATTTATTTACCCGGGGTGTTACATCCTTCCCCCCTTTTGGGAATTGCGTCCTCGCAATTTTAAAATTGGGCTTGGTAACATCCTTGAAAGTCCCACATCGGAAGAAGAGTCGGTAAAACAATCACTTTAAAATAAAGAAAGATAAGTACAAAGGTCACCCGAGTTAACCCATACTAGGATTCCAAGTATGAAAACATGAACATGGAGGAGAAAACATAGGGTCATGTTCTGATGAAGAGTGATAGAAAACATGTTTAGGAGAAAGTTAACCACAAGAAAATCACAAACTTGTGATGGGTTAAATGGTATTCGATTCCCCAGTAGGAAAAGTTAATAGACAACATTTTTGTTTTAAGTTACTTTTTATTGAGTAATTTATTCATAAGGAAACATAATCACTTATCATGTTGACTTTCAACATTTACACAAACTCATATTTTCTCCAAAAGACGAGTATTTAGGAAGACTTGTTCACATTAAGAGTACTATAATCAACTTCTAGAGAATCACCTAATCCACAAAAGAGAACTATATACATCCCATGTCTTTAGACTTTAACCAAAACCAAAACCAAAAAGGCTAGTACAAGATTAGATAATCCAGAAAAGTATAACCCCTTATAAAAAGAAAATCTATTCCTAATCTCTAAAATTTGTCCAACAAAACCCAAAGTTCAACGAGGACCATTCGATAATCAATTTGTCCATAAAATTATTCAAAGTAAACCAAACTAATATTGAAACCCAAATATTTTAGGGATTTAGTCACATATTCTTCCAAGTTAAATCGTATCATTTATCTCCAAACAACATCAGTTGCTCTTAATGTCTCGTATTGAAAAGTAATTAACCTAATCACATATCCCCCATGATAGGTTAATAAATATCCATAGATAACCCAAAATCAACTTACTCTGAATTCATAAAATCATCTAACTAAAAAGAATCAGTCAAACTAACCAGGGACTTCACGTAGTCCAGTGGTAGGCGATAAATACCAGTTGCACTTTGGTTGTGGGTTCGATTCCCACAGCTTTGTCCGACGCGACGGGTTGTCACACGGTCTGCGTGTTGTCCTTTTTATAAAACTCCAAAAATAACCCTAACATGTTTTAACCTCAATCGTTTTCTTATAGCTTTAATTTTCATCCGAATTCGTTACGATCTCAACATCTTAATTCTTGAAGTCTTATTTCACCACCATAAGATAAAATAAAACGATTCCCAAAATGAATAACACCATACCTTGATCATGGCATCCACTCAGTTTCATCGTCATCTTGCTCACGTAGGTAGAAGTCCCATGCATTACAACAATGATTTAGAGATCCTTCAAAATCATTTGCTTCCTCCATCCAAATACACCTCGTACAACATGGGTCATATGGGTGTTCACAGAAAAACAGTTTTGGAAAATAATCATGTATGACATATAATTCCAAAACATCTGATAAAACCTGATTTCTATAAAATAGTCGGACCGAAATTGAGTTGAAACTTTCTATTATTGGTCCTTTTAAAATACCATAAGTATGTGATGTGAGACTATATTTTAAAAGCAAATATAAATAGGTTGCGCAAGGGTCTCCTTCCTTAGCGCCATTTCTAAAATCATAATATGCTTCAAATTCTTGTGATAAGGTAAAATATTTGAAAATACCTTGATAATATTTACCTTTCTTGAAAATATGAGAATATTGTGAAAATAGTATTTGTCTAAAAACAACCCATGATCCACGATGATAACGAGGTATAGTGGAGGTGTTTGATATCTCAAACAACTGCTTGCAAGTGAGTTGTATGCTAGAAAAAGTTTCACAATCATCCGAAGATGATTTTGCAATAATTATTGCAAGAATGTCATCAGGAAGAGATAGGAATGTCGTTTGAGATCCTTCTCCTTCCATTCGTAACCGACTTTACTTGACCTGAAAAAAAAAGTTATAAAACAAGGATTTAACTGAAATAATAGATATAGGGACTAATCATCTATCTCACAAGAACTCCTAATCCCTAAAGTTGTCTAAAACGACCTTTGATACCAACTATAAGGCCCCATCCTTAAACCTTACTTAATCTTGAGTTATTACAAGATTACACATTGAGGATCTTTTCAGGTTTAGAGTTTTAGAGAATTAGATCATGAAACTTGCATTACATTCCACATTTAAACAAAGTGGTTACATAAAAGAAAATATTCATTCTTCCCATCAACGGAAACATATTTAAAATAAAACACGGATTCTTTCTTGACACATCCTTGACACTATCATCACATCATTTACCTTTCCCTTGACCTGTGAAAAACATTTCAAAAACTTGGGATGAGCATAAAAAGCTCAATAAGGGTTATAAAAATATGGAAAGGAAACATGAGTTCATATATACATAAGAATGAAATCATACTTTACCCATAAAACATAGGCACTTTAACATACCTCATAAAATCATGAACAAATCATAGAAATCATAATACATAAAGGTAACTTGAGGCATTCATAACATTCTTACGTAGGGAGTAACCCTCTTGGTTACGTTTGGAATACCCATCACAATATATTCCCTAAATCTCTTCGGAGAAACCTTAACGTTTCACTCATTCACGTTACCCAATGCATTGGAGAGCTATATCGGGCTCACCCGCCCTTATTTTATCACGGAACCACCCGTCTTCATAACAATGCCCAAGAACCATAACATAATCTTATCACATAAAACATGCATAAAGGAAACATAACATTTCCACCTTTCAATAACAAGATAACAATACAACACATTGATACAAAAACATTATGAAAACCATTTTCAATACCAAAATAAAATAAAAGTAAAACATGGTATTTATTTTTCTTTTAAAAAGAAGTTATGGCTTATAGAAGAAGCTGAAACTCAAATAATGGTCACGGAGGCGGAGAAGTCGTTGTCGCCGCATACGTATGACAAAAACATTCCCTTTTGTCGTTTAGTAAAACGCTTCGTATAAAAAAGATTCCTTTTTGGATAAACGTAAAAGTCAAAGGGGTTTATACACTGTTTAAAATATGGTTGTGTATAAAACAAAATATGCCTCAATGAATGGAGATTGAGACGAACTCCCTTACAAAGACAGTATCCTTGGTTTAAGGATTAATCAATTACATAATTATGTGTGACAAACGAATACACCAAATATAAGTGGATATTAAGTGTAAAATAATCAAAGGTCATTCACACATATTCAAAGGATGACATATTCAATAACTACATGTTGAACCCAAAGAAATCGAAATTGGGTTAAGAAGTTCCCTTGACAGCCTAACGGCGTCACATCAAAAAGAGTTGATGAGAGATAAAAAAAAGGGTATCTCATCACTTGGACATAAAATTTACATCAATAAGGATATATGAGAACATATCCCAACATAACAATATTTAAATTAAAAGACCCAACAAAATAATTCTTTTAAAAAGAGGAGGGTGAAAGGTTCCCTTACCGACATGGGTATCTTTCGAAAAATACACCTCGTGAAAGAAGTACAATACAACATTGATGTAAATACTCATAAAAGAAAGTATATTACACAATGAGTAAAATAATGGGTAGTACATACACCACTCAAAGGAAATTTTGGAAAATGTAGCATAAATCTCACGGGAATAAAAGTGAGATGAAAAATCCCTTACGAAAACTCGGCAGCCTAACGGCGCCACATAAAACTTCCAAAAATGGATTGATGAGATCAAATAGGGTATCTCATCACATTAAAATAAAATGTACAGAAAGAAGAATATAAAAGAACATACCCCATCATAACAAAGAGGAGCTTAAAATAAGTGACATAAAGGAGAGTACTTAAAGAGAAAGAGAGAGGTTAGATCTCTTACAAAAATTTGGCAGCCTAACGGCGCCACTCAAAACTTACAAAATGGATTGATGAGAGAGAATAGGGTCTCTAATCATATGAACATAAAAAAATTACAGTAAGAGTAATATAAAATAACATCCCAATCACAATATAGATGAGCTTAAAAGGAATGACATAAAAGAGTGTACTTAAAAAGAAAGAGAGGAGTAGGATCCCTTACCTCGGGTCCGACTTGACTCGATCGTTCTTTAATCTCCTGAATAATAAACTTGAGTTAATCTCTACTTGATTAAGAACCTTTTTCAAGTTCATTATTCCTTTTATACCATGTTATGAACATCATGTAATCATTTAAGTTAATAATGTTCATTTTGTCGGTATTTGGTTCTTAAGTCAAAAATAGACTTCTTACACTTACATGTTGTTAATTTGGTCAAAGTTTCGTTATATCCAGAATGATATTAATGATTTGGATAACATATATATCATATATATTCATCATATACATGTATTTATAATATTAAATCACATTTAGAGGTAAGAAATGAAATGCACCATTCATGGAGACGGTAAGCCGTACGTACGCATGAACGCTACTTCCATTTCTATTTTGTATTTTCTGGAATGGAATCATAATGATATAAGAGTATATTATAATTCCAGTATAATAACATATATAATATCATTAACTTTATCCTTTACACATCTCACATATGGTATTAACGAATCAAATCACTTTCAGGGGGCGGTAGTCCGCACTTCCTAAAATGAAGATATCGTGTTTACCCATAATGGAAACAATAATGGTATGCCATAAATGAAAAATACAGAAGATTAAGGAAATAATAAACATATTATATATCATATATAAAAAAAGTGACATCATAATGGCCACCTTTGAAGGTGTTAAATGAGTATTGAACAATCATCGTTTCGGGAGGCAGAATTTCGCCATCCACGGAAACCGTATGTTCTTTAACCATTTGATGTAGTTGTGTGAGAGTGTAGCTAGAATAAATCTTATAAAAACATAATAGTATATTTAAGATACTGGTTTTGTTACAAAATAAGTAAATAAAAAGAGTTTATGGGGTTGGAGAAGCAAAATAAAACAAATGAACATGAGAGAATGAATTACCTTTAAAAGTGTAACTCCTTTTGATTTGAGCCTAAAGGCTTCCTTTGAAAGGATTCTGCCCAAAGGGAATCCTCTAGGATGAGGATAGGGATGTGGAGAGAGTAAATGGTCAGGGGATGGCCGAGCCAAAGGCTTGAGGGGTGTGTGAAATGAGTTAGAGGTGGGGGCCTTTTATAAGAGGAGAGGAGGGGCACTTTTGGAAATCATGAAACTATTATTTTATTTTCAAAAGTGTTTCGAATTTCTAAGGTCCCACGTTGATATATTTCGAAGATAAGATGATAAGGCTTCGAAATATTCCTATCCAATAGTTTTTGGACAAGTTTAGGTCTTAGATTTTATATTATCATTTCATTTTATTTAAACTGTTCATTAATGAGGTCATCGTTGCATCATCATGATGTCATAATTAAATTAATTTATTTAATGTCTAAAAATTATAAAAAAAATATCCTGATGTAGGAAATCTTTTTATCTTTCTAAAGAGTATTTATAGACAAAAATATTATTAGTATAACCCCTTATAAAAATTGTTTTAGTAAAACAATTTATGTTAGTGTCATTTTCACCTTTATTTAAAAAAAAGGCATTAAAGTCATTATCTCACCCAAGAGGCTCCATAGGGTCCCCTAAATCGACTCATGGATTGTATTGGTCGGCCATGACTCATCCAATAGGGGTAGAACAAGTTTCATGGTGTTTTCATATTTTTATAATATCATTTTTACCTTAAATTACAATAATTACCTCTAATCGCGATTAATGAAAAAAAGTTACTATTCACCAAAAAAATTATTTTCATCCCATTGAACCACATTTTACATACTAATAACAACCATGTATGTCGGATTTTCAAAATTCAATACACATTAGTGGTGAACTTTCATTTAACTGAAAAATCAGTTTGCTTGATTACCACTTAGTGGTTTCACTATTCATCAAAAATTGGAGTTTTTCAGAAAATTACCAAAAATTCACTCTAAGCTATATTCGATATTCCGAATTCAAAAATGATGTTTATATTACCTAATTCAAAGAATATAAGTAGAATTAATTAATTTAATAATTAACTCCCGCTGTCAAAACAAATAGCGTGTTTTTAATAAACAATATATATCAAAAGATTGATATTTGTTTATGTCGAATTTCAAAGTAAAATTAATTCCAAAGTCCACCATTGAATCAAATGGTAAAAATATTTTATGGTTTCACTTTAAAACAAATTCAAAAGATAATCTAATCATATAAATAAATTAGATTAAAAAGAGGTTTTGAATTAAAATACAACATTTTACACTATTCATTAAAAAAATGAACTTTATCGGAAAGATACCAAAAATTTACACAAAGTAAATTTTGATGTCCCGATTCTTAAGAAGAGTTTTATTCGGTCCAATAGAATTTATAAGAGTGAACAAAAATATATTTAATGATGGTTTGCCATCAAAAGGCGATAAGTGAACCTTTAGTGAAAACTAGGGCATATACGTCTAAATTTGAATTCTTTCCGTATTTTAAGCCTTTATCTTTTATTGGATATATCTAAAAACATTTAAAAACATATATAATCATATTTTAGTTATTTTTATCCATTCCCGCCAATACAACGGCTACATGTTAACTACCATTTAAAATAATATTATTTTATTATTAGAGTGCAACGTAAGATTTCAATGAAACTCTTTGTTGTGTATCGGGTATGCTATCGAACATAGCAACCCTTTAAAGTAATATTAATACTTTATTCAAAAATATTAATAAATATGAAAATGTCATATTCTTTCTTTACCCGGGGTGTTACATTTCAAGGTTCTCAACATAGTGGGAAACTACTATGACTTTATTAATGTGATGAATACCCTAAGACATTATTACATTAAAGTCATGCAGAATAATTAACAATATGTAATAAGTTGTTTTATTAATATTCAGATCTTCGAATATACATGTAATCCAAAGTAAAAAGAGTTGGTTCTAGAACACTAACTCCAACATGCTTGTCATTATCCAACGACCAGTTGATATAGATCCAGATGTCACCAAAGCTGCATCGCGCCTTGCCTTCATCCGATCTAGTCGGCATAGATCCGGACACCACCGAAGACACAATGCACCTCACTTTCATCTGACCCGGTTGATATATATATATATATATATATATTATATTTAAATATATTTAATAATTTTTGGAAATTTTATATTAATTATATAAATGAAAAAATAATTGATACTTTATGAAAATGTATACCAACAAACATATTTCAATTTATAGAATATACTACTAATTAAATGTAATTATTAAATTTAATATCTAATGTATGTAAAATAATGATAAATTATTTTTAAAAAAAATATAAGTAATAATATAATATTTTTTATCAATTACATAAAAAATATAAATATATAAATGTTTTTCACAATATATTTTTAATTTAAAAAATGTAAAAATAAAAGTAAAAGTTTTAATAATTGTATTTAAATAGTTTTATAGTTGTTATTATATAGATGTGTGTATATATATATTATTTTGTACATATAAAAAATATTAATAATTTTTTTTGAAACAAATAGTTATTAATTATGATTTATCATTAATAATTATATTAAAAACATTATTAAATGTATAAATGAATAAATATATTTTTTAATGTGTGTATATATATATATAACTAATTATATGTATGATTAAATATAATAATATTAATAATTATATATAACAAACAGATTTACATTAATTACTAATTATATATATTTATATATTATTAATTATAAATAAAATATAATTAATTACTAATTTCATTTAAAAATTATTAATTATTTATTTTTTTGAAAGATAGGGTTGGGGCCCTTTTTTTAAAGATAAAAAATGGAAGGAAAAAAGAGTATGGTGTAAGATAAGTCAAAAATTTCCCTCTTCATTACAAGCCCTACTTCTTTATAATCTTAGAACCAATCCTATGTTCCTCATTGTGCCTAGAACCCTAATTAATTCATCCATGCTTGCATCCACAACTTCTTTGATTTCAACATCTCCTCCAAGTTTTCACATGTTACCAAGCACCCTCAAGATCCTCTGAATCACCTGAGTCACTTCCACCTATGTCGGCTTGGTTCTCTTCACCACTACTTTTGTCCTTATCAATTTTGACCTAAACATCATCAAATCGAGATTCCTATCTATAGAGGTCTTCTAAAACACTAGTCGAGTCCACCACTTCAAAAGGGTTGGAAGTAGACATTTGTATTGTTCTTAAATTAACACAATTGGATAATTCATCATCTTGGTTGACTAGAACCACTTGGTCATGAACTAAGGCATCCGTAGATTTTATGTTTTCCTAAACTAAATTCTTAGAGAGGTCCAGAACTTCACCTGATAAGGCAGTATCCACAAGAGTCTAGGTGTTCACTATACTATTAAAAGTTTCTTGTCATTTTATCACTTCATAGATGTGAGTATGATCTATATCTCTTTGATTCTCAACACAAGTCATCTTAGGTGTTACCTAATTCTCAACCATGATTCATGATGGATGTATTTTAGATAATCCAAATAATCCATGAGTTCCCAGCATTGTACCAGGGGAATCCTCCTTGCCGATTGTGTTAATATGGACTCCAAAAGTAAACGCCTCACCTTGGTTGTCCCAAGAAGCCTATGTAGGAACATCATGACCAGAAGGACTTCCAGCCAAAAGCTCCTCAGAAACATCTGGTCCAGATATTTTGGTTGTAATGCTAGAATCCTTTACATGTCCATTAGAAAGCACAAAAAAAAGATCCATTGTTGGTTTCCTCAGTTCTACGGGAAGCTAGAGCAATTTCAGAGCTGAACAAAGACTCTATCCTTTGAGTGGTTAGATCCTTTTTTATGTTTGTTGCCTTTCTTGAGGAAATGACCATTTTATTCTTTCTCTTGTGATTTTTAGAATTGACTGGTTTATGTTCAGGCCATAAATGGTGATCATCCATGGCCTACACTTCATTTTCACCATCATATTTACAACTTTAGGAGTCAACGTGCCCTTCCTCCTCCAAGCCATGAATGATTGCATCTCTAAAAGAGAGGGAATGATGCTCCTATTTTTGAGACTTGTAGTCTTCCCCCTTTCACTCATGTGATGGTTCTTGGAAAAGTTGACCTTTCAAACCACATTCCTCATAGGAAATTTTCCTCCATCATACCTCCAATGAGTATCCAACAGCCATATAGTTGGCACAAAATTATGGCCACTTCTCATACTCAAAATTGATATGGATATCAATAGAAGGAGTGGAGAGCATTACCTTTTTCAATGAGAATAGAACTGAGATCAATTTCAATCATCATTTTGGCATAGTGACCAAAAAAGACTTGCTTAGTTTCTCTATCAAAAATAGATAGGAGTTATTATTTCCATGAAAATGTCATGTTGGATCTTTGGATGAAAAATAATCCAATCACTGCTTTAAAATAGACCTTTAACAGTGCTAAAAATGTCTTTTATCAGTGTTACAGAAGCACTGACTACCAGAGCGAGATTAAAAGCCCTGATCTTTTATCAGCACTAAGAATGTACTGATAAAGGGGTCCATTATCAGTGCTGATAAAGGGGTACTTTATCAGTGATTCTAAAAGTGATGGTTAAGGGGAATTTTGTAGTGTGCTATAACAGCACACCACAACACCAAAAACACCACGAAATCAAAAAAATCAAGTAACAATATAAAATTTAAAAGAAATAAAATTTATAATCCAAATACAAGAAAAGGCACTATATTATAGAAATTTTAAACATTAGTTTATACAATTACATAAGTACACATTATTACATACATTAAAAAACATCAATATTCCTTTGTATTTGGATTCTAACTCCTACTTAAGTAAAAATATCACCTGTATAAGAAAACAATTTTTATGATATAAGTAATGAAAAAATTAACAAAAAGTGTTAATTTTAAACTAAACTTTGAGTCATACCAAGAAACCTATGTATCAGATTGAGTTGCGATTGATTCTTACATGTCACACCATTTCTTATTCATCTTCAAGCATTATCTCTAGGAAAATTAACTAAATAAGCATAAGATAAAAATTATAAGTAAATTAATTAAGTAATAGCAGATAAAATTATGAGAAAACAAACTAGGCTTGTTTTCTTAGTTTTGGAAATGTGATGCGTGTTTTAAACTAAAATGACACTTATATATTGAAAAGATTCCCTTGGAGTCATACCAGTCACACTATGCATCGGATTGAGGTGAGGTTGATTCATACACATCTCAAATGACTTATGGATCATTTTCCAAAATTATCAAAACAATAAGAATGATTTTTCTCAGTTTTGAGTATTTCACTTGTCTTTTTTTACTAAAATGTCATTTTAAACTCGAAACATGCATTTTGAATCATATCGATCACATCATGTGTTGGTTTGATATGAGACGGATTCTTACACGTCACAAATGTCTTATGAATTTATTTCCTAAATTATCAATATAATCTAAGCATGTTTTCTTGGTTTTCAGTGAGTGACACTTTTTAAACTAAAATGAAAATTTTAAGTTGATAACGGACACATTGAGTCATATCAATCACATCGTGCATCGGATTGAGGTGCATATGATTCCTACATATCCCAAAATTACTTATGAATTGTTTTTCTAAAGTATCAAAACAATCCATATAACAACCCTATTCTTTATTACAAATTAATTTATTACATAAAAATACACATAATACAACCCAAAAGATAGAGAAGTCTAATGTCTTTGAAAATTAGGTACATAAAATAATATATTGAACATGAGATACAACAAAATTATTGAAAACTTCCTTAACATGCTTCTAAAATTTCTATGGATCTTAAAACTGCACAGGATAACATGGGGACATACATAAGAAAGGGATGAGCTATAAAGCCCAGTAAGGGAATAAACATGGAATAACATGAAGAGAATAATACATATTAGAGAATAGAAATATAAATGAGGCATAAAAAGAGTATGAACCATAAAAATGAACAACGAGACATGATATAACATGATAATTATAACATGGAAAATGTGGAAACAACTTAAAACATTGCATCATAAACATAGGTCAAGGATAAATCACCATAACATCATGGTGGAAAAAGTCCCATAAATGAATTAGGTTCAATCTCTATCCCAACATTGCATATCATGATGCTAAAAATTACCAAATTTATTGGAGCGCTATATAATTTTGGGCACACCTGTCACTTTTATTTCATTATCATTCTTAAGTGTTCCACATAGATCATACAACATGGATTCATTCATCATCATATTTTATTCCACAATCAAGGAGTGTGGAATACATACATGTAAATCCCAAGTAAAAGAGGTATAAGTGTATAAAGGTGAATACACTTGATATAAAATGAGTGGTATTCACTATACAATTGTTTTGGCATGGAAAATCATGGAGAAATTTCAGTAGCCTGACGACATCACATAAAAATCATAAAATGGGTTGATGGGAGAGAAGGGGATCTCTCATCATTTGTAAATACATTGTACAGTAAGGGGTATATTGAATAACATATCCCATCATAAAAAAATAAAGATAAAAGACATAAGCTAAAGAAGATACTTGAATAAAGAGGATAAATGAAAAGATATCTTACTAAATTTCATCATGGTAACAGATGTACAAAAAGAATCATGGTGGGGATTAATTAGAGTGAAAGGGGGATTTCATCATATGGAAATATAATGGATGGTAATGTGGATATGTAAGAACATATCCTAAAATGAACAAATTAAAATTGAGAGACATAACACAAAAGTGGTTCTTGAATTGAAGTGAGAAGAGAGAAATATCATACTAAATTTTGGCATGGTAACAAGTGTACATAACGATTCATTGGAATGATTAATGAGAGTGGAAGGGGTCTCTCATCACATAGAAATAAAAATGATAATAAGTTGGATATTTAAGTACATATCCCAACATTAACAACTGTAAATTAAGAATCATAATATAAAAGATGTGCTTGAATAAAAAGGAGAGTGGAATCCCTTACAAAATTTCAACATGGTAACGGGTGTACATAAAGGATCATGGGAGGGATTAATGAGAGAGAAAGGGGTCTCTCAAAATTTATACATAAATTTATAGTAATTAAGATATGTAATAAATTATCCCGATATTAATAAATGGATATTAAAAGGCATAACATAAAAGAAGTGCTTGAATAAAAAGGAGAGTGGGAGATCCCTTGTGGAATTTTGGCATAGTAACAACTTAGGTAAGGGTCAAAATGAGAGAGGATAAATGATATATCATTCATATAAAATCAATTGGACAGTAATGTAATGATAATAAATGAATGAAAATATAACAAATTGAAATTAAGAAGACTAATTTCAAAGAATGTGCTTGAATTGAAAGGAGGATATGAAGGTCCCTTACAGAATTTTGGCATAGTAACGACTTAGGTAAGGGTCAAAATTAGAGAGGATAAATGATATATCATTAGTATAACATAAATTGGATACTAATTTAATGATTATAAATGAATGAAAATATAACAAATTGAAATTAAGAAAACTAATTTCAAAAAATGTGCTTGAATTGAAAGGAGGAGAGAAAGGTCCCTTACTTGAGTGTGTTGATCCAAATGCTTGGGAGGGGATTCTTGAGAGTTTGGGGGCACATTGGGAGGACTCTAGAGATTGGAGGTAAGAGTATGGATGTGATCCAAGGAGTTTTAGTGAATATAAATGAAATTTTGAGTGGGTTTATATAGGAAAATAGGGGGATTTCTTTATTATTTAGGTTTTGGACTCTATATAATAAAATAACCAAAAACTACAAACCATCCCATGGTTTTTTCACATGGTTTTTGACAAATTTGGATTGGTTTTTGTTATTTTATAAGTCCAAGGGACAAACTTAATAAAATAATACTCTTGATTATGTAAAGGTGAGTTGTACTCTTAAAGAAAGGATTTTAAACCCTTAAAATATATTAAATGTTTTGCAGGATTCATAATGGATGTATAAAATAAACTTAAAATCGCATTATTTTAAAGGAAAAACATAGATTCGGTCATGCATCCCATTTATAGTATTTATTACATCACATTTGGGTCATTATGGTGTCATATTACACAAAGTATATTATATAGTATTTAATTTTTACCTGAAAATTCAACTATCTCAGCAAATTATGAAAAATTCATCGTTGGATAATTTCGACGTTCCGGTTAAAAAAATAATATTCATTTTATCTAAATAATTTTATAAATATTTTAATTTTTACTTTTAAAATAAAAAATACATTTACTAAGAAATGTTGGGTTTTTTGACAATAATAGTTTTTGAACCCTTATAAAAATTATATTTGACTTGTTAAAAATTATACGATAATTTATATTTGATAAAAAAATTAATAATAATATTTTATTAAAATTTAATTTATTTAAAAAATCCATTAATTCATCAAAAGGAAAGTCTTAATTTAAATTACATATTACTTAAAAATAGAATTTGCGTTTTATCGTATCAAAATATAGTTTTTATCAAACTGATTACATAATCATTTATATAAAGTAAAAAAAATAAGGAATAAATATAATAATCATTTCAATGAAAATTAAATTTAAATACTAATACTATTAGGGTTACTTTGTTTCTAGTATTTGTTAAATTATTTTTACCCTTAATTAGCATATTTTCCTTTTACTGTGGTAATTAATATTTACAACATTTACTATTCATATTGTAAAAAAATTAAGTTGACCTTAATACATAATATTAATTATTATTATTCCAAATATGAAATCCATTTTATAGAAATCAAATCAAAAAGTTGGAATAATTTAATTTAAAATAAAATCCGCAAGCACGATAGAAATCAATTTTCCAAAAATGCAATTTTTCAAGGAAAGAAGATTTTAATTAAACTTTATACCAAGTAATCTCCATTATAAAAATTTAAATTAATAAAGATAGATATTTAATCTAAACATTTAATTTATATCATTTCTAATTAGGGCTTATTTTATTTAATTATAATGGGGAAACATTATGCACTCAAAAATAGTTTTCAGAAAAAAGTGTTTTTAATCCTATAAATAATCACATGATAAAATATTGTATAGTGATAATTTAAAATGTACTTAATTGAATTACACATAACTAAAGAATACTTATGTTACCTTGAAATCAAATTAAAATGATAATTGAAATTTTAAATTAATTTATTTATCAAAATAAATGACAACTTTACATAAAAATGTTATTTTTCACTGATCAAGGAAATATCTATATTTTCCAAAAAATCCCAAATTTTCACCCTAAATTAATTTGGATATGATGATATCAAAAATGGAGTTTATTTTATCAAATAAATTTTCTAAATGTTATAGAAAAAAATTATAATATTTTTTCATAAAAATAAATAAAAAACATTTTTGAAGAAAACGTATTCTGAACAACAAAAAGACATTACCAAAAAATGATTAATTATTTACTAATAATTTATCAATATAATTAGAGAATATATATATATTTAATAATGTAGTTAGTTTTAATTATATCCACAAATTTAATGTAAAGCTTAAAATGAACATATTTAAATAATCAATGTTTGTTTGGGTTCGATGTTGTGTATCGCATATGCTATCGAACATAATTTTTTATTTTAAAAAATTATGGCATTACAATCTGAATGTTTTTGCTCGGTTTTGAGTAGGTCAGTTGTCTTTTTTACTAAAATTGATGTAAATTTTAAATAAAAAGATGCACTTGGAGTCATATCAGTCACACCGTGCGTTGGATTGAGGTTCGGCTGATTTTTACACATCACAAATGACTTATGGATTATTTTCCTAAAGTATCAAAACAATTTGAATGTGTTTTCTTAGTTTTTAATACGTCACTTGTATTTTTTACTAAAATGTCATTTTAAACTAGAAACACACACTTTGACTCATATCGATCACATTGTGTATCGATTCAGACCAATTCCTACACATCAAAATTGATTTATGAATTAATGTCATAAATTATCAAGAAAATCTGAGTGTGTTTGCTCAGTTTTTAGTGAGTGACACTTTTTTAACTAAAATGTTATTTTTAAATTGATAACGGACACTTTGAGTCATATTGGTCATGATGTGCGTTGGATTGAGGTGTGGTTGATTTCTACACATCCCAAAAGACTTATGGATCATTTTCCTGCCAACGAGCATGTACCCAAATGGTACAGGCTCCTGCTTGGCATCCAAAAGACCCATGATCAAATCCAAGCAGGGAAAAAATTCCAGTACTGTAGCAGGGCACTATAGCAGTACTGTAGCAGCGGCGGGACTATAGCGGTGGAGGCACTATAGCAGGTACTGTAGCAGTGCTAGTACTGTAGCAGTGCTGGTACTGTAGCAGTGCTGGTACTGTAGCGATACTGTTCATTGAGGGGTCCTTTAGACCAAAAAATGGGCTTTCAAGCCTTATATTTAGGCCACTTGGCCTTGGGCCTTCGGGCTATTTAATGGGTCTCCCTCTACCCACACTAAAGAAGTCTTTGTTTTAAATAATAAATTGAGGCTTCAGCCCCAACCTTTTAAAAAAATAGATCATTTTCCTAAAATATCAAAACAATCTAAATGTTTTTACTCTGTTTTGAGTAGGTTAGTTGTCTTTTTTACTAAAATTGATGTCAATTTTTAAAAAAAAACACTTAGAGAAATGTCAGTCAAACCATGCATCAGATTGAGGTGTGTTTGATTCCTATGAATCTCAAATGACTTATGTATTATTGTATTAAAGTATCAAAACAATCTGAATGTGTTTTCTTGGCTTTGAGTACGTCACTTGTTTTTTTACTAAAATGTCATTTTAAACTGGAAACACACACTTTGACTCATATTGATTGAATCGTGTGTTGGCTTGATGTGAGACCAATTCCTACACATCAAAAATGGTTTATGAATTAATATCCTAAATTATCAAGAAAATCTGAGTGAGTTTTCGTGATTTTCAATGAGTGACATTTTTTGAACGAAAATGTCGTTTTTAAACTGATAACGGACACTTTGAGCCATATTGGTCACACCATGTGTCGAATTGAGGTGTGGTTGATTCCTGCACATCCCAAATCACTTATAGATTATTTTTATAAAGTATCAAAATAATCTGAATACTTTTTATTGGTTTTGAGTAGGTTAGTTGTCCTTTTTACTAAAATTGATGTCAATTTTAAATAAAAAGATGCACTTTTAGTCATACCAGTCACACCGTACGTCGTATTGAGGTGGCGATGATTTCTACATGTCTCAAATGAATTATGGATCATTTTCCTAAAGTATCAAAACAATTCAAATGTGTTTTCTTGGTTTTGAGTATGTCACTTGTCTTTTTTACTAAAATGTCATTTTAAACTGAAAACACGCAGTTTAACTCATATCGATCAAATCGTGTGTTGGTTTGATGTGAGACTGATTCCTACATGTCCCAAATGACTTATGAATCGATGTCTTAAATTATCAAGACAAACTAAGGATGTTTGATTAGTATTAAGTGAGTGTCAGTTTTTGAACTAAAATGTCGATTTTAAACTAATAGCACACATTGAGTTATACAGGGCACATCGTGTATCGGATTGAGCTGTTGATTCCTACATGTCAAATGACTTATGAATCTTTTTCCTAAAGTATCAAAACAATTTTAATGCGTTTGATCGGTTTTGAGTATGTCAGTTGTCCTTTTTATTAAAATTGATGTCAATTTTAAATAAAAAGACGCACTTAGAGTCATATCGGTCACACCGTGCGTTAGATTGAGGTGTGGCTGATTCCTAGAAGTCTCAAATTACTTATGAATCATTTTCCTAAAGTATTAAAACAATATGAATGTGTTTGCTTGGTTTTGAGTTCGTCACTAGTCTTTTTTACTAAAATATCATTTTAAATTGAAAACATACACTTTGACTCATACCGATCACATCGTGTATCGGTTTGACGCAAGACCAACTCCAACACGTCAAAAATTATTTATGAATTGATATCCTAAATTATCAAGAAAATCTGAGCGCATTTTCTTAGTTTTCAATGAGTGACAGTTTTGAACTAAAATGTCAATTTTAAACTGATAATGAACACTTTGAGTTATACTAGGAACATCATGTATCGGATTGAGGTGGGACTGATTCCTACATGTCATAAATGACTTATGGATCATTGTATTAAAGTATCAAAATAATCAGAATATGTTTGCTCGGTTTTGAGTGTGTCAGTTATCTTTTTTACTAAAATTATTGTCAATTTTAAACAAAAAGAAGTACTTAGAGTCATATTGGTCACACCGTGTGTGAGATTGAGCTGCAATTGATTCCTACACATCTCAAAGTTTCAAAACAATCCTAACTACCAATATTACCACGATTTATTATTATTAATTATATTAAAAATATATTATTAAATGTATAAAAATGGATAAATATATTTCAGAATATGTATAACTAATTGTATGTATGATTAAATATAATAATATTAATAATTGTATACAACAATCAGATTTACATTAATTACTAAATATACAGATGTATATATTTTTATTTATAAATAAAAATATAATTAATTATTAATTACATTTAAAAATAATATTATTTGATTATAAATAAAATTCATCGTTAATTATAAAATGCCTAATTATATTTACCCACAAAAAGATTTAATGCATGTATTACTAATTACTTAAATATAGATATTAATTAAATTCATTATCAATTGTATTCCAAAGAATAAATATACACTTCATTTTTTTAATAATATTTTAGTTAACTGGATAACATTTCATATTTTAAAAATATGAGGCGTAAGGTAATCTGAAACAATGACCTCAGTCTCCAATATATGGTTTTTTATTTAAAATAAAATCGAAAAACCTAGACTGATAAACAAACCGTGAGTCCACGTCGTAGGTGGGGACGCATTAAAAAGAAAAAAGAAATAAATAAAATTGTGTGTGTCAATGGTTTGAGCCCTCTGTTTCTGACTAATTTTCTTAGAAAAGGCAAATTTGAAGGAAAAAAATACATAAATAATGTCATCACCAAGAGAACCATCCATTCATTTTATGGGTCAACGATATATCGGGTGACCTTGTAGTGGTTTTCCATTTAAATTCCAACAGTCATGGTCAACTGATGTGGATAATTCGGTAAGTTCGGGTTGGGAGTTCCCGCGTTAGCCCCTCCTCGGGTTGGTGTGCGTGGGTTTTAAAGTTTTCGTGTTAGTCGAGTTCTTGTGGTGGGGAGAACCCTCTCGTGTTCTCCCCTCGTTTTATGTCATGGTTTCTTCGTGACCGGTTGGGTGTAACTTGTGGAGTGAATCGTCAACCCGAGGTTCTTGATTTTCCTTTTGGCTCTGTTCGAGCACGGACTCAAGCTTTGGCTATCTTTTGACTTGGCGACTTTCTGGGGGCAGAAAGTGTTTGTGGTGGGGAGAATTGTCACACTCCGATCGGGTTTGACGCGCGACTTGCACGTGACTTATAAAACTGTGCGACAATACGCAGTTTGACTTTGTAGGCGGTTAGTGTTGGGTGGCATGGTTTGAGCGCAGCTTGCTCGACCGTGCGCTTGACGGCACGCGAGCCATGCGGTTGCCTGAGATCCGAAATAAGTAAAAAAATTAATTAAAGTTCAAGTGAAATGAAATGAAGTAAAATAAAAATTTAATAAAATAGAGTTTTAGAAAAGAATGTTTAAGCATAAAATAATATTATTATTATAGTTTTAATATTATTATTATTATTATTATGATTGTTTTTATTATTATTATTATTATTATTATTATTATTATTTTTATTTTTATTATTAAGATTATTATTATAATTATTAAGATTATTATTATCATTGTTATTTTTATTATTGTAATTATATTATTATTATTATAAAAAAAAATTAAAAAAATAAAGGGGGAGAACCCTAACCCGCCGCGGCAGCCCCCCCCCCCCCCTCCCCCCCCCCCTCCCCCCCCTCGTGGTCGGCTTCCCCTCTCGCTGGCGCCACCCCACTCCGGCTAGACCACCACCTCGCGCTGCCCCTTGCACGACCTCCCTTACTTACGACGTAGCCCCTTCATGGTTCCTCTCGCGTGCGCGCCACCCCTCCCTCACGACCCTCACTTCTCCTGTGAAATCACTGGATTTCCCTCCGGTTTTGTGGTCGGCTCATTGAGGTAATCCCTCTTCTCCTTTCTCCCCACTTTTCTTGGCTTCGGTTCGGCCTACCCATTGCCCCATAGGGTTCGGCTGAACCCTAGGTCTTGGGGTAATCTAATTTATTGATTTTATTTTGTTCCAGGGTTGTGCGAATGGTCTCTCGGGGCCTTTGGGTCCGTGTTCCGACAACCGCCACCGAAGGCGGAGCGGTTAGGCTTGTCTTAGTTGGCCGCTGCTATCCGAGGTGAGGTTTAAATCGTCTTGCTTGGTTTCGCACGGTCTAAATTAGGTTCCTAAATTTTTTTGAGGTACATACTAATTATCTTGTGGTGTGTTGGTGTTTTTGTGATAGTATAATTTGCTAAAAACAGCTTTTGAAGTTTTTTTTATTTATGTCTATGTTTGTTTTTCCCAATTGTGGTTGGTTAAATGTTAGTTGGATTTTAATAGTGAAATTAGATGTTTTATGTGGTGCGAAATATTTTTCAGAGGTGTTTTGACATGAGTATATGATGAAAGTTGATTTTCTAAAGGATATGGTTATGTTTTCATGTGTGACTCGCGAAGGTACTTCTTATAAGTGTTTTTTTTATTTTGAAAAAGGTGTGAAATGTGTTTTCAAAGGCACTTGAGGTGCGAATGCATTGATAGTGATTTTTTACAAAGGGAATGTATCATTTCAGCATGTTGACTTTTGTTTTGCATTTTTAATTGTGATTTGGAAATTAGGAAAAATGATGTGGGATGCCTTTTTGAGTGAACTGGCTTTGTGTGTGGATTTTAAAAGGGGGCTTGCCCCATAAGAAATGGTTGAATTGAATATGTGTCATTGTGATAATTTCAAAGGGGTTTCATAAATTGATTAACGAATGGTACATGCATTTGAAAAATGGTTTTGGTGTTTGTGAAATTGAAAGCGGTTTGTTTATGGAAAACGGTGTCTTCTTAAAATCTTGATTTCTTGAACGGTCTGTTGGTTTCTAAATAATGTTGGTTCCTCTAGGTTAATTAATTAAAGTTGGGTGGCTCCTTGGTGGTGTGCACACACACATACACATGTACGTATGTGTATATGTGTATATATATATATATATATATATATATCTTCCTTGCACATATTCCCTCATTGCACAGGGAATATGTTCAATGGATTAAGGGTATATATATATGTATGAGAATGTATGTGTGTGCTAGTGTGAGCGTTTTTCGTCGAAAGCTTCAAGAGCTGAAGTGTCTCGGCTTGGTCCGCTTCCTTCTCTGAGGTAAGATCTCTATGCATTTACCTTTAAATTTAAGAATCATTTATTTCTCACATTTCTCACCTAGTTTTAATATTAGTTATTGATATAGAACTGTTAGTAAAATGGTCTGTCTTGAATTGGAGTGATTTATTTCTTGTAATGTGTTGCAATAAATGGTTTGATTGTGTTTTCACATCAATTGCCTGATGAAATGGCCATTTGGCCTTTGTGAGTGTGCTTTAGATTTAAAATGATGGTTTGGGTTTCTTAAATGGGTTTGGAAGTGTATTTCTGGTTTTCAAAGTGGTGTGCGTGTGATTCTTAAGAAATGGTTTGGCAAGCGAAATTTATGTGAGGCCCGGTTGGCACTATTGTAAAACTAGTTATCTTAAGAAAACTCTCCTTGGATGTGGTCCCCTTGCTTTGGTTGAGTTATATGTTATGGGAGGTCCGTCGGGTAGGACTTTCCTGTGATCAAATGGTTGAAATGTGAGGGACGTATTTCTTGGGGTGACTCGGAGGGTGACTTTGTTGTGTATGTTGACTGTGTGTGAGGAATGAACTTGCGACTGCATACTTGTTTGACACTGTTGCCCCACCCTCTTTTTAGTCTGAACATGGGTATCTAGCATAGCGAGCAAATTTTTAATGAACGATTGCTGCACTGGTTTAGACTACGCACTGACTAGTGGCCCTTAGTACGGACTTTGCTTTGCTAGGGGATTGGCCCCCTCGGTTAGGCCAGGTATGGCAACACCGGACGTTTAGGCGTTATGACGTCATCAAGAGTAGGCATGTCTTTGGGATGAGTCACATGTACAATACGTTCTAGACTATTCACGAGCTCGTAGATTTTCCCATGTATATCGGCACTTAGTTGTCTGCGGCGGATGATTGAGGTGTCTTGTTTGGTTGATTACTCTTGCTTGTTATTTTCCATTGCCCTTGTGTGATTATTGTTTTTGCCTTCTTGTATGATGCATCTCTTTGTTAAAGTGGATAAAAGTGATCTTCAAAAGTTTGTGGAAAAAGGTTTTTAAAATGTTTTACACTTCACTGTCCCTCTTTCTCTAAAAAGGTTAAAGCTTCCTCCTTAGAAAAGAACTTAGTTTAAAATATGAAGGGCAATGGATCGTGATTTGTTTTTAAGAAGAAAATGTGTAAAAACCTAGTTCTATACATTGTATTTCAAACTTGAAATTGGTGGATCTTTTATTTAAAGGAAATGCATATGAGAATAGATTGTTTGGGCATGCCTACTGAGTTTTAATACTCGTGTCTATAGTTTTACCTTTGTTTTTTTAGCTTCGGTTGTTGCGCCTTGCTTGGATTCAGTCGTCATAGCGCGACGTTGGATTGAGGTTGGTGGTGACCCATAGGGTCACATGGAGGTATGTACGACTTTGTTTTCTCACCGCTCCTAGTTTTCTTTTTCATTGTTCAGTTTTTGTTTATTTATTTGTCTTTCATTTTTGGGTCAAATCGTTCCCACTTGTTTAATTTTGATGCTCGGCACTAGTTGTCAGCCCATGGGGATCGGGAAAGCCTCTTGAGCCTTGTCGCAGTCGGCTCAGGTGACCGGTTCAGGGTCGACCCGGGTTGGTTCGTGACACTGAATGTGTTTGCTCGGTTTTGAGTACATCACTTGCTTTTTTTACTAAAATGTCATTTTAAACTGGAAACACACGCTTTGACTCATATTGATCGCATCGTGTGTCGGTTTGATTGAGACCAATTCCTACACATCAAAAATGGTTTATGAATCAATGTCCTAAATTATCAAGAAAATCTGAGTGGGTTTTCTTGATTTTCAATGTGTGACATTTTTTGAATGAAAATGTCGTTTTTAAACTGATAACGGGCATTTTGAGTCATATCGGTCACACTGTGTGTCGGATTGAGGTGTAATTAATTCCTACACATCCCAAATGGCTTATAGATTGTTTTTCTAAAGTATCAAAATAATCTGAATGCTTTTTATTGGTTTTGAGTAGGTCAATTGTACTTTTTTACTAAAATGATGTCAATTTTAAATAAAAAGACGCACTTTGAGTCATACTTGTCACACCGTGCGTTGTATTGAGGTGGCGATGATTTTTACATGTCTCAAATGAATTGTGGATCATTTTCCTAAAGTATCAAAACAATTCAAATGTGTTTTCTTGGTTTTGAGTTCGTCACTTGTCTTTTTTACTAAAATGTCATTTTAAACTGGAAACACGCAGTTTAACTCATATCAATCAAATCGTGTGTTGATTTGATGTGAGACTGATTCCTACATGTCACAAATGACTTATAAATCAATGTCCTCAATTATCAAGACAATGTGAGGACGTTTGCTTAGTTTTGAGTGAGTGTCAGTTTTTGAACTAAAACGTCGATTTTAAACTAATAACAGACACATTGAGTTATACATGGCACATCGTGTATCGGATTGAGGTGTGATTAATTCCTACATGTCAAATGACTTATGAATCTTTTTTCTAAAGTATAAAAAATAATTTTAATGTGTTTGGTCGGTTTTGAGTAGTTCAGTTGTCCATTTTACTAAAATTGATGTCAATTTTAAATAAAAAGACGTACTTAGAGTCATACCGGTCACACTGTGTGTTAGATTGAGGTGTGACTGATTCCTACACGTCCCAAATGACTTATGAATTAGTATCCTAAAGTATTAAAACAATATGAATGAGTTTGCTCGGTTTTGAGTTTGTCACTAGTCTTTTTTACTAAAATATCATTTTAAATTGAAAACGTACACTTTGACTCATACCGATCACATCGTATATCGGTTTGACGCAAGACCAACTCCAACACGTCGAAAATGAATTTTCAATTGATGTCCTAAATTATCAAGAAAATCCGAGTGCATTTGCTGAGTTTTCAATGAGTGACAATTTTGAACTAAAATGTTAATTTTAAACTGATAACGAACACTTTGAGTCATACTAGCAATATCATGTATCAGATTGAGGAGCGACTGATTCCTACGCATCACAAATGACTTATGGATCGTTGTATTAAAGTATCAAAATAATCAGAATATGTTTGCTCGATTTTGAGTATGCCGCTTATCTTTTTTTACTAAAATTAGTGTCAATTTTAAATAAAAAGTACATATCGGTCACACCGTGTGTCAGATTGAGCTGCAACTGATTCCTACACGTCTCAAAGTTTCAAAACAATTCTAACTGCCAATGTTAC
The DNA here is from genome assembly GCA_963277665.1 of Viscum album. Classification (NCBI taxonomy): domain Eukaryota; kingdom Viridiplantae; phylum Streptophyta; class Magnoliopsida; order Santalales; family Viscaceae; genus Viscum; species Viscum album. The sequence goes on from OY728157.1 coordinate 746,891,402, forward strand.
CACGATTTATTATTATTAATTATATTAAAAAAATACTATTAAATGTATAAAAATGGATAAATATATTTCAGAATATATATAACTAATTGTATGTATGATTAAATATAATAATATTAATAATTGTATACAACAATCAGATTTACATTAATTACTAATTATACAGATGTATATATTTTTATTTATAAATAAAAATATAATTAATTATTAATTATATTTAAAAATACTACTATTTGATTATAAATAAAATGCACCGTTAATTATAAAATGCCTAATTATATTTACCCACAAAAAGATTTAATGCACGTATTCCTAATTGCTTAAATGTAGATATTAATTAAATTCATTATCAGTTGTATTCCAAAATATTCATTTTTTAAAAAATATTTTAGTTAACTGAATAACATTTCATATTTTAAAAATATGAGGCGTAAGGTAATTGAAACAATGACCTCAGTCTCCAATATATGGTTTTTTATTTAAAATAAAATCGAAAATCCTAGACCGATAAACCAACCGTGAGTCCACGTCGTAGGTGGGGACGCATTAAAAAGAAAAAAGAAATAAATAAAACCGTGCGTGTCAATGGTTTGAGCCATCTGTTTCTGACTAATTTTCTTAGAAAAGGCAAATTTGAAGGAAAAAAAATACATAAATAATGTCATCACCAAGAGAACCGTCCATGTAAAAAACAAGAAATATCTGAGATACCCGAATGTTTAATTTTTTAAAACCCAAACTCATTTAAAGAATATTTTTTTAATTACAATCCTTTAAAACTATAATTTTATTTTTGTAATACCGTTTAAAAAATGAAAAAAATAGGGAAAATAAAGATTGAAAAATGTGACGAAGATATGATGTAAGGATGAAGGGCGTTTGTTTTGGAGTGAAGTGGTTGGCCACTTGATCGTTGAACAAACTCCAATGGAAGTCACCCCAAAAGGTCGCTCCCCTAACCTCCTTTAACTAATACTCCCACCCCCACCCCACCCCCCTCCTTATTAAAATCAATTACGCAAAGTGTCACACCAAACTCTATTTTTTATTTAAAAATGTCATATTTAATTTATATACAAATAGTACTTTACTTTGGAGTGGGGAAATGGAGTGAATGAGGACGGCATGCATTTAACGTGCACTCTCTTCTGTAGGATGCTTTGCTTTTATTCCATCCCCCCTTCAAACGTCGCCGTTTCCGTTCGCTCCAATATTTTCACGTAATAAATAAATATAAATATCAATATTAATATGATTTAAACGATATATATCCATTCACAATTTATTTATGTAAATAATAATAATGAATGGAGGGGAAGAGTGTGGCTGAGTTGGGAGAGTGAAACCCACTTTGAGGCTCTGAAACGCAAGGGAAGGGACAGGTGGACGTAATTGGCACGCCCATCCACGCCATAACTGACCTCCCTTAATATATAAACTAAAGCCTCCCTCACTTGCTTCTCCCATTCCCCTTTCCCATGGCGGCAGCAGAAGAGATGATCGCCGCCGGACAGACCCCCAAGCGACTCCGCCCGCCGTCCTCCTCCGTCTCCTCCACCTCCTCCACCGCCGCCTCCGACGTCAGCACCGAGGAGGAGCAGGACATGGCGAACTGCCTCATCCTCCTGGCCCAGGGCGACCTCCCCCACCCCCCCTCCGCCGACAAGATCTACGCCTTCGAGTGCAGAACCTGCTGCCGGGTGTTCCCCTCCTTCCAGGCCCTCGGCGGCCACCGCGCCAGCCACAAGAAGCCCCGGATTCCGCCCGACGAACACGGCGCCGCCGCCGCTCCGAAACCGGCCGTCAATATCCCCGGCGACTCCCCGCTGTGTCTGCAAATCCGGCCCCCGGTTCAGGGCGGCGCCGGCGCGAGAGGGGGCGGCGGGAAGGTGCACGAGTGCTCCATATGCGGATCTGAATTCTCCTCCGGCCAGGCGCTGGGCGGGCACATGAGGCGCCACCGGGCGCCCCCCGCCGCCGCGAGAGGGGATTCCCGGGACAAAAGGATCGCCCTGAAACTGGATCTCAATCTGCCGGCGCCGCCGGAGGACGAGCCGTCCGATCCCGCGTACCAGTTGTCGCCGAGCCGGCCGCGCCTCGCCTTCTCCGCCGCCCCCGCCATGGTGGGCTGCCATTACTGAAGATCCGATCCCGGATTTGGATGGATAGTATATATTCTATACCAAGAAAGCGCAATGTTGAATACATGAATTTGGTGTTACAGTTGGAATATAATTGGTGGGAAATTGTTTTGGTTGATCGAAATACTTTGAGTAAGCAAGTGGTTAGTGTGTTCATGGTTGCCTTTCATTCACGGAAAGCGGGTGACGAAAGGGCATCTTTTTTCTTTTTTTATTTTGCATTTAATTATTTTCATTTTTAAAACATGTGAAAGATCTTTTGTACGGATCAAACAGGGTTAAGTGTCATTTAGATAAGCCCAACCAGTATCGTGTGACACCGAACCACCTCCACTACCATGGGAAAGTGGTGGATTAGGTTCATTGTCTCTATTTTAATAGAGCTTGGTAGCCAACCACCTAATAAAACAGTATCTCAAAAAAGAAAAAAAAAAAAAATTGTGATGTAAGCACCACCAAATGAAGAAATCATCCAAGAAGATCGTGTGGGTTTTTATTGAAGTGGCTATAAAATACACTATTTTCCATGGCATTTTTCCGACATCAAAAAGCATTCGTGTTGATTTACGACGTCGGTTAACCAGTATTGAACATTTGAATTCAACATTGGGTTGAAGATTAAAAAAAAAACTAACCCTAGTTTTACTACAACAAATCCAAGGTTTAAAAGCAAGGAAAACTTATTTATCAGTGATTTTAAAGCACACAGAATTTAACACTAAAAAAAAATACCGATGCAAATTTTAGCACTAATCACAGAATTTATCGATGCAAATTTTAGCACTAATCACAGAATTTATCAACTCCTACCACAAAAATGGATTTTGTTAGTGTTTATTTTTTATATTTGTTAGCGCTTCTAGAGCACTAACTAATACGGTGTTGATAAAGGTTGTTAACAATTTTTAAAGCACTAATAGAGAATACAAAGTATCAACTTGAATTAATATTTATGAGCATTTTTTAAGACGATGAATAAATTTATTATTTATCAATTAACAACAATTGCAAATTTCATTGTTTTTTATCATTAAAAAATCATGGAGGTATTATAACTCAAATATCGCATCACCGTAATTTTAATCACGTGGTAATTATATAAGAATTTTATTTCTTTGGGATAATTAAAACTTTATTCCCATGAAACACGAGTAAAGGCTTGCATAACAACAAAACCAAAAATACAAATCCGTGATCTACAAAAACCAACGATCTAAAATCAGTCCTCCAAACAAAAATAACCTCCCAACCAACTTCTAAATTCAACAATAGCCATTTAGGTGTTCGCATAGCATTAATGTACATGCCTTATCATCTCCACTTGAACCACCAACCAAAGCTGTAACGTCCCGGGTTTTAGGAGCCATCATCATCATCATCAACAACTATGTTTATAATTTTAAACAACGTATCATCATCATCATCATCATCATCATCATCATCATCATCATCATCATCATCATCATCATCATCATCATCGTCATCATCAACTATGTTTAAAATTTTAAAGAATGTTTCTTTATTCTTTCAAAAGGATTGAAGCATGATTAAAAAATGTGTCCCACAAGATATGAACCAAACAAATTCCACTCTATTCATTCATAAGTGGGACATTACAACAAAAACACATAAAACTTAGTACTGCACACCATGCTTTCAAAAGGATTGAAGCATGATTAAAAAATGTGTCCCACAAGATATGAACCAAACTAAATCCACTATATTCATTCATAAGTGAGACATTACAACAAAAACACATAAAACTAAGTACTCCACAACATGTATTATTACTCACCATGGATGAAGTACATTCATTATAAGTTCATGAATCAATAAGAGAAAATAAATTAGAAAAAATAAAATCTTCATGATTAGGACATCTCCTAGATCACCTTCAATCTTGAAGATCACCAATAGTCAAACTAAAACTATAATGAGAAAGAGAACCATGAAAGTAGAAACAATTATAAAAAATCTATAATATGCACTACTACAAATGGACCTTTTAACAACATACAAAATAGGCTTTAACAACGCTAAAAAAATGATGTTGTCCTAAGCATCGTTAAAGGGGGACCCCTTTATCAATGCTAAAAAAGACCTAATAAAGGGGGACCATTATCAATGCTAAAAGAATGATGATAAAAATGACCTTTTATCAATGCTTGTTTAGCACTGACAAAGCCCCCCTTGATTAACCCTATTTTTAGCACTGATAAAGGGCACCTTTTATCAGCACTTTTGTTAGCACCGATAAAGGAGGACCTTTATTAATGCTAAATATAGCGGTGATAAATGGTCCACTGCTGTAGTGTGCTATTGAAATTACAACACACTACATCAAATACACTCGTATACAAATACGCATGTATACAAATTCATAGTTTAATTAAAATAAAATTCACATCACAAATACAAAAAACAATATATTATATACATTTCCAACAATGTTTTGTAGGATTAGATTTTCAATTACTATCACAAACATTTTAAAACATCAATGTTTCATTATCTTTAGCACTCACGCCCCCCTTTCAAAAATGCTCAATCGTGGTATCAACTGCCAAACAAACCACCCAAACTCAAGTAAAAGAATCCACCCGTATAAGAAAACAATTCTTATGTTAGTAATACTATAAAGAAAAAAAAAATTAAACATAAATATGAAACAATACATCAATAAAATGTCAATTTTAAATAAAAAGGCACACTTGGAGTCATGATGGTCACACCATGCGTCAATTTGAGGTAAGGTTGATTCCTACACATCATAAATAACTTATGGATCGTTGTCCTAAAGTATCAAAACAATCCGAATACATTTTCTTAAATTTGAGTATGTCACTTGTCTTTTTTATAAAATGTCATTGTAAACTGAAAACATGCACTCTGAGTCATACCAGTCACATCGTATGTCGGTTTAACATGAGACTGATTCTTACACATCAAAAATGACTTATGAATTGATTCCTAAAGTAACAAGACAACCTGCCACTTCGGTGGTGGCATGGTGGTGAAGGTGAGTGGTACAACAACGCCGTTCTTTGGGAGGTTCAGGGTTCGAATCATGGGAGTCCGCTTTTGGGGAGAACCTCTCCCCCGGGATCCACCCGTCTTCCCGAGTCGCTCGGTCTCAACTGGGCGGGCAAAATGAGGCGCAACCCAATGTGCTGACGGATTGCTTTGACAAACCATCGCTGATCGGGCTGTCACCCTCCGGGATGCTCTGCCATCTCGGCTGACAACGACTGCTTCCCCGGCTGGGGCTCTACCTCAGGGCAGTGACCTCTTCATGGGGGAGGGGGGTTACCATGTGTGGAGGGTTCGAAAAGGCCACACATGGGAATTCCCTTTTAAAAAATTCAAGACAACCTGAGCACATTTTCTTGGTTTTTAGTGAGTGACACATGTTTTGAACTAAAATATCAATTTCAGACTGATAACTGACACTTTGAGTCATACTGGGCACACCATGTATCAGATTGAGGTTCAGTTAATTCCTACATGTCGCAAATGACTTATGGATCGTTTTACTAAAGTATCAAAATAATACAAATGTGTTTTCTTGGTTTTGAGTATGTCACTTGTGGTTTTTACTAAAATGTCAATTTTAAATAAAACACACACTTAGAGTCATATTGGTCACACCATGTATCAAATTGAGGTGCAGTTGATTTCTACATGTCACAAATGACTTATGAATCATTGTCATAAAATATCAAAACAACCTGAATGTATTTTCTCAGTTTTGAGTATGTCACTTGTGTTCTTTACTAAAATATCAATTTTAGATAAAAAGAAACACTTTGAGTCATACTGGTCACAACGTGCATCAGATTGAGGTGCATATAATTTCTACACATCCCAAATGAGTTATGGATCATTTTCCTAAAATATCAAAATAATACGAATACGTTTTCTTGATTTTGAGTATGTCATTTGTGTTTTGTTTACTAAAATGTCATTTTAAATTGAAAACACGCAGTTTGTGTCATACTGGTCACATTTTGTGCCAGTTTGATGTGAGACTAATTATTATACATCAAAAATAACTTATGAATAATTTTCATAAATTATCAAGACAATCAGAGCGTGTTTTCTCAGTTTTCAATGAGTGCCACACATTTTGAACTAAAATAACAATTTTATACTCATAGTGGACACTTTAAGTCATATCAGGCACACCGTATATCATATTGAGGTGTGAATTATTTATACACATCAAAAATTACTTATGGATCGTTTTACTAAAGTATCAAAATACTCTGAATGTATTTTCTCAGTTTTGAGTATGTCACTTTCCTTTTAACTAAAATTAATGTCAATTTTAAATAAAAAGCACACTTTGAGTCATACAAGTCACACCGTGCGTCAGATTTAGGTGAGACTGATTCTTACACATCAAAAATGACTTATGAACCATTTTACCAAAGTATTAAAACAATTAGAATGTGTTTTCTTGGTTTTGAGTATGTCATTTTTGTTTTTTTTACTAAAATGTCATTTTAAATTAGAAACACGTACCTTGAGTCACACCGACCACATCATGTGTTGTTTTGATGTGAGGATGATTTTTACACATAAAAAATAAATTATGAATTGTTTTCCTAAATTATCAAGACAATTAGGGCATGTTTTATTGGTTTTTAGTGAGTGACACATGTTTTCAACTAAAATGTCTATTTTAAACTGATAACATACACTTTGAGTCATACTAGGCACACTGTGTATCAGATTAATGTGTGTCTAATTCCTATATGCCACAAATGACTTATGTATTATTGTTCTAAATTATCAAAACAATCTAAATGATTTTGCTTTATTTTGAGTATGTCACTTGTTTTTTTACTAAAATGTCAATTTTAAATAAAAAGACACACTTGAAGTCATACCGGCCACACCGTGAATTTAATTGAGGTCAAGATGATTCCTACACATAAAAAATGATTTATGGATTATTTTCCTAAAATATGAAAACAATCAAAATTCATTTTATTGAATTTGAGTATGTCACTTGTGTTTTTTTACTAAAATGTCATTTTAAACTAGAAACACGCACTTTGAGTCATACCGGTCACATCATGTGTTGGTTTGACATGACACTGAATCCAACATGTGACAAATGACATATTATTTTTTTTTAATAAATTATCAAGACAATCAAAACATGTTTTCTCAGTTTTTAGTGAGTGATACACGTTTTGAACTAAAATGTTAATTTTAAACTGATAACGGACACTTCGAGTCATATCGGGCACACTGTGTATCAGATTGAGGTTAGACTGATTTATACATGTCACAAATGACTTATGGATTGTTTTCCTAAAGTATAAAACAATCCTGATTTGTTTTCTCTCTTTTCAGCATGTCACTTTCCCTTTTTACTAAAATTAATGGAAATTTTAAATAAAAAGATACACTTTCTGTCATACAGGTCACACCGTGCGTTGGATTGAGGTGAGGATGATTCATACACGTAAAAAATGATTTATGGATCATTGTACTAAATTATAAAAACAATTTGAATGCATTTTCTTAGTTTTGATTATGTCATTTTTCTTTTTTACTAAAATATCATTTTAAATTGGGAACACGTACTTTAAGTCATACTGGCCACATCGTGTGTCAGTTTGACATGAGATTGATTCCTAAACATCACAAATGACTTATGAATAGTTTTCATAAATTATCATAACAATCCAAGTGCATTTGATAATCTTTCTATGAGTGAAACATGCTTTGAACTAAAATGTCAATTTTAGAATGATAACAACCACTTTGAGTGATATCAGGCACACTGTGTATTAGATTGAGGTGACGGTGATTGCTACACAGAAAAAAATCAATGATGGATAGTTTTCCTAAAGTATCAAAATAATCCGAATTATTTTATCTGTTTTGAGTATGTCACTAGTCTTTTTTACTAAAATTCCAATTTTAAATAAAAAACACACTTTGAGTCATACGGGTCACACCATGTGTCAGATTGAGGCGCAATTGATTCCAACATATCAAAAATTACTTATGGATCATTGTCCTAAAATATAAAAATAATCTGAATGTTTTTTCTCAGTTTTGAGTATATGATGTTTATTTTCAACTAAAATGTAAATTATAAAATAAAAACATATAGTTTGAGCTATAATGAGCACACTTTAAATTAGATTGAGGTGGGACTGATTGACCCATTTCCTTATTTCCATTATCCCAGTTGAATCCTCAAAGTCCAATCTCTCATGATCATGAGAAGATTTGAACAAACCACCCAAACTCAAGTAAAAGAACCCACTTGTATAAGAAAACAATTATTATGTTAGTAATACTAGAAAGCAATTAGTTAAACATAAATATGAAATAATACATTAATAAAATTTCAATTTTAAACTGAAACCACACAATTTGAGTCACACCGGGTACACCGTGTATCATATTGAGGTATGGTTGATTCCATCGTGTCTTTTTATCCTACAATGCATTCAACATTCCGAGTTATCTAATAATATTGTTGTTTGATAACTCGTAATGCTAAATGCATTGGAGAATAAAAAGAAAATTGTGTCATCATGAGTGCATCATCCATGTTGAGCGCATGATCATAGTATATGAATGAATCATCCTTGTTAATGAAGTCATTTCTTCATGATATCTGTAAAATTAACAAAATAAGTATCAGATAAAATTTATAAGTAAATTACCTAAAAAAAAGTAGATAAAATGATGAGAAAATCAACTAAATTAGTAGAAAGTCACATTTTCATGATATATGTATACATTATGACACCAGGTATGCTACCCATTCGTTTCTAAAACAAACTATTTCATCTTGTGAATACAAGGAATTTTGAAAGTCATGGAAGTACTAGAAAAATATAAATACACAAAGGATTAATAAATATTTTTAATAAAATAGTAATTATCTTCGAAAATACCTCTTTGAGGATGCTAGTTTGTAGATGGCATATGATATCTATCATAAATTTTCAAACATAATAACCATAATATTTTCCATTGATTTGTTTTAGACATTGTAAAAACATTGAAAAAAATAAGTAATTTTTTTTGATATGTGTTTTAATAGTGAAATATTATTATATATTCCCTAATACTTATCCACTTGTAGAAGCCGATAGGCTCCATGTATGAATGAATTGTCCTCATGCCATGATTTTGATGATATTTAAACACCACCCTATAATAAGATAATTCTCATTAAAAAATAATATAAAATATTTAAATTGAAGTTTAGTTCTAAAATGTTGCATGCAGTGTATTACAAATTGACAATTGTCATCACGTGTGGTCGGTTTGCTGGGTATCCATGCAGTAAATCCAGAAAATAAATCTTTGGAGTACCAAATTAACTGAAATGAGTATCCAATGTTTCTTAAAAAAGGATTAAGTAATGAAAGGAATTAAAATATATTTTATGTGATTAAATTGTAGAGTTTTACCCCTGCATTTTTGGTAATAAGAAGAGTATTTTATTTGAATTTTTTCTTTCAAACACTATGACTAGTTTTTCCACTATTGAATCAATTTGATCTAAATCCAATGAGGTTAGTTGTGTAGAGGTGATGTGAGGAATAATGAGTCCATATTTATGTTCATATTGTTTTCCATTCAAATAGTATTGATATAGATGATTACAAAAAATACAAATTGTATTCAGTAATGATTAACATAGTAGATTAGTTATTGGAAAAAAATCATGAAAAAACACCTCATGTATAAATTTACAACTGAGACTCCTAGCTAATCATACTTGAGGATTTAATTTAAATTCTCAAGAGTAATATTGATTGTAATTGATTTTCTGTACATTTTTTTTTCAAAATAAACTATGACATTACTACCATTTTGTAACCTTGTATCCGCATGAACCTTCACTATTAATAAATGCAGATATTGAACGGTCAGGGTAAAGGTGATTTATGAAGATCTTTTCAATTGGTTGGTAAATCCTTTATATATCTTTAATTATAAATTTCATTTCACCCCTTCCCTTTTTCCATATATAATAACATTCATCAGTTCAAACCTATTTTCAGTAATTGTTAAAGGTTTTGCATGAAAAATAATTTGGAAATTGATACCTCCTTGTCGACATGTTTTTTACAAGATCAAACGACCATGCTACAAATGTTCTAATTTATTTCTCAGCCATATTAATATCTATGTTATCAAGTGGAACAAGAAGCTCGACACTTAGATCATGAGCTACACTAATCCCCACTCTCATGCGGCCTGTTGGAAGTTGTTTGTTGTGTAGAATATCTTCTTGGATGTTGAACACAATAGCCTTGTGAAAAGGTAATGAGTGGGTGATGAAAGATATAAATCACAGTCATTTTCATCCTATAGAATATCAGTACAGTAAATTTATCAATGTATGTTTGATTCACATTTCACAAAAATAATTATGAAAATATTGATTACCTCATTTAAGATTACTCTTTGAGGGGAATGGATCACCTCAAATTTGGTGGGGGTGGTGGGGAGTGATATTCACATAGTGATTTTTCTTAAGTTGTTTCTTCTCTTTTCTTCCTCACCATAACACTTTCTAGCAACTTTGACTGGCAATAAATTTTTTCTTTAAGAGCAGCTAATTGTTCCTGCATCTCTTCTATTTTTTTATCTTTATCCCCAAATTTAATTTTTTCTCAAAATATGTTCGGGGTGTCACCCCATAACCCACACCTCTGACATGAACATACTGTTCTAGCTACTTCAAGGCCACTTATAGTAGTTGTTCATCTAGTAGAGTTGATGATGATTCATGTGTCTAAGTTAGATAAAGAATATAGGAAAATAAGTAAACATTTTTATATAATATCGATTTAAAGTATTTTTTTATTATATCTTACTTACACATTCTTCATACACTTTTTGTGTGTTTTCATCTATTAGTATCCCATATTTATTTACACTTGAATCCTTCCATAACACATGATGTGGGATGGAAGTGGATTTCTATTTGGATTCATCAATCTGTATATAAACTGAGAAACATAATTATGTTATTGTTTCATATCACATAAAAGTATTATGGTAATTTTAAAATACGTACCATTTTTTTCAAGTGAAGTGTACCCTTTATGGTAGGAGTAAATTGGTTTTGCTGCCCATTGCTTATTTTTAGCACACGATTGCTTTTTCATAAATTAATAATTCTTAATCAAAGCAATTAATACATGTATTGTCAAACAATGTACTACCAACCACAATGTACCTAAAAATATGTCTTCTTATAATGACCAGTAAACTCATTACACACTTCTTGGATTATTAGGTGTGCATACATTTTCAGTGGTTGCAAGTTTATTTTTCCTTCAACATCATTGAGATGAAACTTCATTATAATTGTGATAAAACCTATACAATCCTTTCCAGCAAGAATTAATAAAAATTCCCATCAAGATTCATCTACTATAAATGCACTTTGTAAGGGATAATTAAGAGTAATTAATTGTTTAAATATTTTTTGAGTAAAATAAAGAAAGGATATCATAATGTTACCCTAATCTCTTCCCAAATCAGTGTCTTAAGCATGAGCAGAACATTGTGCCACAAATCTATATCAATTAGCATGTGCTAACGAGTGGTGAGCCTAATGAAACTATGTAACATGTTCTTTTTGGGGTTAACATCTTGACCTTGTGCATTCTATCCAATCTTAAATTTGATGTGTTTGTTTCTTGACTTAATAATTTTTTTCTAACACCATCACGCTGCAATGCTCTTGCTTTTTTCTAGGAAACCATTGGTTCTTTTTCTACTGTTTCATCAGGTTCAAAATCATCAATATGTTTTTCCTTAAGATTGATAGCATCATTATGTGTAGAAGTTTGTTTTTCCTCTTCATTGGGAGAACCAATAGGTTAAGAAACCCGTTGTTCCTCAGGATTGGGAGCACTGAAATGTGTAAAATTCATCATCTATAGAAGTGGTTGAACATTTAATTTATATTATGTAAATACAGTAGTGAAAAAATAATAATATGAGGTAACATAATGTATATTACAAAAAATATAACATGATTATTGAAATCCTTTTTTTTAAAATGTTGAAGCAAATTTTCCCCTCTATCGAGTATCTAAATCCCTTTGTTGTACTCTCCTATGACATACAAGACCCCATCTACATTGAGACCACTACAAAATGATTGCAACATCCAAATGAATGGTTCATCCTTAGTTTAATTTTCATCTAACCCTTCAGCAGTTTTAGTCAATAAAAGAACAATTGACCACTTTTGGTTTGCGGGATCTGGAACAAAAAATACTTGTACTGCCTATGATTCCATTACAAATGGTTTATCTTTGTACCCTTCCTTACTGAAATCCACTTTCATAAATCTCAATTAATCTATTTTAACTATAATACTATTATCATCCTACTTGCATTGAAAAATCAGCACTTGGAATGTTGTATAATCCAATTCCCACATTTTTTTAATGATGCCAAAGTATGACATATTTACATAAATTGGATTTATTTCCTTAGTGCCAGATACATGAATCACCTCAAACACAAGTGTAACTCTACTATTTTACATGGTACCACCTTTATCATTTTTATTTGTATAGAACGTATAACCATTATTATATAATACATGCACACTTGGTCCTCTGGCTAGCCATCAAAGTTTTTCTGAAATTGAATCCATATTTTCATATTTATTCTTAAAAATATGGTCTCAAAAACCAACCTATAAACTATTTATTATGTATATTTTATATCCATCTTTAAACCCTTGATGGATTCAAATGCCTAATAATTTCATTGTGGATTTCAACATATGGGGTAACATCAAAACTGTTATGAAAAACATAAAGGTGGGCTTGATCGTAACCTATAATAGTGATTATGACAACATCTATTCCAGAAATTCCTTCACCCATAATCCACCCAGTGTGATGAGATTTCGGTAGACCAATGATTTCCACACCTGCTAGGTATTCAGTACAGAGTTCAATGAATTCCTCAATAATATATTACTCCATAATACAACATTTTGGATGACTTCAAATTTTGACACACCCTTTTAAAATCTTCATATACCGTTTAGTGGGTTATATCCATCTATAATTTATAGGACCACATAGTCGAATATCTCTTACCAAGTGAACCATCAAGTGAACCATCATATCAAGGAATGATGTTGGGAAGAACATTTCCAATTCACATAATATGAAGACGATTTCCTTTTCTATAGTTGGAAATTTCACCAGTTCTATAACTTTTCTACATATAGCTTTGAAAAAAAAACATAGATTGACTAATGTATGATGAAAATTCTTAGAAAAAATGCAATGTAAATCTACAAGCATTAGATATTACATCAAAACATGAAAATCATGTGATTCCATACCCTTTAACATTAAATTAGTCATTGACAAGATATTATTTATATTCGATGAATACCCCTATGTAACCTTTACATCATTAAAGAAGTTTCAAAATTGATATCTCTCATGTCTAAAAAGAGTGTAAGAATCTAGAGGAAGAAAAGTCCGTTTTCACCCTTCACTGGTGCCAACTCTTCCTGTATTCCCATCACTACTAGAAAATGATCCTGTACCCATGGTTCAAAACCGTGGGTATAGACCCAAAAACCGTGGGTATAGGCTATACCCATGGTTTGGGGAACTGTGGTCATTGGTGGTGTCGGTATAGGTCCATGACCTATACCCACGGTTTGAAAAAACCGTGGGTATAAGTTTTGCCACCGTGTCATAACTCTATACCCACGGTTTGTAAACCGTGGGTATAACATATTTTACAAAATAGAGGAACACGGGATTCGATCTCGCGACCACTTCTCCATTCACGAACAGCCTTATCACTACCCCATCAACACATATATGTATGTATATATATTTTATTAAATATATTTATTTAAACCGTGGGTATAGAGGAATAAACCATGGGAATATAACTCCCGCCAATTTTTTTTTGTTCCTGCGAAACAAATAAATTTCCCACGCACACATAGGAAACCTATACCCATGGTTTTTCAAAACAATGGGTATAGTTTTTTATCTGATGACTATACCCATGGTTTTGGGGAAAAATGTGGGTATAGGTCACCCTATCCCCATGGTTTTGGGAAAACTATGGGTATAGGAATTTTTTGATACCCTTTACACACAGTTTGGAGAAAACCGTGGGTATACACTACTGGAAAAACGGGCTATACCCACGGTTCAAAACCGTGGGTATAGCCCCCAAAACCGTGGGTATAGGCTATACCCACGGTTTTGGGAACCGTGGGCTGGAATGGCGTCGGTATAGGGGTCTTCACCTATACCCACGGTTTGGTAGAACCGTGGGTATAGGTGTGTCACACACCATCACCACGCTGTACAGCGTGGCAGGCAAATACCCCACGGTTTTCACACCGTGGGGATTTCAATTATTTTCGAAAAAGTCGCGTCTGGAAGGGTTTGAACTCGCGCCTCACGCGCTGCAACGAGGCCGCGCACCGCAACTAACCAACCGAGCTGCCATTTCAATATGTTATATATATATACTTTTTCTTATATATATTAATATAGGTTCTCTTCGCATATTCAAAAATATATGCGGCTGGGTTTCGAACCCGCGCTTCCCGCTGGAGACACCAACGCGCCGAGAGAACAACCAATTGAGCTAAGCAGACTTTGTCTATTAAATTATACGCTGCTATACTTATATTAATAATATTGATAAATTTAAAATTATGTCGTGAATTCCAAAAACTGTGCTGGAAGGGAATCGATCCCGCAACCGCACAGTACCCAATTCCCGCGCCGCACTGAGTGACCAACTGATCTAACGCCGCTATTGATATATAATGACAATTTTATTTTAATATGTTAATATAACAGTTATAATCGAAAATAAAAGACCAGTGGGTTTCGATCCCGCGCCCCCCGTTCGCTGCCCAGTCACAGCGACCAACCGAGGCAACAATCCAATTGTTATATAAATATACTTCTTTATTCTTATATTAATATATCTGCAATAATCAAAATATATAACCCGCCGTTTTTCGAACCCGCGACCTATGCTGAGACATGTGAGGGACTGACCAACTAACCTGAACATATTATATGATTTAATATTTCGTATCTATAAATTTATATTATTGAAGATCGTCTTTTCATAAATAAAAAATTCCGTCCCGCGGAATTTTTTGTTCCCGCCATAACGCAGGAACTCTATACCCACGGTTTTGAAAAACCGTGGGTATAGGTCTTTGAAAAATATACCACCTATACCCACGGTTTTCAAAAACCGTGGGTATAGGTCTTCCAAACAACACCTATACCCACGGTTTTTCCAAAACCGTGGGTATAGGTCTTCAAAAAATGCCTATACCCACGGTTTTACCATGAACCGTGGGTATAGGGGACCTATACCCACGGTTCTCCAAAACCGTGGGTATAGGTCTCGATACTATCCCTATACCCACGGTTTCCCAAACCGTGGGTATAGGGGGGGCCTATACCCACGGTTTTACACAAAACCGTGGGTATAGACCCATTTTCCAGTAGTGATAGGGTAGCCTATGGCCACGGTTTGGGAAAACCGTGGGAATAGGCTATCAAAAAACGCCTATACCCATGGTTTACCCAAAACCGTGAGGATAGGGTGACCTATACCCATGGTTTTCCACAAAACCGTGGGTATAGGTCCATTTTCTAGTAGTGAATGTCAATCATGTCCAACTATCCTTAATTCCATCCTTTGTTTTGTTGGGTGAATTTAGTAATGTTCTAATGAAACCATCACATACATTTTTTCGACATGCATAACATCAATAAAATTACCATTTTATAAAAAATTTTATTATGGTAATTAAAAAAATGATATCTTTTTCTAACCGGTTTTCATAAGGTTTTTCAGAAAAGGTTTACCAAAAGAAATGTCTATATCTTTTACTTTCTCAAATAGTTGATCACCTATTAGTGGAGATGGTGTTGTATGTTCTTATAAACTCTCATCGAATTATGTTCTCCAAGATCAACACTTATGTCACTGGGGTAGAAAACTATGATGTCCTAAAAACACAATATTCGATGAATGTTTCAACCTAATTGATTGTGTACATTGCTCACAAACATGACACTCTTGAGTTCCTTTAATTCTAGATCTGGACAAATTTCTATAAGAAAAAAAGTCATTTATCATACCATACAACATGGATATCAACATGAAATCTTCATTTATGTAAGAATTATACAACATAACACCTAAATCCCACAATATTTTCAAATCTTAGATCAATGGAGCCAACTAAACATAAAGATCATTACCCAATTGTTTTGGTCCTAATATAAGCATAAATAACATAATGTATTTTCATTTCATGCATAACCATGGTAAAAAGTTATAATTTACAAACATAACTAGCCATGTACTATGAGTGCTACTTTGAAAACCAAAAGGATTCACTCAATCTGTAGATAACGTAAGATGAAGGTCTCTCAGCTCATTTCCAAAGCCAAGATACTCATGATCAATTATCTTCCACTAAGGATAGGATGTCGGGTTACAAAGTTTCTAATATTTATTTATTGTATCTGTATGCCATGTAAAATTACTTATAGTCTCCTCACTTCTATATATGCATCTAAACCTTCTAGTGAAAGACGTGTTGTCAGGTGTTCCCCTCCTTCTAGGCCCTCGGTGGCCACCGTGCCAGCCACAAAAAGCCCCAGATTCCACATGAAAAAAAGAAGATCACCGATGATGATAACACCCTGGGATATGGTGTGGCCTAGAAACCATCCCTCAATATCCATAGTGACTCCCTGCTGTGTCTGAAAATCCAGCCTCTGGTTCAGGGTAGCGCCGATGCGAGAGGGAGCGGTATGAACGTGTATGAGTGGTCCATATGCAGATCTAAATTCTCCTATGGCTAGGCCCTAGGTGGGAACATGAGGTAGAACAGGGCACCCCGACCAACATCATGAGAGTCTTCGGCCTCAGTGATTCCCGTGAAAAAAGGATCGCCCTGAAACTGGATCTCAATCTACCGGCGCCACTGGAGGATGAGCACTCCGGTCCCACATACCAGTTATTACTGAGCCGACCGCACCTCGCCTTCTCCACCACTCCTACCATGGTCGACTGCCATTACTGAAGATCTGATCCCAAATTTGGATGGATAGTATATATTATGAATAAAGAAAGCACAATGTTGAATACATGAATTTGGTGTTATAGTTAGAATATAGTTGGTGGGAAATTGTTTTGGTTCATCACAGAGGGAGATCAAAATACTTTGAGTAAGTAAGTGGTTAGTATTCATGGTTGAATTTCATTCATAGAAAGCTAGTGACGAAAGGGAATCTTTTTTATTTTTTATTTTGTGTATATAATTTAATTATTTTCATTTTTAATACATGTGAAAGATCTTTTGTATGGATCAAACAAGGTTAAGTGTCATTTAGATAAGGACAACCAGTATCGTGTGACACTGAACCACCTCCATTACCTTGGGAAAGTTGTAGATTAGGTTCACTGTATGTATTTTAATAGATCTTGGTAGCCATCCACCTAATAAAATAGTGGCCCGAAGTAGATCACATGAATGGTTATCTCAAAAAAGAAAAAAACAACAACAATAAAAATATAATTGTGTTGTATGCACCACCAAAAATGGTTTTTCTTAGTGACTATTTTTTGTATTTGGGAGTGTTTTTAGAGTTCTAATAAAATTTATTAGAAACTTTTAAAGCACTAATATATAGAATACAAAGTATCAACTTGAATTACTATTTATGAACACTTTTTAAAATGGTGACTTAATGTATTATTTATCAAATTATAACTATTTCAAGTTTCATTATTTTTTATCATTAAAAAATTATAGAGGTATTATAACTCAAATATCACATCATTATAATTTTAATCACAATATAAATATAAAATAATTTCATTTATTTAGGACAAGTAAAATTTTATTCACATGAAACACAAGTAAAGGCTTCCATAACAACAAAACCAAAAATATAAATCACTAATCTACAAAAACCAATGATCTAAAATCAATCCTCCAAAAAAAAATAACCTTGTATGAAAAACAAAACAACAAAAATATGCCTCAATTGACTTTTAAATTCAACAACAACCATTTATTTGTTCACATAATGTGAATATACATGATTTATCATCTCCACTTAAACCACCGACCAGAGCTGTAACGTCCCAGGTTTTAGGATTTGTTGTCGTCATCACCATCATCATCATCAACTATGTTTATAATTTTAAAGAACGTTTCTCTATTCTATAAAAAGGATTGAAACATGATTTTAAAATGTGTCCCACAAGATATTAACCAAAATAAATCCACTCTATTAATTCATAAGTGGGAAATTACAACAAAAAAACATAAAATTAAGTACTACACACCATGAGTTATTACTCACCATGGATGAAGTACATTCATTAAAAGTTCATAAATCAATAGGAGAAAATAGATAGAAAAAAAAATATTTATGACTAGGAAATATCCTGGATCATCTTTAATCTTGAATATCTACAACATTCAAACAAAAATTATAATGAGAAAGTGCACCATGAAAGAAAAAAGAATTATAAAAAAATCTATAATACGCACTACTACAGATAGACCCTTTAACAACATGAAAAACGAGCTTTAACAATGCTAAAATGCGATGTTGTCCTAAGTGTCGTTAAAAGGAAACCCTTTTATCAGTGCTAAAAAACAATAATAAAGGGGGAGCATTATTAATTCTAAAAAAGTACTGATAAAGACGACCTTTTAACAATACAAGTTTAGCAATGATAAAAGGTCCCCCTTTATCAACCCTATTTCTAGTGCTGATAAAGGTCACCTTTTATCAAGGCTGATAAAGGGGGGACTTTATCAATGCTAGAAGTATCGATGATAAAGGGTCAACTACTACAGTGTACTATTTAAATTACAAAAAAACTACAACAAATACACCTTTATGAAAATTCATAATTTAATTGAAATAAAATTTACATCACAAATACAAAAAAAACTATATTATATACATTTCAAACAATGTTTTTTATTATTATATTTTCAATTACTATCATTTTTTTAAAACATCAATGTTTCATTATCTTTGGCACCCGTGACCACCTTTCAAAAAAGCCCAATAATGGTATCAACTACCGAAAAAACCACCCCAACTCAAGCAAAAGAATCCACCTATATAAGAAAAAAATTATTATGTTAGTAATACTATAAAGAAATAAATTAAACATAAATATAAAATAATATATTAATAAAATGTTAATTTTAAATAAAAGGACACACCTGGAGTCATACCGGTCACACCATGCATCAGATTGAGGTGGGGATGATTCCTTCAGATCACAAATGACTTATAGATTGTTATCCTAAAGTATAAAGACAACCTAAATACGTTTTCTCAATTTTGAGTACATCACTTGTCTTTTTTATTAAAGTGTCATTTTAAATTGAAAACATGAACTTTGAGTCATATCAGTCACATCATGTGTCGGTTTGATGTGAAACTGATTCTTACACGTCAAAAATGACTTATGAATTGTTTTCCTAAAGTATCAAGGTAATCCGAGGGAATTTTCTTAGTTTCAAGTGAGTGAAACACGTTTTGAACTAAAATGTCAATTTCAAACTGATAACAGGTACTTTGAGTCATAATGAGCACACCATGTATTGGATTGAGGTTTGGTTAAAACCTATATGTCACAAATGACTTATAGACAATTTTACCAAAATATAAAAACAATAAGAATGCGTTTTCTCAGTTATGAGTATGTCACTTTAGTTTTTTTTACTAAAATGTCAATTTTAAATAAAAATACACACTTGGAGTCATACTGGTCACACTGTGCATCAAATTGAGGTGCAGTTGATTCATACACTTCAAAAATGACTTATGAATCATTTTTATAAAGTATCAAAACAATCTGAATGTGTTTTCTCAGTTATGAGAATGTCACTTTTGGTTTTACTAAAATGTCAATTTTAGATAAAAAGACACACTTGGAGTCATACTAGTCATGATGTGCATCGGATTGAGGTGCAGCTGATTGCTACACATCCCAAATGAGTTATGGATCTTTTTACTTAAGTATCAAAAAATCAGAATGTGTTTTCTTAGTTTTGAGTATGTCACTTGTTTTTTTTTACTAAAATGTCATTTTAAACTAAAAACATGTAGTTTGAGTCATACCAATCACATTGTGTTCTAGTTTGATGTGAGACTAATTCTTATACATCATAAATAACTTATAAAACATTTTATTAAATTATCAAGATGATCAAAGAATTTTTTCTCAGTTTTTAATGAGTGCCACACATTTTGAACTAAAATGCCAATTTTAAACTGATAGTAGACACTTTGAGTCATATCGGGCACATCGTGTATCAAATTGATTTATGGATTATTCCTACACATAATAAATTACTTATGGATCATTTTCCTAAAGTATCAAAATAGTTAGAATGTATTTTTTTTTGGTTTTGAGTATGTCACTTATCCTTTTACTAAAATTAATGCCAATTTTAAATAAAAAGACAACCTTTGAGTCATACCAGTCACATCGTACGTCAGATTGAGGTGATACTGATTTATACACATCAAAAATTAATCAACATGTATAAGAAAACAATTATTATGTTAGTAATACTATAAATAAATTAATTAAACACAAATATGAAACAATACATTAATAAAAATTCAATTTTAAATTGAAACCACACAATTTTAGTCATATCGGGTACACTGTGTATCATATTGAGGCATGGTTAATTCCACCATGTATTTTTATCCTATAGTTAATTAAAAATTATGATTTATCTAACAATATTTTTGTTTGATAACCTGTAATGCTAAATTCATTGGAGAATAAAAATAAAATTATGTCATCATGAGTGCATCACCCATGTTAAGTGCACGATCATAGTACACGAGTGAATCATCCTTGTCGATGAAGTCATTTCTTCATGATCTCTATGAAAATTAACAAAATAAGTTGATAAAATTTATAAGTAAATTAACTAAAAAAATTAGATAAAATGATGATAAGATCAACTAAATATGCAGTTGAAAGTCACATTTTCATGATATATGCGTACATTATGACAACAGGTATGATGCCCAATCATTTCTAAATAAATATATTTCATCTTGTGAATATGAGGACTTTAGAAAGTCATGGAAGTACTAGAAAAATATAAATACACAAAGGATTCATAAATATTTTAAATTAAATAGTAATTACCTTAGAAAATACCTCTTTAGGGATACTAGTTTGTTGATGGTATATGATATCTCTCATAAATTTTCAAAAATAATAACCATAATATTTTCCATTGATTTGTTTTAGACATTATAGAAACATTGAAAAAAATAATTAATTTTATTTGATGTGTGTTTTGATAGTGAAGTCTTATTATATATTCCCTAATACTCATCCACTTGTAAAAGTCGACAAGCTCCATGTACACATGGATTGTCTTCATACCATGATTTTGATGATATTTGAACACCACCCTATCATAACAGAATTCTCATTAAAAAATAATATGAAATAACTAACTAGAAGTTTAGTTCTAAATTTTTTCATGTAGTGTATTACAAATTGACAAACATCATAACGTGCGGTCGGTTTGTTGGGTACCCATGCAGTAAATCCAAAAAATAAATCTTTTGAGTATTTAAATTAACTACAACGAGTATCCAATGTTTCTTAAAAAAAGGAATAAGCAATGAAAGGAATGAAAATAAATTTGATGTGATTAAATTTAGAGTTTTACCCCTACATTATTGGTAATAAGAAGAGTATTTCATTTGAAAGTTTTCTTTCAAACACTATGGATAATTTTTCCACTATTGAATCAATTAGATCTAAATCTAATGAGGTTAGTTGTGTATAAGTGATGTGAGGAATAATAAGTCCATATTTATGTTCATATTGACACCTGAAAAAAATATGAATTGTATTTAGTCATGATTAACACATTAGATTAGTTATTTAAAAAAATTCATAAAAACATACTTCATGTATACATTTACAACTGAGACTCCTATCCAGTCATACTTGAGGATTTCATTTACATCCTAAAAAGAAATGTTGATTGTAATGGATTCTTCATACATTTTTTCTTCAAAATTAACTATGACATTACTATCATTTTATAACCTTGTAAATAAATTAATCTTTAATGTTAATAAATGTGGATATTGAATAGGTAGGGTAAAAGTACTTTGTGAAGATCTTTTCGATTGTCCAATTGATCCTTTATATTGCTTTGATTTGACCTTTCATTTCACCCCTTCCCCCCTTTCCATCTGTAATAACATTCATCGATTCAAAACTCTTTTCATTAATTGTTAAAGGTTTTTTAAGAAAAATAAATTGGAAATTAGTACGTCCTTATTGACATATTTTTTTCAAGATCTAATGGATATGATTCAAATGTTCCAATAGCTTGCTCAACTGTATGAATATCTATATCATTTAGTGGAATAAGTAGCTCAACACTCAGATCATGAGCTACACTAATCCCCACTCTCATGTGACCTATTGTAAGATTTATATTGTGTAGAATATCTTCTTGGATATTGAACATGGTATCCCTAAAAACAAGGTGATGGGTTGGTGTTGGAAGATATAAATCACAATCATTTTCACCCTTTAGAATATAAGTATAGGAAAGTTATTTGTGTATGTCTGATTCATATTTCATAGAAATAATTATAATAATATTGATTACCTCATTTAATAAATCTCTTTGAGGGGAATGACTCACCTCAAAGTTGGTGGTGGGGGGTGGATCTTCACACAATGGTTGTTCTTGAGTTGTTTTCTCTCTTTGCTTCATTACCATAACATTTTCTTGCAACTTTGACTTCCAATTAAATTTTTCCTTAAGAGAATATAATCATGCCTGCATCCCTTCTATTTTATTATCTTTATCACCCTCTTTATTTTTTCTCAAATTATGTTTGGGGTGTCACCCCAAAACCCACACCTCTGACATGACTATACTATTCTAGATGATTCAAGGCCACTAATAGTAGCTGTTCATCTGGTAGTGATAATGATGATTCTTATGTCTAAGTTGGATAAAAAATATAGAAAAAATAAGAAATCATTATTATTTAATATTTATTTGAAGTATTTTTTATTATATCATACTTACATACTCTTCCCAAACTTTTTATGCATTTTCATATATTAGTATCCCATCTTTATTTACACATGCCTCCTTCCACAACACATGACATAGGATGGAAATGGGTTTTTATTTGGATTCATCAATCTTTATATAAACTAAGAAACATAATTATGATATTTTTTCATTTCACATAAAAGTATAAATTTTTTATTTTCAAGTAAAGTGTACCCCATCCTTGCTTTACGGTAGGGGTACACTGTTTTTGCTGCCCGTTGCTTATTTTTAGCACTCATTTTTTGTTTCGTAAATGAGAAATTCTTAATCAAAGTGACTAATACACATATTGTCAAACAATGTACTACTAGACACAATTTACCTGAAAAGGTGTCTCCTTATGATGGTCGGTAAATGCATCCCATGCTTCTTGGATTATCCGGTGTGCATACAATTGTGGTGGGTGCGGGTTTATTTTTCCTTTATCATATTTGAGATGAAACTTCATTATAATTATGTGAAAGCCTCTATGAGCCTTTCTAGCAAGAATTAATATAAATTTCCTTCATGATTCATCTATTATAAATACACTATGCAAGGGATAATAAAGATTAATTAAATGTTTCATTATTTTGTTTTTTAGTAAAATAAAGAAAGGATATCATAATGTTACCCTAATATCTTCTCAAATCAGTGTCTTAAGCACGATCACAACATTGTGCCGTGAATCTATATCAACTAGCATGCACTGAAGAGTGGTGAGCCTAATGAAAATACTGAACATGGTCTTTTTGGGGTTAACAACCTGATTGCAGTCATTTTATCCAATCCCAAATTTGTTTCCTTTGTTTCTTAACTTAATAATTTTTGCTAACACCATCACGATACAACGCTCTTACTTTTTTGGGACACCATTTTTTTATTGTATACTATTTACTTAGGTTTAATATCATCAATATGTTGTTCCTCTAGATTGGTATCATTAACATGCGTAGAAGGTTGTTTTTCCTCTTCATTGAGAGAACCAACAGGTTAAGAAACCCTTTTTTCCCCAGGATTAAAATCAACACATACAAAAGTCATCATCTACAGAAGTGGTTGAACTTTTAATTTAGATTATGTAAATGTTTTGGTCATAGTAGGTTACTCAAGAGGGGGGTGAATTGAGTTCCTATAAAAATTTCTGTTAAAAAGATTTATTTAAAAGTCCCCCAATTTGAAATAAAAACAACCCAATTAATAAAAGGAGCAGTTTATAAAAGATTTGATTATTTGAAGGATTTATCAAAGAGTGATTAGTTATCAGTTAAAAAAATAATAATTACTAATTTAACTTTTGAAATCAATCTACTAAAGAAAATTATAATATAAACACTATATAATATTAACTATCAAAGAAAAGTGAAGTTTTTATGATTTAAATAAACACAAACAGAGAAAACTAAACTTGAAATAACAGAGATGAATTTAAATGAGAAGTTCAGTATCAAGATGATACTTAATCCTCTCTACTTGGTGATCACCTACCACCAAGATGTTTATATAAATAAACTTTTATTCACACCCTGGATTGGGGAAAACAACAATATAAACACTGTCCAGGTCAACTAGACCTCTTCCACAGTTTTTCATGGGAGTGAAAAAATAAACAGGCCATATAGGGACCTCTTCCACTGTTATCTGTGGGAGTGTAATGTGTAAAAGGACAATTTTTGAATATATCTATATATCTTTCTAGTTTTTCACAAGAGTTAGTGTGTGTTCATAAAACAGATAGACACACACTGCTCGTAATGTAAAAATAGTACACACGCAGAGCAAAAACATAGAGAATAGAGTTAGAAGGCTCTGTGTGATTGGCAATGCAGCTTGCAAATCTTGGAAGATAGCTTGAAGTGCAGATTGATTCAACTTTCAAAAACAAACAGAAAAATAGAGTATAATGAGAGATTATCTCTTCTATTTATATTGAGGTTTTGATATGCTCAATGAGTTCTTCTCCTCTCTTTAGTTTGTTATTGTAAAGTGTTATTCAGTGTGAGTTCACAATAGTATCTTCTCGTATCAACAGCTAGCAGTTCTTGTGTTTTTCTTAGGTGCATGATCATCTCAACTTCTAACAAACTATTCTTTTTATTTTTCAAATATAATTTATTTATTTTCATTTTTAATACATGTGAAATATCTTTTGTACGGATCAAACAAGGTTAAGTGTCATTTAGATAAGCCCAACTAGTATCGTGTGACACCAGACCACCTCCACATCCATGGGAAAGTCATGGATTAGGTTCATTTTCTGTATTTTAATAGATCTTGGTAGGCAACCACATAATAAAATAGTATCCCCAGACACATCACATGAATGGTTATCTCAAAAAATAAAAAATAGCATAAATATAATTGTGATGTATGCACCACCAAATGAATAAATCATCCAAGAAGCACCTGTGGTTTTTTTATTGAAGTGGCTATAAAATACAGTAAATTCAATGTTTTCCATGCCATTTATCTGATAAAAAAACAAAAAAACTACGAAATTGGTTAACCAATAACGAGAATTTGTATTCAACATTGGGTATTTAAACAATTGGATTTAAAGATTAAAAAAAACCTAGTTTTACTACAACAAATCCAAGATTTAAAAGAAAATAAAACATATCTATTAGTGATTTTAAATCACATATAATGAGAGTGATGTTTTTGACTTTTAACACTAAAAAATACCGATAAAAAGGTTTTTATCGATGAAAATTTTAGCACTAATAACAGAATTTATCAACTGCTACTACAAAAATAAATTTTATTAGTATTTATTTTTTATATTTGTTAGTGCTTTTAGAGAACTAACTAATATGGTGTTGATAAAGGTTATTAACAATTTTTAAAGTGCTAATATAGAATACAAATTATCAACTCGAATCACTATTTATCTAGCACTTTTAAAATAATAACTTAATTTATTATTTATCAATTTACAACTATTGCAAATTTCATTATTTTTTATCATTAAAAATGTATGGAGGTATTATAAATCAAATATCAGAAAACCATAATTTTAATCATGAAATAATTATATAAGAATTTAATTTCTTTGGGATAAGTAAAACTTTACTCCCATGAAACACAAGTAAAGGCTTGAATCACAACAAAAAAAAAATACAAATGACTAATCTACAAAAACCAACAATTTAATAAAAATACTCCAAACAAAAATAACCTCTCAACCAACTTCTAAATTCAACAATAATCATTTATGTGTTCACATAACACTAATGTACATGCCTTATCATATCCACTTGAACCACCAACCAAAGTTTTAACATCCCAGGTTTTAGGATCCACCATCATCAACTATGTTTATAATTTTAAACAACATATCATCATCATCATCATTATCAACAACAACAACTATGTTTATATTTTTAAAGGTCGTTTATATATTCTTTCAAAATTATTGAAGTATGATTAAAAAATACATCCCATAAGATATGAACCAAAATAAATCCACTTTATTCATTCATAAGTGGTACATTATAATAAAAACACATAAAACTAAGTACTGCACACCATGATTTCAGAAGGATTGAAGCATGATTGAAAAATGTGTCCGGCAAGATATGAAAAAAATAAAATCCACTTTATTCATTCATAAGTAGGACACTACAAAAAAAAACACGTAAAACTAAGTACTGTATACCATGAATTATTACTCACCATGGATCAAGTACATTAATTAGAAGTGCACAAATCAATAGGGGAAAATAGATAGAAAAGAATGAAATCTTCATGACTAGGAAATCTTATGGATCATCTTAAATCTTGAAGATCACCAATATTCAAACAAAAACTATAATGAGAAATTGCACCATGAAATTAGAAATAATTATAAAAAATATATAATATTCATGACTACAAATAGACCCTTTAACAACGCACAAAATGGGCTATAACAACCCTAAAAAACACTCTTTTACTAAGCATAATTAAAGGGGGACACCTTTATTGGTGCTAAAAAAGTTTTGATAAATGGGGACCTTTATCAATACTAAAAAAAGAGTTGATAAAAATAAAATTTTATCAATGCTAGTTTAGCATTGATAAAGTCCCCCTCGATCAGCCCTATTTTTAACACTAATAAAGGGAACCCTTTATCAACACTTTTGTTAGAACTAATAAAGGAGGACCTTTATCATTACTAGAAATAGTGGTGATAAAGGTCCCACTGCTGTAGTGTGCTGTTGAAATTACAACACACTGCATCAAATACACCCGTATACAAATATAGTTATATAAAAATTCATAAGTTAATCAAAATAAAATTTACATCACAAATAAAAAAACACTATATTATATACATTTCAAATAATGTTTTTCATGATTAAATTTTAAATTACTATCAAATTTTTTTTAAAACATCAATGTTTCATTATCTTTGGCACCCGCAACCCCCTTTAAAAAATGTTCAATCACGATATCAGCTGCCAAAAAAACCACCCATACTCAAGTAAAATAATCCACCCTTATAGGAAAATAAATCTTATGTTAGTAATACAATAAATAAAAAAATTAAACATAAATATGAAACAATACATGAATAAAATGTCAATTTTAAATAAAAGGACACACTTTGAGTCATGCCAGTCACACCATGCATCAGATTGAAGTGGAGTTGATCCATACACATCAGAAATGACTTATGGATCATTGTCTTAAAGTATCAAAACAATTTGAATATGTTTGTTCGGTTTTTGAGTATGTCACTTATCTTTTTTATAAAATGTAATTGTAAACTGAAAACATGCACTTTGAGTCATATCGGTCACATCGTATGTCAGTTTTATTTGAGATTGATTCTTACACATAAAAAATGAATTATGAATTGTTTTTTTAAAGTATCAAGACAACCTAAGCACATTTTATTTATTTTCAGTGAGTGACAAATGTTTTGAACTAAAATGTCAATTTTAGACTGATAATGGAAACTTTGAGTCATATTAGGCACACCATGTATCAGATTGTGGTTCGATTAATTCATACATGTCAAAAATGACTTATGGATAATTTTCCTAAAGTATCAAAATAATACAAATGTGTTTTCTTAGTTTTGAGTATGTCACTTCTGTTTTTTACTAAAATATCAATTTTAAATAAAAAGACATGCTTGGAGTCATACTGGTCACAATGTGTATCAGATTAAGGTTAGGTTGATTCCTACACATCAAAAATGACTTATGAATCATTTTAATAAAATATAAAAACAACATGAATGAATTTTCTTGGTTTTGAGTATGCCACTTTTGTTTTTTTTCTAAAATATCAATTTTAGATAAAAAGACACACTTGGAGTCTTACCAGTTACAACATGCATTATATTGAGGTGAAAATGATTTCTACACATCCCAAATGAGTTATGGATAAATTTACTAAAGTTTAAAAACAATCTGAATGCTTTTTCTTAGTTTTGAGTATGTCACTTGTGTTTTTTTACTAAAATTTTATTTTAAATTGAAAACATGCAGTTTGAGTCATACCAGTCACATTATGTGCCAGTTTGATGTGAGACTAATTCCTATAAATAAAAAATAACTTATGAATCATTTTCATAAATTATCAAGACAATAAAAGTGTGTTTTCTTAGTTTTGAATGAGTGCCACACATTTTGAACTAAAATGTCAATTTTAAACATATAGCGGACACTTTGAGTCATATCGGGCACACCATATATAAGATTGAGGTGTGGATTATTACTACACATCAAAAATTACTTATGGATTGTTTTCCTAATGTATACAAATATTATGAATGTATTTTCTTGATTTTGAGTACGTCACTTGTCCTTTTTACTAAAATTAATGTCAATTTTAAATAAAAAGACACACTTTGAGTCATACAAGTCACACCATGCATCAGATTGAGGTGAGGTTGATTATTACACATCACACATGACTTATGGAATATTTTATTAAAGTATTAAAACAATTATAATGTGTTTTATTGGTTTTCAGTATGTCATATGATTTTTTTACTAAAATGTTATTTTAAATTGGAAACACGCACTTTGAGTCATACCGACCACATAGTGTGTTGTTTTGACGTGAGACTGATTTTTACATGTCAAAAATGAATTATGAATTGTTTTCATAAATTATCAAGACAATTAGAGCACATTTTCTTAGTTTTCAATGAGTGACACAAGTTTTGAACTAAAATTTCAAATTTAAATTGATAACAAACACTTCGAGTCATACTTGGCACACCGCGTATCAGATTGAGGTGTGACTAATTACTACACATAAAAAATGACTTATGTATTATTATTATAAATTATCAAAACGATCAAAATTATTTTTTTTCTCAATTTTGAGTATGTCACTTGTGTTTTTTACTAAAATGTCAATTTTAAATAAAAAGAAACACTTGAAGTCATAACGGCTACACCGTGTATTGAATTGAGGTGAATATGATTCATACACATCAAAAATGATTTATGAATTATTTTCCTAACGTATGAAAACAATCAAAATTCATTTTATTGAATTTGAGTATGTCACTTGTGTTTTTTACTAAAATGTAATTTTAAACTAGAAACACACACTTTGAGTCATACCAGCCACATCGTGTGTTGGTTTGACACGAGACAAAATCCCACATGTCACAAATGACATATGAATTGTTTTAATAAATTATCATGAAAATTAGAATGTGTTTTCTTGATTTTTAGTGAGTGATACATGTTTTGAACTAAAATGTCAATTTTAAACTAATAACAGACACTTTGAGTCGTACCAGACACACAAAGTATCAGATTGAGGTTAAGTTGATTTCTACATGTGAAAAATGACTTATGGATTGTGTAACGACCCAAACTTTCATTAATGGAAATCCCTATTGATCTAATTAAATGTCTCTTTATGTAAAATTTTTATATAAAATGTAAACTTATTTGGTTTTATGTTATGAATTGTGACCGTTGCTAATATAGTCGTTGAACAGTGATCACATGATTAGTATAAATATAGGGTTTTAAAAAATCCAATATACTCAGATAAAGGAAGCGATGACCTCATCCAGTAGACATGCCCCATATGAAGCCCATTTTTCAAAGCTTGGAAAGGGGGTTGCGTATTTGGGATTCGCTCTTAACCAAGCCCAAGCCGAGCTTGAATATGTTAAGCTCGAGCAGGACCGCCTAAGAGAGAAGTTGAAGTTGATAGAGATTACCACCCAAGAAAAGTTATCCAAGCCACCCTAAGAGTCTGTCACCATCGCACACCTTACTCTTCGGTCTTATGTGGGTGTTATAAGGGGTTATGTGACAAAACATTTTCACTATGGTTATGTACATTAGTTTTGTATATAATAATGAATATACTTTCATTTTATTATTGCTACTTTTTAAATAGTTTTTAAAGCACAAATAGTATTTTTAGTTAATGTTCAACTAAGAAATCTATTTTGATGAATTAATAGATTTTTGAATTAGATAATATTTTAATAAAATATTATTATTAAATTATTTTTATTAAATATAAATGATCATATAAATTTATGAATGCAATTGTAATTTTTATTATGGTTTGAAAGCCATTTTTGTCAAAACCCATGAATTTTCAATAAATGTCAGTTTTTATTTTAAAAGTGAAAATTAACATATTTAGAAAATTATTTAGATAAAATGAATATTTTTTTGTAATCAGGCTATTGAAATTATCCAACGGTGAACTTTTCATAATTTTCTGAGATAGTCAAATTTTTGGGTAAAAATTAAATACCGTTTAAATATATAATGTATTTTATGACATCATAATGACTCAATAGTGATGTAATAAAATACTATAAACTTTATGTTAGGACAATATATGTTTTACCATTAAAATAATGTGATTTTGGATTTGTTTGATTTATTTTACAAAGCCTTAGTGGACCCTTCAAGACTTATTAAACATTTTGTCTTTTTAAATTGTTTTCCTTGGGAGTGTGACCCACCTCCACATAAGCAACCCTATTATCTTAAGAAGTTTGGAATTTAAACTTATAAAATATTGTTTTCCACTTCCCTTTTCCAAAAACCATGGTAAAAACCATGGGATGGTTTGTGGTTTGGATTAGTTTAATGTGAGGTGTCCCAAACCTAAATAATAAAGAATTCCCTCACCTTTCCTATATAAACCCACCCAAGCTCCCACTTCCTCCTCACTCAAAGCCTTTGGAGTTCATCCAACCTCTGACATCCTCTCTCTAGAATCCTCCCAAGGTTCCCCAAGCTCCCAATAATCCTCTCTCAAGCCTCTCTCAAGCCTTTGGAAGTACACTTCCAAGTAAGGGGTTTTCTTCCTTTCTCATTTTTGTCCATTATTCTTTAAATTGTTATGCCCTTTTAATTTAAATTATAAATGTTGGGGTATGGTTTAAAACCTCCCCCACAATTCCCTATTTATGTTTTAATTATGGGAGACCCCTTTTTCTCTCATTAAATTCCTTCCATTTACACCCGTTACTATGCCAAAATTTCGAAAGGAATTTCTCTCTCCTCATTTACATTCAAGCAATTCTTTTGTATCATGAATCTAAATTCCATTACAATTGTTGGGACATGTATCTATATTACCCCCTTACTGTCTATTTGATGTAAATATTATGAGACACCCCTTTCCCTCTCATCAAGCATTTTAATGAATTCTTACATCACGCCGTTACGCTGTCGAAATTGCACCGATTTTCCAAGCCAATGTCATTGTGTAGTGAATACCATGCCCATTTCTCTATCAAGAGTATTCACCTTTATGAACATTTAATTATTGATTATAAAATTTCATGCATGAATTATATATTCCTTTATCATGGAATAAATAATGATGTTTTATGAATCCATATTATATGATCCATGTGGCACACTTATGCATGAAATGAAATGTTTAAGAAGGGTGCACCCTTATAGCGCTCCAATGCATTGGGTAAAGTATAGTATCATGATACATAATGTGCAATGGGTGTTTACTCATGCTAATTCAAGTGCAATTAGGGTTTACTCGTGCTTCATGTGCAATGAGAATTTACTCATTCTCCATGTGCAATGAGCCTTGGCTCATGCTAATTCCATGTTAAGTGTTGTCGCCACATTTTCATGTTATGATTGTCATGATTTATCATGCCTTTATGTTTATGCTTCTCTTGTGATATATTGATATTACTATTGTCTAACATGTATTGTATTACTCATGTTATTCCATGATTATTCCCTTACTGGGATTTATAGCTCGCCCTTTTCTTATGCAGGTCCATAGGTTATCCCATGAAACGCTAAGTACGAGGGAATGTAGTGGTCATGTAAAGGAAGTTTTCTATAAAGATGTAATTTTTTATGTTTTATGTTGTTATGTAATTATCCTAATACATAAAGACACTATACCTCTCAATCTTCTATGTTGTATCAAGTGAAGTTTATGTAATAAATTATGTTTAATTGTATAATAAAAAGCAGGGTTGTTATAGATTGTTTTCCTAAAGTATAAAAAACAATCCTAATTTTTTTCTCTGTTTTTATCTTGCAATTTACTTTTTTAGTAAAATTAATGTAAATTTTATATAAAAAGATACACTTGGATTCATACAGGTCACACTGCGCGTTGGATTGAGGTGAGGCTGATTCCTAAAAGTAAAAGCTGATTTATGGATCATTTTACTAAAGTATAAAAACAATTTGAATGTGTTTTATTACTTTTGATTATGTCACTTATCTTTTTTTACTAAATTTTCATTTTAAACTGGGAACATGCACTTTGAGTCATACTGGTCACATCGTGTGTCGGTTTGACGTGAGACTAATTCCTAAACATCACAAATGACTTATGAATAGTTTTCATAAATTATCAAGACAATCCAAGTGCATTTTCTCAGTTTTCAGTGAGTGACACATGCTTTGAACTAAAATATCAATTTTATACTGATAACAACCACTTTAAGTGATACTGGGCACATTGTGTATTAGATTGAGGTGAGGATGATTGCCACATAGAAAAAATCATTGATGGATAGTTTTTATAAAGTATCAAAATAATCCGAATTATTTTTATCTGTTTTGAGTATGTCAATTTTTATTTTTACTAAAATGTCAAATTTAAATAAAAAGACATAATTTGAGTCATACGGGTCACACCATGTGTCAGATTGATGTGTGGTTGATTCCTACATATCACAAATGACTTATGGATCATTTTACTGAAGTATCAAAACGATCTGAATGTGTTTTCTCAATTTTGAGTATGTGATGTATGTTTTCAGCTAAAATTTAAATTATAAACTAAAAACATATAGTTTGATTCATACCGAGCACACTGTATATCAGATTGAGGTGAGACTGATTGACCCATTTACTTATTTCTATTATCTCAGTTGAAGCCTCAAAGTCCAATCACTCATGATCATGAGAAGCTTCGAACAAACCACCCCAACTCAAGTAAAAGAATATACCTATATAAGAAAACAATTCTTATGTTAGTAATACTATAAATAAATAAATTAAACATAAATACGAAATAATACATTAATAAAATGTCAATTTTAAACTGAAACCACACAATTTGAGTCACATCGGGTACACTATGTATTAAATTGAGGTATAGTTGATTCCACCGTTTCATTTTATCAGACAGTTCATTCAATATTCTAAGTTATCTAAAAATATTTTTTTGTTAACCTGGAATGATGAATGCATCGATGAATAAAAAAAATCAGGTCATTATGAGTGCATCATCCGTGTTGAGTGAATTATCATAGTATATGAGTGAATCATCCTTGTTGATGAATTCATTTCTTCAGGATCTCTATAAAAATTAACAAAATAAGTATCTGATAAAATTTATAAGTAAATTACCATAAAAGGTAGATAAAATGATGATAAAATATAATAAATAAGTAGTATAAAGTCACATTTTCATGATATTTGTATACATTATGACACTAGGTTTGCTACCGAGTCATTTCTAAAAAAATATATTTCATCTTGTGAAATTGAGGAATTTAAAAAGTCATGTAAGTATTGGAAAAATATAAATACACAAAGGATTAATAAATATTTTTATTCTCATAAATTTTCAAACATAATAACCATAATATTTTCCATTTATTTGTTTTGGACATTGTAAAAAATTTGAAAAAAATAAGTAATTTTTTTTGATATGTGTTTTGATAATGAAATATTATTATATATTTCCCAATACTTATCCACTTATATAAGCTGATAGGCTCCATGTACAAATGGACTGTCCTCATGCCATGATTTTGATGATATTTAAACACCGTCCTATCATAACAGAATTATCATTAAAAAATAATATAAAATATATAAATTGAAGTTTAGTTCTAGAATGTTGAATGTAGTGTATTACAAATTGATAAACATCATAACATGTGGTTGGTTTGTTGGATATCCACGCAAAAAATTCAGAAAATAAATCTTTGGAGTATCCAAATTAATTACAATGAGTATCCAATGTTTCTTAAAAAAGGGAATAAGTAATGAAAGCAATGAAAATATATTTTATGTGATTAAATTGTAGAGTTTTAACCCTACATTTTGGTAATAAGAAGTGTCTTTTATTTGAAAGTTTTCTTTCAAACACTGCGACTAGTTTTTACACTATTGAATCAATTTGATTTAAATCCAACAAGGTTAGTTGTGTAGAAGTGATGTGAGGAATAATGAGTCAATTTTTATCTTCATATTGTAATCTATTCAAATAGTATCGATATAGATTCCTACAAAAAAATATGAATTGTATTTAGTCATGATTAACATATTAGATTAGTTATTGGAAAAAAATCATGAGAAAACAAATCATGTATAAATTTACAACTGAGACTCCTAGACAATCACACTTGAGAATTTCATTTACATTCTCAAGAGTAATGTTTACTATAATGGATTCTTAGTACATTTGTTCTTCAAAATAAACTATGAAATTACTACCATTTTTTAACCTTGTATCCACATGAACCTTCACTATTAATAAATGAAGATATTGAATAGGCAGGGTAAATGTGATTTGTGAAGATCTTTTTGATTGGTTGGTTGATCATTTTGATCAATTTAATTCGAAATTTCATTTCAAACCCTTCCCTTTTTGTCTATAATAACATTCATCAGTTCAAACCTCTTTTCATTAATTGTTAATGGTTTTGAATGAAAAATAAATTGGAAATTAATACCTCCCTATCGACATGTTTTTTACAAGATCTAACGGCCATGCTACAAAGCTTATAATTTCTTTCTCAGTTATATGAATATCTATGTCATCAAGTGGAACAGTTAGCTCAACACTCAGAATCATGAGCTATGATAATACCCACTCTCTTATGAAATATTGGAAGTTGTCTGTCGCGTAGAATATCTTCTTGGATATTGAACACAACATCCCTTGAAACAAGGTGATGGGTGGGTGTTGAAAGATATAAATCACAGTCATTTTCACCCTATAGAATATTAGTATAGAAAATTTATCAATGTCTATTTGAATCACATTTTACAAAAATAATTATGAGAATATTGAAGAACTAATTTAAGATGACACTTTGAGGGGAATGGATTGCCTCAAATTTGTTGGGGGGGGGGGGGTGGGAGGGATATTCAAATAGTGGTTGTTCTTGAGTTGTTTCTTCTATTTTCTTCATCCCCATAACATTTTCTAGAAACTTTGACTGCCAATTAAATTTTACTTCATGAGTAGATAATTATTCCTATATCTCTTCCATTTTTTATCTTTATCCCCCTATATGTTTTTTCTCAAAATATGTTTAGGGTGTCACCCCAAAACCCACACCTATGACATGACCATACTGTTATAGCTTCTTTAAGGCCCTTTTTAGTAGTTGTTCATCCAGTAGAGATGATGATGATTCTTGTGTCTAATTCAGATAAAAAATATAGAAAAATAAGTAAACATTTTTATATAATACCGATTTAAATTATTATTTTTATTATATAATACTTACACATTATTCCTACACTTTTTATGTGTTTTCATCTATTAATATCCCATCTTTATTTACACATGCCTACTTCCATAGCACATGATGTGGGATGAAAGTGGATTTTTATTTGGATTCATAAATATTTATATAAACTAAGAAACATAATTATGTTTTTGTTTCATGTCACATAAAAGTATTACGGTAATTTTAAAATATGTACCATTTTTTTTCATATGAAGTGTACCCCATCTTTACTTTATGGTAGGAGTACATTGGTTTTTCTACCCGTTGATTATTTTTAGCACTTAGTTGCTTTTTCATAAAATAAAAATTCTTAATCAACGTGATTAATACATGTATTGTCAAAAAATGGGATCCACAATGCACTTGAAAAGATTTCTCCTCACAATGGCTAGTAAACGCATCCCATGCTTCTTAGATTATCAGGTGTGCATACATTTTCGATGAGTGTAATTTTATTTTTCCTTCATCATCTTTGAGATGAAAATTCATTAGAATTGTGAAAAATCCTATATGAGCCTTTACAACAAGAATTAATACAAATTTCATTCAGGATTCATCTACTATAAATTCACTCTGCAAGGGATAATGAAGAGTAATTAAATGTTTCATTATTTTTTTAGTAAAATAAAGAAAGGATATCATAATTTTACCCTAATATCTTCCCAAATTAGTGTCTTAAGCATGATCACAACATTGTCCATGGATCTATATTAATCATCATGTTCTAATGAGTGGTGAGCCTAATGAAACTACTGAACATGGTATTTTTAGGGTTAACATCTTGATAGCATGCATTCCATCCAATCTGAAATTTGATGTATTTGTTTCTTGACTTAATAATTTTTTCTAACACCATCACGCTACAATGATATTGATTTTTTTGGGACAAAAATTGTTAATTTTCTACTATTTATTAAATTTCAATATCACAAATATGTTTTTTACTCTATATTGGTAGCATCAGCATGTATAGAAGGTTGTTTTTCCTCTTCATCGGGAGAACCAACTGGTCGAGAAACCCATTGTCCCTTCAGATTGGGATCATCGACATGTGAAAAAGTCTTCATCTATAGAAGTGGTTCAACATTTAATTTATATTATGCAAATTTAGTAGTGAACAAATAATAATATTAGGTAAAAAAATGTATATTACAAAAAAATATAACATGATTATTGAACTCTCTTTTTTAAAAAAGTTGAAGGGATTTATCCCCTCTATCGAGTATCTAAATCCCTTAATTGTACTTTTCTTTGATATATAATACCCCATCTAAATTGGGACCACTACAAAATGATTGTGAAATTCCAATGAAGGGTTCACCCTTAGTTTAATTCCTATCTAACACTTCAATGGTTTTGGTTTATAAAAGAAAAATTGACCACTTTTGGTTTATGGGATCTGAAACATAAAATACATGTACTGCCTATGATTCCATTACAAACAATTCATCTTTGTTCCCTTACTAAAATATACATTAATGAATCTCAATTCATATATTTTAACATTACTTCTATTATCATCCCACTTTCATTGAAAAATCATCACTTTTAATGTTGTATAATATAACTCCCAAATTTGTTTAATGATGCTAAAGTATGACATATTTACATAAATTGGATTTATTTCCTTAGTACCAGATACATGCATCACCTCAGCCACAAGTGTAACTCCACTATTTTACATGGTACGACCTTCATCATTTTTATTTGTATAGAACATATAACCATTAATTACATAACCATTATAATATAACACATGCACACTTGGTCCTCTGGATAACCATAATTTTTTTTGAAATTGAATCCATATTTTCATCTGTATCCTTAAAAATATGGTCTCAAACCATCCTATAAACTATTTATTATGTGTATTTGATATCCATATTTCATCCCTTGATGGATTCAAATGACTAAGAATTTCATTTTGGGTTTCAACATATGGGGAAACTTCAAAAATATTATTCAAAACATAATTGCGGGCTTGCTCCCAACTTGTAATAGTTATTTTGAAAACATATTTTATAGAAATTATTTTACCCACAATCCACCTAGTGTGATGAGATTTCATTAGACCAATGATTTCCACACTGTACAGGTATTCTGTACAGAGTTCAATGGCTTCCTCAACAATATATTTATCTATAATACAACCTTCTAGATGACTTCAATTTTTAACATATCCTTTTAAAATATTCATATATCGTTCAATGGGTTATATCCATCTATAATTTATAGGACCACATAGTCAAATATCTCTTACCAAGTGAACCATCAAGTGAAACATCATATCAAAGAATACTGGTAGGAGGAACATTTTCAGTTCACATAATATGATGGCAATTTCCTTTTCCATAGTTGGAAATTTCATTGGTTCTATAACCTTTCTACATATACCTTTAAAAAAAAAATCTTGATTAATGTATGATGAACATTCTTAGAAAAAATGCAATGTAAAGATATAAGCATTAGATATTGCATAAAAACATGTCAATCATGTGATTTCAGACCCTTTAACATGAAATTAGTCATTAACACGATATTCTTGATATTCTATGAATACCCCTATGGAACCTTTACATCATTCAAGAAGTTTTAAAACTGATATCTCTCATGCCTGGAAAGAGTGTAAGCAGGTAGAGGAAGAAAAGTTTGTTTTCACCCTTCACTAGTGCCAACTCTTCCTGTATTCCCATGTCAATAATGTCTAATTAGCCTTAATTCCATCCTTTGTTTTCTTGGGTACAATTATTAATGTTACAATGACACCATCACATACATTTTTTTTCAACATGGATAACATCAATAAAATTCTTGATGCACAAACAATTTGACTATGGTAATTCAAAAAAAAAACTGATCTCCTTTTCCAACCAGTTTTCATAAGGTTTTTTAAAAAATGTTTACCAAAAGCAGTGTCCATATCTTTTACTTTCTCAAACATTTGAGCACCCTATTAGTGGAGATGGTGTTGTATGTTCTTATAAACTCCCATAGAATGATGTTGTCTAAGATTAGTATTTATTTCACTGGGGTAGAAATCTGTGATGTCTTAGAAACATAGTCTTCGATGAATGTTTCAACCAAATTGACTGTGTACATTGTTCACAAATAGAACAACCTTGAGTTACTTTAATGATATATCTGGACAAATTTCCATAATCAATAAAATCATTTATCACCCCATATAATGTGGATCTCAATATGAAATCTTTATTTATGTAAGCATCATACAACGTGACACCTAAATCCCACAATAATTTCAAATCTTCGATCAATGGAGCCAAATAAATATTAATATCATTACCCGGTTATTTTGGTCCTGATATAAGAATAAATAACATAATGTATTTTTATTTCATGAATAACTATGGTGTAAAGTTATAATTTACAAACAAAACCAGCCATGTAATATGAGTGCTTCTTTGAAAACCAAAAGGATTCACTCCATCTATAGATAACATAATTTGAAGGTTTCTCAGCTTGTTTTCAAATTCAGGATACTCATGATCAATTCTCTTCCATTGAGGAGAGTATGTTAGGTGACAAAGTTTCACATCTTTATTCCTTGTATCTGTATGTTATTTCAATTTCCTTAGAGTCTCCTAACTTCCATATAGGCACCTAAACCTTGGAATGATTGGAAAGTGTAGTAAAACATTCATAAGACCCGATTCATCTTTCTTGTATCAATAACCACCGCAATTTGTGTATTATTTAAGAGATTTTTGGTCCTTGTGAAATAGTATGTAGTCATTTGGATTAGAATGTATTATTTCAGAGATCATACCCATTGAACATAAAATCCATTTAACATTATATATTTGGATATTAAGCTCATTATCTTCTGGGATCATATCATTCAAGAGAGAAAGTAGTTCAGTAAAACTAGCATCACTCCATCCATTTCCAGCTTTAAAATTATACAACTTTAGTATAACCGACAATACTGTATATTTAATACAACCAGCATACAATGGTATCTTTTCACAACTCTTTAACTTATAAAATAATTTTGTACAATCATGAAGTTCACCTTAAACTATCATTTTCATTTCCTCGATATGATCTTCATCATCATTCACACCTATAATCATATCCTCGATATAGTCTTCTTTATTGTTCACACTTGTAATCATATCAGATGATGCATAAAACACAATGTTATCACAGTTACTAGATAAATTAACTTTTCCCCATGTTTAGACCAACATTTATAACTTAGATCTATTCCGTGACAAATCAAGTGTTCTTCCAACTCATCTGGACTAATTGATCTTGAATAATAACAATATAAACATGAAAAACGATTTGAGAAGGGTCATATGCATTATCTTTTGCAAAAATTTTAAACTCATTCACCCCATATTCATACTCTTCTGTCATACAAATAGCATCCATCCATTTTTGATTAATATTCATATTATTTTATTTGGTAATATTAATATTTCTAAAAAATAAATAAATACAAAAAAGGGGCCTTTCAAATAAGGGGAACCCAACATTTGAATGTTTTAAATAAATTTAGCATGCTTTTAAGGGAAAAGAATTTTGGCCCAAGGAATAAATTTTAGTACTGCTAATCTTCCTATAAGGCCATTGTTATAGAATTTTGTTCATGATGGATATCCTATGGGTTGGATAGAGTTAGTGAAATTCCATTTCCATGGTGTTATTATCAATCTATATTATATAGGAGGTGAGATTATATGTATCAAGTAGGTCTCTGAAAGTTAATATGACCATATAAATATAGATACCACCAATTTTCCTTACACATGTATGAATTTATAAATATAAATACCACTCATCCCATTTCATTTATAAATATATATACCACTCAACCTTTTGACACATATTTTAATGAGTGTTAAAAAAGGAAAAGGAAATTAGTAAGTGAGTGGATAAAGACTTTAATCAATAACAATGGTTAATTTCTAAAGAGTAATTGTAAAAGAAAAAGTGTCTCACTTATTTATCACCCCTTATCAGTGATAAATTACCATTACCCTAGAATATTCAATATTCATTAGGTTTGGTTGGAGTGGATGGTTTTCTTGGATAATACCAAGGTAATACATTGTTTCCTTTTTCTAGTTTCATACTTTATATAAAAAACAAACCAATCCATAATTTTATGGATGCATTTTGATAAGAGTTCAATGAACAAAGTAAAAATATAATTAAAGTGGGTGATATGAGAAATTAATTTAAATAATTTTCTAATAATACAATTATTGAATAGTCAACTTTATCATCTTAGCCAAAAAAACATGAGCAATATCACTTAAGGAGAAAATGTCTATGACCTACGAATACTAAAAAGAGGACGGAATATAATGTTCTCAAAATTCCTAAAGAGAATTTTTTAACTCTTCATGGAATAATTTATATATATAATATACACAATAATATAATATCACTTATTTATATAATTTTGGGACTATGAGGAAGTATTTAAAAAATGGATAGAAGTATATTATTTTAATTATTGATAAATTTACCTGAATTAAATCTATTTTATTTAAAATACATAAATCATTGGAATTTAATATGTTTAAATGTTTTAGATGAAAAGTAGAAAAGGATTGTACTTTCTCCCTAAATATGATTAGTCTAGATAATGATATAGAATTTATAAGGGGAACAATTGATGATTATTTTGAGAAGCATTCATCATAAACTTATTGTACCATATACCATATAATAAAATTTTGTTTTTGAATAGAAGAATAAAATTTTAGTTGAGATGGATCAAACATTGCTAATATAGTATACTACATTATAAAAAACACTGATGAATCTATTCATTCTAATTTAAAATCAAAAAACTGCATTTTAAAGTCAATGTGAAATTTAAAATATCCTTTATTTAGATCATCATTGAAATCCAAAATATCACCCTCATTATGAAACATCATAGAAATCCAATTTATTAACTTTAAAACCAATCATTTACACTTAAAATAAAATTTACATTATAAAAAACCGATGAATATTTTCCTAATAAATCACCAAGACACTTTTTTTTTGTTTCTAAAAATGATTTTCACCGCTAAAAAACATATTAAACTTTATTTAAAATCACTTTTAACAAACAAATTACCTATTAAAAAAACATTTATCGGATAATCAAACACCAAATTAATTTTCAAAATACCATTTAAAACTCACTCACTATTTTCAAAACCAATCCCTTCCCATTTTGAACCAAGCTTTCAAACTTTTAACAGTAGCCAACTGACTTTGAGAAGCTTAGCTCACCCATTATGCAATATAATATGTATAACAATTTAAATATATAAATTTACAATGAAATATAAAAAATAAAATCTATATTTTTTGAAAATCATTTTCATAATAAAAAATATGACTATTGAATATAATAACTGTTTCACAAATAAAAAAAGAAATTATTATATTTTTTAAAATATCTTCAACATTGAAAACAAATATAATGAATAAAATTTGATTAATGGTTCCAATAAATATGAATAATAAAATTGTCACAATGAATGAATCAAAAAAAGAAGTGGTAATGTCCAAGGAAAAATATTTTTAATTTTTTTAAAATTAGAAAACATAATAATGAAAATAATTCTTCTAAAAAAATGAATTATAAATTAAAATCCAATCAATTGTAATTTTTAATTTTATAGAACCACTAAAACTAAATTTAGATATAAGTTATTCAATATTAGAACTTGGTTTAAAATATGAAGAGTATCAAAATTGGAAGCTTGATGGAGTTTGATTCGGCCACATAGAAGGCTGGATGATAAAGATGCTCAAAACAACATAAAAAACACCTATGGTTTGAGTTCTCATGATAGACAAAGACTTTATGATGATGGTGAAATTATATTCTAGATGTAGTGGATGTTTTGGTGGGGATTAAATTCATATCCCTACAAAAAGTAGGTGTACATGACATCTAATCAATGTTGACATGTAACATTTATCTAATGAAGGAAAACTTATATATTCATGGAATATATATCATGTTCACCATAAAAACTTTATCACTAAAAGAAGATGTATTGAATACTTTTTCACTACCAAAAAAAATTCTAAATACACACAAAAGAGAGCGTATTTAAAAATTTTCAATGATAAAAGTGTTTTATGCTTGGATTTATCCCAAAAGATTATTTCCTTAAATTGTATACCCTAAACCTCTAAATTTCTAATTACTTAT
The DNA here is from genome assembly GCA_963277665.1 of Viscum album. Classification (NCBI taxonomy): domain Eukaryota; kingdom Viridiplantae; phylum Streptophyta; class Magnoliopsida; order Santalales; family Viscaceae; genus Viscum; species Viscum album. The sequence continues at coordinate 746,934,880 of OY728157.1, forward strand.
AAAACCATATTTCATAAAAATTATTTAATCTAAGAAATGATTTAAGATAAAATATTTAACATCATAACTTGAAAATAGGGAATGGATTTTATGTTTTAGGTTTTACTTAATATTTGTCAAATACTTATGATGGATAAATGAATTAACGATAAAGTACCATTATAAAAGAAACTATGATGAAAGTTTTTGAGTGGGGAGAGAGTGGGAACCATCAAATTTGAAATAAATATCCATCAAAAGAGGGAAATAGTATTCTATTATCAATATTTATAATGTTATCTAAGGATTAATGCATGGTTGGAACAAAAGGATAATAGTGAATAAGAACAGGAATCATGAAAACAAAGAAAGGGAAGGAGGATGATGAAGAAAAATGGTCATGGAATAAAGTTCTTCCACATTAAACACTGCCATAGAATGATTTATTTTGAGTCTAATGAATTTGGTGGTGGACCTAGGTAGTTTCTATTGAATTCAGGCACTCAAATGAAATCATGATTTTCTAGATCAAACAAGGCAAGGTGAATCCTAAAGTCTTTTACCCAAAACAAAAAACATGGAGGACCAAATTGAGAATCTAAGATTGAAGAAGTTGTGAAGATGAGGTGAAAAATACCTTAGATTTAGAGAAGGTCAATCTAGAAGCAATAGTAGGGTTCAATGACAGCAACGACAACAGTTGGGTTTCACGAGATCTTAAAGTCATGGGAGAGGAGGCTCTATTAGAGTTCATTTTATAAGACCGGGTAAGACATTTATCAATGCTTTCAATAATAGAAATCCACCATTATGATATTCTCTTATCAATGTTTTAGGTTATTCTCATGAAATAGGAGGCACTAATCCTGATTTCCATATTTAGAAAAAATGGTATTCTTAGAAGGTTCCATTTCTAGGGAAGTTATCTCTCCTTGGGACGGTACTCTACCTACTACTACTGCTTATTCGATTCAAGATAAACCCATCAAGTCTTGGGATGATATGGAGGAGGTGAATCATTAGAACAAAAATAGTGTTTCCTTTAAGTATGTGTTATCTAGGTGCTTAGATGATGATCAGGTTTCTGAATAATCATATGAAATCCAAGATTCCATGGAATTATTTGTACAAGAGGCTGTTGACCTTAACTTGTTGAAAGAGCAGTAGTTGGTCCTGTTGGAACAAAGAATCTTCTTTGTTGGAAATGGAGTATGGTTTGTGTTATTTTTCAATCCACTTTGGGTTGATCAAGGGGTTTTCAAGACAAGTGATCTTACATTACATGCTGAAGTAGGTGTTTAAGGTGGCGCAGTTTCTCTGTGTTTTCCAAATTTTTGGGCCTCAAAATCGGGAGTTTTTTTGGGAGAAGGAATGTTTTCCACAAATGAATTACATGGATTGGGTTTTATGGGAATATTTTATGGAACAAAAATTATGGTACGCGGAATGGAGAACCATGAACCACGTAATGGGAATGGTTCACAGAACGGAAAATGGTACGTGGACTGCATAAGAGTAATGGTTCACAGAGTGAAAGAGGTTTGTAGGAAGGTCTGCGATTCTCATAAGGCTAATGGATCATGGGATGACATGTTGTTTGTATAAATGAAGTAGTGATCTGTGACGCCGTGTAAGGATAATGGTGGTATGTAGACCGCATAGGGAATATAGTTTTTGGGAGATGCACGGTACATGGTAAAGGTAGTGCCATATCTAAGATTTGGTAAATCTAGGTTTAGTGGATTATGCGGATTTATTTTCATATATAAGGATCACTAAGTCATTCATTAGAGAGTGAGACATAGATTAAAAAAACTAGGAGGATTTTGGTGAAGTATAGAGTAGCTTGTGGGAAGACAACCCCGCAAAGGTGTTTTTGATTAGAAATATGGAGGAATTTGGTAAAGTGTCAAGTGGTATGCAGGAAGACAAGTCCATTTAAGAGAGATAGTATGTAAAGGAAGAACTCGGTACATGGTGCTCTTATAGTATGCAGAGAAGAATAGTCTGTAGAAGGAAGGTGGTCCACAAAGGAGAAACGGTACACAAAAGTAGAGATAGTTTGTGGAGAAGGGACAGTTCACGGAGGAGAAGAGGTCCAAAAAGCACAATCGATATACAGTGGAGCCCAGTACATGGAGGAAGGAGCTCAATATATGGAGGAATAAGCATAGTTGTGGAAGAATATCCCAGTTCATGGAGGAACAGTTCACGAACTAACAGTGTGAGGAAGAGTGAATTACACATACGGGTGATAACGAGACTTCAACAGAGCATCTATCTGTAGTTGGAGATGCATTATTTAATGCCAATTTAGTGAAGCGACCTTCAAGTCGATAAATTGAGTTCATATTCTTCCCAACATAGTGAGAAAGTGAGATTCAATGGAAGTTATCCAAGGGACGCAGTATGATATCCCTAAAACCATGTAAAGGAAGTGCACCTGGTATAGAGTGACCATGCTGAACTTTTCTACTCCATAACTAGTGAAGATTAGTGGAATTTGGTATGACCAACGACTTTTTGGCGTATTCTCCTTGGACATGGACCTTAGTGGTGAACCAAGTAAAATTATTGTGTCTTCACTTTACATGTGATTGTTTTCTACACTTTCTTATCAGATAGGTTTAACAGGTTCTTACCAACATTGGAATAAGATCCATCAGTTTAAAATAAAAGTTGACACCCTAATTCACCCCTCCCCTCTCAGGGTGTTCTAGGGTCCTTCAAGTGGTATCATAGGGTAAATGTTGCTGATGTTAAATCTATCCTTCATTTCTACCATGGAGAATATAATGAATATTAGGGGAGTCCCCCTCTTTTATAGATGCAACTTTCATATCTATAAGAATTGGATGAGATCTCATCTAAGATCTCTTAAAATGGAATCCCTGTATTCCACTATACAAGAAATATAGGTCACTAATCCAACTGGAATTTCTATGACTGATATAGATAGAAAAATTCTTGATGTAGATGCCAAATCCCATAATTCCCTCACTACATATCTTTCTGATCAAATATATCTAAATGTGATGAGCTATACGTCAGAAAAGTTTATGTTGAAAAAACTGAAGAATATTTATGAAGGTGGAAGAAAAGTGAAGGAGGTGTAACAACAAGTTTTACACAATAGGTTTAATGATCTAAAGATGCATCCAAATAAAAATACAGATACCTTTTTCAATCAAATTACTAAAGTTGCTAGAGTAATATGAGGACTTGTTAAAAAAATCAAAGATATTGATATTGTAAATAAAACATTGAGAATAATTTTACCTCTTTACAATGAAAATGTGTTAGACCTTGAGTAAATATATATTTATAAACTTTCTCTGGATGATCCATTGAGTAGCCTAGTGGAATATGAGATGAGAGTCAAACTAGAAGACGAAAAAACTCAAGTAAGTAAGAAAATGAAATTAAAATCCATGGAAAAACTTGAAATTTTAGGGGATAGTATTGATGAAGATAATGAGTAAAAATAAATTCTTTCTCTCATTTTTAATAAATTAAAGAAGGGAAAAGGGAAATTTGAAGGGAAGTTACCTCTGTCTTGTTTTCATTGTGGTAGAGTTGGGAACATTGCTTCTCAGTGCACAAGAAAGTTTGATGACAAAGAAAGTGAAGTTGGAGACATGTAGTAGCATCAGAAAAGGTTTTTCAAAAAGGGATACTTCAAGTTTGGTAAGAAACTATAGATAAATGATTTTGTCTATGAAGAAGAAGATGATGATAGTGAATTATTTGATGAAGAAGAACCAGAATTTAAATTTGGAACCCTTGCATCAATGATGGCTACCGCTGAAAAATCAGAACCATCAGGAGATAAAGCTGGAGATAATAAATTGACCACTGATGTCGATCTCAAGTTGAAACTTAAGGATTTTTTGTTAATATTGAGAATCAATTCAAGATATTCAAAAAGTGGAAAAAAATTGTGGAAGAATCATTAGAATATGTTGATATATTGGAAGCTGAAATTGATTGACTTGAGGGAGTAGTTAAGGAACATTCAACAAATTTTGAAATCTCAAAAGATATAGTTGAAATAAAGCTCAGAATTGAAGAACATGAAAATGTCATTAATGATATTATATTGATACTATAGGAGAAGTCCAAAACTATTGAGGGACTTGAAGAATAAGTTGTTACTCTTAGGAGTAAAATTGAAAGTGAATCAAGTCCAAAAGAAACAAAGAAGAAAATTCAGTTCTGAAAATTATCTAATGTGGAGCTACTAGATATAGTTAAGCGTGGTTCTAATGGAGTTGAAAAGGTTCATAATGATCAAATACCATAATGCATGGAAACATAGGAATTGGTTGTGATGCTGAAACATTGAATTATATAAGTAAAATGAGCCAAAAATAAAGGCAAGATGAAATTCAGATATATCACAAAGACACCTGAAGTCCAAACAAAGAAATTATCAAATCATACTGAAATAAGGACTAAAGAATCTCCTAGAGTTTCTTGAGATGATAGGCAGTCAAACTATCCTCATAAGTAAGTTGATATGAGGAGGAATAAAAGTTTAAAGACATTTCCACTTATGAAATGTTAATTCTATGGAAACATGGTCCATACCATATCATACTATGAAGAGGCAAGGATCTATTTGAATGGGGAAGAGCTAGGAAGTCAAAAAATGAGAACAAATTCATATCCTAATTCTTATAGAATAAAAAGTTTCTATGGATATTGTTTTCATTGTTCTAACTTTGGCTATAAATCTGTTGATTATAAGTAGAAAAATGGAAGGAAAATTTCATATAGAACCCCAAGACATGTCTATAGTCACCAATTAGATGGTGTTGATCTTAAAAATAGTTTTTCTCCGTTAGAAGAAGAATATGAGTATAAAGAACCTGATCATATGGAAGAGATATTTTAAAGGACGTCTTTATCCTTAACTCAATATAATATTTCATGGAAGTAAAAGAAGAAAATTGAAAGATACAACCTTAAAAAAGTAGCTCTCAAAGCTACTAAGAACAAAAAAACTTGGATTCTTGATAGTGGATTCTCATCCCATATGGCAAGAAATGTAGACCCATTAATGAATATCAAGAAAAAGGTTGATGGAATAGTGAGATTTGGTAATGATGGTGCATTGAACATCAAAGGCAGTGGAAGTACTAAACTAGCCAATGGTGATCTAAAGAAGACCAAAGTTCATTATGTAGATGGGTTGCATCATAATATCCTGAGTGTGAGCCAACTCCGTGACTCATGAATTATGGTGAAATTAAATCAAAAGAGGTTCAATATAAAAGGAAGAATACAGAATTCTCTCATGAATGGATTCAGAACAAATGACAACTTATATTAGGTTGATAATAAAGAGAACATTTTTTACATGATAGTTGAAGATGAGAAGAACCTATGGCACCGAAGGCTGGGCCACATCAATAAAAAATATATGAAAAATATATATAAACTAAATATTGTCATGGATATCCCAAATCTAAATCAACAACAGGAGATGAATTGTGATTCTTTCATGTGAGGAAAGTTGGTGTGTAGTTCATATCATCCAAAGAATAAAATAACATCAAATATTTTTGATCTCATTCATACAGATGTATGTGGTTTGATAAATGTTTCGGAACATATATATTAAGTTAATTTATCATTTTCATTGATGATTATATTAGAATGGATTGTGTGATGGTTATTCATAAGAAATGACAAGTGCTTGATTGCATGAAAAGTTATCGCCGAATAGCCGAAAATGATACTGGACAGACAATCAAAGTTCTACGATCTGAAAATGGAGGGGAATGCACATCCATTTAATTTTAAAATTACCTAGAAAAACATGGAATACATCATGAGGTATATTTTGTGAGTAATCTACCACAAAATGGAGTTGTTGAGCACCAGAATAGATAGGTGAATAGTATGGCCAGAACTATGCTGATTGAGAGTCATATCTCTCACCATTACTAGAAAGAGGATGTTCAAGTTTAAGTTCATATTCAAAACCAAACAGGGATTTAAATGGGGGAAACCAAGACACCCTATGAGTTATGACATGGAAGGAATCCATATTTTAATTATTTTCATGTTTTCAGAATTAAATGATTTATCTAAAACAAACAATAAAATCAAGACAAGTATGGTGATGCTGTAGATGAAGGAATATTCCTCAGATATTAAATGAATAGAAAATCTTACAAATTTTTTAATAAATATCTTGGAAAAATTATGGAAAGAAGTGATTTGAAGATCATTTAAGATAAGACCAGAAATTCCTTGAGAAATTCAACTTCTGATGTGATAGAAGATGAGGAATAATGTGGACATGGAGTGGATCCAAATACAGAAGTAGATGAAGGTGTGGAAAACCATCAAGAATCACATCATGATGTTGATTCAGAAGAAGAATCAGAATCAGAAACAATAGCTAAAGAAAATTTATCTGAACCTCATGGGAGAAATCAAAGAGCATAAATTGATCAATCCAACATCATTGGGGATTAGACAGCTCCCACATAGACAAGGATAATGAGGAATAATGCACAATATTCATTCCTATCAGTTTTGGAACCATCCTCATTTGAAGAAGCTATAAAGGATGAATCATAGGTTAAATAAATTAATGAAGAGTCATATTAGATCGATAAAAATCAAACATGGGATCTAGTTAAGAGACCTAAAAACCACAATGTGATCGGTATAAAGTGGATTTTCAAAAATAAATTTGAAAATCCTGGAAATGTGATAAAAAATAAGGTACAATTGGTGTGTAAAAGATATTCATATATTGAAGGTGTTGATGTTGAAGAAAAATTTTCTATTGTTGCTAGACTGGATTCAGTCAGACTGTTTCTTGCCATGAAAATTTAAATAGAATATAAAGTGCATCAAATGGATGTCAAAATAGCTTTCTTAAATGGTGTTCTTGAAGAAGAAGACTACATAGAACAACCAATGGGTTTTATACTTGGTAATGATGAAATGAAGATCTGTAGATTAAAGAAGACACTCTATAGATTGAAGCCGACACCACGAGCATGGTATCTCTGACTATATTCTTATCTAAATAAGCTTGAATTTAAAAGTGGAGCAGTGGATCACAATGTCTATGTGAATAATTCTAAAAAAGATCAGTTCAAGGTATTGGTGTATGTAGATGATATTATATTTGGTGGAAGCATGAAGGGATCAGTGAATGAATTTTCCAATCACTTGAAATAAGAATTTGAAATGTCTATGATTAGTGAATTCACATACTTCTTAGGGATAAAAGCGATTTAGAGGAAATACTACAATTTAATTTATCAGGAAGAGTATGCAAGAGAGTTTTTGAAAAAATTCAACATGCATGATTCCAAACCAATGTCGACTCCGAATGCGGTTGGGAAAAAACTAGGAAATCATGAATATGAGACATCTGGAGATCCCACAATGTACAGAAGAATCATTAGAAGATTATTTTACTTGATTATGAGACCTCAAAATATTTTCTTTTCAATATGATTAACAATTTTCTTTTAAAATAATCTAAAGGAATAACATATGGAAGTAGTGAAAAGAATCATGAGGTATATTCAAGGAACTCAAAATTATGGATTATACTTTGTTGCAGGAAGATATATTGAACTATAAGTATTTTTTGATGCTTACTAGGTTGGAGATGTTGTTTAAAGAAAGTCCACAACTGGTGGAGCATTCTATTTTTGAAAGAAATGTGTGGGATGGTTGAGTAAGAAACAATAAAGTACTTCTCTCAGTACTACTGAAGCTGAGTACATATCTTTTATAAAGTATTGCACTCATCTACTCTAGATGAAACAATAGCTAACTGATATCAGTGATGAGGTGAAATAGCCAATGGTGATTCACTGTGATAAAAAGAGTATAATCGATCTTACAAAGAATCTTATTCAACATTATCATACGAAACACATTGAAATCAGATACTACTCCATCAAGGAAAATGTGGAACAAGGCATGATTAAAATGGATCATGTTGGAATTAATGATCAAGTGGATGCCATATTGATTAAGCCATTTTCATCACATGTGTTTGAGAAGCATCAGTTGAACCTCGATGTTTATCTACCTCCCTGTGCATGAGGAGGTTACAAACGCTCTCTGTCCCCTATTTTTTTAACTGTTTTAATTTTTTGTGGAAGTGATGTAGGTTTATGGGGGAGATACGATCCAGGGCAACTGTTCTTTGAGCTCTACAAGTCAAAATTTTATTTTTTTGAGTTTATTTCCAATGGTAGCGAATTGATAAATTCATTGTTTTATTGTTTTATGATTTAAACAAGGAGGATGGAATAAGAAATTATTTTTTGATGGCAAGATAATGGAGAATAGAGGAATTAAAAAATGTTACAATGGGGGAGAATGATGAGTTATAAAGGGGAAAAATTTGATACAATGAGAATAGAGAAAACAATTAGGATTTTGGTATCAAGAGAACCCAATTCATGCTTCCCCTATTTTTTTCTACACTGAGAATTGCTCATGCAGACTTAGAGAGTTGGATGATTTGTTTCTCATTTATTAGTTTTTGGATGGTGCTTCATTGAATTTATCTGTGGATTTCCAACAAACCCAAAGGGAGAGATTATTAGAACCAAGGCTATTATTTTCTGGAAATGGAGTATGGTTTTTGTTTGTTGTTAATCCACTTTGGGTTTATCAAGGGGGTTGAAAGATAATTGATCGTAAAGTACATGCCAAAGTAGGTGTTTAAGGTGGTGCAATTTTCCTATGTTTTCCAAATTTTTGGGCCACAAAACTGGGAGTTTGTTTTTAGAGAAGGGAGGTTTTCCAAAAAGGTAGTATGCAAAATGGGTTTTTGGGAAAAGTTCATAGATCAAAAATTATTTTATGTGGAATGAAAAACTGTGAACCAGATAGCAGGAATGGTTCATAAAATAGAAAACGGTATGCAGACCGCATAGGAGGAACAGTTCATGGAGAAAAAGAGGTTCATGAGAAGGATTGTGGTTCGCAAAAAGCTAAAGATTCAAGGGATGGAATGTCATTCAAAAAAAATGAGGTGGTGATTTGTGCTGCCATGCAGGGAGAATGGAGGTACACAGACTGTGTAGGGAATATGGTTCGCGGGAGATGCACGGTACACGATAAATGCAGCGCTGTATCAATGATTTGGTAAATCTCAGTTAAGCGGATTATACAGATATATTTTCCTTTATAAGGAGCACTAATCCCTTAATTAGAGAGCAATACTTAGGTTAAAAAAACTGAGAATATTTTGGTGAAATATGGAGTGGTTCATGGGAATACAACCCTGTGAAGGAGTTTCTGATTAGAAATTCGAAGGAATTTGGTAAAGTGTCAAGTGGTTGATGGGAAGAAAAGTATGTATAGGAGAGGTAGTACGTAGAGGGATAACTTAGTCCATGGTTCTATTATAGTATGTGGAGAAGAATAGTCCACAAAAGAAAGGTGGTTCATGGAGGAGAAATAGTACGCAGAAGCAGATACTGTTTGCGGAGTAGGGACGATCCAAGGAGGAGAAGTCCTCCATGAAGCACAATCGGTACATGGTGGGGCCCAATACATGAAGGAAGGAGCTCAATATGCAGAGGAAGGAGAACAATACGTAGAGGAACATGCCAGTTCATGGTGGAATAGTTAGATAACTAACAGTGTGGGGAAGAGTGAATTACACATACGGGTGATAATGAGACTTCAAAAAAGAATCTATCTACAGTTGATGATGCATGATTTAATGCCAATCCATTAAAGCGACCTTCAAGTCGATAAACTAAGTTTAGATTCTTCCCATATTAGTGGGCAAGGATTATTCAACATAAGTGATCTGAGGGATGTAGTGTTCTATCTCTAAAACCTTATAAAGGATGTGAACCTAACACAAGGTGACTATGCTAAACTTTTGTACTCCACAATTAGTGAATATTAGTGGACTTCAGAATGACTGAAAACCTGTCAGTTTATGATCATAGGATTTAGAGATTAGTGGTGAACCACGTAAAATTGTTGTGTCTTTGCTTTACATGTGTTTGTTTCTTTTCTACACTTTCTCATCAAACACATTTAATAGGTTCCTACCAACATGGGAATAAGATCCATGTGTTTAAAATAAAAAGTTGACACCCTAATTCACCCCTCCCCTCTCAGGGTGTTCTGGGGTCCTTTTGGTCCATGTTGAGAATCAAAAAGGAAAGAATAATTTGGATGCATCCACTTCATTGAAAGCTATATCCATAGGAGTTATTCAAGTGCTTTCTAAATCACCCCCTTTACAGGGTTATTAGAAGGCTTTAGTACCTTCTAATCATTCCACTTATTTAAAATCCTCTAAATTTTTAAGAGAATATTTGGAAAAAATTAACATTTGTGAAGATTCATCCTTTCCTAAAACTGTTCACAATAACATTGAGTTTACTCAGTAAAATGATGGAAATGTTTGTATTGACCCTACTGCTCCAATTTACAATAGAGTACATGAGGGACCTAAAAAGTTAAAACCTCTCAGAATATGGGATCTTCTTCAGCATATACTGTAGTCTCTTTGTCTTCAGTGAGGGAGTATTTCCAAGTGGCCAATACAGGTACTGTTTCTATTTACAATAAGAAAATATCAGACTCTAGAAATGATCATGTTACCAAAGGTTCATGTGATGTATTATTACATATCATTAATGCTTTGAAGAATGAATCTTCCCCTTTATTCCCTAGTACTCAGTTGGTGAGGGATAAATAGTCTTCGGTTGATATCAAAGTCCACTTAGGACCAGTTCAAAAGAATTTGATTTCCTATGCTATAGGTCCTCTAGTAGGGAGGATGAATGAGAATGTAGGGACGGAACCATGGGAGGTGACTCCTATTTGAATACAACCTATGGTTTTATCTCAAGTTTTTAAAAATGAAGGTATGTAAGCATCAAGAAGCCATGTTCCTGCTCAACCTATTAAGGAGAGTGTAAAAATAAAGGTAAGAACTCACAATACTTTTGAACTGCTGACCTATGAGAGTAGTGAGAAAGATGAAAAAAAGTGCCAGTGTACCTGGGTATGATGATATGAGGGTAGATATAGATTCTTGAATTCAAATATGGTCATTTGTAAGAACACAACTTCATTAATAAAAAATGAAGGTAAGAAATCACAATGCTTGTGAAGTGAGAGTGGAATGAATGAATGATTTAGAAAGTCTATATATTGGAATGAAATTTGTCCATTATAAATATGGTTGTTACAAATATGGTCATTGCAAATATGGTCATTGGTCATATATAAAATAAGTATACATAAGCCTTGTATTGTTAAATTCTAAATTTAAAATAATATTACTTACAATAAAATAAAAATATGATATAAAAATATAATCAATATATATATTTATGTGTTACACATAAATATTAATATTTTTTATTAAAATATGATATAATATATATATAAAATTTAAATAAAATTTTTAATATCAATGGAGTAGTAAAATTAAATTTTAGAATATAAATAATTATTTTTAATCATATTTGTTAAAGAGTATTTAGTATGAAAGTAACTTTTTTAAAGAATGATTTTTGTATTGTTTTTTAATAATATAGGGGGGAGTTCCCCTTTAATTATTGAAACAAATCCCCCTCTTATTATTCCATGAAAAAGGATCCCATTACATGACTTTAATAATCCAAAATTGGCATTAAACTTTAATGCATCAGACCCGTAGGCCCATACCCGTAGGTCCAATCAAGCTACACCTCCAGTTCTGTACTGATCAGCACCATCCCACTGCCCAAGCAGCCAATCATTTGTTGCTCCTCAATGCCACTGCACTCATGTCCAATCAACATCATTGCCGTCTGCCTAGTTCTACCTCTCATGGTGATGCCGCTCTAATGGATAATAAACACCATCACCATCCTGACCTAAGATTCTTGGTGTGTCCGACTCTTGCAATTTCTCTGAGCCCATGACTAGACAATTTTCCTACATCCATCATCCCGACCCCGATGCCTAGTTCCTCCTGCGACGCCTGCTGCTCCCGTAGTCCGACCTACATCGACCAGAAATTCCCCATAATTTGGGGCTACCCTGATTTGATCCTAAGATTGAACACATTAAAAATATTATATATGGAATAAAATATTAACATCTTTTATATTATAAATTGATATGAAATAATATGATGAACACTTAATGTTTAAAACATCATTTTTCAATAAAATCAGTTTTTATTTATATTTTGTGTTTTATTTTAAAAGGAAAATTCATAAATTTTAGAATTTGAATTAGATAAATATAAATTAATTTTTTAATTTCAAATTTTAAAATTATCTTATCTTGAATTTTTTAGATTTTTATAAAATTATTATTTTTAGGTTAATTGTGAAAGATATCGATTTTACTAAACTATAAATTTAATGATATTATTATAAAATAATGTCAAGAAATATTTTGAAACCATTTTTAATATAAAACTTATATTTTATAAAGTTAAAATTATTAATTAAAAATACTATGTTGATATATAAAACTCACACTTAACATTTCAGAAAATTTAGGTAATGTTTTAATGAAAATTGTTTTCATCTGTTTCTTTTAATAAAATTTTCACATGGTGGAATTAGGTTTTCAAATTATTTTAATGTTAACAAAATATTATTTTATTATTAATAAATATTTTAAATTAAATAGAATCAATGACACCAATAATTTTATCCTAAACATAAATCTTATGCTTAAAAATACATTTTTTTTCTAAAAATAGTTTTTTGCAAGTTACATGCACTAATGTTAAAATTAAATTTTCTTACACATGAAAATTTTATTTGATAAATTTCATTTTATATTTATAAACATTAGGTTCAAATTATCTAATAACTCTCAATTTATTTTTAGTCATTAAAAGTAAATTACTTAAGTAAAAATTAGTTACCTTTGTAAAAAATAAAAATGGTAAATGTGAAAATCTAAGTAAATGACTTAAAAATATCTTTAAATGATGTGTGGAAAAGTGTGGTTGGGGATTTCTTAACCTTATACCTTCCCAAAATCTATTATTGTCCACTTTTTCATCATATATCTTGTGAAACATGTGACCTCTTTATATTAAAGTGTTATATGTTCCAAAAATGTCCTTCTCTTCAATTATAAAAGGAACCGCCATCCCTCCACCTATCCACCATTAAAAACACCAATAGGATTGAAAAAAACTCTAACATAGTTTGTATTCAACCCTCTACCCACGTCTTAGAAGCTTTTATCATGACAAAAGGCCAAGATATGGTGCCTTAACGTTTTGACCAAAGGAGAAAATCAAAAGCGAGATGTTATATTTCCCACCACACCATCTTAATTCTTCAATAATCATACCACCCCAAAACTCTTCTATAAATGAAGTTATGATAACAATATCATTTTTACTATGATGAAGTGTTATTATACCAATGTAATATCCATTCTATACCTTCCTCCAAAATCATTGAGAAAAAGAAAAATGTCAACATGCTTGTGTGCGAACTACCACCTCCATGAATGACGTGTTCTATTTTTCATCCCCAAATTTATTGAATGGTTAAAAAGGTTATTTTAAAATGATAATATATTTTATTTTATACCTTTATTCTATTCTAGAAAATTGAGAGCATCATTCGTGTGTACGTGCAGACTACCACCTCTCAGTAATGATGATTCTATTTCATTTTCCATGATGACTAACATGGGTAGAATAAAACATGTATTTAATGTATAAAAATATTATTTAATAAACTATTAAAAATTATAAAATTTTAATATTATACATTATATATGTGATATTAATAATAAATAGTTATAATAAATTTAACTACTCAAAAGGACATATCAAAGTACCTTTTCTAATTTGAGTCCATTCATGGTATACCTATTTACCTGTATAAATTATATTATAATTGAATAATAAAGGAAATAATAACCTATAAGACTAGATATTATGAAACTATTTTATAAGACTTTGACCTTGGTCAATATACCATGAATGTTTTTAAGAAGTTGACTGTAAGAACTTCAAGTAACCGACAAAAATGGAAATGATGTAATAAATTGGTGACACATTACGATAAATAAAACTTATAAAAGGAAATATATATGGATAAGGTTCTTAGGAAAGATTTTAATAAATTTAATTTTATTATTCATGAAGTTAAGTACAAGTGCAAAGAACAATCAAACACGAGGTAAGGGTTTCCATATCAATCATCCTTGATTGAGGCATGCTTGGATATTATAAAATAATCTTCATTTGAATGACGTAACTACTAATACATTTATTTTTAATATCATAAATTATTTTTGAACTTGAACGATTCACTTGAATTCATGTTCTTTCTTTTTGTGCGCTAGTATCGATGTATTCCATAGAATATAAGGACCTTTCATAACTTAATTTTGTTTCTTGAGTTATAATGTTTCTTCTTGACCTTCACCTTTCATTTCTTATGGTATAACCTTTTTCTATCACGGAAGATAACTTTTGATTAAAATATTCTTTATTTATGAATTATAATACTTATTTAAAATGAAACTATATTTAGAATAATCAACATCTTCTTAAACAACAATTTATCCTCCTTGTCCATAATTTCCTTCCCGCCAATGTTCTCATTCTTAATTGGAAACCTAATTAAGTTATATATCATGAAAACTTCATATATACCTTATACTATTTTCAAATAATTTTTTGTTATTTTTTATGATGTGGTATGTCAACAAAGGTGTTTTAAAACATAAAAAGGTATCTTCCGTACCTCATTCTCGACATTCTAGTTACACATTCTCTTTATTTCCTCCCATTCAGGTAATATTATTCTCATGTACCTATTTTATTTTTTTATATATGTCCCCATATATATAAATAGTTAAATATTATTTTTATTGATGGGATTATACAGGATTTTAGTTCCCTTCAAAATTCCCACATTTAAGTAAACCTGGTTTAACAGAACATTATTATTTCTTATCTCGTGTCAAGAATCACCCCAACAAATATTTTTAAATAATGAATAGATTCTAAAAACCCCAATTTTTATAGATAAACCCATTTATTAAATTATAGTTTTATGTAAAACAATAATGTATTTCCTTCTTCAGAAGTTCCTTTAGTCATTTTATAAAATCTTCACCCAAGTGGTGTATTTTTATTATTTCTTCTCCTAGATATTTCTCATGAAATCACTATATTATAACTCAATAATCAATAAATATGTTTAATTTTAAAATATGAATATTAAAATGATTTAATTCTTTTTTTCTATTAGGAATATTTATGATTTATTCTTCATTTATTCCTTAAATTGGAATTATTAAACCCACTTGCTCCTCATGGGTTTGATCATTCTTTTGATTTATGTATGGTTTATTTTATTTATGTGTAACAAAAATATATGATTTTCATTTATTCCATGAGTGAAACCATAATTATATATCCCTATAATGCATTAGGTAAAGATTTATTTCTTATGAGATGTTATGTAAGGGATTAAGTAGTGAACTATAGAGACCCGAACCTTTTACACATATTATTACATGATTTTAAGAATATTTATCCATAAAATACAAACCAAGGATCGTAAATTCTAGTGTATTTGGAAGACTTGGTAAATAAAAATGGAAACATGGAACTAGAATAAAACATCTCTTTGTTAATCTTACATAATGATTTACTAACTTCTTTTGAGATTTTATATCTTCATAGGATAACCTAGGGAGTAAATAAAAAAAAGGGATGAGTTAAAAAGCCTAGTAAGGGAAAAATCATGGAAAAGAAGCATAAAACATGATTCAAATTCATAACATGATAACATAATAAGCATAGAACATGAATAAACATGTAGAGTCATATCATATAGAACATGTAATCATATGATCATGAAAATATAGGAATGTGGAATCAACACATTACATGACACAAAAATGAGTGAAGGATAATTTCCAAGAGGATATCACATGGTGTACAAAGTCCCATAATGGACTAGGTTTACTCCCCATTCCCATACATGATGTCTTATGAGACTAAACATTACCCAATGTATTTGAGTGATACCTGGGTGCACCAATCATAACATGTTCATGCATATGTGTTCCAAATAAAGAATCAAACATAAAGAATAAACATAAGGGTTACCCATGTAATGAATTGGGCATCACAATCATGTCATAATGCATAATCAAAGGGTGTATCATAATTGTTTATATGAAAGAAGGTATTAAATCATTATTGGACATTAATAAAGAAAAAATAGGCATAAATAATGATAAATGATGTCCAAATGAAGTGTAATATTGAGAAAATACTGGTAAGGTTACTTTGGAAATGTTCCACTAAAAAGTCAGAGTCTTTAAAAGGGGGTAAGAGAATAATAATTTACATAGATCCAGAAGTGAACTAAAAATGGGGTTTTCATGATAAAAGGATTGATTTTAGAAAATATGGGTGGATTAAAACATTTTATACAATGTACATGAAAATTGTAACACCCCAATATTTTATGGTATGTATATTTTTAAATTTAGTTTTTTTGATAGCATATGTTACACAAAACACCGATCTTAAACAAACTATTAAAATATTATTATTTAATTATGATAGTTATCACCTAGCTATTGGAATGGAGATAATGAATGAGATTAAATAAGTTATAAAAAATATATTTTAAACATGTTTATAAAATGAATTCATTTATTACCAACTAATTAGAAATTAAAATAAAATCTAATTGAACATAAAGTAAGTGTTTTAATAAAAAAATATTTTTTCCCACAATGAAATTTATATTAACAAATTAAATTTATCAATATCAGTGATAGATATTAATTAAAATTTTATGTTATATATTCATTCAAATGTTTTTAAATTAATTCAATACGTTTGATAGTATTAATATAAGAATAAATCCAATTTTAAGCATAAAAAGTTATATTTTTTTAAAAGGTAATTTTGCTGCCTTTTGACGATGAGAAGTATCATTTTTTTGATGAATAGTGAAAAATATTGAATTTTAATTGAAAAATGCTTTTTTGTATCATTTATTTATATAGTTAAATGTATTTTAAATTATTATTAAAGAATAATTAGTTCAATTATACATCAATCAATCCAATTTAGTTCATTGCAATCAAATTCATATTTAAATTGGATATAAAAACATTTCAAACTTTTGAATTTTTTACTATAAATACCCGCATTTTCGTTTTGTCTGCGAGATTAATTTTAAATATAAATTTTCCAATTATGTGAATTTAATTAATTAAATATATTATATATTTATAATCATAAGTTAAATATTAGTTTATATGGTTAATTTCATTTTTAGGTATGAAAGATTTACCATGGTAAAAAAATTATTTACCGCAGTATAGGTAAAATAGTGACATGGGTTAAAGTTGAAAGGAAAAAGATTAACATACCTAAAAATTAAAATATTTAATGGTTGTTTGAGGTATTTATAGATCCTAAACATCCTCCAAAACATTAATTAATAATATAATTTTTTTTTCATTAATTCCACCTCAATGTGGTTGGCTTCAATTATAAAATATTCATTATTTTATCACTTAAACCCACCTATCCTCAAGTATAAATACCACCCCTCACCACCCCATTTTGACTCAAAATCCTTGAAGCTCCTAAAATATCTTAAAAAAAAATCTCTTCCTCACTCTCCACATGTTCAAGTGCTACTGGTATCGCCAAAATTCCAAATCCAAGGTCATCAAGGGCCTCTTAAGGAGGTGATATTAAAAAGGTAATTTTCTCAAAATGCCTCCCTTAATTTCTTTTCATATTCTATATTATCCTCATATATTTAATACATCAAGGAATAATAATTAAATAAAAATTTACATACTATAACTTTATTATTCTAGTGGAATATATTATATCCACCCCTTTTATTACCTCATCTTATTCAAAGAAACAAGACTATTGTCCAAGTTATGTTGGTTAATCACCCCCGTGAATAATGTTTTTGTTCATTTTCCATTATTTCATTCAGTTATGGTAATAAAAATATTATTATGGTTAAATAATATTTTAATAATTATATTAAATCATATTTCATGTTCTGGATCTAATATACACTCATAATAGTAAATAAAATGAAACTAGTTTGTGATGTTTGGAAAAAACGCCAAAATAAATTTAACATTTATCATTAATGTTTTATCTAATGAATCTTCCTCATATAGGAAATAAAAATGATAAATGGGACCATTCATACTTTTGTAAGTTCATTAATACTATTCTATTCCACTTCTATAGTTTTAATCCCATTTTACAAGTACATCTATAATTTTATTCAAATGAATCGATCATTAAACCATGGAACAAACGCACCTGAAACCATAAAAATAATGAACTATTATTAATTAATGGGTCATAATATATTATAAAATCATTCCATAATTTATTATAAATATTAATATAGTTCTATAATTAGGTAATAATATTATTTAAACCATTATACAGGAGGTTAAATAATGATACACTAAAGGGAAGTGTGAGGTACGAGTTTTCTCATCTCACTTTTACTTCTGTGAGATTTATGTCTTATTCAACACTTATTTCTTGTGTGTGGTGTGTATAATAAACATTGTTATATCATATCATGAATCTCATTATCTTCATGGTTTTTAATGTTTCATTTAATAATTATTACTTTTATGGGGCATACAATTTGACAAATTACAAGTGGTAAGAGATTTCTTAACTCAATTTCCATTCATTGGGTTAAAATTTTATTTCATTGATTATGTCATTATAAAGTTATATGTGAAATAAATTTTTATTATATCATGTTTTATTTCCACTTTTTTTTTTGTGTATTTACAGTTAATACACATAATCGATCCATTTGATTAATGAAATGATCTTTTTAAGGAACTTCATATCAATATCCTTTCATTGATTCCAATTTTGATGTTATAAATCTACCATATTTTATAAGGTGTATATAAAACCCCTTTTAAATATCATATATTTCTCATGTTATTTAACATTTTGTTAAATTCTATTCCTTCATGGGGATATCCAAAATTTTCAAAGTGGTATGGGACACTTTGATTTAAAAAAATCTTTCTAAATTGATTATTTGATATATAATGAATGATTTGGACATGAAAGAAAGGGTGGGGACCATATGTAGAAAATAAACTCAATTCATTTGAAGTATCTTGAGGTGAAAATGTTGGCCAAATTAAATGGGTTTTTACCCACAGTGATTAAACCGTCTTATAAAAGGTCTTGATGGTAGAGGAACCATGATGCCTGATATCATAGTGTCAAAATTATTAAGAATTGCTTTCATTTAGCTTTCAGTTATTATTATATAGTATATTTTCACTATGAAAAAAAATCTATGGATTTATTTTCATTTTAAGTTTATTGATTACATGGAATGTGTGTTTAGTTATCTATCTTTCCATATTGATTATGCTGATTGATTCATTATTGCTTCTGCTATACTTAACCCTTATTGAGAATTTGAGATAACCTTTATTTTGTTTCCTTTCCCCAAGTTATGAAGAAGAGATCTTTGAATAAGTATTCAAGGATGAAATTTATTAGCTTTTGATATATATTATGTTTTATTATCTTTTCACAATGTAAACTGGGTATCATGTATGTAATATAGTTTTCAAAAACTACAAAACTATTCAGTACTTTGGGAGGTGATTCCTTGTAATAATTCCAATATAATAAAGTAAGGCATCATCTCTGGGCTACTGGAGTTGGCTTTGTTACAAAAAATGGGTTATAAACAGAAAAGTTCACTTTAATCGGGTTTGCTTATTGAGAGGAATTGAGAAGGAAACCTTTTAAAATATGCAATTACCCATCAAACAAAGGTTAATTGAGCTATATACGTTTTTTGGTACATAAAAACATAATTTAGGATAAATATATAATAATAATGAAGAAATAAATTGTGGAAAAGAGAGATAAAGTGCAACCCAAATGTAATTTGGATGTTCGGAGAGATCCCTTACCTTATGTCCGAATGCATTCTACACTTGCACTTAATATCTTGGATAATAAAATTAGATTAATTAATTAATTAATTAAGAACCTATTATACATTTACTTGATTTATTATAATCTCATTAAGTTCATTTATGATCATTTCAATGATTTATAGAGTTCAATTTTGTTGTTTAGGGAGTGTCGTTTTAGGGTTTAATGGTCGTCTTACTTGTGTAAAATTTTGAAAGTACTTGAAAAATGAGAATAATTCTCCAGAAGTGAAATTATATAGTATTAATGCACTTATAAAATTTTAAAATTTTTCATATATAATTTTGTTTTTTAGTATGAGGGTGATTCATTTTATAAAATCTTATTGATAATTGTTTAGTTTATTTTGGCATTTTTTTACGATCATCATGAACTAGTTTCGTTTTATTAAATATTATGTCTATATATTAGTTCCAGAACATGAAAAAAGTTATAATATACATATTAAAGTCTATTTTAACCATAATAATGGTTTTATGACCAGACTTAAAGGTCTTAAAGGAAAATAAAACTCTTCATTCACGAAGGTGGTGAATCTACATTTCACGGATGATGTTTTCATTTTTATAATAAAAGGTGATGAGAAGAGATTTTATGATGGATATTCTATTAAAAAAATAAAATTCTAGTATATATATATGATACTTGATCTATCACGATGATTTTTATAGGGTATATTAGTATAGAATAAGAAAATAAAACAAATTAAAATAGAAGGATTGATAATTTTACCTCTTGAATGTTGTCTCCTTGAAAACCTCCTTAAGGCACATAGGTTTGGTTTTTGTTGATACTGGATGCTCTTGAGAATGGGTAAGAGGCTTGGGTAGAATATTGACAAGTTACAAGGCTTAAAAGGTGTTAGGAGAATATAGAGACCCTAACTTTTCATACATTACCATTACATAATTAAAAAGATAAACAACATAATAGTATTACACCATGAGGATCTATAGGTTTAGTGTCTTGGGAAAACTAGGACCAAACATAAAATTTACAACATCAAGCATAAACATTTATTTAATTCCTTATTATCCAGCTTCTTATTGACACTTGAACTCTCCTTAGTACATGTAGTCACCTAAGGATATACATAAAAAAGTGGTGATCTAAAATCCTAGTAAGAGGATAGATAAGAATAATATATCATGGGGTGAGCATAATCATAACATCATTATAAAAATCCTGAAAGGAAACATTAATAAAAGACTTGAAATGTGGAAATGTATAAAAATGAAGCATCATGTCTTAGTGGTTATATACCATACATAGTTGTGAACAAATATAGCATCATGTTCACACATAATTTCACTTTAACTCGTGAGGTTCATCACTTTACCCAATTCATTAGAGCGCTGTATAATTCTGGGTGCACCCGTCACATTCAAACATTCATATTACGCTATATAATTCGAGGCACACTTATCTCATCATAACATTTAAATTATCATGCATGACACATTAAAAATAATTGAAACTTGAACATAAAATAACACTTGTAATGAAATGGTTTTCACATCATATATTCATTAACATTTGGTTCCCAAAAGAAAGTAGGAATAACATACTTGATACAAGAACCATCAACCTTGAGTGGGAAGTAAAAGGTGTGTTATTGGAAGAAGATTTCTTTTGGAAAACATTGTGTTTGAAATTAAATCCAGTGGATAACATGTATATCTCATAATAGTAAATATAATGATTAAAAAATGAATTTTAAAGAGTAACAAAAAAATGGAGTAAAAGAGGGAGAACCTGAAGAAAGTTGAGTTCGCTAATTTCCCCTTACATTGTATCCAAATGCTCTCTTCACTTTAATGTCCTGTATAAACACATTAGATTAATTAATTAACAATTAAAAAACCTTTTTTACATGAATATGGATCATTTTGGTTTCATTAAGTTATTTTATGGGTCTTTGGATGAGTTATAGAGTTTAAATTCATTGTTTGGGAATGATCGTTTTTATGGTTTTCTTGAACAGTTTACTTGTATTCCTAAATGAAAGTTTTTTTAGAACATGGATAAACATATAGAACTGATATTAAATGTTATTAATGATACTAAATAAGTTTAAATGATATTATAATGAATTATTCTATATACCATGTGGATGAATCATTAGTTAAGATTTAATGATGATCGTTTTAGGTTAATATGGGCGGTTTTTGGATCACAACGAACATGTTTTGATTTATCATTTATTATCATGTACATAAGTTAGTTACATAACATTAAATAGGATATAATACATATAACATAATCTGGTTCAACAATAAAATTGGTTTCATGACCATATCTAAAGGTGGTAAAGGAAATTGAAAACATGTCATTCTTCAAGGTGATAAATTAACACCTCACGATCAACACTTTCCTTTCTAAAATAAAAAAAAGAGGAGAAGGAGATTGGATGATATATAATCACATTAGTATCATAAAATTACATTATATTTATTATTATGGAGTTACCATACAATTTGGATGAGTATAGGTGGGGATATATTAAGAAAAGAACTTTAAATTGAAAGGAATTTAAAGGAAAAAGAGAGAGAGGGAAATTACCTCTTGAATCCTCCTTAAGGAACCTAGGATTGGTATTTTGACGAGACAAGAAGCTATTGGAAATTGGGGAGAGGATAGGGAAGATTTTTGGGTAGAGTTTAGATAGGGATTTAATCTTGAGAGGTGTGAGGAAATGAGGGTGTGAAGGGTGATATTTATAGTAGAGGGGAGAGGGGTTTTCTCAATATAATATTCTTTAATTTATTATTTCTCCACAAGACAAGTAATAGTAAAACTTACATGAATAATTAGAGTAATTTTATCATGTGAATCTGAACCATATGAGCTTACATCCGTAGAACATAACCCATGACTCTATAATTCATGAATTTAACTTATTTTGTAAATTATCATATTTCACTATTCATAACAAATTCAAGTATTTTAGAAAAATCTCAAAAATTCACCCTAATCATTTTCAACATGAAGAATAAAAAAATGAACTAAATTTTTCAAAAACAATTTTATAAATTTTATCAATTTAATTTTTAATTAAAATCAAAATTTACATGAAAAATACAGATTTTAAAATTAAAATTGATTCCATAATGCTTTCAAAATTTACATAAGTTCTTATAAAATTATCTTAAAACCCAAAAGACATAGAATTTCTAGTTTATGAAAACATTTTAGAAAAATAAATTTTCTTTTAAATTAATTAATTAATTATAATTAATTACTTATGACTAAAAAAAATACCAAAATTTTTACTATGGTCAAATTGTCACTTATAAGATGCGTAAATTTTATTTAATCATTCAAGAGTAAGGTTACTATTATTTTGGATGATTTACTATTCATAAGGGTTATACTACTATCCATAAGGGTAGGTTAGTATTCATAAGGGTAGGTTACTATTCATAAGGTTAGGTAACTATTCATAAAAATTAAGTTTGTCCTATCGGACTCCAAACATCTTACTGATCGCAACCGTGTATGTCATATTTTTAAAATTCAAATCATAGAAGTGGAAAAATTATGTTTAATGATCACATAGTATTTAGTATAATGATATTTTATTGTGCTATCTAATGTTATTATAATATAAGGCATAATTATATTAAGGGAATTCCATTGATAAAACTTTGGGTCGTTACATTCTTCCCCCCTTACAAAATTTGTCCCTTGAAATTTCATTTTACACAAACTGGTGAGAGTACTTTTTCTTCGTTGCCTCCTTTGGTTTCCATGTTTCTTCTTCAAACTTATGGTTCCTCTATAAAACTTTGACAAGGTGGGTGGTCTTGTTGTGTAGAACCTTTTCTCTCTGGTCCATAATCTTCACTGGCTGCTCCTCATAAGAGAGATCATCTTCCAGCTGTACCACCTCTAAGTTCAGTACATGTGAGGTATCTGCTATGTACTTCCTCAAGAGTGATACGTGAAATATATCATGAACTTGATCTATATTCGGTTGAAGTGCAAGCCAATAGTGTAGCATCCCCGTCTCGGGAGCCACCTGAAGGGTGTGTTGAGCTGGGTTGGCCAAATAACCTCAAGCGCATCTCCCCAAACGCCAGAGGCTGCCGACTAGAAGTAAGGGCCTTTTTCATTTCCGTGGGAAGACTATTCCCTCACAGGTAATAGGTAATATCATAGCTTAAGTAAAAAAAAATAAATAATAAATGGAGGAAGCATATAAATAAATAAACTACAACAAAAACAATATAAATAATCCAACTGAATAATAATCAAGTGTGGAAGCTCACAAAACAATGTCATGCCATGATTTCTATCTAAACTAAAAGTACAGAAAACTGAAACTCAAGCGTATTTTCAACTAAAGGAAAATACACAAAGAAAAAACTGAATCATGATCAAGGATTGGTCCTTTACCCCTATCTCTATCCTAAGCAGCTAGAAATAATTAAACATCGGAAGCATCATGCATCTCTTTGTCAATACCTACAAGAATGTAATCTACTCGGGTGTCAACGACGCCCGATTCGGGTGTGAGAAAAAATATTAGTAGGTTATCACCCACAATGTCTAAACCTTTCCATTTCGTGCAATAACAAAATGCAGTGTGCCATTATATAACAATTGAAAACAAATAATTGAGTGCAATGAAATAAATAACTCAGCCCGAGTTCCCAACGACACCCATCCCTAATCACCTGCTTCGGCCTAAGCCAGAAGTCTTAAGGGAGTAGTTGTAAATAGATCACACACATGTATTTATATAAAGCCTATAAGAGAAAGGTAAACTAATAAAGAGGCATACCCCAAGATTGTTCTTTAACTTGGAGTCTAAGTCATGTGTTAACCAGGTGTGATTTAACATACTAGAAAAGTATCACCAAACTCAAGAGAATCAAAGAATCATTAATATAAAACTTTAGTGCATCATTATTAAGGTTCAAGTTGAGAGTTGGAGTCCAATCCCATCTCGAAGGTATCTCTATGGAACATCCTTAAAATTATCCAATACCACTGAGCCCATCGAAATAAATCTTTCGAAAGACCAAGTATCGCTCGAGGTGAGTCAGTACCGATCTATCAAAAAGGGTTCAAGCATCATCCGAGGCTAGATTAACCACATTTCCAATAGATCCTTCCCCGATGGGCCCTTTTTGGAACCGATATCACTCATAAGTATTGGAAATCCCAGGGAAGTCTCAGTTTGGAAAAGCCAAAGACACCACCCCCAGCACATAGTGGTAACCAGTCAGGAATAGAGGGTCTAAGCGTGGCCCTTAATACGGGACCCACCTTATTTCCCCACTCTGAATTTAATTAAAGTTTTTATAGTAGTAGATATGACATAATAATCATATGAAATTGTAGCTTTAAAACTAAACGGATACACCCGTGCATCACAAGGTATAAATTAAATATTTCAGTATAAAAATCTTAACAAGGAAAGATAACACATCAACAAAAGCAGATAAATGCACTTTTTAATAAATAAACAATATAGAATAAACAACTACCAAATATCCAACAATTAAAATCTCACAATTAATCTAAATTAATTATTTAAATTAAACACAACAAAAATGGGTTGCGCAACACATGCAGTTAATTAAATTAAATTCCCAGGCTAACAGAATTTATATCGGCCACGCTAGCATGCCCAAAGGGGTGTCTAATCACATTGAAACAAATTAAACAATTTAATTTACGATAAATAAGGCTGCAATAATTAGTCAAAACAATTAAATTAAAGAAATTGGGTGAATTTTCACAAAGTCCGTAGGCACCGACTAACAACACAATGACGCGTTTTTCTAAATTACAAAAAATGGAGGGAAAGTGAGTAGAAACCCTACGTTATGGTTGTAGATGATTCTAAGATCTATAGTAGGCTTTTATTTTACCTAAAATGGAATAAAACATAAGATTTTAGAAAAACCCCAAAATAGGGTAAAATCCTTCTATGACGAATTACGTGCAGGATAATCAACGAAATCCTACGATTCCAAATGATCAAGGTTAACCTTTACCTAAGGTTTATTGTGCACCTGACGACGATGAAAAAGGATAACATACGTAGGAGAAACAGTCTTCTGAAGGGGCTGTAGGGTGGTACGCCACCTAGGGAGAGGGAGGGGTGTGATGTGAGGGAGAGGGGGAGAGGAAGAGAGAAAAAAAGAAGAAAAGAAAAGAAAGAAAAGCAAAAGAAAAATAAGAAAAAAATAAAAGGAAAAAGGAAAAATAAATGAAAAATAAAATAGAATAAAATGGATGGAAAGTAAAAAGGATAAAAATAAGTAAAAATGGAAATCTCCCATTTTAATTATTTTTACTTTTTTTCATAACCCCCATTCTATTTTATTTCTAAATTTCTTTTCATACCTTATTGCTTTATTTTAAATTTCTTTAAATTTATTTTTTTTATTTTTAATACTTAATTAATTATTTTAAATCCCAAACACCGTGTTAAAGCATGACATTACATTTTTCATAAAACTCAGCAGTTATTTAATTAATTTAAAAAGCTGTATGGGACCCGCAACGGGGTGCGTAGGTGCGCGCCCCGACCGCTTTAAAGAATTAGAAAAAAAATTTAAACGATCTATACCTGACTAAAGTAGAGATGTTAGAACCTCCCCTCCTTAAGACAACTCGTCCTCGAGTTTCCCTTCCAAGGGTAGTGGAACGTCGTCAGAGAAAAGATCCAGCCACTGTGCATATACATCCGTCTCTCGCTGCGAGGTCTCATCCTGAATGTGTCCATGTTGCCATAACACCCAGACCAGAGGGACTGACTTTCCTTAGAGGATATTCATACTATGGTCGACAATACAAATAATATTCTCTTCAAAGGATGCATCTGCCTCAAGCTCGATGTCATTAGGGTCAAAATAATGATACGGGTCTCGATGATATTGTCGGAGTTGAGATACATGGAAACCATCATTCATGGCACGATACCTCTAAGGTATTAGTAACCGATAGGCTAACGACCCAAATCTCTCCACTATCTCGAACAGCCCGACGTATCTCAGTGATAAATTTTACCGCCTCCTAATATTCCTATGACCCAACCTCAGAGAAACACGTAGAAAGACTCGATGTCCCTCCTCAAACTCCAGAGGTCTGTGGCAGCGATCAATATAAGACTTCTATCTGTACTGAGCTATAGTTATACACTTCTGAATCAGCTATACTTTCTTGGAAGTCTCCTAAACGAGATGAGGACCCAACAGAGCTGCCTCACCTACTTCGAGCTAGCATAAAGGTGAACGACATGGTCTACTATAGAGGGCCTCATACAGAGCCATTTGAATTATTTCCTAAAATATGTTATTATAGGTAAACTCAACATGAGGTATATGATTCTCCGAAGAACCTCCAAAATAAAGGATACATGCTCGTAACATGTCCTTTAACACTCGTATAGTTCTCTCAGACTGCCCATCGGTTTGAGGGTGATATGCAGTACTCAGAAGTACCTGTGAACCTAGTGCCTTTTGCAACCCTTGACAGAACTGTGAAGTGAAGTGAACATCCCTGTCTGAGACAATAGAACTAGGTACGCCATGAAGTTTCACAATCTACCACATATACAACCTTCCCAAATCATCAATTGTAAAGGTCTCCTAGATAGTCAAGAAGTGTTCAACCATGGTAAACCTATCAACAATCCCCCATACCGCATCATTTCCTTGAGGAGATCTTAGCATGACTATAACAAAATCCATGGTGATGTCATTTTATTTCCATTCAGGAATGGATAGAGGCTGTAGGAGTCTAGCAGGTGGATGGTGCTCTACCTTCACATGTTGGCTGGTGGGGCACTGAGTGATGAAACCCGCTATCTTCTTTTTCATACCAGGCCACCAATACTATCAACACATGTCTCTATACATCTTGTTCATTCCATGATAAACTGCACAAATAGAGGCGTGATATTCCTTCATCATCTATTACTGTATACTCAAAGGTACCCATACACAACCATGGTAAAGGAGGGTTTCATTGCCATCAACAACCCAACCAAGAGGTGGGTTCTCTCCTACAATGCTTTACCACAAAATGATCCCATCAGGATCAATCAGCTGTTGCCTACAAACTTGATCTAGGAGAGAGGATGTCACTATAAGAGTTTCTAGAACTGGTTGCCTACTCTGCTTTTGAACCTCTAGATTCATCTCTGAAAACAAAGCCATCATCTTCCACTCACTACTGGCTACCTGTACATCTTGTGTCTATGTCTTGAGTCTTAAAGCATCTTCCATGACATTACCCTTACCATGGGTATAAGCAAGCTCAAAATCGAATGACTGCAAGTATTCGACCCACCTGAACTGGCTTAAGTTAAATTTTCATTGAGTGGAGATATATTTTAATCTTTTATGATCGGTCTAAACAACTAATCTTTCACCCAATAAGTAGTGTCTCCAACAGCGTAGATCATGAACCACAACTGCTAACTCAAGGTCATGTGTATGATAGTTCCACTCGTGAGGTCTCAACTAGCTGGATCCATAAGACACGACTCTATCACCCTACATCAAAACTACACCCAGTTTGATTTCTGAATCATCAAAATAAATAGTATAACTTTTACTTGGTTCAGTCAGAATCAAGACTGGAGTTGAGGTTAGTCTTCCTTTCAATTCCTGAAAGGACTTTTCACAAGATTCTGACTAGATGAACTGTACACCTTTCTTAGTACGGGCCGTAAGAGGCACTGCTAAGCAGGAGAAATCCTGGATGAAATGTCTATAATAGCCAAAAATCCCCAAGAAACTGTGGATGTCAAAGACACTTTTGGGATTCTCCCATGAAACTATAATGCTAACCTTTTCTAGATCAACTGATACCCCTACTTCAAATATAATATAACCCATGAAGTGTACCTTATCAATCTAGAAGTGGAATTTTATGATCTTTGCGTATAGATGGTGCTATCTCAGTGTACATAGCACGATCTCAAGATGGGTTTCTTGGTCATGTCTGGAATAATAATACACTAAGATTTTATCCATGAAGACTACCACAATGGAATCAAGATATAGGTGAAAAACCCAGTTCATCAGAGCCATGAAGACTGCCGAAGCATTCATGAGGCCGAATGTCATAACCAGATACTCGTACAAGTTGTACCTGCTTCGGAATGCTGTACATGGTATATCAGATGATCGTACATGCACCTGGTGATATCCAAACCTTTGATCAATCTTGGATAAAATATTTGCTCCTTAGAGCTGGTCAATGAGTTCATCTATACAAGGCAATAGATATCGATTCTTTACCATGAGCTAGTTGAGTCAAAGATAATCCACACAAAACCTAAGGGTACCATATGACTTCTTGTAAAATAGTAAAGGTGAACCCCACAGAGATGTTCTAGGCCTAATTAAACCCTTATCCTTGATGTATTCAAGCTACTTTTTGAGTTCCTATAGCTCTATTGGTGTCATCATATAAGGAGGAATAGACACTGATGCCGTACCTAGCACAAAATCGATAGTAAACTCCACGTCCCTCATAAAAGGTAATCCAAAAAAAACATTAGGGAAGACGTCTCAGAAAATATCAACCACTGGAGGTAATTACACTACCTACATTCCCTGATCGCTCATAAAGAGACTTTCCAACTGAGCTATCACTTTTCCCAACCCTACATATTTAGGCTTATACCAGTCTACCTACATATCCCACTCTCTTTTGTGTAGATAGGTGTCACCCTCAGGGGATGTGAAGGACACCCGATGGAGATAGCAATCCACTTGAGAACAATAAGGAGCAAGCCAGTTCATACCAAGAATGAATTCGATGCCAGACATGTCGAGGATATAGAAATTCCAAACAAAATGGTACCCACCTATCTCAAGGGGGCACTCTTGGCACTAGCATATGCCCTCTGTCTTGACTCTGAGTAGAGTGTTGAGAGACATGGTGCCGCAAAGGTATTCAATTCAAAAACCAAGACTTTCAACAAAAGCAGCAGATATAAAGGAGTATGATGCGCCGATATCAGAAAGAGAAGAAACTAAAGTAAAGGATACCATAATAGTACCTATAACTGTAGATGGTCCTGCACTCTGCTCCTCTAGTGATGATTGGACTGCATACATGAGACCTAAGCCACGACCCTGATACACTGCCTCGTGGGCCTGAGCAGGTCCACTCTGCTGATACTGATAATCTGGAACTTGATTTCCTCAACCACGACCTCCATCATTACCTCATCCTGATCGGCTGATGGAAAAAGAACTTCCATCCTGTTATGGAATCATAGATCCCATACCTAAAGGATGTGTAGGTGCAGATCCCATGCCACCAGATGTTGAATAGAAGGAGTGAAAAAAACGCTAAAGGTGACCCATGTTTCCACAATATCAGCACTCCTTCAGGCCTCTCGTACATTGTGGCTTCTTGTGACCATCTCTGCTGCATTGATAACATGTGACAAAGCTATAGAAACATTTTGTTTGTCTAGGATTCCCCCCATGTGAACTTTCAAAATGGAGTTTTCTACTGCCAGAAGATCCACCACCCTGTCTCGGAACTGAACAGCTCGGGCTAACCAGTTTTGCTTCCCTGACATTTCACTCTAAGATTAGATCCTGATTTACAATCTCTATGCCAATGGTCAAACTAAAGACGTTCATCGGCGAGCGTATAATATACTCAATTATTTCCTCAAAGCATCTCACAGTAGTCTGCACATCGCCAGTCAGAGATGGGGAAAATGATGAAGTTCTGTGAAATGAGTAGAATACTATAACACAGTCATATAGCCCTGCTGAAGATTTAGGAACTCCTTCACATGATCATATATCAGAGTTTTCAAGAAAAAGAAATCGTAAAAAGCTACTTGGAAGTCGGCCCAAACCATGTCACTAGTCTTCTCAGCCTAAGAAATAATGTCCCACCTGTGTTTGGTGGAGTCACGAAGCATGCAGACTACACATTTGACCCTTCTATTTGGAAGCATCTCGAGGTGGTCGAAGATAGATCTTATGGCTTCTATCCATGACTCTGCAGCATAAGGGCCACCAATATTTGAGAAGGTGGGAGGGTGTTGCTGTAGAAAGTCCCACGTGAGCTCTGCCATATACAAGGTAGTCTAAGTATATTCTAAACTGACTGCATAAACCCAAATATACTATCCCTGAACTGAGAATCAGGGTCCCTTGGAATATTGGCAGGAGATAGTTCCACAGGTGGAACTATAAGAGGTACCACTGGTGGTTCAGGACCCATCATCTTTGGAATTTAATCATTTCCACTCTCCTAAGGCACGACATGAAGATGTCGTGGTGGCACTGGTCTGTAATAGCCACACACACACCTTTAGACAAGAGTAAAGAAGATGAGGAAAACAAGTAGGGCACAAAAAGAGTTTAGGTCCATGGCCTGTCTCTAAGCACTACACAACAGATAACCACTTTAAGAGCCAGGTTTTGATATGGTAAAGAAAACTTAAAAGGATCACTAAACAAGTTCTAAAGTCCATTCCTAGGTTAATTTAGGTTAGCATATAACAAACTATCACAAATTTATATTAACAAACCAGTATTCCAAAATTTTTTACCACTAGTCACAATAACACTCACATGAAAACAGGAAAATGCATGCTTAAAATAGATATGGAATGGCAATATGCATGGAATTTTAATCAAATGGTGCCTAATATGATGCATGAAATTTATTACCCTCCTATCATCAGGTTGTGATGGTAAAAACCCATTATCTCAACAATACCAACTCAAGTAACAATGCCAAACAAGTGATTCACCCAAAGGTGAAATCATATCAACAATAACCGGCATAAACAATAACTACAATCCCAACCCAGGAATTTGGGTTTCCCCTATACATGGGTTAGCTACATCCAAGCACAGGGTACATTCCAAATCCCTATATCCTAGTCTCCTGTCTAACCCAAATAGTAATAAAAAAGGAAAAACCACCTCTAATACCACTTTGTAGAATCCCCATCCCAGGAGCCACCTAAAGTGTTCCCTGAGATGGGTTGGCCACATAACCTCAAGCGCATCTCTCCAAATGCTAGAGGATTATGACTAGCAGCGATGGCCTTTTTCGTGTCCGTGGGGGAGACTATGACCTCATAGGTAATAGGTAATATCAAATCAGAAGTAACAAAAAATAAATAATAAATAACAGAAGCATATAAATGAATAAAATACAGTAGAAGCAATATAAATAATCCAACTGAATAATAATCAAGTGTGAAAGCTCACAAAACAATGTCATTCCATGATGTCTGTCTAAACTGAAAGAATGGAAAACAGAAACTCAAGCATACTATAAACTAAAAGAAAATACACAAAGAAACAACTACATCATGAGAAAGGATCAGTCCTCTTCCCCAGTCTCCATTCTAAGAATATAGAAACAATCAAGCACCAGAAGTAGCACACTTCCCTTTGTCAATACCTGCAAGCATGTAATCTACTCAGGTGTCAACGATGCGCAAGAAAGGTGTGAAATAAAATCCCAGTAGGCTGAAACACATGGTTTCTAAACCTTTCCATTTCTTTCAATAATAAAATGTAGTGTGCCATTATATAACAATTGCAGAAAAAAATTGAGTACAATGAAACAAATAACTTGGCCTGGGTTCCCAACGACACCCATCCCTAATCACCTGTTTCGGCCTAAGTTGGAAGTCTGAAGAGAGTACCTGTAAATAGATTACACACATTCATGTATATAAATCCTGTAATGGAAAGTTAAACCAAGAAAGAGGCATACCCCAAGCTTGTGCTTTAACTTGGGGTCTAAGTCCTGTGTTAACTAGGCGTGCTTTAACATACTAGAAAAGTATCACCAACCTCAAGAGACTCAAAGAAGCATTAATATAAAACTTCAGTGCATCATTATTAAGGTTCAATTTTAGAATTGAATTTTGAGCCCATCCTGAAGGTATCACTATGGAACAACCTTAAAATTATCTAATACCACAGAGCTTGTCTAAGGAAATATTTCGAAAGACCAGGTATCGCTCGAGGCATGGCTTTACCCTGAGTCCGTCCCGATCTCATAAAAAGGGGTCGAGCATCATCTGAGGCTGGCTTAGAAATATTTATAATATATCCATCGTTGATGGGCCCTTTTGGAACTAGTATCACTCATAAGTATTGGAAAGCCCGGGGAAGTCTCGGTCTGGCAAAGCCAAAGACACCGCCCCCCGATGCGTAGTGAAAACTAGTTAGGAACAGAGGGTCTAATAATGACCCTTAATATGGGACCCACCTTATTTCCACACCCTTAATTTAATTAAAGTTTCCAAAGTAGTAGATATGACATAATAATCATATGAAATTGCTACTTGAAAACTAAACAGATACACCTGTGCATCACAAAGTATAAATTAAATATTGTAGAATAACAATCTTAACAAGGAAAGATACCACATCAACATAACTAAATAAATGAACTTTTTAATAAATAAATAATTCATCACAAAAAACTACCAAGGATCCAACAATTCAAAGTTCATAATTAATCTAAATTAATTATTTAAATTAAACACAACAAAATGGGCTGCGCAACACATGGAGTTAATTAAATTAAATGTTCGTGCTAACAGAATTTATACCGACCACATAAGCATACCCAAAAGGGTTTTCAACCACATTAAAACAAATTAAACAATTTAATTTATGATAAATAGGGATGCAACAATTAGGCAAAACAATTAAATTAAAGAAATTACGTGAATTTGCACAAAGTTGGTAGGCACCGACTAACGACACAATGGTTCATTTTTATAAATCGCAAAGAAACAGAGGGAAATCAATTAGAAACCCTACATTATGATCACATATGATTCTAATATCAGTGGTAGGATTTGATTTGACCTAAAATAGAAGAAAACATAAGATTTTAAAAAAAACCCAAAATAGGGTAAAATCCTTCCATGAAGAACTTTGCGCAGGATAATCAATGAAATCCTACGATTATAAATGGGCAAGGTTAGAATTTCCCTAAGGTTCACTATGCACCTGATGGTGAAGAAAAAAGATGATGTACATTGGAGCAGAGGTCTTCCGAAGGGGCTGCAGGGTGGTGTGCCACCTAGAGAGAGGGAGGAGTGCGATGTGAGGGAGAGCCAACTTCATCTCAAAAACTTCTTCTGAAGGGTTTTCCATCTCTTGCACAAGATCAGGTCCAAGTAGTTTTATTTCTCCAACTTCCTCACAATAGGTTGGAGTTCTAAATTACTTTCCATATAGAGATTCATATAGAGCCATCTGAATACTCGAGTGGAAGCTATTGTTATATAAGAACTCAACCAATGGGAGATACTGATCCCATACACCTTTGAATTCTAAAGAGCAGGATCTTAGCATGTATTCAAGTATCATAGTATTTATTTTAGATTGTCCATCAGTTTGGGGGTGATAGGCCATGCTGAAATTTAATTCATTACTCAAATCATGATGAAGGATCCTCCAGAATTTAGATGTGAAACTTGGATCGTGATCAAAGACAATCGATAGTGGAACACCATGTAGTCTCACCACTTCCTCATCATATATCTTTGTAAGTTGTTTAAATGAGATATGTTCCCAAATAGTTATAAAATGGGTAGTCACGGTGAGTCGGTCAACCACAACCGATATCACATTATTTCCCTTAGAAGTCTTCAGGAAACCTGTGAAAAATTCCATAATGAAATTATCCAATTTCTACATGGGTATAGGAAATGGCGGCATCATCCCTTTAAACTTTTTTCACTATGCTTTAACTTTCTAAGATACCAAATACCTTGATATATATTCTAGAATCTCCTTCTTCATGTTGTCCCACCAGAAGTGTTCTCGGAGATCTCGGTACATCTTGGTGATACTAGGATGGATAGAGAAATTTGAGCTATGTGAATTGTCCAATATATTCTTCTTTATCTTGGGTGATGAAGGAACACATTTTTTCATTCCAAACCTAATCACACAACCATCATCGATATGGAACTCTTGTAACTTCCCTTCCTTTATTGCATTCACATTCTTTTGTAACTTTAGATTATCCCTTTGTACCTCCTTAATCACCTCTTGGATTGATGGTTTCAAAATAATTTGGGCAAGGTAGGATGTATCCCCTACCCTTATGATTTCCAAATCCATCCCTTTCATATCCAAGAAAATAGAGTTTTTCTCAATCCGTAACATGGATAGAGTAGTAGGTTATTTTCTGTTTAGAGCATCATCTACTTTGTTCGCCTTTCCATGATGATATTGAATAGAGAAATCACAGCCCTTGATTAGCTCTAACCATCTCCTTTTATTCATGTTGAGATCCTTTTGTGTGAATATATAATTTAAGATCTTGTGGTTAGAGTATATGTCACACTTCTCACCATAAAGGTAGTGCCATGATATTTTCAAGGCAAAAATCATGGCTGCCAGCTCTAGATCATGCTTCAGGTAGTTCTGATCATGTATCTTCAAATTCTGTGAGGCTTAGACTATTACATTATCATTTTTCATGAGTATGAAACCCAAGCCTTTCTTTGAAGCATTGCTATATATCACAAAAAATTTCTTCACTTTTTGGTAATGTGAGTACAGGTGCAGTGATCATCCTTCTCTTTAGCTCCTTGAATCTTCCCTCACATTATTCAATCTAGACATACTTTACCCCTTTCCTTGTTAACTTAGTTAGAAAGATTTATAATCATGAGAAATTTCTCACAAAACATCGGTAGTACCCATCTAATCCATGAAAACTACAGATTTCTGTGACACTAGAGGGCCTGGGCCATTCCTTCATCACATTCGTTTTTGAAGCGTCCATAGAAATTCTTTCACTTGTGATCAAATTTCCCAAGAATGTAACTTGATTCATCCAAAAGTCACAATTACTGAACTTAGCGTATAACTTATCCTTTATCAATGTCACAAACACAAGTCTTAGATGTTCTTCATGTTCCTCCTTACTCTTAGATTATATGAGAATATCATCAATAAAAACTACAAAAAAGTTGTTGATGTAATGTCTAAAGACTATATTAATCAAATACATGATGATTGTAGGGGAATTAGTAAGTCTAAAGGGAATCACCAGAAACTCATAGTTCCCATACCTTGTACAGAAGGTAGTATTCTTAATATCTTCCTTCTTCACCTTTAGATGATGATATCCAGAATGAAGATTCACCTTTGAGAAGTATTGATCTCCTATTAATTGATTGAACAAGTCGTCAATCCTTGGAATTTATCGTGATATTGTCGAGTTCCCGATAATCTATACACACCACATTGTTCTATCCTTCTTATTCACAAAGAGCACTGGCCCAAGGTGATGCACTAGAGCATATGAATCCTTTATGCAAATGATATTGTAGCTACTTCTTTAACTTTTACTGTTTGATAGGATCCATCCTATAGGGACACTTTGAGATAGGATTAGCTACAGGTATGATTTATATAGAGAAATCTACCTCACAATCTAGGGGAATTCTGGGTAACTCTTCAAGAAATACATCACCGTATTCCCTCATGATGTGAAATTTCGTATGGTTGGCACTTTCCTTCTCCTCAACAATTTGGGCGAGGTATGATTATTCATAGGGTATCAACACCCACACCGTTGAAGGATTTTCAAAGGAGATTCATGATCTTACTTGCATTTTTATAGGAGCATGGGATGGTTTTGAATATGAAAAATATTTCATTTTTCTAGAAAATTGATATGTGCTTTATATAATGAGAGCCAATCCATTCTCATTATAGCATCGAATTCCACCAAGGGAAGTATTATGAGATTCACTGGAAGAATCTTCCCATATATTCCAACATGAGAAGAGTCAAACACTTGGGTTACAATGATTGAACCACTTGGTGTTTTTATAGATATCTCTACTTCAAGGTTTCGGGGCTTCGATTATATAGTTCAAGCAAACTTGCAAGATATAAAGGAATGCATAGAACTAGAATCAAATAATACTTGTTACATTCTTGAGTGAATAAGAAGTGTACCTTTTACAACTTCATTATCTTTCTCTACTTCTATAGTAGTGATGGCATAAGCCTTCCCTTGTTCCTTTGGCTTTGGTGGATGCTGAAGCTGATTACCCTAGAGGAATTTAGGTTTAGTGCACTAGCTTGCATAGTTCCCTTGATCCCTATAGTTATAGCATTGAACCATGGGTGGTTATCTCTTTTTTCCACCACATTATCCTTCATTATCATGTCTTTTCGACACTCTTGTGGATAATGTCCTTCTTTCCCACACTTAAAGAATTTCCCCATCCCTTTGAGGCAGTTCCCATGATGCAACTTCCCATATTTTTGGTATGTGGGTTGTTGAGTTTTTTTATCACCTTTATCATTAGATCCCCAAACTTGAAACTACATCTTTTGTTTCTTATCAACATAACCAAGGGTCCATTTTCCAAACTCCATCTACACTTTGATATCTCACAAAAAAAACTTCTTCATAACTCCCAAAGTCTCAAATTGTAAGAGCCTTTCAAAGGTGTGGTTTTAACCCACTAAAGAATCTATCAATTTTTCTATAATTGTTGATAAAAAAACCCAAAGAATACCTTACAAGCCTTGTGAAATTTTCTTCATAGTTTGTGAAAGATTCTCCTTCCTTTTTCTTGAGCTCTTTGAATTCTCTCTCCATATTCATATGAAGAGTTCAGGGGAAATACTTGTTAAGAAACATGATCTTAAAGTCTTCCCATTCCATATCTTAAATTTCATCTCTTGGACTGGTGTTCTTAATCAAATCCCACCATTGATTGGCCTCTCCATCTAGATGATAAACTAATAGTTTCACCTTCTCTATCTCAGAATAGTGCAGCACAGAAAAGATCTTCTCCATGGAGTTGACCCACTATTCCGCAACCAGTGGATCAGAAGATCCACTAAATGTCAGTGGTTGTTTCCACATAAAACACTCGATATCCAATTTCTCACTCTTTTGTGAAGGAGTATGTTCCCCATTACTTTGGTGATTTTTCATAACCGGATATAGTTGGGTAAGAATCTCCATGAGGTTTTGAACTCCACATTCTAAAGCATTGGGGATGTCGTTCGGGTAATCATTGCAGTGTCCCTCGCATGAGTTGTTGGCCTGGTTCCCACTATTTTCTAAAATAGAAAAGGATAGAAAAAAACATAAGTCAAAAATTCATAAATAACTTATTCATTTTTAATATTTAAACAAAAAGAATAATTTATGGGATTGCTATGTAAAGCTTCTTGTATGCATATTTGTACTTAGTCTCATGCTAGAGGTTTTCGCTAGGGTTCACTAATCTTAATTCCCAAAATTAACTAAACCTTTCCTCTAATACCAATTATAGAGACCCTAAATTTTTTTAAATTACTATTACATCATTATAAATATAAACAACATAATAGTATTTCACCATGAAGATCTAGAGGTTTAGTGTATTGGGAAAACTATGACCAGACATAACATTTACAACATCAAGCATAAACATTTATTTAATTCCTTCTTCTCTAGCTTCTTATTGGAAATTGACATCTCCTTAGAACATGTAGTCACATTAGGATAAACATAAAAAAGGGGTGAGATAAAATCCTAGTAAGATAATAGATAAGATCAATATAGGACGGGGTTAGCATAATCATAACATCATCATCAAAATCATGAAAGGAAACATTAATAAAAGACTTGAA
Organism: Viscum album; assembly: GCA_963277665.1. NCBI lineage: Eukaryota > Viridiplantae > Streptophyta > Magnoliopsida > Santalales > Viscaceae > Viscum > Viscum album. Next base: position 746,973,514 of record OY728157.1, read on the forward strand.
ATGTGGCAATGCATAAAAATGAAACATCATGTCTTAGTGGTCATATACCACACATATTTGTGAAATAATCTAGAATCATGTTTACACATCATTTCAATTTAACTCATGAGGTTAATCACTTTACCCAATGCATTGGGGCGTTGTATAATTCTGGGCGCACCCATCCCATTCAAACATTCATATTGCACTTTATAATTTCAGGCGCACCCATCTCATAATAACATTTAAATTATTATTCATGAAAAATTGAAAATAATTGAAACTTGAATATAAAATAACCCATGGAATGAAATGGGTTTCACATCATACATTCATAAACATTTGGTTTCCAAAATAAAGAGGGAATAACATACTTGATACAAAAACCATCAACCTTGAGTGAGAAGTAAAAGCCATGTTACTGAAAGAAGAGTTCTTTTTGGAAAACATTATGACATAAAATCTAGTAGAGAACATGTATATCCTAGAATAGGAAATATAATGATGAAAAAATTAATGGGTAGATTTTAGAAGTGGAATCCATTTTAAGAAAATAAATTTCTAAATATGATAAATTTAATTTTTAAATAGAATCATTATTTATTAAAAAATACCGATTTTAATATTATAATATATTTTTTGACCATTTTAAAAATTAATTAATGCCACATAAAATTATCATATAATTATAATAACAAAAAATAATATTAATTTATGAACATAATTTATGAAAAAAAAATTTCTTTTAAATCATTATTTTAATTATAAAATTGTAAATAAACATTTACATTTTACAAAAATACCAACACTCAGTTTATCATTTTTTAAAAATTTATATACTTATACCATGATATAAATATATCATATTTCCATTTATAAGATGCATAAATTTTATTTGTACCTTCATAGGCAAAGTTACCATTCTAACATCTAGATTACTATTTCTAACAGTCAAATTACTATTCAAAAAGCCGGGTTGCTATTCAAACGGTATAAGTTCCTTAATTTCTATAAATACCACTTATTTTATTAATTATCTATTAAATTTTATTCTCTCAAGGTTTTATATAAAATTTCATCTTCAAAATTAATATTTTATTATTAAAATTATGTTTTATTTATACTTCTTTTTTCATGAGTGCAATCATTTAGTGGATCGAGCAGATCCAAATTTTTCCATTCTTGTTATCTTATTTTCTATTTACTGTGTAGCTATAATATTTAGAATTCTTATTGGTTTATTTTCTGAATAATGTATTATTATTCATTTATGAGAATAATGTTTTTTAAGTTCTCTATGTGATGTATGTGTTTTAAGAAATGAGAAAGGAAATTCCATTGATAAAACTCTAGGTCGTTACATGAACCAAATCCAAAACGAGGCTTTGTCCAATTTATAATGATGGTATTTATAGTGACCATTGAACTATGTTAATGAAATCATGTTTTATGATGTTGCCACATGTTTATGATTTTATAAAATTATTTACTTATGTCATGTCTCCATGCTTATGATCATTCTCTTTATGATATCATGTTATGCCTCTTGACTCTCATGTTATGATTTATTACCCTATTTATTCCCAAACCGAGATTTCTAGATCCCTTTTCCTTATGTATTTTCCCCAATATCTCCTATATAGTTTTAGAAGACCTATGGGAGTTAGGAGACCTATGCAGAGTTTTAAATAAATATGACATTTTTATGGTTAAGATGATGTATTTATATGTCTAATATTCCAAAGACACAAGAAATTTAGATCCTCAACTTGTATTTATTCAAGAATTATATAAAAACTTATGAAATAATTTTTATATAATTCTTGGGTTCACTACAACAAAATCGACATATGGTGGCAGTTTAAACTGTCGCCATATGGTTCTACGACGATTTTCAAAAACCACTGCTAAATTTGGCTTCGATAGTCAATTCGTGTCTGTTCCATCCATTTAGAGGCAGTTTTTGGGAACCAGCATATAATTTTTGTTTAGTGGTGATTTTTTGGATTTTTGTAGTGGTTTCTCTACCCAAAAAATGACTAAAATTTAGTCATGGTTTGAACTGCCGCAATAATTTAGGAATTTCTTGGGAAGGGAAACTGCCGCTAAAACCCAAAAAAATACTGCTAAACAAAAAAAGACCCTAAACAATAGTGGTTTAAAATACTGAAAAATAATAAATTGTCATATATGGAGGAAATTTAAACCACCGCTATACATCGATTTAGAAAAAACATACAACTGCAGTTTCTACTACCCCAAAACTGCCAAACAAAATCATATATTCAACTATAACACATCAAGATATCCAAATATAACACATTGATGAGTTTTCAATGTACCACCTTAATAACATTAAGTATGTAAAGTATTTCAGTTAATCCAATGTAAAAGGCCCAAATAAATCACCCCTACAACTAAAAATGAAACAGTCAAAAGTTACATTGATTAGCGTTCCACATTAACTACTCCATGTACCATCCCAATGAACTCTGTTCGACACCATCTCCATCTTCATATCTACTTCTTGCTACCAGAACCCCCATAAAAATTATGTTTAATATTTAACTGTGTTGTATATTTAAATTAAACTTAAAACAACTGTTCACTACCAGCCATAGATGCAATATCATCAGGGATGGATCCAATCGTCTTCTGATATAATTCAAAAAACGATTTCGGTAGAGTGAAAAACTTTGAATCTTGCATCTTTATATGACCCCCTGATCCTAAATTGTGATTTCAATGGAAAAAAACTCCCTCTATCCAAATAATACCATGAGATCATCTATCAGGACCCCATAACAGTCAAATGGGACAACTATCTTTAGTTTGTTCAGATTCCAGACATCTGAATTTTTCATATTTCTCTCTGTAGTAACATTATTTCTATATTTTTTCATTAAAAAATAGTTAGTAGAATAATAAAAGTACAAAAAATTTATTCATATTAAATTTTATACCTATAACTGTCACCCTCTAGTATCCCAATAAAGAAATAGTAGTGAAAACCCGCTCCTTCGCTACTGAGCCTGCTGAATGGGGATGCGTTGTCTCTGCTAATAATAGCATACTGATGAAGGGTATTATAGAAGATGATAAAATGGAGGATGTGAAAGATGGTGTAGGGGGAATGTGGAGGGTGTCTTAGATTCTATATAGAGGTAGACCAATGGATCATCATCTGTTGGTGTGGTCGAGGGAATGTCGACTAAGAGTTGAATAGGATCAGTAAAATGATTACTCCAGAGAATTCTTGTCATTTAATCAAATAAAATTAACTTCAGAACATATATTTCAAAAAATTCCTGTAGAAAAAAAATTAAATATGATAAAATATGAAAAATACTGAAAAAATACACATAGATATGATAATGAATGATTGCACATATTACATAAGTGGTTGATAAATGAATGGATAAGTGCACATATAATCATTTTATCCTTCAATCATGTCATTTTACTACTACATCATTACTTTATATACTTAATCTACCCTTTCAAGACTAATATTTTCAATTTCATGATGTAAAAATAATTTCTCTTCTTGGTGTTGACGGGATTCAATGTCAGAGTTCACATATTCCACTTCATCACCAATATCATACAAGTCTCCTTATTTTATGTGAAAAAATACACTCCACCCTTCATCCATGACATCCTCCACATAATATACCATTTTTTTGTGATGATAAGAAATATATATCACATTATTCACAGTCACTGATATCCTTCAAGTGAGAAAATTTCACAAAAGTAAATTGCTAAGAATCTCTTTTAACACCCCTGATAACATCGACCCAATTTCATTTGAATAAAACAACAAAAAAATGACTGTGGTAGTTTAATTCAATAATATCATTCAACTTTACAAAGTATCCCACTTTTTAAAACATAAATATACCACTATTATATGTTTTAAAACCCTCTTCCCGATCAAATATATGAAATTTAAAGCCATTCACATTGTAAGCGTTGAACTTTCTAGCCAGTTTTAGAGGACCTCGATCCAGAAACTTCAAATATTCTAATAAATCATCTCAAGTATTAGTATTCATGATTCTTAAAAAAGTAATATACATTATTATATTTATAAAATATATGTTTCCATCTAATATCTGTATTGATTGCAATATTTATGAACTTTCATGCTGTGTAAAACATTATACAAGCTATTTATTAACAACTTTTGTTACATCTTTCTCATTCTGTGTTCGAATTCACATTCATATATTTGTTTGTATCATGATATCTTCAATAAATGAATCTAAAATTTAACTATTCATCAGCACATATCTCTATACCTGTAATAATTCCATTTCTATCAGTGTAACATTTAAGCTCCTCCCAATTGATCAGCTAATTGTAGGAAGGATTTTTGATTTCTCATGTAGTTGAGAATGAGGCGATGTGTCATCAACAATTCCAACTTGATTTAATGTTGTCTCAATACCATCTAAGTATCTAGAACAAAATATAATATACTACTCTTCCAAATAGCCTTAAAAATAGAGTCTTTAGGTTGAGCTTTATTTTTCACATATGATTTCAAATTCCCAAGATATCTATGAAATAAAATAAATAAAAAATAATTGTATATTTAATGAAGAGATAATAATTGATTACTTAATAATAAAAACATATAATAAAGTACCTCTCAATTGGATACCTCCATTGATAATGTACGGGGCCTCTTAATTTAGTTTTCTCAACCAAATGCATAGTTAAATGTATCATGATAGTAAAAAATGAAGAAGGAAAGATCATCTTCATTGCACAAAAGTGTCAATAAAAATATCTCTTGAAGGTTTTCAAGCTCAAATGGTTGTAGTATTTTATCACATATCTGTGTGAAGAATGTGAAAAATTGGATTAAAACAGTAGTAACCTTTTTAGGTAATAATGTACGCAATGCCAATGATAGTAACTACTGCAACAAAATATATAAATCATGACTTTTAAATCCACTTAACCTATGATGATTTAAGTCAACACACCTTGAGATGTTACTTGAATACCCATTAGATACCTTTACATGTTTTAAAATTCTAAGGAATATATCTTTGTTCCTATTTTTCATTTCAAAATTTCCAAAGCATACTTTCCATTCTAATTTGGCTAGAAATCATGATTTATGTTCATTGTTTATAAGTCCTTCCGAGAATTGAGATGGTCCTTCAATTTTCCTTGATCATTAAGAAATGTAAAGATCAAATTTTCACAAACATTATTCTCAATATGAATAACATCAAGATTATACCACAACAAATTAAATTCCTAATACAGAAGTTTGAAGAATATACATTTTTCTTCCATTTTTGCGTTCCCATTTCGCTTGAAAATGCACTTAGAACTCATTTCCCACTATAATTCAAATGATGCACCCTCCCAAATTCTATTTCAACATTTCAAAGTTGTTCCAAAATTTTAAAAGCATTCAACAAATTTAGAGTTGGTCTACAATCAATAGAACCATTGATTTTTTTCTTGTTCAACTGAAATCTATGAGATACATTTATAAATCTTCAATGACACAAGAAGCACCATTTTTTTACTATGAGTTAGTTATTCGGGCTCAAAATCAAAGTTACAAATAGGAAAATCCAAACCCATGTAAGTATTCCAACCTGCTAAAATTCCCAATTCCAGGGAAGTCACAAATCATCCACATTAGAGAATCTTGCATTTTAAACATTGTTCTAGAAGATGCAACATATATATCAACCCCATTTCTTCACAACTCCTATAATTATTCAATTAGAGGCTGAAAGTATACATTAATATCATTTCTAGGCATTTTTTCTAGTAATAATCATCAAAAAGATAAAATATTTTTCCTTCGTACGCATCCACAGAGGCAGATTGTAAGGGACCAAAATAACCATCCAAATGATATAACTAGTTCTCAAAGTACTAAATGGGTCGAATCCACTGACAACCAATCCCAATCGCATATTCCTAGGATCATATGAGAAATCTGGATGTAATTAATTAAATGTCTTCCATGATTTTGAATCTATTGGATGTATCATTAACCCATAATTGTTATTGCCTAAATAATTACACTTCATGTTCTTGGCAGTTTTAAATGATATAAATAATATTTTCAATCGAGGATTTAAAGTAAAGTAACACAAAAACTTTTAAGGTGTGTTTATTTTCTTATTATTTATAGTAGTATATTGATTTATACTTCCAACATCACCCATTTACTTCCATATATAAGAATAAGATTTTTGTAATCCTATCTTCTTGAATCTTCTCCCTAAGTATACAATCATTGGGACAAGCCTATATTTTTGTATAACTCAAACCAGGATTGTTAACAACTTTTTTTCATATCATAAAAAGACTTAGTGATCTTAGATTTAGGAAATTCATCACGCAAAAATTCCAATATCATGGACATCACCTTATTTGTAATTCCACACAGGAATTTGATATTGTACAACTTCATCAGAAAAGAAAGTTTTGAATATTTCAAACATCCACCACACATATTTTGATTTCCATCATCAAATAATCCATGAAATTCATTTGTCTAGTCAATGAATTCTGCTCTTACATTAGTATCCATAGAATCAAGAGGAGGATCCAATGATATGTTACAATCTTAATCTGGTTATCTTAGAGTCCCAAAAACATCACTTGTCAAGTTGTTATTCATAACACCCTCAACTGGTTGTTCTGATATGTTTTGATGTTGATGTTGTTGTATTACAATTCCAAATGCAATCTTTATAAGGTTTTTCATTTAATTTTTTATTTTTGATGAATTTTGGAGCTCATTATGTCGATTGACATGAGTGGTCAAACTTTTTGTAAAGTTCAATTCTTCACGCCAAATCTAATTGAAATATTGAGCAGGGAATTTCTTCAATATCAAGTATTCATAAACATAATATCTCTTTAACCATATTTTAAATTTACATTTGGGAAATATAAATCCTATTCTCCCATCAATGGATCAATTAGAAATTGAAAAATCTAAAAACTCCTCCAAACCCTTAGCATACTGAGTTGTGTTCCGAGGTAATGTGATCCAGATTTTATCTATATATATCACAATGTGCCTACACTTTATTAAAAAAATTAAAACACAGAAAGAATATTATGTCATGATTATAAATAACATAATATGGATTATAAAATGTCATAAAAATATAGAATTACTTATGTGGAATCAAAACAACTAACTTATAGAAATAATGCAATTATTTTTTTTGAACATATACAACCCATATTAGTTTTATGATTTATAAATTGGATATATATATTTTTATCTAAAATAAAAAAATACACATTTCAACATGATTCAAAATAAAATATCTATTTTTTATCTCATGCACTATATGAAGTTCTCATTCTTAAAACAATTCAATAACCTCTTATCAAAATATTTAAACAATACAACACTTTTAATTTCCCCGATAAAAGAACTTAACATGTTTATCAAAACCCACATTATATTCATTCCAGAATTATCATCATTGAATTAATATCATTCAATAATATGCTCAATTACCACTAAACCGTTCACATTTACATTCTCTTTAACTTTACTTGAAAATGAAAAACATTTTCTATAACAAAAATTACTGAAGTGTTAATAAAAATAATAACAACAAAAAATCCCCCAAAAAGAAAATGTTGAGATAAAAATTATAAAATTTTGATACTCATATATCATCCAAAAATTAACATGTATAATTTTACTTCAATATTTTTATTATAAGTAAATTAATAACCTTTTTATCACCATACTCAAAAACAACAATGAAACATTTTACCATGAATGTTCAGCTTTTAACACAAGACATAATATTATATTATTTCTCTATTTTTCCTATCCATATTTTACTTCATCACACTTATCATGAGTCAGTATTTAATCCATACAAACATTTTTAAATTAATCATTCAAATCATATAATAATTCTAAGATAATATATCAAAATTATATATTAAGCAATATAATTTCAAAACTACTAAAATTTAAAGTTGAAAAAAATACACATTTCACTTTTTCAAAGCATAAATTTTAAAAAACTTACATAACCAGTTAAACAAATTAAAATAATATTAAAAAAAAACCTATAGAAACATACACCAATAATATCACATTAACTATGTCAATGTGAAATAATTTCAAAAAATTTATCTCTAAATTAATTTTCTTTATAAAACCAGAATTCATTGTGATTATTAATGGAGGTGTCTCGAAGATCATAGTAAGGGTTCTTTATATGACACCTTTATTTTAGAACTGTTTTGTTATAATCTCATATAAATAACATATTTATATATTTTAATTATTATAATTACCTGGTATTATCATCCATTGGTTTTATTATTATTGAGATATTATGAATTCCCTCTCATCAACCCCTTTTTATAAGCCATTACCTTTTTTAAATAAAAATATTCAAAACCAAAGTATTTTCATTCTGATTCGCCTATTTCCCATTATAAAATATAAGTGAACATTAAAAGTAAATATAATAAAATAGTTGAATTATAATATAATACTTTAATTAAATAAAATAAATATTAGTTTCCCTTTCTTAAAAAACTTAAAAAATATCATTTACCATGGTGGTTATACAATACCTAAGTGAGTGATGATGTTAATTTTCACTTAAAACTTTTATGTATTTTCTTAAAAATTGATTTTATTATTGAATATAATATTTATAATCAATTAATATAATATTTATAACTCTATAATGAAAATAAATTCCTTATAATAATGATACTAAAATTAAATAGTCAATATCATTTTAAATATTTAAAACAATATTATGAACAATCACTTTTCGATTTGGAACCCCATTGTAGAATATGTTAAACTATTTAACATACTAACTATGTAATTAAATAAAAACTATAAATTCAAAATTTTGGATCTTCTAGAACTATTTTATAATGAATATCAATTATTATCAATGTTATATATTTTCATACAACCTAATTAACTTCCAAATTTAAGTAGTTATACAATTATTAAACGTGATAAAACATATCAATCCACTGAAAAAAACTTTAAAAAACCTCTTTGAATAATTATTTACATATTATACTTTCATCTAGGGAATAAATAATGTCAAAACAATCCCATATTTCTAAACAAATTTTTTTTAATTTTATTTAAGTGATTAACCAATTTGGATAGGTGATATAACATCATAATGCCAGCAAGAAAAGTTTTTCAAAGAAATAAAATCAACCAATAAGCCTAAATATGCAAACAATAACATGTAATCATGTAAATCACATTCAAACAACCCATTTTCCCTTTAATTTTTTTAAATGATATATTATATTTCATTAGATCAATTCAACCACCCACCCAATGAAATAAAAATCACGGTAAATAAACATTCACACACAATTAAATAATAAGAACTCTTTAATCCCATATCTCATTGAGCCCTAAAAGTTGAGAAAATAAAAAAAATAAAGAAATCAAGGATCAATAATCACCAAATGGGGGGTGGTAGTGAGGTGTAATGGGGGGCGATGGCGAGGTGCAATGCCCGCTGAGGATAAGGCTTGGGGTCGGGAAGAGGGGGGCTCAAGGGAGAGAGGGAGGAGCAGAGAGTGGGAACAAGGAGCATAGATGAGGTGAAATATTTAGCAATGTTTAGGTGAAATGGGTAGTGATAGTGATAAGGAGGATCAGAGATGGGAAATAGGGGGCGGAAGCGGGGTGAAACGAGCGATGACGGTGAGGTGCAATGGGTGACAGTGAGGTGCAATAGGCGGTGTTGAGGGGGGCTATGGATTGGGGTCAGGGAAAAGGGGGATCAGTGGAGAGCTATATGAGTAGATATTAAGACACGAGGAGAGGTTTGAAAGTAATTTTTTTAAAAAATTAAAAATATTTAGAAGCGGTTTTTAAAAAACCACCGCTAAATATTGGAAAAAAAATTAGAAGCAGTTTACTAATTACCTCTATTACTCTGTTTTGTTATAGTGGTTGCTATAGTTTGTATTAGAGGAAGGTATAGTTATTTTTTAAGTTTAGGATGATATAACCTTAGTGAAAACACTAGAGATATGTCTAAGGGATAAACCTAATTATTGGAGAATATTCTAAAATTTTCATAAAGTATAGATTGTGTGGTTTTCTTTGCAATTACATACATGTATGGATACTATAAAGTGGATATAGTCTCTAATATAGTTGTACCTTTGGGTAATAACCCCAAATATGGTGTGTTGGGTATTATCTCAACTATTAATTGGTGTATGAAAAAGGGGACTATCTGTACACTTGGATAGACACTCCCGAGAGATATGCTTTGGTTAATCATATCCTCTTTACAAACTACTATAAAGGATTGAATTTATAGTTACTTTGTGGGACTGTGTTGGGAAGTATAATATAACCCAAATTAATGTAAACTTGGTTAAACTAAGATTTATATAGTTTAAACTAAATTAATTATAGGAAAACATAATGATTTAAAAGGGTAAAAGGTTTTAAGGTTGAATCCATTTTATGTTATTGATTATGATAATTACCCTATGATGTTAAATTTTCAACACTCATGTTAAATATTTTGGTTTTAGTGATGGTTGGAACAAAAAGGAATTGAGTTGAACCTGTGTGTGAGGGATAATGTAATGATTAACTCAATGACCACCCATTATAATTAGAGATAGATTGAGAAATCTGGTGATTATGATAAACCAACTATCAAAAAACATGATTAACAATGTAACCATAGATGAAATCCCAAGAACACCAAAGAATATAAAGTTGGAGCCTTATAAAAGTTATTAGTAAGAAGATTACGAAATAAAGGAGACTCAATTTAATTCATATAAAAAATATGGAAAGAAGAACCAAATAGATTTCCTTAAGGGGAATGTAAAATTCTTTACTTGTTGAAGAGAGTGTCATTGAGAAACAAACTACCATATGACAATGAAGAGTTTTGGTAACACAATTGAAAGAAATAGGGTTTAACCAAAGGTACCATTAATAATTTAATATCTTATGTGTAAGGAACTTAGGCATCATCCAAGTCAATTCCCTAATCCATGGACTAACCTAGATTCCGAGCATCACCATCCTCTAAGACTAAGAGTATAATGGAATGCCTATTTATGCACTACTCCCGAACTAGATCCTGTTATTTAAGGTATTTATACCCTCTAATCTAGAGTTGTAGATGTCTTCTTAGAATTTTATTCTAGGGAATCTGGTATATCTAAGAAGCTTTCAAATATCATTATATTTATACCCAAATGATTTAATTTTCAAAGAAATCATACAGTGGTATGATTATTGTATTCTAAGTTGAAGTTGATAGGAATCTGACTTGTGGAAATATTATAATACTTCCTTTAGATAAATTTAACATGATTCTAGTGATGTATTCAGTCTCTCCACTTATAGGAAAAAAATACCTGAAGTAACGAAAACACATTTCATACTAACCTACAAAATTTTATCAATGAAAGGATAAAAATAAAAACCCTTTAGAGAATAATTATATAATGCGATCCTTGATACCAAATAATGGTAGAATCTTGGCCCAAATAGTTAGAAAAAAACTAAATATTTTTAGAGTTGGTACCCTAGAACCAACTAATTTTGTACTTAATATTACACATATATTAAAAGAAGTGAATATTAATGTAAATATATTATCACATATTGACTGTTCTTCTGAATAATATTGATGTGATATTGTCCTAGAGTATCTATCGCACTGATAAGGTCATAAAAGTTATCTATTATGATGAAAATCTTGAGTTGCTATCATGATATCTCTTAAATATTTTTCTATATCTAGATAACGTGCTATGATAGGGCACCTAGTATATAGACTATCAAGTGTGAGTACTCATAATAGGATGAGGCTTATTCTCATGATTTTCACACATGGTAATCTCCAATATGGGAGATTATATGAAGAGGACCACCAGTAGTAATTCCACATGTTTTGGTGTCATTAGATATTCCTATCAGTGAATGTGTGTAATGATCCATATAATTTGAGATTATTATTAATTAATGTTACGAATAATGCACTTAGATGTGCTTTGTAAACCACAAAAATAATAGTTCATGGTGAAGTTGGATATGATGGGTGCATCAAAAGTGACATGTTGTTGATAGATAAGTCAAGGAAGTAATTTTACCTTCTATATTAATATGAGTTGATGTCTCTACCCTTTTATTAGAGTAGAATTGTCCCATTAAATTCCAAGGCCATGGTGTAATGATGTGTTTATTTCAGATAGTCAAAGAAAGATGTATCGAACACATAGATTGATAACATGGATGTGCAACCTGCTTACTGAGATATTGAGACAAATGGATTATATTACTTAGAGAGAATTCATATATGGTTTTCAATGTTGTGAAATTGAGTTATTTCTCTTGGGTTCCTTGACCCATTGCTAGGTAGTAATATTGGACTTTAGGCGTACCTATCTAATTCCAATGAGATCAATCCTAGAGGGTCACACACTAAGTGTTTCCATTGTTCTCAATTAAATTATATTTGATTTTAATTAATGGAATAAATATTATTCTCAAGATCGAGCAAAAATATTATTCAATTTTTATTGATAACATAAATTAAATTAATATTTTTCATCGGATTGTGAACAAATTATATTTATTTATTTTATTGAATGTTTAATAAATATTTATTCTCTGATTTGTGAATAAAATATTTATTAAAGTGAATAAAAATATTTATTTAAATGAATAAAATATTTATTCAGGTATTTAAAAAATGATGAGGGGTTCAAGTGGACCAAGATCACATCTGGTGATAAATATTATATTATAAGCTAGTAAAATAATATTTATCATTACGCGAGTTACCACACAATATAAAATAATAATAATAATATTATTATTATTTAAAATGGGGTTTATTAAATAATATAACATTATTTATAGGTCAGTATTCAATTACATAATATTTTAACCTAAACCTTAGTTTTATAAATAGATGGTCATTTCTCTTGTATAGGGTTAATAAAAAATTGAGGATAAAGAATCGTTGCGCACAATATGATTCTTTATCAATCTATCTCTCTCTTTAATTCCTCCTCTCTTCCTCTAAATAATGATAATAACTCCTTCAATATCAAAGGATCATGGGACAATCAAGATGAATAATGTAAGATAGTTGATTCACCATGCTTGCACCCAAAAATCAATTAGCGTTGCTCGAAGATCAAAGTATCACATGTAGATCACTGCTAGAGGGATTTTATACTTGAATCCTTACAACCCAGTGAAGGTAACTCAAAAGGGTTTTCATATCATTAACAACATCATCATAGAAAGGATCCTATGATGAGGTAATCATTTATTCCCAATCTAAATAAATTAATTAAAAATTTAATGATTTACCTAATTTGTGTATACCATTTCATACCTATTATTGAGTATAAAAACATTTTTTCACTGGATATATATTTATTTGTGGAAAAAATGATTTATTTTGGTATTCTTGTGGATATTTTAGGAGATTCCATCCAAAGTAAAAAATTAGGAGTGATCAGAATAAAAATACAAATATACACAGAGTATACTTTATAATACACGCAATGTAACATTTCCTTGTCATGATACAGCCAAAATGAGTACCCAACCATGTAGCCATCCAGATCATACACACCATGTACTAACTTATAACACACCATGTAGTCCCTTCAAAAAGCGGTTGGTGGTTGAAACAGATTTTACATTCCATGTGTGGCCGCACAACATGTCGGGTACCCCACCGACCCACCGAATCCGTGATAAAATTCAAAGGGTTGACACGATTGGCTACCTACCTGCAGAGAAACTGAGAAAAATTCCGTTGACTCAAGTACATGGTGTGTAATTTATGATACATGCCATATATTTTAATTTTCTATAAATAGAATGCCAACCCTCCATGTTCAAGGTTGGATACTCTAGGGGGTGGTGTTGCCACTCTGCTGAATGATCTTCCCCGAATCCAAATTTTTGTTTTTCTTTCCGGGCTTCATTTTAATTTTAGTGTAATTCTTCCCCTTATACTATTTCATCCTCTTATATCCATGGTAGGGATTGAACTTCAGCTCAATCCACACACCATGACCATGGTCATAAGAGGCTAGTTCCCTTGTACTAGGGTTGTAATATGATTATGGGTTTGATGTAATTATAATTATGTGTGTTTATTTTATTATGATATTTGTTTATAATTCCTTTAATGAATTCAACTCTAAAACCACAATTGGTGTTATATTAGACCAATAACTATGCCAATAGAGAAAACTAAAGGAGTTGCATCAGGGGAACCCAAGACCATTGGGTGATATTAATGTCACTTTTTTAGGGGTAAATAACTTTAACTTGTTTTAAGTAATTAATCACCAATCCAAGGTATTAATATTTTAACCATGCAATTGTTTTTTATTAGATCAAGAAACAACAGTTTATTTGAATCCCCATGGTAAGAAAGTTCATTTATAATTTAAATATTAATGAATGACCATTTAATTGAACTTTAATTAAATTAAAACCCTGACACATTCATCTTCTGACTGTTCTGTCACTAATTTGTTTTAATTTAATTTTCAAAAATTGTTTTGGTGTTTCATTTGTTCCCTACAAACATTTTTTTCTAGATAATTGACTAAATTTTTTCTAACCTATACTGATTCATTACATTACCATTTTACCTATAGGATCGACCATGAATGATGCTAGCTATATAGTTAGTTGGATTAGAAGGGAATAGAAAATATTTCCAATTTTCTGTACCTCATGATGAGGTAGTCCAAATTATGGTTCCATTGCCAGGGAATGCGGAAAGGATAGTGTGAGTCTGAGTTGAGGTTGGTTTACCCAAAATCTTTCATTTTCTTTTCTTGATATTTTTTCTTAGAAACCTAAACCCCCCATTCTATAGATTTTTATTCAACTGGAGAATGGTATGATCCACCTAGAGAAGATTTTTATTTGCATGATCTAGCACTATCATACCCATAACCAGAAGAATATTTTCTATACATGGATTATGGTTTTCAATACGAGGAAGACCCATGTACATTCTTTACCACACCCATTCCACCTTCTTTTCCAGCACCATCTTCGAGTAATACTGAAAGATTAATATCGATGATGGAAGACTTAACCACACGATAGTTGTAAAAAACTGAAAGTTTGGGATGACTTGGTACTCTAGTCAAGAAACTTTAAGAGGTAATCACTCATATAGATACTTCGGTTGAGTCTAAGGTTGGGTGTTCTAATCCTTTTTCAACAGAAGAGACATGTTATGATGTAGGCCTCACCTTTAATTCACTAGAAATTTATGAACATAATTTTCAATAATCAAACATTGAATATGGGACACATCACATCATGTTAATAATAAATTTGATCAATTATTTATTTTAAACCACTTAGTTTATCATTTTCCTTCTCTGGAGGATTGATGTGATAATTTTTAGGTATTCAGCATTGTGAAGTATGAACCCGAGGAGGTGGAGGATGTACATGATCAGAACAAGGAAAAAGTAAACCTTCAACATCTACTAGACACGAAGTAGGGATACTAAAAACCACCACCCATACCACCTAAAGGTCAAGAAAATTGGATACAGGATGAGGGAACGAAAAATATGTGGTGGTTTGTACAATGAGAGACACAACAGCCTTCAGATTACGGGTAAGTACCCTAAATAAGATTGAGCCAAAGACCTAAAAAAGGAACTTGTTAGGAGGCAACCCAACCACACTTCTCTCTCTCTATTTTTTATTTTTAATAAACAAACAATGTGTACTTTTACTCCACACACCGTGGTCCACCTCTTCCTTTTGTCTAATATTTTAATAAGAGAAAAATTATTTTACATGCCGTGTATACCCTAGTACACATCATGCACTTTATTTTTTAGTGTATATTGTAATAGTACTTTTAGTATAAGTAATTATTAATTAAGTTAATAAACTTGAATGAATCCTGTGTTGATAGAAAGGTCACTGGAGTTCATCTAATCCATTTCTTTTTCAAATCTCTCTACACCTATCTTTGGTACATGATTCATTATTTTTAATCCTGTTTTTTTAGTTAATGACATGTGTAATGTTTTCAAAAATAAATAAAACCTTTTCAATATAAAATAAAACACATGGTGGGGATGAATTGGATGGTAGGGTCATAGACCTCGGATCCAAAAGGCTCAGGTTTGATTCCTACTAACTGGTTCAGTTCCATCCCTTTTCACTTAATAAAAACACATGGCGTGTATTTTGATAAATGTCATGTGTGTCATGTTTTAATTAATAATGTAAGATTTTTTCACAAATAAGAAATCACCTAAGGGTGATGTGGGTTGATTGTAAGAGTCTCTGCCCAGGGTTCAAAAGACATGGGATCAAACTCAGATAATCTCCCCACATCATCCCAATCTTTTAATAATTAAAACCACACACCATCCGTTATTTGTTTCATAATATAGTACTGTAACTAAAAATTCAAGTATTAAAAGTTAATAAAACCTTGCAGCACTAAAACATTTAATCCAATGGTTGAGGGATTTCATTTGAATTGGTTGGTTCTTGATTCAGATCGTGCCCTGATCACCAGACAAGAGGTTTTAGTTCTCCTTTTCAAATTTTAGAAAAAAAGACATGTATTTCTCTGATACACTACGTGTATAGGTTGTTTTTTGTTTTTAAATATATGTGTATTTTGAATTGTATTTAATCATAAATTTAAATAATAAGTAATATTTAGTTTATTATAATAATTATACTTTAATAGTAATAACAAAAAAAGTCATAAATGGTATGTATTTGATCATACACATCATGTATCTGAGCTACATTAGCCAGGAACTCTAACCGGGCTCAATCTGTATCGCGCGACCCCTACCTATTTCATTCCACCGTACATGACTCATAACCCTCCCTAAAATCATTGATTTAGGTGTGATTCATTCCAATGAACCATCATCATTTCGATCCTTGTTCCAAGTAAGTCAATTTATGACCTCGATTTTAGTGTTTTACATGTATTTGGGGTTATTTTTAATTCGGGGTAGTTTCGGCTGAAAACCTACAATACACAAGTTGAATGATGAACAACACACCATATACTCTATATACACAGCTACACACACTCACTTATCATATTTGAAAATCACATGGTGTGTACGTTCGGGACACACCATGTACAATGCCTCTACCCAGCCTTAAGAAGAAACCCGTGTACTGAGTGGACATGGCCAGCCCCCCATGTACCTATACATGGCATGTGAATTCGAAACATGTCACGTACTATTTCATTCTAATACTATTCTATGTCAAAGGGAACTAAATGGGTTGGATTCCATGTATTTATACACACAGTGTGTCACTGCTAACCTGACATATACTTTTCTTCTTGACCCCTTTCCAAGTTCGTGTCTAGGCACATACACGAATAGACCCCCATTTACTAACATAGGGAATGTATGCACTTTTAACATTCCATGTGATACTTAGACCCCCAGATTTTTTTCACTCGATGTGTATCTGCTGAGTACACAGATTGGAAAACATATCTCACTACATGCTGTGTACTTAGGCTACTTTTCAGTTTTCTCACTTTTCTTGTTTCCTTTTCTTTTTTATTTTGTTTCCTTCTATGTTGTTCTCCTCATTTCAGATCATGGAAGATAGGGATAGAGCTAGTCAAAAGCGGCCTACACCTTCTATTGATGAGGTGCGGCCTGCCCACCATAAAATAATAATAATAATAATATTGTTATATGGAATGAGTTTTATTAATTATTATAATATTATTTAAGGTTTGGTATGAAATTAAATAATATTCTAACCTAAACCTATATCTACAAATAGAGAGTTATTTCTACTTTTTTGGTTCAATCAAAAATTGATGATAGAGAATCATTGTGAACAACAAACCTCTCTCTCTCTCTCTATCTCTCAAATTCCTCCTATATTTCTCTCAAGAATAAGAATAACTCCTTCAAGGATTAAAGATCTTGGAGAGATCAAGACAAAAATCTCAAGACATTTGATTCACCATGCTATAACCTAGAAACCAATTATTCTTTCTCAGAGATCAAAGGATCACATGTGGACCACCACTAAAAGGATTCTAACCCTTGAATCCTTAAAATGCAATGGAGGTAATATAAAAGGGTTATTGTAAGATTAAAAAAATAATTGAAAAATGTATCCTAATATGATGTAATCATTTCTTTATAGTCTAAATAAATTAATTATAAATTTAATGTGAAAGATCCTCTCCCAGGGTTTCAGGAAACTCCAAATTAGAATAAATTTTAATTTAGTGCCCACCAAAGTCACTTCTAATATGCCCAAAACCTAAAATTATTAGGGATAATATGATTTTAAGGAAAGATATATGTCTACCAAGTTCTTAATGTTGATATATCTCTAGAAATTATATCCCACATAATTTTTATATTTGAGACCCCCTTATATCATTTCTATTAGTATGAGATAAATAAAATTTTTAGGATGAAAATTATTTATGTGGGGGAGAATGTAAGACTCTATGTTTTAGGGTAGGGTGATCCGGAGTCTTTTTTTTCATCATAATAATCATCACGAATATGATTATGATGATAATGATGATGATGATGATGATTATTTATGTCTATCGTTTTAAATAAATTTTCTCTATTTTTTTAAAACAATTAAAGCATGATTAGAAAATGTTCCTTACATGATATAAACCAAACTCAATGTACTTTATTAATTCATAAGTGGGACATTAAAATAAAAGTAAATAATACTAAGTACTAAAAAACATATATTATTACTCCCCATGAATGAATTATATCTATTAAATGTGAATAAGTTAATAGGGGTTAATAGATAAAAAAGAATAAATCTTCATGATTAGCCAATATCCCGGATCCTCTTCAATCATGGGGATCACCAATATACAAATAAAACCGATAATGAGGGAGATAAAGATACAAGGATAAATAATTATAAAAAATCTATAATATAAAAGAAGAACCATGCCTTGAAAAGTGAGAGTTAAGTGAACAAATAATTTAGTAAGTTTATATATAGGAATAAAATCTGGTCGTTATAAATATGGTTGTTGAAAATATGGTCATTGGAAACTATAGCTATTGAAAATATGGTTTTTGGTCATATTTTTAATAGGTATACTGAATTCGTGTTTTGTTAAGTGGTAAATTTAAAATAATATAACTCAAAATAAAATAAAATATGATATTAAAATATTAAATATATATATTTATATGTTACACATAAATATTAATAATATTATTAAAAAATGTTATGATGTATATATAAAATTAAAATAAATATTTTAATATTCATGCATTAGTATGATTAAATTTTAGAATATAAATAATTATTTTTAATGGTATTTGTTAAACATTATTTAGTATAAAGGTAATATTTATTTTCTTCTTCTTCAAAGAAACCTTTTGATAAGTATTATATATTTTATCCTAATAGATTAAATCAAACACTATTAAAATATTATATATGAACTAAATTATTAACATATTTTAAATTAATAATTGATATTAAATAATATTAAGAACACTTAATGTTTAAAAACATCATTTTTTAATTTCTTCATATCTTGTCTTTTCATTTAAATGATAAATTCATAAATTTTAGAATCTTAATCACATAAATATATATTCTTTTTGGGATTTATGATGTAAAAATTATCTTAAAATTATTTTTTTATATTTTTCTAAAATAATTTATTTTTAGGTGAATTGTAAAAAATATGTATTTTACGAATACTGTAACTTTTATGGTATTATTATACAAGAATTACATGATTTTTTTGAAACAATTTTTACAATTAAAAATATATTTTATAAATTTAAATTAACTATTTTAAAATACTATGTTGATATATAAAACCCATGTTTAACATTTTAGAAAATTTAGGTAATGTTTTAACGAAACCTGTTTTTCATCTATTTCTTTTAATAAAATTTTTACATGGAGGAATTAGGTTTTAAAATTATTTTAATTTTAATTAAATAATATTTTAATAATAATAAAATTTAAATGTAAATACAATCAATTAAAATGACAATTTTATCCTAAAAGTAAATCTTATGCTTAAAAATACACGTTTTTCTCCCAAAAATGGGTTTTTATGCGTTATACGGGCTAATGTTAAAATTAATTTTTATTACAAATAGAAACTTTATTTGATAAATTTTATTAAATATTTATAACATGAATTAAAAAGTTTTTCGAGGATTTATTGACCTTAAGCCTCCCCAAAATATATTATTGTACACTTTTTCTTTATATTCCATATGAAACATGTGATTTCTTTATATTAAAGAGTTATATGTGCCAAAAATGCACTTCTCTTGAATCATAAAAGGCACTGACACCCCTCTAGCTCTCCAAACTTAAAAATACCATTAGGATTGATCTATAATATTAAATAGTCACTAATAAACCCTATAATAATTCCATATAATATTTTACCTTTCCAAATGACCAATATAGGGTGCCTTAAGGTGGGGACCACTCAAGAACATCTAAAGTGAGAGATAATATTTTCCACTGCACGATCTTAATTCTTTTATACTCCCAACCCAAAAATCTTCTATCCATGAACTTATTATAAGACCATAATTTTTACAATGAATAAGTTTCATTATAATAATGGAATATCCATTTTATACTTTCCTCCAATATCATTGAGAAAAAGGAAAACATTTTCATGTGTGTGCGTGGACTACCACTTCCATGAACTACGTGTTATATTTTTCATCACCACACTTAATGGATGGTTAAAAAATGCCATTTAGTAATATAAACGGATATTTATAACATGATCATCATTATAAAATGACAATATATTTCATTTTCTACCCTCCTTCTATTCTGTAAAAATGAGAGCATCGTCCGTGTGTCTGTGCAAACTACCAACTTCACGTGATGATGTTTATATTTCATTTTACAAAATGAATAACATGGATGGAACACAAAAAATATGAAATATATAAAAATTTTATATAATAAAACTTCTAATTTATTTAATGATAATATTAGACATTTGATAATTGATAGTAACGATACATAGTTATAGTAAATTTAATCACTAAAAAGTACATATCAAAGAACCTTTCTTAATTTGAATCCATTCATGGAATACCTATTTAATAGTATAAATTATGTGCTAATTTAATAATAAAGGACATAGTAATGTACAATTATATATATTATTAAACTATTTTATAACACTTTTACCTTGGACAATAAATCATGAAATTTTATGAGAAATTGACAAAAGAACTTTATGTAACCAACATATGCATACAAAATGTAATAAATTGGTGACACATAATGATAAATAGAACTTATAAAAATAAATAAATAAATATAAAATTGTTAGGAAATTTTTTAATAAAATTAATTTTATTACTTATGAAGTTAATTGTAACTATTGTGCGCATTCACACACAAGGTAAGGGTTTTCATCTCAATCACCTTTCTTTGAGGCATTATTTGATATTATGAACCAATATTAATTTTTATATTTTAAATAATGAAAATTTATTTATAATATCATAAATTATTATTTGACTATGAAAATTAACTTCAATTAATGATCTTACTTTTTATATGATACGATTGATGTCTTCCCTAGAATATAAGGGTCTTCCTTAACTCAATTTTCTTTCTTGAGTTATAATGTCTCTCTTTGAGTTTCATCTTTAATTTCATATAGTATATCATATTTATATCTTGGGAGATAAATTTTGATTCAAATATTATTTATTTATGAGTTTTAATCCTTCTTGAAAATGAAATTATGTTAAGAATAATTCCCATCCTCTTAAATGATAGTTCCCCCTCCTTGTCCATAATTTCCATTACCACCAATGTTTTCCTTATTAATGGAAACCTAATTAAGTAATATATCATATTAACTTAATATTTAACTTATAATTTTTTAATGTTTTATTTTTTTATGATATTTTATTTCAACAAAGGTGTTTTAAACATAAAAGGTATCTTCCACACCTCCTTCATGACTTTCTGATTACACATTCTCTTTCTTTTCTCCATTTAATTTAATATTATTCTCATGAAATCATTATATTTTTTGTATATATTTACATTAAATATATAAATAGATAAATATCATTTTAATTTATGGGGTTATCCATGTTATTATGTCCCTTCGAAATTCCAACTTTTAAGTAAACTCGGTTTAACACAACTTT
Source organism: Viscum album (assembly GCA_963277665.1). Taxonomy (NCBI): domain Eukaryota; kingdom Viridiplantae; phylum Streptophyta; class Magnoliopsida; order Santalales; family Viscaceae; genus Viscum; species Viscum album. The sequence continues at coordinate 746,995,738 of OY728157.1, forward strand.
CATATTTCTTGTCTCACGCTGAGTATCACCCCCATTAAATGTTTTCAAACCAAGATTAGCTTATAAAAACCCTAATTTTATTTATGTAAAACCCTATTGGTTTAATTTGGGTTTTATAGAAACAATAAGGCATTTCATTCTTCAAAGTATCTTTTAGTCATTTCCTAAAATCTTCACCCAAGTGGTACATTTTTATTCTTTCTTATCCTTGATATTTCTCATGAAGTATCAATATTAGAACTCAATAATCAAGAAAGACATTTTATTTTAAAATTTGAGCATCCAACTTATTTAGTTACTTCTTATATTATTAATCATGATTTATCCTTATACTATGTCTTGAATCAAAATTATTAAACCCACTTCCTCCTCATGGGTTTGATCATGCTTATGATTTATGTATGGTTTATTTTCCTCACATAGAATTCATATGTATGATTTTAATTTATATGATGGGTGGGCCCAAAATTATATATATCTCTAATGAATTGGATAAATATTTATATCTCATGATATTTTATGTAATGTATTAGGGATTGAACTTAATCAACCATGATAATTTGTCCATATTATTATGATGGTCTTGAGAGTGACCATTGACCTATATTTATGATACCATGTTTTATATTGTTGACACACGTTTTTGATCTTAGGAAATAATTTCATTTTTAAATGTATCCATACTTATTATTATCCTCTTTATGATATCATGTTCCGCCTCTTAACTCTCATGTTATTCTTTATTGGCATGTTTTTTCTATTACTGGGCATTCTATCACACCCTTTTGCTTATGTGTTTTCCCCAAGATATCCTGTGTAGTTCTATAAGTTCTATGGGTGTTAGAATCAGTATATAAATTTATAAATAAATATTATGATTTTATCTTTATGATGATGTATTTTTATACCAAGCCTTCCAAAGACACCATTCATCTGGATCCTCATCATATATTTGTTGGAAATAATTGTAAAGAATTATAAAATAATACTTGTTTAAGGATTGGGTTACTATAAATTTAGTTCATAACCCATCTTCAAAACAAGAATCACTTCTACATATTAGGTTTTAAAAAGAACTATAAATGACCTTTATCATCACAAAAAAGGCTTTGATGTTCTGAGAACTAATAAAAGTCAGGAACTTTTATCAGTGTTAAAAATGAACTGATAAAGTCACACTTTATCAATTTACAACTGTTAAAAATTTCATTATTTTTTATCATTAAAAAATTAAGGTGGTATTGTAACTCAAATATCACATCACCATAATTTTTATCTTGTAATAATTATTTATGATTTTTTCAGTATAAGTAAAAATTTATTACAATGAAACTCATTTAAATGATTGTATAAAAAAAATAGCAACCACTAATCTAAAAAACAAATGATCTAAAATAAATAACCAAAATAGAAATAAACTTGTATTAAAACTAAAACAATAAACAACTACCTCAAAAAATTTCTAAATTCATAAATAAACATTTAGTTTCTCAAATAACACTAACATATATGTTTTATCATCTCCACTTTAAATGCCGACTAAATAAATGAAAAACCCATGTTTAAAAAAACAATCACCACTACAGATTAGGATTTTAAAAGCACGAGAAATTAATTTTATCAGAACTAAAAATCATTGATGTTCTGAGTGATAATTAAAGTTCAGATCTTTTATCACTGATAAAAATGTGGTGATAAATTTAGCCTTTATCAATTTTCAAATATTGAAAATTTCATTATTTTTTATCATTAAAAAATTATGGAGGTTTATAACTCAAATTTTACATCACCATAATTTTAATAATGTAATAATTTTATAATAATTTATTTTTTTCAGGATAAGAAGTACTTTATTCCTATGAATCTCAAGTAAAGGATTGCATAAAAACAAAACAAAAAAACATACCACTAATATAAAATAACTAATGATCTAAAAGAAATAATCTAAATATAAATAACCTCATAATAATACTAAAACAACAAAAATTTAGTTTATATATCTTTTAAATTCAACAAAAACCATTTAAGGTGTTCACATAACACTAAAATACCTGTTTTATCAACTCCACTCGAACCAGAAACCAAAGAAATGTGTAAACAATATTTAAAACAAGAATCAATACTACATATAAGGTTTCTAAAAGTTATATAAATTAATTTTATCATCACTAGAAAAACATTGATATTATGAGAAATAATAAAACTTAGGTGCTTTTATCAGTGATAAAAAAGTGACGACAAAGGCACCCTTTATCATCACTAATTTATAAAATTGATAAAGGATATAATTTTTTTAAATAATTTCAAGCTGAGAAATGAAAAATTAAGACAATCAATGACCAAAATATAACCCACCAAAACCCCCCACCATATACCTTAAAATTTATAATTATTTTGAGAGAGGTGAGATTTAAAAACTTACTAACACCCTTGCTCACCACTTTGTGTGAAATGTTATTTCCACTCACATAAATGAATTTAACTATTATAGAATAGAATATTAATTTATATATATATATGTATGTATGTATATATTCTAATAAATATTTTTATTATTATATATTTAAATTTATTTATGATTTGACCCGAACTACCAGGTCCTCGCTTGGTCCAACAATAAGTCGAGTGTTCTCTCCCAAGTCTACCTCCAATAGGTAAGGGGTTGGTGACTATCACAAAGAAGACATAACATACATATGAGAGGACTTATCCTATAAAACATGTATAAAATATATATCACCATCCAAAAACAAGAAAAATATCCAAAACCATATAGAATTACATGTCTTGCTAAAAATAATATATATACATACATCTAATGAATATCCTAGGGGAATAAATACTAGTATAAGGGGGGGGGGGGGCGATATAGGGCCCAATATCCAAGAATGTTAGTTGACCTTAAGCAACTGAGGAGTGAGATCAACACTTCATTCCAACTTCAATATGAGCAATTCAGGCCATGAATCCCATCGACTACATTAATATTCAGCTACATGAACTCCACTAGATCCATGCATACTGATATCACCATTGACCCAAGCACTTCCTTCATAGACACAATAAGTGTGGGCACAAAGACCATGTATGAGTGAGAATAAAAATACCTAGTAAAACTCCCCAAACACATAGGGAAATCAAATTGTAGGCCAACTCACATCCAAGTGGATGAACTATACAATAACCTAACTTAATAAATGAATAAAACACCAACAAGGGAAGAATATGTGACTTCACTTATCATTATAAACCCAAATATATCTCATGGGAAACTATCAGTGATAACCCCAAATGTTTACTCATACTATGGAATGAAGACCCCATGAATAAATCCCTTTCTTTAAGGGATAAAATCTCCTACCCCATTAACCCTAGGGGAAAACACCTCCCTTACTATTCAAAATAGATACAAAACATGCCTTAGGGGAAAAAATACCTTCTCCTCTACGACCCAGAATATCAAACCACATCGGTTCACATAAGGGGACTGAAACCCAAATCACCACATTGAACCTTGAGGTGTCTAGTCATATACCTGGCCACAACCCGAGTCATGTAGCCAAAGGTCATACCTAATGTGTCCATATAGAAAACACACCATGCATAAATCATATTTATAAAAAAACCCAATAATAAACTAAAAAATGTTTTTGAAGAACTACACACCATATGATCAAGATTTATAGATGAAGAAATCCTACAGACCACCTAATTCTATCTATTTCCTAAAAAATCACCCCTATACAGGCCTTAATCTACCCCTAAAAGATGAAATCCATAAAAAATAAAGGAAAATAATGGGAAAAAAATATATGGAATAAAAAACTAACAATACATACCTCATCGAGAATTATAGAATCTTCAAGGTTTCACATTAATGATCCGTACTCTATGGCTTCTGCGTCCTAGTTTGGCTCTGATCGACCTCCTCATACAAAGTCGTTCCTCACTCTCCTTCTTTGTACTTTGGCATTAATGGCATAAAAATGGAGAGGATTAATCATTTAAATATTGATAGTGGGTTATGTTAAGGAGGTAGGTAATATAAAAACATAAATTAAATTAATTTAAACATACATTTATAGGCTTGACCCATAACTCATAACCAGAATGTGGTTTATTCCTTTCCTGACTAAAACTGCCCATTCTAAAATTAATTGTGAAGTCATAATTTATATACATAGGTTTATTTGGGGAATATAAATGTCATCATATGTTATAATAAATAATATTTAATTAATAAATTTTAAATATGTCACCACCCAACCCACCTGGACCCCTCTTTGGTTAGTAGTAAGCAGAGGGAAACACCCCAAGCCCACCTCCTATAGGCTTGGGGGTGGTGACTAGCATCAAGTAGGCATATCACTAAAATGATATGCATTATACTAAGTACCTATACATACACACACAACCATATCCATCCCAAAGTTTATATATATATAATAAAATACCAAAACATATAGAGTGAAAACCATGAATGAAACTAACTATATGAGATAAATTAATGTAAATAAACATAATGTAAATGATATAAAGTGGAAAAGCACATGCACACCTAGAAGTGATGTCCCAATCTAAAAAATAATTAAAAATACAAAACTGAAGAGATCCCAATTCATGATCTCCAAGACCGACCAAAAAACACGATTAGCACTAAGAACCACTATGTTCTGCTGAAACCAGGTCCTCCAAGGTCACATTCAATATATTTTTCATCTTCATATGTCACAACATATGTGGGAAAATACCATGAAGGGGTAAGTATATACATTCCAAGTAAGGCACCCCAAAAACCAAGAAGGATGAAATAGAAATAACAAAAATCAACCCAACCCATAAGAATGAGGGTATGGAAAACACAACATCAGATATGATCAATGTAATCCAAGAAAAAAGAGAATGGGGATCTCCATAATCCAAGATAACAAAGAGTGAAGAGTCTACCCACAACTCCAAAGTTCCCATATCCAATGAAAAATACCATAAACAACCTCATAAGAAACAATGTGGAGATCCCACTCCTTTCAACTTCATAGAATATTCAATGTAGTAATATCTATGAGACAAGAATCACATGTAACCTCTCATGAATATGGAGGACCCACACTTCACCATGGAATAACACAACCGAGGGAGAACTACTCTAATAGAGTACCCACACACCGCCAGAGATCAATGAAGGGGATTACAATCTGCAGATAGGGGGCCCATGTCCTCTATAATGCGAGGGAGTTCAATATCTACCTATATATAGGATATGGGGGACCCTCCACCTAGAGAAACATGGGAGTACTTGTAACACCCCAAAAATGATAAAGGGTTAAATGACTAAATGATATAACTCATGTCAACAAGGTGCACCTTCCTATTCGAAAGCCTACCTGATCAGAACTCCACAGTTAAGCGTGCTTAGCTTGGAGTAGTTATTAGGATGGGTGACCTTCTGGGATGTTTCCCAGGGTGTGTGTGAATGAGGACAAAGCACACTGGAAAGGACATGTGTTGGCCTGTGGGGACAGTCATTAGTCAGATGACCCGTTCAGGCATGTGGGTGGACCCCAAGGTGGGGACCACATGTCTTCAGGGAAATTGGTGGTACCTGGCAGTCCAAGAGAGGACAAAACACACTGGAAAGGACATGTGTTGGCCTGTGGGGACAATCATTAGTCAGATAAACCATTCAGGCATGTGGGTGGACCCCAAGGTGGGGACCACGTGTCTTCAGGGCAACTGTTGGTACCTGGTAGTCTAGGACCCGACGACCATGTTATGGCGGGGTGACTGTGCTGTCACTGAGCCCCAGTTGTTACATTTGGTTTCAGTGTTGGTACCCAAGCTTAAGTGTAGTGAACTGCCTGGGTTGAGATGTAGGGCCCACAATGAGGACTTTGTGCTCTGGGGGGGGGGGTGATTGTAGCACCCCAAAAATGATAAAGGGTTAAATGAATAAATGATATGACTCATGTCAACAAGGTGCACCTTCCTTTTCGGGAGCCTGCCTGATTAGAACTTTATAGTTAAGTGTACTTGGCCAAGAGTAGTTATCAGGATGGGTGACCTTCAGGGAAGTTTCCCAGGGTGTGTATGAGTGAGGAAAAAGCACACTAGAAAGGACATGTATTGGTCTGTGGGGATAATCATTAGTTAGATGACATGTTCAGACATATGGGTGGACCCCAGGGTGGGGACCATGTGTCTGCGGGGCACTACCTGAGTTGAGATGTAGGGACCACAATGAGGACGTTGTGCTATGGGGGGGGGGATTGTAACACCCCAAAAATGATAAAGGGTTAAATGAATAAATGATATGACTCATGTCAACAAGGTGCACCTTCTTTTTCGGGAGCCTGCCTGATTAGAACTCCATAGTTAAGTGTGCTTAGCCTAGAGTAGTTATTAGGATGGGTGACCTTTGGGGAAGTTTCTCAGGGTGTGTATAAGTGAGGACAAATCACACTAGAAAGGACATGTGTTGGAATGTGGGGATAATCATTAGTTAGATGACACGTTTAGGTATATGGGTGGACCCCAGGGTGGGGACCACATGTCTGTGGGTAAACTGGTGGTACCTGGCGGGCCAGGACCCGACAACCATGTTATGGAAGGGTGTCTGTACTGTCACCAGGGCCCAGTTGTTATAGTATTGACCCTAGAAAGGACATGTGTTGTCCTGTTGAGATAATCATTAGTTATACGACACGTTCAGGCATATGGGTGGACCCCAAGGTTGGGACCACGTGTCTGCGGGGCAACTGGTGGTACCTGGCGGGCCAGGACCCGATGACCATGTTATGGCAGGGTGGCTATACTGTCACTGGGGCCCAGTTGTTACAGTATTGACCCTAGAAAGGAAATGTGTTGGCCTGTGGGGATAATCATTAGTTAGATGACACGTTCAGGCATATGGGTGGACCCCAATGTGGGGACCACGTGTCTGCGGGGCACTGCCTGGGTTGAGATGTAGGGCCAACAATGAGGACGTTGTGCTCTGGGGGGGGGGGGGGGTGATTATAACACCCCAAAAATGATAAAGGGTTAAATGACTAAATTATATGACTCATGTCAATAAGGTGCACCTTCTTTTTTGGGAGCCTTCCAGATTAGAACTCCATAGTTAAGTGTGCTTGGCCTAGAGTAGTTATCAGGATGGGTGACTTTCAGGGAAGTTTCCTAGGGTGTGTATGAGTGAGGAAAAAGCACACTAGAAAGGACATGTGTTGTCCTATGGGGATAATCATTAGTTAGATGACACGTTTAGGAATATGGGTGGACCCCAGGGTGGGGACCATGTGTCTGCGGGGAAACTGGTGGTACCTGGCGGGCCAGGACCCGACGACCATGTTATGGCGGGGTGGTTGTACTGTCAGCGAGGCCTAGTTGTTATATTATTGGTCCTAGAAACTTTCTGATGGTCATATTTAAACACTTCTAGTAAATAAGCATCATCGAAATAAGTGTCCCACTTACATCACCTTATGTCATACCTCTATTTTTGAAATTAAGGCCCCCATATCATCCCATGTATAAAACCACTTAGGTAATACTACTTGTGGGCCCAAATACAATTTATAGAGAAGAATACACACAAGGTATAATTTTCTCAAAAAAGTACACAATGTGTACATAGGGTCACATGGTGTGTGACTCTACTTAGACACATGGACATGCCCTCTCCAAGATATGGCTTGGCTAGCCATGTACATATATATGGAATGTCCCTCAGGGTACATGATGTGTCTAACCACACAGGGTCCTGGGCATGTGCCTCCACTACAATGCTTGGATACCCAGGTAGGATCACATAGTGTGTCATTTTGGCCACACAGGGTGTGATATTTAAAAAGATAAAACCCTAGAAGTCATGAGAACCGGACTACATAGTGTGTGTTCCTTCATGTAACATGACAGGTAATCAAAAAATTTGCAGAAACCGATGTATTTATTCACATGGATTTCAGATGCTCCATTTCCTCCACCTTTCTCACTGTTTGACATATTTATAAATAGATAAATATGAGGGGGGGGGGGGGTTGGTCTCTAATTTTTGATTTTTGAATTCTAGTGGCAAAAAATCGGACATCTGATCACCCATGGGGGTATCCAACACACCTCCCATCACCATACAGGTGTCCCGATCCAATATTTCATCACCTAAAACCCACAATAAACCTTGATCTATCTAAAAAACACTAAATCCTATGTAATTCACACATCTTCAATGAATATTAGAGTTCGAACATGCTCGAATATAGCTCGACCATGTAAAATTGAAACCCTGTGGGCCAACAATGAAGAATGTGAAGAACTGTGGTGAAAAAAGCATAAGAATGAATTGGAAATAAACCATAGTTAGCCAGTTTGATTTCATTCAATGATTACATAATTTGGAAATATGGGTTTGAAAAAAAGGTGCAACAAATATAAACAATTTGGTTCAAGAATACCAAATATTATAGGGATAATGTGAAGAAAAAAAAATTCCAATAAATAATTTGATATGAAATCCATGATTAAAAAATTATTCAAAGGGTGTAAATCACAAAATAGTGAGCCCTACCTCAATAATGAACTGATCATTAGTGAATAATTTACCACCTAGTGGTGAAGGTGAAGATCTTTACACATTTTTCATTCATATCACGATTCTCCTCGATTATTGTGACCAATCCACATCCTTCAATCATTAATGACAATGAATCTATCCTCCCCCTCTATAATTTCCTTGGGTTATATAGATAACCCTATAGATTCTTCATAATGAAATATTAATAAATAGGGATTAGGGTTTTGGGAATTTAAGTAAAATAAATAAATAAAATATTTAATTTACTAAACGCACCTTCCAATGGTCTCCTTCAACTGAATGCCCAACACCGACCAACTTTATGTCATAGCTGGGGTAAAACCTACATTTCGAAAACAACCAAAATATAAGATTTATCATCCAAGGTCTCGACCAATAGGAAAACCAGTTATTTCAAAAATATGTATGAACACTCTTTAATATATATTAATATTTTTAATACATTAATTCCAGGGTCTTGTGACTCCCAAAAATAGCACCAACTTCAAGGATTAATATAGATATATCTTTAGAAATATTCAAAGGATCAAACCACTGAAACTAAAGTCATTAAATTCTACCATCCTTCAAATATTTTGACCTTGAAAAGAAAAATAAAATCAAAATGGTGGGGGTACTAAGCTTTAATTTTGGTATCAAGTTCCCAAGAACCCTATTGCACACTCCCATACTGTCAGAACACTCAAACTAAAGGAATGAATCTTCCACATAAGATCCTCTCCTATTAGTCCTTGATTTCCACAGAGTACTCTAAGAAGTTGAATCCATCCTCATTTTACTGTTCATCATAGTTGATAAAATGATATGGGTATAGAATTTATTTACTCAATAGTGATCCATAGATGATGTCTTATACCCATTCTAAATATATTAGTAATGCTAGTTTTTAAGAAACCATATCAAACCTCCATAGGATCTGGAAGAACTCAGTTAAACTCAAGGATATTTTTCTTCCCTAAAAAATATCTATAATTCTCTTCTTGGGGAGAATATCAAGAAAGCATGGTCTCCCTATTCAAAATACAATGGCCAATGAAATTATCCCACATAATATTTCTATTATATTTGGTCTATCTTCAAACACTCATGGATCAAATTAACCTTATTTACCATTTCTTGTACTAGCTCTGGCCCAACAACAAACATCTCACCAATATTAGTTCATCACAAGGGTGACTTTTAGAGTCTCTAATATGAGGACTAAAAAGGTTCCAATCCAATATTAGAATTATATTCCTTATTATAGGAAAAATAAAATAATGTAAATCAATCCTCTCAACTCTAGCTAGAGTCCAACACATAAGCTTTCAACATATACTCCAAAATTGGGGGTGAAATGTTGTACTCATCTGTAATGGGGTCCTGAAAGCATCTTGAAAACCCCTATAAAATCATGATGCAAACCATCAATCATGGTAAAATATGATATTCATTTGTACCCCATAAATAAAACTGATTTATTATATATACAACTATCCAAACCCCTCAATTGAACCCCTCTCCATGATGGTAAGAAAGTGTACCGATATGGAAAGTCATTCAAAAATCACCCATATAGAATTATGGAATCTCAATTTATATGGAATACCCATAAAAAAATCCATTTATATTCCATCATACTTCCATTTCTATATCTCAAGAGGTTGAGTGAAACCTGTTTGAACTTGATTTCCATCCTTTACCTGCTGGCATGAGAGACACTGAGAAACAAACTTGGCAATGATCTACCTCATTCCAACCCACAAAAACTACCACTGAAGGTATTTTTACATCCTTGATACAGCCTAATGTACATCCAAGGTAAAGGTATGAAACTCCCTCAACACATCATCATTAAATTTAATGAAAAATACCATACAACCCTGAAAAAAGGTTGATGCACTCAACTCCTTCAAAAAATCCATCTAGTGCATATCCTAAAAATATCTGGTCACACAAAAATTTATAGTTGACATCTCCTAGATGAGAACCTCTCACATTATAAAGAAGTGGTTAAGTCACTACCATTGGTTAAAGAAAAGTTTCACCCTTCTATTTCACTAGGGTTAGCTGCAACAAGGATAAATACTCTGGTGCCGCCTCCACTAAGTGAGAACAGGATTTCCTGATTCGGAAATCTTACACAATGATTAACTTCCCTGGATTATAAACTATCTCAAATTCATAGTCCTATAAGAATCACAACCAATTCCTCTATCTCAGTTTGAGATACCTTTGAGCGAATATGTATCTGATACTCTGGTGGTCTAAGTAAACAGTGAAACACTCACCCAGAATATAATGTCTCCACATGTTTAGGGAGAAGAATATTTCTTCTAACCCCAAGTTGTGGGTTGTAGAGTTCTTCTCTTGGGGTATTATCTACCTTGACCCATAAGGGATCAGTTCTTCCATCTACATCTACATGCTTCCAAGACCAAATTCATAGGCATCTAATAACACCATGTGCTCAGAGCCCTCTTATGTTAGTACCCATCAAACTGAGAAAACACCACACCTCCAAAACACTCTTGTGTTGTTACCAAGAAATAACTACATCAATTTTCACTAGATACATAGATAAACCATGATGAGAGATAACATAGCCCATAAAGTTAATCACTCAAATCCAAAATTTTCATGTTAAGATATTACCATAGATGGTGCTATTAGAGTAAGTCTAGGACCATCCTTGAATTCTCTGCATACTTCTCATCCTTCACAATGTATATGATAATTTTGTTCAAAATAAAACTAATAATCACTCCAAGTATGGATGTAAGATCTAGTTCATAAGATCCATGAACACTGCATGAGTTTTTTCACATAGAAAGGAATCACTAAGAACTTATAACACATGTAGTAAAATTATAACTCCATATTTATAATATCAACCTCATGAACCCTAAATTGATGGTAGCTGGAATTTTGATCGATCTTTGAAAACCAATTTCACATTTCAATCGGTGAAAAAGTTTATAAATCCTTAGAAATAGGTACTTATTCTTGATCATTACCATATGTAGGTGATGATAATCCATGAAAACCTAAAATAACATATTCCATTTTCATAAAAAACTACAGAGAAAACCCTGGAGACAAACTAGGTATGAAATAACTATTTAAATAGTGTCTACTGCTCTAAGGGTCATACTAGAAAACTAAAAATAATTCAATTATATTATTTGGAATAAAATCCTAGCATACTCTACCTAAAATTACCTCTCTCTAATGAATGAAAAACTTATTATTCCAACTTTAACACACTAAAAAACATCATAGGGTGTCATTGATGCTATAGAAAGATCCCATGAGAAGTTCTCTCCTAAAATAGTCAAGCCACACTACTAGAAGAGAAGTGTGATCATTGAAACATACCTTGTAAGAGTATTTATAGATTAATGGTCAGATTAAAGTATCTAATGGAATCTAAATATCTCAAAAAAAGGTATGTGTAAAGGAAGGAGTGACCTACACCTTTGTTTAACAAAAGTAGAGAAGTCACATGCTATACCTTAGATCACCCCAGTGCCTCCCAGTCACAAACCTCTGCTACTAGAAACTATATTTTCCCTTCTTGTCAGTTACCCATGAATGAGGTTAATATTGAAACCTTATCACATTGAATATGACCTCCAACATACATATAAAAGGAACTCATCCACCATACCTCAACACTATCCTATTTGGATGACACTAACTCTCCCACACAATATTAAATCACATTACAAGAGATTGTGTCTTAGTGGGAAAACTGTCACTCTTCCTTTCATGCTTGAATCCAAATTAAATATCACTAACATAGAGAAAGACACACATAATAATGAATAATTTATAAAGGATAAGAACTTAAGGAAAGGGATAAAAGGATAAAGACTGCATTTCATACCACATCCAAAGCCTCTAGATTTGTAGTTTCTTCTGCCTATCCTCCCACTAAATCATGAAGGGTTGGGAAGTCCCAATAAATATGACCTTTCTTGCATAATAATAGAATCTACCATGAATTATATGTATTTTTCACCTACAATACCTCTAAGATAATGAGACTTGAAACTGACTGAGTCCACCATGCTTCTGCTTCACTACAAATACCCACGTTTGAGTCCACACATGAGTATGCCTCCTATGTAGTGACCTTGAAAAATGATGCATTATGGATGATATAGACATATTAGATCCATAAATGTATACCACCAACTCTAGATCCCCATTTCTCCCTTCCGGAGAATCTCTCCATATGCCAATCCTACTTAAGAAGATCCTATTCTTGAGTCGAGAGTCTGGTAGTGGGATAAATCTCAAGGAAGAACACATGCTCAAAATCTTACCAAGAGAGTGTTGCCTCATCAAATTACCGAGTGAAAAAACCCCAAAAGATATTTACTACTTTATAAAAGAGGCTGGTTGAAAGCATGTCCAATAATTCAAGAGGCATTCATATAAGACAGAAAACTCAAAATATAGACTCCAGCCAAGACTCTATTGCCTGAGTGTCTATATCACCCTATAATCTAGGTGGCCCATAATCCTATAACTATAGAATCATGCCTAGTATACATGTATCATCATCCTGGATAGCTAGAATTAATGGTTACTACATCTGGTGAGAAAGATCAAACTAACACATTGGGGGTGGGTCCTCTCACTGCTCGAAGGGTAGAAACAATGTTCACTGCCCATCTAGAAAAACCACCTCCTAAACTAGATCCTAAGCTGGAGGCTTGATACTATTATAGCTTTCATAAAAAAATTTCACTAGGGATTCATCACTCAAATAATCATCATCACAATCCTATATCGACATCATAACTAGTTATCATCTTGGATACATTATAAAATTTCAGTATCATAGATAGTTATCATTTTAATGTCTCATATTTTCCATGTATTATTTTTTAAATATTATATGGAATTATTTGGAGACTAGATCTTTTGACAGAGTGTGATTCTAAGGCCCAGAGTGCTCGAAATAAATGTTTTAAATAAATTAAAATTTTAAACAGCGTGTGTGAGTGGATTTCATACAAAAGTGGAATATCTTTTAAATGAGTACTTGGATTGGAAATTTGAGGGTACCATCACGTTTAGAGCAGAGAATTTACCTTAGGTAGGAACTAACATCGATCGGCGTGGGACAACTACAAGAGTTGGTTTTCAGGACTTTCTTAGTGGAAATAAAATAAAATAATAATTTATTTTATTTCGTTTCCTTTTTGTGCAGCGACCAATTTTCCTTCTCTTTAAATACCTTCTTATGAAAAGTTCACCGGGTTAGCAACATAACCCTGGGATATTGAGGATTGGACATTAGAGCTTTGGAGGAGAACCCATTGGCGGACGATGGAAACACGAGCGATCAAGGCACTTTGTAAGTGAAGAACATTGCCAACGAACGTGACAAAGCGATCATTCTTACACCAAATCAAGGTAGGGGTTGTTTTTTCAATTCTTCTTCTCCATTATTGGATTTAATGATGAACGTGGATCAACCCATGAACAGGTTGATTCGTGGATTCATATGTTTTTGTGTGAGGGTTTTTATTTGGTTGATCTCATGAAATTTATTCAGGTTAGATTAATGTTTTGATTCTACTCTGTTTGATCCTATTAACAGGAGCAGATCAACACTGTGACAAATGATGGTGGAAATTCATTCCTCGATTTCACTGTGGGATTTCTTTCCCCTTTCGTTTTCTCGTGTGTTCATTGCATTCTTCATGGGGCAATGAAAAATGGATCGTTGCGCTTCCGTTTTGCGATAAAAAAAATCCCAAATTGAAGATCTGACATCATGAAAACCTAGCGGAGATGCGACGAAAATGGCAGCAGATGAATCGACACGGTTCAGGATTTCTCATTCTTTGAGCGTTCTTTGTTCAGGTGAATCAGAGTGTGTTTCTGGGTCTGATCAGAGTCCTGTAACCAACAAAATCGGATTCATGATGATTGTGTGACCTCAAACCTTCAGTTTCATGATGATCAGATGGCCGGATTGAGGATCATCAGAGCTACGAGGTGCAGTAATGAAGAACGTCAGTTCTGGAAATTTCTGAAGAACACGATGTGTATTCTTGAAGAACACGCTATGTGGTACCGGCTCAATGGCGGATAAGGTTTCGCGATGCACGAAGCGATAAAATGGCGTATTCTCGGAAGAACACGGTGTGTGGGTCCTTACATGGGACTCGGTGTGTATCTCAGGTGATACACAGACACGGGATAGAGTACATGGCCATGTACTCCACCACAAGACCAGACCAGGTTGGGTACACGGGTTACCCCATGTATCGGTTACATGGGATGGTGCACACGGGATAAAGTCGTGTACGGGCACACGACCACGTACACAGAGCCGGCCCCAGTTACTCGGACATGATGTGTGATCTATACTACACGTCGTGTACTAACTTTCCTACATGACCAGCCTTGCGACACGGGTTATAGTACATGGGCAGTACCCGGGGTCAGAAGACACGGTGTGTGACACTTCTACATGCCGTGTACTTTTTAGTACATGGCTTGATCTTCCTCTCCACCGTGTCTTAGACATGTTTCATTTGGGTTAGTGCCCCCTTTTCTCATTTCTCTGAAGTTCAGGTATCGTTCCCTTCTACAGGAGTATGATCCCTTCCGTAGGACTTTCCGAGATAGAGTCAGGTATCCCTCCGAGAGGCCTGGAGCGAGATCCTCTATCAATTATTAACCATAGGTAGAGTCAGGTATCGACCTGACTACTTCCACAGGGTGCCGATCCTCTACCTAGAAGATGAATCTAGATGAGTCGCGGTATCTTCCATGGCTTGGGCAGTGATCCTCATCTGTTTATCGTGATCTTTCCCCACTCAGGAGTGTGTTCTCCTAGAATGAGTGTATCTATCTCTCGCGACCTTTCCCGATGGACAGTACTTCTTGTACGGATGCCATCAGAGCTATTCGACTCATGGAGTGAGTTCTCCCGAATTATTGCTTCTTGGAATCTTCAAATTGAATCCCTAGTGGGGGCATGCTGTTTCATGACTTGTACCTATGCTATGGGATTGGGTTTTGAGTATATCTGGATATTTTCAATTAATATTTCTATATGTTCAGAAGAAATATTTTTTAGAGTTGACTGTACCTTTCCTTTGTGTATTGCTTTGTGGATTTTGGGGTCCTCTACTGAGAACTATTATACTCACCCCTACACGGGCTTTGACCGCATGTGTTGTGTCTTGTGTAGATAAGCATCCTTTTGACAGAGTTTAGGGAGGACCAGGACATGATTGAGCTTTCTAATTTCCCTACAGACTGAGGTGTTCCTATGACTATGAGCAGCAATCCTAGTACCTCCTTTTGTTTATAGGTTGGACTTTGTAGTTTTCAGACTCTTTTTTTTGGTGGGCTTGTATTCTGGCTCAGTTTACTTTCAGTACTTTACTTTCCATAATACTATGTTGGTTGGGTTTAGTTGTATGCATGCATTTTTTTCCCTAGTGGTTCTTACATTTCAATATTGTGGGCTTGGAGATGTGTTCATGTGTACAGGTACTTAGGCAATGCCTCCCATGTTAGTAATATGCCTACTTGGTTCTAGTCACCAGCCCCTGGCCTATTGGAGGTGGGCTTGGGGAGTCGTGGCGTGGGTCCCACTGGGATGGGTTGTGACAGAGTGGAATCAGAGGTCGTGAGTTCTAATTTAGGACCAAGAGTCTATGATATTGGTTTGGGGTAATACTGGAAAGTGTTTCGATCTTGGATTTTTGTTGAGAGACTCTAATGTTGGTGTGGGCGACTGACGTATCTATATACCAGGACTCTGATAACCCTATTTTCAACTCAGTACATGAAAAAACTAGTTGCATGGAAATAAAAGAATGTTACATGCATTATATAGGAGTGGGTTGTGTTTTCCATGTACTTTGTGTTATCTATCAAGATATACTCACTAACCATGGTACATCTTGTTTCCTTACAGGATGCCTCTGCGATGCATACCCACTAGGATTCAGTAGCACGATCATGAGGATGACCCCCTCAGTGAAGAAGCTTCGATACAGGGACTAGTTCTCCAAGCATTGCCTTCAGGTGGTGTATCTGCTATACCACCACCAGTGGAGCATCCCGTGGTACCTGTAGTACCGGCCGGCGAGGGGCATAGGATGAGCGTGCTCCATGAGTTCCAGAGATAGAGACCCTTCAGGTTCTGAGGCGAGCTCGACCCTCAGGCGGTTGAGGACTGGCTTGATGAATTGACCAGAGTTTTCTATCTTGTGAGGACTCCTACGGACCAGATGGTGATCCTTGGAGCGAGCCTTCTTCATGGTTCAGTAGGACGATGGTGGAGTCTGACCACATAGACCAATGTCGAGGAGACTCTTTCATGGGCAGAGTTTGAGAAACTCTTCAGGGAGGAGTTCTCTCCAGTTATGCTGAGAGCAGTGCGCATCCAGGAGCTTCTTTAGCTCCACCAGGGCAGTTTGACGGTATCTGACTATTCATTGAGGTTCACCAACCTCGCTAGGTAATCAATGTATATGGTCAGAGATCAGTAATTTAGAGCTCAGACCTTTGAGAAAGGTCTATAATGGGACATCCAAGCTAGTGTCGTGCCTCTATGAATTTAGACTTATGTTGGAGTGCTCAAGCGAGCCTTGGAGATCGAGAGCATCTTAGAAGAGCAGAGACAACCGATGAAAGTCAACAATAGGTATCAAGGCGTGGATACCTCGGCAGCAGGGAGCTAACATTAGGAATAGAGATCAGGACATGAGAGACATCATAGGAGGAATAAAGACATGGGATAAACCGTCCAAGGCTCTCAGAATGGATCCAGTCAGCCTCGGGAGAGGCGGTTCTACTCGTGCGACGATAGGGGACATCTCGCTAGGGATTTTCTGACCCATCCAGACGCCGACTGGGAAGTGGTGGATGGACCACCAAGGAAATGACAGAGAATGGAGCAGACTGACCCACAAGGAGACGAATGTGGCAGAGGAGCAGGGAGAGCTACTGGTGGGGGAAGATGCTTCGATCTACTTACACCACCTCCCCTTGGAGGTCTGCACTAGGCTCAAGGAGTTGGGGGACAGGGGTGGGGATAGTTTCATGCAGTTGAGGCGTACGACCCAGGGACTCCATGGATGATCTAAGGTATAATCTGTGTCTTATCTACCTTAGATTTTGTATTTATAGACATAGGTGCTAGTCATTCCTTCATCACCACATGTCTTGTGAAAAACCTTAAGATTCCGGTAGAGCTGTTGACTCGATCCTTTTGCTTGGTGACACCTACGTGAGGAGACTCGATGATCACGCACCTTGGAAGACAATGTGATCTTACCCTTGGAGTTTAGAGTTTCAGTAGGAACCTCTTGGTGGTAGAATCAATGCCTTACGACGTCATTCTCAGTATGGATTGTTTATCTTCGGTCCATGCCTATATTGACTTCTTTAGGTGAAGGGTGTGGTGTGTTCGCAGTGATGGTACAAGGTTTTCTTTTTTCAGAGAAAAAAAGACCCAGACATCACAAAATGGGATCATGCATAGGAGGGTGCAGCTGATCACTCATGATTTGTCTAGCCTTGACCTCAGAGCAGTAGATGTTATGAGCTTCTAGTTCCCATCAGTAGTGGTGGTGTATGCAGACGTCTTTCCCAAAGAAGTTCCAGGACTACCTCCCCATTGGGAAATCAACTTCTGCATCAACTTACACCTCGATATAACACTGATTTCCTCATCAGCATATCAGATGGATCCGACAGAGCTTTGCGAGATGATGATGCAGTTGGAGGATTTGCAGAGCAAGGGTTTCGTAAGACCCAATGTTTCACCCTGGTCGGCCCCAGTCTTGTTTTCCAAGAAGTTAAAAGAGAGTTCAAGGTTTTTTGTGGATTACCGGTGCTTGAACATGGTAACGGTGAATAAAAAGTATCCACTGTCGAGAATTGATGACCTCTTTGATCAGCTAAGAGGGGCATAGTGGTTCTCGAAGGTTGACCTTCGATCAGGTTATCACCAGTTACGAGTAAGGGATGAGGATATACCGAATACGGCTTTCATATGCCACTATGATCACTATGTGTACTTGGTGATGCCTTTTGGCGTGACAAACGCCCCCATAGTGATCATGGGACTGATGAAACAGATCTTCCAGCAATACTTAAATTGGTTCATAGTGGTCTTAATTGATGACATCCTTGTATACTCAGAGTCAGAGGAGGAGCATACGAGACACCTGCGGATGGTTCTATACGTACTCTGATAGCATCGACTTTATGGAAAGCTCTCGAAGTGCCTATTCTGGATTCAGGTAGTCCACTTTCTGGGATATGTCATCTCAACAGATGGTGTAGCTGTGGACCCATCCAAGGTGGAGGTAGTGGTAGCATGGGAGCCACCTTGGAGCATGACAGAGGTGTAGAGCTTCCTTTGGTTGGAAAAATATTACTAGAGATTCATTCCTAATTTCTCATGGATATCAGCACTGATGACCACCTTGAATAGGAAGGGACAACCCTTCATATGGATAGATAAGTTCCAACAGGCTTTCGAGCAGTTGATACAGAGTTTGACGAGCGCCCCGATCTTGAGATTACCAGAGGAGGGTGTCAGGTACATAGTTTTCTGTGATGCATTGGGGACCAGGCTTGGATGTGTCTTGATGCAGAGACATGCAGTGATTGCTTATGGTTTGCTCCAGCTTAGGCCACATGAGCAGAACTATGTGATCCATGATCTTGAGTTAGAGATAGTAGTCTTCACGTTGAAGATACAACGACACTACCTTATGGGAGAGCATCTTATCATCTACTCTGACCACAAGAGCCTCAAATACATCTTCTGGTAGAAGGATCTGACTTTGAGGTAGAGGAGTTGGCTAGAGTTCCACTAGTACTATGATTTCGAGATCATCTATACTCTTGGGAAGGGGAACAAGGTGGCATATTCTCTTAGCAGAAGGCCGAACTCACAACTGTTGAGTGAGGAGGAAAAGCAGTTAGCCACGTTGAAGTTATCCTTCATGGACAGAGAGAATGCATCTTAACTTAAATCAATGTTTGTCACCCCTTCAATATTATAGTGATTAGGGTGGCACAGCTTGGGGACGTCGATTGTGAGGCTTTACGTGCTCTGTTATCCACATGACATGCTCTTGATGGATATTCTCAAGGTGGGGATAACATACTTATTTTTAGAGGATGCACTGTTGTACCAGTGGCATCGCGGGAGGAGGTCCTGAGGAAGTTTCATACGTCCCCTTTGGCGGTACATCCTGGAATGGTGAAGATGTACCAGGATCTCCGAAGATAGTTCTGGTGGTCAGGTATGAACAAGGTAGTAGAAGAGTTCGTTTATGAAGGTCTTACATACCAGTGGGTGAAGGCTGAGCACCCGGTTCCAGCAGGATTAACTCACCCCTTGGAAGTTCCGGAGTGGAAGTGGGATGGAATATTGATGGAATTCATAATGGGATTACCACAGACATCCAAGGGGCATGATTCCATATAGGTGATCATCGAACGACTCACCAAGTTAGCTCACTTCCTAGCTATCAGGAAGCAGAGTTCCGTAGAGAGCTTGGGACGCCTCTACGTGTAGGAGATAGTTCATGGCGTCCCTTTGACAATAGTCTTGGATCGAGGTTCCTGCTTCACATCCTGGTTGTGGAAGGGATTGAAGGAGCCTTTTGGGACTCATATATGCTTATGCACAACGTTTCATCCCTAGACTCATGGTCTGATGGAGAAGACCATTTAGGATCAGGAGGATATGTTTCAGGCCTGTATCTTGGACTTTGGTCGCAGTAGGAAGGACCATCTAACACTAGTGAAGTTTTCATACAACAATAGCTACCACTCCATAATTGGTATGGAACCTTTCAAGGCTTTATATGGGAGACCCTGTCGATCACTGCTTTGTTGGAATGACCCCAGAGAGTCAGCTCTCATGGGTCTAGAGTTGGTGCGAGCTACCACCGAGAAGGTGTAGATCATCCCAGAGTGGATGAAGACTGCAAAGAGCCAATAGAAGTATTATGATGATAGGTGATAGAGACCTCTGTATTTTGAAGAGGGAGACCACGTCTTTCTACAGGTCTCACCTCGATGAGGGTTTCATAGATTTGGATGGGGCGACAAGCAATCTCCGAGGTTCATCAGACCTTTCTAGATATTACATAGAGTTAGTGAGGTGGTGTACCTCCTAGCTCTACCACCACAGTTGCACCGAGTACATGATGTCTTCTACATGTCGTAGTTGAGGAGGTACGTGCATGACCCATCGCACATCATCGACTGGGGCGAGCTGGACATCGAGGATGGAGTGACCATTATTGAGTACCTCGTGAAGATCAAGGATCTGCAGAAGATGATTCTTTGTGGGTGATCAATTCCATTGGTGCGCACTCGGTGGAAACAAAATAATATTCAAGAGATCACGTGGGAGTGGGAGACTCAGATCTGTTCCCAGTACCCACATCTTTTTTAGTAGCTCTTGTTTTGGCTTTGTAGGGACGCAAAGCCCCAAGGTGGTGAGGGTGTAATATCTCAAATTTTATATGTATTATTTTTTCAATATTATATAGAATTATTTTATGACCAAACCTTTAGACAGTGTGTGATTATGAGGCCCGGATTTCCTGGAATAAATGTTTGAAATAAATTAAAATTTTAAACAGTGCACGTGAGCGGTTTTCCTGAAAAAGTGGAATATCTTTTAAATGGGTGCCCAAATCGGAAATCCAAGGGAACCATTGCATTCAGATCTGCAACTTTACCTTAGGTGGGGCCTAATATTGACCTATGCGGGACAACTGCAAGAGTTAGTTTTCAGGATGTTGTTAGTGGAAATAAAATACAATAATAATTTATTTTATTTCGTTTCCTTTTTGCGTTGCAATGAAGTTTCCTCCTCTTTAAATACCTACTTATGGAAAGTTCGCAGGGTTAGCCACATAAACCTACGAAATTGAGGATTATCCATTAGATATTTGGAGGACAACATGTTGGCAGACGATGATGATGCGAACGATCGACGCACTTCAGAATCGACGAACCTCACCAACGAACACGACATAATGATCGTTCTTACACCGAATCGAGGTAGGGGTTGTTATTTAAATTCTTCTTCCCCATTCTTGGATTTAACGATGAACATGGATCAACCCAAGAATATGTTGATTTGAGGATTATTATGTTTTTTCAAGAGGGTTTTTATTGGGTTGATCTTGGGAAATTAATTCAGGTTAGATTATTGTTTTTATTCTGCTCCGTTTGATCCTACGAATGGGAGAGGATCAGTGTCGTGGCGAACGATGATGGAGGTTCATTCCTCGATTTCACTGTTGGATTTATTTCCCCTTTCTTTTTCTCATATGTTCTTCACGTTCTTCATGGAGAGACAAACAACGGATCGTTGCGCATCCGTTTTGTGACACAACGATCCCAAATTAGAGATCTGACATCAGGACAACCTAGCGAAGATACGATAGTGATGGAAACAGAATAATCGACACGGTTCACAATTTATCGTTCTTTGAGCATTCTTCTTGCGGGTGAATCAGAGCATGTTTTTGGGGATGATCAGAGGCCTGCAACCAACAGAATCAGCTTCATGATGATCGGGAGACCTCAACCCTTCAGTCTGACGATGATCGGATGACCGAATTGAGGATCAGAGGAGCTCTGAGGTGTGGTGACGAAGAACATCGGTTCTGGAAATTTTCGAAGAACACGGTGTGTATTCCCAAAGAGCACACTATATTGTATTGGATTAGAGGAGGCTAGGGTTTCATGAGGCACAAAGCGATGACACGATGTGTTATCCGAAGAACAAGGTGTGTGGGTCCTTACACAGGACTCAGTGTGTATCTCGGGCGATACAAAGACATAGGATGGAGTACACGACCCTATACTCCACCACACTGCCAGACCCAGCCGACTACATGGGTTACCCCGTGTACCGGTTACACGGGATGGAGCACATGGGATAAATCCGTGTACGAGCACACGACCATGTACACGGAGCCGACCCCAGTTACTCGAACACGGTGTGTGATCTGTACTACATGCCATGTACTGACTTTCCTACATGAGCAGCCTTGCGACATGGGTCGTAGTACACGGGCAATACCTGAGTTTAGAAGACATGGCGTGTGACACTTCTTGATTCCATGTACTTTTCAGTACATAGATTGATCTTCTTGTCCACCATTTCTTGGACATGTTTCGTTTGAGTTAGTGCCCCTTTTTCTCATTTCCCTGAAGGTCCGGTATCATTCCCTTCTACAAGAGTATGATTCCTTCAGCAAGACTTTCCAAGATAGAGTTAGGTATCCCTTCAAGAGGCCTGAAGTGAGATCCTATATCCATTATTGACCCTAGGTAGAGTCAGGTATCGACGTGACTAATTCAACAGGGCACCGATCCTCTACCTATTAGGTGAATCCGGATGAGTCGCGGTATCCTCCAAGGCCCGGGTAGTGATCCTCATCTATGTATCATGATCTTTCCCCACTCAGGAGTGTGTTCTCCCAGAGTCAGTGTATCGATCTCTCATGACATTTCTTGAAGTATAGTACTTCTTGGACGGATGTCATCAGAGCTATCTAACTTGTAGAGTGAGTTATCCCAGATGAGTGCTTTGTGGAATCTTCAAACTGAATCCCTAGTGGGGGTATGCTATTGCCTGAATTTTTCCTAGACTAATGGACTGTGTTTTGAGTATATCTGGATATTTTCTATTACTCTTGCTATATGTTCAGTAGACATATTTTGTAGAGATGAATTTACCTTTCCTTTGTGTATTTCTTTGTGGTTTTTGGGGTCCTCTACTGAGTACTGTTATACTCACCCCTGCATCGGCTTTACCCACATGTGTCGTGTCTTGTGTAGACGAGAAGCATTTTGATAGAGTCTAGGGAGGACCAAGACATGACCAATCTTTCTAAGTTTCCTATAGGCCGAGATTTTCCTTTGGCTATGAACAACATTTCCAGTACATCCTTGTATTTACAGGTTGGACTTTGTAGTTTTCAGACTCTTGTTTTTGGTGGGTTTGTATTCTGTCCCAGTTTACTTTCAGTACTTTACTTCTCATCTTACTCTGCTGGTTGGGTTTAGTTGTATGCATGCATTTTTTCCCTAGTGGTTTTTACATTTCAGCATTGTGGGATGGGATATGTGTACATGTGTACAGGTACTTAGGCAATGCCTCGTATGTTAGTAATATGCCTACTTGGTTCTAGTAACCAGCCCCTGGCCTATTGAAGGCAGGCTTGGGGAGTCACGACGTGGGCCCCACTGGGAAGGGTCGTGACAATCATCATGGATACATTATAAAATTTAACAAGATATACAACATTTAGATGAGCATATATGGGATCTAAATCAAGAAGGACTTGGAAGTTAAAAGTTAGAATCCTATATGATGCATGTACCATTGGTTCCCTACAATCAATGCCTCAGTATGTCGAGTCAAGAATCTAGTATTCATATTCTTGGTGTATGGATACATCGTAAAGAACACCATCATTGGGTTCTCTATCCTGAGAGACAAACTCAAAACACCCTGAAATCATTTCCTTAAGTACCCAAACCAATCCTCACGAATTGTACAACTCCAAACACTAACCCGAAGGAAAAAACACATTTGATACCACGCTATCACGAACTGACCCACCAAGACCCCTCCTCATTTATCAAAAAGACAAGGGTGACACCCCAAACCCGCCAAAAATTGGTTAGGAGTTGGTGAATGGTTCAAATTAGGCATATCACTAAAATAGAAGGTCTTAGACTAAGTATATGAACACACACACAACCAAGTACATGCATCAATAAATAGATACAATAAAATACCAAAACATGTAGAGTATAAAACATTCATAAAAAAACCTCTAAGAAATACATAAAAGAACATAAATATAATGTAAATGATATAAAGGGGAGAAATACATGCCAACCAGAAGTGGGGTCCCAACTTGACAATAATTGAAAAAGGGAAAATTGAAGAGATCCCAGATCATAATCTTCAAGACCGACCACCAAACATGGTCAACACCAAGAGCCACTGTTATCCACCAAAACCAAGCCCTCCAAGGTCACCACTAATCTATATGTTAGGTGCATAAGACATGACACATGCATGAAAGTTCCATAGAGGGGTGAGTATATACATACCTAGTAGGAAAAAATAATAAAATTAGAAGGAAGAAATAGAAATAACAATAGTCATATTAAACCATAAACAAGAGGGTAAGAAAAACCCAACTTTAGTATGCTCAAATAAAACCAAGTGATGAGATAAAGGGGATATCCATCATCCAATTTAGTTAATAATGAAGAGTATATCCACATTTACCAAGTCCCTATCTCCGATTCTAAACACCATACACAACCTCACAATAAATAGGGATTATATCCTTTTACTCACTACTAAATAAAAAAACCAAGGGAGAAAAAACTTCTATGAAAGCATCACTCATAACCTCTCAAGAATATAGAGGACTCACACCTCACCATTATGTAGAATAGCTGGGAGAGTACTACTCTAATGGAGGAATCGAGCATCACCAAATCTCAATGACAGGTAATCCACTTTGTAGTTAGTGGACCCACACCCTCTATAATGTGGGGTAGTTCCATATCTACCTGTATATAGGATATGAGGTACCCACCACCTAGGGAGATAAAGGAGTATTGACCCTATTAACACTCCGATGATCACACTCAAACAATGGTATCAGATAAGAATCAATAAAATAAGCGTCCCACCTACCTCACCTCACATCATACCTCTCATGCTGAAATAGATGCCCCCATTGAATCCCACATGGAAAACCACTTAGGATAGGATACTCGTGATCCCAAATAAAAGTAACAAAGAATAATACACATAAGGTATAAGTTTTTGGAAAAAATACATGACATGTACATAGGGTCACATGATGTGTGACTCTGCCTAGACACTTGGGAATGTCCTCATCTAGACACAACCTGGCTAGCTATGTGACAGTACATGGAATGTACATGGGGTATCATAGTGTGTATATCCTCTCAAGGATATAGAAAAGTACACATGGTACATGGATCAGCTAGACATGTATATATACACTGTTTTTACCTTAGGGTACACAATGTATCTAACCACATGAGGTCCTGGGAATGTGCCTTAAACACACGTCTTGGATACCCAAGTAGGATCACATAATGTGTGTTCCCAAAAACATGGTGTGTGATATATATTGGGATGAAAACTTAGCTACTGCGAGATCCAAAACTACATAGTGTGTGTTCCTCTAGGACACATGGTGTGTAGTCATAGATTTTGATAAAAAAACAAAATCTTTCTTCACCCAGACGCCATATCTAATATTTATGCTACCTTCCTCACTATTTGACCCACCTAAAACTACCAAATCCAAGGGGAAAGGTCTATTATTTTTGATTTTTGGCCTCCAGTTGTTGGAATTCAGATCTACAATTTCCCAAGGGGGTATCCTCCATGCATCCCATTTTCATATGGGGTTATTGATCCAATATTTCATCACAAAAAAACTACAAAATTCTATAATCCATTGGGAAAAAACTGATCCGTTCATCATTCACACATCCTCCACCAATATAGGGGTTTGGTCATTCTTGAATATTTCCTAAAAATGTCGAATTGTGAACCCGTGTGCCAATGATGAAGAATACGGAGAATAGTGGTGGGAAAATCACAAAAAAAACTAAAAATAAACCATCATTGAATGATGAGATCCATTCCAATGATTATATAATGCGGAAACAAGGGTGTGAGATATAGGCATAATAAATACAAATAATTTGGTTCAATAATACCAAACATAATAGGGATCATGTGAAGAACAAAAAATACTGGAACATAATAAGATAAGAAATCCATGATTAAAAAATTATTCAAAGGGTGGAAATCAAAAAATAATAAGCCCAACCTCAAGAATGGATTAATTGTTAGTGAATAATGCGTAAAATGGCGATGAAGGATATGATCCCATTGATTTATTCATTTGTATCATGATTCTCCTTGATCGTTATAGTTGATCCATTTCTCAGAGTCATCAATGATAATGAAGATATGCTCCTCCTCTCTAATATACCAAGGTTATGTGGCTAACCTTGGAGAATAATCATAATGATGTATTAATAGAGAGGGATTAGGGTTTTGTGCATTTAATTAAAATAAATAAATAAATAATTTAATTTACTTAACGTACCCACTAACGGTCACCTTCAACCAAACGATTGAAGTTGAACAACTTTATGTCACACCTACGATAAACCCCATATTCTTGGAAACAAATATGGTCTTAGATTTCCCATCCAAAGGATCAATCAATGGGAACCATTTTTCAAAAATATGAATGCACATGATTTAAAATATTAATTATGGGGTCCTTCAAAACCAAAATTATAGCGATAAATCTGAGGAAAATTTATAGATATACTTAGAAACATTCAAAGG
Source organism: Viscum album (assembly GCA_963277665.1). Classification (NCBI taxonomy): domain Eukaryota; kingdom Viridiplantae; phylum Streptophyta; class Magnoliopsida; order Santalales; family Viscaceae; genus Viscum; species Viscum album. Next base: position 747,022,770 of record OY728157.1, read on the forward strand.
AATAAACTAATAAAAACAGAGTCATTACGAAATATATAGAAAAAATATGTTTGGCATATATATCAACAAATCTTATCCAAGGGTAAATGTACCATCCTATGAACAATGGAACCATCTGAAAATTTTACAAGGTTATTTTATAGGTGAAATTACCACTCTTCCCTTAATAAGGCACTAAGGCTTTGAAGCTCTAGAATGAGGTAAGTCTCCTGTACAGGAAATTAGGGTCAATACAATTCTAGATATATTAATATAAATATACTTGAACATATATTTAATGTAATGATATATATATATGTTTATAAATTTTAATATATATATAAGTTACAATTACACACACACACACACACATATATATGTGTGTGTGTATATATATATATATGTGTGTGTGTGTGTGTATATATATATTTAAATCTATTTGTGAGTGTATTTGTGTGTGTGTGTGTTCCCCACGATCTCTCTCTCTCTCTCTATATATATATATATATATATCTGCATGTCTCTCTATATATATATATGCATGTGTGTTTATATATACATATATAATATATATATATATATATATTTATATATGTGTTTATGTGTCACTCTATATATAAATATATATAAACACACATACACTCATAATTATAAATATATATGTATACTGTAAATATATATATATATATTATAAATAGGTATATATATTTTAAATATAAGTTTATATATTTATTTATATAGTTCATATCACAATATTTTATAATATATATAGATGTAACTATAACTATATATAATTATAAATATGTATAAAAAATAAACCAAAGTATAAATGATTAAAAAATATATAAATTGTATTTATATAAATATATCCATTTATCATTATATAAATAATACTTAAGAATATATAAATATTAAGGGTAACTTTATCATTGCTAAGTAAAGCATAGAAAAATGGTTCCCTTTTGTCATCATTTTTTAGGGATGATAAATGTGACCTTTAATGGTGTTTTTGTTTAACAAAGATATAATTGTACCTTCTATTAAAGTTTTTTTATCATTGATAAAGGTTTGCACTATCTTTTAAAAAAAATCCATAGTAGTGAATTTTACATTAATAAATCAATCATCAATCCACAAAAACCATCCCGACACTCTTTGTAGCAAGAATCCATCGAAAATAAAACCACTGCAGTAATAAACAGTCATGTTGAAAAAAATCATACTGGTTAGCCACATGGAAAGTTAAGATGGAATTAAAAGTAGGAGAAATAAATTCACAAATGAAATTAAAACCCAAAAAATAATTGGATAGATAAATACCATGTATTAACATTACTAATATAGATAAATTACCTATAATTATATTCAAATAGATTGAGAGATATATGAATTCCCAAAAATACCTAACATGATGCATTTTTTTTTGGATAAAACACATGTTTTTTTCCGAGTCAAACCTACCCTGTGTGTACCAATATTGGAAATTTCAATTTGTTTTATCTGGTATATTAGTAAATTTTTGACCCTAAAATAAAAGAATAAAAAACTAAGGAACATATTTTAAGTTAAATCTATGTTAAATGAGTGATAACTACAATACTATACTTTTCATTTCAGAATAAGAATCCCACACATTGGAAAAATATTTTTCAATTCACCTTCTGTATCTATTCACATTACTAATATTTTTCAATTCACCTTCTGTATTCATTATCATGGTTTTTTCTTAAATTTTGAGGATATATGGTTGACACTCCCCTTGGTTTCTTTATTAGGGATGGGAATCCAAAAGTAATTGGGAAAACATTGATACTGATCCACCCACCGATTGCATCATTAGTCCCAAAGGTGAAAACCTCTATAAATGGGTTAAAATTTCCCCAACACTATTTAGGTACACTATTATTGAACCAAGACTCTACATACCTTAGGCAAGCCTCCCCATATGATAAAGGCTACTAACTTGCAGTGGGGGTCTTATAACAAAGTGGGAAGACTATACCCCAAAGATCAGGTTACTATAAGTAATAAAAAAAGTAATAACAACAACTATCATTATAATATAAATTAGAATAAAATATATATCATCGATAAATTATATAAAGTAAAGAATACTATCCATATTATAATAATTTAAACACTATACATTTCATACAAGTTATACATTCATAGTTATGACCTCCCATGTGTACATTATATTCAATAGGTCTAACAGTAAACCAAAAGTTAAAAAATCTTGAGATAAGTGAAAAGATGGTCCTGAGTCCTGGAATGGTCCCATCTCCAAACTCTAACTTATCTATCCAATTCAACCTTCAAATATAGGGTCCCTTCCCTTATCAAGACCTATAACCATGAAGTTTGCTCGGGTACTCACGATTCCCAGAAAAGGTGTGAGTAAAACTCAATACATCACCATAATGATGTCCCGAAATATATCCATTATAAAATGTTCATGATGATGTGACATTATATATATAAAATAAAGCTTGATAAAATAAGCACTGTTGATCCTTGGGTTCCATGGTGACACCCAGGGCTGATCATACCTACTTTGGACAATGTCAATGTCGAGTATAAACATGTTACATACTAATTTCTAGGATCATAAATTTACACACCCAAAATACCATCTTATAACATGTTAATATATTAAGGTTTAGAATATAATCCTCCCTTGAAACCATCACATGTCATCACACTATACCAAGGTTTATAATGGTTCCTTTCCATGATACCATCACATGTCATCACATTATACCAAGGGTTGGAATTGATCCCACCCCTAATCAGTGATATTTAGAGTGGGGACCAACTCATAACACCTTTATAACCACCCATACCAACACATACTTCCATGGGTAGATTGTCTCTCAACCCATAACCCATCCATCGATGATAGTTGGAGAGGATCCCAACTCATCCCATTATCATATCCATCCATAATAACACATATTTCCATGGATGGAGTGGCTCCCATCCCATAATAACTTTCAATTATTTAATAATCCAAAAAATAATAAGAATCAGGTATAGTATAATATAAATTAAAAATTCATAATTCATAATTTTAAAGTTAAAGTTGAAACATTCCAAGAACACAAACAAAAGTTAATGGGTTTCTAAGGGGTTTCAACTCATCCTAATACAATATTGATATATATATATATATATATCTCACATGAGGTAGGTCAAATTCTTATCCAAAATCTTACCCCTACCCATATGTATTTGAGGATACCACTATTATATACTCACCTTAACACACTTATTTTTACTAGTAAACACTCTTGGAAACCTACAATAGGTTTTCTAATTCACAATTCCACCATGGAAACCCCTTTGGGTGGACATCAACACCCATTACCACAAAAAGTTTAGATGTAATATTCATTATAAAACCTCTAATGTATTGGTTAGGATTTTTCAATTCCCAAATAGAATAAGAAACTATTTACATTAATTTATTTGGACAAACACACAAGGTCAACATAATCACACATCACACATATCTGGAAACGAACATATTCCATAGGGAAAGGATAAGGAACACCTACCTCAAAAATATAGAATCCTTCTTATTGAATATATTGAATCGATTAATCCTTAGATAAGATAAATTGAGAAATCAAATAAGACCCTAAATTTAGGCATAAATGACGATAACCAATGTAAGACTAATAAAAAATGGGAGAAAAAATGTAATAGCACAAGAGGAGTGATAAAATCAATGGTTAAAACCTCGTACAATAGACGTAACATCAATATAGAAATAAATAGAATAGATAAATAAGTGTTAGAGAAGAAATGATAGGAGAAAGAGCCTATGGGAATATATGATGAACAAAATAGAAACCCACATTTTAATATTATTTTAACATTTAAACAATTCAATTAATAAATTAAAGAAAAACTATCGAGGTCATGCATTGTAATGCAACCATATTGGCCACAAAACACTGCCCCTCTTGGGTATCACTCACAACATGGACCATTAACTCACACCATGACAACATGACCCCATGGAGAACTATAGACATGAGCCTCTAGGACTTCATGGAATAATATATCTCTTCACAGTGAAACACCCTCCCCCAATCATAACTTCATGAAAAAAACCACTCTCTGGTTGGGGATTCATGGTGTAAACCCTTCCCTCACAACATAAAACTTCCCACTAGACCGACATCAAGGTAAAAAATGTAGCATATCATATTTTTCATGTATTATTTTTAAATATTATATGGATTATTATTGAGACCATTCACTGAGACAACGTGCGATTCTGAGGCCCAGTGTGCCTGAAATAAATGTTTGAAATATATTAAAAATATTAAATAGAATGTGCATGTTGATTTCATATAAAAGTGGAATATATTATAAATGGGTTCCCAAATCATAAATCCAAGGGAAACATTGAGTTCAGAATGGTAGTTTTACCCTTGGAACGACTTAACATTAGTGGGCATGAGCCATTTGTGAAAAGTTATCATGGGATTAAAATAAATAAAATAATTTAATAAAATTATTCTATTTCGTTTTTTTGATGCTGTGATGGTTTTTTATTTAAATAGAAAATTATTTTGGAAATCTAGGGTAAGCCACAAAACCCTGGAGATGTCAGAGGACTGTTGGAGAGAGGTCTGAAAAATCTTCTTAGGAAAACGACGATGAATCAAGATCAGATCATAGATCATTGCGCCAACAGAATCCGTGGTCTTATTCAATGATGAAAATGATATCTTTATTCCAATATGATTGATCCAACTCAAGGTAAGATGTTTTTTATGGGGATTCTTACTTGTTCTTAATTTATTTAACGAATGAAAATAAATCGACAAACATATTGATTTGTGGATCGATCACCTTGTGGGATGGATTATAATTGTGGGGTTTATTTGGGAGAATTATTTTGAATATATTCATTGTTTATCTTATAGAAATTAATTTAGGTTGATGTGAAAATCGAACAAGGTTCTTTACTCTCCTTTTTTAGTGTGCTTTTCTCCTCTAGTTATCTGATTCACCACGAGCATTCATCATTTGGACCGAGGTTCAACTATTCCCGATCAATCAATTGTTTTACACCCATTTATTTTTATAATGATATGATGTCATACATCTAGGATAGGAATGCCATGAAAGAGGTGCGATGATTGATAAAAATTGAATCAGATGACAGATGATTCTTGATTTTTTATTCTTTAGTGTTCTTCAACGAACAACAAAGAACGATGATTTGATCCATTTTACGAGAAGATATGATGGCAGGATGCATTGTTCAACAGCGATGAGGCATTAAAGACCTTGGATCTTAAATTTAATGGAAAATAAATCACCATATCAAAGGCAGAGAATTGGTTGGGATGCATGGAAGAAGAACAATTGATTATAGAAAATCACAATCCAAACGTCTTGTAAACTATAATTACACGGTGTGTGGGCCCCCTAGCTGCGGTGCTAGGGTTTGGCCAAAAATAAGGATCACAAGGCATGTGACCCTCACAAGTTGACTCGTCATGTACTTTAGAAAAACAAGAACATTGGTTGGAGTACACAATCATGGACACGATGTATACTCCCACACGAACATGGCTTGGAATACATAGACCGATACATGGATACGACATCAGTACACAAACACAACCAAGTGACATGGGTTGGACATTTTGTGTCTCTATATTCCATGTACTCATTCTACACGCCATGTATATGAAGACTACATGCTGTGTGAATCTCTTCCACATGGGAAAGACTTGGTATAGTCGGACATGACATGTACCCCTTGGGACACACCGTGTACTCTCATTAATAGTTCTTGAGGCTCTTCATTTTCTTATTTTGGACAAGTATTGTTTTGTGTGCATTCCCTTGGTCCTTTCCCTCAAGGGTATAATGTGACATTACATCCACATCACTAGATTGTGATCCCCTCTAGAGGCCGAGCATTAAATAGAGTTTTGGGGTCTCTCTATGAAATTGGAGTGTGATCCTATATAATCTTTAGTTCCCTAGTTAGAATTTCTGGAATCAGAATGAACTACCTAATTAGAGCATTGGTCCTCCATCTAACAGGTCACATTAGTAGGGTTTTTTGGAATTGTTGATGTACGATCCCCTACATAGCGAGTTTATCCATATTGGGCTCATGTTGTATTCCAGCAGTTCTGGGCATGACCCCCCATCTGTGTATCATACTCTTCTTAGTTTAGTGAATTCTATTTTTGATAATCCCAATAAGCTAGACCTCTTCATAGATTGTCTCTGATGATGTCATGGATCATTTAGTGAGTTCTCCTCGAATGAGCGTTACTTCGACCAGAATTCTATGGACGACAGTCTCTTATGACCACCTGATGGCGTGGTTTCTTTACTGAGTATATCTATTTTTTCCATTATACATTGATTGTTATATCTTTTACTAAGATGAATATACTTTGTGATTCGTGTTTAGTGTTTTTGGGTTATCCTACTAAGTATTTTTATACTCACCCTTACACAAAATTTTTCCACATGTGTCATTTCTTATGTAGATGAATACCCTTTTAATAGTGTCCTAGGAGGATTGGGAGTGGGTGGAGCATAGACGAAGTTTGTTAGACCAAGGTATTTTCCAAGATCTTTCATTTGACTTAGTCATCACCCTTGGAGCAGATTGGACTCTTTACAGTTTTTGGTTGGGCTTGTATTTAGCCCCCTTTCCCCCTTTTTAATAATTTATTTTCATACTCTATTGTGGGATCTTAGATGTATGCATTCATTATTTCAGTTTTTTATATTTTAGAATTATGTGGGATTGGATATGTGTGCGTGTGTGCATGTAATTTAGGAAAATTATTCCCATTTGTGGGATATACCTTCTCAATGCTGGTTGTTAACCCATGCACTATTGGAGGTGGGCTTAAGGTTGTCACAGAATGGGCCCCTATGGGATAAGTTGTGACAGAGTGGTATCAGAGGAGTTTGGTTCTAATTTAAGACTGAGATTTAGTGAGATTGGTTTGGGAAAAAAGTGTTAAGTGTTTTGATTTTGGATTTCAGGACAGGGAATCCAGTGTTGGTGTGGTGACTAGTGTATCCATACACCAGGATTATGTTCACCTACATTTTTACTCGTATATTTTAACATTTGGTTGTGGGATTTTTTGGGGTAAATGCATCATATAGAAATGGTTGTGTTTCCATGTATTTATTCATTTAGAATCCCATATATACTCTTTGACCATGGTACATACTGTTTTATTTTAGGATGCCTCCATGTAAACATCCATCTTGGATTCCATTGCGTGATCACGAGGATGATCCACCTAGTGATAAGGCATCGATACAAGGGGTTTTTACTGAAGATAACACCTCTGAGTGGTTTACCAGCTATACCGCCACCCATTGAGAAGTTGGTAGAACTAGCCCTACTAGTTGAGGATTCACAAAGGATGGGTGTGTTTCATGAGTTTAAGTGGTAGTGACCTTCTAGGTTTTAGGGTGAACCAAACCTCCAAGTGGTTGAGGACTGGCTAGAGGTAGTAACTTGAATTTTCCACCTTGTGAGGATGCCAACCAATCAGATGGAAGTCCTTATAGTGAGTATTCATTAGAACTCAACTGGGTGATGGTAGAGCTTGGTAAATCATTCACATGATGATATATGTAACACCCCAAGCTTCCATCGTACGCTTCTCTTTGAATAATACAGTAGCATCTATTGTACGAAACTTCGAGTTCTAACACACCACAACCAATCAAACTAGCCGTTATGAATAGTAATACCTAATTTTTAAAATTTTATAAATTTTATCTTTCAAAATGGACTTCATTTTTGGATTAGTAATATCGAAATTAGCTTAGGGTAAATTTTTGGTATTTTTCTAAAAACATTCAATTTTTGATGAATAGTGAAAAACACTGATTTATAGTTTAAAATTGAATTTTTATTTAAATAATTATTTATTTTATTTAAATTTATTTTAGTTAAAAATAGATAAACAATACTTATATAAGTTCAAGGTAATTCATTATAGTTCGTTTATAATAATTTTAGATATATAAAACTTTTATTTAACTTTTTACCGTCTTTTACCCACCTCTTAGGAGCATTTGTAAATTTACATAAAACATAATTTTACCACTTTTGTGAGTTTAATTTCAAAAATCTGAGAGACACAGTTGATATCATTAAGTAAAATGTGGTTCAATAAGATAAAAATAATTTTTTGTGAATAGTAACTTTTTACTTTTATTTACCATGATTGAAAGTAAATAGGGTAATTAAGGGTAAAAATGATATTATTATTACCCTAAAACATGTACTAATTCTATTGGATAAGTATAATTTGAACAAAAAAACCTTAGTAATTTTATAAACCATATAATATAAAAATACAAAGAGACATGGTAAATGTCATACTATTTAACTAAGAGTTAAATCTAAAAGATAAGGTTAATATAGTGACCCAAACCTATTAAAAACCTATTGGTTGAGTGGTTTTTGACACATACCCACCTTAGAATTAAAATAATTCACTTTGGAGCCATTAGAAACCGAAAATGATTTTATTATAAAATAATACTTCTAGCTTTTCCTAAGGTGCCCCTCACTCTTCTTATAAAAGGGCACTCCCCCTTCTCTCTAATTGACACCTTCAAAGCCATTTGGATTAGCCAACCCCTTCCCAAATACCATCTAAACTGTCCTCGCTTCATCATAGAGGCCTTAATTTAGTCATAAAGCCAACCTAATGAGCCCTTTTGATCAAATCAAATGGAAGAACCCAAAGAAGAGGTAAATATTTCATCACCTCTTTCAAGATTCATTCTTCTTCCACTAACTCTTTCTTTGTTGTTTCCATTATAAAATAATAACTGCAATATCTTCTATATAATTTGATGTTATTAAAAACATGGTACAACCATATTTATTATTCAATCCATCCTTTGAATGACATTTCACCGTACGTGCGTACGTACAACTTAGCGTCTCCACGTTGTGGTGTAATTGTTATTCAATACATAATTATTTGGATGGGTATAATAATGATGTTTAATTGATGTAAATAATAAATATAACATGATAATAATTCTGTATATATGATATACCATCCAATTATATATTATTTTAATATCAAAAAATGATATTGTTGCTCGTGCGTAAGTACGGATTACCGTCTCCACGGACGCGATGAGATCCATTCCCCATTGTATCCATTGAAGCGTAATTTTCAGTAGATGATTAAAAATAATTTTTAAAGGCATAATATCATTATGAATATGAATAATATACATCCTATCCATAACAAACATTACTTATGTAACAAATCATATAAAGGAAAATGAATCAGTTAACACTCGAAATGACGATAATGCTAAGATATTATTAACAAAGCAATGTTAGAAGATCATATATAATATCGTATTAATATATATTATTCTTGTATAATTTAATAACAATTATTTTAACATTATACAGGAGTTTAACGTACCCTTGACCAAGGAAAAGTACAAGATAAGGGTTAATTTCACAATCTCATTATTCTAAGAGGTTGTTTTTACGTAAGTATCTACTGGGACCTATTTATCATCCACATCCATGTTTCTTAAAAATGTATTAATTTTTTTTAATATTTACTAGACTATGGGTTAAATTCATTTATACCCTTGTTTTAATTTTTATAAAATGGTTTGAAATGAATCTTTCCATTGTTTTCCAAACAAGGTACTTTATGACCTTTTCCACAAAATAAAGGTAAGGATGTTTTTTAACTTATACGGCGGGTGAAGCTATTTTACACCATTAGAACATCGTCGAAGATTCCATTTCAATCTTATAAGAATATTTTAAAATATAAATGTTTTATTTTATAATTACGTAACCTTTAAATGATTTTAAAATAGAAAGAGATATTTCTATTAAAAGGTTTTGATTTCATCTATGTCAACATCCTTTGATGGATTTTAAGTTTGTTTGAAGTTGATTTATTATGAGACAAAACTTCCTTATTATATTAAAGGTTTTGTGATATGTTTGACTGTGGATGTGTTATTTCATACCATTCATGTTTTATAGATAAAGTATTTACATTTCATATGCTAGTTTTAATACGAATGTTTATGTTATGTTTAAACCTTTTCATATGAGGAATGCATTGGACTTAGTAAGTGACAGGTGGAGCTTGCTATAGATCCTCAATGCATCGGTAGGTCTCATTAGAAAAACTAGTGTCTTGGAACAAGGCCTTGACAAAATCTTATTTGTAGTCTTGGCACAAGGCCTTGAATATGTGGTTATGAAAGTCTGGAATTATGCATTCCATCATTATGAAAGTGGCTATTGATATTGCATGTGAATATTCGACTAGTAGAATATCCATGTGAGTAATCAAATGGAATTATTTTGATTTATATTTTCCATATTATGATGAAGTTTATGTTGGAAAGGATTTTGTTTTAGTTCTATACATTGCCTTAAATGTTTATGCTTGTTTATGAAAGTTTCCGCTATATTGTTATCCTTACTGAGCATCTAAGATCACCTCTTTCTATGTTTTATTTTTCCCAGGATGTGAAGAAGTATATTATGACTGACCTGCTAGGATAGTCTATGGGATCTCAGTGTTTTCTATGGAAAAAATGTTATTGTAGTTTTCCATTTTATGATGTAATGTAAACCTTATGAATGTATCTAGTACTTCCAAGGCTATTAAACTAATCGGTCTTTCGGGACTTGATCTTTTGTGATCATGTCTATGTTATGTAATGACACACCGACTCTAGGTAACTAGGGTCGGGGTGTTACAGTTGGTAGCAGAGGAAGTTTAGTACAAACCTTGGAAACTTAATTTTGATAAACTTTGATTAGAGCACATAGCCCTATGATAGACTTTGGGGATTAGTATAGAATAACTTCCAAGAATTTTGGTATTGTAGAGATTTTGTGAGTTTTTCAAAGAAATACATCCCTATCTAGATACGAGCAGGTAGAGGTGGATCTGTAATAGATGTACCTTGGGGTAAAACCAAAAAACACCTCTTTGAGAAAGACTCGAATGAGAACTGGTGCACGACAACGGGCCTTGCTTCACTCTTGGTTATGACACTCCCGGGGGATATGCTTAGGATAATTCTCATTCTATTTACAAACCATTAGGAAGGGTTTATGAGTATATACTTCCTCAAAGAAAACATTTTTATTATTATGAATTATATCCATAAACGGTTCAATTTATGTTAAGTTTTTTACAAGTTTTGAATTATGTATTTCGATTCATAAAATAATCTAGTTTATTCCATTGTTTAGAAATGGCGCCTAGTTGAAGGAATAGAAACCATATCAATTAATGCACTCCATGTAGGGATTTACCTCATACTCAAGATAATTATAGTGGCACTGGTGATGCAACTAGTGCTGATAAGATAATCACCAAACTGGGACAACTCACTCAGGTTTTGAATAATAACCTTACCCATACGAGGCACCCTGATCCGCAACGTGGAGGATCAATGTTATATCGCTTTATGATGCAACAACCACCAAAATTAAATAGGGGTACAAATCCACTAGTAGGTGAGAAATGGATAAATTCCTAAGAGAAAATATTCCACACCTTGGGGAGTATCGAAACAGAAAAAGTTGTCATGGTAGTTTACCACCTCACTGGAGATGCCGATCAATGGTGGTCATTGATTCAAAACACAAAGGAAGACAATGAAGTATCAAATATGGAATGGAGGGAGTTTAAATAAATTTTATTAGAAAAATAATTTTCTCATAACCATCGAGCAGATATGGAAAGGCAATTTCTGAGTCTGAGGCAAAAGGAGGATGAGAATGTCGCAAAGTGTGAAGATAACTTTAAAAGGTTAGTGAGACATGCTGCAGATTATATACGTAACCCAAGAAGTAAGATCGATTATTTATTTTATGGGTTAAAACCATTTCTCCATCGAGAATTAGTCTGACAATCCTTCTTGTCGTATAAAGATATTGTCTCATGTGCTATCAAGATAGAAAAATAATTCTCTAAGTCTTACAACTTTAAAGCAAAGAAAGATAAGAAGAGATCTGTCAAACACTCTGGAAATAGAAATAAGGGGAAGAAGGGAAAGGTTGAATATCCATCATGCAGTAAATGTGGGAATAAACACCTCGATACTTGCCTGAAGGGAATGTGAGTCTCTTACAAGTGTGGTGAAAAATGCCACCAAGCTCGTGATTTAAAGGGGAAGAAAGAGGTTGTCGATATTGAATGCTACAATTTTAGAGAAAGGGAAAATTATTCAAATGAATGTCCTAATCACAAAGGGAACTTACCTCAAAAAAGTCCAAGGGATCAAGGCCAAGCCTATGATATCACTACTACTGAGGTTTAATCTCTGAAAGACATAGTGGTAGGTAATTTAATGGTTTCCTAAAGTTTAGCAAGTGACTTATTTGATTCTGGATCATCGCATTGTTTCATATCTTCCCAGTTTTCTAAGAAAATTAGATATTTCCAATTTTATTTAACAATGGAGTTGTCAGTCAAAACTCCTAAGGGAAGTATCATTGCAAAAAAGTTTTGTGAATCAGTCCCCATTAGGGAATATAAATGTTCTTTATCTACTTATCTCATCATCATACCCATGATTGAATTTGATATAATCCTCGGTATGGACTGGCTTTTGGACCATGATGCAAAAATTTATTGTAAGAAGAAGGAGGTTACTATTTTTGATGATGATGATAAAGAACACCTTATCTTTAGAGCAAAATTGTCACCACCTAATTCTTATCTAGATCCACCCCCATTAGCTCAACTAAATTCAATTATTGGGGAGGAAGAGAATGAAATAACTATGGGTGAGGAAAATGATGTTCAAATAGAGGATGTACCTATTTTAAAATAATATGTTGATGTGTTTCTAGAATATTTACCTGGACATCCTCTAGAACGAGAAATTGAGTTTCCCATTGATTTAATTCCTGGATCAAGGCCCATATTGAAGAACCCTTATAGAATGGCCACTGTGGAATTTTTGTAACTAAAGAAACAACTAGAGGAATTGATTAATAAGGGATTTATTCGCCCTAGTGTTTATCCATGGGAAGCCCCTATCCTTTTTAAAGAAATATGGATCTATGAGGTTGTGCATTGACTACATGGAGATCAATGCTATAACAGTAAAGAACATGTATACCCTATCTCACATTGATGATTTATTCAACCAACTTCATGGAGCTCAATACTTTTCAAAGATTCACCTTCGATCTGGATATCACCAGTTGTGTGTGAAGAAGGAAGACATTCCGAAAACAGTATTTTGAACCCAGTACGAGCATTATGAGTTTACAGTAATGCCTTTTGGATTGACTAATGCACCCTATGTCTTCATGGATCTAATGAATAGAGTTTCATGGAATATCTTGATGACTTTGTAGTGGTATTTATTGATGATATCTTGGTATACTCCAAAAGCTACGAAGATCATGAAAATCACTTGCGCATTATTCTGAAGACTCTTAGAAGACATGAATTATATGGGAAGTTTAGAAAGTGTGAATTCTTGCTTCAGGAGATTTATTTTCTGGGCCATATTTTCTATAAGGATGGAATCTCTGTTTATCCTTCTAAGACAAGAGAAATCCAAGAATGGCCAGCACCGATGAGTATAACTGAGGTACGTAGTTTTATTGGTTTAGTAGGTTATTATTGGCATTTCATCGAGAAATTTTCCCTATTGGCTAACCCATTAACCAAGCTCACATGTAAAGGGGTTAAATTTGTTTGGAAAAAAGAGTGTGAAGAATGATTTGAAGAACTGAAGAGAATATTAGTTAATTCTTCTATATTGACTCTAGCATCGGGGAATGATGGGTTTGTTATTTATAGTGATGCATCAAAGAAAGGACTTGGTTGTGTCCTTATGAAGAATGATAAGGTTACTGCCTATGCATCACGACAGCTAAAAATTCATGAGAAAAACTATCCTACTCATGATCTTGAGTTAGCAGCTATAATCATTTCTTTGAAGATATGGAGACATTATCTATATGGTGAAAAGTGTGAGATATATACCAATCACAAGAGTTTGAAGTATATTTTCTCACAGAAAGAACTCAACATGAGGAAAAGGAGATGGGTTTAAATACTCAAGGATTATAATTGCATGATACACTACCTCCCAGGGAAGGAAAATATGGTGGCATATTCTTTGAGCAGAAAAGATCATGGAGTTTTGAACAAGATGAGAGTTGAAAGGGATCCCATTCTCATAGATGTAGTAAAGATAGATATGGGAATAACCATGGAAGGTGGATCATCAATAATTTTTCAAATGGTTTCCAAACCATCTTTACTAAAAGGATAAAGAGTTCTCAGACTGGTGATGAAGAGTTTCAAAATAAGATTAAAGCTGTGAATAACGGGAGATTGAGTGACTTCGTATATGAAGATGAAATTTTGAAATTTGCGAAGAGAATTTGTGTTCCTGATATACCTGATCTAAAAAGAGAATTTTTGGATGATGATCATAGATCCAATTTCTCTATACACCCTGGTAGAACCAAGATTTATATATATTTGAAGGAACATTTTTTGTGGGACAACATAAAGAGGGAGATTGTTGATTTTTTGTCAAGATGTATGGTTTGTAAATAAGTGAATGATGGAAGACAACAGCCTGGAGGAGTCTTGAAACCTCTTCCCATACTTGAGTGGAAATGGGATAATATTCCGATGGAATTTGTCATGGGAATACTAAAGACTACTAGAAGGAATGATGCAATATGGGTCATTGTTGATCGTCCTACCAAGTCAGCACATTTTCTTTCTATAAGGGAAGATTTACCACTTGAACGTTTAACAAAACTATATATTAATGAATTTTTAAGACTTTATGGAGTACCACTATTGATTGTTTCTAATAGTGATCCACGTTTTACATCAATATTTTGGAAAAGTATTCAGAAAGCCCTAGATACTGAACTTTGTTTGAGCACTGCCTACCACCCCCAAACTGATGGACAATCAGAACAGACTATTCAAACCTTAGAAGACATGTTGATATCTTTCTCACTTGACTTTCAAGGTATGTGGGATCAATATTTACCTCTGGTATAAATTTCCTATAACAATAGCTTCCATTCAAGTATTCAGATGGAACCATATGAAGCATTATACGGAAAAAGATGTCGCACACCAACCTGTTGGGATGATTTTGGTGAAAGAAAACTTTTAGGCATAAATATTTTGGAGGAAATGATGGAAAAGGTGAAGGTAATACAAAACCACATCAAATCAGCTCAAAGTAGGTAGAATAGCTATGATGATAACCAAAGGAGGGATTTGGAATTTCAGGTAGGAGATCATGTTTTCTTGAAGGTATCTCCATGAGAGGGTGTTATACGTTTCGGTAAGAAGGGAAAATTGAGTCCCAGGTACATCAGACCTTCTAAAATTCTAGAATGAATTGGGGCTGTAGATTACCATTTGGAAATTCTACCAAGTCTTTCCAAAGTTCACGATGTATTCCATGTATCATTGTTGAGAAAATACATGGCTGGCCCAATGCATGTACTCACCTATGAAGAATTAGAACTGGAACCCAATCTGTCTTATTGCGAAGAGCCTATCAAGGTTCTTGATACAAGAGAACAAGTGTTGAGAAACTGGACGACTCATCCGGTAAAAATTCTATGGAGAAACCATAAGATGGAAGAAGCAATGTGGGAAATCGAGGATCTTATAATGAGGAAACACCCAAGTATTTTTACATAGTAATACTCTGTCACGACCCGACCTCGGGGCCCGTGCCGTGACTACCCCAAGCCCGCCTTCCATAGGCCAGGGGCTGGCGACTAGCACCAATGGCGTAAATCCCGATAACTGGGAAGGCATTTCCATTACAAAAGCAAACAAACACCACAGAGTAAGCAAGCGGAAAAGTAAACACAAGCGAAGAAAAGAAAAAGGGCCGGAAATACAAGCCCAACTGTAAAGTACAACTCGAAAGGGAAAAACAGCAGCTGGAAGAACGAAGCGGCTCCTGGGTCGTCCACCACGGATCCTACCTGAAGGGTAGGTACAGATAGCTCCTCTACTCCTCGGGTCCTGTTGTCTACTCCGGGTACGTCCGCCCAGTGGTCCTCCTCCGGGTACCGACCTGCTCCGCAAGCCTCAACTGCGATCTGCGCTGTCCGTCGTCTGCAACCAACACAACGAAGTGCGGGCATAGCCCGTGCAGGGGTGAGTATAATCTACTCAGTAGGGACCCCGAGACCCTTAAGGTCTCACTAAATCCAACATGGATATCCACAAAGCAAAGACAGCAATCACGAAGTAACATCAGACTCTACTTAGGTATATGCCCATACATATACCTAAGTCATCAAGTAGCCCATCCAATCACAAGGATACACAAAAATCATGAAATCAACGGATAACCATCACCCAGGTACATGCCCATACATATACCTAAGTTATCAAGCGACCCATCTCAATCATGAGGAAACGCAAAGATTCATTGACTCAGCTCAACCAGGATTTTTCATTATCGAAACCGTAGCTACTGAAGAGCTCCGTCTCTAGAGTGTACAGTGGTCCTGTCACGACTCCGAGGTACTGCTCACTAACCTAAGACTGCTGAGGTACTCCTCCTGTCGAGTACTGCGGGTTTGCGGCCAACTACCGGGCGCTCCGTCCGCTGAGGGTCTGTCGCCAAATACCGGGCGCTCACCCAAATAGCCTACTGAGGTACTCCTCCTGTCGAGTACCGCGGGTTTGCTGCCAACTACCGGGCGCTCTGTCCGCCGTGGGTCTGTCGCCAAATACCGGGCGCTCCGTCCACTGGGCTAGTCGACTCACTCCAAGTCGAGTCGGTCAAGCAGTCGTCAGGTCTCAGCCGGCTACACGGTCTCCGTACTCTGCACGCTCGTCTCCGGGAGGGTCCGCTCCACGAGCTACTGTTCGATACTCCAAGTATCTCAAGGTCTCACGAAGAAGTATCTCAAAGGACCGCCTCGTCACAGGGGTCTCAACGCAACAGACGGCGCGTCGATCGGACGCCCGGTCTGTGAGTTATTAGCCTTTTCGTCCCAGGGGCCCGGTTGGTTTCGTGAGCAAAACTAATCCCGGCCGTATCTCAACTGTACCCCGAACTCCCATAGGGTATACTCATAGGGACCGTTACTAAACGTAAACACCAACGCCGCTGACGGTTCGTCGAACGGACGTCCTGTCTGAAAGATATCATCTTTTCCGTTCCAGGGGCCCGGTTGGATTTCGGGTGCGATCCAACCCGGCCACTACTATCTGTATCCAAAACTCGGGCGAAGGATGTCAAAAGTTCCGTATCGTAAACAGGAACTCAACGCAACAGACGGTGCGTCGATCGGACGCTCGGTCTGAGAGTTATTGGCATTCTCGTCCCCGGGGCCCGGTTGGTTTTTAAGGCAAAACCAACCCGACCGTACTCCACTTGCGTCCAAACCTTGGGCGGAGTATGCCAAAAGATCCGTCTCACTAAGAGGAACACAACGCGGCTGACGGCACGTCAATCGGACGTCCGTAGCTCAAGATATGTGAATTTGACCGAAATGGTCCGAAAACGGGGGGGTCCGGGTCCGGGCCGACCCGGCCCGACCCCCCTGGGTCGGCCCGAACCGGGTCCGACCCAGTTGTCCCGGCCCCGCCCGGCCAGGGCCGGTCCGGCTCGGCTCGGCCGAGCGGCCTGACAGCCCCGCGGCACCCGCGGGGTGTCGCGCTGGACACCCGCGGGGTGCCGCCTGACAACCCCGCGGCACCCGCGGGGTGTCGCGCTGGACACCTGCGGGGTGTCGCCTGACAACCCCGCGGCACCCGCGGGTGTCGCGCTGGACACCCGCGGGGTGTCGCCTGACAACCCCGCGGCACCCGCGGGGTGTCGCGCTGGACACCCGCGGGGTGTCGCCAGACAGCCCCGCGGCACCCGCGGGGTGCCACCCTGGACACCCGCGGGGTGCCACCGCCTCCGGCCGCCGGCGCCGCCGCGCCGGCGACCCGCGCCGCCGCCGGCTTCCGCGGGCCACCGGAGACGCTCCGGTGGTCCGATTTGCTTCCCGTCTGCGCCTACGGTCATCCCGGGACCCGACCTTCACTGCGGAGGCCTCAAAATTAACTTGCGGCCTCGTTTGTCGTCGCCCGTCAATCTGCGCTCAAGAACAAAATAAAATTAATTTAATCTG
Organism: Viscum album; assembly: GCA_963277665.1. Classification (NCBI taxonomy): domain Eukaryota; kingdom Viridiplantae; phylum Streptophyta; class Magnoliopsida; order Santalales; family Viscaceae; genus Viscum; species Viscum album. Next base: position 747,040,942 of record OY728157.1, read on the forward strand.
CGGCCTCTTTGGCGCGGCGCGACGACGTCGCGTGCTTGATCGACTTTCTCGGCGTGGCGCGAAGGCGTCTCGATCTTGTTTGATTTCGTTCCACAGCGCGGCGCGACGGCGCCGCTCAATAGTTGCCGTACGATTCCCGCGTGGTGCGACGGCACCACGCCATCTCGCTCCATCCGCAAGAAACAACAAGAATAAAGGAGGGGGGGTTCGCCCGTGTTTGTGCGGCCCGACCCCCCTCGCATTAGATTGATAACAATCGGCCTTTCTAGAACGATAATCCATCACAATCGTTTTAAAATAAATAAAAAGATTCGGAAACAAGGGCCGACAAAGAAAAAGAACCTTCAAGATCGAAGGAAAGATCAACAACTTTAAAAAGGTTTAAAACCCCTACCTCAAGCGTTGTCGCTCGCGAGTTCGTCGCGGAAGAGGACGATCGTCGCGGAAGAAACGTCGCCGGAGAAACGTCGTTGATTCCGTTGTCGTCGAGGTGCGTCCGAAGGGAGAACGTCGCTTGGAAAGGAACAATCGTCGCGGAAGAAACGTCGCGGAAGAAGCGTCGTTGATTTCCGCGGTTTCGGCGTTCTTCGCCGGAGGCCGGCGTTCTTCGCGTTCTTCGCCGAAGAAGAACGCTCTCCTCCAAATTCTCCCCACGCCACAAGCTTCCACCCAAAATAAAATAAGAGTAATCTTATTTTATTAACGCACAAGCAACGATTAAAAAAAAAAAAAAGAAACGAACAATTAATTCCAAGAATTAATTTACCAAAGAAACCGCCCAATTAATTGGACGAAAGAAACAGCCCAATTAAATGGTCTGTTAAGAATTTAGAAAACGCGTCGGTTGACTTTCAGTTTCTTTGACGGGTTTTCGCGGGTGCGTTACTTAGCGGAAAGAAACGGCGGGGCTCGTGCGGGCCCCACCTCACAAATATCCTACCAAGGGGTAGGATATTTCTGGATAGCATCCTATCCAGTTCAACTCAGTTCAAGCCGCCTTTAAGCGTCTTCAAGTGGCTTCCAAGTGGCTTAAGCGAAATAAAATAAAGTTGTCGCAAAATTATTTTATTTCTTAACTTTAAGCCCGAAAATTAAAAACCACAACCGAGCAAACGCAACTCCGGAAGAGGCGTTTCTAAGCGAATACCGGCGCTGAGATTTCATCGGTGCCCTCAGAATTTGATTCCGGGCACCGGTTAAAAAGTTAGAAAAACCCGCTCGTCCGTTCACTGAACGTACCCGAGCCAAACTTCAGAAAATGATTCCGGGCACACCGGGCCTCGGAATCAGGTGCCGTCAGAAACTGCGTTCTTGTAAAATTCCAAAGAAAATTAAGAAAAAAATTTCCTTGAAATTTACGGGTCTTTACATTACTCCCACCACAGGGCTTTACGTCCCCGTAAAGCTTCACCACAAACTTAGGGAAACAAAGCGGTACTGAGCACGCATCTGAGCCTTCCGCTCCCATGTGCTCACCTGGAGGTTCCCGCGCTGCCAAAGAAAGTGCACAAGAGGAATCGACCATCCTCCTAGGATCCGCTCCTGTCGATCCTCGATCCCCATAGGAAACTCTGTATAAGACACTCATCACCACCGTCTATCTCCTCATGGTCGATGATACGCGAGGGGGTTGAGCACGTATCTCCTCAGTTGGGATACGTGGAAAACGTCGTGCACCTAGTGCAACTGAAGTGGATGGGCCAAGAGGTAAACCACCTCGCCTACCCAGCTGAGGACCTAGAAAGGTCCGTTGAACCTCGGAGATAACTTGCCTCCCAGGCCACATCTCCGTAAACCTCGTCGAGGTGAGACCCGTAAGAAGACGTGGTCGTCATCCTCGAACTCCAGAGGTCCCCATTTCTGTTAGAACTGAAACTCAAAACGACTGCTGCTATGAGGGTAAGGTTGACCGACTCAAGAATGATCGGTCGCACCCTCCTGTGCAAGAGTTACCCTGCACTGCCTGGGGTTTCATTTTTACGCCGACCAAGGAAAACCCACCCCAACGTTTGCCTAATACCGTCAATTTGAGTGTGAACAGTTATTGCCCATTCCATACTCAAACTAACGTCGTAAGGCCTCGACGCTGCCACCAAGAGATTCCAACCAGAACTCTCACCTCGAAGGTCTGACCACACCGCCGGCGTAAGTGTGATTATCGAGTCTCCTCCCAAGGTATCTCCAGACGTGAGGGTCAAGTCCACGGCTTACCGGAAACTCTAGGTCTGGAACAAAATTTGTGGAAGCGAGGAATGATTCATACCGACGTCTGTTACTACAGCAGCTAGTAGTGGACATAGACTGTCCCTTGAATCATTTCTAGAGCCATTGGGTCACACTCCTTGACCGCATGCAGCTGCACTCTTCCTCCGCCATTCAGCTCCCTGAGCCTGGCGGGAATAACCAAGGCGGGTGGTTGTAGCATGCTAGGATGTACACCACCTCATGCTGCTCACCTAGCAGTGCCTCCACGTCTGCTGCTTTGTAGACTCATCTCTCCTTTAAGCTTCCTCTTCTTGAAACATTTAACACGCCCGAGTCTCTAAGACTGGCACTGGTTTCCTGTTTCTTACTGCACTGTGCAGTCTTCATCCGCTCCTGGATGACTGCACCTCCTTTGCATATGATCTGGAAGAGCTGCTAAAATTTCTCCTTTGCCGAAAAGAGAAACCTGGTCTCATCCCCTCTCTAGATGAACCACGCCCATTGCCTAATACAGTCAATCCTGGCATGAAGGATGCATTCATGCCATGGATGACGTCGTAAGGCCTCGACGTAACTACTAAGAGATCCAACTGTCACTCTCGCCTCCAAGGGTCGAGTCACACTGTCGGCATCAGTGTGAGGTCACTGGGTCTCCTCCAGTTGAAATCTCGAAAGTGAGGGTCAAGTCAACAGTTTAACCGGGACCACTCAGTAACATCACAAAAGAGGACAGGAAGGCAAACATCACAAGATAAGTGTCTTTATTTTATTGCAGCTCATGGTACAAAGACACAAAAACAACATCAACATGGAACTAGAAGTACAAGAGACGTATCCACTAGCTCCGCTCCTGCCCACCTGCTCCAGGATCTCTACTGCCTTGTCCACTGCTCTACTGTTTCTCAAGCATTCGTCGCTGCCTCTACCTCGGTGGCTCCTCAAAAGCCTATGGATCAACTGTACGAGGAGTCGGACAGTCACGTGCCAGGTGACCCTTTCCGCGGCATGAGTAACACAACCTGCTCCTTGCACGGCTGGCTCTGTTCCCTCTCCGGGTGCCCCGCACCACCGGTCCTAAAACCCGAGATCGCCCAATTGCTTGTCTGGTCCTCCTAGACCTCTCCATCATCTGTCTACTGCCCACAGATGACTCGGCTTCTGATCGAAAAACACGTGGCAAAGGCAGCAGCTCCCGAACACCCTCGGGGTGTAGAGCTACTGGCACAAACTCCACCCTGAAGAAGGTCTCGAAGTCTTCCCATGTGAAATCCATCCCATCGCAAAACTGGAACAAGTGGCTCCACCACCTGCCTGCTGCTGCCTGAAGAAGGCTGGCAGCAAAGGTCACCATGAAGTCTGATGGCGTCCCCACTAGCCTGAAGACTCCCACCACAGCCTCCAGCCAATCCTCAGCCGCCTGCGGGTCCGTCTCTCCCCCGAACCTGGGTGGCCTCTGGCGCTGGAACTCATGCAGTGCGCGCAAGTAGCGGGCATCGCCTACTGCTGGGGCTGGTGGCATCGGTGGCCCAACGTATGGTAGTATCGCTGGTGCCTCCGCTGGTGCCTCAACTGCAAGAGGGCCCTGTACCGAAGCCTCGTCGCTCGACAGACTATCAGTACGCACATCCCTCCGGGCTCTAGCTGGTCGTCCGAGAAAAGGCATCCTGAAAGGAACAATGTAACACGGTCAAACGATTATACCTGGTGAGCTGACCTGGTTTGAGCTGTTTTAAGGGGGGAAACCTTTTAAAACACACACGCAATCAGTGTTTTCGTGCACAAAGTCGGAAATCAGTTTCCAGGGTCCTGGTGTATGGATACGTCGGCCGCCCGCACCAACACTGGACTCCCTGAACTGAAAACCACACTCGGTACCCTTAACACTATTGCTTCATAGAAATAAAGATCAGAGTCTACGGTAGAACCGACCACCTCTGATACCAATCTGTCACGACCCGACCTCGGGGCCCGTGCCGTGACTACCCCAAGCCCGCCTTCCATAGGCCAGGGGCTGGCGACTAGCACCAATGGCGTAAATCCCGATAACTGGGAAGGCATTGCCATTACAAAAGCAAACAAACACCACAGAGTAAGCAAGCGGAAAAGTAAACACAAGCGAAGAAAAGAAAAAGGGCCGGAAATACAAGCCCAACTGTAAAGTACAACTCGAAAGGGAAAAACAGCAGCTGGAAGAACGAAGCGGCTCCTGGGTCGTCCACCATGGATCCTACCTGAAGGGTAGGTACAGATAGCTCCTCTACTCCTCGGGTCCTGTTGTCTACTCCGGGTACGTCCGCCCAGTGGTCCTCCTCCGGGTACCGACCTGCTCCGCAAGCCTCAACTGCGATCTGCGCTGTCCGTCGTCTGCAACCAAAACAACGAAGTGCGGGCATAGCCCGTGCAGGGGTGAGTATAATCTACTCAGTAGGGACCCCGAGACCCTTAAGGTCTCACTAAATCCAACATGGATATCCACAAAGCAAAGACAGCAATCACGAAGTAACATCAGACTCTACTTAGGTATATGCCCATACATATACCTAAGTCATCAAGTAGCCCATCCAATCACAAGGATACACAAAAATCATGAAATCAACGGATAACCATCACCCAGGTACATGCCCATACATATACCTAAGTTATCAAGCGACCCATCTCAATCATGAGGAAACGCAAAGATTCATTGACTCAGCTCAACCGGGATTTTTCATTATCGAAACCGTAGCTACTGAAGAGCTCCGTCTCTAGAGTGTACAGTGGTCCTGTCACGACTCCGAGGTACTGCTCACTAACCTAAGACTGCTGAGGTACTCCTCCTGTCGAGTACTGCGGGTTTGCGGCCAACTACCGGGCGCTCCGTCCGCTGAGGGTCTGTCGCCAAATACCGGGCGCTCACCCAAATAGCCTACTGAGGTACTCCTCCTGTCGAGTACCGCGGGTTTGCTGCCAACTACCGGGCGCTCTGTCCGTCGTGGGTCTGTCGCCAAATACCGGGCGCTCCGTCCACTGGGCTAGTCGACTCACTCCAAGTCGAGTCGGTCAAGCAGTCGTCAGGTCTCAGCCGGCTACACGGTCTCCGTACTCTGCACGCTCGTCTCCGGGAGGGTCCGCTCCACGAGCTACTGTTCGATACTCCAAGTATCTCAAGGTCTCACGAAGAAGTATCTCAAAGGACCGCCTCGTCACAGGGGTCTCAACGCAACAGACGGCGCGTCGATCGGACGCCCGGTCTGTGAGTTATTAGCCTTTTCGTCCCAGGGGCCCGGTTGGTTTCGTGAGCAAAACCAATCCCGGCCGTATCTCAACTGTACCCCGAACTCCCATAGGGTATAATCATAGGGACCGTTACTAAACGTAAACACCAACGCCGCTGACGGTTCGTCGAACGGACGTCCTGTCTGAAAGATATCATCTTTTCCGTTCCAGGGGCCCGGTTGGATTTCGGGTGCGATCCAACCCGGCCACTACTATCTATATCCAAAACTCGGGCGAAGGATGTCAAAAGTTCCGTATCGTAAACAGGAACTCAACGCAACAGACGGTGCGTCGATCGGACGCTCGGTCTGAGAGTTATTGGCATTCTCGTCCCCGGGGCCCGGTTGATTTTTAAGGCAAAACCAACCCGACCGTACTCCACTTGCGTCCAAACCTTGGGCGGAGTATGCCAAAAGATCCGTCTCACTAAGAGGAACACAACGCGGCTGACGGCACGTCAATCAGACGTCCGTAGCTCAAGATATGTGAATTTGACCGAAATGGTCCGAAAACGGGGGGGGGGGGGGTCCGGGTCCGGGCCGACCCGGCCCGACCCCCCCTGGGTCGGCCCGAACCGGGTCCGACCCAGTTGTCCCGGCCCCGCCCGGCCAGGGCCGGTCCGGCTCGGCTCGGCCGAGCGGCCTGACAGCCCCGCGGCACCCGCGGGGTGTCGCGCTGGACACCCGCGGGGTGCCGCCTGACAACCCCGCGGCACCCGCGGGGTGTCGCGCTGGACACCCGCGGGGTGTCGCCTGACAACCCCGCGGCACCCGCGGGTGTCGCGCTGGACACCCGCAGGGTGTCGCCTGACAACCCCGCGGCACCCGCGGGGTGTCGCGCTGGACACCCGCGGGGTGTCGCCAGACAGCCCCGCGGCACCCGCGGGGTGCCACCCTGGACACCCGCGGGGTGCCGCCGCCTCCGGCCGCCGGCGCCGCCGCGCCGGCGACCCGCGCCGCCGCCAGCTTCCGCGGGCCACCGGAGACGCTCCGGTGGTCCGATTTGCTTCCCGTCTGCGCCTACGGTCATCCCGGGACCCGACCTTCACTGCGGAGGCCTCAAAATTAACTTGCGGCCTCGTTTGTCGTCGCCCGTCAATCTGCGCTCAAGAACAAAATAAAATTAATTTAATCTGCGACCTCTTTGGCGCGGCGCGACGACGTCGCGTGCTTGATCGACTTTCTCGGCGTGGCGCGAAGGCGTCTCGATCTTGTTTGATTTCGTTCCACAGCGCGGCGCGACGGCGCCGCTCAATAGTTGCCGTACGATTCCCGCGTGGTGCGACGACACCACGCCATCTCGCTCCATCCGCAAGAAACAACAAGAATAAAGGAGGGGGGGTTCGCCCGTGTTTGTGCGGCCCGACCCCCCTCGCATTAGATTGATAACAATCGGCCTTTCTAGAACGATAATCCATCACAATCGTTTTAAAATAAATAAAAAGATTCGGAAACAAGGGCTGACAAAGAAAAAGAACCTTCAAGATCGAAGGAAAGATCAACAACTTTAAAAAGGTTTAAAACCCCTACCTCAAGCGTTGTCGCTCGCGAGTTCGTCGCGGAAGAGGACGATCGTCGCGGAAGAAACGTCGCCGGAGAAACGTCGTTGATTCCGTTGTCGTCGAGGTGCGTCCGAAGGGAGAACGTCGCTTGGAAAGGAACAATCGTCGCGGAAGAAACGTCGCGGAAGAAGCGTCGTTGATTTCCGCGGTTTCGGCGTTCTTCGCCGGAGGCCGGCGTTCTTCACGTTCTTCGCCGAAGAAGAACGCTCTCCTCCAAATTCTCCCCACGCCACAAGCTTCCACCCAAAATAAAATAAGAGTAATCTTATTTTATTAACGCACAAGCAACGATTAAAAAAAAAAAAGAAACGAACAATTAATTCCAAGAATTAATTTACCAAAGAAACCGCCCAATTAATTGGACGAAAGAAACAGCCCAATTAAATGGTCTGTTAAGAATTTAGAAAACGCGTCGGTTGACTTTCAGTTTCTTTGACGGGTTTTCGCGGGTGCGTTACTTAGCGGAAAGAAACGGCGGGGCTCGTGCGGGCCCCACCTCACAAATATCCTACCAAGGGGTAGGATATTTCTGGATAGCATCCTATCCAGTTCAACTCAGTTCAAGCCGCCTTTAAGCGTCTTCAAGTGGCTTCCAAGTGGCTTAAGCGAAATAAAATAAAGTTGTCGCAAAATTATTTTATTTCTTAACTTTAAGCACGAAAATTAAAAACCACAACCGAGCAAACGCAACTCCGGAAGAGGCGTTTCTAAGCGAATACCGGCGCTGAGATTTCATCGGTGCCCTCAGAATTTGATTCCGGGCACCGGTTAAAAAGTTAGAAAAACCCGCTCGTCCGTTCACTGAACGTACCCGAGCCAAACTTCAGAAAATGATTCCGGGCACACCGGGCCTCGGAATCAGGTGCCGTCAGAAACTGCGTTCTTGTAAAATTCCAAAGAAAATTAAGAAAAAAATTTCCTTGAAATTTACGGGTCTTTACATACTCTAGAAAATTTGAGGGCGAAATTATTTGAATGAGGTGAGAATGTTACACCCCAATATTCCATGGTATGCTTCTCTTTGAATAATATAGTAGCGTGTGTTGTACGCAGCTTCGAGTTCTAACACACCACAACCAATCAAACTAGTCATTATGAATAGTAATACCCTTTTTTTAAAATTTTATAAATTTTATCATTCAAAATGGATTTCATTTTTAGATTCAGAATATTAAAATTAGCTTAGGGTGTTTTTTTGGTATTTTCCTGAAAACTTTCAATTTTTGATGAATAGTGAAAAACACCGAGTTATAGTTTAAAACCGATTTTTTTTAAATAATTATTTATTTTATTTAAATTTATTTTAGGACAAAATAGATAAAAAATACTTATATAAGTTCAATGTAATTCATTAGAGTTAGTTTATAATAATTTTAGATATATAAAAATTTTGTTGAACTTTTTACCGTCTTTTACCCACCTCCTAGGAGCATTTACAAATTTACATAAAACTTAATTTTACCGCTTCTGTGAGTTGAATTTAAAAAATATGAGAGACATAGTTGATATAATTAAGTAAAATGTGGTTCAATAAGATAAAAATAATTTTTGGTCAATAATAACTTTTTACTTTTATTTACCACGATTAAAAGTAAATAGGGTAATTAAGGGTAAAAATGATGTTATTATTACCCTAAAACATGTCCTAATTATATTGGATAAGAATAATTCGACCAAAAACAACTTCAGGAATAAAATATGAACCTCTTTGGTCCACTTGGATTAGATTAGGACATTTATGATTATTTAGTTCAAAGAAGAGTTAAAAGAGTTAAAATCAAAGTTTAATAACTAAAACACTTTTAATATATGGTTACACATAAGATAAATTCGACTGTAAATAGTCATTAAAAATATAAAAAGATTTAATACATAATGGTATTTTATTTATATATTTTTAGACATTAAATAATTTAATTTATTTATGGCACAATGATGATGCAGTAATTACCTAATTAATAAAATATTAATATAATTGATATTATAAATATCCAAATAAATGTAATTTGAGACTTTTTATGAATTAAAATAATTTTATAGGTTAATATGACATATTAGAGTTGGTTAGATGAATTTTTTTAAAAGTAATAATGCTGTTATAAATTTAGAAAAAACAAAATTCCAAATAGTGTCAAAATTGACATAAAAGAGTTTAAAAAAAAATATTATATTATTAATTCATATTCTATTCCTAAAAATATAAGGTTCATCCAAAAGACTTATATAATGATAGGTTTATTACTAATGAACCACTTGGGGTTCTCTTGGAAGTTTATAGTAAGTTTATTAACCATATAATATAAAAATACAAAGAGACATAGTAAATGTCAAACTGTTTTACTAAGAGTTAAATCTAAAATATAAGGTTAATATAGTGACCCAAACCTGTATAAAACTTATGGGTTGAGTGGTTTTATACCCATACCCACATTATCATTTAAATAATAAACTTTTTATCCATTAGAAACCGAAAATTATTTTATTATAAAATAATATTTCTAGCTTTTCCTAAGGTGCCCCTCACTCCTCTTATAAAATGGCACTCCCACTTCTCTCTAATTCACACATTCAAAGCCATTTGAAATGGACAAATATTGACCAAATAACCTCTCAAATATCATACGTTCATCCTAGAGGCCTTACTTTAGTCAGAAATCCATCCTAAGAAGACCTTTTGATCAAATCAAAAGGAAGAACCCAAAGAAGAGGTAAATATATCATCACGTCTTTCAAGTTCCTTTCTTCTTCCACTACCTCTTTCTTTGTTGTTTACATTATAAAATAATAAATCCAGTATCTTATATATACTTTGATGTTATTATAAATATGGTACAACCATATTCATTATTCTGTCCATCCTTTTAATGAAATGTCACCATACGTGCGTACGTACGGCTTACCGTCTCCATGTCGCGGTGTAATTGTTATTCAATACATCATTATTTGGATGGGTATACTAATGATGTGTAATTGATTTAAATAATAAATATAAAATTATAATGATTTTTTATATATGATATACCATCCAATTATATATTATTTTAATATCAAAAGAATGATATTGTTGCTCGTGCGTACGTACGGATTACAGTCTCCACAGACACGATGAGATTAATTCCCCATCATATCCATTCACGAATAATTTTTATTAGATGATTAAAAATAAGGTTTAAATACTTTATATAATTCTTAATATGAATAATATACATCCTATCCATAACAAACATTACTTACGTAACAAATCATATAAAGGAAAACAAATTAGTAAACACCTGAAATGACGATAATACTAAGATATTATTAACAAAGCAATGTTAAAAGATCATATGCGATATAATATTAATATATATGATTCTTTTATAATTTAATAACAATTATTTCACCATTATACAGGAGGTTAACCTACCCTCGACCAAGGAAAAGTACAAGGTAAGGGTTAATTCCACAATCTCTTTATTATCCGAGGTTGTTTTTACGTAAGTATCTACTAGGGCCTCTTTATCATCCACATCCATGTTTCTTAAAAATGTATTCCAATTTTTTTTACTATTTACTAGAATATGGGTTAAATTCATTTATACCCTTGTTTGAATTTTTATAAAATGGTTTGAAAGGAATCTTTCCATCGTTTTCCAAAGAAGGTACTTTATGAACTTTTCCACAAAATTAAGGTAAGAATGTTTTTTTATCTTATACAGTGGGTGCGGCTATTTTCCACTGTTATGGCATCGTTGAATATTCCCTTACAGTATTATAATAATATTTTCAAATATAATTTTTTTCTTTTATAATTATGTCATATTTAAATGATTTCAAAACAGAAAGAGATATTTCTCTAAAAAGGTTTTGATTTCATCTATGTCAACATCCTTTGATGGATTTTAAGTTTGTTTGAAGTTGATTTATTATGAGACAAAACTTCCATATTGTATTGAATATTTTGTGATATGTTTGAATGTGGATGTGTTATTTCATACCATTCATGGTTTATGGATAAAGTATTGACATTTCTTATGCTAGTTTTAATACGAATGTTTATGTTAGGTTTAGACATTTTCATATGAGGAATGCATTAGACTTAGTAAGTGATGGGTGGAGCCCGTTATAGCTCCTCGATGCATCGGTATTCCTCATGAGAAAAACTAGTGTCTTGGCACAAGGCCTTGAAAAAATCTTATTTGTAGTCTTGGAACAAGGCCTTGACTACGTGGTTATGAAAGTCTGGCATTATGCATTCCATCATTATAAAAGTGTCTATTGATATTGCATGTGAATATTCGACTAGTAGAATATCCATGTGAGTAAGTAAATGGAATTATTTTGATTTATATTATCCATATTATGTTGAAGTTTATGTTGAAAAGGTTTTTGTGTTAGTTTTATACATTTCCTTAAATGTTTATGCTTGTTTATGAAAGTTTCCGCTATATTTTTATCCTTACTGAGCATCTGAGATCACCCCTTTCTATGTTTTATTTTTCCCAGGATGCGAAGATGTATATTATGAATGAACTGTAGGGATAGTCTATGGGATATCAGTGTTTTCTATGGAAAAAATGTTTTTGTAGTTTTCCATTTTATGATGTAATGTAAACCTTATGAATGTATCTAGTACTTCCAAGGATACTAAACAAATTGGTCTTTCGAGACTTTATCTTTTGTGATCATGCCTATGTTATGTAATAACGGACCAACTCTGGATAACTAGGGTCGGGGTGTTACAAGATAACTCTATCCTAGATAGACATAGAGCTTCTCTTTAGAGAGTAGTTCTATTCATCCACACTGTGATTAGTATGTATACATGAGCTTCTTCATCTATAGTAGGAAAGAATGACCATGGAAGAGTATTAATCAAGGTTTACTAATATCTCACATAACTCCTTGGATATGGTGTTGGACCAGTTATTTAGGGTTTGTACTTTTGAGCAGGGATTGCACTGGTATATAAGGGACCCAGTGGTATCCATTGGAATTTCCACCTATGTTGGGGTGCTTGAGTGGGGATTGTTAATGGAGATCTTTATGGATGAGAAGATGATAGTAGTGGGAGCTTATAGTGGGAAACCAGTAGCTGATACCTTAGCAGCAGGTAGCTGATGATAGTTATAAGGATCCAAGTGGGTCAGATGATTTAGGAGGTGATCCCAGGACTCAAGGTTAGCGGTGCAGGGATCCTAGGGTAGCTCGAATCTTCTAAGAGAAATATAGTGTTTCTCATGTGAAGGTTGGGGAAATCTGTCACAAGATTTCCCAACCAATCATAAAATTGACCAGGAGATAGTCATGGGACCACCGTGATAGATGAAAATATAGTATTAGGGTGTTTTATAGAGTGGAAGATGTGGAAGAGGGAACAATAGGGTAGCATGTGGTGGTTTAAGGTTCGACCTATTACCACCACCACCCCTAGGTGGTCCACGTGAGGCCTATAAAGATAGTGGGAAGGGACAAGGCTAGCTACAGTCTATAAAGGCCTATGAACCTGAGGCTCCAGGGATGATATGAGGTATGATCTATGTCTTTTATACTTTAGTTATAATATTGATATACATAGGTTCTATCCATTCCTTCTTTTCCACTTCTCTGGTTTGAAACTTATAGATTATGGTTCAGATTTTGGCTCGACCCTTTTAGTTAGAGACTTCGAAGGGCTGTGACTCAGTGATTTATCCCTTATGATGATAGTGAAACTTGATTATTAGAGGTGAGTGTTTTTTTATGGGATCTCTTTGTTGTAGTAATAAGGTCTTATGACGCCATCTTAGGTATGAACTGGATATCTACAGTTCATGCCTAGTTTGACTATTTTAAGAAGAAAATGTTGTGTGTTAATAGTGATAAGACCAGGTTTTCCTTTTTAGTTGAGAAGTAAACCAAGGCATCATAGGAATAAATCATACATAGGAGGGTGTAGCCAATTACTCATTAGTTGTCTAGCCAAATGCTCGGTGTAGTGGATGTTGTGAGTTCCCAGTTTCTTGTAGTGGTGGAAGAGTATGGGGACTATTTCCTATGGACGTTCCTCGTTTAACTCCCCACCAAGAGGTAGATTTGTGCATCAACTAGCATCCCAGTGTGACACCGATATCTACATTAGCATATCAAATAGCTGCCACAAATATTCCTGAGATGAGCATTAAATTGGGGGATTTTCAAGAGAAGGGCTTCATGATACCCAGTGCTTCACCTTGGTCAGCCATAGTTTTGTTTTCCTAGAAGGAATATGGCAGATTTAGGTTATTTTTCAATTATTGGTGCTTGAACTAGGTGATAGTGAAGAACTAGTATCCACTATCGAGGATTAATTACCTCTTTGATTGGTTGAAAAGAGTATGATGGTTCTAGAAGACTGACCTCAGACCAGGAAATCCTTATTTGCGAGTACGAGATGAGGATATACTAAAAATAACATTAAAATGTTGTGATGGTCATTATGATCACTTGGTGATTACATTTGGAATGAAAAAATCCACAACAGTGTTCATGGGACACGTGAACAAGATCTTTCATATTTTTCTAGATTAGTTTGTGGTAGTATTTATCAATGACATCCTATTGTATTTGACATCTGAGGAGGAGCATAAAAGACACATTAGGATGGTCTTAGACACAATTTGGGAGCACTAGCTTTATGAGAATATTTTGAAGAGTCATGAACCAAATCTGGTCACCACCGAACACAGTGCCAAACCTGGACCATGACAAGGCCCGAAGGGCGTTCTCAATCCCCATGGGCTGGCACAAGTGCCCAGGTATCATAAAATGAGAATTGGGAATGATTTACCCGAGTTTATAAACTTAAAACAACAAAAGAATCCAATAAAACGAATCTGGATTTTTCAAACCAAACAATCATTTACAAAAATTCAGAACTAAATTACACATCTTAAAACAACTAAAAAAGACTATACCAAAGGTACAAAACCAAAATAAAATATCCCAAGAACCCTCATGGCATGGGGCACCGCCCTCAATCCATCTCCTTAAGACTTCACCACCAAGGACCTACTAGAAACCCGAACCACTGGAACAAAAAAAATTGTACCCAACCTACGAAAACAAAAATAACCAAGTCTACTTACACCCAAAGGTGTAAGTAGGGTGTGATCCAATTCACAGTAGGATACCACCACTAAGAGATTCCATGCAGTAAACATTCAAAGATGAAAAGCATGAAAGTTTTCAAAAGCATGTAATTTATAGTTACAATTTCTATAAGATGCAACTTCAAAAATCAGTTTTAAAGTGGGCTAATTTATAGAATAAACACTTTTAAAATAAATACCAAGTCTACTGATTTTTCCAGCCACTCATACCATATGCCGGCGATAAACACAAAATATCTAGTGAGCACAAGCAATGGGAAATAACCCCTAGACACTAGCTAGTGGTGGGTCTCAGGTACCTCGTATCTCGGGGAGAGTAACCATCACAAATATCCATTCTCGTGCATGAGCCACTAGTAGGGTACATACCCATAACCTAGTGGTCCCCAATCATCATCATCATAATTTTGTTAGAGTTGTAAGCATCAATCTTGCTAAGTGAAGCTGAGGCCAAACCCCACAGATTCACTAGCATACTAGTACACGTCCACCCACCTAGATACCTGGGTTTTCCCTTTATTCTCAAACAAGTTCAACAAGTCAATGAATATAATATTAACAAGACAATAATATTTCCATATCATAAATTCACCAAACAGCCCACATGTATACAACACAAGTCACAAAAGTCCACTTTTCATTCAAATTGATTTTGAAATCCGATTCACACCAAAATAGCCCACAACACTTTTCATATTTCTTTAACACTTCCACAAATTCATTAAAATTTTTTATAAAACCAATCCAATATATTACAACTCTCATAACATCCCACTAACTTGTTACATAACACCCCTTTTACCTTCAAAATCATTTTATCATTAAAGTTACACGAAAGAGCCCACAAACAAGTTTCACTCCAACATCACAATTTAATAAAACATTACAGAAATTTACAAAACATTATAAAAATATTTTAAATATTAAAACATCACTTCACCTTTTAAAACCCCATAATACGTGAACACATATACCAAACAGTACATATGCACCCTTTTCCCACTTTGTTTAACCAACTAAAACATTTACAATTTTCATAAAAAGAACCCAAGTGGTGCAAATATGTCTTGCACAAAAAACCCATTTCAAAAACCTATTTTTAAGCCAAAATCACACCAATCTCTTACCAAAAAAGAATTTTCATCCCAATCAACATGTAATAATCCACTTTCAAATGTTATATAATCACCTTGAACAATATCGCAAAAGATACCCATGAGAACACACAAATCCATAAACACTTTCAAAGAGTATAACAAGGTTACACACATAAAACCCATTAAAAGACCCTCATTTTTAGGCCCACATGACACTATATTATTACCCAACCAAAATTGGCATCCCCGTTCAACAACTAATAAATCACTTCCACGTTTTACAAAACTACTACAAGAGATAACTCAATAAATACATTTGAAAAATACATACGTCAAACAAAAATGTAACTTTAATACCAAATGTTTTACTATTGCTACAAAAAATGGTTTTCGCATAATAAACATCATATAAGGAACATGAAAAATTATTTAATCAAGAAAAATAACTCATCATTAAATGGTTACCCACGGAATCACCTACCGAATGTGTCGAAACCCTCAAATATTGGGGCGAAACATCAACCGCACGACCTCCACACCTCAAGGAAGTTAAAAGAAACCTAAAACCTCAATATTTCACCCAAAATACAGTAATTTATAACCTAGGCACGAACCCTAACTTCTGGAATTTTTATAATTCAAGAATTAGGGAAGAAACCCTAAGCAATTTGAAAGAGGAAAGAAATAGACTCACCTACTTGAAGTATCCTGAATTAATCACTCCAAAAACAATAGTTACTGAAATTTAAAACATCCAAAATTCAGGTATTTTTCGAACAAGATTTAGGAGGTAATTTAGGAACTAGAATGGAGGGAAAAGAGTAAGAATTGAGAGATTTAAGAAGGGATGAAGTTACCTCTTCAATTCTGGATGATTTGAGACACCCCATTAAGATCAGCCCTAATTCGCGATTTCAAAGAGCTCCAAGGAGGGGGTAAAGGAAATGGTAGCGCGCATGGGTTTCTTAGGGTCGGGAGGGAGGTGGAATCACCGATAAATACATTATATTTAATAAGATATTAAAAAATTAAAGAAACATTTTAAAACTGGAAAATGGGATTTCGGGTTGGCCCAATTCTTAAATAAAAACCCAAATCCACCATGATTATGGATTTATAAAGTCTCCAAATTTATATTTTGGTGTTAATAGGTCAGAGGATAACATTTATGAATTGGAATGGGTGAAAAATATAAAAAAATGAAAATGTTATAAAAGAAACAAAATTTATTTTTAAATCTGGAATTGGGCTCACGGTTTGGCCCAATTCATAAAAACTCATCTATTCCTCCATAAAACCTTTCGAAACCCTTCAAAACAAAGCATGAATGGAAAATAAATGAAATTTAACTTCAAAATAAGTCATGTATGTGACAATTATCCCCACCATGAAATCTTTCCATCCCCGGAAAGCTACAGAAAGGCCAGATACGAAAGCCAAATCCAACTGATAAACCAAGATGTACTCCCTTTCCAGGTTTCGCCCCCAAAGGCCAAAACACCTCCAGTGATCAATTAAGGAAGAAATAATTCACAACAAAAACATACACCAATTTCCTGAAACAATCAATCAAATTAAGGCTTTATTCCAAAGGAAAACTCCTCAAACACTATCCGAACAAGACTCAAGCAATTCACTCAAACAAACAACAACATCGAACAAGGTTACACATACCTTGCTATAACTAAACCATTGGGCACTCTCCAATCTCAATAGTTAGCCAAAGAATATTTAGGTAGCTTGATAGATCTGAACGAGACTACCTACCATCAATCTATGACCATGGATAAGTCTATGTTTTTTGGTATGAGGGAAAAAAATAGGCTCCCCACCATAAGAACCAACCATCTTAATCGACCAGCATGGGCCGGTACAGAAAGACCGCAAAATATAAAGTGTTGGGACGACCACATGGTTAGTCTGAACGGTTTGGGAAACCATGAACTAACAGTGGAGATTCTTCTATCTACATGGTTTTTTTGGGGCATGGTCACTACTAACCAAGTGAAAACCGTGTGGTCAACCTGTGTAGACAAACTTTATACCTTTCTCTAAAGAATCAATGGAAACCAAAGGGGGAGGGAATAACATTGGGCAATGACATGGGTACAAGGACCTCCACCTATTTCCACCGAACATGAACAGTAGAAGAAATATAATGACACCATAGGTTTAAACTCTTCTTATCTTTCATATTGAGGATATGACTTTGCACAAGGGTTTAAATGACCCTGTGATTTCCCCTGACTACGAGCCAGCTTCTCTTCGAGACCTATGGTTGGAGCTCAAATGATTGATGCATCTTCGGCCTCGCAGTTAGGCTTTGGAAACCACCTGAATTAGAATTCTTCTTTCGTTGCAAACAACAACTACACCGCAATCCCTAATAAGTTTTTCCAAGACATAACACATTCCAAACTCACTTTACCCTAACTCGATATTTCACTGAAACAAGGGATTAGAAGATGTACACACATCACACCTTGTTTGTTTGGGTGAGAAACAATAGAAGTAAAGAACACTTATACTCACCTTCCTCTAAAATGGAATATTTTTTTATGTTTTTTTCAAGGGAGACATTCTCCCAACATAATAGAGACTCTCAGATGATTTCCTAACTTTCAACTTTACAGTCAATCGAGCACATGACATCACAAGGAATCACCGAACATGACCATTACGACTGATATAAACAATGAATAGAAAGGGAACTTGTACAACATCCCCAAACAACACACAATTCTAGAAAGTTTCCATAATATCCTCTCATGACTAGATTTCCCACACTAGTATTTTAACATGAACTCCTTCTTCAAAGAGACTATGAAGGACTGAGAGTTCCTCTTAGACACTATCCAAATACTCATCCATGCTAACAACCCCAGAAAACTTCCACCTTCGAAAAATTAGGAAACTTAAGAGGCTAAGGTCACTTTCAACCATCCATAATCAATCTCCCACTACAAGAGGATACATAAAACCAATAAAGGAAAGGGTGTATACTCAATCTAAAAAGATCAAGAAATAGATTCATTATATTGATCAACTGAAGGATTTTCCAATGGAGAAACAATCTGGGTTGTGCTTCAGTTATGCATTAACCTTTTATGGGGGCATACCTTATCCAATGAGAGAACCCAAGGACCCAACCAATCTGGTCCATTGGTCAAAAAAATCCATAAACCAGCTACAAACACATGAAGGGAACCACCGTAAAGGCATCCCAAAACATTTTTCAAAAGAGACCACTAACCGTCCCTACAACACATCTTACTGACCAAACACAAACCCAAAACACAGTTCAAACAGAAGGGGTTCTTGGACTCAAAACATCCCACAACATCAACATTTTCAAAAACCCATAATAAAAACCATACAAAAATATTCATCAAGACATCATGTTTTTCTTTAAAAGTAATTCTTTGAGAACAAACAGTTTAGCAGTAAGCGTATCCACCAATGGTACCCCATGGGCCTCACACATGCATGTTTTTCTGCCACACTGGGCACCCTCCTCATATCTGCCCCGGAACTCATCAAACATGCCATCAAAAATCCATCATCCCATATAACCCCATGCATGTGGTCACTCATGGAAATACCAAAGGTTAAATCAAATATTCTTTCCACTTTTCAAAACCAAAATGGCCAACCAACACATCCTTTTTCTCAAAACTGCTAACCAAGGGATCCAAATCCCAATTCAAATATTACTAAAATTTTCATAAAGAAACAACCATTTATACAAGAACTCAATTTTATTTTATTCATATCAATTTCATAACATCTCATCCCAACAAAACACCCTATGATAGATTAGAAAACTCTATTGGAAACACTTTTTCAAAACCAACTTCAGTATAGTTTCTGCTTTCAAAAGAGGTGTAAGCACACCATTTTACATTTCAAAATAATTCTGAATATTTAGTTCAAATATTTCATAAATCAAACCATTACATATTTATTTGAAAATCATTTTACAAAAACTTTACACTTCTTAAAAACAAGTCACTTTAAAACCAAAATTCCAAGATTTCAAAACTAAAGAAAACAAGACAATGCGAGAGGAAAATAGTTTCAGTGGGTGACTTGGACATATGGTTGGCGGAAATATTACAATCACTTCACTATAACAGAGAGTGTTCTTGGGAATATCATCAGCTCCACATGGCTTTCCAGGCCCTGTGAGCTTACTGAGACCATTAACCCAACTCTCTTTTCATTTCCCCTAATCATCATTAAACCAAGAAAACCAAAGGACTTCGAAAGGTCCCGACTTCCCCTAGAGACGTGAATCCCGTCATGAGGTGTGGTGATCATCCAAACTACTCATAACTGAAATTAAAAGTCCCAAAAATCCTAACTCCATATTATCCTGATTGTTCCCCAAATAACATGAACCAAAGAGAGCGAACCACCCTCTGATACCATTTTGTCACGTACTAAATCTGGTCACCACCGAACACAGTGCCAAACCTGGCCCATGACAAGGCCTGAAGGGCGTTCCCGATCCCCACGGGCTGGCACAAGTGCCCGGGTATCATAAAATGAGAATTGGGAATGATTTACCCGAGTTTATAAACTTAAAACAACAAAAGAATCCAATAAAATGAATCTGGATTTTTCAAACCAAACAATCATTTACAAAAATTCAGAACTGAATTACATAGATTAAAACAACTAAAAAAGACTATACCAAATCTAAAAAACCAAAATGAAATAGCCCAAGAACCCTTATGGCATGGGGCACCACCCTCAATCCATCTCCGCAAGACTTCACCACCAAGGATCTGCTAGAAACCCGAACCACTGGAACAAAAAAAATTGTACCCAACCTGCGACAAAAAAAATAACCAATTCTACTTACACCCAAAGGTGAAAGTAGGGTGTGAGCCAATTCCCAGTAGGATACCACCACTAAGAGATTCCATGCAGTAAACATTCAAAGATGAAAAACATGTAATTTCGTGTTACATTTTCTAAAAGACGAAACTTAAAAAAAATCAGTTTTCAAGTGGGATAATTTAAAGAATAAACACCTTTAAAATAAATACCATGGATACTGATTTTTCCAGCCACTCATACCGTATACCGATGATAAGCACAAAATATCTAGTGAGCACAAGCAATGGGAAATAACTCCTAGGCACTAGCTAGATTTGGGTCCAAGGTACCTCGTATCTCGGTGAGAGTAACCATCACAAATATCCATTCTCGTGCACAAGCCACTAGTAGGGTACATACCCATAACCTAGTGGTCCCCAATCATCATCATCATAATTTAGTTAGAGTTGTAAGCGTTAATATTGCTAAGTGAAACTAAGGCCAAACCCCACGGATTCACTAGCATACTAGTACACGTCCACCCACCTAGATACCTGGGTTTTCCCTTTGTTCTCAAACAAGTTCAACAAGTCAATGAATATAATATTCACAAGAAAATAATATTTTCGTATCATAAATTCACCAAACAGCCCACATATATACAACAAAAGTCACAAAAGTCCACTTTTCATTCAAATTGATTTTGAAATCCGACTCACACCAAAATAGCCCACAACACTTTTCACATTTCTTTAACACTTCCACAAATTCATTAAACAATTTTATAAAACCAATCAAATATATTAAAACTCTCATAAAATCCCACTCACTTGTTACATAACACCCCTTTTACCTTCAAAATCATTTTATCATTAAACTTACACGAAAGAGCCCACAAACAAGTTTTGCTCCAACATCACAATTTAATAAAACATTACAGAAATTTACAAAACATTCTAAAAATATTTGAAATATTAAAACATCACTTCACCTTTCAAAACCCATAATACGTGAACACATATACCAAACAGTACATATTCACCCTTTTCCCACTTTTTTTAACCAACTAAAACATTTACAATTTTCATAAAAAGAACCCAAGTGGTGCAAATATGTCTTGCACAAAAAACCCATTTCAAAAACCTATTTTTAAGCCAAAATCACACCAATATCTTACCAAAACAGAATTGTAATCCCAATAAACATGTAATAATCCACTTTCAAATGTTATATAATCACCTTGAACAATATCGCAAAAGATACCCATGAGAACACACAAATCCATAAAACACTTTCAAAGAGTATAACAAGGTTACACACATAAAACCCATTAAAAGACCCTCATTTTTAGGCCCACATGACACTATATTATTACCCAACCAAAATTGGCATCCCCGTTCAACAACTAATAAATCACTTCCACATTTTACAAAACTACTATAAGAGATAACTCAATAAATACATTTGAAAAATACATACTTCAAACAAAAATGTAACTTTAATACCAAATGTTTTACTATTTCTACCAAAAATGGTTTTCACATAATAAATAGAATATAAGGAACATGAAAAATTATTTAATCAAGCAAACTAACTCATCATTAAATGGTTACCCACAGAATCACCTACCGAATGTGTCGAAACCCTCAAATATTGGGGTGAAACATCAACCGCACGACCGCCGCACCTCAAAGAAGTTAAAAGAAACCTAAAACCTCAATATTTCACCCAAAATACAGTAATTTAGAACCTAGGCACGAACCTTAACTTCTGGAATTTTTATAATTCAAGAATTAGGGAAGAAACCCTAAGCAATTTGAAAGAGGAAAGAAATAGACTCACCTACTTGAAGTATCCTGAATTAATCAATCCAAAAACAATAGTTGCTGAAATTTAAAACATCCAAAATTCAGGGATTTTTAGAAAAAGATTTATGAGGTAATTTAGAAACTAGAATGGAGGTAAAAGAGTAAGAATTGAGAGAGTTAAGAAGGGATGAAGTTACCTCTTCAATTCTGGCCGATTTGAGACACCCTATGAAGATCAGACCTAATTCGCGATTTCAAAGTGCTCCAAAGAGGGGGGAAAGGCAATGGGAGTGCGCCTGGATTTCTTAGGGTCGGGAGGGAGGTCGAATAACTGAAAAATCAATTATATTTAATAAGATATTAAAACATTAAAGAAACATTTTAAAACTGGAAAATGAGCTTTCGGGTTGACCCAATTCTTAAATAAAAACCCAAATCCTCCATGATTATGGATTTATAAAGGATCCAAATTTATATTTTGGTGTTAATAGGTCAGAGGAGACCATTTAGGAATTGGAATGGGTGAAAAATATAAAAAAATGAAAATTTTATAAAAGAAACAAAATTTATTTTTAAATTTGGAATTGGGCTCACAGTTTGGCCCAATTCATAAAAACTCATCTATTCCTCCATAAAACCTTTGTAAACCCTTAAAAACAAAGCATTAATGGAAAATAAATGAAATTTAACTTCAAAATAAGTCATGTATGTGACATTAAGTGTTAGTTTTGGATTCTAGAGGTCCATTTTATAGGACACGTCATCTCATAGGTTGGAGTTGCAATGGATATAGTGAAGGTTGAGTAAGTTCTTTCTAGGGATCCACCCAAGAGAGTTATCGAGGTGTGAAGTTTCTTTAGATTGGCTGGGTAATATCAGAGGTTTGTTCCTGAAGTCACTAGAGTAGAAGAACCCTTGATAGCATTAACTAGGAAAGGGGTTCCTTTTGTGTGGATGAAAAGCTGCCAACAGTGCTTTAAGGAGCTGAGTTAGAGGTTGATGAACAATCCTATCTTGATGTTACCAGAGTAGGGTGTCAATTAAATAGTGTTATATGATTCATAAAGGACAAGAATTGGTTGTGATATGAGGTAGAGGCAAGCAATTATTACCTATGGTTCATTCCAGCTGAGATCACATGAGAAGAAATATGTGACCCATGACCTTGAGTTAGTAGATATAGTTTTCGCATTGATGATGTGGTGAAACTACTTTATGGAAAAGAGATTTATCATGTACTCAGACCATAAGAGTATCAAGTATATCTTCTCTCATAAGGATATTAAATTGAGATAGAGTAGGTGGATAAAGTTCCTCCAGGACTCTGAATTTGAGATTGTATATACTTCTGGGAAGGGGAAGATGGTAGAAGATGCTCTCAGTAGGAGATCTAGTTTGTATTTTCCGAATGAGGAATTAGAGCAGTTATACTCACTATAGTTATCCTTTATGGATAGATATGGACCAGCTTACCTACAGTCTATGGTTTTCATCCCTCCACTCTTATAGTGATTTAGGGTGGAACAACTTGGGGATACCAACTATGAGACCCTATGTGATCAGATATCCCTTGGACAAGATCATGATGGATTTTCTAAAGTTGGATAGCATGTTGTTCTTTTCAAAGGATGCACGGTGGTTCCAGTTATGTTGCAGGAGGAGGTTTTGAGAGAGTTTTATACATCTCCTTTGGCAGTATATCTAGGTGTAGAAAAGATGTACCAAGACCTCTAACATTAGTTTTTTTTGGCTAGGGATAAAGAAAAGAGTTGTAGAGTTTTTTTCTCAATGCCTTACTTTTTAGTAAGTGAAGGATGAGAACCAAGTTCCAATGGGTTTAACTAAACCCCTTGAGGTTACATAATGGAGGTGGGATGCGATATATATGGACTTCGTGAGGAGATTACCATGTATGTCCAGGGGTCACGATGCCCTATGGGTGATCATTGACTAACTCACCAAGTCATACAACTTTCTAGATCTCTAAGAACTAAGTTCAGTTGAGATATTGGGATGAATCTATGTTTAGGTTATATTTTGATTCCATGGAGTTTCATCGATGATCATTTCAGATAATGATGCTCATTTGAAATCCCGTTCATGGAAGGGATTGAAAGAGGCATTTATGACTCAGTTACACTTGATCACACAATTCCACCCACAAACTGATGGGTAGAAGGAGTAGACTATTTAGGTCTTGTAGGACATGCTATGTGATTTCATGTTGGACTTTGCTTTGAGTTGGGATGATCACAAACCCTTGGTGGAGTTTTCATACAATAATAGATACCATTCCACAATTGGTGTAACACCATTTGAGGATTTATATAGGAGACCCCACAGGTCACCACTTTGTTCAACTGACCCAAAAGAGTTAGCACTCATGGGAAAGAAATTTGTGAGAGCTACAATAGAGAAGGTGACTATCATCCAAGAGTAGATTAAGACTACAAAAATCCATTAAAAGTCTTACACTAACAAATAATAGAGGCATTTGGAGTTCGAGGAAGGAGACCATGTGTTTCTGAGGGTCTCACCCTGATGTGGATTGAGAATATTTGGCTATGGAGGAAATCTATCTCTGAGATTCATTGTCCCTTTCCAAATACAACGTAGAGTTGTATAGGTGTCATACCACTTAGATCTACCTCTACAGTTGGACCAGGTACATGACATCTTCCATGTGTCGCGCTTTAGGAGGTACATGCATGACCCATTTCACATTTTGGATTAGGGAAATCTGGATATCATGGATGGATAAACCTTTTTTGAGTACCCGGTAGAGATTGAGGATCAAAAGGAGAGTATCCTTCATGGGTGATAAATTCCCCTTGTGTATATTCATTGGGAACCAAAGAATCTCCAAGAGAGCACATGAGAGTGGGAGGCTCACATTCATGCTTAGTACCCACATATTTTTGAGTATCCCTTATTTTGAATTTTTGGGGACATAAATCCAAAGGGTGGGGAGAATATAATGTCTCATATTTTCTTTATATTATTTTTAATTATTATATGGATTATTATCAAGACTAGGTGCTGATATGTCATGTGATTCTAAGGCCTCGTGTTCCCAGAATAAATATTTGAAATATTTTAAATATATTAAGTATCACATAGAAATATTTTTCCTGAAAAAGTAGAATAACTTCTAAATGGCTTCCTGGATAAAAAATCCAAGAGCACTGTTGTGTTCAAAATGGAGGTTTTACCCTAGGTGTGACTTAACATTATTCAGTGTGTTCTGTTTGTGAAAAGTTATCATGGGCATAAAATGAATAAAATAATTTAATAAAATTATTTTATTTTGTTTTTTTTATGTTGTAATGGTTTTATCTTTAAATAGAAGATTATTTTTGAAATATAGGGTTATATGCATAACCCTGGAGATGCCAAAGGACTGTTGGGGAGAGTTTTGGAAAATCCTCTCAGGAGAACGACTAAAAATCCAGATCAGACCATGGATCATTTTTCCAACCGAATATGTGGACCTCATCAATGATGACAACATTATCATTTTTCATCAATGATCTATCCAACTTGAGGTAGGATGTTTGTTTTATGTGGATTCTTCCCCGTTCTTAATTTCTATGATGAATGCAAATCAATTGATGAAAAAATTGATTTGCCAATTGACCGCCTTATGGGATGGGTTATAATTGTAAGGCTTATTCAAGATAATTAATTTGAATATATTCATTGTTTATCTTACAAAAACAAATATAGATCGACATGAAAATTGATCAAGGTTCTTTCAAATAATTTTTTCTTGCAATTTTCACCCTAGGTTCCATGATTCACCATGGGAATTATTTATTTGGACCAGGGTTAGACTATTCTTAATCGGTCAATCATTGTGGAACCGTTTCTTGGTGAATGATATGATTTTTTTGATATGGGATCGAAATAGAATGAGGGAGGTGTGATGATGGAGTTAGATCAAATTAGATGATCGATTAATCTTGATTTTTCATTCTTTGATATTCTTCAGCGCACAACGAAGAATGACAATTTGATCCATTTTACAAGAAGATCTGATGACAATATGAGTTGTTCGATAAGGGAGATGTATGAATGACCTTGTATATTTCATTTATTGGTGAATAAATCACCAGATATAAGGAATAGCATTGGATGGGATGTGTAATGGAAGAATGAGTGATTTTGGAAAATCATGATCCACACGGCATGTAACCCAGGATTACATAGCGTGTGGGGACCCCTGGCTGCAGTGCTAGATTTTGTTAAAAATTAAGGATCACATGGTGTTTGATCCTTATCACATGGAATGTAACCCTCCCCAATTGACTTAGAATGCACTTCATATGTACACAAACACAGGTTAGAGTAAAGGGGCATGGACATGTCGGGTACTCCCACACGAACATGTCTTGGTATACACGGAAGGATACATGGACATAGATTTGGTACATAGACACAACCAAGTGACATAGGAAGGACACCATATGCCTCTAAACACTTTTTACTAATTCTACATACTGTGTATATAGAGACTACAAGCTGTGTGAGGCTCTTCCACATGGGAAGGACTTGGGATAGATGGATACACCATGTACCCCTTGGGACATACCATGTAATCCCATCAAGAGTGATTAAGGTTGTTTGTTTTCTTAGTTGGGACCAGTATAGGTTTAGTACATTCCCTTATTCCTTTACCTCAAGGGTACAATGTGACATTACATCCACATCAATTGATTGGGTTCCCTCTAGATGTTAAGTCTCAGATAGATTTGTGGTGTTTCTTTGTGAGACTAGAGTGTGATCCTCTATCATCTTTAGTTACCTAGTTAGAATTTGTGGAATCAGTTTGACCTTCCTGAGTAGAGCATTGATCATCTATCTAGAATTCCTCATCTATAGGTTTAGTGGAATCATGGATGTACACACCCCTACATAGTGGGTTCATCCATATTGGGTTCATGGTGTCCCCCAGCTATTCTAGGTGTGACCCCCTATCTGTGTATTATAGTCTTCTTAGACCAATGTTTTCTCTTTAGATCTGGCTCAATGAGCTAGATCTCTTCATGAAGTGTCTCTGATGATACCATGTCTCATGGAGCGAGTTCTCACAGAACGGGCGTTGCTTTGACCCGAATCCTATAGCTGATAGTAGGGGTTATGACTGCCTAATGGTGTGGTGTATTTATTGATTATATCTAGTTTTTTACATTATAAATTGATTGTTATTTATTTTATTAAGATGAATATACTTGATTATTGTTGTTTAGTGTTTTGGGATGTCCTACTGAGTATTGTTATACTCACCCATGCATCAACTTTTCCTGTATGTGTCGTGTCTTTTGCTGACGACATCTATTTTGATGGTGTCCTTGGGGGACAAGGAGAAAGTGGAGCATAGTTGGAGCTTTTCATACCTAGGTTTTTTTTCAAAGAAATCACATTTGACTTAGTCCTTTCCCTTGGAGCAGGTTGGAATCTTTATAGTTTTTGGATGAATTATATTTGGACCATTTTTCCATTTCAATACTTTACTATCATACTCTGTTGTAGGATATTAAATGTATAAACGAATTCTTTTAGTTGCTTACATTTCAGCATTTTATGGGTTTGGAGATTTGTGCAAGTGTACAGTTAATTTAAGAAAATTCCTCCAATTTTTTGGATATACCAACTTGGCACTGGTCACTATCCCCTGGTCTATTGAAGGCGATCTTGGGGTAGTCACGACATGTGCCCCTCTGGGATGGGTTGTGACAAACTCACCCTCACTATAGCACAACAAACCCATTTAACTATCCTTAAGGACATAGACTAGATGGTCACAGTGTGACTGACAGCCTATAGAGGGACTTAATCTCTAATATAACTTATGTTATTCCAATGTTGCTCTCCCCATGACATAATGTCTTAGGATATGGTGTGATTTATCCTATTGTTATAATAATTAAACCTTACATATCCATAACCATGTCTCAACGCCTTACATTTCTCACCCATACTTGTGAACATTAATTTTATATAGGGCTAGATATTATTATTATGCATCCTCAATCACACCATAACCTACTTCATTGATGCACAATGGTCCATTGACCATCCCCCATCATGAAGATACCCTCATGTGTTACGGAAATATGGGTCACCTATAATATAAATATATTCCAATAATTAGGCCGACTCCTTGAAATGACCCATGGTTCCTACACCAACACTTCAAACCTACTAAAAACACTAAAATATATGAGGTTTAGCTTAAATTAAACTAGGATTATAACTTGAAAAATATAAGGAGTGATACAACCGACCCACTATATAGCTTCTCATAATCAAGCAACATTCTTGAGCATCACTAAGCCTCGTCATTGAAAATAATTTGCTAATGATATCATATATTTGAATCTCTAACACATTTATTCTTGGATATTCGGATTATTCAACTACACTCATATAACAAGAAGTATCTTCCCGTGAAGAATCCACTCCTTCTGATAAAAAATATGAACCAACCACTCTTTGAATAATTTATCTGAATATAACTTGAAATCCTAGAAATTAATCACATGATATGGATTTGGATGATATCTCCTAATTTAAGATATATGAAATACATAATGCATAACACCACACTACTGATGAAGTGATAACCGGTATGTCACTGTACCAACCTACTCCACAATGTCAAATGGCCCTATAACCCTAGGTGATAATTCACTTTTTTTCGTATCCTCCTTTTTCATAACCAAGGTGACAACCATATAAATACCTAGTCACTCACCTAAAACTCAAGAATATTATATCTCTAGTTAGTATACGACCTCATTCTACTCAGAATAGTCATCAATTTCATCTTGATCAGCTGAATATACTATGATGTTTCCTACATGAGTCTCTACCAAATAACTGCTAACTCCCTAGAATCTATCTAACACAGTGGTCATCAAATCGATTTACCATAAAGAGCCTCAAATGGATCCATATAAATCAAAGCTCAATGATTATTTTTATAGGAAATTTTTTTATGTACTAGGTAATTATATAAAAAATATTGAAATCAAGAGAAAAAAATCTGTGTATATCCTCCGTGATCCTAATAGTGTACTTAGATTTCCTTTCTATCTGAAGATAATAAGTTGTCCTTGTATGAACCAATTTATCCCATGACTTTTACAACCCTTTCCAAAAACACAACATAAAGTAGGAATTTTAGTTTTATACAATGTTATTCAACGCACTGTATAAATTCACTATTTTCTGAAAATAAATCTCTCATATCTCATCGACGGAGAAATTATCTTGGATTGGAAAAAAATGGGAAACCTTAGTCATATTGGATATTGTGTCCTATAACCTATTAACATTGTACTTTTTATTGCCAATAAATTAATTCACATATTATCATATAATGATTTTTTTTCTATATAGAAATAATTTGATAATGTACTTAGAGTATTTGTCTCATTAAAGGCTATAATAGTTCCTTTATGTTATGAGAACCCATATATTCTATGAAAATATTATTTAACATATGTTTTATGGTCTATAAAAAAAATCATTTAACTATAAAAAAAAATGAAATTTAACTATCAGGTTTTGAGATATCATAAGACATTGAGTCTTCTTCCCATGGAGTCCCCACTTAGTGATCTTCGAGTAAAGGAGGTCATCAAGACATACTTTCCAATAGAAATTCCATATGTTTATGTGCCATTGGATATTTCTATTTGTAAAAACATGTATTGTTCCTTAGACATTAGATTATTATTTATGTGTATCATTAATCACATATATGATTTATGAATGAAAACTATAATGACATATGCTTGGGGTGAGGTAACATATGTTGGGTTAATCATAAGCGATATTGAATTAATTGAATAAAATAAGAAAGTATTTATCACTTTTCTATTAATTGAGGAAGATATATATAGCCCTTTGATTGAAATGGAACTATTTAATTAAATCCATGAACATTATAGTTCATCAATGGGTTTATTTCAGAACATCAAAGAAATATAAATCAAGCATATAGAATGATGAAACTATTATACAACCTTCTTGATTAAGTATCAATAGAAAAAGAGATTAAATTACACAATAGAGTTCATAATAAGTTTATTGTTTTTGAAACATTAACTTCTTTATCTTTGGGTGTCTTCAAGTGCTTCTAGTTTCTGATACTGAAATTTAGATAAGTTTAACTAATTCTACAGAGAAAGGGGCCTAGAGGTTCATGCACTAGTGCAAAAACATGATTTAACATCATTTTTAGCTGACATATATAACAGTGATGTAAAAAACATGGTTTTCAGTGTTGATTTTTTAAAAAATAATGCCTAAAATTGAATGGTCTTCGTTTTCGGTGTCGGTTTATCTAATAAACTGACACAAAAAACCACTCAGGTTCACATTTTCAGCGTCGTTTTCTCTAATAAACCGATGCCAAAAATGTGAACCACAGTATTTTTGGCATTGGATTCTTATAAAAACTGACATCGAAAACAAATAGATTTTTTTAAATGATTCAACATCGATTTTTATGAAAACCAATTCAAAAAGGTAATTTTTTTTAAAATTATAAATCTTACAGCCCATAAAAAAATAGAATCCCTATAAAATAAATACAGTATACAACCATTAAAAATATTTATTATTGACTAAAAATATATAAAAACATACATACTTTTAATAATTAAATCAAAAAATTATCTTTTCCTTTATATTATAAATCATAATTAAAAAACACATACCAAAAATTTACAACATGATTGTTGTTGGTTATTGTTGATGCATTCGTTTGATGTCATTATGTTTAGATTCCAATTATAAAAAAATAATTTTTTGTGAACACTTTTTATTAAGAAAATTTAATTCTAGTTTGAAACATTATAATATACATACCTTAAATTGTAATCATTATTAACAAAGAGTTTGAAAACAAAGATCGAAGATGGTCAAGTTTATATTTCGTGTATGAATCAACATCATTGAATGTGTACAATAAAATTGAAATATATAAGATTAAAAAAATAAAATACTATGATAGAAATTATAAAATAATTAATATGACTAACCTGATCAAAATCATTCATTACCCTAGTTGTGATTATCTCGTACACGAATCGTAGAACATAATAACCACATTCGACTTGTCCTTGTTGATGATGAAACTGTAGTTAATAAAAAATTAACTTGATAATGATAACCAATATATATATATATATATATATATAATCAAAATAATATCTAACAAAAACAATAATTACCTTTACTTTCACATATTTTATGGCATTTGGCTTCACTATTGACAAGTAGACATTGTTAAATTTTTTCCATCACCTGAATTTTCTTATATATCAACTAATAATACATCTATAAAGAATGAAAGTTAAAGATAACGATCTTATAAAAAACAAATAAACTTACTTATCTAATATGGTGGGGAATTTTCTAGGAATACCACCTAATAAATAGAAAAACCAATATAATGTGTTCTCACTTGGGAAGAATATGCCTAACATCCAATTCCATAGACAATACAAAAAGTTCACATTTAATGAAATTATAATGGAAATTAGCACATAATTATTTTTATGTTCTTATCCATCAATAATTGGAAGAAACCAACTCCCAATATTCATCATTAATAACCTCTAACATATATATGCCTCTTTATTTTTAGTCGACACATATAACACAACTGTTGAAATGAATTCTGGATATATAAAACCATAAATGTATGTGATTTCATTTTGAACAAGTATTGTGTGTAGATACCTAATTAAAAAATTAATCTATCTAGTCAAGTTAATCCATCTTTATTTTAAAAAATAAAAACTAAAATGTCAATTTACTTACATGGAATAAAACTACCACACAAGAACATTGAGCTCTATAAAATTAATTAGATCCATGATATCTTTTTAAAATATTATCAATGGATAGTCTCTTACACATATGTCAGATGAAATCCGAAACTCATATATATTAGCCAAGGAAGAAGAAACCTTAGATGATCTTTATATCCCATTATAAATATTACAAGTATCTACAATTTTTTATTCCTGAACATTTTTTTCCTTTGTGCAATTTCATTGGATTTAGGTACACCAATATATGTTAAATGTTAGAAAATATTATAAGTAATTTTCAATCAGATGTAATTAATTTTTTAAAAAATTCATACCTTATATGAAATGTTATTAATTATTCTAGGTTTACAAAGTAAAAAATGACCCATACAATCCACAACTATGGTAACCTCCACGGTATGGAATGGTATTGAGCAGTAAGATCAAGAATATTATATACAAACACTCTAAACTGACCCATCTGAATAGGATGGTGATGTACAGAATCCACTAAATAATGAATGACCCCGAACACTAAAATATGTACATTAGTATCTTCTACATACAACCCACAATATAAGGTTGGGTCTGAGTGAGGAGGTGGAGGCTCTTAGTAGGTAGGTTGGGTAGGTAGGGCAGGTTGCACAAATTGTGATTGTCTTATCAATTGTTCTAACATAAAATTTTGCACAAATACTTGAATTTGATCACCCATGGATTGTTTCATATCTTTCATCTATTCTTTTAAGGAATCATTTTCTAGGTCTCTTGATTGTTTAACTTTATGACAAAAAACTTTACGAATACTAAAACCCACCTCATATCCTCTTATGTGGCTGGGGTGTTTTGGATTTCCTAAATAAGTGGCTATTATGTACATCCTTCCCTCAAGAATAATATTGCTTTATGTTTATTGATCATAAAGTTCATCCTAAAATGAAAAATGAAAATGGTAAATTCCTGTTGTTAATTTAGAAATTACAAAAATTCATGAAAAATAATAATTATTTACTTACAATTGATTCATCTTCTTTCTTAGATTTATTTGTAAGATACTTTTCGTTTTTTATTATTATTTCTCTTTTACATTTATTATGGAAGGTGGGTAGAGATGGAGGACTGAATTGGAACTCATCAGTACCACTATTAGAGTGATTTCTTAGTGATTCAAAATTTTCCCCAATCATTTTTTACACCAATAAACAATACCCTCCACATGATAAAGTATGAGGGTATACATTCTGAAATTGGATGTCTTGATGGGATTTCCTCATGTCCTATAATATAATAAGTAAACTAATAAGTAATTAGGTGCATATATAAGAAATGTTACAATATAATATAATATAATTAACATACCTGAAAGTTTTCATCATGTCGGGTGGAAAAAAATTTCTTCCATGCATCTCCATATAAAAATGGATACTTGAGGCATGTGTTTTCATTTTTATCCTTCCAAACACATAATGTTTTGTCATTTTTGTTTTTAAGTAACTCCATCAAACCGCTGCTAAATCAAGACATCTTTTCTTAACTTCTTTTGTTTTTATAAAATTGAATGTCATCTATAATTTCATAACATAAATATTAGTCATTTAAAATATATAATATTTTAGAAATGAGATAAGATTAATCAATTGTGATATTTTGCCTTTATGGCCTCCCAAATATAATCTATCACCACCTTTTCGATAGACTTCCAATCAACATATAAAATGCTAATCCTAAAACGGCTCTGCATTCTATTATAAATAATAAACTATGTTTCATTTGGGTCAGTTGCTTTATTATTATCATCACAATTAATATGTAATCACTCGTCTCCATGATAAAGTGATATTTTTGGTAAATGGTAATGCCACGTTTACCATATCAAGAATTTGATTTTAGAATACTAAAAGAAGAAGATTCCCCCACTAAAGTATCATTAGTAGTCCTACATTTTTTTTAAATTAAAAGTTTACTTTCATTAAATATTTATATTACTGGATATTTAGTAATATAAATAATGAAAAATACCTTGATAGAAGTTCTTCTGTCTCTATATCTATATATGTCATTATAATAGGAAAATGTAATGAAATTCTTGTGTAACTGAATATAATTAGATAAGTCAGTAATTATAAAATAGGAAAACAAAAATATGTAAGTAAAAAAAGTGTCACACATGTGTAAGTTTTAAAAAAATAATGATTTTTTGACTCTTAACCAAAAAAAATATGCAAGGTGAACTATTAAATATAAAAATTACTTCTTTAAAGATATAAACATTTAAACATTTAAATATCAAAGTTGGAAAATGTGTTCTCATATGTGTAAAGTAAAACAAAATATAATAATGTACGTCTTGTATTTCAATGAAAAAATGTTTAACCATAACCATAGAATATCAAAATATAACTCAAAAAATCATATAAATAATTAAATATATATAATTAAATATCCAATATTTATTAAATAATATAGGTTTTACACATGTAATTTTTTAAAAAATAAATATAATCTAAATAATTACCAGATTAATTAGGAGATTAATTTAGTGTTTTCTTATATCCCTTCAGCATGATCATTTTATACTACATGCACTATGTCTCCATTATAGTCATTATTATCCAGAAATAATGTAATAGATGAAGAAATATCATATAAATCAATAACTTCATCATCATCCCCATCAACCAAATGAATTCTTTTCCCTTGTAAAACAACGAACCACTAATCATTCGATGAATAAATGACATAAAATACTTTCTTTGCATTTGTGGCCATGATAAACGATCGTCATTACAATTAAATATTTTTTAAATCAACCAGTTTAAACCCATATTGACTATGTTTCACACCATAATTACTTTCAACAAAATTGCACTTAAATACTATGACTCAAAATTTTATATAATCAATTTCCCATTTGTCTTCAAGAACTCCAAAATATGGAATTGATGTAGAAATTGAGTTTTTATCTTTTTGCAGTCAAGAAATGAAGTGCTTCAGTGATGACCATTACACCACTATTTTTAATGGTACTCTTTTTATATTTATTCTCTATGTAATATGTGTACCCTTTAATATAAAAACCAGACCATGTGATCACATTAAGAGATGGTCCCCCTGCTAACCATTTTAATGTTTCTGATGTAGATATATCTTTGTTGACCATCTCTTTAAACCATGAAACAACTATCTTTTTGTGCTCAATGACCAAATAATTTTTATTTATTTTGGGATATCATAAATTTAATTGTGCAATATGTGATGATATATATGATTGCACCTCATCTGTGTTTTTTTAAAATGTATTAATGTGCCTGCACCACTTTATCAAATGGAATTAACTTTACCTTTAATCCTTGAATCCCTCTACCTTCACTATAAACTATCATATGTCGAGATATAGGGAGACCGATATGCTCCAATTTATACAAATAATAAGTATAAATTCAATTACCTCTTCTGATACATATTTTTGAATAATAGAGTCCTCTGGTCGATAAATATTTTTAACACATTCCTTCAAAATTTTCATACATATTTCAAAAGGATACATCCATAATTAATATATAGGCCCACATATTCTTATCTCATTCACCAAATGAATCACCATAAATACCATTATATCAAAAAATTTAGATGGGAAAAACATTTCTAGTTGAAAAATAATAAAAGTAGATTCATTCTCCAATACATATGACAAATTTGGATCAATGACTTTGCTACAAATGGATTTGAAAAAATTACATAACCAGATGATTGCCTTTCTAATAGTTATAATTAATATAACACATAGTACAATTGGTAGAAGTTAAGGCATAAATACATGAAAATCATGAGATTTCATACCTATTTTCTTACAATCCTTTAATGAAACTAAATTATTCACATTTAAAGAATAAACACTGGGTACTTTAATATGATGAAGACAATGATAAAATTTATCTTCTCAATATTAATTAATGTGTGACAAGTTAGTAGTAAATATGTTCTATTTCATTTCATATTGGGGGATAAATCCAAATATCTTCCCATCGGTATCAAGTCCAATCTATAATTAAATCCATATTTTTTATTTCTTTTTATTCCTAATAAAGTTCCAATAAAATTGTCACATATGTTTTTATCAACACGCATAACATCGATGTTATGTTTTATCTCTAAAAATATCCAATATGGTAGTTGAAAAAAGATAGTCTATTTATTCTAGATATTTCTTTGAAGAACATAACTTCTTTTTTCAATATATGATAATTATGATCAATTTGAAAAAATATTTGATGTCCCATGTATACTGTCTTTCTTCCATTCTGCAAATGATAATATGAAGTCTCTTATTCACAAATTGGACACACTTTATGCCCCTTAACACTGTATCTAGAAAAGTTTCCATATGTGGGAAAGTCATTTATAGTAAACATTATCATAACACA
This sequence comes from Viscum album, assembly GCA_963277665.1. Classification (NCBI taxonomy): domain Eukaryota; kingdom Viridiplantae; phylum Streptophyta; class Magnoliopsida; order Santalales; family Viscaceae; genus Viscum; species Viscum album. The sequence continues at coordinate 747,077,055 of OY728157.1, forward strand.
CAAAAGAAAATACTTTTTCTTGTATGCATTGAAAACTTTAACGCCTATCTCCCAGAGCAGTTTCAAATCTTCAATCAATGGTGAAATATACACATCAATATCATTTCTTGGATTTTTTGTTCTAGAAATCATCAAGCTCATCAGAACATATTTTTTCTTCATACATATATGTGGAGAAAAGTTTTAAACTACCAAAAAAATAGGTCACAGACTTTGTTGGCTACTTAGGCTCTGATATGGATTCATTACATCAATACACAATACCATTCTATGATTTCTAACTTTAATTCAAAATCATGAAATTTTTTATCAAATATATTTCACTATGGTGAATCCACATGGCGATGTAAGTTACAATCATAGATACGCTCATTTGAATTTCATCTTAATCTTTTTTGGGTCAATTGAATTTGAAAATAGATGCTTCAAATGAGAGGAATTATTAGAAGGTACCTATTTGATTTAGTAGGAGCTTTAATATTGATACCTAAGAATCAATCATAGTTGAATTATTAGAATTGTATGAAATAATTATTGGATGATATCATTAGAAAGTACAAAATTGATTTTTCATGAGGATAGATGTTAGTACCTAAGAGTGAATCTGATTTTACTTTTTCATCCATATTATAGCATGATGTCCCACATGTAGGATAGATTAATAAATATTAATATTATTTCTTATACAAAAAAAAATCATTGGGGTAAAGCATGTATCTTTTTATACCCCATTTCCATTGGGAATAATATTTTATTCACCTTATAATTGGAATCTGGAAGCCTGTTTCCTTCTTGAAGTAGCTCTTTTAAAATCTCAAGTAAGTTAGATAATTTTTTATCACTACACCAATTTCTTGATTTCATGTAAAATTATCTCAAAACTTTTGATAACACTATATATTTACTGTACCATGAGAATAATGGTTTCTAATATTTTGCATACAATTTTTCAACAATTATTGTTTTCTTGATGGTTTCAACACCTAAATCTTGAATTAATTCTTAAATATGATCCTCTGCCTCATTATGAATAGTTTCATCAACATTATATGTTGAATTTGTAGTTCTTTCACCATGCCATATCCAAAATATATAATAAAGGCTAAAACCATTTCAAATGAGATGATCTTTGTTTTCTTTAGAGTTTAACTTTATTATATTCAAATACTTTACACATGAAAAAAAATAAAATCTATGTTTTAAAGATTTTTTTTAGTCAATTACAAGAAATCATCATCTCCTTTTTCCTATTTACTTGTGGTTCTTTATAAATTTATCTAATTACTATCCATTCAAGACCTAATATCATAATGTAATAGGTGAATATATTAAAAAATATAAACACACATATATATATATTTATATATAAAAATAAATTTTAAACATAAAAATATTTAATAAAAATGATTGGTAATAATGGTAGGACTCTTTAGCCCATATAACCAATAGTTATCCACTTTCACTAAATCATTATAGACTTTATGAAAAACATCACAACTCTTGTTATTCTATCCAACCTAATTTAGATACAATTAGCATATAAAGTCTATCATATTGTATTTTTTACTAAAATTCATCATTAATACAAAGATTAATTGTGTGACCTTATAGAAAGTTTTATCAATAAAAATGATTATGAATTCTCTAATTCATAACCATAACACAAGATACCCCTATATCAAAACATTTTATTATTAAAGATGACAAATAATTTGGAATGATCATTATTAAGGACACTCATATCTCTATATGAATATGTCCACCGGATATATCTCAATATATTATATGAATAATCATATAATAAACATATCCAAGACATTGATTCTAACCACTGGAAATGAAATATTTTAATATAGTATTGAAAAAATCATACATTATTTAATCTCTCATTAGACTGACCAATCTAGATGAATATATCACATGTCAATCATATAGGTAGATAATCAAATTTCAGGTCACTTATCTAATAATGGGAATGATTTTACTTCAGATTTACTAATTCACAGTCTTATATGTTTATACAAGAAGATAATTTTTATCTTGGATAAGTAAAAACTACATAAAAATAATTAAAACAATAACTCAAATGAAGAAAAAAGGTGAATGATTAATCTTCAAAATTGAAGAAAAAACTTACAAAATTCAAAGTTCAACAACTAGAATGGATCCTTAATCTGGACATCACTCCCTTGAATGAGTTTAATGAATAAAAATAGAAAGATCTAACAATTATTTTTTGTAAAAATGAACAATAAACAATAAAAATAAAAGAAAATAAGTCTATGGTGGCTTCTCTGAGATCAAAAATTTTCCACAGAGAAAATAATTCCCTAGATGATGAAACAATGAAAGATGAATAAGAATTGAGGTAAAAAATCATGAAAATCAAAGAAAATAAACACCAATGGCCATTGAGGATCAGTGGGCCACCTTCATAGTCATCTGAAGTTGATAGAATAGTTTCATAGATCCTATAAAATTTGGGTTTTTGGAGCCTATATTTTTTAAAAGGTTTTGGAATTGGTTTTTTACAAAAACAGAGGCCATATAGTCCCGATTAAACCTTTTCTTCTTTGGTTAAAAAAATAGATGTCAAAAATCATTCAGTATAGATTTTTTAACATCAATTTTTTTTAAATAATAACACAAAAAGTGATATGAAAATTATTTCTCATTAGTTTATGTTAAAACCGACATGAAAAAGTCCATACAACCACATTTTTCATCAGTTTATAAAAAACTGATGTCATATCTCTGACGTTGTATAAACTTTTTCTACCAGTTATGCACTAATTGTATCCAAAATCTAATTAAATTTTATTTAATTTAATATTAAGAATAATTATTATTCTCAACTTGTGGAATGATAATTATTAAAGTAAAATTGACCATAAATATTCAATCATGAGATATTAAATTTTTGAATATGTGAGTATAATTATATCTCTTTTTTATTATTAATAAGGTAATAAATAATTAAATATTTATTTGGTAGTGTCTTCCCCTTCCTTATACTTGGGTGTGTTTTTAAAAATTAAAGATCTAGATGAGATTTAGTATGTCATCGAGTCTTGTATTTTATCGACGGTGTTGGTGGCGTGTCAGTACCAATTATATTCTAGATTCGAAATGTCTTCTGAGATATTATTGGGAAGGGTTCTTAGATTGATCATAGATCTATAGGGTTCAAAACCATTTCAATTCATCTACCAAATATTGGACCTGCATCCCCAATTTCATCACTTTTTATGAATCTATTGACCAACGAGTTTCATGAAGTGCAGTAACAATAGGAGTAGGATGCTCGATGGTGGATGGTGGATGGAGACTATGGTTATGGTGGTTCAAATTCATGATGAAGATAGAATAATTCCATTAATATATGTCGATTATCTTGGAGTAGTGGATACGGACAATGAAGACCTTTTGTGTGTTTGACTAGAAGCTAGGGTTTTGTCTGTGTTCTTGTAATGGTATTTGTAACAGTGAGATTTTGTTCCATTGAAATCTTTAAGGATATGTGCTTCTGGGTTTTGAGGCCATTCTATTTTTGGGCCTTCTGACTTTTGTGTTCTATGGTTTGTAATGGGTTCCCCTTTACCCAATTTCAAAAGGGGATTCCATTTTCTTTTTTAATAAAGGGGTTTGTCCCCAAATTTTTTTCAAAAAGTAAATATTTGTTCCCTAGTTTAATGAATAGATTAATATAAATATTTATTTAGTTATTTGAATATTAAAATACATATTTATTAAATATTTTAGTGAATATAATATTTATTTATTTTTCAAAGGAATATTATTTATTTGAATAAATATTTTATTATTCAAAGTTTGAAAAATTTCATGGGAGAGTTAATGAACCGTGTTAATGGATTGATGTAAATGATATATTTTATTTAATTTCATTTAAATAAATATTAACTTATTTAATTATAAATTTATATTTAAATAAGGGCATGTGATATAATAATAAAAATTATTATTATTTAATATAGGGTGTTAGTTAGATTAAATATATTGATAAGGTCATGTGTGTAATTATTTATGTTTAATCCTAATTTTGTAAATAAAAATATATCACATTTTAGAGTAGAGACTTGTAGTGCACAAAAAAAGACCTCTATAATTCTATAGTCTATAGAGAATTATCCTCCTATCCTCTCTCTGAAGAATGTATAGAGAAAAATATAAATTTTTCTGTGACTAATTATGAACAACATGAATCACTATTTTCTTCTACGAAAACAGCTGGAATGTCACAACCTGTCCCAATGGGGCCCATGCCGCAGCTCCCGAAGCCCATCTCCAATCTACTAGGGGTGGTGACTTGCACCGAGTTGGCATATCACTAACAGGGTAGGCCTAATCATAAGTACCTGTATACATGCACACATCACCAAGCCTATATGATTTTGAAATATAAAAAAACTGAACAATAATGAATTCATACATATAAATCCCACAACCAGAGTATGATAGGACGTAAATGAAAGTAAATAGGGAAAAATACAAGACCACCATGATGATTCTACAAAAAAAACTAAAAGTAAATTAGGTACGCCTATTTAGATAACATAGGAATACACCTTAGTCTGCGTGGTCTCACTAAGCACCATCTAGTCATGGTCTTTCTTGGAATCTATCTTAAGGTTGAGAATCTGTACAAGACATGACATGTTTGGGAAAATCCCATGCACAAGTGAGTATAGTAATCCTAGGAAGACATCCAAAAACCAAAAAACATATAACAAAGAAATAAAACAATCTCTACATAGGTATATGTATACAACACATATAACAATAATATCCAAATATGCGCAACAAAGACACGCAGTATAAGGGTAAGTCACAACCATAATTCCAATCTAATATTACAACTTGAAAGTTCCATGACACACTAATCAAGGATAACACACTCCATGAGTCATATACCACTAATTAAGTTCTCCCAAGAGGTAGTGATTATTAGGTATCACCATTAGAAGTATACAATGTAAGTATCATGAGCTGCGATATACATATGGGGATCACACCCAAGGCCATGGGGTATACTAACAAATTAATTCTAAATTACCTATTAAGTAGAGGATATATGCTCAAATAACAACAAACCAAAATTATGTGTATATTTTTATTCAAATTTGAATTGTTTTAAGTGTTTTCCAATGTTAAATTCCATGGTTTTCATTGATTTATTAAATAATAGTTAATTTTTTTAAGGAATGAAAATGGTTTTTAAATGAATAGAAAGACAATGTTTTAAATTTGGAATTTGAATAATGTAATATGGCTTAGAAATTGAAAGTTTTCATTTTTTGGCTAACTCTTTTAATGGTGTTTATTTAAAAACTAGGCTAGAAGGAAGGCCCTCAACCCCATAAATTCACCAGAGATCTCCACTCACCATCACCTCATGCATACACCACCGCTCTCTGTTGATTGAGCCTCCATTTCCACACCTCCATGCTACTATGGATCACCATCCCTGAAAACAATTCCAGTTTTTATGCACACCAGTTGTGGAGCATGGGAAAAGCAGTTATAAATTTTCCTAATATAGAACAGTGGATGATCAGGGTCATATCACTTGAGGAACCCTTCAGTTTTTTCACTTACTTCTTCTAAGTCACCCAGGCTATCTATTTTCTGTGGTTTTTAGTATTTAATAAAAACAATGATAATATTTTGGGGTTTGTGATTTATCATGTTCCAAATAGAAATTCAAATTTATACTACCTTCTAAATCTCAACAAAATGATTTAAGGAAAGAAAGCACTTGGTCATGGGTTTGGTTTTGGATTCAATCATTATTTTTCTTTATATGTTAAATTTTAGTTTGATAATACAAATATGAAATCTCATGTTTGAACTACTATTATTTATTTAGAAATTGTGGAATATCATTGTGTGCTTTAACACTCTCAATTCTATATCCTCTTGTAATCAAGGTTGATGACAATCCTTGGTCTTGGAGGTGCCATCTTCCAAGACTCAGCTCTATTGATGTTGTCTCAACCATTGATTAGCTCAAATACAATGTATGAAGAACTAACCAATGAAGATAAGTAAAATTGATTACATAAAACAATAATTATATATTTAATTGCATGTCATTGGGGGAAATCAACACATTGGGGATATTAACCTTAATCATGTATGCTACTCAATTCTATGTACAAACATAAAATTAAAATTTAAAGAAAATTCATGAACATATTTACCTCCCCCAAAGAGAATCCTCGAGCTCATCCTTTAATTTCCAAGAGTAAGAGATCACTTGGTGGAGTGGGTGTAAGAGAAGAAGAAGAAATAAAATAAAATGAAATAAATAATTAATTTAAAAAGAATGTGATGGGAAATAAAATAATAAATTAAAAAGAATGGGTGTGAGAGAATAAAGGAATAAAATAAAATAGAATAGAATTGGGTTGAGAAAAAGGAGATAAAATAAAATAAAATAAGGAAAAAATTAGAAAAAAGAAATAAAATTTATAATGTATAAATAAATTAAAAATAGTGATAATAATAATATTTATGAAAAGAATTTTGATTGGAGAAGAAAGAGATATAGAAAAAAACAAAATTTGAAAATTTGAAAACAATAATAATAATTATGATAATAATAATACTATTATTAATACTAATAATAATAATAAAAATTAAAAGAATAAAATTAAAAAGACATATCTATGGATAGAAAATAAAAATGAATGGATTATTTTTATTAAAAGTAAATTAAAATTTAGATTACAATTTGAAATAAAACTTGAAACTGAAACTAAAATAAAAAAATTAAATTAAAAAAGAAGAAGAGGGATAAGTTGCAATGCAACATCAACGGTCTTCAGGTCCAGTGGGTGGTGTGTGCATGCATGGTAGGTAGAAGAGATCAGTGGTGGTAGAATTCATGGATGAAGGTGAAGCAGTGGTGAAGTAATGGAATCCTACAATTCCATGAAGTAGTGCCACAAATGGTTGAATGCATGTATGCAGTGGCGGCATACGGTGGGTGCATGAAGTGGCTACATACATGTGGTGGTTTCACACATGCGGTGGCTATATGCATGAGGTGGTGTAATGCATGTAGTGGTAGTGAGCGGTGAGAAGGGGTGCATGCATTGGGTAGTGGCGAGCGGTGAAAAATGGTGCATGAATGTGGTGGTGATGAGTGGTGGTGCATGCTTGGGGTGGAGGGACTGCCTACCAACCTATTTTTTATATAAAAACCATTAAAGGAGTTATCCAAAGAAATGGGAACTTTCAATTTCAAAACCACATTACATGATTCAAATTCCAAACTTAAAACATTATCTTTTTATTTATTTATAAAACCATTTTCATTCCATAATTAAAAATAACAATTATTTTTTAAATCATTAAAAACCATGGATTTTAATATTGTAAAACACTTAAAACCATTCAAATTTGAATAAAAATATTCACATAATTTTGGTCTATCAAATACTCCCACACTCAAACCATGATTTTCCTCAAGCATAAAATCTCAACAAGGAGTTAAATAGGGAACCAATTCTATCAATATTAACATTTAAAAGTAATAAAATCAAATGATTAACAATTTTTAAATAAAAATTTCAAAATTCACATAAAATATCAATTCAATTTCTCAAATTTCAAAGGAATAATCAAATAAAGAATTTTACTTTTCCCATTTAAAAATAATGGAACTTCTCTTCTCATTCATTTATATTTCTTAATTCATAGTTACTAAACATGAAAAATCTTGATTTACCAAACTTTTAAATATTTTCACTCATCACTCATAATACAAATTTAAATAGACTTATTCTCATATAATTAATACATTCTCCTTATCCATAATATTGTAAATAAACTACTTTATCCACTTTGTAAAGAAAAAAAGAACATAAAATCCTGAGGGATTGTAATTCAGGATCAAATGTTTCTAAGGTTTAAGTTTAGTTATATTTGAAGTTTAAAAATTAAGGTTTAAGGGAGAGGTTTATCTCTTAAATCATAAAGCGTTATGTTAAAATTAAAAGTTTAATGAAATTATACCCTTAAAATTTTATCAACTCCAAAATTACCTAAAACACAAATTAAATATCATGATCAAATTTAATCATAATGGATGATTTGTGCACCCTCCTGAAATTTTCTTTTGTTTTTATACATTTTTTTCTTTTTCAAAAAATCTTTTCATTTTTTTCCATCTATAGTCATGATTAGAATAAACCTCACATCTACCATCTAACCAAATATGATAAAAAAAAATGGTATTGTATTGGTGATTTTTTGTTTTACCAAATCAAAACCCATTTTTTTTCATTTTTTGGTTCTTTTTGTCATTTTAGTTTTTTTAATTAAAGAGGGGAAACATAATGAAGTATAATGAATGAATCAACAATATTTTACAATTCCAACAAATAAAACCCCCACAATTCTTCCATACAATGGAAATCATCCCTCACACTATTATTACCTTCACCCCCACACTTAAACTTAAAAATGTCATGCAATTACTAGGAGGTTGTTAGGATAGGATAAAAAGGTCTTGATACATGGAGAATCTCTAAAAAGGACATTCATGGTTTCTAAGGGATATATAAGGATTTATGTAATGGAAGTATTTTAAGGATAAGTGATTTTTCAAAATATTCCTCAATAATTTTAAATGTTTTTTTACAATCATAGCTTTGACATGTTCAAATTCAAGCTCTAGAAGGTGAATTACACCCTGATCACTCAATACATATGCTCAAGAATAAATAGAAAGTACTTGGTAAATGAATCCTCTCAGGAATGGAAATATTATTTATAAAAATCACTTAAGTAATGATTTAATTATAACAAAACAACTCACATAAATTAAAGAAATTAAAATAATGAAGAATGGTTGAGAAATTCAATTTATTTGAATCAATTAATTACCTTAAATATTGAGTCCTCATTTTAATTTCCACTATTCAGTTTAATAATTAAATTATCTATATTAGTCATTTAATTTCATTACAATTGAAATATAAAACATGAAATCACAAGATTACTAAGAAACTCATGTCTCCTTGATTACTCAAGTAAAGAATAAATCCAAGCGTGGGATTCAATTCTATTTTTAAATCTCAAATCAGGTTGATGGGAAAAAATACAGGGAGTTTAAAAGATAAAGATAAAAAGATAACTCTATTTCCCATGAAGATTAGTCCTCTTTATTACTTCTCCATTGAGGCTGCCTTCTTCCATTATGAAAATATAAAATAAAATTACACCTTTAAGAACAAGGATAATGTTATTAAAGTTCAAAAATATAGGAGAGAGTAGGGTGCATGCAGTATTACTTTTAATAAAATAAATTGAAATGTAAATTTCTAGAAAGATATTGAAAGGTATAATTCTTATTATGATATACCAAGTGGGCCTTAGTATTTTACTGCCTCTAGAGTGAAGTACTACATGTTATCCAAAGTTATATGGTGGATGAATATTCTTTGATTTGAACCACCACATGTGAATTTTCCCAGCATGCACTTCATTCCTACTTATGAGGAACGATCCATTGGCAGAGTATAACAGTTCCCCCCCATCACAATTAGGTATAGCTTGCTTGGCGGGGGAAGGATGGAGTAGGGGTGATCTTTATTCTTGGTTGCAACTTGTGAAACCTTCTTTTTCTCTTCCAGTGCTGGATTCACATGGGCTGCACGAGATGAATGATCAAAAGGCAAGTAAACATGTATTTTTACTTGAATAAAATTTTAATTTTAATAATAAATTTCTCCCCTATAATAATAGAATCCTATTTTATGATTTTATATAGCTCAGAAACATGGATCTCTTTTTAATGGGGTTCCTTAAATGAAGTTTTATTGAAATGAGGGAGCTCCATGTATTCCTCAACAGGTGCATGTCTAAGTTCTTCATCTTCATCCAAGGCGTAAAAAATATTTTTTGAATCTTTATGATCAAAATAGTAGGGAGTGATACACAATTTATAATCAATAAAATAAAAATATTTAGATTCAATAAAATATTCAACTCCCAGAGCAGGTTTAGTTTAAATCTTTTCCTCAGTGGTAAGTTCCTCTTCGAGTAGACTCTTAGTGGATGGAGGTAGGTAGTCAGGATCCTCCATACATTCTTCTATTTAAACTACTATTGTGGTCTCATCCTATTTGATTTACTCAATGAAATTGGGGTAGTCTGGTGAAACTTCCTTCTTGGAATTCAGTATTTGATAATCATGTTTGACTTTATCAAAAATTTATGATAATTCCTGAAATGAAATTCTAATGTCCTTCCCAGTTATCATCAGTTTATCCTGGTTAGTGAGTTCATAAAGATTTTTTTATGATATCCTCCTATTCAACAATTGGAATTATTCATTCTTGCACTTAAGAGTAATGGTTGTTCCATGAATTGAAGAAATGTTCAATTGAAAACATAATCAAAAAAGAGTTTTTATGATTTTTTTTATAAAAGAAATGAATTCTATATAAATTGAGAAAATAAAAAAAGTTAACGAACTATTGAATGGATCCCCAGCAACGATGCCAGTTTTGAAGCACGCCTGTCATGGGGAATGAAAATAAATTATAATTTTTTATAATACATCATAGTGGATGACCAGGGTCCTCTCACTTGAGGATCCTTTCAATTTGATCACTTAGTTCTTCTAAACCACGTATGCTATCAATTTTTTTTGGGTTTTAAGGGTTTAATAAAAATAATGAAAAAAGTTTTTGGTTTTTTGGTTTATGATGTGAAAAAATGTAACTTATAATTTGTACTACATGACAAATCTAAACAGAATGAGTTAAAGAAATAAATAACTTGGTCTTGGGTTTGGTTTTTGATTCAAACAATATTTTTCTTTATATTTTCAATTTATTTTTGATAATAAAAAGATGAAATATTATATTTGAACTATTATTATCTACTTAGAAATTTTGGAATATCATTGAATTACTAAATAATCTGAATTCTACCTCCTCCTTTAATCAAGGTTGATGACACTCCTTGGTCTTGGAGGTTCCATCATCCAAGACCTGGCTCTATCGATGCCATTTCAACCATTGTTTAGATCAACTAAAATGTATGAAGAACTAACTAATGAATATAGGTAAAAGTGATTAAATTAAAGAACATAAATAGATTGATTTTCATGTTATTGGGGGTAGTCACCACATCAGGGAAATTCGCGTCAGTCATGCATGCTACTAAATTCTATCTAAAAACATACAATTAGAATTTAAAGAAAATTCATTAACACCTTAACCTCTCCACTAGGCCAATCCTTAGGGCCAACCTCTCAGTTGTGAGTGTAATAGATCACTTGGTAGACTGGGTGGAAGAGAAGAAGATGAAATAAAATAAATTTAAAGAAAGAATAAATTTAAAAAGAATGTGATGAGAAATAAAAGAATAAATTAAAAATAATGGGGGTAAGAGAATAAAAGAATAAACTAAAATAGATTTGGGATGATAAAGATAGATAGAGAAAATAAAATAAAAGAGGAAAAAATAAAATAATAATAATATATAAATAAAGTAATAATAATAATAATAATAATTATTCTTATTATAATTAATAAAATAAATTCAATTGGCTAAAGAGAGATAGAATAATTTTTTAAAATAATATTATATTAATAACAATTATAATGACAATAATAATTTAAAAATAACATTAATTTTAATAATAATAATAATATTAATATCAATAATGATAATAATAACAATAATAATAATAATAATTAAAAGAAGAAAATTAAAAATATGGATTGATGGAGAAATAAAAAAATGCATGAATTATTTTTATTAAAAATAAATTTTAATTGAAATTAAAATTTGAAATTAAAATGGAAACTGAAACTAAAATAAATAAAATAAAATAAAAAAACGAAGAAGGGGGAGAAGTTACAGCACGAAAATAGTGTTCTCCAGGTACAGTGGGGTGCATGTGCATGCATGAAAGGTGGAAGAGATTGGTGGTGGTAGCATGAGTGGATGAAGGTGAAGTAGCAGCGTAATTAATGGGGTCCCACGATGCCATATAACAGTTTCATAGTGGTGGAGGAATGTGGTGGGTGCATACGATGGCTGCATGCATGCGTTGGTGGAAAGCATACAGTGGCGGCGAGCGGTGAGAAACAATGTATGCATAGGGTGGCGATTAGTAGCGAATGATAGTGCATTCATGGGGTGATGACAAGTGGCGAGCGATGCTGAATTCCTAGGGTGACGTCCAGCGGTGGTTCATGCATAGGGTGGTGGCGAGCGGTGAGAGATGGTGCATGAATGGGGTGGAGGGCCTACCTGCTGACGTATTTTTTTATATAAACACCATTAAATGATTTAGCCAAAAAACTGAGAAATTTCAATTTTAAAACCATATCACATGATTCAAATTCCAAATTTAAAACATTATCTTTTTATTCATTTAAAACATAATTTTCATTCCTTAATTAAAATTAACCATTATTTTATAAATCATTTAAAACCATGGATTTTAACATTGGAAAACACTTAAAACCATTCAAATTTGAATAGAAATATGAACATGATTTTGGGCTGTCATGTAGTGTTGGTCATGATGATACTAGGAAATCCTCCTAGGGAAAGAATATGATAGAGTATCTCACTCTGAACCTTAAGGAAGGATCCCAACAACTCTATCCAAGATGTTTTTCCGAAGGGATTGCTGTCTTAATTGCAGGTGGTGATTCCATACTAACCCTCAAGGAATGGATATTGGGAACACAACCTAAAAAAACATGTCTAAGATACATAAGAGAAGGGCTTGTAGCCAACATCAAGAGAGTACATGGAGTGCAGTAGGGTTACATGCTAGGCCTCTTCGACCCCAGTTCCTGCTTGTGTAAATGGACCATGTCTACGTAGAATTAGACAACATGCTTCTACCCATGTACTTCTTTCCATGCACAAGTACAGGACTTAGCTTGTGTTTACCTAGCATGGCCATTTCTGTGTACGAGTACACAGTGTTCCCATACCTGTGTACCCCAACTCATATCCATATACCCTCTAAGGTATACACCGATCCTTTTGGGAGGGGTCACACGCTGTATGATACTTATCTTCATATCAAAACCCTAGCTACTATTAGGAGGGCCCCACAAAACTTTTAGCTCCGAAGTTGATGCCATGTTGATCGGGATTTTATAGAAACCTGATTCTCTTTCCACATAAAATCTCAATGTTTCCACCTAATAAATCATCCTGAATCATTCTAGAAATCATGGATCTACTTCATCCCTGCCTCTCAATGGAAACTTGTCAGAATTTAACCTTCAAAACCATTCGAAAAAGCCCACCGTTGGTTTCCTTAACTTTTAGCACACCCCGCTTGAATCGTGGGTTTCCAATCCAGTCCGATCCACACATTTCTACTACCATCATGTGATCCTCACACTATACCATGTCTAGATATAAAATATCATATAATTTTGACATGAAACGCTGTATAACGATCAATTCCTTGGTATTTGAGCCAAACCATGGGCCAAATCAAGAATTCCCACACCGAACGTAGAATCGGGGGAGAAAATCACAAAGAAAAATCATGAGGAACAGAGCATAGTCAATGTTTGTTTTGATCTAGATTCATTTATGTTAGAATTATGAACAAAGTGATACTCAATTAATCACAAAGATATTCTCCCAATTTCTAAAATAAACTATCCCATCTCGAAACACGTATGATATAGGAATCCATTCCATAGTTGATTGATTCACATTATTTGTATGAATCATAAATAGAGAAATGATCCAAATTAACAACTACCCTACCATGATATGGATCAATCATCCATGAAGAACAGGCATGCATCTTTATCATTTTCAAGATATCTGAATCTTGTTGCACACTAATCACCAATCCTTTATTCAGTTGATGTTTTCCTAAGAAGGATCCTCTAATGCTCTCCCCAATGGTTCTCCAATGGCTCCAGGGTTATGTGGATAACCCCAGAATTCCATCATAACCATATTATTATAAAATAATTTAGTTCACTATGTCAAAAATAAAATAATTTTACTTAATTATTCCAATTTTATAGAAAAACTTTTCACAAATGTTATTTAATATATTTAATATATTTTCAACAATTTTTATCAGCACACCGAGCCTTGAAATCAAACATTTTCTTAGCACCTATTCTTGAAAATAATCCATATAATATCCAAAAATAATACATAGAAAAATAGGTTCATTAAATTATCCCCACCTCGGGGATTTACATCTTGAAAATATAAAACAAAGGCTACACAAAGATATGTGGGTACTGAGCATGAATATGAGCCTCTTAATCCCAAGTGATCTCATGGAGATTCTCATGATACCACCAGACACACACTAATACAATTTCTCATCCAAAAAGGATACTCTCAAGATGATCCTTAATCTATACTGGGTAATTAGTATTGATAGCTGCATCCTCGGTAACCAGCTCTCTCCAGTCGATAACATGCAATGGGTCATGAACGTACCTACTCAGCTATGAAACATTGAATACATTGTGTACCCAGTCTAATTGTGGTGGCATCGTTATGTGGTACGACACCTCTCCAACTCTATGTAGTATTTATAAAGGTATAATGAATCTTAGAGTTAGCTTTTCACCCCAACCAAATATCAATAATCTATGTCAAGGTGAAACCTGAAGGAACACATGGTCTCCCTCCTCAAACACCAAAGGGATATTTATCCTGTATGCATTGGAATTATGATGACTATGTGAAGTCCTCATCCACTCTTTGATGATCTAAACCTTCTCAGTTATATCTCACATAAAATTTGGTCCATAAGTGATGACTCTCTTGGGTTAGTCAAACAATGTGGTGACCTATAGGGTTTCCCATACAAATACTCGAATGGTTCCATACAAATGGTGAAATCATATCTATTATTGTATGTAAAATCCACCAATTATAGATGATCCTCCCAAATATTGCCAAATTACAACATGAAAGCCTGCAACATGTCCTCTAAGACCTGAATGGGATGCTCTATCGGGCCATCAATTTGGAGGTGAAATATTGTTTTCAGGTTTAACTGATTTCCAAACACCTCCTATAATTCATTCCAAAAACCGATATGTGAATCTAGAATCACAGTCAGAAACCATCATCGAGGGAACTCTATGGAGTTGAAATATCTCTTATATGTAGTAGGTCCCAAGCTCTCTTTTGAACTCTTCTCTTGGATAGCTAGTGAGTGGGATAACTTGGTGAGTCGTTCTACGATCACCCAGATAACATCATTTCTGTTAGACATATATGGAAGACCATCATAAATTCCATGGATATCCTATCCCAATTCTATTCCAGCACCTCAAGGGGTTGAGCTAAACACGATGGAACCTAGTGATCATCCTTTAACTTACAGAAAAGTACGACATCTAGAGACAAACTCTTAAACTCACATCTTCATCCCTGGACACCAGAACTGACATTGGAGGTCTTGGTACATATTCTTTACACCTGGATATACCAAAAAATGAGATTTATGGTACTATTTCAGAACCTTCTCCTACAATGTCCCTAGTAAAATTATGCATCATTTGAAAATGTTGACATGCTCCCCACCTTTATAAAATCCATCATGAGGATGTACAATGGATATTTGAGTATGTAGGGTCTCACAGTCGGTATCCCAAAGCTTTTACTCGCTGAATCACAATAAATGTAGAGGGGTAACAAACATATATTTTAGGTAAGATACTCCAACTACATCCATAAGGGATAGCCAAAATGTGGAAAAATACTTATACTCCTCATTCAGATACTACAAATAAGATCTCCTTCTTAGAGAATCTGCTACTATGTCCCCCTCCCAGGAGTATAGATAATATCAAAGTCATAATATTGGAGGATCTCTATCCATCTCCTCTATATCAAATTAGGATTCACTTGAGAGAATATATACTTGAGAATCTAGTGATCATAATATAAGATAAACCATTCAACCATTAGGTAGTGTCATCACATATTTAGTTTGAAGACTACTACTGCTAAATGAAGATCATGAGTCACATATTTCTTATCATTTGGTCCTGATTGATGAGAAACATAGGCAGTAACTATCTGATTCTGCATTTTGACACAACAAATTTAGGCCCTTGATGCATTGAAGAATACTATGAACTTTACACCCACCTTTGGAAATCTCAATATAGGTGCTCCCATCAATCTCTGCCTCATCTCCTGAAAATTCTACTAGAAAATCTCTTTCCACATGAAAGGATTCCCCTTTTGAGTCAAATATATCATGAGTGATTATACCCTAGAGAAACTAGGTATGAATCTCCAATACTAGATTAACATCCCAAGGAATATCCCAACCTCTGTCATGCTCTTAGGTGGCTCTGAGGTCGACACTACCTTGACCTAGGTCAGGTCCACTTCCACTCCATCTATTGAGATAAAGTTTCCCAGAAAGTGGATCTACTATATCCATAATTGACACTTTGAGAGCCTTACGTAAAGCTGGTTCTATCAGAATATGTCCATAACCATCCTCAAGTGTCTCACATGCTCGAACACGAATGTCAAGTACACAAGGATATCATCAGTAAAGACTACCATGAACTGATCTAAAAAGGTATGAAAGATCTAGTTCATGAGTCCCATGAAAACTAATGGGGAATTCGTCATGCCAAATGGAATCACCAAGTACTCATAGTGACCATAGCAATATCAAAATTCCATCTTTAGTATATCCTCATCCCATACTCGCAACTGGTGATAGCTTGATTGGAAGTCAACCTTCGTGAACCATCATGCCCCCACTCAACTGATAAAAGAGGTCATTGATCCCCTATAGTGGGTACTTGTTCATAAAATTCACTTGGTTCAAGTGTCGATTGTCCAAACATAACATCAAGATCTCAGTCACCTTTTTAGAGAATATAACTAGGGATTCCTAGGGTGAAGCACTGGGTCTTAAAAATCCCTTCCTCTAAAAGTCCTCCAACTACACCCTCAGATCTCAAAGCTCTGAAGGATACATTTGATATGCTTTCATAGATTTCACTAACTTCCCATGGTATAGATCAATTTATAATTCTATCTATCCATAAAAATTTACTTTTTTTTATTTTCAAACACTTTCAAGAGGGAATGTGAGAACCCTCATAGTTCAGCAGATCAAACATCAAAATAGACCACTGACTTGTTAAACACGACATTGAGATGACTAGAGTCAAATTACCTAGACAATTTCCATGGAAAGGACTTTACCTAGTATCCTGGATCATCTTCAAAATTTCTTTATAACAAGTTTCCAGGTATTCCCTAGTTTTCATGTACTCTTCTTTGCTAATTTTCCCCCTATTGAAGCCTCTAAAAAATATACAGTCATGCTTGTTAATCCACTCCCCTTGCTCCTCGATACCTTCCACTTGGAGAAATCTACTCATCATTTGATCAATATCTTCCCTTGTCTCCTTAATCACCAGGATATCCTCCTTCATTTCCTCACCCGAGTGTATGAGTAGATCCATCTTCTTATCCGAATCAACATCCCCCAAGCATTGCCAATCGACAAGAGGCCCTTCCACAGGCCGCTGAAGATCTTCCTCTGTTGCTGCCATCACCTCTTTAGATTTATTTTTCCATTCTCCATGCTTATTAGTTTCCCTTGTAGTAGCCATAGGTTCTATAGAAACCTGATCATTGGCCTGTATGCCACCTTCTTTCTCACCATCCTCATGCTCGTTAGATCCCTTCCTCTTGTTCGTGTAATTGTTGTCTGCATTATTAGTACCCATCGAAGTTAGTTTACCCTTACTTGAAAACCTCATAATAGGAAGAATAGTTAAGTTAGAGTAGTTCTTCTTCCCTCGTGTCCTCCAGTTATTCTAAATTAAGCCTTCTGGATCAATAATTGCATTATTTCCCCTCTTTGATGAGGATCAAATATATTCCTCTGCCAAGCCCACTTATATGGGATCTACGGGTGAGTCCGGGACTGGATCTGCCTCCTCTTGAGTAGCCCCACTTACTAGATAAGGGTCCTCTCCTTGTGTATCCTCCATCTCCATGCCTTCTCCAGGAATCTGACAGTCTTCTTCTCCCAGAACTTCCCGGTTCTGAGAATTATTAAGCATGCTTCCTATTTTAACCTTCTCGGCATAAGAAGGTTGTGCCCGCATGTCCTGTGCTACCAATTCTAGATCCTTTGATTGGATGAAGCCACAACCCATGTATTGAAACTGCAAGGAGGTGTCTCCACTAGAGGCTAGATACACACCCGCTGCATCCCTCACCATGGAACCATTGGGTAAATATGAATCAAGTTTCCTAACCATCTCAGCATCCAAATGTGGATCCCTCTCCTCAAGACATGTTTTCTTCTCCTGCACCAATTCATTATTTGTGCTGACCCCATTGCTTCCAAGAGTACATGTTGCCTTAGGAGAACACTCAACACCCAAATCAGCTTTCAGTCTAATAAAAATTTCAGAAACTGTTGGGTCGCGCTGAGCATCCATAGCTGGATTCCGAGAAGCCTCCACACATGGAGAGACATGTTGCCCAACGGCCTCCAACACCTCTATTACAGCCCCACAAAACTCCAATTGCTCACCCACATCTTCCACTTCTTTTGACTTTGTCATCAGCGTTCTACTTTCTTCTCGTGTGATAGAAGAACTTCCAGTCGCTCCAGTAGCCAACTGACCCATCTCCGAGGCCTTATGTACTGCACCAGGATCATTATCTCGGAGATCCTTATGGAAATATCTCCAAGTAAAAGGAGAAGAGCTTCTACGGAATTTTCTCACTTCGTGACCCAACCAATTATATACTACACAAAACTGAACCCATGAATTTTAGCATACCATCTGGAGCCAACAAAGTTCTCCATCAACCTCGATCGTTATGAACTCCACTGGACTCTTTGAGACATAAACTTCGACGCAAATTCTAGGAGAAATCGGGTGGCAAACCAAGTGGGTACGGGCATTGGAACAGAGGTAACGACCCATCATATTTCCAATCAACCGAAGAATACCTGGATTCTGGAACGGTAATGGGAGACCAGGGAGAGAAATCCAGATTTCCATAACCGGAGAGTCACGTAATAGGTGAAAAGAGAAGGACCACCGAAAGTGGAAGAAACAAAAACCCTCCATGGACCATGGATCATTATCCCAAGCCTTGCACAGATCCCCCTCATTCGAAAATCGAATCATAATATGCCTTGAATCCAAAAGTCCAACAACTGCCCGATCCTGCAAATTCCAGGAAGAGGAGACAAAACCATCAAAAGCATAAACAGAGGGCCACTTCTTCCCAAAAAGAGTGACCAATGTAAGGTCCAGCAGAGATGAGGATTATGTTAGTTCCAAAGTATAAATTGGACTAGATAGATCGCCATTCACACATGACTGAACTTTAGGGCTCACTTCAATAGAGGGAAAGCATGGGAGGGAAGAAAGATCTGTATAATGGGAAAAAGAAGGGCCGCTAGAGGGTAACAGAAGTGAAGGATCTACTGCCTCCCTCCCCGGCCGAGGGGGGCCTAGGAGGTAAGACGACGTCGCAACCATTACCTACGCCATGGGAGGCAAGGGAGGCAGAGCGGAGTGATCTATATCTATCTATTATTAGAACTTCCATGGTTTTAGAATTCTATCTATCACTGTGGAGGTATGACATGAACATCCTAGGGGAATATGTCCTCATACTCCTCCACCATTCCAGGGAACTAGAAACTCGTAACATCCACTACACCAAGGGTCATTCTAGACAATTGATGAGTAATCAGTTTGACCCACCTATGCATGAGTCCATCATTCACTACCTGGGATTTCCTTTCACCCACAAAGAAAAAACTAGTCCGATCACTAAGGACACACCATATCCTCAAATTGAAATAATCAATCTGGGAATGAACCATAGATAACCAGTCCAAACCCAATATGAAATCATAAGGCCTCTTCATTTCTACAAAGATATCCCAATAGAAACACTTTTCTCCAAGAGTTATTTGACACTGTCAGCACAAGTGTGCGATCATTGAGTTATCTCTATTAGGAGTCTCTAAGGGAAAGGGTCGAGCCAAGGGATCAACCAGAATCTCTATTTCTCGAAATAGATATCTAGAAAGAAAAGAATGAATAAAAACCATGTATATTAGTATTTTAGCAAAGGTATAAAAGATATATATCCTACCTTGTATCATTATAAAAACTGATGGCTCATAATCTTTGATCACCTACAACTTCCCCTCCCTTATCATACAACTCCCTAACCCTACTGAGGACCGCATGGTAGTGGTGGCTGTAAGAAGTCAAAGAATATACCACCTATAGCTACTCTCTAAGATCTGATGCCACATCCACCACCCTATGGACCTATATTTTTCTATCGCAACCTCTACTTAGGAGACCCATCAACTATCTCCCTGTCAGATATACAACGGGCCAGATAATCCCATGGAAGATTTACCCTACCATCACATGAGTAGAACCGCCTCTCTCTGGGATGAATGGACCCTTATGTGAGCCCTAAACCATATACAACATATCTTGGAACCTCCTATTGAAACATATATCACGTTTAGGTCCTTAAGACTGATGCCAGATCTCTAATGCCAAGGTCTCTGCTCTAGTGAGCCCACTATTAGCAACCACTGGCCATGTCTGCTCAGCTAAGACACTCTCAACCACCAAATATCACTCTATCACCACTACATAAGTAGTATTGTATAAAGGTAAAACACTATGTCAGATGTCTCTATACAGTACTAACATGAAGGTCTGAGCCCTAAAAAAATGATCATGAACCATATCCCCTGAGTAATTAGTGAGGTTGGTGATCCTCGATGAATACTCAGATACTGATGTGATGAATTTTTGGAGTTGAAAAAGATCCTGAATATATATTGTCCTCATCGAAGATGGAGTGAACTCCTCTATGAAAAGGCACTCAAACTTTGACCATGCTAGATTCCCCTCATAATAATACTAGGTCACTGACCCCAAGAAATAATCCTACTTATCCATGATGAAGGCTCATTTCCAGAACTACCATCTAATCTGATAGTGTCTTGACTAGATAGAAAAATGCATCACCACCTCAAGTCTACCCTCATCCACCTATGGGTCAGGATCACTTTGGAACCTAAGAGGTCTTTTTCACTGAAACTCGTGAAGTGTGCTCATCTAGTTCACCTCATCTGCTAGTGCCACATGTACTATCTACTGCTCTATAAGTAGTGGTATAGCTAGTGCACCACATGGAGGTAACACATATAGAAATGGCCCCTTTATCGATGTGTCATCACTGAGGGGATAATATTCATGATCATGATGATGTACCCTAGCTGAAATACATCATAGAGGCATCCTGAAATAGACAAGATGTACCGTGGTCAATGAGTATATCCATAGAGATGACTCAAGAAGGAAATGGAAAAAACAAAACCTTCCTATATGATGTACATTTCATTTTTTCCCTACAAAAAGGGTTCTAATATACTAAGACAATAGAAAAGTGATTAGAGTCCTCATGTATAGATACATCATCTACCACACTAACATTGGATTCCCTATCCTGAAATACAAACATGAAACACTAAACACTATTTCCAAAAAAAAAAACTATAGACTTTGGTCTTAAGGTAGAACCAACTTCTCTGATACCACTCTGTCACGACACATCCTAATAGGTCCCATTTCGTGACTCCTCAAGAATGCTTCCAACAAGCTAGGGGATGGATACTAGCGCCGAGTAGGCATATCAATAACATAAGAGGCCTTAACCTATGTACCTATACACAAGCACACATATCTATGACCATACAATGAAGAAATGTAAAAAAAACTAAACAACCATGCATGCATACATCTAAATACCATAACCAGATTATGATAAAAAGTATAGGAATGTAAATAGGGAAAAATACAAGCCCATAAAAAAGAGTCCAAAAACAATTCCAACTTGAATTAAACTAGGGGCTGTTGTCAAGATACCACAGGAACACAACTTGGTCTGACCGGTCTCACTAAGCACCATCTGGTCTTGAACCATCTTGGACTCTGTAAAAAGGTTGATCATTTTTACAAGACACAACATGTGTGGGAAAATTCAATGTAGGGGTGAGTATAAAAATACCCATTAAGACACCCATAAACCAAAAATCATAAAACAATGAATAAAAGTCATCTCTATACAGGTATATGTCTACAACGCATATAACATGAATATCTAGATATACTCAAAAAGACAGACACTATAAAGGTAAGTCACAAACATATTTACAACCTAGGATTCTAGCTTGAAAGTTCCACAAAGTACTCATCTAGAAGAACACACTAGATAATTTAGATAACACTGATGATACTTATCCGAGAGGTAGTACCCGTCGAGTCTCACCATTAAGAGTATACACTGGAAGTCTGAAGTGATATGATACACAAATGAGGATCAAACCCAAGGACATGGGGTATACCAAAAACCCAATCAAGAATAACCCTCTTAAGCAGAGGATCGATGCCTGTGTAGTTTCAGCCACAAAGATACAAAGAAATCCAACTAGGTTAAGAAGATGATATATGATATCACTCTGAGCCTTACGAAAGGATTCCAATAAATCTATCCAAGAATTCCTACTGAAGGGATCACTATCCTAAGTGTAGGAGGTGATTCCATACTAACCCTTAGAGAATGGATACGGGGAATGCACCCTAAAAAACTTATCCAAGATATATAGGATAAGTGCTCCAAGGCAACATCAACGGAGTACACAATGTGTAGTATCGGTACAAACCATGTATCTTCGCCCATGGGTCATGCCTATGAAAATTAACCATGTCCATGTCCATGTAGTAGTACACAACATGATACTTACCATGTAATTATTACCATATAACTATACACATCTTAGCCCTTGTTCTTCCATCCTAGATATGTTTGTGTGGGAGTACATAGTTTTCATATTCCCATGTACCATAAACAGTGTTCGTTTACCCTTCTAGGTACACTTATAGCCTTTAGGGAGTGGTCACACGCTGTGTGACATGGTCACATGTTTCATGATACTTATATTCATCTTAAAAACCTATCCACTGCTAGGAGGGACACATACAATGTGTTTCTCTGAATAACATACAGTGCTGATCAAGCGTTTCCAGAAAACCTAGTTCTTCCTTCTACATATGCTCATGCCACCATTGCCTCATAAATTTGACTTGATCTCATGAAAAATCATAGATCTACTCCTACCAGGCCTCAACTTGACTTCTCGCGAGAATCTATCCTTTGAAAACATTTGGGAAATACCTACCATAGGTTCCTATCACTATTTACACACCCTTATCAAATCAATGGTCTCTAATCTTGTGCGAGGTGGTCTTCCAGGCACTTTGGGATGTGTGTTCGAGCGGCCAATGGCTTGTGGTGGTCTCAAATTTGTTGGCTCCAAGTGTTATCAGTGATGCCTTCATGGATGAAGCTTTTCATCCGGTGGAATTTCTGTGATGTTTGTGTTTCTTAGTGGACAATGGTGGCTACGGTTTTTTGGGCGGCTCACTTGGTCAGGAATTTTATCGATGGTGTGGGTGGGTTTCGGTGGACGTTCAACATCGCCGGTGGTTTTGTGGTTCGGACTGATGGCAAGGTGAAGCAGTGTGTGTTGGCCGTGTTTCTCTCCATCTGTGTTTTCTGATGTCCATCCTTGATGGTAGGGAGACTTTGTCCCGATGATGATGACGATGCTTTTGTGTTTTCAGTGATAGTGATGGATCCCCTTTTGTGTCGATGGTTTACTTGGTTGATGCTGCACTGTTTTGTGTTTTGACATCATTAAAGCTCTATATCGATGATGATGGGCTCCGGTTGAGGCTTTCTAGTGCTCTGGTCAGATGTTTTGATGGGTCCTAGGTGTGATTGGTGCACAACTCAAGGTGGGTGAGAATCGATGTTTACACGATGCGAGGTGGCACTTCAATCAATTCGAAATGATGATAGATGGCATGTGGTCTGAAGATTGGTTGGATGTCTTTTGAAATTTGAATTTAAAATAGATGAATTTGAAACTTGTGTTGTTGTCGCTATTCTTTGGATTCTATCTAGGTGGACTGTGATGTTGGTTTTATTTGGCTGGAAATCTATAAGGTTCACACTTTCCCTTTAAAAGTGTTATTTTAAAATGAAAAAATATGGATTGGAGTGGTGGTGGTGGAGGCCACTAAACATATCAAAGAGCTATGAGTTAATGTAGTTGGTAATAAAATTCTACTCAAATACCTTTTAATAATTTGATAATGCCTCTATATGTGTTATTTACCCTTTACACAAAAATACTATAGTGACATGATATTATGAATCCAATAATAATGGATTTTTGGGTTTGATAAAATAACGAGATAATAATTAATTCATTTGATATGTAATAACTATTAATCAAGATAATATACTAAAAGTTTATTTCATTTATTAATGAAAATGAAAATAAAAACCGTAGAATCATTGGGATCTATTCTGGAAAAAGTTCATATCATCCCCAACACAAATCTTTAAGAGTGGTACAAAACTTTGAAATTGTACTATTATAGTAAAATATTTCATATGTGATATAATACCCTATTCCCTATTAACCACCATAGTGAGTGAGTAAGGGTGAAAATGATGCCTACATGAATCATGTATTGGATGCATTTGGTGTCCATTTAATCATGTTATAAACTATTTTTGAATATATAGAGAAGAAATGTAAGGATATTTTTTCATACACCATGATAACTCATCTCTAAGAAATTCAAAAGGATAAAGAGAAGAAAAAGATAAATGAGATAGCCAATAGACTATATAGGTGTAAAATAGAAGATAAATAACTAGTTTGTGATCACATACTCAAAAAATCAAGTATATTAGACAGTTAGTGAAGTTATACATATATGTGGACAAGAAATTATCCATTAATACCATATAATCCTCTTTACCACCTAGATTTTCTATATTTGCTAAAGAATTTTAAAATTAATAGTATAGAGAAGCCGCTCGATAATTATTTTTGAATTTGGTTCACAAAGTTGGAAAGGATTGATGGGAACATGGTTCTACACATATTATGTTGAATAGAGTGAGGGAAATGATTGAAAATCTTATGAAATTTTTAGAGTCAATATTTATTTTTCAAAATTTATAAAAAAATAGAAGATTGAAATGGAGAGAAATGAAAGGAAGGCTATCTTCTTCACATGTGAAAATAAATTTCACTAATAGATTAATTTCAATGAATTGAAGAAGAAGAAAAAAGAAGATTCTAATTTAAGTATATTAATTATTTCAAGTAATTTTTTTTTTCTTTTCATAGGTATTAAAAACTATATGTGATTCATATATTTTCGTCCTAATATAGGAACCATGGGCATTCATAAATATTATAATAATTTATATGAATCTTCTAGTTATTGATGGGAATTGAATCAAACATCATTTAAAGAAGAATATAACCAGAATCATTCTAAGTGAATTGATTATCATAAAACTATTTTTTTATATTTAGTGTTATGAAAAAATATATCTTAATGTCCAGTTATAGACATAATTATACATTATTTTATGTTTGAAATTAATGTTGTTATGGTATATTATACTTAAATTATAGTTTTTTATACTAGAATCAACGATGTATAAATATCAAAAATTAATGATGAATATTAAATATAAGTCTCTAATAATACAAAGTTAGGACAAGATAATTATTTTTCAAGTAAATCTAAAGGTAAATCTTAAGGATATATTGAGAAGGGTGTTTTAATCTATGGGGCTAAGAATATTAGGTATTTTTACATGATTACATGTAATATATTGAGATAAATAATCCTTTATAAATTAAAGGTGATAATGCCATAAAACATACATAATATATTAAACTATATATATGTGGGATATTTTAAATATAAGATATATGAAATTGATATTCTTCCTAAGATTTAAGTGATTTTTGTGAATTTTATGTGAAGTAGTGAATGTAATTTGTAAAAGATATAAGATGATTTGGGTGGGTTGGTCCAAGAATATATTTACCAAGAATTCATTGATATTTATGATGTATACTGAATTTATTCCTAAATTAAATTTGTCTTATACACATCGTTGTGATGATGATAGAGAAAGGAGGATTAACAATGAGTTTTGTAATTATTGAAAGTATTCCATTATTACTTTTGTGGGTTTTTCATAAATAGAGGAATTAACACTTTACCTCATGCCAATCATTGTGATGAATTAATATCATATAAGTTATGATATAAAGGAAATATATTCTATCCAAAATTCATATGTTTTGATGTGGACCATTTTTTATGGTAAAATATTATTAATGAACTTGAATTAGATAAACAAAAAGCATATCTTAGTTAATCATCCTAAACAATACTTAGGATATAACCATCCCTAAGATAGAAATGGTATTAGTAAATTGATTTAAAATATTTTTATAAGTGGGTAACACTTCTATTTTGAGATAGTGGGAGCATGATAAACTTCAATTAATTGAGGGATTTTGATGCACATGAGTTGGTATAAGAATATAAACACCCCAAGACAAGGTTGGATGAGTTTTTATAGAGAAAAATATGGTCTAGGAAATTAAAAGCCAAACATAAATGTTTTTATTTTCCCCAAGTTAAGTGATATATTATTCAGACTTATTAATTCTACAAGGTAGTGTATATAAAGAAAATATTAAATTAGAAGTTTAATATTAACTAAGAAATGGATTCCATATCACAAAATCCAATTCTGTATTTTGGTGGTTTCTTTAGTTGATATAAAGCCTTTAGTGGTTATTCAAGAAGAAAATATACATGGATAGTATAGGTAGGAGGTATAAGGAATTATTGGATACTATTGAGAATAAGAGCTATTTTAGGCAGGTTGTGAGATCTAGAAATTACTGATTCCCTGAAAGTGTTTTTCTGAATTTATAATTTAATTAAGTGCACCTTTCTTAGTTATTTTTAAAAGGGAATAAAGAATTTGAAAATAATATTGGATGTGTTTAGGTTTTGAATTTTTTTTCAATACATAAATCATATTTAAAATCTCATTAGATGAATTTTATTATGTGAGGTGAATTTCATTACAAGGTTCTAGAGTGTTTGAAGATATTTGAATATAGTTTAGATAAGAATGAAGTTATTTTGTTGTGTTTTCAAGTTGATTAGGACTAAATTTAAAATATTCATATGTATTTAATATTTAAGAGTCATTATTTTCTATATGTAAAACTACCTTTGAGAAGACTAGTGAGAATTCATATATGTCTTACATGATACCCTATATATGTATGTGTAGTTTTACTCTATGAATAAAGTTAACTCTGTATAGGTAGTGGAAGTATGGATAATTCTACAATAGATAATAGTTATTTGAGAAGAGGAAGTATGAAAATTTACCAAGTATTTAATGCATAAAATTATCTTTACTAACACATAAAGATGGACTTGAGGAAAATATACTGGGTAAAAGTAAATCTGATATTATAGACTAAAATTTGGATAACTCACTATATATGTAAGTGTACCTTACTAGTAAATGTGAGTAACTCTGAGTAGAGACTGAGGAAATATAAAATTTTTACAAACATAAGAGTTATTTTCAATAATGTGTACAAGTCATTTTGAGCATTCATTAGCGTGACACCTGTTGAGTCACAAGTATGTATTTATTTTATATTTTGATTTTATTTTGTTCACTTTTGGAGTTTTTGGGAGATAGGGGGTTACCAAATTGATTTTTGGGAAAACATTTTAGGGTGTAGGATTGGAACATGGATAGAGTAATATTAGTAATAACTGTTCAAATAACCATATGATGGGGGGGGGGGTTAGAGAGACCAAATCCATTTTTATGGCTGTCACACTGTTGTATAAAACATACAGAATCTATAAGAAAACTATGTAGCCCATTTAGTAAAGGGGGAGTGGCCCACAAATTTGTCACCCCATTTTCAAAATTTTATGTCCAAATCATATGACCTACCTAGTTTAGTTAAAATTATAAAATTACAAAATTACCATTAACAATTATTTACTTCCCAACCCCTCATTTATCCATCCTTGTGGGATGTTGGTGCCTCCTCTTTCCATGGAACCTCTTATCCCTTTATTTCCTAGTGATTCCATCTTGAATTCTATGGTTCCTCTTGATGTAAACCTTGTTTTACCCTGATTTATTCAATTATTCTTCTTCTAATTCTACGATCATCACATTTTAATGGAACTATAACCTAGAAAACTATAAAGGAAAAAACCTAAGGTTTATGGTGGGATTTTGATGTAATTTATCTAGTTTTGGGTCATATATGACCCCTATCTTCCTATTCTTAGACCAATTTTAAAATATGACACATTTTTATTGAAAATTTAGTATGTGTCTCTATATAACATCACTTTTCCATTTGAATTATCTGTGATCTTTATATTTATTTCCATTTTTCTACTGAATATGTTTTAATTTTTTTGTTGAGGGATGATGGTTGGTATTTAATGGATATTATGGATTTCATTGATTTAAACTATGATTTTTCTTAACTTTTACATTGAAAATAAACACTACTACAAAAAATGGCCTTTAACAGTGCTAGAAAGGGTCATTATCAACACTGATAATTGAATCATGGTTAAAAGTCCAAAACTATTATCAGTGCTAAAAAAGTGCTTTTAAAGGCACCCTTTAACAGCGCTAAAAAAAGAAATGTTAAAAGGGTCCTTTAACATCCCTTTTTTAGCGCATATAAAGGAAACACTGTTAACAGGGGTAATTTGTTTCCCAACACCTATGCACCCGAACCCTTTAACAGTGCTTCTACGACCCATTTAATAGTGATAAAAACACATTTATTAGAAATTTTCACCCCACCACCCCTTTTATCAGCACTTTGTGAATTTCTAGCCTCATGCACGCCCACCTAGATTTGAACCCTACACCTCTCCTTCAAAGATGGAACACATTTACCACTACCCCATGTTGTTTTTCTATCTGTTAACGATACTTCTCTTTATATATATATATATTTATATAATTATTTTTAAATAAATTTATAAAATACACATGGGTGTGTGATATATATTATATTTATTTAAATATATTATATATTATATTCTTTTAGATATATTATATTATAATATATATATATATGTTTATTAATACACACACATATGTATATATAAAAATTTTAAATATATTTTTTATAATTTAAAAAGTTGTTAGATATTGTTTTAAATATATTTTTAGAATATTTATTTATTTATATATATTTGAATATACATTTTTTACATAAATATTTTGATATATGTATTTAAATGATCAATTTATTATAAGTAAATATAATAATTTAAGCATATATTGAGTTATAAATAAAATTAAATTGTGAAAAATGAAAAAATTTAAAAACCATAATATCAATATGATTGAAGGGAATGGGAATATATTCAGTCCCCACTAAAAAAGGGAAAAAAGACCCCTTTAAACGAGGCTGAAAATCCATCGAATATTAAAAAATCGAGGTACCCTGAATAAAAATTCAATTTTGTAAGACTTCTAGACATTTTTTGGCCTAAAAAAATATGACAAAGGTTTACTTATTTAACTAAAGGGTGTATATCTCGTTGCATGCTTAAATTTGATATCTCATAAAGCTTAAATAGACACCTAGATCAAAATTTTGGGCGTTGGATGTTGAAGTTATTTTTTCAATCCATTTTAGATATTTTTAAATTTTTAAATTTTTTGTATCTTCAAATTGATTGTAAATGACTATTATTATGTAATAATAAGAAAATTATTAATTAAAAAGATTTTTAGTTATTTTATAATCTATTTTCACAAAATATATTATATATTAAGTGTCAATTCATGTTTACCTTATCTAAAACATATTTCAAAAAATATATATAATATTTATACAATATAAACATATAAAAATATTATTTTTAATTAAAAATATTTTTTTAAGTATAATTTTATTTGTGATTTTAAAAAAGCACTGATAAGGGGGGGGGG
The DNA here is from genome assembly GCA_963277665.1 of Viscum album. Classification (NCBI taxonomy): domain Eukaryota; kingdom Viridiplantae; phylum Streptophyta; class Magnoliopsida; order Santalales; family Viscaceae; genus Viscum; species Viscum album. The sequence continues at coordinate 747,107,076 of OY728157.1, forward strand.
GGTGTCTTTATCAGCGCTTCTAAAAAAGCGTTGATAACCCCCCTTATCAAGGTTTTTTACAAGAGGTGATAAAATACCCCATTTATCAGCACTTTTTTTAAAGCACTGATATAATGTGGGCCTTTATTAGTGTTTTTTTAGCATTGAAAAATGGGGTCTTTAACAGAATTTTTAGCTAGCACTGTTAAATCCATACCAGTGGATAGACCCGGTTTTGTAGTAGTGAAATTTTATGGCTATAATGTGTTTGTTAATATGTATAAAAATGATTATATGATTCCAAATGAGTTTTTAAAGAACATTTTTATGGGAAATTTTTTTCAAAGTTATATTCATGATTGTGGGATTCTGTCATTTATCCTCTAATGGCCTGAAGGCCTTCATTTTTTATTGATTTTTGATAATCCACCTTTCAAGGGGTGAGGTGGAACCCTTATAAGGCCCATACGCGTAAGTATTACATGGCCCATAGGCCTTAGAAGAATTAATTACCCTTAGGCTTCAAAAATTACATACAATCCAAACTAACTACTTGGAACTGCACCTCCCCAACATTTTCATTGTGAAATCAGCTCTCTAACTTCATATAACAGTTCTTCTAGGCCCTCCCATGTATGCACATGCTTATCATGATGGAAGGCACAATAACCTCTCATTATTGCAATCCTTTTAGCCTCTGCTATGGTGAAATCTTCTTTCTTATCCTCCTTTTAGAGCTTGTTCCTTGTAGGTTGTCTGATTTGAAACTGCACTTAAGGTGGCCTGAAGGCCTTGAGGTGGCCCGAAGGCCTTACTAACCCAAAGGCCAAGGTGGCCCAAAGGCCTTAAAGGACCCAGGGACCAAATCGGTGGACCGAAGGCCCAAATAGGGGAATATTCCCTGCTTCTATAGTGCCAAACAGTTCCTGCTAGTTTTCCTGCTACAGTACTGCTACAATACTATTACATTACCCATTACAATAACCTTGAAAATATGCCTCTGCCTATATTTGATCCCAAGTCACCTGGATTCACTTAAGGATTCCTCACCAACAGAGTTGAGGCTCATGTGCCTATCATTTATCCTAGATATTGATTTGAAAGGAGTTTTTATTGTGTTAGATTATGGGATACCTTTGGTAGGTTGGTGACCAGACAGGTCATGCCCTAGATTTAGACATGAGCTAGCAAGGGGTTGTTTCCAGTGAGGCCTTGAGAGGGATTTGGATATCTTAGTTATTTAGGATCACATTGGGTGATGAATGTTCAATGGGGGATTTCTAGTTTCCTTTAGAACCTACATCCCAGATCTCTTCCAATGTTTATTATGTTATAATTGAAATGATTCATTCTCTTTATGCCTACTCATTAAATTTTTGGTGTGGTGATTATATTTTCTTTACCTATTTAATCCTTTGTGACTTTATTATACTTATAATTGTTAGAAGTTATTTTTTATAAAATTAAAGGGATTATGAAAATGTTTTCAAAAATGTAAATTTATTTTATAATAATTTTCAAATTGAAATTAAATGTTTTCATTGTGGAAAGTGTTATACATATTTATGGTGGAATACTACTTGGATTTTCTTCATACCCTACATATGACATTGGGCATATGAAAACTTAGTTTTATTGTATTTTTGTGAAATAAAGTGATCCATGCAGTATGGTATCACATATTGATGATAGTCATTTTACAAGGTATGTTTTTGGTAGAGAATTATTGTCATGAGGGGGTTGGAATCATGTAGAGAATTTTTAATCCCAAATAGTTGTTAGGATATTTTATGTTAGCCTCTTTATCATTGACTATACTTTTAGTATCATTTTTATTTGGACGTTGGATTCCATCTTGTTTATGTTTATTTTATGATTTTTATGAGTTATAGATTGTAGCTATTGTTCCATTATACTCTATTCCTTTCTTTATATATTTTGAAATTTCTCATTTATGGTTTGGGAATTTGACTTATGGATAAGTAATACTATAATTATAGGAGGAATCCTTTTTTTTAAATTTTTAGATTTCAAGGGTCAAAGAATTACTAAAGGTAACATTTTGATACTCGATTCTTGTCTCCGTTCCAAAAGTTTAGAATGGTTCCTGAAAATGACACCATCACATGTCATCAAATTATATTTAGGATTGTAATTTATCCCACCCTCGATGTTATTCATAAGTGATAGTTAGAGTGTGGCCCAACTTATCCTGTATTCATACCCATCCATACTAACACACACTTCAATGGGGTGAGTGGTAACCAAACCATACCCCATCTACCGATGATAGTTGGAGTGGTTCCAACTCATCCCATTATTATATCCATCTATAATAACAAATATTTACATATATGGAGGGGATCCCATCCCATAACCACTTTACATTATTTAATAATCCATGAATAATAAGCATCATGTACAGTGTAATCTCTATAAAAAATTCATAATTCATAATTTAAAAGATAAAAATTAAACATTCTAAGAACACAAATAAAAGTACAAGGGTTTTTCACCTTATACAACTCCAGTATTGATATATATATATATATATATATCACATGAGGTAAGTCACCTGCCTACCCAAATTCTTAAACCTACCCATATTTATTTGAGGTTACCACCAGGTTATACTCACCTTAAAAAACTTATTTTACCAAGTAAAAACTCTAAGAAACTTAAACTAGGTTTTCTAATTCACAATTTGATGATGGGAACCCCTAATAGTGGCCACTAACACCCATCAACCTCAATTAGTTTAGATGTAACATTCATCAATGAACCACTAATGTATTGGTTAGTATTTTACGATTCCAAAATAGAATAAGAAACCATTTATATTAAACTGTTAGTCCAAGCACACAAGGTCAATATGATCACACATCATACACACTAGAAAACAAAAATAGACCTTAAGTAAATGATAATAAAAACCCACCTGATAACTATATAATCCTTCATATTGAATATCTCCTACATATTTAGCCTTAGATGTGAGAAATCAATAAATTATTGAGAACCCTAAATTTAGGAATAAATTATGATAAACAATGTAAGACTAAGAAATAGTGGAAGAAACAAAGGAATACCCCAAGGGGAGTGATAGAAATACTGGTGAAAACCACCTACAATAGACATAAAATTAATTAGGAAAGAAAATAAATAGATACATAAGTGTAAGAGAATAAATGAGAGGAGAAAGGGCCCATGGGTATGGCCATTGAATAAGAGAGAAACTCACATTTTCATATTATTTTAATATTTAAATAATTTAATTAATTAATTAAATAAAAACTCTCAAGTTCATGCATTACGATGTAACCATATTGTCCATGACACAACTCCCCTCTAGGGCAGCCCTCATAGTGCAACCCATTCACTCAGAGTGTGACAAAATTACTCCAATAAGAACTAGATACTCAATCCTATAAGCCTTCATGGAACAATATGTATCTTTATAGTGAAACACCCTTCCTCGGTCACAAGTTTATGAAAAAAACCACTATAGGGTTGGGGATTCATGGTGTAACCCCTTCCCTCACAGCGCAACACTACCCACCAAACCATCCTCATGGTGAAACTAACCCTTAATGTGGCACAAGACCCCTTTATCTATCCTTCATGAAATAGACTATAAGGTTCTGACATGACCAAATACCTATAGAGGGACTTAATCACTAATAGTCCTTATGTTATTCTTATGTATCTCTCCTCATGACATGATTTCTTAGGTTGTAATGTAATTTATCCTGACACTAGAAGAATATAACCTTATTTATCTATAACCATGTATCGACACCTTAAATTTCTCTCCCATACTTAATAAAATTAATCTTATGTATGATTATATATTATTATTATATAGCCCCGATCACACCATAACCCCCTCCATTAATGAATAATAGTCCCCTGACCAACCCTTATCACAATCCAAACCTCATGCATTACGACATGATGTGTCACCTATAGTTGAAATATAGTCTAAAACTAGGGATAACTCCCTAAAATGACCCATGGGTGCCATGCCAAAACTTCCAACCTACTAAAAACACTAAAATACATGAGGTTTAGTATAAATTAAACTAGGATTTAAACTTGAAAAATATTTTTAGTGTTATGACCAGTCCACTATATAGCTTCTCATCACCAAGATACATTCTTGAGAATCCCTGTGACTCATCATTGAAAATAAACAACCACTGATATCATATATTTGACTCCCTTTCTCACATTTCTACAAGTATATGCCCATTCTTTCACTACACTCTTACAAGAGTAACTATCTTCCTACGAAGAATCCTCTTAGTCTAATAAAAATTATAAACCAAACACACTGGAAAAGATGAATCTAGATCTTACTTTACATCTTCAAATAAATCAAATAATATGTATTTGGATGATATCTTATGAGTTAAGATAGATGAAATAAATCATGGATAACACCACACTACTAAGGAAATGATAACCGACATGCTACTAGACTGACCCACTCCATAATATCAAATGGACCTATAAACCTAGGTGCCAATTCTCTTTTATTCATATCCTCTTTTATCCTAACCGAGGTGGTACCCATAGAAATACCTCGTCTCTCACCTAAAAATCAAGAAAATGATGTTTCTAGTCACTAGATGACCTTAAAATACTTAGATTAGTCATAAATAATTTTCTATTATTCTAAAAATGATTTTATGTAACCTATGTGAGTCACTACATCATAACTGTTGAATCCCTAGCCTCCACCCAATATAGAGTTCATCAAAATGATTTACCATATAGAGATTCAAAAGGTTCCATATGAATGAAACCCCGATAACTATTGTTGTAGGAAAATTTTTTATGCACTAGGTAATTCTATGAAAAAATCTTGAAATCAAGGGCATATAATCTATATATATCCTCTAAGATCCTAATAGTGTACTCAGATTTATTGTCTATATTAGGATGATAAGTTTTCCTTGGATGCACCTATTTATCCCATTCCTTTTACAACCCTTTCCAAAACATGACATGAAACAAGAATTCTAGTTTAATTTGATGCTATTAAACACTCTACATAGATTCACTATTTTTTGAATGTTGATATTTCCCATCTCTTCAATAGAGAAAGTTTCCCATATTAGAAAAAATCAGTAACCTTAGTCAGATTAGAGTCTGTTCCCTATAACTTTCTAACATTGTACATTTTATTACCAATATATTAATTAAAATCTTATCACATAATGATTGTTTTTCTATATAAAATTAATTTTACAATGTCTTTAGTGTATTTTTCTCATTAAAGGTTATAGTAGATCATTTATATTATGAAAACCCATATATTTTTTTACAGTATTCATATACATATGTCCCATGGTCTATATATCATCTTTCTAACTCGACACAAATTCCATTTTACTATTAGGTGCTGGGATCTCATAATAAATTGAGACTTCTTCCCATGAAGTCCCCACTTATTGATATTTATGTAAAGGAGTTCATCAGGATAGAATTTTCAAGAAAAATTATATATGTCTATGTGTCATTGGATATTCCTATTAGCGAACACTTTTATTGGTCCTTATACATGATATTATTATCTATGTGTACCATTTATCACGTACTTTTATGTATGGTTGAAAACTATGATGACATTTTTTTTTGAGGTAACATATGTTTGGTGTATCCTAAGTTATATTTATTTAATTTATCAAGATAAAAAAGTATTTATAAATTTATATTAATTAATGTAGATAACTCTATCCCATTGATTGAAATAGAAATGTTTTATTAAATCCATGGCTATGGTAGTTCATAAATTAGTATATTTTAGAAAATTAATGATCTATAAATCAAGCTTATCGGGTGATGAAACTAGTAGACATCTTTTTTGATGAAGTATCGATAGAAAAATTGATTAAATTACAAAACCATGTTTATAGGGAGGTTATTGTTGCTGCAATAGTAACTAATTTATCTTTGGGTGCCTTGATGTGTTTCTAGATTCTGATGATGGAATTTAGTTAAGTTCATCAAAGTCTATAGAGAAAGATTCACATAGGTTCATACAATATGTGTATCTACAATCTCATTAACTTCTATTGAATTTAATATTAATAATACAAATTATTCTCAACTTGTGAAATAACAAATATTCAATTAAAATTTATCATAAATATTCAAATTATGAGATATTAAAGTTTAGAATATATGATTATAAATGATATCACTTTTTTATTATTCATAAGGTCATAAATAAGTAGATATTTATTTGGGGGTGGCTTCCACCTCTCTCTCTGTGGATATGTTTTGAAGCATTGAAGATTTTTTTTAGCTTTGGTGTGGCATCATAGCTTTTATTTTGTCGATAGTGCTGGTGTAATTTTGGTGATGGTTCCATCATGCACACATAATGTCTTTGAGTCCTTAGTCAGACATAGTTTATATATTGATCACAATTCTATAGGGTTTTGAGCCAAATCTATTTTTCTACCATATATTGGACCTACCTCCCCCATTTCAACACTTTCTATGAATATATTGATTAATGAGTCTCAGGTAGGGTGGTGGTAGTAGGAGTGGGATGCTTGGCAGTGGAGGGTGGATGAAGGTAATGGTTATGGTGGTTCTTTTTTATCATATAGATAATAAAATTCCTTAAATGTAAGATGGTTATCTTACAACAATGGATATAGTCGGTGAATACCCTATGCAGAGTTGACATGAAAGTAGTTTTTGGGGGTGTTCTTGTAATGGTATTTTCACCAATGGTATTTTGGGCCACTGAAATATTTAAGCCTATATTCCTCTGAGTTTTTAGGCCATGCTATTTTTGGGCCTTCTGGATTTGTGTGTTTTGGGTTCTTTCATGGGTTACCCTTTACCTAGTTTCAAAATGGGATTCTGTTTTATTTTTTAGTAAAGGGGTTTGTCCCCAAACTTATTTTAAGAAGAAAATGTTTATTCCATAGTTGTATGAATATATTAATATGGATATTTGGATATTAAAATAAACATCTTTTCAATAGTTTAGTGAATATAATACTTTTTTATTTATCAAATAAATAATATTTATTTTAATAAACATTTTATAATTGAAGGTTTGATAAATTTCATGGGAGGTTTAATGGGCCTAGCTAATGGAATGATTTAAATGATATTATTTATTTAATATTGTTTAAATAAATATTAATTAATTTAATTAATAAATGATACTTACATAAGCACATGTGACATAATAATATTAATAATATTATTTGATATGGGGTAATAATGAGATTAAATATATTTACAAGGTTATGTGTTCAGTAATTTATGTTTAACCCTAAGTATATAAGTATAAATATGTCACATTTCTGAGTAGATAATTTCTGTGCACAATAGAAAGCTCTTTAGAATTCAATAGTCTTGAGAGAATTTTCCTCTCATCCGCTATCTCAAGAATGTAAAGAGAACAAGATAACTCTTATTGTGATAAGTAATGAAAAATGTGAATCATTAGGTTCCTCTACACTAGAACCTAGAATACCAAGAATAAAATATAAAGATTCATGGAGCATGTGTGGATAAACATAGAGGAATCCCTGCTTTTATTATATATAGCAATGATAATTATAAATGAGTGACATTTTTTTTGATCAAATGAATTCTGGTTTGAGGTAATTATAGTATTAAATTGATTATATATTAAATGTGATAGATAATCCCTATGAGATTTTGATTTTTCATTCATCAACTTATTTAAATGTTATCTGTTGAAACTAATGAGAAATCAAAATTAGGCCCCACCCTATGATTCTGATTTCTATGGAACCTTTAAGTGACATTATAATAGTCACATTCAAATTTATAATGATTTATAATTAATTTTATCAATTTCATGTTTTTTTCATGTTTTTTATTTCCATAATTTCTATCATTGTCTATCTATCAGGATAACATGTTCATTTAAGTTTATATAGAGATTAAAATGCTAAAAAATGAAAATAACACTTGAAGATACCATCTTGGGGTGCCAAGGTCACTAACAACATGGCATGAATACACTACACATATTGGTAAATTATACACTATGTATTTGTGGTTAACTATGGCAAGGAGAAATCTATTTAAATCTCATCTCACCATGTATTTTGGTATATGGTGTGATTACATGTCGTATATTGACTGCTAGTATGATGTGTGGTTTGGAAATGATTTCATGATAAGTATCTGGAATACACACCTTTTAACCTCAATTTTTTTAACCTATGTGAATCATGACAAGCTGTGTGGTCAATACACATAATCATTACATGATGCATATTGACTGCTAGACAAGAGACATAGCACAACATGGATTGCACAGTGTGCAATTGGAATATACATACTATCTAACATGTGTTAACCCACACAAGGTACACACCAAGGTTTTAGGTATTTTGTATGGGTCAACACATAGAATAATTAAAGTAAGAGACAAACTACAAGATGTGTAGTTGGCTGTACACAATGTGTGATAAGTGTATTAACACACTAGGTGCATGCTGGGTGTTTTGTTGTGTGTTGAGTGGGTATATTTTCTTAAAAATTAAAAATATATAAATTTTATAGTTACTTGACATATACCATTTTTCATACACACCACATACTTCAAAACCATTTCTATCCGTATAGGTACAATATATTACATCATCCCTCACAGTTATAAACATGGAATAAACTACTTTTATTGACCCATGGAACTACATTACATGTATATCATGACATTCCATGTTAGGATACATTCCATGTAAATATAGATTACACGATAAAGACCATACACAATGTGTGTCACATGACATTTCAAGTAATAACACAGAATGTATAATTATTAAATTTAAAAATTATTTTAATCTAATGTAGAAGAAACATGCCATGAGGTTTCCTAAGTACACACTATAAACTTAATTATTTTAAAATTATAATTATTTAAAATACTATAGGATAAGAGTCTTATTATATCTCAAGGACTATTTATATAGAATATTAAGATAAATAAATAAATAGTTAGTTTGTTAATTAATTAATTCCAGTAAATTTATCTTGATTATAACTAATTTAAATAAATGTTTGAAATTATAAATTCTTAGTCACTACATGATGTGATTGATCATGAGTTTGACTAACCTATGTATGTGTTATATTCATTAATTAATTTTAATCATTTTTTATGGTTATATGTGATATTTTTATTAAACTAAATATTATTATATGTGAATTATCCCTACCTCCTATATTATATATGAGATTTATTATCCAAGGTTTATTTTATGTAACAAAAAAAGCCTAGAACCCCTCACTTTTGGGTGAGTAAACTTTTTTAATTGATGAAGCTCCCATAAAGAGAAGATAGATTAGGACCAATTCCAAGGTGAATATAACTAAGGATATTTATAGAAGAATCGAGAAATGTAACTCATGGCAATAATGGGGAAAAAAATATCTAGAGCTCATTCTCCATTCTAAGGAAGAAATGAAGGAAGGGGATTTCAATATTAACACTTAAAATGAGGATATGAACAGAATACTAGAAATACTGTATCAAATTGAAGTCTATGAGGATGAAAGGTATTGGATCAACAAAAAAGATTGAATTCTGGAATGTGGCTTCAATGAAATGAAGATAAATGTGGAGGAATACTTCCAGACTTGGGAGAAGCTGACCAATCCATTTGAAGACCTAATCAAGGGATATCTGGTTAAGGAGAAATTTCAATAATCTTAAAATAATATTTAATGATTTTTATTTCCTTATATGCTTACTAATATTTTTCTTTGAACTAGTTTAGTTTCCCACTTTTTAGTCAAAATTTATTTTGAAATAAAAATTGAATTTTTATTCAAGGTTGGTTTTTCGCTGCTCAATAGTCCAAAATGTAGATTAATGCTCATTAACTTATCACATATTTATATTTTTTTCTATGTATTGTTTTTATTTATTTATGCGATTCATGGTTTATTTATATGATAAAAAATGATCACATAATGTAAATATACAAACAAGCATGGTATAAATAAAATAAAATAGTATTCTTATGAATATATTATTTTTGTAGAAACGGTTAATAAATTTTTAAATTTGAAAATAATATTAAAAATCATGTGAAGAATAAATAAATAATATTTATATATAAGTTAAAAAAATACCTCAAAAAAAAATTAAATAAAAAAGCACCTCCCACCACTTTAGTTAGAATGGAACCATAGCTCACTGTGTTTGTTTGGACCACATTAGGATAATTTAAATTATCAGGGAGTTTTACTAAATGTCTTGGGTTGACTTAACCAATTTCGAATCAATAGTAGTTTACACCACATGACTTAGTGTTACTAGGAGGAAATTGTTTAAGAAATAAATTATTGGATTTTAAGATTGGGGATTCAAATCAACCAATCATGAAGCCATGAGTTAATGTAGTTGGTAATAAAATAATACTTAAATACATTCAAATAATTTGATAAAGCCTACATATGCTTTATTAAGATGGGCGTAAGAATCACTTATTCAAGAATACTAGAGAGACTAAATATTACTAATCCAATTGTAATGGATGTTTGAATTTGATAAAATAATGAGAGACTAATTAATTATTTAAATTTGAAATAACTATTAATAAAGATAATTTTCTAAAATATAATTTAATTTATTATTGATTATGAAGATAAAAACCACTGAATCATTATGATATTTTTAAGGAAAAATTTTATATACTCACTAGAACACATTCAAAAGTTTTACAAGAAATTAAAAATTGTACTACTATAGGAAAATGTGTTTTATATGTGATTGAATCCCCAATTCCCAATAAAAAACCAAATTGAGCGAGTGAGGGTGAAAAAGATACCTACACGAGGCATGTATAAGATTCATTTGATTTTCATTAAATCATGTTATTAGTTATGTTCAAAGATCAAGAGATGCAATAAAAGGACATGGATTCATACACCATGATAACTTATCTCTAATAACATTAAAAGGATAAATAGAGGAAATAGATAAATTAGATAAAAACTACACTATACAAGTTTAAACTGGAAGAAAAATACCTAGTTAGTGATCTCATACTCAAAAAATTGAACTATATTGATCACTTAGTAAAGGTAGTCTTCCATATAGATAATAAATTATCTATTAGTGCTATATTATCCACCATAACTCCTAGATTCTGTATATTCATTAACATGGAGAAGCCATTCAAGATTTTTTTGACTTCGGTTCACTAAGTTGAAAATGATTGGTGGGAGCTTGGTTTTTTACCCATTATGGTTAAAAAAGTGAATGGTCATGATTGAAAGCACTATAAAAATTATAGAGGAAATAGGTATTTTATAATATCTTTAAAAAAATATAAGTTTCAAAGTGGAAGAAAAAAAAATAATGCTATATGCTTCATGTGGGGAAAGAAATTTTACTACAAGATAAATTACAATGAATTGAAGAAGTATAAATAAGAAGATTATACTTTATGTATATTCATTATTGAAATATTATTTATGTTTATATTTTTGGGTATTAAATTATATTTGTGTTTCATTTATTTTCATCCAAAAATAAAAACCAAGTAAATTCATAAAAGTTTAAAGAATTTCTAAGAATCTTTAAGTTGTTTATTTTAATTGATTCATTCGTCATTCAAAGAAGAGCGTAACTAGATTAATGATATGTGAATTGGTTCTCATAAAAATATTATTTTTCTATTTAGGTTTAGCAAAAAAATTATCTTGGTATCCAATACTATAAATAATTATATATATATTTTTGTTTTAAATGAATTTTTATATAGTTAATTATACTTAATTTGTAGTTTTCTTATACTAGTTAGAATCAAAGATGACTAAATATCAACAATTAATGATAAATATTAAATATAAGACTCCAATAATACCATGTTGTGACAATATACTTATTTTTTCAAAGTAAAACTAAAAGTAAGTTTCAATGATACACTCATAAGTGTGTTTATACTATATGGAGCTAAGAATCATAGGTATTTTTACATGAATACATATAAAATTTTATGATAAAAGAGCCTTTAGAAATTAAAGGTGATAATACCATAAAACTTCTAAAATCTATTCAACAAGATATTAGTGAAGTATTATAAGTATAAGATAGATGTAAAATGATATACTTCCTAAGATATATGTTATATTTTGTAATTTAAACTAAAGTAGTGAATTTATTTTTTAGAAGATATAAGATTCTATGAATGGGTTAGTCAGAGAACATATTAACCAAGAATTTATCTATCTTTAAAATATAGAGTGGATTTACTCATGAATTATCTTTTTATTAAATACATAATTGTGATGATGATAGTAAAAGGAGGATCGATAGTGATTTTTTAAGTATTGAAAGTCTTCCATTATTACTTTTGAGTAATGTTTCACAAATAAAGGCATTAACACTTAAACTCATTCCAATAATTTTGATGAATGAATATAATATAATTTATGATATAAAAGAAATATATTCTGTCACCACTTCATACATTTTTATGTGGATCATTTTTAAGTTAAAATATTATAAATTAACTTTCATTAGGTAAAAAAAAATTATATGCAAGTTAATCATATTAGAAGTTTCTGAGGATATAATTATCCTTAAGATAGAAAATTTATTCGTCAAGTGATAAAATATATATATATATATAATTTGGAAGTTATTAATTTTTTAGACAGTGGGTGAATAATAGAATTTAATTAAGTGAAGGATTTAGATGCATATGAGTTGGAATAAGAATATAAACACCACATGTCATAAGGAGATGAGTTTTTTTTAGAGAAACACACATTCTAGGAAATTAAAAAACAAAGAGAAAATGTTTTTTATTCTCTATGTTAGGTGATATATTATTCAGTAAGAATAATTTTTCTATAAGAAAGAGAATATTAATACAATACTAAATCATAAATTTGATATTAACTTAGAAATGGATTCCATCTCAAAATATCCAATTTTTTATTTTGGTAATTTATCTAGTTGATGTAAATCGTTTGGTGAGAATTCAAGATGAAAATATAAATAGATGGTAAAGTTTGTATTTTTGAGAAATGATTGGTTACTATAGAGATAAATTGATATTTTAGAAAGTTATGATATCTAGAAATTATTGATTCCTAGGAAGTTTTTTCTAAATTTGGAAGTAAATGAAGTATCCCTTTCCTAGATGTTTTTAAAAGTGAATCAAGAATTGGAAAAAAATATTGGATTTGTTTAGGTGTTGGATTTATTTCCAATACAATAATAATATTCAAAATATTATTTAATGTGAAGTTCATTCCATTGTTTTATAGGGTTTTATGGTATTTGGAAGTAGTTTAGGGAAGTATTGAGTTATTTTGAAGTGTCTCGGAGTTTTGAAGGATTAAATTTGAAATATTCAAAAGTTTTTCATATGTAAGAGTCCCTACTATACATATATAAAAGTAACTTTGCACGGTCTCATAGAAATTAAGCTAAGTCTTCCAGGACACCCTGAATGTATATGAGTAGTTTTACCCTATGCATAAAGGTAATTGTGAAAAGTTAGTGGAAGTATCTCTAAGTCTACATTACACAAGAGTTACTTGAGAAGAGGAACTCTAGAAAATTTTCAGGTATTTAATCCATAAAAGTAACTTTACTTATGTGAAAATATCACTATTAGAAAATTATATTGTTTAAAAATAAATTGAAGAAGATATATTTAAATTTGGACAAGTCTCTGCATATGTAAATATACCTTACTAGTACAATAGACTAACTCTGAGAAGATACTGGGTAAATAAAATAATTTTACAAAAATATTAGTCATTTTATACATTATGTAGGAGTCATTTTAAGTGTGAATAAGTGTGACACTTCTTAGTTAGATATATTTATTTATTATATATATATATATATATTTTATTTTGTTCACTTTTAGAGTTTAGTGGGTTTCAAAATTAGATTTTTGGGAAAAAAAACTAGGGTACATGGTTGGCAGACAGTTAGAGTACACTTAAGACTAACCATTCAAGTAATAATACTATTGGGGAGTTGGAGTGAAAAAATCCATTTTTAATGGTTATCAATCTAGTTTCCATACTATACCGACTCTCTAGGAAAACCCTGCATCCCAGTTCGTAAAGGGGGAGAAGGCCGCAATGTTGGCACATAATTTTACAAACTATATGGACAAATCATGTGACCCACCCAGTTCACAAAAAAATTTAAAATTTAAAATGTCCCCTTATCAAATATTTAATCCTCAACCCCTCCTTTATTTGCCCTCATGGGACATAAATTCCTCCTATAATTTTAGAACCTCTTCCCCCTTTATTTTTAAGTGATTTTATCTTGGATTTGGTGGTTAAACTTGAGTTAAATCTTATTTCCCCTTGATTTATTCTTTTATTATTCTTATAATTCCATGATATTCCCATTTCATCATGAAAACATAACCCTAACAACCATAAAGGGCCAAAACTAAGGTTTATGGTGGAATTTTTATGGAATTTATTAAAATTAAGTTGTAGAAGATCCCTCTCTTCCTATTCTCAGATTACTTTTCAAAGATTACATGTTTTTATTAAATCTAAGATATGTGTGCCTATATAACTTCAATTTTATCCTGAAATTACTTATGTTCAGGAGAATTATGCTGGGTTTTCTGCTATTTGTTTTTTGAAATTGATTATTTAGTGTTGATGGTTTTTATTTCATGGCTATGATGGATTGTGTTTATATAACCAATGGATCTTCTTTACATTTCCATTGAAAATCATTCTCATGACTAAAATGTGTTTGATATAGTTTTTAAGAAGGATTCCATGATTATAAATGTTTTTTAAGACAATAATTATAAGGAAAATGTAATTCTATGTTTTATTCTTGATTGTGGGATGTGATTAGCGCTAGTTGTGGGGAACTCAACAAAAGGGATTGTGAACCTGATAAAAATGTAGTGCAACAGGACATGGGTTATATTCGAAGAATAAAATGTTGTGGGTTTGGTGAAATATTGTTTTTTGGGTATAATTTATTACAAATAGTATGAAATATTATTTTTAAATTCAATTTAATAAACAATGGTATCTCCTTGGATCATTCCCTCATTACTATTTTTAATTATTATTAATTTTTTCTCAATTAATCCTCTCATAAAATAAATCTCATTGAATACTTTAAATAGGTTATTTTAGTTTAGATAGGCAAATATAATGATCACTCTATTTCTTACCTTTTCCTATCCTGGTGATTGGATATATCCATCGACCTTTA
Source organism: Viscum album (assembly GCA_963277665.1). Taxonomy (NCBI): domain Eukaryota; kingdom Viridiplantae; phylum Streptophyta; class Magnoliopsida; order Santalales; family Viscaceae; genus Viscum; species Viscum album. The sequence goes on from OY728157.1 coordinate 747,122,299, forward strand.
AATTCCCCCATTTCTTGATATCTCATGTAGTAAATTAAACCCAGGTGTCCTATGTGTCAAATTATGATAATAAGTATAATAAATTAATTTGTAAAATCAAAAAAAATATCTATTTATCAAAACCATTAAGATCCATAGAGGAGTTAGTAACAACATTGAGTGATCAAAATTCATCAACAAGGAAGAATGAGGGGATCCTCCTCAGTGGCACAAAAAATGGCCTAGTGTTTCATAATCATATTTTTAACAATGTAGAGTGAAAATAAAATGGTAATGATAATTTTAAGTGCTTGAGTGTTCCCCCCCTTGAGAGATCCAGTCCTCCTCCTCTTATATAATAATGATCGTCCATCCAAGTATGATTCCCTCCATGTGAGCACCACATAATTATTTATGGAATTCAAGAATGTACTATATATTCAATATAAAGTAGGTTTAATTTATGTTAGTTTATTGTTGCGTGTCTAGGATCAAGGGCCTAGATTACTTTAGTTCTCCTCCCATGATCAAGTTTAGTTTATTTTTTACAGTTGAGTGTTTTTTTGCTTTGCAGCATAGTAGATATATTTGCTTTTATTTGATGGGAAAATGGTCTTAGGATTTGGTTGAAGGGCCTCATTATTTACATGGACTAGGTATTATCATTTTAATCCATGAAACATCACACCCTATTAGTTTCTATAGCCCAAATTTTCTATCATCTATCAGTGAATTCCAACTGTCTCTTGTTAATGGCACTACATTTCTATATAAGATGATTTCTCATGTATTATTCTTACCTCAATATTGAATCTTACATCCATGGGAGATTCTATTTAACAATGAATGTATATTCTTAAAAACATTAGGAATTATGGACTTCATTTTGATGATGCTCCCTTATTTTCTTTAACTTCTCATGGGATCTTGGTTCCTCATCCTGCATCTATAGTGTTAGTAGGGTGATATCTCTTTCGAAATTAATGGTAAAGTAAAAAATTCCTTAGTAGTGGTGCGGGAATGGATATTTCACTCATGTCACATTAGGCTAACCATGAATCTCCCGGATAGGTGGCTTTACTCTATCATCATCCCAATGGCCTGGGTGGCACCAGGAGGTTGCGCAAATCAAATAGGTAATATCCTAGATTTTTTCATGGTGGTGGTAGATAAGTGGTGGTTGAGAAATTTAGAGTGGTACCTATCCTTTGGATCATTTTCAAGATTCATTCAATAGGGATCGAGTTCTTCAATGGAAGTGGATGTTTGGAATCAGTTGGTGGTCTCATGGTAGTTTGAGAGGAATATGAAAGTTAAGTAGAGGTTTAAAAAGCTTACAGTAAGAATGACTACAATTAAGTACATAGTTAGGGTTCCAACCATGATATTTGGTTAAAAATAAGGGCCCATGGTATGTATTATCACAATAAGAGTAGTTTTATAGTAAGGTGATGAAGTAACCATTGCCGTTCTTATGGTTTGCTGAGAGCTTGGTCATTTGAACTTTACAATAGGTATACCTACCATAACATGTTAGGTTCTTACTATATAGGGGTGTGGGGAGGTAGGGTTGGTCAGCGTAGTGACTATGTATGGAACACGTATTTTTTTTGAACCTGAAAATCAGAAGGATTCACATTTTTTCATAGTGAAACATTTTTCTATGGATAAAATTCATTCTAATAATTCAATAATAGCCAATTAAATTCCAAAGAAAGGATTCAAATTTAAATCAAAATTTGAATATGAATATACACCATATTTAAAATAAATTTCCAACTAAGTTCAAATTGAAGATAGTCAATAAAAAATAACAATTTTACCAGAAATTGAATTAATTTTTTTGTATTTTCAATTAATAAAAAAAAATAAATATTGAAAATTCGGGCTCAAATAAACCCCTCACACTTAAAATATTACACTCAGAATAAATATTTTCATTGAATTTTAAATTACTCAAAAATAAATTCATCCTACGTATATCAAAATTTATGATTTAGAGATGAAGTAAACAAACACCTGATCCACTGTGAAAATTATCATGCCTCATATGTGAATAAAATAACTCAAACATCTCAATTGAGTTATATTTCCAAGTAGATATATTTAATTGAATTATTTTTAAGTGGAAATAATTTTTTAACAAAAAACACTTTCATTCCTCCCTCTTTTCTAAGTTTCCTCCAACCAAAGTTTCATTTTCCTCTTTATTTATACAACTCAAATGAATGTGTTATAAGTCAATTTAACTATTCAAGGGTTCAATATTTCCCTCACATAAATGGACTCATTTTTGACAAGGACCTTGATTTAAATATTTCCAAGACATAATCTTGTGAAAGGAACTGTGTACAACACTTATTTAGATTGAAAAAATATCTTTATTTAATAAAAAAGTACCCAGTTCCCTTATCTTAGAGACTCACCTTGTGATCCCAATTTCCCATTTTCATTCCAGATTCAAATGAATTATAACATTTTCAATTGAGTTGGATCCTTAAGGTTTTATTTCTCACAGAGGTAAATTTACCTTTTATTAAGTTAAAAAATCATAGTGACCTCAAGTAATAAAATTTATTCCATAAGAATATTTTCACTCAAAAATTATTTTCATAGTCTTAAGACCCAAATTTAATGAATAAAATAACTAACTAAACTAGTAATAATTTAATATATTATAGTTTTAGGAACCAAAGAAATACTCAACTCTAGAATTAATATTTTAAAACTATACAATACATAAATTAAGTTTAATAAATGTTTGAAAAAAATAAAAAATTACAAAAAAGAAGAATTGTACAAAACTAAATTTAATGTGAATTTTTTATTATTTATTTATAGATTATAAGAAATAAGAATTTAAATATTAATCAGATAGTTTTATCTCCTCTTCTAAACTTTATTCAAACACAATTCTAGTCAATTCCAGTATGCATTTGTTCAATAAAAATAGTTCAATATAAATTAAGTAGATAGAAAAAATATGGGGGAAGGAAACAAATAAACAATGATTTATTTATCATTAGTAGAGAGGATTCCAGACCCATGAATAGGTTCTTTAAAAAATTATTTCTTCTACTCTTTCAATTGTTGGTTTTTTAACTTTAATATCTATTTTTAACCCTTTACATAAATTTAAATTTCACCAAAATTAAGGGTATTTGTTATTATGTATGGACCAACCCATTTGAAAAAAGCTTACCAGGGAAGAGCTTCATCGATGAGGAAAATAATATTACTTTGTCACTAACTTGGAATTCTTTTTTGGATCAATTTTTCATGGAAAAATTTAGCTTTCTCTTTATATAATAGTGATTTATCGTATCCTTCCCTTCTCATATCCTCACACTCAATAATCAATAGCTTCCTCTATTCTCCAGCCCCACCAAACTCCAGGTTCAATATTTTGACAACCTAGTAGGCTTTGTGATATATCTCAATAGGAAAGTGGTAGTGTTTACCAGTAAAAATCCCATAGAGTGACATACCGAGTGGGGTTTTCTAGGTAGTTCTATATTCCCATATCACAAACTCTATTTTTTACTCTAGTCCTTGTGGTTGGGACGTATTATCTTGTCCAAAAATATTTTTACTTCTATATTGGAAACCTCAACGAGTCCATTTATCTATGGTAGGAAAGAAGTGGTTGTGTTATGGTGCAATCCATATTTCCTAATGAGGGCCTAAACATTCTTATTACCGAATTGGGTTCCTTATTCATTGATTATAACTTGAGGTATTATAAAATTAAAAAAAAAGTTTGATTTTAGAAATTCAATTATAGTTTTTTAATTGTTAGATAGAATGGCCTTTGCTTTAATACACTTAGAAACAAAGTCCAAAATTAACACAATGTAGGAAAATACAAATTATATAGGGAATAGTCCCATAAACTCAATTCCCCAGTCATGAAATACCTCAGATAAAATCAAAGGTTTTTAGGACATCCAATATTTTTTGGATATTTCACCAATAAACTGGAATTTCAGATAGTTTTTACAAAAATAATGTGATTATTTGTAAATTAATGGCCAAAAAAATCAGAATTAAAATGTTTTCTAGTAGTTATTTGAGGTCCAAAATGGCCTCCACATATAAGTGTATGGAAAAAAGAAAGTATACTGTTCATTTCCTCTTTTTGGATGCACCTTCTAACAAATTGGTCATTATAAATTTTCCATAAGTGAGGACCCTCCTAGACATAATATTTTGATTCATATTTTCTTTTAGATGTTTTATGTTTTTAATAGAATAATGGTACATTTTCCACGACCATAAATTTCACTATGTCATCATACTGGGGAACTTGGGTGAGGTTGTACGGTTTCTACCCATGGAATGAATCATCTAGATTGGTCTTCCGGATTGGTTCTTCCTCGACAGTGTGAGGCATCCTACTCATATGAACAACTATTATATGTTTAAAAATATTCTTATCCTTTACCTCTAGTTAGAACTCCTACAGTTTCAACATTCATCTCTTAAGTTTTGTATTATCAATGTATTACAAGATCAAATATCTCAATGATATATGTTCAGAATAAATAGTTACTTTGCTTCCTAAAAGTTAAGAATGGAATTTTTCTAAATCTATGACAATAGATAAAAAATACATCTCTTTTTTATGTAGTTAATATGGGTAGTGTGTAAGGTATTTTAAATGTAGGCTATCAATTGTGTAATTTTATCTATATATTTGGAAAATAAATCCCATATATCTATATTAGAATCATCACACAAAATCATAAAGGGATTACTCCAGTTTTGTGGGTAGATGATGGGGGTAGTGGTCTAGAACTCTTTCAAAATTTCAAAAGTTTTCCCGCATGAATCATAAAAAAAATAAACTTCTTTATAGAGTAGGTTGGTTATGGGAAAATAATCTTTTATAAAGCCCCTAATAATCCTTTTATAAAATAAAACAAGGCCTAGAAATGATATGATGTGTATTATAGTTTTGGGGTAAGGAAAAGTGGAAATAACATAATATTCATACTTTTCAACATCAAACCCTTCTTTAGAAATTAAGTGGACCAAAAAATTCTCCTTTTAACCATAAAATAAAAAATTTCAATATTTAAAACTAAATTTTTATCAATACATATTTTTAAAAAAATTTCTAGACTCACCAAGAAGCTTTGAAAACAATTCCCATACACAGTGAAGTCCTCAAGGAATACCTCCATGTATTTTTCAATCATGTATGAGAAAATAATTATTATATAATTATTAAAGGTACTTGGGTAATTGAAATGACTAAAAGGCTTACTATAGTTGGAAAAAATATGAAAAAGACATGTTAATGTGGTCATGGATTGGTCAAAAGGAGCTATTGGAACCTTAAAATACCAAGAAAATCCACCAATTAAATAATAAATACCATTACTAGTGATTATTTATAATATTTTATCCATAAAGAGTACAAGGAAGTGGTCTTTTCTAGTCCCATGGTTCAATATCCTGTAATCAATGAAAACCCTTTAGCTATTTTGAATTCTTGTTGGAACTAACTAATTCTTCTCATTTTTTAAAATAGTGTAACATGTTTTCATTATATTAATTTGGATGGGACATACCCATTACAAGACATAGATTGGGAAAATTATTTCAAATTAAAAAATCCTTTCTAACTCCTTTTTTACAACTTCTAGAAGGGTTGGGTTAAGCCTCCTTTGGGTCTATCTCATTGATTTGTATTTATCTTCTAGGAAAATCCTATATATGTAGGTGGTTGGTCTAATCCCTAGGATATCCCCTAATATACACCCTATTTCCCTAGAATTATTTTTTGTAATTTTCAATAGTTGGTGTTATTTTATAGGTTCTAAATTACTCGATTTTATGATTGGAAGTTTCTAAATTTCATTCAAAGAAACATATTTTTTATTTGATGAAAACAAATTTAATTTTTACTCGGGGGGTTTTCTGGTAATATTTCAAGCTTAGTGTTCTTCATGTGGGAAATCTGCACAGTCATGGTAAATTTATTAGTATAATGTTTTAGTAACTCATCAAAATAATTTTCATCAATTTATTCAAATCGATCGACACTCAAAACTCTCTAAATATTAAATTTATTTTAAAAATCAGATTTATCAAGTAGGTTTGGAGTTTCCAAAGCTTTTTCTAGTGTGATTATATCACCCAACATTTCCATTTCCACCCTAGAGGATCAAGGTAGTTTAAAGTATTTTAATATAAAAATATAATGCTCTTCATGTGGGCGTTTCATTGAATCATGGATTTTAATATACACTATTTCCACACCAAAATTCAGGAAAAGGGTGACATTATTAAAATTTATGATGATTTTAGAAGTATTTTGGAAAATTATACATAGAATAATTAGATAGCGATCTTTACCTATTCATTCTACCATTTTGAGAATGTAGAAGCCTGTAGGGAATGGGAAACCTTTTACACTTAACAAGAAATAATCACTTGGGTGACCTAGATTTGATCCCTGGTAGTGGTTCTAGGTTAGACGAGCACCTATCCTAGGATACTCATCAAATATAACTTTGAACATAAGAAAACTTTAGTGCATTTCTACTCATGTTTTCTCTAGATAAGACAATTCCATGTGTGTATTGAAATCTTTTTTATTGCCTTCAATTTTTTAAAAACAGTAAGAATTAATTTTTCCAAATTCAATTTAATAATAATTTTTTTCACCTTGGATCATTCCCTCTTTACTCTGTTGAATAAATATATGATTGGTCCCTATTAATCCTCTCATAAATTGAATCCCATCAAATACTTAAATCCAGATATTTTTCTTCAAATAGTGAAATATAATGATCACTATATTCCATACCATTTTTTATCCTTATGATTGGATAGCTCCATTCACCCTTGAATTACCCCACTTCTTATTATAGTATGCATTTAATTAAACCCAAGTGGATTGTGTGTGAAAAGATGATATTAAGTAGAAGAAATTAAATGCTAAAATCAGAAGAAACATCTTCTAATTAAAACAATAAGATCAACATAAAAGCGAGTAATAAAACATAATGATTAGAATTCATCAACAGGGAATAATGAAGGGATATTCCATGGAGAAACCATAAATTGTTAGTGTACCATTATCATAGTTTAAAATATTGAGAATGAAAATAAAATGAGAATCATAACTAGTAGTGCATGTGTATTCCCTACCCTTGAGAGAGCCAGTCCTCCACCTCTTATAGAAGAATTACTGGCCATCCAATCATGCTTCCCTCCACTCGAGCAACATGAAATTTATTAATTCTCTATATATTTAACAAGGATCATGGTTACTTCATGATTAATGATTATAAATCATCTAGGATAAAGTTTCTGGATGAATTTAGTTATCCTTCCATGATCACGTTCAATGTTATTTTTATTTTGGAGTGTTCTAGTGCATCAAATCACTACATATATCTTTATTTTTCATCTATTGAAAATATAATATTATGATTAAGTTTATAGTCTTAATTATTTAATTTTACCTAGGAATTATCATTTTTAATCTTTGAAACATAATTTACTATGAGTATCTACAATCTTGATGTTCTATCACTGGCCGAAGAATTTCAATTGTATCTTTTATGTGGTGCTGAATTTCTCTATAGGATGGATTCTTCTGTATCTTGATCACCTCAAACTCTAATATTTCATCCATGATTGGTTTTATTTAATGGTAGAAGAATATTCTTAAAATATTTAGATAGTAGAGAATTTATTTTGATACTAATCCTTTATTTTCTTCAACTTTTCATGGGAACATAGTCCTTCATCGTGTGGATTTAGTGTTTGGAGGGAGCAATATCCATCAAAACTAAGTGAAATGTAAAAACTTCCTCAATGGTGGTACTTGTAGGGAGGATTCAATCATGGAAAATTAGGCTGGATATTAGACCAATTTAATGCTGAGCTCTTATTGTATTAGTGTATAACCATGACTCTCCTGACAAGGTGGATTCACTCCATCGTCGGCCTAACGTCATGGGTGGAACCAGAAGGTGGAACAACTAAAATAGGCAACATCCTAATTTTTTATCATGGTGGTGGAAGATAAGAGGTGGTGTATAAATTTGGATTTGTTACAAGCCTCTATATTTTCATTAAGCTTCAGTCGATATGGATCAGGTTCTTCAAGGGAAGTGGAGGTCTAGAATTTGTTTGTTGTCACAAGACATATTGGGAGATCGAGGCATAATAGGAAGAGGTGAGATAAGATTATAGTAAGAGTTATTATCTTGAAGGTAATGATTAGTGTGCCAACCATGAGTTGTGTTTCAAAATATAGGGATCATGGTAGGTATTCCTACCATTAGAGTGGTTGCACAGTAATGTGATGAAGTGACCATGTGCAGTTCTCACGATTAGTTGAAGTCTCAGTTGTTTATTATTTATGGTAGGTATACATACTGCTACATGGTATGTTATTAATGTAGGTAATGTTTGTGTGTGTGTGTGTGGGGGGGGGGGGTGCATGGTTAGTTACCATAGTAAATATAGAGACTGTTTATAGCATGGTCACTAATATCTTTCATAAATTTTTAACCTGTATAATAACAGGATTTACTTTTTTTCTCACTACACTACTTTTTATGGCTAAAATTCATTATAATAATTCAATAAGAGGCATTTAAATTCCAAATAATGGATTCTAAATTTAATTCAAAATTTGAATATATCAACAAACACTATATTTAAAACCAATTTTCAACTAATTTTTAATCTCAAATAGTCAAAATTTTTTTCCAAGGAATTGAATTTAAATTGAGGTATTTTCAATGAATAAAAAACAATAAATATTGAAAATTATAGATCACATCACTCCCCAACACTTAAATTATTTAACTCTTAAGTAATATTATCATCAAATTACATTTTATTTAAAAATAAATATATCCTACCTTTATCAAAATTTATCAGTCATAGAAGAAGTAAACATAGACTTGATCAACTGAGAAAATTAGCATGCCTCATATGTGGATCAAACCACTACCTCAGTTCATTCCTATCAAAGTTCCAAGTACAGAAAGTGGATCGAATGATATTTAAGTGGAATCAAATTATTAAAAAAATCAGTTCCAATCCTCCCTCATCCTAAGTTCCCTCAGACCAATGTTTGATTTACCAATTTATTGATATATATAGAATGAATGTGTCATATTTCAATTTCCACCCTCAAGGGTTCAATACTCCCCTCACCTAAATAAACTCATTTTTTTGACAAGGAACAATATTTTAATCTTTCCCATCAACAATATTTTTCAAGATATTGTGTATAACACATATTGAAATTGAAAAATGTCTTTATTTAATTATAGAAATTCACTAAGTTCGAGTATGTTAGAGGTTTACTATGGGATCCTAATTTCCCATTTTCATTATATGTTCAAAAGAAATATATAATTTTCAATTAATTTGGATCCTTAAGGTGTTATTTATCATAGAGTTCAAGTTAACTCAAATAAAGTTCAAAACTCTTAGTGACCTTAGGTAATAAAATTTATCCCACAAGAATATTTACACTCACACTCTATTTTAATAGTTCTAAGACCAAACTCTTTTGAATACAGTGAATAAATCACTCAACAATCACTTAAAGTCATATAGTTTAAGAATAAATGAATTAATAAACTCTAGAAATAGTATTGTTAAAATTGGGAGGACATTAATGAAGTTCAATAACTGTTTTAAAATAAAAAATAGAAAAATTTACATAAAGAGAAATGTAAAAAAATATATTTATAGGGATTTGTTTATTTATTTTCATATTCTAAGATATAAGATCATAAAAATTACTCAAAAAGGTTTATCTACCCACCCTAACTTGGTTAAAACACACTTCTTGTTAAATTTGAAATATTAATTTTTTGAAGAAATATAGTTAAATATAAATTAATTAGATAAAAAAATATTTGGTGGGAAAAAAACCTGGCAGTGCTTTATTTATTTATAGAAGGGGGAGTCATGACTCATGTATAGGCTCTTTCCAAAAGTCCTATTAGTACATCTTCAATTTTTTGTATTTCACCTTAAATGTATGTTTTGAACATTCTCATTCTATTTCAAATACCCTAATAGGAAATGAATTTGTTATTGTGAATGGTCTATTCTATATGGAATGAAGCATACCAAGGAAGGGCTTCATCCATGATAAAAATATATTTACTTTGTCTCCAACTTGGAATTATCTTTTCTAGATATATTTTTCATGAAAAAATTTTGTTTTGTCCCTGTAAAATAGTTATTTCTCATATGCTTCCCTTCTTAGCTCCTCAAACTCTATAACTTGCAGCTTCCTCTATTCTCCAACCTCACCAAACTTCATATTCACTCTTTTGACAGCCCCATTGGCTTTGTGATGCAGATAAACATGAAAGTGATAGTGTTTACCCTAAACAATCATTTAGGGTGATATAAAAAGTGGGGGTTTATAGAAACATCTATATTCCCACAAAACATATTTTAATTTCGTACTATTTTCCTTATAATTTAGATGTACTGTCTTCTCCAAAATTATTTTAACCTCTCTATAAGACACCTCATCTATTCTATTTGTCTTTGGGTGGTTGGAAGTGGAGTTTTTATAGTGAAATCTATATTTTCTCAAGAGTTCCTCTATGTTCGTGTTTCATAAGTGGGTTCCTTGGTCATTGGTTATAGCTTGAGGTATTTCAAACCTACAAAAAATGTTTTATTTTAGAAATTTAATCGTGGATTTTGATTTTTTAGTTCGATTTTACTTTACTTAAATCCACTTACTCAAATATTCTACTGCTAATATAATGTAGGAAAATCCAAATTAATGAGAGAATGGGAACGAAAAATCAATTTCCCATTGATTAAATATCTCATAAAAAATCAATGTTTTTTGGGTCGTCTCATTCATTTTTGAATTTCCACTAGTAAACTAGCATTTCAGACATTTTTTAAAAAATAATGTTAATTTTTAAAAATTGAGGGAAAACATAATCAAACTTCCAAAATTTTATAGTGGTTCTTTGAGGTCCAAAATAGAATCCACATGCAAGTGTATAGAAAAAATAATGTATAGAGTTAATTTTCTATTTAGGGATGTAACTTTTAATGACTTGGTAGTTGAAAAATTTCCATAAATAAGTATCCTACCAGACATAATATTTTTATTCTTATTTTAGTTTTTGAGTATGATGTTTAGAAAAGGAGCATTGTACCTTTGATATGACCACAAAGTTCACTATGTTAGCATACCAGGGAACTTGGATGAGGTTCTAGAGTTGATAAATAAGGAATAAATCATCATGATTGGTTTTGGGGACTGGTTCTACCTTTTCAGTGCGAGGAAACATACTAATATTGCCAAATAATATATTTTTATACCATATATATGCTTAATATCTATGTAAAAATATAGTAGTAAAAACATCCATCTCACTATTTTGGGATTTTCATCAATTATCTCGATCAAATATTCCAATGCTTCATGATCAGAAGAAAGAGTAACTTTTATTCCGAAAATTTAATAATGAAATTTTACTAGTGCTATGAAAATTTACAAAAAATCATTCTCTATTATTGTATAGTTATTATTAGAAATGTCTAAGGTATTTTAAGTATATGATATCACTTGTAGAAGTCTATCAAAATTTTGGGAAATCACATTTTTTATAGATCAATTGGAATCATCACACAAAATCTAAAATGGATGACTCTAGTTTGGTGGGAGGATGATGAATTCCGTGGTCAATCACTCATTAAATATGTCAAAAAAATTCCTACGTGAATAATAAAAAACTAGTTTTCTTCTTAAGTTTGTTATTTGGGGGTAAAGAAACTTTAATAAGGCCCCTAATAATCCTTCTATAAAATCCAACATGAAATATAAATGTTTTAATGTGTATCATAATGGTTGGGTAAGGTGGAGTGAAAATAACATCAACTATGTATTTATCAACTTCAATTATAGATTTATAAATTCAATGGCCCAAAAAATTCCAATTTTTAAACTGAAAATGACAGTTTTCAAAGTTTATAACCTAGTTTTTCCAACACATATTTTTTAAAAATTTTATGGAATCTTTTGGAAGCTTTGAAAACATGTCTCATAAATATTGGAGTCATTAAGTATTACCTCCAGGTAGTTTTCAATCAGGTCTAAGAAAATACTTACTATACAACACTGAAATATACCTGGGAAATTGAAAATACTGAAAAGAATCCTTTGGTAGGAAAACATACCGAAGGGATAAATTAATGTGGTCTATTCTTGGTCCCATGGGGATATTGGAACCTAAAGATACCTAGAAAATATGTCAAAAAAAAAACAATAATGAACTTTCTTAGTGATTATTTCTAACATCTAGTCCATAAAGTGTATGGGGAAGTGGTCTCTTCTTTCCACAAGGTTTAATATCCTATAATCTATGAAAAATCTACAGTTTTTTTTAATTCTCATGGGAACTAACTCGTTTTTATCATTTTTCACAATAGTATAATGGATTTTATTTGGGACTATTTGTATGGGGCTTACCCATCATAATTTAGAGATGGGTTAGATTATTACAGCTTCTAAAAGTATTTCTACATCTATTTTTACTACTTTTATAAGGGTTGGGTTAAAAATTATTTTGTGATGTTTCACTAGTTTAAATTCATATTCCAGAAAAATCCCATGTAAGAAGGTGATTTGGATAATCCCTTGGATGAAACCTAATTTCTATCCTGTTTCCCTAACATTATTTTTCAGAATTTTCAGCAGTTAGTGTTCTTGGAAAGGTTCTGAATCATTTGATATTATGACTGAAATTTTATCATTTTCTTTTAAAAGGTATATTTCAAGTTTTAGGGTGGAAGTTTTAATTCTAACTTAGGGTGTTTTATAGAGATGTTTCAATCTAAGTGTTAGTCATATGGGAAACCTATACTTGTAAGGTAGAATTATCAGTATCAGTTTTTATTAACTCATCAAAATATTTTTCATTAATTTCTTTAAATTTATCAACTTTGAAAACTATCTCAATATTAGATTCATTTTCAAAAATAGATTTATCAAGTAGGCTAAGTGCTTGAAAATATTTTACTAATTTGATTATATCATCCAAAATTTCCATTTCTACCCTATAAGAATAAGGTAGTTCAATTTTTTAATGTGAAAATAGAATTCTCTTCATGTGAGTTTTTTCATGAATCATGGATGTTTAAATCTATGGTTTCCTTGCCAAAATTCTTTGAAAGGGTGCCTTTTTTTTACAATAATGATGGTTTTTAAAAAATTTAGGAATGATCTTCCAAGGAAAATTGGAGAGTGGTATTTATCTTCTTCTTCTTCCATGTTGAGAATGTAGAAGTTAGTAAGGAATGGGTAACCCAGTACACTTGCTAAGACATCTTCACACATATGACATGGGTTTGATCGCCAGTAGTGACACTAGTTTTGATGAGCGCCTGTTGTGGGGAACTAAATAAAACAAATTTTTAACCTAAAAAAAGGAATTATAGTGGGGTCATTTTGTCTCTAGAGAATTCAATATTGTGGGTGTGTTTAAATCTGATTTTTTGGGTTCAATTTGTTGAAAATAGTATGGAAGAATGGTTATAAAGTCAGCTTAATAAGTAGTGGTCTCTCCTTGGTTCATTACCTCATTACTTAATTGAATAATTATTTGATTAGTCTCAATTTATATTATCATCTATTTAATCCCATTAATTACTCCATTAAGGATATTTGGGTTTGAATAGTGAAATACAATGATCACTATATTCACTACCTTTTCCTAGATTAGTTATTGGATACCTCCATTCACCCTTGAATACCCCCACTGATTATTATCAAATACAGAGAATTAAACCGAAGTGTCTTTTCTGTTCAATGATGATAATAAGAATAAAAAATTTAAATTTAAATTCATAATAAACCTCTATTGATTAAAACCATTAAGTTTTATAGAGTAGTTAATAATACCATTAAATGAACAAAATTCATTAATAGGGAAGTATGATGGGATCCTCATTGGGGAAACAAAAAATTTCCTAGTTAGACATCATCTGAGTTTTACCAACAGAGAATGAAAATAAAACAATAATCACAACTAATAGCGTATGAGTATGCTTTCCCCCTGAGAGTGATAGAACTCCAACTCTTATAGAAGAATTCTTAGCCATCATAGCTTTATTACCACCAACTGAATGACATGAAATTATTTTTGGAATTCAGTAATTTTATCTTTATTCAAGATGGATAATGTTTACTTTATGTTGGATGATTGGCACATTTCCAGGATAAATAGTTGGTTTGAATTGAGTTCTCCTACCATGATCATCTTCAGCGTTATTTTTTCCTATTGAGTGTTTCAGTTCTTCATAGCACAATACATATATCTATTTTTATTCAATAGAAAAAAATTTATAGGGATTTAGTTTGTGGGAATCATGATTTACTTGAACCGATGAATTATTATCTTTAATCCATGAAAAATCATATCCTGTCAATTCAAAAAACCCGAATGTTCCATCATCACCTAGTGAATTCTAACTATCACTTGTAAGTGGCATGGAATTTCTCTACAGTATGGATTCTCATGTAACTTTCTTAACTCAGGTTTGAATATTTCATCCATTGAAGGTTATATTTAATGGTGTCGGGGGATTATTAAAATATTTTTATAGTGAAGAATTTAGTTTTATACCACTACCATATTTTCATTAACTTCTCATGGGATCTTAGTACTTCATTGCACAACTCTGGGTTTGGAAGGGAGTGATCTCATTTAAAATTGAGTGGAATGTCTAAAATTTCTTAAAGGTAGCATATTTGGGGAAACTTCAATCCTGGTGCATTAGGATGGATCTCAACATAATTCAATATAGAGATTGGATTGAATCGGTGTACAAATGCAACTCTCATGACAAGGGGGATTCACCCCAACATCAGTATAAAGTCATTGGTGGCACAAAGAGGTGGTGTAACTCGAATAGGTGAAATACTAATTTTTTCCCATGGTGGTTGAAGATTACTTGTGGTGGAAAAATTGGGAGCATAACCCTACCTCTAGATCTTCATCTAGATTCAGTCACCTAGATTAGGTTCTTTAGGGGAAGTGGAGGTTTGGAACTAGTTTATGGTCACATGGCAGCTTGCTTGGTAGAGGAACAATAGGCAGTGGTGTGAAAATCTTACAATAAGTATGGCTATTATGTAGGACACATTCAATGTGTCGACCATGAGATGTGGTGGAAAAGAGGGGGATTACGGTAGGTTTTTCTACCTTGAAAGAGTTTTCATAGTGCGATGATGAAGTGAATGTGTACAGTTCTCATGGTTAGTTGAAGGCTCGGTCAGTTCATTATTATGGTAAGTATACCAGCTTTAACATTATAGGTTCTAAATTTAGCGGGGTGGGGAATGGTCAGTTCCCACTACTGGTATAGTGGCCATGTATGACATGATCACTTCTGGACATTGTCATTTTTTAACTCGTAGAACAAAAGGATTTAAATTTTTTATTAGTAAAAAATTTCTCTATGGATATAATTGATTATGATAATTAAATAAGAAACAATTCCCTTATAAAGCATGGGTTCCCAATTTGAATATAAAGATGAATATATCAATAAAAACAATTTTTAAAACCAATTTCCAACTAAGTTTTAATTTCATATAGGCATTAAATAATCACTATTTTCTTGGAAATTGAATTAAAATTATTGTAGTTTCAATGAATAAAAAAATAAATCTTGAAAATTGTATCTTAATTTATGATTATATAATTTTCTTTAGGCATTTATTTGATAGTTGTTTTGATTGTGTTGGAATATGGAAGACCTTAGGTAGGTGGGTGGCTGTAAGGGTTTTCCCCTAATTTTGGCTATGATCTTGCTAGGTGTTATTTATAGTGATGACTCAAGAGTCCTTGGGAAATATTATTTGATTATGATCATTTAGGAAGACCAGTGTTCCATGAGAGAGTCCTAGTTTCCTTTATCACCTATAGGTCATAGTTCTTACCATGTTGATTCTATTATGTTTGAAAAAATCAATTTTCTTTATGCCTGATATCATTTTATTTATAATGAGGTAATTATGGTTTATTTTAATTATTCATCCCATGTTCTTTTGTTATACTTATAAATCTTAGATTTTTTTTATAAAAATAAAGGGATTATAAAAATGATTTCAAAAATGGAAATTTAAATTAAAATAGTTTCAAAACTAAAATTAATGGTTTTCATTATGGAATGTGTTGTATATATTAATAGTGTAATCATGCTGGGATTTACAAACACCAAAAATGTGCTATTAGTCTTATTTAGAGTTAGTTTTTCAAGATTCAGGTAATAGTAATAGTTTCATGTAGTATGATGGATTATCTTAATGCTAGTCATTTCTCATGGGTCTATTTTTTGTAATTGATTATCATGAGGAGGTTAGAGTCATGTAGATCATTTAGAATCCTCAATTGTGGTTTTGTTATTTTTTAGCCTATTTTCATTAAATATACTTTTAGTATAGTTTGTATTTGGATATTTGTTACCATCTTGTTTATGGTCATGGTTTGATATTTATGGGTTATGGGTTGTAATAATTGTTATATTATCCTCTATTTATTTCTTTATATATTCTGAAATTGATTATTGATGACATGGGAAATTAACTTACAGATAGGTGATACTATAATTCTACGAGGACTTTGTTTTTTGTGTTTTCTAAATTTTTAGAGTCAAATAATTCACACAATTTATAATTTGATATCCTGGTGCTTGTCACCAGTCCGTGGTGATTGAGAACACTCTTTAGTCCTTTTGGTGAGTGAGATCAAGTGAAATGTTAGGTTGACCAGGGATGTTTTATTACAAAATTTTATTGTATCCCACATATTATTTACTATTTTTTATTGTACCACAATGTTTTTAAATCAATTATCTAGACCATTGATTCTCTTCGGAATTGTAGTGATATTGGACAAGCATGAATGATTGATCATGCTCAAGAGCTCATGAAGAATAATCTGCCATCATTCCAAGGTGAATGAGGGAATTAAGAAATGAAAGAATGTATATATAAGATTTAATAAATATTTCAATTCCTTTCAACCCTAATTCATTCTAGGATTCTTTTGAAACTTATGTTTTGAAAGGACCTGAACAAAGGTAACATGAATTGATCGTGTTGGATAAGCTATATGAAGATCCTTATAAGACCGTGTTCTTGTAGATTTTCAACTAGTAGTTTTATCATGAGACCTTTATGGTGGATAAATTAGAGAAGTTCACTATAATAATACCTAAAGACCAATCTATCATGGAATATGCCACTTAGTTTTCCAAGTAGTTTCATCTTTCACCTGAGCTTCTCTTAACTGGTTATTTGAAGCCTCATCATTTTGAAATGGTTTTGATACTAGAGATCAGATTGAGGATCATAATTATTTGTCTAAAAACCTATATATAGGTAGTGGACAAGGTGGAAATGGTCATGGTGTAAATGTCTAGTTTTACTAGTTTGATCAGTTCCCCAATAACAATAGTAGGAAGTGATAGAACTTTCTTGAGTCAAAAGAGGAAATACGAGGATACTCAATGAGGTAATAGTTTAAGAATGAAATATCCTGAATTTACATTTTGGTAATCTTCAGGACATAATTTAGTGACATATTATTAGTGAGGGAGGAATAGAAACACTAACAACTTCTAACAAGAGTCTCTAAAGACTTTCCATGAGTGTAGATGACTGAGGCATTTATATCATTATTATAGGTTCCTTTTTAAAGTAATAATGTATGTTATCCATATAATATGGGTTATTTGGTGAATTAAAATTCATTAATGGGATAGGGGACTAAACCTTAGGTTAAAAGAGGCTCCCATCCTATTAGGAAAGATTAAATAAGTATGGAACCAGGGTTCTTATACACAAAAAATCATGTGTTGTATGAGTCAGATATTGGTCCAACCATCATGAGAGTACCAATGCTTATTTCTTATTCTATAGATTTGAAATTATTTAATAAAGGTTCTTCTCATTCATTAATTTCACTAAAATTTATTAATTATTTGGGGATATGATCAAATTTTATGTCATATTTAGTGGATCTTTCTACTCTATTGGGAAAGTGGAAGGAACAAGTCTTCAAGTGTGCAGAGTGCCAATTTGTGATTATTTGTTTAGAGAATGTGTCGGATTTTGTGGTCCTTGACATAGATATTTTTGATATCATTATTATCATGGATTGGATGGTTGGAATCAAGGAACCAATCAATTTTCATCATAATAGAGTGTAGTTCCTCTATTATGATGTGAACATTCACATATTCTAGGGCAAGTGGGATGATAGTCTAGGGAAGTACAAATTTATAATTTCAGATATTAGGTAGATACTATTCTAGTTTTATAGGGTTATCTTTGATGTAGTTGACCAAGGTTTAGTTGGATATCTTCCAATGGTAAAAGATATGTGTCTAAAGTTATTTTTAAATGGTTTTGTAGGCTTACCACCTCAGAAGAAGGTATAGTTTTTTATTAAATTACTTCCCAGGATGATCCCCACATCTTTTCTATATTACCAGATAATTCCCACAATGATAAAAATGTTGAAAATATAGTTAGATAATCTCAAATGAAATGGATTTATTTGGTTTAGTGTGTCACCTTGGGAATCACCAGTTCTCTTTATCCTTACCAACATTGATATGGTTTTTATGGGATTAATAACAACATCTTTAAATGTTATATAGATTACTTCATTGTAATGTTTTTAGATGGAATCCTACTATACTCTAAGTCTAGGGTGGAACATGAAGTCTATATAGTTATTGTCTTATAAACCTTGATATATAATTTCTTATATGATAAGCTATTTAAATTCCAATTATTGATTTTTGAGGTGTGATTATTGGGACAATGATATCTAGAAATGGTATCATGGTGGATCATAAGAAGATATATGTAGTGATATCTTGGGAGTGTCTTAAGAATTTATTTGAGATCATGAGATTCTTATTTATATTTCTATATTATTGGTATTTCATCTATGACTTGTTCAAGGTATCTTTTCCCTTTATTTTTTTATCTAAAATGGGGTTATGTTTAAATGAGTCGATAAGTGTTAGTGGAATTTTGAGGAACTAAAAGTGAGTTTGATTTCACCTTCAATTATGATTATACCTAAATTAATTCTAGGTTATTACATGTATTGTGATGGATTGGGGTTCATGGTTATGCCACATGATCATGTTGTGGTGTAAGTGTCTCAATAATCATACCCTCACAAGAATAATTACCCAGTCACAATCTTGAGACAACAACTATTATACATGCCTTTATATAAGTAGTGCCACTATCTTTTTAGGGAGTGATTTATGGTGCATTCAAACCATAAGAGTTTGAATTATATTTTCACCTAAAAGGATTTGAATCCTTAATTGAGGGTCTGAGTGGAGTATCTATAGAACTTAGAAATTGATATAGATTTTACCCTTGAAAATGGGAATCTAGTAGTAGAGACTTTGGGTAGGAAACAACCAACCTAGGCAGTGAGAGAACCCATGTAAGAATGTCTCCTGGTGGGGGTTATTTATCGATAAATGACTGTATTTTGAATAGGAGGGAGTGTGGGTGGTTTTGGATAGTATGGAGTCCACACATTCCTCATGTGATTGGACTCAGTTTGGTCTTGCATAGGATTCAGATTTTTAGTGTGTTAACATCATTTTTAATTGTGAGGATATCTCAATTAATTAGTCTCAATATCCCAATGGTACCATTTAACTTTAAAAGAGGATTATTATTCCCTTAGATTTGAGATAATATTTTATATAGGGTGGTAACAAGTCTAGTTGGTCCATTCAAATCAATGATACAAAGATGTTTTAAGATTTGAGATGTTGGTAGTGGTGGGCCATGATGAGGAATTTTATTGTCAATTTCATATATGAGTGAATCATCAGTTAGTTGATTAAGGTTGAGAATCAGAGTCCTCTTAGTTTATTCTAGTCCCTTCCTATTCAATTTTTGATGTGGGACAATATTTCTCTATATTTTATGAATGAAGTTCCTTAGAATCTGAGTGGGAATTATTTTATCTAGGTGGTTATTGTTTGGTTGAGTAAATAAACACATTTCATACTAATTAGAGTGTTGAAAAAGGTATAGGAGATCATAAAACTTTATTTATAAGAGATCATGATGCCTTATTAGGTTTCTTATATCGTCATATTTGATTGATACTCATTCATATCATCTTGGTTTTGTTGAAGTCTTTAGGAATCAGGGGGCTATCAGTTGAAATTGAGCAAGACATGTCATCCATATATGGATGGTATGAATGAGAGGGCTCTCCATATTTACAAAGATATGTTCTGAGGGTGAGTATTTTATATTAGAGTTACTTGAGAGAAAAATATATCATTGTTTGAATTTTATCTTAAAAAAATACACCAATGTTTGATTAATATGGATCCTTTTAAGTCTCTATATGGGAGAATATGTCGATCTCCTCTCTATTGTACTGAATTGGGTTAACTCTCCTTATTGGGGACAAGTATCATTTAGGAGAGGAAAATGAATGCGCATTTGATCAGGAAAATAATGGTGATATATTAGAGTAATAAAAAATAATATGATGATTAATGAAACTATCCACTGGAATTCAATATTGGTCATCAGCTGTTTCTAAGGGTTTATCTTTAGTTCATACACCATCAATTTAGAAGGCAAGGTAAGTTATTGACATGATATGTGAGACCATTTGTGGTTATAGAATATGTAGGGAAGGTGAAATATTCATTGTAATTTCTATATTATATTAAATCCATTCATTTTGTAGTCCATATATCCCAAATAAGTAAATACTATCCAGACCCATACCACGTGATTGAATGGGGGGATCTGTAAGTGGAGTGTGATACCTCTATGGTTGAGAAATTGGTTCATATTTTGTATTTTCAGAGTAAAATGTTGCATTATAAGTCGATCCCCTTATATCATATGCTATGCAAGAAACGATGATAAATATACAATACATGGGGGATGAAAGTCATTAGTGAGGGACTAGAGGGCTAATTTTTTCTTGAATTCCGAAGATTGAGGATTTTATGTGGGTATAAATTTTCATGATGGGGATAATTATGACACCAGTTAGGTCACCAATATATATATATATTTTATTTTTTATTTTTATCACTTTTGGGATTCTTGGAAGTTTGGGATAAAAAAGGTCATTTTTTGGGAAAGTAAGATAGGGAACATGGTTGGTGGAGATTTAGTACTAATCGTACACCTAACCATGTGATAAGTGTTCCAAGAGACCAGATCAATTTTTCCTAGTTATCATACCTTTTTTAAAACCATTCTGACTCTCTAGGAAAACTATAAAAACTATTTTTTAAATGGGGATCATTCCACATGTTTAGTAGATGGTTTTACAAACCATATAGATAAACCTTGGGACCCACCATGTTCACATAAAAATATTAAATTATAAAATTTGGTTGTTTACTTTTTTACCCCTAACCCCTACTTTCCCCATCACATTGGATATAAGTGCCTCCTAAATCCATGGAACCTCTCCCTCCTTCATTTCATGGTGATTCCCTCTTGGATTTTGTTTTTCATATTGAGGTAAACCTTGTTTTCCCTTTATTTTTTCCTTTATTATTTTTTCAATTCTATGATTTATCTTTTTCATCATGGAATTATCCCCTAATGGATATGGAGGGAAAAACCTTGTATTTATTATGGGGATTTAATGAAATTTCATGGGTTTTAGGTCAGTGAGGATCTGTCTCCTCTTATTATTGGATTATTTTCCAAAAGAGACACATTTTCATCAAAGTTAAGGTTGGTGTCTCTACATGAAATAACATGTCCCTTGGAATGCCTATTTTTCTTGATATTTTCTGTGTTTTGGTTTCTAAATATATCAAAAATTGATTGTTAAGGGATGGTGGTTGTGATTTCATGCCTATATTTTCTTGTGTTGATATACATGGTAGTTTTTATTTACATTTCCATTGAAAATATCCTCATTCCTATAATGTGTTTTTAAGATGTTTAAAAAGGATTAATTGATTCCAAATAAAATTTTAAATAATATTTTTGAGGTAAATATGATTCCAAGTTATATTATTTATTGTGGGATACTATTTTTTATCTTTGAAATTTATTTAGAATTTTTTTCAATTGTGTTGGAACATGAGAGTCCTTATGTAGGAATGTGATAGTAGGAGTGCTTCCCAAGCATGATGCACGATATAGTATTGGTTTTACTAGGTTACTGATAACCATCTTATTTACGTTTATGGTATGATGTTTATGAGTTATGGATTGTCACAACTACCATTATTGCTACATTATACTATTTGTGACTCTTTATATATTTTTAAATTTCTTGTTAATGGTGGAGAAACTAAATTATAGACATGTCATACTATAATTTCAAGAGGAATAATTTTTTTGTGGTTTTTTATTTCAAAGGATAAATCATTATATTTTGATACCCTAGTGCTTATCATCAGACCATGATGATCAAGAATATGCTTTAATGATTGCGGTGAGTAGGGTTGGGTAATGAATCAAGTTGATATGGGATAATTCATTATATTAATATTCATTATTATCATATACAAGAGTTATTCCAACCATGTGTAAGATTTATTTTATCTATATAAAGAGGTTTTCAATGTTTATCAAATGTGAAATTTCCAGAATTTAACACATGAATTTATATATGTTAAAAGGAAATTTAAAAGGGAGTTTCATAATAATTATTCTAAAAAATTAAATAGAATTAAATAATTAATTTAGATGATGCTAATTTTTTTATTTAAGGTTTAAATATTTCATATGAAATTCATTATTTTTGTAGCGGAGAATAATGACCTTGTTGTGGGGAAAATTATCATTCCATGTTCATGATGACATAGAGAAGAGGATATATTTTGACTATATTAGACTAAATTGTGGTGCAATGAGTAAAACTTGATAGAAAGTAAACATGGAGTATCAATCCATTTCATAGGATTTGGAGTGAAAAAAATATTTCTATCCAAAATAGTTGAGGTAGAACACACCGTGGTGAAATAATGGTCAAGATTTGGTTTATAAATACATCGGGGTGAAAAAAACCATGTCATGATAACCTGGATAGTTCTACAAAGTGAAAATATATATTAGAAGTTGAGAGGAAGGTAAAAGTATTTAAATGAGGCATGTAGTTAAAATTTTAATTTAAAATTGGAATTTAACATGAATATAGTTATAGACGTTGAAAAGAATTATATTTTTTGTTACTATGAAAATATATGAGATATGTGTTTAATGGAATAAATATAGTGATTTTTTCAAGAGAAGAATGTTTTATGTGTGTAGAGTAGTGTGCACAAGGAATATACTTATTATTGTGCAAGTATAAGAAGAAGAGAAATAATAAGAAGAGAAATAAGAAGAAGAGAAATAATAAGAAGAGAAATAATAAGAGAAAAGAAAATAAGAGACAACATAAATAAAACTCAATTTAATTATGATACATATGGTGACTCTATTTTTGTTGAAAAAAATTATTTATCATTATTTATACAAGATAATTTTTCACATGTCAAGTGATTTATTATGTAACATGGGTTCATGGATATTCCCTCCTCATGGTAATAAATATTGGTGAAACTAATGGACTCTATGGTCTTTGGAGATTATAGATAATACCAAGGGTTATCTACTCGTTTTTAGTAGGGAAAATTATAAAAATATGATGTAATTTTTATGTGTGTAATAGTGATAAAGTAAATCATTTTAATATGCGGGGAATTTTGTTTCTAATATTAAAGGATAAAAGAAATTAAATTAACTGATTTAGCCCTCTTAGTAAATTATCACTAATCTAGAAACTCCTCTTTAATCGGTATCATACAATTTAGGTTCCCTCTATAGATGATAAACTATTCGAAGTTTAGATATAAATAGTTACACTATATTTGGTGATTTTGTGACTAAATTTCTACTGTGAAGATGCAAAATATAAATTTATTAAATAGTAATGAGATTCCCACTTTTTATGGAAAAAATTACCATATATGGAAAGATCGAATGATTTTATACTTATTATATCTGTAACGCCCCGACCCCAATTACACAGAGTCGGTGCATTTTTACATAACATTGGCATGATCACTAGGAATCATCTCCCGAAGGACCGATCAATTTAGTAGCCTTGGAATCACTAGATATATTCATAAGTCTTACATTACATCATATAGTAAAAAAACTAAAACAACATCTTGTCTTCATATCCCCTCATACTATCCCTGCCGGTCATTCATAAAATACTTCTTCACATCCTGGGAAAAATAAAACATTGAAAGGGGTGAGCTCAGATGCTCAGTAAGGATAACAATATAGCAGAAAATTTCATAAATGAGCATAAAAATTTAAGGCAATGTATAACTAAAACAAAATCCTTTTAAACTTGAACTTCAGCATAATATGGAAAAAATGAAATGAAATAATTCCATTTACTTATTCACATGGATATTCTACTAGTCGAATAATCACATGAAATATCAATAACCAATTTCCTAATGACGAAATACATAAAGCCAGACTATCATAACCAAGTAGCCAGGGCCTCATGCCAAGACTACAAATAAGATTTTTTCAAGGCCTCGTGCCAAGACACTAGTTTGTCTCATGAGATCTACCGATGCATCGAGGAGTTATAGTGGGCTCCACCTGTCACTTACTAAGTCCAATGCATTCCTCATATGAAAAGGTCTAAACATAACATAAACATTCATATTAACAATAGAATACGAAATGTCAATACTTTACCCATAAACCATGAAAGGTATAAAAATAACCTATCCACAGTCAAACATATCACAAAACCTTCAACACAATATGGAAGATTTGTATCATGATAAATCAACTTCAAAACAAGTTTAAAATACATTAAAGGATTTTGACGTTGATGCAAATGATTTATAAAACTCTTTGAGCGAAATACCCGTTTTTCATGAAAACATTTAAAAGTCACACAATTTAGAAAAGAAGTCATTTAAAGACATTTTTGAATCAAAGTTTTCCATACCACTTTTAAACTCATGAAATGAATTAACATTTTAAAAACATTCATGTCCATATAAATAAATCATTAAAAACCATTTTGAAGACATGGACTTTAAAGAGAAATATTTAGAAGAATAAATATTTAAAAAATTTGAAATTATGTTTTAGTAAAAAGTCCCTTAAAATAATCCATTTGAAAACTCTTTCATAAAACATGGACATGGATAATAAAAATGTCCCAGTAGATACTTATGTAAAAACAACCTCAGATAATAAAGAGATTGTGAAATTAACCCTTACCAATTTGGTAACTTACGAAACATACACCCCATGAAAGAGGTATCATACAATTAATACGTAAATACAAATAAATTAAAGTGTATTATATAAATAATACAATTATGGGAAGTACATACACCACACAAAAGGTAATAATGGCAATATGGCATGAATCTCACGGGAATAAGGAGTGAGATGAAAACCCCTTACCTTGTACCTTTCCTTGTTTGAGGGTTGGTTAAACTCCTATATAATGGTGAACTAATTTTTATTAATTTTTATAATAATTATATACATTAATATGATATAATGTATGATATTTTAACATTTCTTTATTAATAATATCTTAGTATTATCATCGTTTCGGGTGTTAACAGATTCGTTTTTCTTTATATTATTTGTTATGTGAGCCGTATTTTTGACGTATGAGATGTATATTATTCATATATAGAATGATATCAAGTCCTTAAACATTATTTTTAATCCTCAAATGACAATTATACTTGAATGGATATAATGGGGAATGAATCTCATCATGTTCGTGGAGACGGTAGTCCGTCCGTACACACGAGCGACAATATCATTCTTTTGATATTAAAATAATATATAATTGGATGGTATATCACATATACAGAATAATTATCATGTTATATTTATTATTTAAATGAATTACACATAATTATTATACCCATACAAATAATAATATATTGAATAACAATTACACCACGACGTGGAGACGGTAAGCCGTACGTACGCACGTATGGTGACATGTCATTCAAGGGATGGATAGAATACTAAATATGGTTGTTCCATATTTATAATAACATCAAATTATATAAGAGATACTGGATTTATTATTTTATAATGGGAATAAAAAATAGATAAGAAGTTGAAGAAGAAATGAACTTAGTGAAAACATTACATGTTCTTCAAGTTCTTCCTTTTGATTTGATCAAAAGGGCTCCTTAGGTTGAATTTATGATCAAACTAAGGCATATAGGATTAAGTGAGGGAAGCTGGGAGGATATTTGGGCAGAGTTTGGCAGATCCAAATGGCTTTTAAGGTGTGAATTAGTGAGAAGGGAAAGTACCCTTTTATAAGAGGGGTGAGGGGCACCTTTGGAAAAGCTAGAAATATTATTTTATAATAAATTCATATTCGGTTTATAATGGCTCCAAAGTAGATTATTTAAAGGTTAAGGTGGGTATAGGTCTGAAAACACTCAACCAATAGATTTTAGACAGGTTTGGTCATTATATTAACCTTATCTTTTAGTTTAAACTCTTAGATAATTAGATTGACATTTACCATGTCACTTTGTATTTTTATATTATATAGTTAATAAACCTACCATATACATCCATGAGACCCCCAAGTGATCCATTAATGATAAAATATCATGATATAAGTATCTTGTCCGAACCTTATATTTTTAGGAATTGAATATCAATTAATAATATAATATTTTAAAAAAAACTCTTTTATGTCAATTTTGACACTATTCAATAATTGATTTTTGTTAAAGTCTCAACAACTTTATTAATTCGAAAGAAATTAATTTAAGAAATAATAACATGTCATATTAACAAATAAAATTCGTGGATTTCATCAAAACATTCATATTATATTTATTTTAACATTTATAATACCAATTATTGGATTCTTTCATTAATAAGGAAAATACCGCATCATTATTATGTCATAAATAAATTTAAGTATTAAATTTCTAAAAATTATAAATAAAATACCATTATGTATGAAATATTTGTTTATTTATAATGAATATTTATAGTTGAAAATCCAACATATATAACCCTATGTAAAAATTGTTTTTCCAAAAGTTATATGCTTATGTCATTTTTGTATTTATTTTAACTTAATTAATATAAAGTGTCCTTATCACCTACAAGTAGATCCATGGGGTCCCAAAATTGACCCAAAGAAGAACATTGTCGAAAATGTATCAACCAATAAGGACAAGACACGTTTTAGGGTAATTTATTATTATTATAATATTATTTTTACCCTAATTTACCGGATTTACCCTTTAACCATGGTAAATAAAGTATATACCGAAGTAATTATTCAAAATGTCTAAAAATAAAATTTACGTATTTACACAATTTGGAAATCCTGATTCCAAATATGGAGTCCATTTTTCAAAATTCAAAACATAGAAGTGGCAGAAATTAATTTAAAATTAATTCCCTCTATCAAAACAAAAAGCGTGTTTTTAAGATATAATAACTATCAAAAGATTGACACTTGGTCGCGGCGTGTTAGAATCTCGAAGTTGCGTAAAAAACACACTACTCTATTATTCAAAGAGAAGCATACCGTGGAAGCTTGTGGTGTTACATTCTCCCCTACATCAAATAATTTCATCCTTGAAATTTCTAGAATATTACTGCATAAAAAGATTCAGGTGGTTCTTCATCATAAGTTCCTCGGGTTCCCACATTGCCTCTTCCATTTTATGGTTTCTCCATAGAAATTTTACTAGACGAGTCATCCGGTTTCTCAACACTTGTTCTCTCATATCAAGAATCCTGATGGGCTCTTCGCAATAAGAGAGATCGGGTTCCAGTTCTAATTCCTCATAGGTGAGTACATGTGTTGGGTGAGGCATGTATTTTCTCAATAATGATACGTGGAACACATCGTGAACTTTAGAGAGACTTGGAGGCATTTCCAAAAGGTAAGATAAAACCCTAATTTGTTCTAGAATTTTGAAAGGTCATATGTACCTGGGACTTAATTTACCTTTCTTTCCAAAACGTATAACTCACTTCCATGGAGTTAACTTCAATAAAACATGATCTCCTACCTAAAATTCCGAATCCTTCCTTCGGTTGTCAGCATAGCTCTTCTGCCTACTTTGAGCTGCTTTGATGTGGTTTTGGATTACCTTCACCTTCTCCATCATTTCCTCCACCAGTTCTGGGCCTACAAGTTTTCTTTCACCAACGTCATCCCAATAGGTTGGTGTGCGACATTTATTTCCGTATAACGCTTCATATGGAGCCATTTGAACGCTAGAATGGGAGCTATTGTTATAGAAAAATTCTACCAGAGGTAAATATTGATCCCACATACCCTAAAAGTCAAGTGAGAAAGATCTCAACATGTCTTCTAAGGTTTGAATAGTCCATTCTGATTGTCCATCTGTTTGATGGTGGTAAGTAGTGCTCAAATGAAGTTCAGTATCCAAGGCCTTCTGAAGACTCTTCCAGAATCTTAATGTAAAACGGGGATCTCAATCCGAAACAATCGATAGGGGTACTTCATGAAGTCTCAAAACTTCATTAATATATAGTCTTGATAGACGTTAAAGTGGTAAATATTCCCTTATAGCAAGAAAATGTGCTGACTTGGTAAGACTATCAACAGCGGCCCATATTGCATCGTTCCTTCTAGGAGTCTTTGGTAGTCCCCTGGCAAAGTCCATGGTGATATTATCCCATTTCCACTCAGGTATGGGAAGAGATTGCATGAATCCTCCAGGATGTTTCCTTCCAGATTTCAATTGTTGAAAAACTATACATCTTGACACAAAATCAGCAATATCCCTCTTCATGTTGTACCACAAAAAATGTTCCTTTAAATCTCTATACATTTTGGTTCTCCCGGGGTGTATAGAGAAATTGGAACTATGAGCATCTTCCAACAATTCCCTTTTTAAATCAGGTATATCAGGAACACAAAGTCTCCTCCCAAATTTCAAAATTCCATCTTCATACACAAAGTCACTCAATCTCCCATCATTCACAACTTTAATATTCTTTTTAAATGCTTCATCATCATCTTGAGAACTCTTTATCCTTTCTAGTAAAGATGGTTTGGAAACCATTTGAAAAAGTATCGATGTTTCACCTTCCATGGTTATTCCCATGTCCATATTTACTAGATCCATGTAAATTGGATCCCTTTCAATTTTCATATTGTTCAAAACTCCATGATCATTTCTTCTCAAAGCATCTGCCACCTTATTTTCCTTCCCCAGGCGGTAGTGTATCGTACAATCATAATACTTGAGTAATTCAAGCCATCTCCTTTTCCTAATGTTGAGTTCTTTTTGTGAGAAAATATACTTCAAACTCTTGTGATCAGTATAAATCTCACATTTTCACCATAGAGGTAGTGCCTCCATATCTTCAAAGAAAATATCATAGCTGCTAACTCAAGATAATGAGCAGGATAGTTTTGCTCATGAAGTTTCAACTATCGTGATGCATAGGAAATAACCATATCATTCTGCATAAGGACACAACCAAGTCTTTTCTTCGATGCATCACTATAAATAACAAACCCATCATTCCCCGATGGTAGAGTAAATATAGGATCATTGACTAATATTCTCTTCAGTTCTTCAAAACATTCTTCACACTCTTTTGTGCAAACAAATTTAACCCCTTTACATGTGAGCTTCATTAATGGGTTAGCCAATCGGGAAAAATTATGGACGAAACGTCGATAATAACCTGCTAAACCAATAAAACTATGTACCTCAGTTATACTCGTCAGTGCTGGACATTATTGGATTGCCTTGGTCTTAGAAGGATCAACAGAGATTCCATATTTGGAGATAATATGGCCAAGAAAAGAAATCTCCTGAAGCCAGAATTCACACTTGCTAAACTTCCCATATAATTCATGTCTTCTCAGAGTCTTCAGGATAATGCGCAAGTGATTTTCATGATCTTTGTAGATTTTGGAGTATACCAAGATATCATCAATAAATACCACCAAAAATTCATCTAGATATTCCTTGAAAACTCTATTAATTAGATCCATGAATACAGAGGGCGCATTAGTCAGCCCAAAAGGCATTACTGTAAACTCGTAATGCCCGTACCTGGTTCGAAATACTGTCTTCGAAATGTCTTCTTTCTTCACACACAACTGATGGTATCCAAATCGAAGTTCAATCTTTGAAAATTATTTATCTCCATGCATTTGGTCAAATAAATCATCAATGTGAGGTAGGGGATACTTGTTCTTTCCTGTTATAGAATTGATCTCCTTGTAGTCAATACACAACCTCATAGATCCATCTTTCTTTTTAACAAAAAGAACTGGGGCTCCCCATGGAGAAACATTAGGCCGAATAAATCCCTTATTACTCAATTCCTCTAGTTGTTTCTTTAGTTCCACTAATTCTACAGTGGCCATTCTATAAGGGTTCTTTGATATAGGCCTTGATCCCGGAATTAAATCAATGGGAAACTCAACTTCTTGTTCTGGAGGATGTCCAGGTAAATCTTTCGGAAACACATCTACATATTCTTTCACAATAGGTACATCCTCTATTTGAACATTTCTTTCCTCACCCACAGTTATTTCCTTATCTTCCTCCCCGATAATTGAATTTAGTTGAGCTACTTGGGGTGGATCTAGATAAGAATTAGGTGGCGACTATTCTGCTCTAAAGATATTGTGTTCCTTATCATCATCATCAAGAATTGTAACCTCCTTTTTCTTACAATAAATCTTCACATCATGTTATGAAATCCAATCCATACTGAGGATTATATCAAATTCAATCATAGGTATGATGATGAAATCAGTGGATAAAGAACAGTTATGTGCTCTAATGGGGACTGATTCACAAAACTTCGATGCAATGATACTTCCCTTAGGAGTTTTAACTGACAACTCCCTTTATAAATCAAATGGGAAATATCTAATTTTCTTAGAAACCTGGGAAGATATGAAACAATGCAATGATCCAGAACAAATAATGCATTTTCTAAACTTGAGAAAACCATTAAATTACCTGCCACCACGTCTTTCGGGGCTTCAACCTCAGCAATAGTGATTGCATAATCTTGGCCTTGATCCCTTGGCCTTTTCTGAGGTAAGTTTCCTTGATGCTTAGGTCATTCATTGGCATAATGTCCCATATCTCTACAATTATAGCATTCCATGTTGACAACAACTCTCTTTCCCTTGAAATCATGAGCTTGGTGGCCTTTTTCACCACACTTATAACAGTATCTCATTCCTTTTAGGCAAGTACCAGGGTGTTTCTTCCCACATTTACTGCAGGATGTATTTTCAAATTTTTCCTTCTTCCCCTTATTTCTATTTCCAGATTTATCAACAGATCTCTTCTTCTCTTGCTTTGCTTTAAAGTCATAAGACTTAGAGAATTCATTTTCCATCTTGATAGCACACAAGACAATATCTTCGTACGACGAGAAGGTTTGCGAGACTAATGCTCGACAAAGAAATGGTTTTAACCCATCAAAGAAACTATCAATCTTACTCCTTGGGTTATGTATATAATCAGCAGATTTCCTCGCTAACCTTGTAAAGTTAGCCTCATACTTTGCGATATTCTCATCCTCTTTCTACCTCAGACTCAAAAATTGCCTTTCCATATCTGCTTGATGGTCTCTAGGAAAGTATTTTTCTAAGAACATCTCATTGAACTCCATCCATTCCAAATATGATACTTCATCATCTTCCTTCGTGTTTTTTATCAATGACCACCATTGATCATCATCTCTAGTGAGGCGGTAAACTGTCATGACAACTTTTTCCCTTTCGCTACTCCCCAAGGTATGAAATATTTTCTCTAAGGAGTTTATCCATTTATCAGCCATAAATTGATTTTTACACCCATTGAATGTCAGTGGTTGTTTCCTCATGAACCGATCTAACATTGATCCTCCATGCTGCAGATTAGGGTACTCCATATGGGTAAGGTTATTATTCATAACCTGAGTGAGTTGTCCCAGTATGGTGATTAGATGATCAGCACCAGTTGCATCACCATCTCCACTATAATTATCTTGAGCAGGAGGGAAATACCTAAATGGAGTGCGTGAATTGATATGGTTTCCATTTCTTCCACTAGGCACTATTTCTAAACAATGGCATAAAGTAGATTTGTTTATGAATCGAAATATATAATTCTAAACTTCTAAAACAATTAACATAAATTCAACAGTTTATGGATATAATCCATAATCTTAAAAAAAGTTTTCTTTGAGGAAGTATATACTCATAACCCTTCATAATGGTTTGTAAAGAAAATGAGAATTATCCTAAGCATATCCCCCGGGAGTGTCGTAACCAAGTGTGCAGCAAGGCCCATTGTCGTGCACCAGTTCACATTCGAGTCTAGCTCAAAGTGGTGTTTTCGAGTTTTACCCCTAGGTACATCTGTGCCAGATCCGCCTCTACCTGCTCGTATCCAGACATGGATGTATTGCACAGAAAACTCGCAAAATCTCTACAATACCAAAATTCTAGGAAGTTCTTCTATACTAATCCTCAAATTATATCTTAGGGCTATGTGTTCTAATCATAGTTTATCTAAATCTAGTTTCCATGGTTTATACTAAACTTCCTCTGATACCAACTATAATGTAACAGCCCAAGATTTTATGAAAAATATTCTTTTTAATTTCATTAATGTCTTGTGTTGTACGCTACACCAAAAGGAGCTTGCACAACACGCATCCTTGACTTGCCTTGTATTACACGCAATCGCGACCTTCCTCGATAGCGTGTGTAGTACGCAATACCGAGTTTCACTAAACAACGATATGCTATTAAAATATTATTAAAACTAGCCGTTATGAATAGTAATAACCACCTTTTAAAATTTAAGAAATTTTATCTCTCAAAATGGACTTCATTTTTGGATTCGGAGTATCGAATTTAGCCTAAGGTGAAATTTTGGTACTTTTCGGATAACTTTCATTTTCTAATGAATAGTGAAAATTACTAAATTTTAATTAAAAACAACTTTTTTAATCGAAATAATTAATAGTGATAAATTATTAATTTGAGTGGTTTTAAAGTATATCTAGAATATATTTTTACAATTCAATACAATGTTGGTCATTGGATGTAATTTCACATTTACACCAGACATAAACAAATGTTTATCTTTTGATAGTTATTATCTCTTAAAAACACGCTATTTGTTGTGACAGCGGAAATTAATTATAAAATTAATTAATGCAACTTATATTTTGGGAATTTTGTAAAATAGAAATCATTTTTGAATTCGGAATATCAATTATAGTTTAGGGTGAAATTTTGGCATTTTTCTGAAAAACTTCAATTTTTGATGAATAGTGAAACTACTAAGTGGTAGTTAAAAAAATTAATTTCTTCATAAATCTTAATTTTACCGCTTCTGTGAATGGAATTTCAAAAATCCGAGAGACATGGTTGATGTCAGTAAGTAAAATGTGGTTCAATGAGATTAAAATAATTTTTGGTGAATAGTAACTTTTTACTTTTATTTACCACAGTTAAAAGTAAATAGGGTAATTAAGGGTAAAAATGATATTAATATTACCCTAACACATGTCTTAATCATATTGGACAAGTGTATCTCGACCAAAAACAACCTTAAGTGTAAAATATTATCATTTAGGCCCACTTGGATTAGATTAGGACATTTATTATTATTTAATTCAAAGAAGAGTTAAAAGAGTTAAAATCAAAGTTTATTTATTAAACATTTTTAATATAGGGTTATACATAATATAATTTTGACTATAAATATTAATTAAAAAGATAAAAATATTTCCTACATAATGGTATTTTATTTGTAATTTTTATACTTTAAATAATTTAATTTTTTTATGACACAACGAAGATGCAGTAATTACCTTTTTAAGAAAATATTAACATAATTGATGTTATAAATGCCCAAATAAATGTAATTTGAGACTTTTTATGACTTACACTAATTTTATAGGTTAATATGACATGTTATTGTTGATTTAAGTAACTTGTTTCGAACTTATCATTCTGTTAGAAATTTCATAAAAATCATGTACCAAATAGTGTCAAAATTGACATAAATTAGTTTTTAAAACAAATATTATATTATTAATTGTTATTTAATTCCTAAAAATCTAAGGTTCTGACAAATGATTTATATAAGGATATAAATATTAATAATAAACAACTTGGGGTTCGTTTGGCTTGATATAGTAAGTTTATTAACCATATAGTGTAAGAAAACAAAAAGACACGGTAAAAGTTAAATTATTTAACTTAGAGTTAAATCTAATTGATAAGGTTAAAATAATAACCTAAACTTGTATAAATACTATTGGATGAGAGGATTTAGACCCATCCCCACTTTATTATCTAAATAAGACCATTTGGAACCATTATAAACCGAATTTGACCTTAATATAAAATAATATTTTGAGATTTTCCTAAGATGCCCCTCTCCTCCCTTATAAAAGGGCACCTCCTCCCTCTCCTCCTCACACCAATTTGAGAATTCAAGCTCGGCCAACCCCGGCCAAAATCTCTTCTCCACTTCCCTAGAGACATCCTAGAGGTCCTGGTCTTCTTCAAAGACCAATTTTAGTGCCCTAAAATGAGGTCTCAAAGAAGCACTTCAAAAAAAGAGGTAATATCCATTACCGATCTTTTTCAATTTCTTTCTTCTTCAAATTCTTCTTCTTTAGTTGTTTCATGATAAAGTAATAACATCAGTATTTCTTATATACTGATATGTTATTATAAATATGAAACAACTCTAATTAACCTTCTATCCATCCAACAGAAAAAGGAAATCACCGCGCGTGCGTACGTACGGAATACCGTCTCCACGACGCGATGAGATTCATTCTCAATGATTTACCATTCATGAATGATTATAAAGTATATATAATAAGTACTAATGAAATATATGACATAATAATGATACTGGATTTATGTATATTTATATGTATTTCATCTACTTAATTCCATTCAATTCAATAAGGAAACGAAAACAGCGTTCATGCGTACGTACGGACTACCGTCTCCATGAACGGTGTATTTCATTCCATTTATCGATATATTATATATATATATATATATATTCTGAATATATATTATATATAAATCATGTTTTACATTCTGTATATAAGTAATCATGATCCAAGTAATCATATTAATAATTACAAGTTAAAAACACGAACGGCCAATGAGACGATTTTACCCAAAACGCTCTTTAACATGGAATTTACAAAAGAACGGGTAATAAAAAGTAATAAGTGAACCATATATGATATCATAACAATGAATATGATTCTGTAATAAGTCAATGACATTATTTAAATCATTATACAGGAGGTTCAGACACTTACGAATCAAATCAGACCTAAGGTAAGGGAAATATCACAATCTCATTTTTATCCGAGATTGTTTATACTTTGGCATTTACTAGGGTGTATTTTATCATCCACATCCATGTTTTCTCAATATGTAATATTATTTCCATTCACTTAAAATTGTTTAAATCCTATTTTACCCTTCGGTGAGTTTTTAGTAAAAGATATGAAAGGAATCTTTTGTCGTTTTTCGTACGAGGTACTTTTTTTGACTTTTCCGACAAAAGTACAAAGAATATTTTTTTAACTTATACGGCATGAATGGATTTTTAAAACATTATTTTCAAGAATCTTCCTTTACAAGTTTTCAAGTTTATTTTTAATCAACTTCTTTTAGTTTATAATTGTACGACATGTTAAGAAAGGAAAAGTGTTTTTGAAGCAGAAAGGATATTTTTCTCAAGAATGGAGTTCAAGTGTTTTATGAAAATTATTTTCCATCTAAGATAATAAAGGGTTCTGTTTTTTTATCCCTATTATTACATTGATTTGATTATGTTGTGATGGAATTATGTTTATGAATTCCTTTATCTTAAATGAATTGTTTTATGATGTCACGATGTTTAAGATTCCCATTTTTATTACATGGGTTATGCTATGATGTATGGTTTATGATTTTGTGGCACACATAAGAATGGTATCATTATGAGATGGGTGAGACCTATATCTCATGAGATAGACATGGTTGGAATGGTATGTTATACCGGTTCAGTGAAACAGGACTAGAACGAGGGTGAATCGATTCAGAAAGGGACTTTGTCCACTAAGATAGTCTTGGCAATGAGTCTTGACTAACAAGACATGATTCTCTATGATTATGTGTGTATGCCACAAAGTTCCATGTTTTAAGTTATGATTATTGCGATTAAATTTTACTGCCATGATTTATCCCATGTTATGAAATTATGATCTCTTTGGGGGTTAAGATTTCCAAAAGTTATGTGCTTATGTATATAATGTGATTGATATTTCTTTTGTTTACCCTTACTGAGCATTTGAGCTCACCCTTTTATGTTTTCTTTTC
Organism: Viscum album; assembly: GCA_963277665.1. NCBI lineage: Eukaryota > Viridiplantae > Streptophyta > Magnoliopsida > Santalales > Viscaceae > Viscum > Viscum album. The sequence continues at coordinate 747,158,745 of OY728157.1, forward strand.
CCCAGGATATAAAGAAAGGTTTTAGGTAAAAAAAAAGAAGATCTTTATGGGAGATGTTGAAGATCTTTCACCACGATTAGAAGATTATATTCCGAGTTTCCAAAGACACTAAACTATTACGGTCCTTGTGTGTGTGTTTTGTTATGTACTAAGTATTCCGCAAATGAAATGTAATGTCAATGTACGTTAAGCTTCGGGTCTTTACAGTTGGTATCAGAGGAAAGTTTTAGTCAACCTTTGGAAACTAGGATGCGAAAACGTTAGTGATATCCCAAGAGATATTTCTAAGGTATGTCTAGGGATGTCCCTAAGGTTAAGTATATGTATAGGTTATAGTACTAGAACTACGCTAACGATCATAGAATTAAACCTAAGATGTTAGATATTGAAGGTACTCCCCCTTTATTATGTTGTTTTCCCTAGCATGTTTTTTGCCTCTCACACTATTCTTTTTGGGTTTTAGACAATGGCTGGAACCCGAAGGAACCGTGTTGATCAATGCAATGGACAATGCAATGATTGTCCTCCTGAACAAACAAATGTTATGGGAGATGGAGTGCAAAATCTTATTGCTATACTTACACAAGCTATGAATCATTCTGGACTTCCAAATGAGCAGAGAAGGGAACAATATTCTATTGAGTCCTTCAAGAGGCAACGTCCACCTTATTTCAGTGGGTCTTCTGATCCACTTGTTGCTGAACAATGGATCAGTACCACTGAAAAGATATTTTCAGTTCTTCAATGTTCTGAACATGATAAAGTCATCTTAGCAGTATATTGTTTGGAAGGTGAAGCTGATCAATGGTGGAGTATTATCAAGAATACGAGGCCAAGAGATGAAATTGATTCCATGGAATGGGACGAGTTCAAGAACTTCTTTTTTAGTAAGTACGTCCCTCGTATTCTTCAAACAAAGATGGAAAAGGAGTTTCTTGAGCTAAAGAAAAAGGATGATGAATCTGTTGGTATATACGAAGCGAATTTTACAAGACTTTCAAGGTATGCATCTGGCATTATCATCCAACCTGCAAGTAAAGTTGATCGATTTTTCAGTGGATTAAAACCAAGTCTTCGAAGGGCATTAGTTATAAGAGACTTCAGTAGCTATGAAGAAATTGTGCGTTGTGCTATCAAGGTAGAAATGGAAGTTGGTGTTACATATCCATCTCATGGTTTTGACAAGAAATGAAAGATGGAGTTCAAGGAGAAATCTCAGAATAATGGTGAAAAGAAGATGAATGTTTCCTTATGCACAAAGTGTGGAAAGAAGCATGGTGGAGATTGTCTTAAAGGGACTAGAAAATGTTTTAAGTGTGGAAAAGAAGGTCATCAAGCATCTGAGTGTCGAAGTAATGGAAAAAGGGATTCTAATGACGTGAATAAAGAAAACACTGCAGAGAATGCACCACCAACACTTCAATGCTTCAAGTGCAAGGAAATGGGGCATTATGCTAATAAATGCCCTAATCCAAGGGTTAGTGATGATCAACATGAGCAACCACTGAAGGCAAAGGACAAAGGGAATTCACATGCGATCACTATTGGAGATGTTGAATATGACAACGATGTGGTGGAATGATTAAGTGTTTATGTAATGGGATTCCAAAATAATGTGGTATCATAAAGTATTGGAATATTTATGTGTTGGTCTAATGTGGTATTCAAAGTGATTGAGATATTTTTTGGAAATAATATGATATGCGCATAATGAAGGGAAAACGAGAAAATGAAATGTTTAACAGTATTCATGAGCTCATGATTGATATAAGGACTAAGTGATATCATGGTTTGAGTATATAGAATTTTAAGGATTTTGGTGTGTGGAAAGTGTTAAATTTTAACTGCATTCATGTTTTCATTAAGGGTATTCAAGAGAATACATGATTAAGGACTTTTAATGTTTGGAATGTGACCAAAAAAACATATCTTATGATATATGGGGATCAACGATGGTATTAAATCTCTGGTAATCGTTTTCACTATGAGAGTGGACTGCAGTATTATTGATAAGCCTAAAGATTGGAATGGATTATGTTGGACATAAGTTAGTATTGTTTAAGGATAGAAGTTTTTTTCGATATTATTAATGGGATGTTATAGTAATATAGTTTTAGAAAAAGCACAACCTGCAGGATGGGCGACAGCCCATCGCGTCGGACAAGGCTGTGGGAATCGAACCCACAACCGAAGTGCGACTGACCTTTATCGCCTACCACTGGCCTACAGGAAGTCCCTGTTTAGTATAAAATAGTTTTATTATATTAAGCAGTATGATATATGAAGTATAAGTCCATTTTAGGAACCATATATGATTAATCTCACTATAGATCGACTTATGTATATAATTTTTGCTAACCTTTTGTTTGAGACAGATGGAATGACCCGTCATTCTATCACATGATCTGCTAACACTTCACGAATAACAAATTCAACTTCATTTATTTAAGAGATGAAGTGGAAATTGTTCAAGGCACGAACAACAGTGAGATTGTACCAAAATAAAGTAAGTATTTATTCTAATTCAAATTTTCAACTTTAGGGAAATGATCTTGAAAACCAAAAATGTTGTCCTAGTGCCCTTATATCTGATGAATCAGATGGTACCCTATATCGTCACAAATTTATGGCTTTGTGATTTCTGGCTTTTCCATATCCATGTTATCTACCACTCTCCATTAGAACATGATGGTTAGATTTCTCTTCCATATACATATTTTCACCTATGTGGAATCCCAGTGATTAGTTTATTTGGGTAACCGTTACGTTTCATACTTTCATTTTTAAAGATTGGTTTTGGTATTCCTTTTTACGATGTGGGTTTCTATTAAAGAAACTTTTGAATAGTAAACCATTTATAACCCCGACAAATTTCGAGGGCGAAATTCATTTTAAGGGGGGTAGAATGTAACAGCCCAAGATTTTATAAAAAATATTCTTTTTAATTTCATTAATGTCTTATGTTGTACGCTACACCAAAAGGAGCTTGCACAACACGCATCCTTGACTTTCCTTGTATTACATGCAATCGCGACCTTCCTCGATAGCGTGTGTAGTACGCAATACCGAGTTTCACTAAACAACGATATGCTATTAAAATATTATTAAAACTAGCCGTTATGAATAGTAATAACCACCTTTTAAAATTTTAGAAATTTTATCTCTCAAAATGGACTTCATTTTTGGATTCGGAGTATCGAATTTAGCCTAAGGTGAAATTTTGGTACTCTTCGGATAACTTTCATTTTCTGATGAATAGTGAAAATTACTAAATTTTAATTAAAAACAACTTTTTTAATCGAAATAATTAATATTGATAAATTATTAATTTGAGTGGTTTTAAAGTATATCTATAATATATTTTTACAATTCAATATAATGTCGGTCATTGGATGTAATTTCACATTTACACCAGACATAAACAAATGTTAATCTTTTGATAGTTATTATCTTTTAAAAACACGCTATTTGTTGTGACAGCGGAAATTAATTATAAAATTAATTAATGAAACTTATATGTTGGGAATTTTGTAAAATAGAAATCATTTTTGAATTCGGAATATCAATTATAGTTTAGGGTGAAATTTTGGCATTTTTCTGAAAAACTTCAATTTTTGATGAATAGTGAAACTACTAAGTGGTAGTTAAAAAAATTAATTTCTTTATAAATCTTAATTTTACCGCTTCTGTGAATGGAATTTCAAAAATCCGAGAGACACGGTTGATGTCATTAAGTAAAATCTGGTTCAATGAGATTAAAATAATTTTTGGTGAATAGTAACTTTTTACTTTTATTTACCACGGTTAAAAGTAAATAGGGTAATTAAGGGTAAAAATGATATTAATATTACCCTAAAACATTTCCTAATCCTATTGGACAAGTTTATATTGACCAAAAACAACCTTAAGTGTAAAATATTAACATTTAGGCCCACTTGGATTAGATTAGGACATTTATTATTATTTAATTCAAAGAAGAGTTAAAAGAGTTAAAATCAAAGTTTATTTACTAAAACATTTTTAATACAGGGTTATACATAATATAATTTTGACTATAAATATTCATTATAAATATAAAAATATTTCCTACTTAATTTTATTTTCTTTGTAATTTTTATACTTTAAATAATTTAATTTATTTATGACACAACGATGATGCATTAATTACCTTTTTAAGAAAATATTAACATAATTGATGTTATAAATGCCCAAATAAATGTAATTTTAGACTTTTTATGACTTAAACTAATTTTCTAGGTTAATATGACATGTTATTGTTGATTTAAGTAACTTGGTTCGAAATTATCATTCTGTTAGAAATTTCATAAAAATCATGTACCAAATAGTGTCAAAATTGACATAAATTAGTTTTTAAAACAAATATTATAATATTAATTTTTATTTAATTCCTAAAAATCCAAGGTTCAGAAAAATGACTTATATAAGGATAGATATATTAATAATAAACAACTTGGGGTTCGTTTGTCTTGATATAGTAAGTTTATTAACCATATAGTGTAAGAAAACAAAAAGACACAGTAAAAGTTAAATTATTTAACTTAGAGTTAAATCTAATTGATAAGGTTAAAATAGTAACCTAAACTTGTCTAAATCCTATTGTATGAGAGGCTTTCTACCCATCCCCACTTTATCTTCTAAATAAGACCATTTGGAACCATTATAAACCGAATTTGACCTTAATATAAAATAATATTTTGAGATTTTCCTAAGATGCCCCTGTCCTCCCTTATAAAAGGGCACCTCCTCCCTCTCCTCCTCACACCAATTTCAGCGTTCAAGCTCGGCCAAACCCTGAAAAAATCTCTTCTACACTTCCCTAGAGACATCCTAGAGGTCCTGGTATTCTTCAAAGACCAATTGTAGTGCCCTAAAAGGAGGTCTCAAAGAAGCACTTCAAAAAAAGAGGTAATATCCATTACCGATCTTTTTCAATTTCTTTCTTCTTCAACTTCTTATTATTTAGTTGTTTCATGATAAAGTAATAACATAAGTATTTATTATATACTGATATGTTATTATAAATAATAAAAAACTCTAATTAACCTTCTATCCATCCAATGGAAAAATGAAATCACCGCGCGTGCGTACATACGGAATACCGTCTCCACGACGCGATGAGATTCATTCTCAATGATTAACCATTCATGAATGATTATAAAGTATATATAATAAGTAATAATGAAATATATGACATAATAATGATACTGGATTTATGTATATTTATATGTACGTCATCTACTTAATTCCATTCAATTCAATAAGGAAATGAAAACAGCGTTCATGCGTACGTACGGACTACCGTCTCCATGAACGGTGTATTTCATTCCATTTATCGATATTATATATATATATATATATTATGAATATATATTATATATAAATCATGTTTTACATTCTGGATATAAGTAATCATGATCCAAGTAATCATATTAATAATTACAAGTTAAAAACACGAACGACCAATGAGACGATTTTACCCAAAACGCTCTTTAACATGGAATTTACAAAAGAACGGGTAATAAAAAGTCATAAGTGAACCATATATGATATAATAACGATGAATATGATTCTTTAATAAGTCAATGACACTATTTAAATCATTATACAGGAGGTTCGGACACTTACGAATCAAATCGGACCTAAGGTAAGGGAAATATCACAATCTCATTTTTATCTGAGATTGTTTATACTTTGGCATTTACTGGGGTGTATTTTATCATCCACATCCATGTTTTCTCAATATGTAATATTATTTCCATTCACCTACAATTGTTTAAATCCTATTTTACCCTTCGGTGAGTTTTTAGTAAAAGATATGAAAGGAATCTTTTGTCGTTTTTCGTACGAGGTACTTTTTTTGACTTTTCCGACAAAAGTACAAAGAATGTTTTTTTAACTTATACGGCATGAATGGATTTTTAAAAAATTATTTCCAAGAATCTTCCTTTACAAGTTTTCAAGTTTATTTTTAATCAACTTATTTTAGTTTATAATTGTACGACATGTTAAGAAAGGAAAAGTGTTTTTGAAGCAGAAAGGATATTTTCCTCAAGAATGGAGTTCAAGTGTTTTATGAAAATTATTTTCCATCTAAGATAATAAAGGGTTCTATTTTTTTATCCCTATTATTACATTGATTTGATTATGTTGTGATGGAATTATGTTTATAAATTCCTTTATCTAATATGAATAGTTTTATGATGTCACGATGTTTAAGATTCCCATTTTTATTACATGGGTTATGCTATGATGTATGGTTTATGATTTTGTGGCACACATAAGAATGGTATCATTATGAGATGGGTGGGACCTATATCTCCCTCCAATTCATTGGTTAAGGATTTTATATCTCATGAGATAGACATGGCTGGAATGGTAGGTTATACCGGTTCAGTGAAACAGGACTGGAACGAGGGTGACTCGATTCAGAAAGGGACTTTGTCCACTAAGATAGTCTTGGCAATGAGTCTTGACTAACAAGAAATGATTCTCTATGATTATCTGTGTATGCCACAAAGTTCCATGTTTTAAGTTATGATTATTGTGATTAAATTTCACTACCATGATTTATCCCATTTTATGAAATTATGATCTCTTTTACAGGTTAAGATTTCCAAAAGTTATGTGCTTATGTATATGATGTGATTGATATTTCTTTTGTTCACCCTTACTGAGCATTTGATATCAACCTTTTATGTTTTATTTTCCCCAGGATATAAAGAATGGGTTTAGGTAAAAAAAAGAAGATCTTTATGGGAGATGTTGAAGATCTTTCACCACGATTAGAAGATTATATTCCGAGTTTCTAAAGACACTAAACTATTACGGTCCTTGTGTTTGTGTTTTGTTATGTACTAAGTATTCCGCAAATGAAATGTAATGTCAATGTACGTTAAGCTTCGGGTCTTTACATATAACGGCCTGACCCCAGTTACCCAGAGTCGGTGCATTATTACATAACATTGGCATGATCACCAGGAATCATGTACCGAAGGAACGATAAGTTTAGTAGCCTTGGAATCATTAGATATATTCATAAGTCTTGCATTACATCATATAGTAAAAAAAAACTACAACATCATCTTGTCTTCATATCCCCTCATACTATCCCTACAGGCTATTCATAAAATACATCTTCACAACCTGAAAAAAATAAAACATTGAAAGGGGTGAGCTCATATGCTTAGTAAGGATAACAATATAGTGGAAACTTTCATAAATTATCATAAACCTTTAAGGAAATGTATAACTAAAACAAAAGCCTTTTAAACTTGAACTTCAGCATAATGTGGAAAAAATGAAATTAAATAATGCCATTTACTTATTCACATGGATATTCTACTAGTTGAATATTCACATGCAATATCAATATCCAATTTCATAATGATGGAATGCATAATGCCAGACTATCATAACCACATAGCCAAGGCCTCATGCCAAGACTACAAATAAGATTTTGTCAAGGCCTCATGCCAAAAAACTAGTTTGTCTCATGAGACCTACCGATGCATCGAGGAGCTATAGAGGGCTCCACCCGTCACTTACTAAGTCCAATGCATTCCTCATATGAAGAGTTATAAACATAACATAAACATTCGTATTAAAACTAGCATACGAAATGTCAATAATTTACCGACAAACCATGAATGGTATAAAAATAACACATCCACAGTCAAACATATCACAAAACCTTCAACACAAAATGGAAGATTTGTATCATGATAAATCAACTTCAAAAAAAGTTTAAAATCCATTAAAGGATTTTGACGTTGATGAAAATGATTTGTAAAACTCTTTGAGAGAAATACCCCTTTTTCAAGAAAAAATTTAAAAGTCACACAATTTGGAAAATAAGTCATTTAAAGACATTTTTGAATCAAAGTGTCCAATACCACTTTGAAACTTTTGAAAGGAATTAACATTTTAAAAACATTCATGTACATATAAATAAATCCTTAAAAACCATTTTGAAGACATGGACTTTAATGAGAAATATTTAGAAGAATAAATATTTAAAACATTTGAAATTATTTTTTAGTAAAAAGTACCTTAAAAGAATCCCTTTGAAATATCTTTCATAAAACATGGACATGGATAATAAATATGTCCCAGTAGATACTTACATAAAAACAACCTCAGATAATAAAGAGATTATGAAATTAACCCTTACCAATTTGGTAACTTACAAAACATACACCCCATGAAAGAGGTATCATATAATTAATATGTAAATACACATAAATTAAAGTGTATTACATAAAGAATACAATTATGGGCAGTACATACACCACACAAAAGGTAGTAGTGGCAATATGGCATGAATCTCATGGGAATAAGGAGTGAGATGAAAACCCCTTACCTTGTACCTTTACTTGGTTGAGGGTAGGTTAACCTCATGTATAATGATGAAATAATTTTTATTAAATTATAAAATAATCATATACATTAATATGATATCATATACGATCTTTTAACATTGCTTTGTTAATAATATCTTAGTATTATCATCGTTTCGGGTGTTAACAGATTCGTTTTCCCTTATATTATTTGTTTTGTGAGCCGTATTTTTTATGGATGGGATGTATATTATTCATATAAAAAATGATATCAAGTCCTTAACATTATTTTTAATAATCAAATGACAATTATACCTGAATGGATATGATGGGGAATGAGTCTCATCGCGTTCGTGGAGACGGTAGTCCGTACGTACACATGAGCGACAATATCATTCTTTTGATATTAAAATAATATATAATTATATTGTATATCATATATAAATAATCATTATCATGTTATATTTATTATTTACATGAATTTAACATCATTATTATACCCATCCAAATAATAATATATTGAATAACAATTACACCATGACGTGGAGACGGTAAGCCGTACGTACGCACGTATGGTGACATGTCATTCAAAGGATGGATAGAATAATTAATATGGTTGTACCATATTTATAATAACATCTCAGTATATAGGATATACTGGAGTTATTATTTTAGAATGAAAATAACAAAGAAAGAATAAGTTGAAGAAGAAATGAACTTGAAAAAGGGTGGTGAAAACATTACATCTTCTTCGGGTTCTTTCTATTGATTTGATCAAAAGGGATCCTTAGGTTGGCTTTCTGATAAAAATAATGCCTCTAGGATGAATTTTGGGAAGTTTGGAGGATATTTGGGTAGAGGTTATCTGAGCCAAATGGCTTTGAAGGTGAGAATTAGTGAGAAGGGGAAGTTCCCTTTTATAAGAGGGGTGAGGGGAACCTTTGGAAAAGCTAGAAATATTATTTTATAATAAATTCATACTAAGTTTATAATGTCTCAAAAGTGGATTATTTAAAGGTTAAGGTGGGGATAGGTCACAAACCAATCAAAAAATATATTTTAGACAGGTTTTGGTCATTATATTATCCTTATCTTTTAGTTTAAACTCCTAGTTAATTAGATTGACATTTACCATGTCACTTTGTATTTTTATATTATATAGTTAATAAACATAGAATATACTTCCAAGAGACCCCCAAGTGGTCAATTAATGATACAACTATCATGATATAAGTCTCTTGGCCGAACCTTATATTTTTAAGAATTTAATATCAATTAATAATATAATATTTGTTTTAAAACTCTTTTATGTCAATTTTGACACTATTCAATAATTGATTTTTGTTAAAGTCTTAAAAAATTTATTAATTCAAAATAAATTAATTTAAGAAATAATAACATGTCATATTAACAAATAGAATTCGTGGATTTCATCATAACTTTGAAATTATATTTATTTTAACATTTATAATACCAATTATTGGATTCTTTCATTAATAGAGAAAATACTGCATCATAATGTGTCATAAATAAATTTAATTATTAAATGTCTCAAAATTATAAATAAAATAACATTATGTACGAAATATTTTTATATTTTTAATGTATATTTATAGTCAAAAATCCAACATATATAACCCTATGTAGAAATTGTTTTCCTAAAAGATATATGCTTATATCATTTTTGTATTTATTTTAACTTAATTAATATAAAGTGTCCCTATCACCTACAAGTGGCTCCATGGGGTCCCAAATTTAACCCAAATATTTCCATGGTCGGACATGTATCAACCAATAAGGTCAAGAAATGTTTTAGGGTAATTTATTATTATTATAATATTATTTTTGTACCCTTATTTACCGGATTTACCATTTAACCATGGTAAATAAAATATTTACCGAAGTAATTATTCAAAATGTATAAAAATAAAAGTTACCCATTTACACAATTGGGAAATCCTGATTCTAAATATGGATTCCATTTTTCTAAATTCAAAACACATAAGTGGCAGAAATTAATTTAAAATTAATTCTCGCTCTCAAAACAAAAAAGCGTGTTTTTAAGAGATAAATACTATCAAAAGATTGACACTTGTTTGTATCCAGTTTAAATGTGAAATTATGTCCAATGACCAAAATTGTATTAAATGGTAAAAATATATTCTAAATATACTTTAAAACCACTTAAAATAATAATTTATCACTATTAATTATTTCGATTAAAAAAGTTGTTTTTAATAAAAATTTAATAGTTTTCACTATTCATCAAAATATAAAAGTTATCCGAAAAGTACCAAAATTTCATCCTAGGATAATTTCAATATTCTGAATCCAAAAATGAAGTCCATTTTGAAAGATAAAATGTATAAAATTTCAAAAAGTGGGTATTACTATTCATAACAGCTACTTTGATTGGTCGCAGCGTGTTAGAATCTCAAAGTTGCGTATAACACACACTACAATATTATTCAAAGAGAAGTGTACCATAGAAGTTTGAGGTGTTACAATATATTATTTTGGATATTTTAACCTCCTTATGAATTTTATGTTATGAAATTAAATGTCATATAGGATATGTTAGAAAATATACATGGATGCAATGTAAATAAGAAGAAAGAAAAACAATAGATTTTGAGATTTAAATATGAAGATCTAAAAAATAATTAAGATGGAATATTATATGGTTATTCACTTAATTAAATTAATTTTTGATAACTATTAGAGGTTTTTGTGAGAATCTAGAAGATATTGTGGTTATCAAGAAGATACTATGAAATTTTATCAACAATCATGATATAATGTATTTAAACTTAAAGACCATGATTACGGAAAAATATCACTCAATGATATACATAGAATTTTATTTACTTACTAGATGCATAAGGTATGAGTATTATATAATAAGTGAATGAATTATAAGGAATTTTACTTTAAAGTCTCAAAATAAGAGAATTATAATACAAAATATATTTTCGAAGAAAAATATTTTGATAAAGAAGAATATATCAAATAGAATTTTTTCAAACTCATGCCACTCATCTTTAGAAGTATAATAATAGGAAAAAGAAATTTTGCAGGAAATCTAAAACTGAATTGTTTCAAGTGTGAAACTTTTTGAAATTATACAGGAAATTTTCTAAAGTTGAAATAGAAAGATTTTAAATATGGTAATGATAGGATAATTTTTTTTATCAAAGAATAAAGCTTTAAAATTGGAAAATTCAATTTTTTATTCAAAGGGGAAAGGTTAAAATTTATATAAACATAAAAAGAGAAATTTATCATTTATGTTTGTTTATGATGATGATTATAATACCCCAAAATTCCGTTTATTTTTTTTTTGAAAATTAAATTGGTTTATTTCGAGACCAACCTCTAAGACGACATGTGATTTCGAGAAATGGAGTATCTAGAATGTATTTTTGAACTATTTTTAATGTCCATTAGATAATTGTGTGAGCAGGTTTTTATAACTTTTAAACGAGCACTTGGATCAAAAATAAGAGGGCACCATTGATCTCAGAGCATTGTGATTTTCCTAGGGAGGTCCTAACATATACCAGTGCGGGTCAACCGAAAAAGATAGTTTTTAGGACTTTGAGAAGAAAAAATAAAATAACTTAAAAAAGGAGTTATTTTACTTTTTGTCTTCATCTTTATGCAGCAACTCATCAACTCTATGGCGCAACGACAAGGAGACACTGAATCCATTAATGAACCTCATTAATGAATCAGTGTGGCGATGTTGCAACTTGAAACTTGTCTTCCTTCTTTAATTAAAACAGGAATTCAGGGTTGAAAAACAACCCTAGAATTCCTCTGTCGAACAACGAAGGAAACCTCTCTAGCAACAAACTCCGGTGAATCGAAAAGTCATGGCGACACCCTGGGAGAGAGGATTCAGGGCCAAATATCATGGAATGATGACATACAGTCATCCTCAACCAATATCTTTTTTCCCAGGTAGGTTTTTTTCCTAAGTGAATCATTTATTTTCCCCATTCTTGGTTTTGTATGAGGAAGATGGAAAACCAACAAATTGGTTGACCCAAAGATCGATCAAAAATGCTAGATGGGATTTTGGAATGCGGGAATAAAAGAAAGGGGGATATAGCTTGTGAATATTATATATCTCCTCCTTTTCTAACGTGATGAATGAAGGCCAAATGAATAAGGACAACATTATTCGCATTGGGGTTTTCTTGTGATATCCTATCCCTCGTGCGTTCTTTTCCGAAGGACCCTGGTGGTCACGTAAGATTTTTGTTGGGAGGTTCTGAACTTGGATGGACCACCCGATTGATGATTAGACGACTTTAGATACATGACATTTAAGGTGGTGACTCGAGGATCATAGTGGACCATCTGGATTGAAGAGCGGACACTGAGAGTAAGTGTGGTGGCCCGCGGAGGTGACCAATGGCAGTTTGTAGTGGCCGCGTGATGGTGGTGGCACTCCCCGACAGCACACCCCATTGGTATACCGACGTGGTAGAGGCCATGGCTAGTAGGGGTTGCAGTGGTGCAGGGGGTAGCCCTAGTCGGGTGACGCATTGGTTTGAACCGCCCACTAGGAAGGCCATGAAATGCGTTGGACAGGCCATGGTGTGAACTGGGTGGGTCATGGTGTGCACTGGCATGCGGTCCACATGGGAGAGCGTGCAGAGGGGAGGTGGCCGGCCTCATCTAGACAAGTGGTTACATGATCCAGACACTAGAACATCGTCTAGGCTAGACCCAAGCCAGCCCGCCGATGCGGGTCAGGCTCACATAGTGAACTGCACCGCTAGTTGGCCCAGGCTGGAGGAGAACTGACTCTCCATTCAGGCTAGTCCAGATAGGTAATCATGCTGTTGTGTGGTCTGACTGGAAATAAACTGGTCTGACTAAGTCAGACTCGGCTGGAAAATGTGGACTCGGTTGCTGGGTGACCTAACGAGCTAGACCAACGACCGAACTGGGCAGGGTCCAGCAAGGCCCAATGGGACAGTTCGAGTCGACCAAGACCACTTTGGGTCAGGACGTGTCGGTCAAACTGGGTCAGTTCATGTGGGACCCACCATTTTGGGTTGGTTGGGTCGGTCCGACCAAGTCAGACCGGGCTTGAATGTAACCGATCCCTGTTTACTAAAACACCAATATCTTTCAGACCGAGTGTCCGATTGACACACCATCTTTTAAGTTGAGACCCTTATGACGAGAAGACCCCTTGGGTATACTCTAAGTGAGTTTCATGGTATATTAGATATGAACTATGACTTGATAAGTAAATTCTCCCAGAATGAAGCACATTGGAGATAAAGAATCCTATGGATGGCTGTGAGATGAAGGATATGATGAGAGGGACATTAGTGGTCTAGTACCTGATTGGATATCAGTGGTCCAGTAGACGAGGGGACCTCAGTGGTCTAGTAGGAAAGTGGACCTTAGTGGTCCAGTAGCCGAGTGAACCTTAGTGGTCTAGTAGCCAAGAAGACCTGAGTGGTCCAGTAGGCGTGCAGACCTCAGTGGTCCAGTTTCTGAGTGGACCTTAGTGTTCCAGTATCCAAACAGACTTCAGTGGTCCAATAGCTGAGTGGACCTCAGTGGTCCAATAGCGGAGCAGACCCCAGTATCTGAGCAGACCTCAGTGGTCCGGTAGCCGAGCGAACCTCAGTAACTCATCAAGGATGAGTCCCTCAACAATACAAGATGATTCATCTTGATGATTGATAATATAAATTTATATACTTTGAGTTATACCTAGTGTTAGTTGTCTTTGCTTTGTGTTCCTTGCTTTGTGGTATTTTCTTTGTGGTCCTTGCTGTGTGGTTTTTCTTTGTGGTCTTTCCTTTGTGATTTGAGGTTTCTACTGAGTATTGTGTTACTCTCCCCTACACTGGCTTTTCCCACACGTGTTGTATCTCATGCATGTGATTGCCGCTTTTACGTAGACCTTGGTGGGTTGGGATCAGGTGGTGCTCGGTGATATGGGAAGAACTAGCGTACTTATATGGCTATAGGAATCAACCCTTCACCAACCCTTCAGGTAGGTTCTCGAGCATACATATCGTGGTAGTTGTACTTTCTTTTGTGGTTTTCATCTTGTATTCAAGCCCATTTGTAGTTTCAGTTTATACTATACTCTCAATAGTTGTCTCAATGATAGTTGGGGTTTAATTTTTGTTTACTATATATAGTTTGTTCTTTGATCATGTGTATAGGTTTATAGGCGATGCCTTTCCTTTTTGGGATATGCCTACTCGGTGCTAGTCACCAGCCCCTAACCTATGGAAGGTGGGCTTGGGGTAGTCACGGAACGGGCCCTAGGGAACATGTTGTGAGAAAGTGGTATAAGAGGGAATTCAATTATAACATAAGAAATAAGGGTTTGAAAATTTTAATGGGGCAATAGTGTTAAGTGTTTTGAGTTCAGCTTCTAGGCTAAAGAGTCTAGTGTTAGTGTGGCGGCCAACATATCTATTCACAAGGACCATGAATTATGATTTCCAAATCAGCACATGAAAACACTTATTGCATGCATATTTGAGTGTTTTCTCATGATATTTCTGAGTTAGAGTCATCTCATCAGGTATAATATACTAATAGTGATTCATCTTGACCTATTTCAGGATGCCTCCACGTAGAGAGACAGCTGGGATTCTAGTGCGTGACCATGAGAATCATCAACAGAGTGATGAGGCTTTGGTACATGGACCATTTCCTGATAAGGAATCTTCTGGCAGTGTCCTAGCTTTACTAACGCACTTTGGTCAATAGATACAAACGAAACTATTGGTAGAAGACTCACATAGTCTCAGTGCCTTACAGAAGTTCCAAATAATGAGACCTCCTGGGTTTAAGGGGGAGACAAATCCTTAGGTCACTGAGGATTGGTTGGAGGTGGTTACATGACTCTTTATCTTAGTGAGGATGCCACTTAACCAGATGGAATTTCTATCCGTGAACCTTTTGCAGGGCTCGGTAGGGAGATGGTGGATTTTGACGATCCAGCCACATGAGGAGGCGACACTCACCTGGTCTGACTTCAAGCTACTTTTCTGGGAAGAGTTCCTAACCGTGACTTTGCGTTCAGTGTGTATACAGGAGCTGATTCACCTACAGTAGGGGAGCCTGATATTGGATGAGTACTCTATGAGGCTCACATACCTCTACTATTACTCTATGGATATGATAAAAGACCACTTATTCTGGCCCCTAACCTTTGATCAGGGGATCCAATAGAAGATCAAGGTATCGATTATTTCCCTCAGTATCCCTATGCATGATAGGGTGCTGAAGTAATCTCTACTAGTGGAGAGATTCCTCACCGAGTAGGCACCGATGGTGGGAGGTACCACTGGGTGATGGGTGGCCGAGTCATATTTGGCAGCTACCCGACAGATGATGTAGAGGCCCAAACTGGCTAGACCATTCAAAGGATGAACCCAGGACCCAGGGTCAGTAGTATGAGGCTTCTGGGGTAGAGGGAGTCATAATAGGAGTTGAGTATGCTATGTGTAAGGTAGGAAGGGGCACATGGATTGAAATTTCCTGACTCACCATGAAGAGGACTGACAGACGATCGAGGTACCACTGAGGCAGCAGAAGAGACAAGAACAAGGCAGTCTACTAGGCGGCAGATGTGGAAGAGGAGAAGGAGAAGTAGTAGGAGCTGGGTGTGGGTACGAGGTACTACCACCCCCAGCCCCAGGTGGTCCACCAATATATCTAGTAGAATGTGGAGAGTGGCAGGATCAGGTACAGGAAATAGAGGCCTACAATCCCGATGCCCCATATATGATACGAGGTAAGATATGTGTCTTCTCCACCTTAGCTACAATTCTTATAGACATAGTTTCCAGTCACTATTTCCTTGTCAAAGACCTTTTCTGGAGATCACATATTCTGATCGAGCCATTGGCTCGATCCTTACGATTAGAGAGTCTTATGGGATGGGATTCGACAATCACACACTGGTGCTGACAATGTGAGATTACTCTTAGAGTCAAGAGATTCGACTGGGATTTACTAGTAGTAGCGTTGATTCCTTATAATCTCATTTTGGGTATGGACTAGATATTAGTAGTTCATTCTCAGATCGACTATTTTAGACACATGGTGCGGTGTGTTTGCAGAGATGGGAACTATTTTTTCCTTGTTGGCGAGAAGGAAAATGGAGTAGCTAGAATGGAATCACACACAGGAGGGTGAAATCGATCACTCATCTATTGGATATCATGACCCTCGATGTAGTGAATGAGATGAGTCCATACTTTCCTACAGTGGTGGATGCCTACAAGTTTGTATTTCCAGAGGATGTTCCCAGACTACCTCCTTATAGATAGGTAGACTTCTGTATTGGTCTTTACTTTGAGATGACACCGATATCTACACCTACATACCAGATGGTTCCCCTAGAGCTCCGGGAGCTGAGGTTAAGGTTGGAGGAATTGTAGTGTAAGGGGTTTGTAATGACCATGATTTCACCATGGGAAGCCCCAGTGTTGTTTTCTAAGAAGGAAGACAGAATATTGAGGTTATGCATGGACTTACAGTGCCTGAATCGGGTGACCGTGAAGAACAAGTGTCCTCTACCGAGTCTTTAAGACCTCTTTGATTAGGTGAGGGAGCAAGATTATTCTCAAAGTTATACCTTAGATTAGGTTGTCCCCATCTTCAAGTACGAGATGAGGACATATCAAATATGTATTTCAGATGTCACTACGACCACTACAAGTACTTTGTGACACCATTTGGCATGATGAATTCCCCATCAGTGTTCATGGGACACATGAATAGGATCTTCTAGCCATACATAGACCAGTGTGTAGTGGTATTCATAGATGACATCTTAGTGTATTCATTGTTTGAGAAGGTGAACACGATACACCTGAGGATTGTTATGGACAAACATTGAGAGCACTAGATTTATAGAAAGCTCTAGAATTGTGAGTTATGGATATAAAAGCTCAACTTATTGGGACATGTCATCTCAGAGGCTGGAGTTTCAGTGGATCTAGGGAAGATCAAGGAGGTTCTTTCTTGAGTTCCACCCAAGAGCATTACCGAGTTGCAAAGTTTCCTTGGGTTGGATGGGTACTATCGGAGGTTTGTAACCTCATTCTATTGAGTGAAAGCACCCATGATAACATTGAAGAAGAAGGGAAAAACCTTCATGTGGACATAAAGATACCAGTTAATCTTTTTGTAGCTGAGACAGATCTTGACGAGTGCTCCTATCTTGAGGCTGCTAGACGAGGGTACTGACTACGTGGTGTTCTATGACACATCAGGAATCGGGATTGGTTATGTCTTGATGCTCGGTCAAGTTGTGATTTCTTATGCCTCATGAAAATTGAGACTACCTGAGTAGAACTATGTGACTCATGACCTTGAGTTGGAAGTGGTAGTCTTTTCACTGATGATGTCGTGACACTACCTTATGGGTGAATGATTCATCATATAGTCAGACAATAAGAGTCTCAAGTTTTCCTTTTCATAGAAGGATCTGAATCTAAGACATCGATGTTGGCTAGAGTTCCTCCAGGAATATGAATTTGAGATATTCTATACTCCTGGGAAGGGGTACATGGTAGAAGATGCTCTCAATATAAGATCGAGTTCACAGCTACTGAACAAGGCCTCAAAGTAGTCGACCTGGATTTAGATATCCTTCATGGAAAGAGGGGATAAAACTTTTCTTCATTCGATGGTAGTTTCCCCTTCACTCTTACAAAAATTCAGGGAGGCACAACTTAGAGATACTAGCTGCGAGACTACATGTGCCCAAATGTCCATAGAGCATGCCCCTGATGGATATTCAAAAGGTGGGGAGGAAATCATTATTTTTAGAGGACACACCATAGTACCAGTGATGTTGTGGGAGGAGGTGTTGAGGGATGTACATACATATCATTTAGAGGTACATCCAGGTGTGTCAAAGATATACCAAGACCACCGACGTCAGTACTAGTGGCTGGGGATGAAGAAGGTAGTGGCAGAGTTTGTCTCGAGATGCCTCACTTGTTAGTAAGTGAGTGATGAGAAATAGTTTCTAGAAGGATTTAAACAACCCCTTGAGGTACTATAGAGGATGTGATATGGAATATATCTGGGATTTTTGAAGGGATTACCACATATGTCTAGGGGCACAATACCATCTGGGTGATCATAGACTAACTCACCAAGTCATCCCACTTCATACCCATTTTAGATCAGGGTTTAGTAGAGATCCTTGGACGACTCTATGTGCAAGAGATAGTTAGACTTAATGGAGTCCCATATAAGATAGTCTTAGATCATGATGCATGCTTTACATTCTAGTTGTGAAAGGATTTTGTGAGGCATTTGGGACTCAGCTGTGCTTGAGCACAAACTTTCACCCACATACGGATGGTCATACAGAGCAGACCATATAGACCATGAAGGACATTATTCATGCTTGCATTCTTGATTTTGGTTATTGTTGGGAGGACCAACTACCACTGGTGAAGTTTTAGTACCACAATAGATAACCCTTCACCATCGGTATTGAACCGTTCAAAGCACTATACAGACGACCATGAAGGCCACCATTATATTGGAAAGACCTAGGGCGGTAAACAATCATGGGTCTAGAGATGGTATAGGCTACCCCTGAAAAGGTGAGGTTCATATGAGAGCAGATGAATACTGCATAGAGCCAACATAAGTCTTATGATGATAGGAGATAGAGACCCTTGGAGTTAGAGTAGGGGGACCAGGTATTCCAACGGGTCTCTCCTAGATGAGGGATAAAGAGATTTGGATCGGGTGGAAAGTTATCTCTAAGATTCATCAGAATTTTCCTAATAATCCATGGATTTAGAGAGGTGGTGTACTGCTTATCTCTAATGCTACGGTTAGATAGGGTGAACGATGTCTTCTACATATTCCATCCGAGGAGATATGTAGACGACCATTCTCACATCATTGACCATAGCGAGTTGGAGATTGACAACAAGGAAACATTGATAGAGTACCCAGTGGATATAGAGGACTAGTAGGAGAAGATCCTTCATAGATGATTGATTCCTCTATTGTGTACTCATTGAAAGTATGAAAATATATAGAAGATAATGTGGGAGTGGGAGACTCAAATTCATGCTCACTACCCCCATTTGTTTGATTAGCCCTTGTTTTGGATTACAAGGATGTAAATTACTAAAGGTGAGGGTAATGTAATACCCTGTAATTCCATGTAAAGTTATTGAAAATTATATGGGATTATTTTGAGACCAGTCTCTAAGATGAAACATGATTTTGAGGCCTAGAGTGATCAGAATGTATTTTCAAACTATTTTTAATGTCCATTAAATAATCGCGTGAGCAGGTTTTTCTAACTTTTAAACCGGTGCTCGAATAAAAAAAACATGGGAACCATTGAACTTAGAGTGTTGGGATTAACCTAGGAAGTTCTTAACATCGAATGACAAGGGTCGACGGAAAAAACATAGTTTTCGTGACTTTTGAGAAGAAAAAATAAAATAACTTAAAAAAATAGTTATTTTATTGTTTATCTTCATTGTTACATAGCGACTCGTCAGTACTGTGGTGTTGTGACAAGGTGATACTTAATACATTAATGAAACTCATTAATGAATTAGCGTGGCGAAACTACAAAGTGCAGAGCACCATCCTTATTTAATTAAAACAAGAATTTAGGGTTGAAAACAACCATTGAATTTCTCTGAAGAAGGACATAGGAAACCTCTCCAACGACGAATGCTGACAAATCAGAAAGCAGTGATAACACCCATAGAGAGAAGATTCGGGACTGGAGATAGAATAAGGTTGATGGACGATTATCCTCTACCAATATATTTTTTCCAGGTAGGTATTTGTTTTATTCTAAGTTAATCCTTTCCTTTCCCCTTTCTTTGTTTTGTGTGATGAACACAGGACAACCCACGAACATGTTGACCTGTGGATCGATCACATATGAAGGATGAGATTTTTGGCATGGGGGAATTAGAGAATAGGGGGATATAACTTATGAACATTATATATCTCCCTTTTTTATCGTACAATGAATTAATACCAAATGAACAAGGCTAACATTCGTCGATTTGGGTGTTTCTTATGATATCCTCCCCCAATGCATTCTTCACCGAAGGACCCCCATGGTCGCATTAGATTATTTCTAGGAGGTTACAAACATGGTTGGACCCCCAAATCGATGGAGAGACGACTTGGGATACACGATAGCGAAGTAAGAGACCTTAGTATTGTAGCAGACTTTCCCAATCGAAGAGTGCACCACCAGAGAATGTTTGGTGGCCCGCAGAAGAGACCGCTGGAGGGGTCCTGTGGCAGCGACTGTGAGCGGGAGGCAACATGCCAAGAGACAGAGCCTATATCTAGAAGGGGCCATGGTAGTTCCGGGGGGGGGGGGGGGGGGTGGTTCTAGTTGGTCACTAAGTTGGTTTGAGCAACCCAAGAGGCAAGCTATGGCATGCACTGGCATGCAGAACCACATGCAGAGGGGAGACGGCTGACCTCAACCAGCCGTGTGGCTACATGCACCAGATGCAAGAACAATGTCAGAGATGGGCCCAAGCTCACTCGCTGAAGTTAATGGGGATGCAGGTCGGCCTGGTCTATATGATAACTGACCCACCATGATAGTTGGTCCAAATAAAAACCGGTCTGACTATGTCAGAATGGGATGGAGAATGCAGACAGGGTCATTAAGAGACCCTGCGGGATAGACCCATAGCTGAACTACGATGGGTCCAGAATAACCCAATGGTCCTGGCCGTTGGGCCAGTTCAGGCCAGGTCCGCCCAGAACCAACTGGGTTAGGTTGGGTTGGGTCATGCAGGACCCCCATGCCAGGTTGGTTGGGTCGTTCCTACCAAGTCGGACTAGGCCCAAACACAACCAGACCCTATTTACTAAAATTCCAATATCTTTCAAACCGTACATATGATTGAGGATCCAAATCCGGAGTTTAGACCCTTGCGACGAGATTGTCCCTTTGGTATACTCTAAGTGAGTTTTCGTGGTAGTTGAGATACGAACAATGGCTTGGGGAGTAGATTCTCCCAGAATCAAGCACACTAAAGAGTAGGAATCCTAGAAATTGACATGACACGAAGGATATGATGAGTACGACCTCAATTGCCCAGTATCTAAGCAGAATTCAATGGTACAATATTTGAGAGGACCTCATTGGTCTAGTAGCCAAGTATACCTTAGTGGTCCAGTAGGCGATCATACCTCAGTGGACTAGTATCCAAGAGGACCTTAGTGGTATAGTAGTTGAGAGGACCTCAGTGGTCTAGTATCTGAGTGGACCTCAGAGTTCTAGTAGCCGAATAGACCTCAGTGGCTCAGTACTAGAGCATACATCAGTGGTCTAGTAGCCAAGTGGACCTCAATGGTTCAATAGTTGAGAAAACCTTAGTGTCCAGTAGCCAAGCGAACCTATGTGACTCATCAGGGATGATTCCATTAGTAGTTCAAGATTATTCAGCTCTATGAATGATAATATTACTTTATATACTTTGAGTTATACCTGGTGCAGTCTATCTTTTATTTATAGTACTTTCTTTGTGGTATTTTATTTGGTGTCCTTGCTTTATAGTTTTTCTTTGTAGTATTTCCTTTGTGGGTTGGGTCCCTATTGAGTATTATGTTACTCAACATAGCACGAGCTTCGCCCGCACGTGTCGTGTCTCATGTAGGTGATCAACGCTTTAATATAGACCATGGTCGTCCAGGACTAAGTGGTGCTCAGTGAGCTGGGACAGACGAGTGTACTTCTACTGCTACAGGCAGATACCCTTCACCTACCCTTCAGGTAGGGTATTGAGTGGAAGGATTGTGTAATATTTAATTTCCTTTATGGTTTTCGGCTTGTATTCTGGCACCTTTGTACTTTCATTTTGTATTATACTCTTAATAGTTGTCTTAGTCACAGTTGTGGTTTACTTTGTGTTTACATTCCATAGTTTTTTTGCATGTGTATAGATTTAAAGGCAATACCTTCCATTTTTGGGATACACCTTCTCGGTACTATTTGCTTTCCCTTGGCCTATGGAATGTGGTTTTGGGGTAGTCATGGCACATGCCCCGGAGGACGGGTTGTGACAATTATGAAGTTGAGACTTCCAGTGAGGTTGATGAAAAACTGATGATTTCTAAAGTGAGTATAGAAGTTTTCATTAGTGACAAAATTAGTGATTCTATAAGTGAGGAAGAAATAGAAATAGAGTTTTCAATAAAGTTTAAACATAAGTAATGTCTTTCAAAGTTATCAAGGAAGGTAAAATAGTTCAAATGTTTAAATAAAGAAAATTAATATTCAAGAAATTAGGATTCTGTTCATGCTAAAAAAGTGTAAAGGTTGTCGAAAGAGATTAATGAATTATATTATTTTATTGGTGAAGATAATACTATAAAAGTTGAAATGGAATATAGAGTTTAAATTAAGGAGAATGTGATTGAGGTTTTCTGACTGAAGTTTATCAATGCCGAAGGGGAATTGGACAAGTAAAAAATAAAACATTTAGAATTCCATTTAAGAAGTTAGATAAATCTTAAATAATAAATTTATAAAATGATTTTAAGTATAATAGGATGATTATATTTATGTAGAACATCAAATATCAAATTCAAAGGGTGATAATAATCTTTAAAGTGTTGATATAATGTCTCATTCTAAGACACATGTGAATAAGGTCAAGTTTTTGAAAAAAATAAGATGATTATTAGAAATAATGAAATATAGGGACCTTAATTGAAATTAAAAACAATTAATATTAGTAATTATAAAAAGACTATAAATAATTATATAATTAATAAAAAGTTATTGTGTTTCTATAAATTTTTTTGTCCTAAAATGGGGTCAAAATAGGTTCCCAAAATATAAGATAATAACCTATGTCAACATCTGGGAAAAAATATCTTCAAAGGTAAGTATGTATTTTATTTATATTACCTATACTATGGAGAATTTTAGAATATATATATAATTGGATAGTTTAACTACCAATATTTATTTGAGGCTATAAGGTTTGGAAGACAGAGTTTTAGGGTGATTCAACTACTAAAAGAAGTAAAATTTAAAAGAAACATGAGAATTATGGACTAAAGGTTGAAAATAAGTTTCAATAATTAGAATAGGTTTGTGAAAGATGTGACTAGATAGGTTATTGTACTAAAGAATTTCTCACCATTATTCTTTCTCAATTTATTATGAAACAAAATACTTTAAATACTTAGAATAGTGACAATAAAAAAGGGAAAACTTTTATTGTTGAAGTTTCAATTGAAAATTCAATAAGGGAATGTACATGGATTTTATATAGTGGATGTTAACATAGAAAATAATGCTCAAAAAATTGGTAAATTATAGGTCACTTAAAATTAAAGGAGTTGGATCAATAATGATTGGAAGGGATAAGCTGAATTACATGAACAATTTATTTGTTGATGGTCGGAAACAAAATTTATTAAATGTATCTTAGATCTTCAATGAAGGATATAAAATAGTGTTTTGTAAATATGGATTCCTATTGAAGAGTTTAATACATTTTTATTTGTTTCTAAGAGGATTGCGAACAAGGGGAAACTTGTTTCAGGTTGGCGATACTAAAAATTCATGCTAAAAAAGCTTAAATGGGAAAAATAAATTATGGCATCTAAGGCTTGGTAATCTTGGCCAAAATAATATGAGAAATATTACCTAATTATATATTTTTTATGATGTTCATATGCCAAAAATAGAGAGAAATGGAATATTTTCTACATGTTAAAAATGGAATATTATTAATTTTATACATTAGAAAGTTGAAATTAAAATTTCTTCTCTTATTGAGTTCATTCATTCAGATATTTTTCTATATTTCAAGAAACTAATATACAAATATAGATAAATATTTTTTTATTTTATAGATTAATTTACTCATATCACATGTATTATATCTGTGAAGTACAAGTTAGAGGCTCTAAAAATGTTCAATATTTTCAGTGTAAGTGATGAGATGGATTGTTGTTTCTCCATAAAGAATATCTAAATAATAAATGGTGATAAAATATATTAGTGGAATGTTTTAAGAGTATCTTGAGAAGCATGGTATTCAATATGATATCAAGGCACCATAAGCATAGAAAATGGTGTTATTAAATCAAGGAATTTTTTTGGTGGATATGTCTTGTACCATGTTGATTGAGCATGATATTTCTCATTATTTATCAAGAAAAGAAATTGGTGCATGTAAGGAGCTAACTCAGTCAACATCACATGTCAACTATGATGACCACCACATAATAAAGATTAAAAAAATATAAATGTATCAAGAATCACCAAAATTTTATAGAAAGTCAAAGTAAAATATGAAGAAACGTAGATACATGCATGAGACAGACAATACAATCTAAACAAGACTAAAATAATTTTTTTACTACACAATACCTTATCCCGATGACCCATAATATGACATAGTTGTTCAACAATATTAGTATTGGGATCAATATTAAAATCTTCTCATTTAATACCATGGGAAAGATATGGTTGATACTTCTTCAGCTGAGAAACATGGATTACATTGTTAATCAATGTCAAGTATGTTGATAGGTACAACTAATAAGCCAACTTTACACGATATTCAATAATTCCAAAAGGGACAAAAAAACTTAGTGCCAAATTGATATTATTTCCTAATAATCTATTTACCAATAAAAAAAAATATATGAGAAAGACTCAATCACAAATATTAAACTCTAGTGGTCGATATTGATGATTTGTATAAGATTTTTGATGACACCGAGCAATCTATAACCTATTCTAGATCAACTATACCTTTTCCATCATCTCTTGGACAAGGCTCAGTCCAACCAAGGACCACTCTCCCAAATTTTCCTAATACAAGGGTGATATTCATGGACACCCATTAAATTAATAAAAAAGAACCATTTAAATCAAATATTTAACACTATAGTTATTCAAAAATTTGACTAAATGTAGATGGTTTTCCCAGGAACCACCAAATTAAATCAAACAATCATAGAGTATGTCCTTAAGAATTTAGATGTCTCTCTATATCATCCAAAATATATTATGGTGATATTCTATGAATAAATATAGTTTGGTACCCATTTACATATACAAACCCTTCTAAAACTTGGATATGAACCAAGATTATTTGTTTTATATAAATAAATATGGAAAACCATGGATCTTTATAACCTCTTGGATATATAAGTGACTGATCTCTTCTATCTTCATTATCATCTTAATAGGATGAAAATGGGATGATTTTTTAAGATGATCAATTACCACAAAAATAACACCATTCCAATGTAGATTCCATGGTAATATGATGAATAGGTCCCTAAATATGTCATCCCACTTCCATATTGAAATGGGAAAAGGATACAACAAATAGATAAGTCTCAGATGTTCTACCTCTATCTATTGAAAAGTAAGGCATCATGACATGAAATATAAAATCAAACACCTCATCCCTAGCCACTAATATCGGTATATTAGATCATGATATATCTTGGAACTCGATGGGTGAATAGACCAAGAAGATCGGTTTATACTATCCATAAAATCATACCTCAGTGATAATAGCACGACAAAATTTTATGATAAATAAAAATAACAAATAGGTGACTGAGAACACTCACTCAAGGTCTCCCTACCAATAAGAAATTTACTAGAATGCTATAAATCATTATCTGATACCTGTTTAAGATAAATCATATCATCAAAAGATGAATAAATATTCATAAAATCTTAGATAACCTAACCAACAACCTCTTTAACTCCCAATCTCATCTCATCAAACATGCTCATCATAGACCAATCCTCCACAAATTCCTTCAGGCCTTGAGTTGGTAACTTCCTTCTCAATGCAACAACAACCACAATACATTTTCTTGTGGTATATGTAATATAAAAAAAAGTTAGAATATTATTATCACAACATATCTTTCACACATTTAGAACCCTATAAGTATAAATATACTTTAGGATCTTATGATCAAAATATACCTTATTGTTTTCCCTAAAGAGATAGTGGTACCATGTTTTTATAGTGTGCATCAAAGATGCATAATTAGGGCCATGGTTAGGATAATTCTTCTCTTTAGGGAATAATTGGTGGGAGATATAAGACACCACATACTTTCCCTATATCAAGGCACACCCCAAACCTATACCCGAAGCATTACAAAAAACATCATAGCCCAAACCTAGTTTTGGATGAATCAGAATTTGAGCCGATATAAACCTCACTTTCAATTCCTCAAAATATCCTTGACATTTTTTATTCTATTAAAACATGAAACCATTATGGGGTAATTCTATCATCGAATATGAAATCTTGGAGAAATACTAAACAAAACACTTGTAATAACTAGCTAGGATCAACAAGCTCCAAATTTTGAAAATGTTTATAGGTTTCTCCCATGACATCACTCACTAAATCTTTTCAAGATCCCCATATATTCCACTATTAGATACAAAATTCCAATAAACATCAATTATGGGATCCAAAATTCATATTTGGAAAGCTTCCCGTATAGATGATATACCATCAAGGTTCAAAGGATGATATTAAAGTGATCCCAATATTCTTTCTATGACTTAGAGTAAACCAAAATATTATCTACTAGAATGAAAACAAAATATTCTATAAAATAATGAAGGATTGAGTTAATCAAATCTATATACACTATATGAGTGTTATTTATAATGAATTGTTTAACTAGAAACTTAAAATTCATATACTATAACCTAAGTTATATCTTTGGTATATCATTTTATCAGACTCTCAAATGGTGGTAACCTATTTCAGTTTAATCTTTGAAAACCATCAAAACCCCTTGAGTTTATCAAAAATATTATAAATACTTGGAAAGGGGTATTTATTCTCAATAGTCACCTCTTGAAGACTTCAATAATTAACAATAATCTTGATGATTATATCAGATTTCATTGGAAAGAGATCTAGAGAACCCTGTGATCAAAACTAGGATGAATAAATCTATTTCACTCAAGATCTTAAAGGTAAACCTTAAGCTCATTTAACTCTACATGATACTTGTGATATAATGGAATATCAATAGGAATCATACTATGATGAAGGTAAATTGTGAATTTATCTTCTATCTGTGCGGTAACCCAGAAAAATCATTAATAAAGACCTCATGGTAAACACTCACCACTATAGGAAGTGGACTACTTAAATACTAATATGTGATGTCAAAACAAATCTATACTAATTAGAAAGAGATAAATATAGCATTAGGAATTATTGGACCTAATCTCCCTGATCCTGAATCCCACTCACCCTAAAATACCAGAGTTAATGCATCCGGAGAAAGAAAATCAACATGTTAGTGAAAAAAGTCAATATGGGCCTTAAGACTAGTCATCCAATCCTTTATAATTAAAAGTTCAACGATATCCCTGTAAATAACTATGAAAGTCCATACCACTTCAAAATTTTAAATCATTACCTAACATGCAGTACATTTATAAAACTATTCCAATCTCTTTCCCAAGGTTGTGGAAAGTTCCATAATGAATGAAATATGTTTTTAACATAATACCAACATGTTAATTAACTTATAAAATATAAAATATTGATTTTAACATGTATCAAACAAAGCTAATACCATAGGGGAATAAATGAAAATTGTTCCTCTAACTATAGATGAACCTTTTTTGGATTCCTCCGGTGCATAATCCATTGCATAAAGATATCCAGCCTCAACTCCTCTGAGATTTATTCACCTCATGATTATTCTACTTGGGATGAGATTGAGATCCACCATACTTTGATGCATTAAAATATACATAAGATCCCTTAGCATGGGTGGATATATTCCTACTTATAAAAATTTTCCACAAAAATACATAGGACATATGGATCTTCTTCAATTATGAAAAGTATTGGGTGACTTCTTACACTTAGGATTAGTATGACTATACCTCCCACACTGATAAAAAACCTCTTTCTTTTATTCCAAATAAGTAATATAAATTGTCCCCAAAGAAAATTTTGTACACTTACCCTTGTATTTCTAGCCAGAAGACACACCCTGGATAACTGCTCCAACAATTGAAGATCCATTGAATCCTATTTTCTCAAACATGTCATCTTTATCCTTAACTACTTATCAACTACCTCAAAAGGTCAATAAAAATAATAGTACCATAATTGGATGAATATTATCCCCCATACCTATCACAAACCATATAGACTTAAGGTAATCACTTTTCACAAGATCAGGTTCTTAGTGAACCAACTCAATAAAATGGGTGGACTAGTCCATAACTTAATACAACCCTTGTTATAAGGTCAGAAACTCTAGTGTCATTTTCAATCGTTATGTTTTAGGAGATAATTATTGGTTAAAGATCATTTTTAAAGTGATCCAAGTGAGATAATCATTTATCATAACTTTCGTTATAGATTCCCACCATTCCATTCCCAGTCCTTCAAGAAAGTAAGTGAAAAAAACCACCATTGAGTCCTCTAGAGTTTAAAAAAAATGGAATATTCTTTAAATTCACTTGATCAACTCTTTGGTTTCTTAGGTTATTTTTCACTATGGAAAATAAGTATATTCTTCATGGTAAATTTATTGGCAAGATTTACTATCCGTACCTAGTTCCATACTCCCACCTGGCCAAGAGTTGGAATAATGTGGATGGAGGATTCCAACACTGAAGGATCTACAATAGAATCTTTTGGAATAAATTATCTCATAGCTTTCCCTCTTGAATGTGGAAGAGATTTTTTAGGATGCATTATAAAATTTAACATAAAATAAAACATTCAATTATCTTAAGAGAAACATTAGAACAAAATGAAAATCTTTAAGAATCCATATGAAAAATTTTAAACAACAATATTTTAAATCTCACATGGATTAAATTAAACCAACACAATATGTAAAGAAATAATTGGTTATTTAAAGAAAATTCATGTAAATATCATCTAATAACCCAAAAAACATAGATATAGGTTGATTAATATCACTGAAAATTCAAAGAAACTTGGGTTTATCCATGAAAGTGAGCTATACTGGAACCATTTAGCACTTACCACCCAAATTATGGTAGTCCTAACACTACTACAAATCAATGATTTAACATCACCAGTTAAGTGGTTTTATTAGTGATTAAAAATCATTGATATTGTGAGAAATGTTGGGGGGGGGGGTCTTTAACTTCACTAAAAAAAACTGATAAAGGAATCCTTTATCAGTGTTTTTAGTACTGTTAAAGGGTGACTTAAACAATGATTTTTAGCACTGTTAATGGGTGCCTTTAATAGCTCTTTTTTTTCAATGTTAATGGTTAGCATTTAAGAGTGCTAAAAAATTAGATTAAAATATTGGGAAAAATTAAATTTTCATGCACACCAACACCCACCTTTCTCAGCACTTAAAACCCCATTTCTTAGCATCTTCCACTACCAATCCGCCATCATGAACACCACCCCTTCCTTAGTAGTATAAGGGTACCCTAAAATCCTGTGCATGCCTAGATTTGATCCTTGGACCTTCCTTATGTGACTGAAGCTCTTTACCATCATGTCATGCGTGTTTTGTTTTCTATTTAATGAATTTTCTATTTAGTTACATATATTTTGAAATGTGTGATATATATACACACACAATTATATTTATTTAAATATATTATATATTAATATTCATTTATATATATTATAATATAAATAAATAAATAAATATATAATAATATGAATATATATATATGTTTATTAATACACACATATGTATATTTAAAAATTATATATTCATATTATTCTATTTTTATTAGGTAAAAAATGTATAATTTTTCACTTTAAATAAAATGAATAATAAATATTTATTTTATATATTTAAAAATACATTTTTATGAAAATATGTTTATATATGTATTTATACAAGTCATTTACTGAAAGTAAATATAATAAATGTACATATATTTAATTATAAATGAAAGTACATTTTGAAAAATGAAAAAATTTAAAAACCACAAAATTAATATGAATGTAATACCAGAGAATAAATCTACCTCCCACTAAAGAAAGGAAGTATTATCCCTTAAAATATGGCTGAAAATGTATCAAATATTAAATAATCGGGTTTCCCTGACAAAGAATTGTGTTTTGGAGGACTTATGGCCCTCTTTTGGCTTAAAAGAATAGTGAATTGGGTACTCCCTATTAATAAAGTTTAGATATCATCACAAGTTTTGATTTGATATCGGGTACAACCCAAACATATACCTGGATCAAAATTTATGGATGTTTGAAGTTTGAGCAACATTTTTAACTTATTTTATATATTTTAATATATACATTTTTTTATTATCAGATTTTTATTAAATGACTAGTATTATATAATAATCATCAAATTATTAATAATTTTTTTATTTTATAATCGATTTTCACTAAATAACTTATATATTAATTTTAAATGTTTATTTAGCCCTATGTAAAACATATTTTAAAAATATTTATTATATTTATTTCAATATAAATATATATATAGTAATATTTTATAATTTTTTTTGAAAATATACCCTTTATCCATGCAATTAAAAAAGTGATGACAGGGGGGGGGGTTATCAGCGGTCATAAATACCCCCTTTATTAGTGCTCTTTTAAAAGTGATTATAAAGTCCCCCCCTTTATTGGTGTTTTTTTACTAGCACTGATAGGGGGTATTTATCAGTTCTTTTTTAAAATAGGAGATAATGGGGGGCTTTACTTGCACTTTTTTAGTGCTATTAAAGACCCCCTTTAGCAACACTAAAAATGCACTATTAAAGGCCCCCATTCAACACTGGTTTTTCTAGAACTGATAAAGGGTTTCCTTAATAGCACTTTTAGCAAGATCTATTAAAACCTAGCATTTGATAAAACCAGTTTTGTAGTAGTGTAACTCCAATATTCAGTAGACCTTGAAACAAACCCCTGTAGTGTCATAACACTATCTGTTGGGTAATGGTTATCATACAATTTTTTTAAATAATCTCTCTGATCAACATGACATGTCACCTCATATTACTCACTACTTGAAAAATAATAAAAACAATACACAAAGGTGTCAAATGAATCACCAAAATGATATATAATGTAACGACCTGACCCTAGAAGCTGGGAGCCATAACATTACTTATTACATTGGAATGAATAAGATGAATGAAATCCCAAATGACTGAGTTATTTATTAGTTTTGGAAAACCAGATACATACATTGGTTCAACATTACAACGTGAAATAAAAAACATCAAATAAGTTTTATTGGGAATATCCAAAAATCTAATTTTATCCTTGGAGGTCAATCATAATAAAATATTCATGTCTTGAGAAAAATTAAACATAAGAAAGGGGTGTGATAAAATTCTTAGTAACGGTTAAAAAAATAGGAAGCATGAATCAACAATATTTAAATTATAAGAAAATTGGAATAGTCAATATGGAATGGTGAATAAATGAAAAAACACACGCCATTAATAAAATGAGAATGGAACTGTATCTATTAATTTATTCAGAGTGAAAACCTCGTGGATAGTAATAACTGAAAATGAATAAAGAGAATGCTTTTTAATTTTACATCATGTATATGGAACATGAAACCACTATACCCTAAAAAAAGTTTAAGTCTGTGGGTAGAAACCAATCTGATTTATGGAAACAAGATCAAAGGGTTTGTCGCTAACTGATTTTTCTCCTGGGACCTATCGATGCATCGAGGAGCTATAAAGAACCCCAACCATCGTTGCAAGTCCAAACTTTTTTTATACATAGATATAATGCAAGTAAAATTTTCCTTATCAATAACTGTATAGAGTAGAGGAGACAGATTCATAAAGGGTTTTGGCATAAATAAAGATAATTTTAAATGAGACCATGGAAAAATTCTTGAGGAAATAATCCTTAAACATTACAAAGTGTTCCATACCACCTTGAAAAATTAAATTCATAATACCTTAGAATATCATGAGAATAAGGAGACTCTTAATATGACATACCAATGGGAAGTACACACAGTACAAGTAATAATTAAGTTGTGAACATGGAATATATCTCATAAAAGTTAACGTGAGATGAGAAAAATACTTTTTACTTTGAAAAGAAGAGTTCTTTTGGAAAATCATTTCCAATTTTCATGAAATTAGATTGAAGAAATTTATATCCCAAAAATTAAAAGGGATGGTAATTGAAATTATATTTGAGGCTTAAATAAAATATTATTCGGGTAAAATCATTTAAAAAGAGTTTTTAAAGACGCTTTAGATATGGAACTTTTTACCGTGATTTAAAAAATTCATTAAAATGATTTTAAAGCGCAATGAAATGTGTTATTTCATAAAACAAGAAATTAACCAAAATATATTTTTCAATTTAAAATGTGTGATTTTTTATTGATATATGTGGCTTTAAACATATTATAGAGTGAACTTAAAAATAGGTAATAATCAGAGAAGTTCCTTGAATCGAGCTTGTGTTTCAGGATGAATTTTTTTAAAGACCCTTTGAAAACTTATAACTTCTTATAAATGAAATTATAATTCTATTGGTAAAAATATATGGAGCATTCAAAAATAATTAATGAGGAGTACATAATAATAAATAAAAATATCATTGAGGTGAGTAGAGAATAATAGAAACCCGAATGAAAATGGAGGTTCAGGTAGAAAATATTTAAAAATTTGTAATCAATTGAGTCCTATGACCCAAAATTAATAATCATAAATGATAAATTTATTATCATTAAAGTAAATAGAGTCATGATATGAACCATAAATGGGTAGTATACATACACCATACACAACTAATAGTAGTCAAGACTAAATATCTCATAAAAATGGAAGTGAGATAAATAAACCCCTTAACTTAAGTCCGATGGTGTTCTTAACTTGATCTTAGTGTCATGGATAACCAAATTAACTTAATTAATTAATATATATAGAACCTATTATTTATTTTATTTATTTATCATAACCTTGTTAGGTTCATTCATTTCCCTTTTTATGGGTTTAAGAGGTTCAATTTTATTGTTTTGGAATCATTTTATTCCTCGGTTTTCATGATAGGTTTACTTGTATTCATGAATGGATGTTCATTTGAAATGTGGTCAAACATACAGAATTGTTAATATATATTATTAGTGAAATTATAGGGATATAAATTATCTTATAATGATTTTTTATATACCATCAGGATGACTTGTTTGATAAAAGATAATATCACGAACCGTCCTCGGGGCCCGTGCCGTGACTACCCCAAGCCCACCTTCCATAGGCGAGGGGCTGGAGACTAGCACCAAAGGTGTAAATCCCGATAAAAAGGGAAGACATTGCCTTTATGAAACTTAAACACACAAAACAAGAGTACAAGAGGAAGTAAACACTAAGTAAACACTATATAATAATAGATGTGATGGAAAGTAAAGGGGCCAGAAATACAAGCCCAACAGTAAAGTACAAGGTACAGACAAAATAGCTGGATGGTGTCAAGATACTCCTGGATAGTCCTCTGGAGATCCTACCTGAATGGTTGGTACAGATGGACACATCAGCTCTCCACATCCATTTGTCACCTCCGGGTACCGTCTCGTCGTGAAGTACACCTCCGGGTACCATCTCGTCGTGAAGTCCACCTCCGGGTACCGTCCAGCTCTACAAGCCTCAATCATGATCAGTGCTGTCCGTCGTCTGCATCCAACACAACAAAGTGCGGGCCTAGCCCATGCAGGCGTGAGTAAAACGATACCCAGTAGGGACCCTGATACCCTCAAGGTCTCACTAAATCCAACAAGGATAAACCACAAAGAAAGATCTCAATAGATAACCTTTACGTAGGTATATTCCCCTACATATACCTAAGTTATCAAGTAACCCATCTCAATCATGAGGTAAGCACAAAGGTCATTGACTCAGCTCAAACCAGGATTTTCATTATCGAAACCACAAATGATGGAGAAACTCCTCCTATTTCGAGTACATTGGCCCTGTCACGACTCTGAGGTGCTACTCACTAACCTTAGACAGCTGAGGTACTCCTCCTGTCGAGTACTACGGGTCTGCTGCCAAATACTGGGCGCTCCGTCTGCTTAGGGTCTGCCGCCAAATACAGGGCGCTCTCCCTAATAGACAACAGAGGTAATCCTTCTATCGAGTACCACGGGTCTACTTCCAACTACCATGCGCTCCGTCCACCATGGGTCTGCCGCCAAATACCGGGCGCTCCGTCCACTCGGATGACCTAATCACTACGAGTCGAATCGGTCAAGCAGTCGTCAGGTCTACAGCTAATCGGTCTCCGCACTCCGTACGCTTGTCTCCGGGAGGGTCCGCTCCATGAGCTACTGGTCGTTACTTCTAAGTGTCACAAAGTCTCATGTAGAATTATCACAAAGTACCGCCTCATCATAGGGGTCTCAACTCAACAGACGTCGCGTTAATCGGGCACCCGGTCTGTGAGTTATTAGCATTTCCGTTCCAGGGGCCCGGTTGGATTTTGGGTAAAATGCAACCCGAACATACACCAACTTTGTCCAAACCTCAGGTGAAGTATGCCAAAACAACTATCTCATCAAGATGAATCTGATAAAGTCGACGACACGTCAATCGGACATCTAGAGCTCACGCTATAAGTGTTTCCGCTCCGAGGGCCCGGTTGGTTTCGAGTTCAAACCAACCCGACCATACACAAACATCTCCAAAACCTTGGGTGTAATATACCTAAATGACCATCTCGATCCTGGTAATCCTACGCAACTGACGGTGTGTCGATCGGAGGTCCGTAGCTCAAGATATGTCCATTTAACCAAAAATAGTCTGAAAATAGGGGGTCTGGGCCCGGTCTGACCTGGCCCAACACCCCCTGGGTCGGCCCGAACCGGGGAGACCCGACCAGGATCCGGGTGTGGCCTGGTAGGGCACAACCCTGTCCAACGCTGGCGGCCCGGTCCGGCGCTAGCGGCCCGGCCCGGGGCTGGCGGCCCGGCCAGGCCGACGCGGTCAGGCACGTTCGGCTGGGCCCGACCCGCATGGCCCATGCGGTTGGCCGCGTGGCTGGACGACCAGGGGGATGGTGGCACCCAGTGGGGCCTTCCCTAGCCGTTGATTGGGGGGGGGGGGTTACACCCCCCGGTTTCTTCGAAACGGCTAGCCATGATGGTCGGCCCTTGGGTAGACGTTGGACCCCCTCGGGTCCCGTCTCTTGGTTGCGCCGGGGGCCGACATAGCTGGCCACCCTTCCGGATCCGCTACGGCCTTAGGCCGCGACATTGTTCAACCGACACAGTGCATAGGCGCCGCGTCCCGCTACGGCCGCGACCCCTGTAACTCCAGCGCGGCACGACATCTCCGTGCCCCTCCGCCGCGGCCCGCCCCGGTCGCGGCTCTTGTAGCTCCGGCGCGGCGCGATGGGAAGGGTCGGACCGTGTTCATGTGGTCCGAACCCTTCCTCATGAATATGGTACCATGCGGAAAAAAAAACTCAATAAAATGAAGAACAATGATTAACATTATTAAGAATTGAACGTAACAACCCCTACCTCGACAATTGATGACGAACGTCAGCGTCACGGAAGACGGCGTCACGAGGTGAGGATTTGTGGACGTCGTCGGAGTGCGCTTGAGGAAGAAACGGTGTTCCCTCTCTTGTTGCGAAGAAGAGAATATAAGGCATGTCGTCATTGGAGAATTCCCCATGTCGGTGTCTCATTTTTTTCGCGAAGAAAGAAGAGGATGGAGAACCGTGGTTGCCGAGTCGTTCTATGTTGAAGGGTCGATGTTCTTCGTCGGAGAAGAACCGTCCTTCGTTGAGGATGAAGTTCTTCAAAAACTCTAGAGTTCTCCCTATTCCTCCTCACACAACAATTGCCAACCCAAAAAAAAATAAGGCTTCTCCTTATTTTATTTAATGTTTCCATGCATTCAAAATTTAAAATTCAAACACTTAATTAATTTAATTGAAGAGGTTCAATCAATTAATTAAGGTGTGTTTTGGCAAGAATTAAAGAGGGAGAGAGGGGAGAGAAAGAGTTACTCAATTAAAGGGGAGTTAACAATTAAGAATGGGGTTTAAAATGTGTTTAGGGAATGTGAAAGGTTGGGGCTCGTGTGGGCCCCACCTCAAAAATATCCTCACATGGGTAGTTAGGTGCTTATGGGTCCCACCCAAACTCCCCCATGTAGGATATAACCACATTAGATATAAAATAAAATTGTTCGACAATTTTAATCACTTCTTATTTAATCCACAAATTTTTAACTTCTCCTTCTCTGCAAACACATCTACGGTAAAGGTCCCCTTAAGTAATTACCGGTGTTGCGAGTTCATCGGTGCCCTGAGATTTCAATTCTGAACACCGGTTTAAAATATAGAAAAACCCGTTCATTCGTTTACTAAATTTACCCATGCTAAATTTCGGAAATTGATTCCGGGCACACCGGGCCTCGGAATCAAGTGTCGTCAGAAGCCTCAGACTCGTAAAATTCAAAAGAAATTAAGAAAAAAATTTCCTTGAAATTTCCGAGTCTTTACATTACTCCCACTTCAGGGATTTGCATCCCTATAAAGATACAACACAAACTAGGGAAACTAAAGGAGGTACCAAGAATGCATCTGAGCCTCCCGCTCCCATGTTCTCTCCTGGAGGTTCCCGTGCTGCCAGAGAAAGTGCACAAGAGGAATCGACCGTCCTCGTAAGACTCGATCCTTTCGATCCTCAGCCTCTCCTGGAACCCCGTGAAAGTCTCCCTATCATCGATTTCCAGCTCTCCATGGTCGATGATGATGGATAGGTTGTGCACACATCTCCTCAGCTGAGATATGTGGATGATGTCGTGCACCTAGTGCATCTGAGGTCGAAAGGCCAGATGGAACGCGGAGATAAGTTGCCCCCCAGCCAATACTCTGTAGAACCCATCGAGGTGAGACCTGTAAGAAGACTTGGTTTCCACCCTCGAACTCCAGTGGTCTCATCTCCTATTAGCCTAGGACTTATGTCTGCTCTGTGCAGTCTTCATCCACTCCTGGATGATCTGCACCTGCTCCATCATAGCCTGAACCATCTCTGGTTTTACACGTGCTGACTCCATCACTATCTACAACGGATATCTGAAATGCGTCCAGCTGCTATCTCGCCACTTCTAACAGCTGAATTCCCGTTCTCCTACTAAGAGCATCTGCTACAATGTTCCCCTCCTAGGAGTATAAACTATCTCGAAGTCATAGTCTTGGAAGATGTCAAACCATCACCGCTATCTCAGGTTCATGTCTTTCTGAGAGAGGATACACCTTAGACTATTGAGTTGGAGAGAATAGTAAACTGTTAGCTCAAAAAACAATGGGTGAGACTATCCAAAAGTAAGAACTCATCTCCACCCTTCTTCATCTATGTTCTTCCAAAAAGCCACTGAGATTTCTCCTCTGCCGAAAAGAGAAATCTGGTCTCATCCCCTAGATGAACCACGTTCTTTGCCTAATACAGTTATTTTGTAATATGAACGGTACAATTCATGTCTTGAATGACTTCGTAAGGCCTCGACACTACTACTAAGAGATCCAACCATTACTCTCGCCTCTAAGGGTTGAGTCACACTATCGACATTAGTTCCTGGTTACTAGGTCTCCTCTAGTAGGAATCTCACAAGCGAGGATCAAGTCAACTGTTTAAACCGGAACCTCTTAGTACAAAAAAAGGAAGGAAAGAAAAAATCATAAGGAAAAGTGTATTTTATTACTACATCTCAAGTACAAAGACACACAACAACCAAAAACAACAACAACATGGAAACTGGAAGCACCAAGAACAAAGGCCTTCATTCCTGGAACTAGTCTTGCTCTTGTCCACCTACTTTCGGAGCTCCACTGCATTGTCCACCACTAGACAGTTGCTCAAGCTCCCGCCTCTGCTTCTGTCTCAGTGGCTCCTCCAGTGCCTGCAGATCAATTGTGCGGGGCTTCGGAAAATGATGTGCCATGTGACCAAGCCCACCGCAGAAGAAACATTGTGCGTTCCTGGTATGCCTGGCTCTGAATCCACCCCAGGTGCCCCGCACTACCGATCCTGAGTCATGCGGTCGACCACCTGTAGGTCTGGTCCTCTTGGACCCCTGCATCATCTGTCTACTGCCTACAGATGACTCCTCTACTGAAAAAAAAAACCCTGTGGTAAAGGCAGCAGCTCCTGAGCACGCTCAAAGTGTATAATCTCTTGTATAAACACCACCCTGAAAAAACTCTTGAAGTCTCCCCAGGTGAAGGTCATCTCGTCGCAAAAATGGAGCATATGGATCCAACACCTCTCTTCTTCTCCCTAAAAGAGACTAACAGCTAGGTACACCATCATTTCAGTGGGTGTCCCAACTGTGTGGAAAGCTTGTGCTACAAACTCCAGCCAGTGCCTAGCCGTCTGAAAATCTAACTCACCTCGAAACCTCGAAGGCCTATGTCGCTGGAACTTGTGAAACGCGCTCAAGAGGAGTGCACTATCTACTGGTGTGTCAACTGGGAGAGGGCCCTGTACTGAGGCCTTATCACTCAGTGGCCTGTTAGTACGTATAACTCTTGGGGCTCTAGCTGATCGTCTGCGGGGAGGCATCCTAAAAGAAACAGATGCGACATGGTTAAAATACTATACCTGGTGAGATGACCTGGTTTGAGCTGATTTAAAAGAAACTTTTGAAAACATACACGCAATTAGTGTTTTCATGCACTAAGTCAGAAATCAGAAGTCAAAGTTCTAGTTTATGGATACGTTGGCCGCCCTCACCAACACTGGACTCACTGAACTGAAAACCACACTTAGTACCCTTAACACTATTGTTTCATAGAAAAGAAAGATCAGAGTCTTATGTTTTGCAGTAGAACTGACTCCTCTGATACCAATTTTTCACGACCCATCCTCGGGGCCCGTACTGTGACTACCCCAAGCCCGCCATCCATAGGCTAGGGGCTGGTGACAAGCACCAAAGGCGTAAATCCCAATAAAAAGGGAAGACAATGCCTTTATGAAATGTAAAAAAACAAAACCAGAGTACAAGAGGAAGCAAACACTAAGTAAACACTATATAACAAAAGATGTGCTGGAAAGTAAAGGGGCCAGAAATACAAGCCCAACAGTAAAGTACAAGGTACAGACAAAACAACAGGATGGTGTCAAACTGCTCTTGGATCGTCCTCCAGAGTTCCTACCTGAAGGGTAGGTACAGATGGCCACCTGAGCTCTCCACGTCTGTCTGTCACCTCTGGGTACCACCTCTTCATGAAGTCCACCTATAGGTACCATCTCATCGTGAAGTCCACCTCCGGGTACCGTCCATCTCTACAAGCCTCAACCACGGTCAGTGCTGCCCATCGTCTGCATCCAACACAACAAGGTGCGGGCATAGCCCATGCAGGGTTGAGTATAACGATACTCAGTTTGGACACAGAGACCCTCAAGGTCTCACTAAATCCAACAAGGATAAACCACAACGAAATATCTCAACTGATAACCTTTACTTAGGTATATGCCCATACATATACCTATGTTAACAAGTAACCCATCTGAATCATGAGGTAAACACAAAGGTCATTGACTCAGCTCAAACCAATATTTTCATTATTGAGACCACAACTACTAGAGAAACTCCTCCTCTGTCGAGTACAGTGGACCTGTCACGACTCTGAGGCACTACTCACTAACCTTAGAATGTTGATGTACTACTCCTGTCGAGTACTGCGGGTCTGCTACCAAATAATGGGTGCTCCATCCGCTGAGGGTCTGCCACCAAATACAGGGCGCTCTCCCTAATAGCCTACAGAGGTACTCCTCCTATCGAGTACCATGAGTCTGCTGCCAACTACCAGGCGCTCCGTCTGTCGTGGGTCTACTTCCAAATACCAGGTGCTCCGTCTATTGGGCTAACCGAGTCACTACGAGTCG
This sequence comes from Viscum album, assembly GCA_963277665.1. Taxonomy (NCBI): domain Eukaryota; kingdom Viridiplantae; phylum Streptophyta; class Magnoliopsida; order Santalales; family Viscaceae; genus Viscum; species Viscum album. The sequence goes on from OY728157.1 coordinate 747,199,025, forward strand.
AATCAGTCAAGCAGTTGTTAGGTCTACAGCTACTCGGTCTCCACACTCCGTACGCTCGTCTCCAGGAGGGTCCGCTCCACGAGCTACTAGTTGTTAGTTATAAGTGCCACGAAGTCTCACATAAAAGTATCACAAAGGACCACCTCATCATAGGAGTCTCAACTCGACAGATAGCGCGTCAATCGGACCCTCGATCTGTGAGTTATTAGCATTTCCGTTCTAGGGGTCAGGTTGGATTTTGGGTACAATCCAACCCGGCCGTACTCCAACTGTGTCCAAACCTCAGGTGAATTATTCCAAAAGAACTATCTCATCAAGAGGAATCCAATAAAGTTGACGGCACGTCAATCAGACGTCTGAATATCAAGTTATAAGTGTTTCCACTCCAAGGGCCCGGTTGGTTTCGCGTTTGAACCAATCTGGCCATACAAAAACTTTACTAAAACCTTGGGTGTAATATAACGAAACAGATATTTCGATTCAAGGAATCCTACACAACTGATTGTGCGTCGATCGGAGGTCCGTAGCTCAAGATATGTCTGTTTAACCGAAAACGGTCCGAAAATAGGGGGTCTAGGCCCGATCCGACCTGGCCCAACACCCCCTGGGTCGGCCCAAACTGGATCGACCCAACCCGGGTCTGGGTACGACCAGGTATGGCGCGGCCCGGCCCGGCTGGCGCGGCCCAGTCCGGCGCCGGCGGCCCGGCCCGGCGCTGGCGGCCTGGCTCGGCCAGTGCGGTCAGGCCCGGCTGGTGCGTCCTGGCCTGTGTGGCCCACGTGGTTGGCCAACTGGGTGGGTGGGTGGGGGGGGGGGTGGTGGCCCCCAGTAGGGCCTGCCCTAGCCGCTGATTGGGGGGGGGGGGGTTACACCCCCTGGTTTTTTCGAAACGACCAGCCATGATGGCCACCTTTGGGTAACCGCAGAACACCATCGGGTGCCCCCTCTTGGTGGCGCCGGTGGCCGGCACAGCCGACCGCCCTTCCAGATTCGCCGCAGCCTTAGGCTGCTCCTTTGTTCAACCGGCGCGGCGCGATGACGTCACAACCCCTGTAGCTCCGGCGCGGTGTGACGACGCCACACACCTCCACCGCGGCCCGCCCTAGCTGCATCTTCTGTAGCTCCGGCGCGGCGCAACGGCGCCGTGCCTTTACGGCGACCCGAAAATCCGGTGCTGACGATCCACTTGTGGTCAGCCCGACGCAGGCCGGTTCTTCGCAGTCCGCCTCCATCATCCACAAACAACAAATGAGAGGGAAAGGGTCAGACCGTGTTCGTGCGGTCCGAACCCTTCCTTGTGAAAATGGTACCATGCGGCCAAACAAAACTCAAGAAAATGAAGAACGATGATGAATGATATTAATACATGAACGTAACAACCCCTACCTCAACAATTGATGATCAACATCGGTGTCACAAAAGAAAACGTGGCGGGGTGAGGATTCGTGGACGTCGTCGGAGTGCGTCTGAGGAAGAGACAACGTTCCCTCTCTTGTCATGGAGAAGAGAATATAAGGCGCGTCGTCATTGGAGAATTCCCCACGTCTATGTCTCCTTCCTTGTCGTGAAGAAATAAGAGGATGGAGAACCATGGTTTCAGAGTCGTTCTACGTTTAAGGGTCGATGTTCTTCGTCGGAGAAGAACCGTCCTTCGTTGAGGATGAAGTTCCTCAAAAACTCTAGAGTTCTCCCAATTCCTCCTCACACAACAATTGCCAACCCAAATAAAATAAGGCTTCTCCTTATTTTATTTAATCTTTCCATGCATTCAAAAATTAAAATTCAAACACTTAATTAATTTAATTAAAGAGGTTCAATCAATTAATTAAGGTGTGTGTTGGCAGGAATTAAAGAGGCAGAGATGGGAGAGAAAGAGTTACTCAATTAAAGGGAAGCTAACAATTAAGAAGGGGGTTTAAAAGGAGTTTAGGGAATGTGAATGGTTGGGGATTGTGTGGGTCCCACCTCACAAATATCCTCACATGGGTAGTTAGGTGCTTATGGGTCCCACCCCAACTCCCCCATGTAGGATATAACCACATTAGATATAAAATAAAATTGTTCCACAATTTTATTCACTTCCTATTTAATCCACAAAATTTTAACTTATCCTCCCTTGCAAACGCATCTGTAGTAAAGGTCCTCTTAAGCAATTACCGGCGTTGCGAGTTCATTGGTGCCCTTAGATTTCAATTCTGAGCACCGATTCAAAAGATAGAAAAACTCGTTCATTCATTTACTGAACGTACCCGAGCTAAACTTCAGAAACTAATTCCAGGCACATCGGGCCTTGGAATCAAGTGCAGTTACAAGCCTCAGACTCATAAAATTCCAAAGAAATTAAGAAAAAAATTTTCCTTGAAATTTTCAGGTCTTTACAGATAATGACAAATACTTGGATAGACTTTACAATTTTGTGAAAAATTAACTGGTTTTGAATTATTAATTTATATTACGAGGGTGTAAGGATTCAAGATAATTAAATAAGATGAAATACATATATTATGATCTATTTCAACCATAAAAATGGTTTCATGACCAGAATTGAAGATGATAATGAAAATTGATATCCTGTCGTCCTTGATTGTGATAAATTAACACTTATCAAACTTATTTTCCTTTTTAGTATAAGAGGATGGAAAAAGAGACATGATGATTCAATATTCCATAAACATAATAAAATTATATTTTAGGTAATGTAATGTAATTATAATGGAATTTGGATGAGGGGAGATGAGAAAATGAAAAGAAGGGAACTCAAAATAAAAGAAAAGTTGTGAAATCTCTCACGAAATTCTGCAGCCTAACGACGTCTCTTAATATTTAATAAAATTTTTTGATGAGATAAAAAGGATATATAATCATTAATAAATAATATGGAAATTAATGGGGCTATGTAATGACATATACCAGCATAAAAAATTTAAATTAAAAGATAATAACATAATAAGAGTGCTTGGAAAAGAGATAGATTTTGAGACAAAAATTCTACAGCATAACAGATATGCAACATGGTTTTAGAAAAAATTAAAAAGATATGGGAAAGGGGTAAACCATTCATAAAAGACTCATAAAATAGCACAAGGATAGATTAATAAGGAAATAATAACATGGTATGAACACTTTAAATACAAACCACATAAAATAGAACTTAAATGGGAAAAGAGAAGTAGGGAATTCTCTTACGTTGTAGAGTAACTCCTAAGAATTGGAGGTTGGGACCTTATGTGACTGAGGAAATATTGGGATGAAAAATAGAAAGGTAAAACTACCAGATATTTTAGGATTTAGAGTTTTTAATGAAGAAAAATTATGTAATGAGTGGGTATTTATAGTAAATGAGAAGGAGTTTTTTATTAATTTAAAGGGGCAACTCATTAGTGATTTTTGCACAACCGTGCTCTTGACCATGGTATTTTCCCATGGTATTAGAAACTTAGGACACATCCCATCATGTTTTACTGACTAAAAGTTGACCAGTATCTTATATTAATTATTACATCATTATGATTTCATTAAATATATCAAAAACCCAAAACTATATTTTTACTATTCACGAAAAAACAAGTATTTTAGAAAAATACCAAAAAATAAGCATAATTTTTTTGACATGTAGAATTAAAAAATGTAATCCATTTATTGTAAATAATTTTCTAAATATTTGTAATTTAATTTTTAATAAAAATCATATTTTATTCCAAAAAACAACTTAGAAACTATAACTCATTTTATAGCACGTTGAGAAATTAATCAAGGTCCCCTAAAATTATCTTATAACCATAAGAAAATAAAGTAACAATTTATGAGTACATTTTTTGGAAACAAATTTACATTTTAAATAATTAAATTAATTATAAAATTGTAATTAAAATATTTATGCATTACAAAAATACCAATACTTATAATATGATCATTTTTTCACTTATAAGATGTCTTAATTGAATTTATACACTCATTGGTGACATTTATACTTTTTTGGACAATTTACTACTCATTATTATTAATTAAAATTAATAAGAGTATGTTACTATTCATAAGGGTATGTTACTGTTCATCAAATATTAGGTTTTTCTTATCAGAGTCTACATATCATACTGAACACAACCTTGTATGTGATTGTTTTAAAATAAAAATTATAGAAGAGAAACAATTATGTTTATTGGCCAAGTTAAAATAATGTGTTGTTTTGTAGAGAATAAATGTTTCATGCATAATATATTAAATATATTTGTAAATTCTTGGGGTGTTACATTATTCCCCCCTTAACAGAACTGCATCATGACAATTTGAAATTGCAATTTGAAAGTTAACAGTTGACGCCTGAAAATTTGCTTTTGGGAAACCCACATCAGAAACAGGGTTAATAAAATATCCTTGTAAAAGAAGTTAAGGTAAATAAGGTAGTCACCAAAAAAACTATGATTTTGAATGGGGTGAAATTAGTTGGAAGTAAAAACTTGGACATGGAAGAAAAATATAACTATGAAGTTATGAGGGAATGTGATAGAGAACAAGTTTTGTTGAATGTTGACTTCTACAAAACTATAAACTCCTATAAAAAAATCATTGATATTATCAAAGATTATGATAATAGGACGAAATTTTATTTACAAAACCTTCTCTTTAGTTGGGGAATTATTACACACTATAAGAGTATAAATATACATTTCTATTTACAAACATAACCTTTGATTACACCTTGAACTATCGATACCTCATCACTTAGAACTGGTTACACCACATTGTGAAGTAATACATTAACCCCAAAAATGTCATACAATGATCAAATTAAACCATTTCATAAATGGTTAAAAGAAATGAATATAATGATTCAACACTTTTGAATGAAGGTCTCCGAATTTCCAAGATGAACTTATCATTAACCCTTAATCAACATGAAGCAGCTCTAAATTTTCACATTCCAAACATGTGAATATCTTCTTCATGTATCCTTTTGAAATATGGTAATAACTTTAAAATTTGTAAAAACCATAACGGAAATATGAATTCTTCATTATTCCTTATGTAAGATATATGTTATTGGATAAATTCATTAAATCCAAAATAGTTTTAAACTCCTTCGATGATAACATAGAACACTTCTCGACATGTTAATAATCAGTTCCAAGGTAGTCAATACTTATCCAAATCAATCATTTCTTCATCACTATCTCAACATCAGATATACATTAAGGGTTGTATTTCCCTCAACCATATACTTTCCAAATATATTAACATTTTACTGAGTCACTTATCCTTTCTACAGTTTATCATACAACCTCAAATACATAATGAAATAGTATTATAGTATAATCCTCATATATTCCATAATTATTATAACCATTACATTAGTGATAAAATTTTAAAATGAAATGATTCTTAATGAGGCATATTAATCCTTCAAATTCATCTGCGGCAGTATCATAACTTGATCATAATGTAGTAACATTATTTGGGGAATATTCCATTGATACTTGGGACATTGATTCGCATTGTGTCCCATCTCCTTGCAGTTGAATCATTTTACATCAGAGAACTTTTTATTACCATTACCATAAAGAAATTGGTGTCCTTTTTTTTCCACACTTATAACAAACTATCATTCCCTTCCTGCATTTACCAAGATGATTATTTTCACAACTATTATTTGTGGGAAAACCCTTCTTTCCCATGTTCCTATTATCCATCTTTTTCCCAGCCATCATCTACTTCCTTTTCTTTCCTCCAAATCCATATATATCAGATAAGTATTTACATATCTTGTTAACACATGATACTATTTCCTCATACAATGAGGATACTTGGGAGACAATCTTCCTTTGAAAATATATATTAAGACCATTAGAGATATAATCCTTCTTACTCTTTACATCATGTGAATTGGTGAAGTCATCATTCCTTATGGTAGGAACCATTTCTAATAAATTACCTATTATTTATTAGCTCATAAAATTTTAAACTCTCTATAACTCTAGACACAGTATAACATATATTATAAATTTATGCATCATAAATCCTAGAACCATATTTTTTGTTACTTTGGGGGTACAAATCCTTCATAATATAGGGTAAGAAATATGTGAATTATCCTAAGCATATCCTCTGGGAGTGTCAAACCAAGTGTGCAGTAGGACTCGTTATCATGTACCAGGATACCTTGGGTCAGGACCGATATAACGCCCCGACCCCAGCTACCCAGAGTCGGTGCATTACTTCGTAACATTGGCATGATCACAAAAGATCAAGTCTCGAAAGACCGATTAGTTTAGTAGCCTTGGAAACACTAGATACATTCATAAGTCTTTCATTACATCAAAATTAAACAAACTACAATAACATGGTCTTCATAGTCCACACTCATATCCTCTTCTGACTATCCCTGCAGGTCATTCATAAAATACTTCTTCACATCCTGGAAAATATTAAAACATTGAAAGGGGTGAGCTCAGATGCTCAGTAAGGATAACAATATTGCGGAAGCTTTTATAAGAAAACATAAGCATTTAAGGAAATGTATAAATAAAAACAAAAGCCTTATTGAACTTGAACTTCAGCATAATATGGCAAAAGTAAAATAAAATAATGCCATTACTTACTCACATGGATATTCTACTAGACGAATAATAACATGAAATATCAATAACCACTTTCATAATGAGGGAATGTATAATGCCAGACATTCTGAATCATTTTGTCAAGGCCTCGGCCAAGACGTCTAAAATGATTAAGGCCTCGGCCAAAATCACAAATCAAATTGGGAAAGGGCCTCGGCCAATTCCACGTCTAGTTGTCTCATGAGACCTACCGATGCATCGAGGAGCTATTGCGGGCTCCACCCGTCACTTATTAAGTCCAATACATTCCTCATATGAATAGGTTTAAACATATCATAAACCATAACATAATTGTATCACATAAACATGCATAAAGGAAACATAACATTTCCACATTTCAATCACAAGATATCAATACAACACATTGATATAATAAAAACGCTTTCAAAACCATTTTCAATACCAACATAAAATAAAGTTAAAACTTTGTATTTATTTTTCATTAAAAAAAATGATGGCTTGTAGAGGAAGCCGAAACTCAAATAATGGTCATGGCGGCGGATAATTCGTTGTCGCCGCATAAGTACGGAAAGAAAAACATTCCCTTTTGTTGTTTAGAAAAATGCTTCGTGTAAAAAAGATTCCTTTTGAATAAACGTAAAAGTCAAAGGGGTTTATACACCGTATAAAGGAAAGTTGTGTATAAAACCAAATATGTCTCAATGAAAGGAGATTGAGATGAATTCCTTAAAAAGATCATTTTTAAAATAAAATAGATCTGTTATGTGTATTCACTATAGGTACACATAAAGAAATTAAAAATACAAAATAAGACATAATAATATCATGACATAATTTGAAAGTAGGAGATTAACCCAAAGAATGGAAGTTGGGTTAAGAAGTTCCCTTACCTCGCGTCTGACTTGACTCAAACGTTCTTTAACCTACTGAATAATAAACTAGAGTTAATATATACCTTATTAAGAACCATTTTCGATTTCATTATCCTTATTATATCACTTATTACAATGATATGAACATTATGTAATTATTTAAGTTAATAACGGTCGTTTTGTCGATCTTTGGTATTTGAGTCAACAATAAACTTCTTATAATTACAAGTTGTTTATGTGGTAGAATATCCATTATCTCCAGAATTATATTCATGATTTATATGTCATATATATCTTATATATCCAGTATATACATTCATTTATAATATTACGTAACATTTAGAGGTAAGAAATGAAATGCACCGTTCATGGAGATGGTAAGCCGTACGTACGCATGAACGCTACTTTCATTTCAATTTCATATTTAATGGAACGAAATCATAATGATATAAATGTATAATATAATTCCAGTATAACATAGTGTATAATACCATTTACTTCATTGTTTATACATCCCACATATGGCATTAACGATTCAAATCACTTTGAGGGGGCGGTAGTCCGCACTTCCTAAAATGAAATTATCGCGTTTTACCTATAATGGAAATCATAAAGTATGCCATAAATGAGAAATACAGAAGCATAAGTAAAACATAAACATATTATATATCATATATAAAAATAGTGACATCTTAATGGCCACCTTTTAAGGTGTTATATGAGTGTTGAACAATCATCGTTTCGTGAGGCAGAAATTCGCCATCCACAGAAACCGTATGTTCATTAACCATTAGATGTAGGTGTGTGTAAGTGTAGCTCGAATCCTTCTTATAACAACATCCTAGTATATTGAGGATACTGGTGTTGTTACAAAAGAAATGAATAAAAAGAGTTTAGGGGGTTGGAGAAGAAAAATAAAACAAAACAACATTAGAGAAGACATTACCTCAAAATCGGGTAACTCTTTTTGATTTGAGCCAAAGGCTTCCTTGGGAAGAGTTCTGACCAAAGTGAAGATTCTAGGAGTAATAGGGGGAAGTTGGGAGAGTATTTGGGCAGAGTTTGGCCGATCAAAATGGCTTGAAGGTGTGAATAAGGGGGGAGAGGTGGGGGCCTTTTATAAGAGGAGAGGAGGGGCTCTTTTGGAAAGATTGAAATGTTACATTATTACACAATGCTTTTCGGATTCAAAAGGTCCCACACTTATATAATTCGAGGCTAAGGTGATAAGGGTTTGAAATATCCTCATCCAATTGGCTTTGGACAAGTGTAGGCCTTGTATTTTGCATTATCTTCCCATTTTATTTAAATCGTTAAATAATGAGGTCATCGCTGCATCATCATGATGTCATAAATAATTTAATTTATTTAATGTCTAAAAATTATAAAAAAACTACTATGATGTAGGAAATCTTTTTATATTTCTAATGAATATTTATAATCAAAAATTTTACTTGTGTAACCCCACTTAAAAACTGTTTTAGTAAAACAACTCATGTTTGTGTCAATTTAATTTTAACATTAAATAAATATATATTAATGTCATTTTCCAACTAAAGTGGCTCCATGGGGTCCCCTATTTGACCCATGGGTTTTCTTGGTCGGCCATGACTCATCCAATAGGAGTAGGACAAGTGTCATGCTCATCTCATATTATTATAACATTATTTGTACCTTAAACTACACTAATTACCTCTAATCGCGATTAAGAACTTAAAAGTTACTATTCACCAAAAATTATTTTAATCTCATTGAACCACATTTTACTTCTTAATGACAACCATGTATGTTGGATTTTTGAAAATCAAATCACAGAAGTGGTAATATTTCATTTAAATGAAAAATCAGTTATTTAACTACCACTTAGTGGTTTCACTATTCATCAAAAATTGAAGTTTTTCAGAACAAGGCCAAAATTTCACCCTAAGCTATAATTGATATTCCGAATTCAAAAATGATGTCTATTTTACAAAATTCCAAACATATAAGTTTCATTAATTAATTTTATAATTAATTCCCGCTGTCACAACAAATAGCGTGTTTTTAAGAAACAATTTATATCAAAAGATTGGCAATTGTTTATGTCCAATTTCAATGTTAAATTAATTCTAATGACCACCATTGGATAAAATGGTAAAAATATATTCTAATTGTACTTTAAAACCACTAAATAGTATAATTTATCACTATAAAGTATTTTGATTAAAAAAGTTGTTTTTAACTAATTTTCACTATTCATAAAAAATTAGAAGTTCTCAGAAAAATACCAAAAATTCAACATAGGCTAATTTCGATATTACGAATACAAAAATGAATTCAATTTTGAAATATAAAATTTCTATAATTTTAAAAAGTGGTTATTACTATTCATAACAGATACTTTGATTAATCGCGGTGTTTTAGAACTCGAACTTGCATACAATGCAAGCTATTGCATTATTGAAAGAGAGGCGTATCGTGGAAGATCGGGGTGTTACATTCTCCCCTCCTTCAATAAATTGCGTCCTCGCAATTTGATATTTTTCTTTGAAAATAAGAGGTTGAAAATAGAAAATACCTTTGTGGAAAACCCACATCGGAAATAAGGTTAATAAAATTTAGTCTTAATAAGAGGGAAAGGGAAATGAAAAAGTCACCACCCAATTATGATCTCTATTAGGAGAACATTGGTGGAAATTAGAGACATATAATTGGAGGAAAAACGTAAATATTCGTAGGGAGTGATTGAGGTCATCAATCACAATCAACTGTCAAATTGAGGGCCTCAAAGCATTCAATCTATGTTGATTTAAAATATCATCAGTTCAACAAGACATAAGGTATTAGGATAACACATTTTTTTGATTTAATATCCCTTTACTAATGTTTAAGAATTAATTTATTCATTGAATAAGAGATAGGTATATATATATTTATGCTTGACAATTAGAGTTTCAACCTTTAACACATCTTTCACTCAAAAAGATAATAGAACTCAAAAATATTATACTTATCCTAATTGTATAAGGTTCCAAATTTTAACACATACCATTTAGATTAGAAAAACTATTTTGTAAAAACCAGGGACTTCATGTAGTCCAGTGGTAGGCGATTAATCCCAATCGCACTATGGTTGTGGGTTTGATTCCTGCAGCTTTGTCCGACGCGACAGGTTATGCCCCACCCTGCAGGTTGTCCTTTTCCTAAAACTATAGTAACATAATATTCCAAAAATAATCTTCATAAATTTTTTAACCTTAAACAATACTATCCAAAGATCAACTTAATCCACTCCAACCTTTATAGTTATCCAAAATACTTCTGTCCAACTCACAGTCCAAATTTTATAAGGAAGGTAAACATAATGAAGATCCTTTTTCCCACGTAACAACATGTGAACACCTTCATCATGTATTCTTTTTAAACATACTGAATTACCATGATCCCTTATTCCTTATAGAATACTAGATATACTCCTTCTATCCGAAAATGTATACAAAACATCAATCAGTTTCAAGGAAGTTAAGTATATCCAATATAATTTATCCAAATCAATCACGTCTTATTCCAAAATCACAATCTGAATATCAGAACCATATTATGGTCTATCTTTCTCTCAACCATATATTTTCCAAAAATTTAACCTACTGTGGAGTCACTTTTCTTGGTTCCACACAATCTCAAGTCCTTGATGAAATAGTACTGCAGTACAATCCTTATATACTCCATAATTATTATAACCAGTACATCATTGATACAACACTCAAATTACAAAATTATTTAATAACAACATAAGAACTCTAATCATTACTCCTCATCTGTGGTAGTATCATAACTTGATTATTATCCAATAACATCATTTGGGGAATACTCTGATGATTTGGACATTGGTTTGCGTAGTGTCCCCAATCCTTGCAGAAGAAGCATTGTACATTTGAAACCATTTTCTTACCCTTGCAGTCACGCACTTTGTGTCCTTTTTCTCTACACTTATAACAAACTCCCATTCCCTTTAGGAAAATTCCATGATGTTTCTTCCCACAATTACCACATATTGGAAAATTCTTCTTTCCCCTCATCCCTTTATCCATCATTCTCTCTTCCATCCCTTTTGTCTCTTGCTTCGCTTCAAAGCCATAGGACTCAGAGAATTCTTTACTTATCTTATTAACAAATGATACTATTTCTTCATATGTTGAGAACACATGGGAGACTATTTACCTTTGAAATGATGGATTAATACCGTGAAAGATATGATCCTTCTTACTCTTTGGATCATACGTACTGCTGGAGTTCACATTCCTTCTACTGGGCGCCATTTCTAAACAATGGCATAAACTAGATTAGTTTATGAATCAAAATACATAATTCCATACTTGTAAAACACTTTACATAAATTGAACTATTTATGGATATAATCCATAATCATAAAAAGAAATGTTTCCTTTGAGGAAGTATATACTCATAACCATTCATAGTGGTTTGTAAAGAAAATGAGAATTATCCTAAGCATATCCCCCGGGAGTGTCGTAACCAAGAGTGCAGCAAGGCCCGTTGTCGTGCACCAGTTCCTGTTCGAGTCTAGCTCAATGCGGTGTTTTCGGGTTTTACCCCTAGGTACATCTGTGCCAGAGCCGCCTCTACCTGCTCGTATCCAGACAGGGATGTATTGCTCGAAAAACTCATAACATCTCTATAATACCAAAATTATAGGAAGTTCTTCTATAATAATCCTCAAAGTCTATCTTTGGGCTATGTGTTCTAATCAGAGTTTATCTACATCTAGCTTCCAAGGTTAGTACTAAACTGCCTCTGATACCAACTGTAACTCCCCGACCCCAGCTACCCAGAGTCGGTGCATTACTTCGTAACATTGGCATGATCACAAAAGATCAAGTCTCGAAAGACTGATTAGTTTAGTAGCCTTGGAAACACTAGATACATTCATAAGTCTTTCATTACATCAAAATTAAACAAACTAAAATAACATGGTCTTCATAGTCCACACTCATATCCTCTTCTGACTATCCCTGCAGGTCATTCATAAAATACTTCTTCACATCCTGGAAAATATTAAAACATTGAAAGGGGTGAGCTCAGATGCTCAGTAAGGATAACAATATTGCGGAAGCTTTTATAAGAAAACATAAGCATTTAAGGCAATGTATAACTAAAAACAAAAGCCTTATTGAACTTGAACTTCAGAATAATATGGAAAAAGTAAAATAAAATAATGCCATTACTTACTCACATGGATATTATACTAGACGAATAATCACATGAAATATCAATAACCACTTTCATAATGAGGGAATGTATAATGCCATACATTCTGAAACATTTTGTCAAGGCCTCGACCAAGACGTCTAAAATGATTAAGGCCTCGGCCAAAATCACAAATAAAATTGGGAAAGGGCCTCGACCAATTCCACGTCTAGTTGTCTCATGATACCTACCGATGCACCGAGGAGCTATAGCGGGCTCCACCCGTCACTTATTAAGTCCAATACATTCCTCATATGAATAGGTTTAAACATATCATAAACCATAACATAATTGTATCACATAAACATGCATAAAGGAAACATAACATTTCCACATTTCAATCACAAGATATCAATACAACACATTGATATAATAAAAACGCTTTCAAAACCATTTTCAATACCAACATAAAATAAAGTTAAAACTTTGTATTTATTTTTCATTAAAAAAAATGATGGCTTGTAGAGGAAGCCGAAACTCAAATAATGGTCACGGCGGCGGAGAAGTCGTTGTCGCCGCATAAGTACGGAAAGAAAAACATTCCCTTTTGTCGTTTAGCAAAATGCTTCGTGTAAAAAAGATTCCTTTTGAATAAACGTAAAAGTCAAAGGGGTTTATACACCGTATAAAGGAAAGTTGTGTATAAAACCAAATATGCCTCAATGAAAGGAGATTGAGATGAAGTCCTAAAAAGATCATTTTTAAAATAAAATAGATTTATTATGTGTATTCACTATAGTTACACATAAAGAAATTAAAAATACAAAATAAGACATAATAATATCATGACATAATTTGAAAGTAGGAGATTAACCCAAAGAATGGAAGTTGTGTTAAGAAGTTCCCTTACCTCGCGTCTGAATTGACTCAACCGTTCTTTAACCTCCTGAATAATAAAATAGAGTTAATATATACCTTATTAAGAACCATTTTCAATTTCATTATCCTTATTATATCACTTATTACAATGATATGAACATTATGTAATTATTTAAGTTAATAAAGGTCGTTTTGTCGATCTTTGGTATTTGAGTCAACAATAAACTTCTTATAATTACAAGTTGTTTATGTGGTAGAATATCCATTATCTCCAGAATTATATTCATGATTTAGATGTCATATATATCTTATATATCCATTATATACATTCATTTATAATATTACGTAACATTTAGAGGTAAGAAATGAAATGCACCGTTCATGGAGACGGTAAGCCGTACGTACGCATGAACGCTACTTTCATTTCAATTTCATATTTAATGGAACGAAATCATAATGATATAAATGTATAATATAATTCCAGTATAACATAGTGTATAATACCATTTACTTCATTGTTTATACATCCCACATATGGCATTAACGATTCAAATCACTTTGAGGGGGCGGTAGTCCGCACTTCCTAAAATGAAATTATCGCGTTTTACCTATAATGGAAATCATAAAGTATGCCATAAATGAGAAATACAGAAGAATAAGTAAAACATAAACATATTATATATCATATATAAAAATAGTGACATCTTAATGTCCACCTTTTAAGGTGTTATATGAGTGTTGAACAATCATCGTTTCGTGAGGTAGAAATTCGCCATCCACAGAAACCGTATGTTCATTAACCATTAGAAGTAGGTGTGTGTAAGTGTAGCTCGAATCCATCTTATAACAACATCCTAGTATATTGAGGATACTGGTGTTGTTACAAAAGAAATGAATAAAAAGAGTTTAGGGGGTTGGAGAAGAAAAATAAAACAAAACAACATTAGAGAAGACATTACCTCAAAATCGGGTAACTCTTTTTGATTTGAGCCAAAGGCTTCCTTGGGAAGAGTTCTGCCCAAAGTGAGGATTCTAGGAGTAATAGGGGGAAGTTGGGAGAGTATTTGGGCAGAGTTTGGCCAAGCCAAATGGATTGAAGGTGTGAATAAGGGGGGAGAGGTGGTGGCCTTTTATAAGAGGAGAGGAGGGGCTCTTTTGGAAAGATTGAAATGTTACATTATTACACAATGCTTTTCGGATTCAAAAGGTCCCACACTTATATAATTGGAGGCTAAGGTGATAAGGGTTCGAAATCTCCTCATCCAATTGGCTTTGGACAAGTGTAAGCCTTGTATTTTGCATTATCTTCCCATTTTATTTAAATCGTTAAATAATGAGGTCATCGCTGCATCATCATGATGTCATAAATAATTTAATTTATTTAATGTCTAAAAATTATAAAAAAAATACTGTTATGTAGGAAATATTTTTATCTTTCTAATTAATATTTATAATTAAAAATTTGACTTGTGTAATCCCACTTAAAAACTGTTTTAGTAAAACAACTCATGTTTGTGTCAATTTAATTTTAACATTAAATAAATATATATTAATGTCATTTTCCAACTAAAGTGGCTCCATGGGGTCCCCTAGTTGACCCATGGGTTGTCTTGGTCGGCCATGACTCATCCAATAGGAGTAGGACAAGTGTCATGCTCATCTCATATTATTATAACATTATTTGTACCTTAAACTACACTAATTACCTCTAATCGCGATTAAGAACTTAAAAGTTACTATTCACCAAAAATTATTTTAATCTAATTGAACCACATTTTACTTCTTAATGACAACCATGTATGTTGGATTTTTGAAAATCAAATCACAGAAGTTGTAATATTTCATTTAAACGAAAAATCAGTTATTTAACTACCACTTAGTGGTTTCACTATTCATCAAAAATTGAAGTTTTTCAGAACAAGGCCAAAATTTCACCCTAAGCTATAATTGATATCCCGAATTCAAAAATGATGTCTATTTTACAAAATTCCAAACATATAAGTTGCATTAATTAATTTTATAATTAATTCCCGCTGTCACAACAAATAGCGTGTTTTTAAGAAACAATTTATATCAAAAGATTGGCAATTGTTTATGTCCAATTTCAATGTTAAATTAATTCTAATGACCACCATTGGATAAAATGGTAAAAATATATTCTAATTATACTTTAAAACCACTAAATAGTATAATTTATCACTATAAATTATTTTGATTAAAAAAGTTGTTTTTAACTAATTTTCACTATTCATAAAAAATTAGAAGTTCTCAGAAAAATACCAAAAATTCAACATAGGCTAATTTCGATATTACGAATACAAAAATGAATTCCATTTTGAAATATAAAATTTCTATAATTTTAAAAAGTGGTTATTACTATTCATAACGGATACTTTGATTAGTCGCGGTGTTTTAGAACTCGAACTTGCATACAATGCAAGCTATTGCATTATTGAAAGAGAGGCGTATCGTGGAAGCTCGGGGTGTTACAACCGAAACTACTTTTTTGGAGTTTTTACTCCTTGGTACATTTGTTCCAGAATGACTATCGCGACCCGTCCTCGGGGCCCGTGCCGTGACTTCCCCAAGCCCGCCTTCCATAGGCCAGGGGCTGGCGACTAGCACCAAGGCGTAATTCCCGATAAAAAGGGAAGGGATTGCCTTTGTAAAGTAAAAAAACACCACAGAGTAAGCAAGCAGAAGTAAACACTAAGTAAAAACTGGGTACAATAATAAGTGCAGAAAAGTAAGTAGGTCAGAATACAAACCCAAACTGAAAGTAAAGTACAACTGAAAAAGGGGGTACAACAACTGAAAAGTAAAGCCACAACCTAGAGTTGTCCACTGGAAGTCCCACCTGAAGGGTGCGTACATATATCCTCCACAGCTCCTCGGGTCCAGCCATCCGCTCCGAGTACACCCCGCCCAGTGGTCCACCTTTAGGTACCGACCTACTCCTCGTGCCTCCACCACGATCAGCGCTGTCCGTCTTCTACAACCAACAGAATGTAGTGCGAGAATAGCCCGTGTAGGGGCGAGTATAAGATACTCATTAGGGACCCTAAGACCCTCGAAGGTCTCCCAGAATCCACAAAGGATAATCCACAAAGGAAAGATACAATCACGAAGTAACATCCGATACTACTTAGGTATATTCCCATACACATACCTAAGTCATCAATTCCAGTTCAACTCCAACATCTGAGCCCAAGTTTGATCACGTCCACACATGATAGTGAAACACAATCCACACATGAAAGAAAGTCAATCATATCGAAGATTATGATTGAAAGTCAAGAATCAGCTCACACAGGTGTACTTCTTCGTAAGACGATAGAGATGATCAGATGTAGCCACTGATTCATCTAAGCCGTCGGACCCACACAGGATCGATAGGCACTAACCCCCGCAATGACCCACAAAGGATCGATAAGTACTAACCCCCGCAATGACCCACAAAGGATCGATATGTACTAACCCTCGCAATGACCCACACAGGATCAGACCCACACATGATCTGTAGGCGCTGGCCCACACAGGACCGCTGAGCGCTGACCCACACAGGATCTGACCCACACAGGATCGGTAGCACTGATCCACGTAGGATCGCTGAGTGCTGTAGTCATCGCCGTCGAATCCACAAAGGATTTCTATACAGTCGTCACCGTCGTCACAGTCGCAGCCAGCTCTAGGGTTCCCGCACACAGCAAGCTCATTCGGGAGGGTCCGGTCCACGAGCCGAGGGGATGATACATCAACTGACACATAGTCTGGAGTTGATGTATCCAAAAGTTCTGTATCGTCAATAGGAACTCCACTTCATAGACGACGCATCAATCAGACGCTCGGTCTGAGAGTTATTGGCCTTTTCATCCCAGGGGCCCGGTTGGTTTTTAATTCAAAACCAACCTGACCATACTCCAACTGCGTCCAAACCTCGTGCGGAGTAAGAAAAAATGTCCGTCTCACTTAGAGGAATCAATTAAAGTTGACGACATGTCAATCGGACGTCTGGAGCTCAAGTTATAAGCGTTTCCGCTCTGAGGACCCGGTTGGTTTCGTGAACGAACCAACCCAGCCGAACCCAAAGTTCTCTGAAACCTTGAGTGTAAAATACCGAAACGACCGTCTCAATCCAAGGATCGCATCGCAGATGACAATGCATTTATCGGAGGTCCACAGCCCAAGTTATGGGCAAAAGATAGTGAGAGGTCTGGTATTAGGGGGTTCGGGCCCGGTCAGACCCGCCCTGCTTGGACGCGGCCCGGCCTGGAGGCTCGACCCGGCACGCTAGGACGCTGGGGCTGGCCAGGTAGCTCGACTGAAACGGCCGAGCATTGGGGTGTGGGGGGGGGGGGTGCTGCCCCCCGCCAGTTCGTAACCGCGACCCCCATGTGGGAGGCCGCTCTTGCCCGGCCAGCCGGGGGTCGTAAACCCCAGCTCCTTCTCTGACCGTCTGACCTGCTCCGGCCGACCAGATGCTGCCGCCACGGGACCGGCATGGGCCGGTCCCCCTGCTCCGACGCCGTCAGTTCGGAACCGGCCGCCGGTCCCTGCTTCGCTGCGGCCTCAGCCATGGCCTTGGTCAGTCTGGCGCGGCGCGACGGCGCCGCACCCATCTGCCGCGACCCCGCTTAGGCCGCGGTGTCTTCAAGGTTCCTTCGAGGTTCTCTGGCGCGGCGCGACGGGGCCATGCCTTTGTTCTACTTCAACGGCGTGGCGCGACGGCGCCCCACACCCTTGCCGTATGATCTCGTACGGTGCCGTTGCACCGCGCCGGTTTCCTTCGAACCGCATCAACACAACTTACAATAGAGGAGGGTCGGCCGTGTTTGTGCGGTCCGGCCCCCTCCTATTAATCAATAGCAAGCGGCAAAGTTTCACGAAGAATGACAATGGAAGTAATCAGGAACAAACAATTAAAAAATAAACCCCTACCTCATGAGTAGTCGTCGAACGAGGTTTTCGCGGAAAGGGATGTCGCGAAATTGATCACCGCGGAAGAAGGTGGATCGTCACATCGTGGAGGAACAATGTCTCCCTTCCTTTGACGCAGAAAGAAGGAATGAGGTGATGCGCGTCGGGTCGTCCATCTCCGAGGAAGGCGTTCTTCGCGTTCTTCGTGTTCTTCGTCGAGGATGAATAACTTCAAGACTTCAAGAAAATTCTCCCAAGCCTCTCACAACCCAACAACATTAATAAAATAAGAGTTATCTTATTTTATTACTCAATCCATGTATTTTGAAAATCAAAAATGAAAAATTCAATTAAGTGAATTAATTGCAACGTTTAAACCACCAAATTAATGAGGCATTTATTAACTAGATTAAACGCAAGGGTTGACTTCATTAAAAAGGGGCGTGCGGGTGCGTTACTTAATTAAAGTAGGGGGTTTGAAAAAGGTGGGGCTCGTGTGGGTCCCACCTCACAATTATCCTACATAGTGGGTAGGATATTGTGGGTCCCACTTCATCCACTTATCTTAGGTTAAACAAAAATAAAATAAAATTGGTTGCACCACTTTTATTTTATTCCTTTACTTAACCCCAAAAATTAAAAACCACACCCGAGCAAACGCAACTCCGGAAAAGGTCTTTCTAAGAAATTACCGGTGTTGCAATTCCATTGGTGTCCTCAGATTTCAATTCTGAGCACCGGTTCAAAATTTAGAAAAACCCCTCGTTCGTTCACTGAACGTACCCAAGCTAAAATTCAGAAAAAGATTCCTGGCACACCGGGCCTCGGAATCAGGTGCCGTCAGGAACTGCGTTCTTGTAAAATCCCAAAGAAAATTAAGAAAAAAATTTCCCTTGAATTTTATCGGTCTTTACATTACTCCCACCTCAGGGCTTTACGTCCCCTTAAAGATACATCAAAAACTAGGGAAACAAATGTGGGTACTGAGAACGCATCTGAGCCTCCCGCTCCCAAGTGCTCTCCTGGAGGTTCCCGTGCTGCCATCGAATGCGCACTAGAGGAATCAACCATCCACGTAGGACCCGCTCCTGTCGATCCTCAATCTCCACCGGGACCTCCTCAAAAGTCACCCCATCATCAAAGTCCAGCTCCCCATGGTCAATGATATGCGTTGGGTCGTGCACGTATCTCCTCAACTGGGATACGTGGAAGACGTCGTGCACCCGGTGCAACTGAGGTGGTAGTGCTAGGTGATAAGCCACCTCGCCAATCCTGCTGAGGACCTGGAACGGTCCGATGAATCATGGAGACAACTTGCCGTCTTGACCAAATCTCCGTAATCCACGTCGAGGTGAGACCCGCAAGAAGACGTGGTCACCATCCTCGAACTCCAGTGGCCTACGCCTCCTGTCAACATAAGACTTATGCTGGCTCTGAGTTGTCATAATCCGCTCCTGGATGACCTGGACCTTCTCCGTCGTGGCCTAGACCATCTCCGGTCCCACAAGTGCTGACTCCCCAGGGTCTGTCCAACATAGATGTGATCTACAAGGTCGGCCGTACAACACCTCGTATGGTGCCATCCCAATGGTGGAGTGGTATCTGTTGTTGTACACGAACTCCACCAAGGGTATGTGGTCCTCCCAGCTGCGACCAAAGTCGAGGACACATGCGCGGAGCATGTACTTGAGTGTCTGAATGGTCCTCTCCGTCTTACCATCTGTCTGGGGGTGAAAGGCGGTGCTCAGACGTAGCTGCGTCCCGAATGCCTCCTACAACCCCTTCCAAAGATGTGAAGTAAAGAGAGCATCTCAATCGAAGACGATGTATGATGGCACACCATGAATCCTTACAATCTCCTGAACATAGAGGCATCCCAAGCTCTCCACTTATCCCTGCTCTCTGATGAGTAAGAAATGAGCTGACTTGGTGAGTCGGTCGACAATCACCCAAATGGAGTCATGACCTCTGGGAGTGCGTGGAAGTCCAGTCAAGAAGTCCATAGATATGCCGTCCCACTTCCACTCCGGGACCTCCAAGGGCTGTACTAAGACTGCTGGTACTTGGTTCTCTTCCTTCCCCTGCTGTCAAGTGAGGCATCGAGAAATGAACTCTGCCACAACCTTCTTCATGCCCGGCCACCAGTGCTGTCGTCTGAGATCCTGGTACATCTTCTACACTCCAGGATGTACCGAAAAAGGGGAAGTGTAAAACTCTCTCAGCACCTCCTCCTGTAAAGCAACTAGTACCAAGGTACGTCCTCTAAAAAGGACGTAATGCTCTTCTCCTAAAGAGAAACCATCAGGTTCCTGTCCTGAGGATATCTGCGCACGTTGCATCTCACAGTCGGCATCCCCACACTGTGCCTCCCTAACCCGCTGCAGTAGTGGAGGAGTGACTGTGAGTGACTGAAGAAAGGATGCTTCATCTATATCTACGAAGGATATCTGCAAAGCGGATAGCTGCTCTGTCGTCTCCCCAAGTGGCTGAATTCCCGTCTTCCTGCTGAGAGCTTCATCTACCATGTTCCCCTTTCCAGGAGTATAGAATATCTCAAAGTCATAGTCATGGAGGAACTCGAGCCATAACCGCTGTCTCAGGTTCAGGTCCTTATGTGAGAAGATGTACTTGAGACTCTGATGGTCAGAATAGACTGTAAAGCACTCACCCATCAGATAGTGTCGCCACATATTCAGAGCGAAGACCACTACTGCTAACTCCAGGTCATGGGTAGCGTAGTTTTGCACATGTTGCCTCAATTATTGTGATCAATAGGC
Source organism: Viscum album (assembly GCA_963277665.1). Classification (NCBI taxonomy): domain Eukaryota; kingdom Viridiplantae; phylum Streptophyta; class Magnoliopsida; order Santalales; family Viscaceae; genus Viscum; species Viscum album. The sequence goes on from OY728157.1 coordinate 747,220,229, forward strand.
TATCACAGCCCACTCCTACATCAGGAAACATACGAGTCTGGTCCCCGATGCATCATAGTAAACTACGTACCCAACTCCCTCCTCCGGTAGCCTCAAGATAGGCACGCTGGTCAATCTATGTCTCAGCTTCTGGAAGCTCTGCTGATATCTGTATGACCACACAAAGGGTTTCCCCTTATTCGTCAAAGCTGAGAGTGGTGCCGCAACTCCGGAGAAGTCTGGCACAAATCTCCGGTAGTACCCAACTAGACCCAAGAAACTCTGCACCTCCTTTACGCTCCTAGGTGGCTCCCAAGACAGCACTGCCTCGATCTTCGCAGGGTCCACCGCAACTCCCACCTCAGAGATGACGTGTCCCAAGTAGTGGAACTCGCGTATCTAGAACCGACACTTCGAGAGCTTTCCATAAAGCTAGTGCTCTCGGAGTGTGTCTAGTACAACCCGCAAGTGGTAGGTGTGCTCCTCCTCAGTGGTCGAGTATATCAAAATGTCGTTAATGAAGACCACGAAAAATCGATCAAGGTATGGATGAAATATCCTGTTCATGAGGCCCATGAACACTGCTAGAGCATTGGTTATGCCAAATGGCATAACCAAGAACTCATAGTGGCCATATCGACATCTGAAGGCCGTCTTCTGCACATCCTCATCCTGAAATCTGAGCTGATGATTGCCTGACCTGAGGTCTATCTTTGAGAACCACCATGCTCCCTTGAGCTGATCAAAGAGGTCATAAATCCTTGGTAGTGGATACTTGTTCCTCACTGTCACCTGGTTCAGGCGATGATAGTCGACACAAAGTCGCAATCTCCCGTCCGCCTTCTTGGCGAACAATATCGGGGAAGCCCAGGGTGAAACACTGGGTCGGATGAATCCCTTGCCCTGCAAGTCCTCCAGCTGTACTCGTAGCTCTCAAAGATCAGCAAGAGCCATCCGATATACTGGGGTGGATATCAAGGCTGTCCCGGGGTATAGATCAATATAAAAGTCTACCTCTTTGTGAGGAGGTAGTCCTGGAACGTCATTGGGGAAAACATCCGCATACTGATCCACCACTGCAGGAAAACTAGGACTCCACACGTCAAATGCTCCTAGGATGAGGCTAGCCAACTGATGAGTGATGGTTTGTCCTCTCCTCTGCGAGAGTCCATCCTATGCTGCGAAGGCTCCCTTCTCGCCGGTGAAGGTGAACCTGCTCCCGTCGATGCGTACACACCGTACCTTACGCCTAATACAGTCAATATGAGCATGGACTATAGATAACCAATCCATGCCCAAGATGATGTCGTAAGGCCTAGACGCCGCTATAAGAAGATCCCAGCCGAATCTCTCACCTCCTAGAGTAAGCTCACACTACCGGCACCAGTGTGTAATCATCCAGTCTGCTCCCGTAGGAGTCTCTAGCCGTAAGGATCGAGCCAACAGCTCTGTCGGAATCTCCGAGCTCCGAACAAGGGTAGAAGCTATGAAATAATGACTCGCTCCTGTGTCTATAAGAGCTTCAACAAGGGTGGAATAGACATGGATAGTACCTCGAATCATCTCGGGCGCGCCGTGGTCGTAGGCCTCCGCTGCCTGAAGTTGTGCCTGTCCCTGCCCGCCAGCTCCCTGTGGTCGGGGTGGACCTCCTGGGGGTGGTGGTGGTAGAGCCTGAAAGCGTCGCCCACCACCTGATGCTCAGCCATCTCCTCTGCCTCGTCTGCGTGCTCCCTGCGGACCACCATGGTCGACCCTCTGCCTCTGCCTGGGTGGCCCCTCAACCGTCTGCTGATCCTCTACACGGCGGGTCGGGCAGTCACGAGACATGTGGCCCTGCCCGCCGCATGCGTAGCACTATCTGCCTCTCGAAATACTGGATCCACGCTGTGTTCCCCGCACCACTAAGCCAGTGTCCTATGGTCGTCCTCCTGAGGGTCTGGTCTGTCTGGACCCATGATTCATCCGTCGACTTCCTGCTGCAGAAGACTCTGCTACATGCCGCCCTACGGTAGGTCTCACTGCTGATGTAGGCTCATAAAGGAAGCTATCGATGATAAGGGATTACTCCAGTACCCCTGCCTGTGTCAGAATGCTGAGGGAGATCAGAGATGCCTTGATCTCCTGCCTCAATCCCTGCTCGAAGGTCTGGGCCCAGAAGAATTGGTCCCGTACCATGTCTGTCGAATAACGCGAGAGATCTGTAAATCTCGCCGAGTACTAGGTGACCGACAAGCTGCCCTGCCGCAGCTGTAGAAGCTCCTGGATGCGCACCGCACGGAGGGTGGCTGGGACGAACTCCGAGCGGAAGAGGCTCTCAAAGTCCATCCACATGAGAGATGCCTCGACATGCACCTGGAGCATCAAGCTCCACCATCTGCCTGCTGCTGCGTGCAGGAGGCTCGCTACGAGGATCACCATGTGGTCTGCTGATGTCCTCACTGACCTGAAAACTCGTACAACTGCCTCCAGCCAATCCTCGACTCCCTGAGGGTCCATCTCCCCGCGGTACCTGGGCGGTCGCTGACGCTGAAACTTGTGCAGTGCACTAAGGCGACGTGCATCATCAGCGGATAGGGCTGGTAGCATCGGTGGCTCAGCGGGTTGAGGTACCGCCGATGCCTCTACTGTCAAAGGGACCTGTACCGAGGCCTCGTCACTTGGTGGGCTGTCGTCATGCACAACGCTCGAAACCCTAGCTGGTTGCCGTCGTGGGGCCATCCTGAAAAGAAATAGGTGCGCCACAATCAAAAAATATACCTGGTGAGATGACACAAAGTAATCACAGAGAAAACTTGAAACACACATGCAATCAATGTTTTCGTGCATTAAGTCGGAAATCAGAAGTCAGGGTCCTGGTGTATGGATACGTCGGCCGCCGCACCAACACTGGACTCCCTAGACTGATAACCACACTCAATACTCTTAACACCAATGCTTCACAGAGAAAAAGATCAGAGTCCAAAGTTCTGCGGTAGAACCAAACTCCTCTGATACCAATTTGTCACGACCCGTCCTCGGGGCCCGTGCCGTGACTATCCCAAGTCCGCCTTCCATAGGCCAGGGGCTGTCAACTAGCACCAAGGCGTAATTCCCGGAAAAAAGGGAAGGCATTGTCTTTGTAAAGTAAACAAACACCACAGAGCAAGCAAGAAGATTAAACACTAAGTAAAAACTGGGTACAATAGTAAGTGCGGAAAAGTAAGTGGAAAGAATACAAACCCAACCTGAAAGTAAAGTACAACTGAAAAAGGGGGTACAACAACTGAAAAGTAAAGTCACAGCCTCGAGCCGTCCACTAGAAGTCCCACCTGAAGGGTGGGTACAGATAGCCTCCACAGCTCCTCAGGTCCAGCCGTCCGCTCCGAGTACGCCCACCTAGTGGTCCACCTCCAGGTACCGACCTGCTCCTCGTGCCTCCACCACGATCAGCACTGTCCGTCGTCTGCAACCAACACAACGTAGTGCGGGCATATCCCGTGCAGGGGTGAGTATAAGCTACTCAGTAGGGACCCCGAGACCCCCGAAGGTCTCCCAGAATCCACAAAGGATAATCCACAAAGGAAAGATACAATCATGAAGTAACATCCGGTACTACTTAGGTATATGCCCATACACATACCTAAGTCATCAATTCCAGTTCGGCTCTAACATCCGAGCTCAAGTTCGATCACGTCCACACAGGATAGCACAACACAATCCACATAGGAAAGTAAGTCAATCATATCGAAGATAATGATTGAAAGTCAAGAATCAGATCACACATGTATACTTCTTCGTAAGACGATAGAGATGATCAGATGTAGCCACTGATTCATCTAAGCCATCAGACCCACACAGGATCGATAAGTACTAACCCCCGCAATGACCCACAAAGGATCGATAGGTACTAACCCCCGCAATGACCCACAAATGATCGATAGGTACTAACCCCCGCAATGACCCACAAAGGATCGATAGGTACTAACCCCCGCAATGACCCACATAGGATCAAACCCACACATGATCTGTAGGCACTGGCACACACAGGACCACTGAGCACTGACCCACACAAGATCTGACCCACACAGGATCGGTAGCACTGATCCATGTAGGATCGCTGAGTGCTGTAGTCGTCGCCATCGAATCCACGGAGGATTTTTGTACAGTCGTCACCGTCGTCACAGTCGCAGCCATCTCTAGGGTTCCCGCACACAACAAGCTCGTTCGGGAGGGTCCGCTCCACGAGCCGAGGGGCTGATACATCAAATGACACATAGTCCGGAGTTGATGTATCCAAAAGTTCCGTATCGTCAACAGGAACTCCACGTCACAGACGGCGCGTCAATTAGACGCCCAGTCTGAGAGTTATTGGCCTTTTTGTCTCAGGGGCCCGGTTGGTTTTTAAGTCAAAACCAACCTGACCGTACTCCAACTGTGTCCAAACCTCGAGCAGAGTAAGCCAAAAGGTCCGTCTCACTTAGAGGAATCCATCAAAGTCGACGACATGTCAATCGGACGTCCGGAGCTCACATTATAAGTGTTTCCGCTCCGAGGGCCCAGTTGGTTTCGTGTACGAACCAACCCGGCTGAATCCAAAGTTCCTCGAAACCTTGAGTGTAAAATACCGAAATGACCATCTCGATCCAAGGATCGCATCGTAGCTAACAGTGCGTCGATCGGAGGTCTTCAGCCCAAGTTATTGGCAAAATACCGTGAGAGGTCCGATATTAGGGGGTTCGTGCCCGGTCCGACCCGGCCTGGGTGCGGCCTGGCCTAGTGGCCCAGCCTGGCGGTCCGGCCTGACATCTCGGTCCGACACGCTGGTGCTGGCCAAATGGCTCGGCCGAAACGACCGAGCATTGGGGTGCGGGGGGCGCGCTGCCCCCCTCCAGTTCGTAACCGCGACCCCCATGTGGGGGGCCGCTCTTGCCCGGCCAGTCGGGGGTCGTAAAACCAGGCTCCTCCTCTGACCATCCAGCCCGCTCCGGCCGTCCAGCTACTGCCGCCATGGGACTGGCATGACTGGTCCCCATGCTCCGATGCCGGCGGCCCGGAACCGACCGCCTGTCCCTGCTTCGCCGCAGCCTTGGTCCATCCGGCGTAGCGCGACAGCGCCGTGCCCCTCCACCGCGGCCCCGCTCCGGCCGCGGTGTCTTCGAGGTTCTCTGGCGCGGCGTGATAGTGGCCTTTGTTCGAATTCAACGGCATGACACGACGACGCCGTGCACCCTTGCCGTATGATCCCGCGCGATGCCGTTGCACCGCGCCGCTTTCCTTCGAACCGCATCAACACAAATTACAAGGGAGGAGGGTCGGCCATGTTTGTGCTGTCCGCCCCCCTCCCGTTAATCGATAGCAAGCAGAAATGTTTCACGAAGAACGACAATGGAAGTAATCAGAAACAAACAATTAAAAAATAAACCCCTACCTGGAGCGTAGTCTTCGAACGAGGTTGTCGCGGAAAGGGACGTTGCGGAATTGATCACCGCAGAAGAAGACGGATCATCGCGTCATGGAGGAATGTTGTCTCCATTCCTTTGATGCAGAAAGAAATAACGAGGTGATGCGCGTCGGGCCATCGATCTCCGAGGAAGGCGTTCTTCGCGTTCTTCGCGTTGTTCGTCGAGGAGGAAGAACATCAAGACTTCAAGCAAATTCTCCCAAGCCTCTCACAACCCAACAAATTTAATAAAATAAGAGTTGTATTATTTTATTACTCAAGCCATGTGTTTTGAAAATCAAAAACGAAACAATCAATTAAGTGAATTAATTGCAACGTTTAAACCGCCAAATTAATGAGTCGTTTATTAACTAGATTAAACGCAAGGGTTGACTTCATTAAAAAGGGGGGTCTAGGTGTGTTAATTAATTAAAGGAGGGGGTTTGAAATAGGTGGGGATCGTGTGGGTCCCACCTCAAAATTATCCTACCTAGTGGGTAGGATATTGTGGGTCCCACTTCATCCACTTATCTTAGGTTAAAAAAAAATAAAATAAAATTGGTTGCACCACTTTTATTTTATTCCTTTACTTAACCGCAAAATTTAAAAACCACACCTGAGAAAATGCAACTCTGGAAAAGGTGTTTCTAAGAAATTACTGGCGCTGCGATTCCATCAGTGTACTCAGATTTCGATTCTGAGCACCAGTTCAAAATTTAGAAAAACCCGCTCGTTCGTTCACTGAACATACCCGAGCTAAACTTTGGAAAAAGATTCCGAGCACACTGGGCCTTGGAATCAGGTTCCTTTAGAAACTGCGTTCTTTTAAAATCCCAAAGAAAATTAAGAAAAAAATTTCCCTTTAATTTTACGGGCCTTTACTAGGACATCCACTTGAAGTATCAAGACAAGGATGTATTTTATAGAAAGATCTTCATAAACTATTTCTTACCAAAATACCAGGATGTTCTTGCATGTTTATCCTCATATAATATCTTTGGGGTCTGTTCCCTTATCTACGTTATCTAAATTTAATTTCCATGTTTTATACTAAACTTACTCTAATACCAACTGTAACACCCTGACCCCAGAAGCCCAGAGTAGATACATTAATTATTACATTGGCATGAATAAGAGGAATGAAATCTTAAAAGACAGAGTAGATTAGTAGTTTTGGAAAACCAACTACATAAATAGGTTCAACAATGCAACTTTAAATAAAAAAACACCAAATAATATTTATGGGGAACATACACAAATCCAAGTTTATTCTTAGAGATCAATCATAATTAATATCTTCATGTCCTGAGAAAATGAAACACATGAAAGGGGAGTTCTCAAATTCTCAGTTAGGGTTACAAAAAATAGAAGCATGAATCAACAATATTTGAATCACAAAAAAATTGGCATAAACAATATGGAATGGTGAATAAATGGAAAAACACACGCTATTAATAAATTGAGAATGAAATTGCATCTATAGATTCTTTTCATAGTGAAAACCTCAGGGATAGTAATAACTGAAAATGAATAAAGAGAATGATTATTAGTTGGACGTCATGTATATGGAACACACTACCAATATACCATCTAAATAGTTTATGTTTGTGGGTAGAAACCAATCTGATATTTGGAAAAAAACTCGAAGGGTTTGTCTCCAAATGATTTGTCTCATGAGACCTTTCGATGCATTGAGGGGATATAGCGGGCCCCACCCATCACCGCAAGCCCAAAACATTATTTATACATTGATCGAATACAAGTAAAATTTTCTTTCTCAATACCCATATAGAGTAAAGGATAAAAATTCATCAAGGGTATTGACACAAATAAAGAAACTTTTAAATGAGACCATTGAAAAATTCTTGAGGAAATAATCTTTAAACATTCCAAAGTGTCCCATACCTCCTTGAAACATTCAAATAATAATCCCTTATAATATAATTAGAATAAGGAGACTCTTGATATGATATACCAATGGGAAGTACATACACTACAAGTATGAAGTAAGTTGTGAACATGGAATATATCTCATAAAAGTTAATGTGAAATGTGAAAGATCATTTTTTACTTTAGAAATAAGCGTTATATTGGAAAATCATTTGTAATTTACATGAAATCTTATTGTAAAAATTGATATCAAATAAATTAAAAGGTAATTTCATTGAAATTATATTTTAGGCTTATAAAAAATCAAATTGAGGTTAAATCATTTAAACAGAGTTTTTTAAAGAAGCTTTAGATATAGAACATTTTAGTGCGGTTAAAGGAATTATTTAAAAATATTTTCAAGAGAAAAGAAATGTTTTATTTCATAAAACAAAAAATGTACCAAAATATATTTTTAAATTTAAAATGTGTTATTTTTTATAGATGAATATGGTTTAAACAATTTTATATAATAAACTTCAAAATAGGTAAGAATTAATGAAGTTCCTTGAATTGAGCTTGTGTTTCAGGAAGAATTTTTTGAATGATCCTTTTAAAACATATAAATTCACATAACTGAAAGTAGGATTATGGTTGGAAAACATATATATATATGATTCGCATAGAATTTATGAGTACATAAGTATAAATTAGAATATAATTGAGGTGAGTAGAGAATAAGAGAAACCAGAATGAAAATGGAGGCTTGGGTCGAAAATACTTCCAACTTTGTAATCAATTGAATCATATGTAAAAAAAATAATAACCAAAAATGATATATTTATTATCATGAAAATAAAAATATTCATTATATGAAACATAAATGGGAATTATACATGTCCCCTACACAACTAGTAGTAGTGAATACAAAATATCTCCCAAAAATGGAAGTGAGATGAAGAAACCCCTTACCTTAAGTCTGATGGTGTTATTCACATGATCTTAGTGTCCTGGATAACCAAATTAAATTAATTAATTAATATTTCCATAACCACTTCTTTTTGTAAAATATTTATTATAACCTTATTTGGTTCATTCATTTCCCTTTTGATGGGATTAAAAGGTTCAATTTTATTTTTTTCAAAGTAGTTTTCTCTTTGGTTTTCATGACCGATTTACTTGTATTCATGAATGGAATTTTGTTTGAAGTGTGGTGAAAATCAAGAATTGTTAATATATATTATCAATAAAATTACAGGTATACAAATTATATTATAATTATTTTTGTTATATAACATGGGGATGATTTTTTTGATAAAAGATAATGATAAACGCTTGGATTAACTTGGCGGTTTTGTGCATAATGAACTTGTTTTGAATTATTATTTTATATTACGAGGGTGCATGGATTACAGAAGATTAAATAATATTAAATGAGTATATTATGATCTGTTTCAACAATAAAAGTGGTTTCATGACTATAATTGAAGATGGTAATAAAAATTGAGAACCTGTCGTCCTTGAATGTGATAAGTTGACACATCTCGGTCGTGTTTTCATTTTTAGTATTAGAAGAGGGGAAATTAGAGATAATGATGAAATATTACGTTAGAATATTAAAATTATATTTTTTGAATGGTAATGTAATTATCATATCATTTTTTTTGAGGGGAGATGAAACAAAGAAAAAAAGGAACTCATAATAAAAGAAAAATTGGAAAACCCTCACGAAAATTTGGCAACCTAACGACGTCACTTAATATTTCGTAAAATTTTTTGAAGAGAGAAAAATGGTATATCATAATTCCCAAATAATATGGAAATTAATGGAAATATGGAATGAAATATCCCAGAATAAACCAATTTTAATTAAAAGATAATAACATAATAAGCGTACTTGAAAAAGAAAGATATTTGAGACGAAAATTCTATAGCTTAACGGCTATGGAATGTGGTTTTAGAAAACATTAAAAAGAGAGGGTAAAAAGGAAAAACATTAATAAAAACACTCATAAAATAGTATAGGTATAGAATAATATATAATTAATAACATAGTATGAAAACTTGAAATACAAATCACATAAAAGAAAACATGGATGGGAAAAGAAAAGTTGAGAACTCTCTTACCTTGTAGAGTAACTCATAAGACTTGAAGGTTGGGACTTTGGGGGATTGAGAAAAACTTCGGAGGACTATTTGGGAGATAAAACTACTAGATATTCTAAGATTATGATTTTGGAATGAATGAAATCGAAGGAATGAGTGGGTATTTATATTAAATGAGTGGGAGTTTTTTATTAATTTAAAGCGACACCTCATTAGTGGTTTTTGCACAACCATGAGATTTACCATGGTATTTTCCCATGATATTCTAAACCCAGGACACATAACATCATATTTTATTGTTAAAAATTCTACCATAATTTTATATTAATTATTACATCATTATGATGTCTTTAAACATACCAAAAACTCAAAAATGTATTTATACTATTCATGAAAAATTCAAGTATTTTATAAAAATACCAAAAATTCAGCCTAACAATTTTTTTACATGTAGAATTAAAAAAAAATTTATTCTAAAATAATTTTATAAACATTTTTAATTTAATTTTTAAATAAAATCATAATTTCTTCTAAAAAAGACAACTTTAAAACTATAACTCATTTTATAATACCTTGAGAAATTAATCAAGGTCCCATAAAATTATATTATGGTGATAAGAAAATATTGTGACAATCTATGATTAAATTTTATGAAAATACATTTCCATTTTAAATAATTAAATTAATCATAAAATTATAATTAAAATATTTATGACATAGAAAAATACCAATACTTATATTATGATCGTTTTCTCAATTATAAGATGTATAAATTGTAATTTTATACTCATGGGTAAATTTTATATTTTTTTTAATAATTTACTATCCATTATTTTTCATTAATATTCATAAGGGTATGTTACTAGTCATAAGGGTATGTTACTATTCATCAAAAATTAAGTTTATCTTATTAGACTCTAAATATCTTACTGAACGCTACCATGTATGTCAGTTTTTTGAAATTTAAATTATAGGAGGGAAACAATTATGTTTATTAGTTAGGTTATAATAGAGTGTTGTTTTATATTGAATCAATGTTTTACATATTCTATATTAAATATATTTTAAAATTATTGAGGTTTTACATATAAAGTAAAATTAAAAGTTGAGGAAAGGTAGATACATCCCTGAGAAAAAAAAGTCAAATAATTCTAAATACTATAGAAAAACGAAACTATAACTAAACACTGAATCTATGTGACCATCCTCGACCATTGAACCATATCACTAATAAGGAATCAACAATAACGAGAATCTAGATACCAATATAATTCCCTCCCATTTACCTAAGTTATTAAAAACAAAGTCAATAACCACCAAAAGGTAAAGTTTGGGTGTGATCAGAAATAATAGTATGATGCCTCCAAAGAATATATATAACGTCTATCCCTAGGTTATTGTTAATTTTAGCTTTAAATGAAAGTCAGTTTATTGAGAAATTTCTATATGAAACCATTTTATAAAACTTCATTTGGTTTGTTTTAAAAGCATTTCACATTCAAAGACCCAATAATATGAATATAAACATGAATTAAAATGTAGAGGTAATTAATCAATGTAATCATTACATAGAGGATGCCCAAGTGATCATGTCAAACATGATACATAGGAGAAAAACATTCAGAAAACATCACTGGGATCTAGCCTATAGATTATGTTCTAGGATAAATGAAATGAAACTTATTTGACATGTGAATCTAATAATTTTTATTCCTAAAAAAATATATTAATATATTCCTTATGTCATTTCCAATGCTTCCCAATTGTTTCCACATATTAAGTTATCACAAAAAATGGTCATAACATCATGCATGAAACATCATTGGGATTTAGAATATGGGAATACCAAAGCCAAGGTTACCAAATTTTCCCATGTTCAATGTTTTTACAAAAAAAAATTCCAATCTTATAATTTATTTTCCCCAGAAAAATATTGGCACTCCGATGATTTAAAAACCAACTTTAGAAACAAATCTTTCATTGAGCCATTTCTTTAAACAAAAAAATTTACAAATTTATTTCCATGAAAACCCCCTTTAAAAGCTTGTGTATTGGAAAAGGTGAAATAATTAAATTAATTTACTAAAATGAAATAAATAAATTATCAAAAAAATATAGTATTTTATGGTTTAATAGTAATATACAAATACACCTATTTCATTCAAGGGTAAATGTTTCCTGATATGAAATACTTTTATGGAGTGTTGAGGCTCAAACATTCAAACAAAGAAATCCTCTATACCTTCCCATGGACTCTCTAGTGGATAAGAATAAAAAATGAACTAGAGGAACTATATATTCTTCTTTGGCTGAAGAAATCCTATAAAGTTTCTCAAGGGGATACTAGGAAATAGAGAAAATCAAGGGTTTGGATATTTTTAAATAAATACTCAAGGTGTTGCAGCATTAAAACTCCAATATTTGTAACAATAATTAATTTTTTATTTCACTCAAATATTGAATGAAAGAGATTAAAATTATTTTTAAATAGGATTTACCACCTAATCTAATAATATTAAATTCCCATAGTGTAAATCCTTTAAAATTACTAAAAGGCATTGAATGATCATTCTGGAGAAGAAGAAATAAAAACCAATATTTATTTATTTTTTTCCAAAAAAGAGATCTCTATAAGGGAAGCGTGGTTTTACCCTAACATAGATCATAGTTTTCATCTAAGGGTATTGGGTTACCTTTAAAAATCCTCTTGAAACTGAATAATCAACCTTACTTAGATCATTCTACCCATATATGATGGTTAGGTTACCCGTATATGAACTTTATAAATGCATGGTCACATTTATCCAGTGCCTTAGGAACCCTTATACATCTCCAATATAGCCTTATGAAGTGTATAGAAAAATAAATATTCCCACATATAGTGTATGGTTTACCCTTATATAACCCTTATAATTTTAAGGTTACCTTTACACAACACCTCTTGCATATGGGTATAAGGTTCTTACCCTTACCCAGGCCCCATGATCTCTGTATGGGTGTAAATTTACTTAGAAATTATTATATTTCCTCTTAAAATACTTTATAAATTAAATAAAAAAATGTTTTAAAGAGCATATAAAGTCCATAACACATGCAAAACTGAATGAAAACGTCACAAACCAAATAACATAATTAAAAGAAAATTTATAGGTGTTAAAGTGCCTAAGTTCATATTCAAAATGGGATTTAAGGTCAAATTTTTAATATATGTCACTATATGAGATATATTATAATAATTCACCATGTTTGAAATATTTAATAGTGCTTGGAATCCCTTATATAATTAATGTAGAGGGTAAAAATCTTGGGATATTTGAGTAGAGCATAGTTGATGAAATATTTCTTGGTTATCCTCTAAATAGAAGAGGATACAAGTATTATAATAATGATACAAGGAATATTTTGAATATATATAATGTAAATGTGAATGAACATACAAAGAATAAAATTACACATAAATATGAACATTCTATAAGTGACTATGTTGTAGTATTTATTGAGAGTTCTAGTGATATTACTAAAAATAATGAGAGTTCAGAAGACATATAGTTTGAAAAAAATGATTAATACCTTTCAAATAATTAAGAACAAAATTTTTCATCTCATATATGGATAAAAAAAGTGGTGGTGTTCCAAAATACTATTAGTGAACAATGACATACAATTCAGACGAGAAGAACACTTAGGAAAACAATAAATACCTCTTTTTTTCATGTTGAACCATGAGATATGGAAGATTATTTGGAGTATCAAGATTAGATTATTCTTATGAATAAAGAATTTGGTTTTATTGAAAAAAAAACTTTGGAGTTGGTACCCAATCCAATAAATAATAATGTTATTGTAACAAAGTTAGTGTTTCATAATAAGCTGAATGAAAAGGGTAAATTGGTTAAAAACAAGGAAAGGATGATGTAAAAAAAGTACACATAGGTTGATGGAATTAATTTTTAGGATACATTCAAACTCATTTATAGGATTGATAATATTAGGATATTTATTACTCTTTCTTCACAAAGAACATATAATATTTTCTAAATGGATGTCCAGTTTTCTTTGCTAAATAGTGAGTTGGAAGGGTAAGTGTACATTAATAAATATAATGGTTTATTTCTTGGTGAATATAATAGGCAAGTTTGCAGGTTTAATAACCATCTAAATGGGTTGAAACAATGCCTAAGGGCATGGTTTTCCAAGCTATACACTTTATTGAAGATATTGAAATTAAAATAATGTAACATGGACATTAATATCTACATCAAATAAGATGTGGATGTATAATTGGTTATTATTTTATAGGTTGATGAAATCCTTTGAATATAAATGAATAAGGTGTTTGTGAAAAATTTTATTTGGAAATAATTTTTTTTATATTTCCAAGTTTGTATAATTAAGATACTATTTTGAATTAAAAATTTCTCAAGAGAAATACCAAATCATTATTTATCAATAGAATTATGTCTGAGAACATCTAAAGAAGTTTTACATAGAGGATTTTAAGATGGTCTCTACACCAATTTCTATGCAAACCAAGCTCCCCAAGGCTGAGAAATGAAATAATCATGATATAAAAGAATTACAGAATCTTATTAGATGTTTTCAATACTTAAAGGCTTCAAGATTAGATATAATGTATACTATTATATTTTATTCTATATATCAAAGTGTACCATAGGAATATCATTTTATAACTAGAAAAATAATTTTCGTGTATATCAAAGGCATAATGTAATGAAGTATGATAATAGTAAAAAGCTTATTATTTTGGTATAAAGTTAAAACTTTGGCTAGAAATGTCGATGAAAAAAAACATCTAAGAGGGTTTTCTATTTTTGTAGAATATTTGTATTTTGAAACACTATGAAACAAATATCAATGACCTCGAGTATTAATTAATTATAATATGTGGTTATAAATCAACATACAACCCAATTAATGTGGCTGAGAACGCACTTGTATGATTTCAATGAGAAAGTGAAACTAACACTACTTGTGGGATCTAATGATCAAAGAGATATCTATTTATCAAGAAATATTATTTAACATTCTTAGTCAAGGAACAATGATATAAAATTTCATTTCATAAATGATATTTTAGAGAATAATGTTTTAATGATATAATTTATTCCATCAAAAGAGAAAATATCATATGTATTCACTAAATCACTACCAAATGCTACATTTCAAATATATAGGTGGACTGTGAGATTCAAAATTTATTCCCATCATTGATAAGTTATGGTTTTTCCATCCCCACTCTCATTTTTTATTTGAATATTATTTTCAAATAGTGTGAAAAAAACAAAGATCTCACTTTATATTTGTTTCTTAATGTTTTTATAAGGGGGATATTAAAATTGGGGACAATATAAAAATGTTTGTTTAATATAATTGTGGATAGATATATTGTTATATATAGAATTTAAATATATAGAGTTTTTAAAAGGGGTAGGTTATGAGGTTATAATGTATGTGTGTGATTTTTTGTGATTTTTTGACTATTATAACATATTTAGTGAGAATTATTTTTATAAATATGTAATATATAGGTTTAGAGAACATATTTGTGAAATGGATGAAGAATTTTTCTCAGGAGAAATAAAAGGTGGTATCAATGGTTTAAAATAAGTGGATGTGGTAAATTTTATAGAAATATGATATTATTGTTCAATATTTTAGATTTCAATACTGATTTCACTCACATAGTCTTAATATTATTTATTGATGATTCATTGATATGTATAATGACTTTGTAAATTTTTTATATTACTTTATTTATAAAAAACAAAAGGGAGATATTATTGAGGCCAAATGATGTTTTAAGAGTATTTAGATATATGGAAATTTCTAATTTCTATGATGTATTTTCTGAATTCAAATATGATGAAGTAACCTTATCATGGATATTTTTAAAAGGGAAAAAATAATGTAAAAATAAAGATTTCATGGGTTTTTGTGTTATATTATGTTTTCATTACCTAAAACATATTTTAACCCACATGAAATAAATTTTATTATGTGAGGTAATTTTTTTTCCAAGTTTATAGAGTGTTTGAAGATGTTTGAAATTAGTTTAGAGTGGTATGGGTTTATTTGGAATTATTTTTCAATTGAGAAATATTGGATCTAAAATATACTAAATTCTTCAATATGCCAGGGTCATTGTAATCTATATATTAATGTAACTTTTATAAGACCATTGTAAATTTTGTTAAGTCTTCTAAGATAAAATTTATATATAAGAATAACTTTACTCTAGGTGTAAAGGTAAATTTGAATATATTGTAGAAATATGCCCAAATCCATATTATGTAAGATTAATTTGAGAAGTATAAGACTATAAATTGGCCAATTATTTAGTGAATGAAAGTAACTTTGTTGATGGTTAAAGGTCTCTCTAAGGAAAATAATTTGTGTAAAAGTAAATCTCAGTTTCTATACTGAAATTTGTAAATATATATATATATATATATATATATATGTGTGTGTGTGTGTGTGTGTGTGTACTTTGCTGGAATGTGATAGTAACTCTTAGTAGAGACTGAATAAATCAACCTAGTCCTCACACATATGAGTCATTTTTTCAATTCATAATAGTCCTTATGGGAATATGTAAGATTAATTTTGGGCATGCATAATAATAATTTTAAGAGTCATTTAAACAATATAATAAGGGTTTTATACTTTTTAAGATGTATAATTTTTAGAAATTAATAGGAGAATGTTCACTAGATAAAATGAAATTTTAAAGGGAAATTATTTATGAATTATTTATAGGAATAAAAAATAATTCAAGCTATAAATATTGAAATTATAATGCTTTTATGTTATGGTTTACATATCATAGAGGGAATTCATTATTTTAGTTGTAAAGAATAATGTCCACACCATAAGAAAAATTTTAATGCCATTTTTTTCAGAATTTGAGGAGAAGATGAGATGGATTATCCATTTCCAAACACACTATGGTATAGTGAAGAAAATTATATATCAATGAAATTTTGAGTTTCACACCATGGAAAATTCCATGGAGTGAGAAACATATTTTTTTTCTAAAAAAGTTATGGGAGAACATGGTATGGTGAAAGGATGATCAAGGTGTCATATATAAACACACTGTGATAACCACGATAGTTCCAAAAATATGAAATAAGTGGGAGATGTTCAAAGAAGGTTAAAATTATTTGAAAGGGGTTAGTATTTCAAATTTTAATTTAAAATATTAATTTAAAATATTAATTTGATTATGAATATCTATAATACTATTGAAAAGATATACATTTGATGTTTCTATAAAAATACACTTGATATTTACTAAAGAGAAAACATAAAGTGAATTTTTTAGGAGAGGGAAGTTGTAACTGTTCAACATAGTAAACACTAGGAGGATAATTTATACTATTCAAGTATAAGAATAAAATAAAGGAGAAGAAAAAAATAAACGAGAATAAAAAAATCATTAAGAAAAACTGACGGAAGTTAGATATTGTTGAATACTCTCTAATCATTGAAAATAAATAATCTATCCTTATTCATGCATGATAATGTTCCATATATTAGGAGAATTAATATGTAACATTATTTTATAGAAATTCCATGATTATTTTAATCCATAACGGTGAATCTATTGGACTATATTTTCTATGGTGATTTTAGATCATTCCAAGGACTAACTACTTGTTTTGAGTAATGAGCAATGTGAAAATATGAAGGGCATTCTATGAGACCAATGGTGTGTCTAAAAATTATGAATTAGATCAATTTAATAGGAATCAATTTTTATTATAAAGAAACTTAAAAGGAAGTTAATTTACTAATTTACCACTTCTTATTGAATTATCACTAATCATGTAGGTCCTTTTCAGTCACTAATGGTTTCGAGCAATGTAAAGGAAACATCTTTTACAAAACCTTTCCACAAATCAATATTATAAATCCATTAGAATTATGCTTTTAATATAATCCTTCCATGATTAGAAAATTTGAAAAATTTATTTCAAGGCCACCTTACTTAATGGAAACCTTGTGGAAGATTTTAATATAATACAACTAGAAGGGTTAGTGATACAAGAAAATACCATTAAGGTATGAAAGTTATAGAGATCCATTTGTGGGTTGAATCAAGAATCATGATCATAGAATACTAATTTTTATGAATCCATTTGGGAGTTTGGTTTTACTAATAATAAGTGTGATAAAAGTTTATATAAGCATTTAGTGTTTGTGTTATTGTTTTCCAAGTGAAATATATTATTAAAGACATATGGAAAGCATATATTAGTGTTACAGATACATAAGGACAAGAAGAATAATAACTCTATTAGAATTAATTAATATAGTGTATCTATTTATAGATAAATATACCTACTATGATAGTTATATTGGTTTGTTTAAGAAAATCTATAGTACATACACTAATAGAGTATTGAAAAATTAATGTTTGAACAATTCAAAAGAGAATTATTGCTTATGCTTCATGGCATAAAATCTCTCCATGTTGATGTGTTAAGTCATAATAGGAGATTATTATGTAGAATAAAATTACATAAAATTATGTATTTGTATATTTAAAACATTCCATAATTTTTATAAATATTTTATATTTCTTGTATATAAAATATCATATAGAACCAAGATAACTGTGTGAGGTAGCAATCAAAATTATCCAAAGGTATTTGAGATAATATAAAGAATGAGTTTCTGATAATTAGTGAAAAATTAATTCTAGTTTTAATAAAGATACCTAACTTGTTTTTACTATAGATCAATTTGATCTAATATCACAGAAAAGATGATAAAATAGTTAATAGCATACTATTTAATATAATGGTAGAAATATCTATATTGACTGTATATGTTTCATTTTATAATGAAACTTAAGAAGAAATTTAATAATTGATTTGTACTAGTTATTGGAATTGTATCCTGAAATTATAATACAATTAAAATATATATATTATGATCATATTCTAGTATAAATACTATCAAATAAGTAAACATAAAGATAGATGAAATGGTAAATACTCCAGGATATCTCATGTTATGAGTTTTTCTTAGGGAAGTGATGGTGCAGTAAGTAGAGTAGCCATGAAAGAATACATGATGACTAATAGATATATCTATACCATTAAAAAAATTAAATTTATCATGTGATAGAAAAAATAATTTTGGTTAGTAGTTTTCTCTAGTAAAAGTGGGAGTATGATAAAGTTAATTCCCATGAACCAGATGGAATTATACTTTTGGTAACTACTATATTAAGTAATATCTTTTCATGTAATGGTTGTTTTTCTATATAAAATTAATGTGATAATTAACTTTGAGTGTTTTTATCATGTCAAGGTTATATTAGTTCCTCACTATAGTGATAAGCTATATATTCTATGATTATATTCTTAAACATATAAATTATGGTCTAGATAACATCTCTCAAATGGGACAGAAATATTTTTTGACTGTAAAGTGCTAGAGGGTCATAAGAAATTGAGGTTTCTTCACATGAATATCTGAATTAGTTACATACAAGTAAAGTATTTGATGAGGGATGAATCATTTATAGGAAGTCCATATGAGGACATATGCTCGTGGTGAGGTAAAACACATTGGGTCGATCATAAGTAAAATAGAATTAACTAAATGTGTTAAGAAAGGATGTTCCCATTTAATATTAATGGTAGAATATATCTTTGGATATTTGATTGAAATTTAATTAGATATTTAAATTCATGGCCATGAAAGCTTATAAAATAATTTATTTTAGAAATTAATAGAAAGATAAATCAATAATATAGAGTGATGACACTAGTATTCATCCTTATTGACGTGACATTAATAAAAAACGGATTGAATTACATAATATAATTTTTTGGAAGGTTTTTTATTCTATGACATTAACTAATTTCTTTATGTATTCCTTGATATGTTTCTAGATATTAATATTAGAATTTATGTATGTTCACAAAATGCAACTGAGAAAATGTATAACGATCACACACGAAGTTTATCCATAATCTCATTAAATTTTATTAAATATAATATTAAAAATAAATATTTCTATTTATTTATGATATAATAAGTATTCTTGTAAAGTTTATCAAATATATTCAATATTGGGATATTTGATTTTTAAATAGGTTACTTGAATTATATCTCTAGTTTGTTATTCACAAGGTAATAATAATAATTTTTCACTAGTACAAAAAATAGATCAATATAAATATTTAGTTAGTTATGTGAATATTAAAATAAATATTTATTCATGAGTTTAGTGAATAAAATATTTATGTATTTATTGAAATTTTGTTTATTTGTTTGAATAAATATTTTTATTAATCAAGGTTTGATAAATGTTTTGATGGGATTAAAGTCCTAAGTTGATGGCCCAGTGAAAAGGAATTATTTTAGTTAATATTATTTAAATAAATATTCATTAATTCATTTAAGAATTGATAAATAAATAATTACTTTACATGTGATATAAAATATTATTATTATTTGATACAATGTATTACATAAATTAAATGTATTTATATGGTCTTGTGTGTAATTTTCTATGTTTAACCCTATGTATATAAAGAAAGATATATCACATTTCTAAGTAAAGATTGGTTGTGCACAATGGAAGTATCCTTAGATATATATTAAGTCTAGAGAGAATTATCCTCCCATATTCCCTCTCAAGAACATAGATACAACATGTGAAATCCTTATCATGATCAATGATAAATGATGTGAAGCACCAGGTTTCTCATATTAGTACTCATAATACCAATAAAAACATCCTAAGATTCACAAAGCTTGTGTGAAAAAAACATATAATAATCCTCACTTGAATCTTGAATAGAAAAAAAATTAAAAAGACTGGGAAAAAATTTTAGTCAAAGGAATTTCAATTTGAGGTAATTATTGTTTTATATCAATTATAAATTAAATGTTAAATATAATCTATATAAGATTTTACAGTTTAATTCTTCAAGTTATCCTTATATTATCCATTTAAATCAATAAAAAACCAAAATTTTCCACCCAACCACCAATTCTATTATACCATAGAACCTTCAAGTCAACCAGTAATTAATATCCTAAATTGAATCTCTACCTCCATGAACCCTTGGAAAACTGTCACAAGATTCATGGTTTTATTATACCACCTCCACTTAATAATCGGTTGTGACTTAAAGATACCTATGGACTATTGGTATATGGACTTTACCCACTGAAGGGTGGAGAAATGTGTGACAAAATTAAAATATCCCACTTTATCCTAATCCAATGGTAATGTCTATGAATTTGGTGGTGCATCTCAGTAAGTCTTGGGTGAACAAACGATCTTGATATTTGAGAGTCCCCCATTATATCCTCATGTATTCTCCTAAGGAATTCAACCCTCTATCAAGTGTAAGTGATCTGATTGTTTTTTAGGGACCAATAAGGTGGTGGATACCTACCATATTTTCTTTCCCTCATTACAAGACACTCAAAATATTATAGGAATCTCTCCTTCACAAACTTTAGGAGCGAAGTGGTAAGGCTTGTGGATATCATTGTAATCTTGATTGGATACTCTTGAATGTCATGATAAATCTATGTGAATATGGATATCATCTACATCTATTTGTTATCCCCTCACACCATCTAATTCTAATAATTTTTATTTAGTCGACCAATGATTACATTCCAGTTCCTAATGTTTTAAGGAAACTAAAATTCAAATGACTAAAGGTTTACCCAACTCCACTATATAAGGTTTAGACAACATTTTGAGAGAATATATTTAAGGATTTTATAGTCCATGTACACAGTGTTACTCTCACTAAAAAATTAGTGATTCCAACTCCTAATATAATGCACCACCACTGCTAACTTTAAATCATGAGTCATATTGTTCCTCTTATGATGCATCAATTTTCTAGATACATAAAATACCACAAACCCATCTCACATAAAAACTGATCCAATACTAACTCATGATTAAAAATAATAAATTTTATAATACTTAACTATCCCAAGTAATTTTAACAGTGACATAATCATAAATCTTCCTTCCAGAACCTTTAAGGTCCTATCACAACCTTCTAACAAGCTGAACTTCACCACATTCTTGATCAAGCCTTTCATTAATATTACAAAGTGGGAGAATCCCTGGATAAGCCTTTGAAAATAAAAATCCAATAATATGAAATTATGGATCTCAAAAACATTCTTTGGTTGATCTAAAGAAACTAAATCCTTAACCTTTTTTATTTCCTCTGATACACTAGCCCAAAATGTCACATGTTCCAAAAAGTGCATCTGATTGATCCAAAATTTACAGTTAGAGATATTATCATACAATTAATTCCCTCTATGTGTACTCATAAAAATCCTCAAATGATGATCAATACCCTTAATTTAATTTGAGTACACCAATATTTAATAGATGAACATGATCAAAAAATAATCATAGTAAGGATGGAAGACCCTATTCACTAGGCGCATAAATACTACTTGAATGCTTTTGAAACTAAATGGAATAAAAAAACTCACAACCATTATACGTACTCTTGAATTTATTATTATGGATATTAAAAATCATCATTGTCAATTAATGATAACCTAATCTCAAAAAATATTAGAAGACACTATCGTGCCCCTCAACTGGCCAACGAAGTCATTGAAATGAGGTAAAGGATAATTGTTATCAACTTTCTCCTAGTTCAGATTTTGGTAATCCACACATAATCATAGAGACCGTTTGAATTATTGGTGAACAAAACTAGATCTTCCCATATGTACTTGTTGGGGTGAATAAATCCCTTTGATTATAATCCTTGTATCCAATCCTTCAACTATAAAATATCTTTAAGTGCTATTCTGCATGGTAAGATAAATATGGGATTTTTCCCAACACAAACTTTATCATGATCTTAATCTCACACTCAAGAGGAATCCTTGAGAAATACTTGGGATGGAAAGACTATATTTGATAAAATATAATTATAATGGCTCCATAACATGTCGTCTTATCATTTAGAATGAGACTACCAACTTGTGTTTTGTTCCTACCTAGCTTCTTATGGTCAAGCCCTGAATGACATACCTGCACATTTGACTCCCAAACGTAGGCATAACCATCACCCTTATTAGATGTGAATGATACCAGTAAAATTTAAAAATAAATAAGGGATCAATAATGAACCAATCAATATTTTTTGAGGATCCCATTGAATGCATGTAACTATAACAAAAATAAATCCCATAGAAATCTATAACAACTGATAACAATTAAACATTCCTAAATTCACTAAATGAACTATGGTCACACCCATAAGGGTTTAAAAATAAATAAACCCATAAAGAAACTCTATAGACCTCACTAATCCATTATTAAACGGATCAAATATAAATGAGTGTTATACACCAGAATCAAATTGGGTACATTCTAGAGTAGAATTTAGTAAAACTGCACCTTTATGCCTTAACATCACAATCTAAAGGTGTATGCTCAATAGTGTATAACTTGATAGAGAATAAACCCTAAAATATTGTATGAATCTCCTGAGATGAACCCCCCTACATATGATATTTCCCTAGCCCATAAGGACTACATACTCTTACACAAAAGCAACAACCTATAGAATCCTAGCCACTACTCTGTTGTCACACTCCCATGGAAACTACTGAACCCTCTATTTGACCAAATCCTTTTCCACTAAAATTATATTGTAACACTATTATTGCTCGATCTTACCACATAATTAACACTATACAAGATATATATATAGTTAATAACAAACATGTTTAGTTCTACTACATTGGTAACACTCTATAGACCTGCCTCCCCCAGGAGGAAGAGGTAGATCACCACTCAAACTGTTATGTCCGTAAACAACCTAGCATGAACCATTAAATTGATAATTTATACCACTTAATCATATAATAATTATCCATTTAATATAATTTTAACTACTATATGTCTCTACCCTTATTCTCTTTCCTCTCAGATATGTGCATCTAATACATAAACTTTGAGAAAGATTTTATAAAAAATACATGCATGTATACCTAAATCCCATACCTCAAACAATCCTCAATGATCCTATCCTTTGATACATTATCCCCAATGAAAAATTAGGGAAAAAATTGACTCCTTTTTAGTGTGTGATATAATCCACTACTAAAATCCCCCGCTAGGTTAGATATAAGAATTCGTAGGACTAATATGTCCTCAATGTCCTAGGATAGAAATACTCATAGATCCGAACATGAAATTACTTCCAAGATAACCATACATTCTTGTCCCCCTATATTAGGAAACCCGATAGGGGTATAGTTGGTCCATGTAACTTATAGGTCGATATGTTCACCCTATTCTTAGTGGGTTTCTTAAGATAGTCAAATATGTTCTGTATTAATTACACCCATATCTTAGAGGCTTAAGGGCCACCCTCACTTGAGGATAGTGGTGTACATTGTATATACAATTCAGAGTTAATATCAGACATAGAATTTTAAGCTCACTAAGTCTCCCAATCCATGAATTTTATAACCCACAATAAAATCACTTGGGTTGATCATCCATAGTCACTTTAGAAATAATGGGGGGTTATAGCTCAACTCATAGTGGGGCATGCTCAACCTTACCTACATAGTTCTCCACTGAAGGTCATCATTGTAGAAACTCTATATAATGAAAAATACATGTCATAGTAAATATTTTCACCATATTTTTTATATCACAATTTTTGAAAAGTAGTAATAGGAATAATATTATGCTACTATATAGACACTGCACATCAATAAGGTCTCACAATCCAATAAGTATCAATTATTCCATCTCTGAATACTGAAGGTAAAAAATACATATACACACAAACACATAGAATTTTAATGACCAACCATTATCTAATAACAATAAAACTATACCGATATGTAAAAAGATAAGATACTACCATCATGTTATATAGAAAAAAGTATATAAATTACTACCAACACTTTAAATAATTGAAACCTATATCAACATAAAGGAAACCATCCATAAAAAAGAATATGAATTTTATAGGAACCCTATGTGCCTAAAATGTGGCATAATAACACACCCTATCGCCTCTCCTTGATAATAAAAAAACAAAAAAATACTATAAGTCATAAAAACCAATATTTAAGAATAAAATAACTATAAAAATCAAAAAGAAACAAAAAAATCCCATCCCTAGTAATTTGGACTTACAACTTATATTTGTTATATAATACATGGAACAAGTCACATACTATGATATGAAAACATCCAATATCCTATTTACCATTCCCAAATAGTAAAACAAAAGAAAGGAACCAAGGATTTAATTTCACTTTGTAACACCACTAGTTCAATTTAACTTCAATGTGACTAAATAAGCTCTATACACACCTCAGGATATCCTACATATACAAAAGAGAATGTCAATTAACATCGGGGTATAATAACAGAGTGGGGATACAATATCGTGGGATAAGGTACCCATAAGTTATAGTGAAAGAAATAGGATCAACATTATCACAACATATGTCACGAACTGGATATGGTCGCCACCATTAACGGCACCAAACCCAGCCCATGGAAAGGCCCGAAGGGCGTTACCAATCCCCAAGGGATGTCACAAGTGCCCGGGTATCAAAAAAATATGGTTTGGGAACAATTTACCTGAGTATGAAAGCATAAATCATAAAAAAACAATCAATTATTAGAATCTGAAATTTTCATGCTAAACAATTCTTAACAAAACCAGATCTGAATACATATGTTTAAAGACACTACAAGTAGCCTAAAAACAAATAATTACAACATAAATACATCCCAATGGACTCCACATGACAAGGTGATCATCACCCGCAAGCCGTCTCCGCAACTCTGCCCAAACGATGGGGACTAACATCCCGAACCGCCATCACCCTTAGCCTTCCCTTTGCCTGAGTCAAGCATAAGGAGGTCTACTTACACCCAAGGGGTGTAATTAGGGTGTGAGACTAATCCCAATAGGATACCAATAGATGATTCCAAAGAGCATGCAATACAATGTGAACAAAACAAGAAATTTTAATACACAAGGTGAAACAGTGTTAAAATTCAAAGAAATGCAACTTTCAAATGAAAACAGTTTTCAATCCGAGAATTTCAGAATGTTAGAAAATTAAATATACATGTGAGATACTGTAAATTACTGCCAAAATCACCACACAACAAGGGTAAATACCACAAATCCAATGAGCATCAAAATCGGGAACACCCCTAAGCACTAGGTTGTCAAGGGCCCTATGTACCTCGTACCTCGGTGTAGAGTAACCATAGAAAAATCCATTCTCCTGCACGAGCCACTAGTAGGAAACATACCCATAACCTAGTGGTCCCCAATAATTATCCAAATAGTTTAGTTAGAGTTGTCGTTATCCAGATGCTAAGTGGAATAGGGACAAAACCCATCTGATCCACTAGTCGTACTAGTACAAATCCGCCCCACCTAGGTACCCGGGCTTCCCTTTTTTGTGCTCAAACAATTTCAGAAAACAACCCACATCATTTTACATATAAAATATCACTACTGGTCACAAACAAATTGTACAGTATCTACACACATTTTATACCATTTAAAACACACAATAAAATTATTTTATTTTCAATAAAACAACCTCTCAAAACATCACATTGTTTTGCACCCAAAGCTCTTTAAGATATCCACTTTTCACACTATTTTACCACTTTTAAGTCATTAAAACAAAATTTCAGTTCAATAACCTTTAATTAAACCAACAATTCAGTTATGGGGCAGCCCAAAATGAACCAATAAAAGATTTGAATGAAAAACCCCCAATTTCACCAAAAATTGGAACTTAAAATTAATTTGCATTATAAATGCAACTAAAACCAATTTTTACAGAAACATTCAAGTGAAATAAGCATTAAGGTACCATGAAAACAGAAATCTAATTCACAAAAATTGCACACTCAATGGAATCACCTACCAAAGTAACAAAAATCCTTGAATCTCCGTGCGAAAATCAAATCGCACACCCGCCACACCAAGAGAGAACTAGATCAAAACTAAAGCCACATAAATTGGCCAAGAAATCCCAACGTTAAACCCTAGGTTCGAAAAACTAGTTTCTGGACATTAGTAAACTCAATTATAATCGAGGAAACCCTCGAAACAATGAGTTAAACCCAAAGTAATTTGAAAGAGGAAAGAAAAGGGCTCATTTACTTGAAGTATCTTGAAGTAATCACTCCAAAACACCAGTATCTGAAATTTAAAAGAGCCAAAATTTAGGGTTCATTGGAAAAACATGTATTAGGTCATTTAGGAACTATAATGGAGGAAAAATATTGATAATTGAGAGAGTTATGAAAGAAAGACTTTACCTCTTCAAATCTGGGCGATTTGAGTAACCCTATAAAGTTCAGAACAAAATAGTGATTATCCAGAGCTCCATAGAGGGGGGAGAGAGTTCCGACGCACGGATGGATTAATTGGGCTTGGCTGAGACTCGGAATAACAGAAAAAGACCAAATATTTAATAAGTTATAACAAAATAAAATTTTATTTTTAAAATAGGAATTGGGCTTTCGGGCAGGCCCAACCCCTTAGATAAAAACCCAAATAAACCCAGGTTATGGATTTCTAAAATCTCCAAATTACCTTGGTGGTGTTAATAGGTTAAGGGAGGTCAAGTAGGAATTTGAATTAATGAAAAATGTTGAAAAATGAAAATTTTATAAAAGATACAAAATTTATTTTTTAATTTGGAATTGGGCTCACGGTTTGGCCCAATTCATGAATACTCATCTATTCCTCCCTAAAACCTAGGGAAACCCTAAAAAAAGCAAGGATGTAAATTAAATGAAAAATACCTTTAAAATATTTCTTTTATGTGACAATTATCCTCACCATGAAGGACTTTCCGCCCCAGAAAGTCAACATGAATCTTGGTTGGAAAACAAGAATGGGTACTCTTCCTCAACCCATGACTTTCGCTCCCATGTCTCATGTGTATCATTCCCATGCTGCCATAAAACCTGGACTAAATAAATAGACTTCCCTCGAAGTATCTTCTCTTGGGAGTCCACTATTTTTACCGGCCTCTCAACGATAGACAAGTCAGGCTCTATCTCCAGTTCTTCCCAACTCAACTCATGGGATGGATCTGGATTGTATTTCTTCAACTGAGAGACGTGGAAGACATCATGGATAGACATCAACTGAAAAGGTAAGTACAACCTATATGCCACCTTTCCAATATGCTCGGTGATCTCAAAGGGCCCGACATACCGTGGCATCAGCTTACCTTGATTCCCCAATCAACGATGGCCCAGACGTGGGGCCACTTTTAAGAATACCCTGTCACCCACAGAAAACTCTAGGTCTCTATGCCTCCGGTCAGCATAAGATTTATGATGACTCTGAGCTGTCAATAAGCGCTGCCTAATCAACTTGACCATCTCAGAAGTCTTCTGCACAAGGTTCGACCCCAACAGTGAAGTCTCTCCAACCTCAGCCCAACATAGGGGGGACCGACAAGGCCGACCATAGAGAGCCTCAAAAGGGGCCATTCGAATCATGTATTGGTAACTATTATTATAAGAAAACTCAACCAATACCAAATGGCTATCCTAACAACCTCCAAAGTCCAGGACACATGCACAAAGCATATCCTCCAAAATCTGATTCGCCCACTCTGTCTGACCATCCGTCTGAGGGTGGTATGCCGTGCTCATCTTAATCTGAGACCCCAAGGCCTTCTGAAGGCCTTCCCAAAATCGAGAAGTGAAGCGGGGGTCTCTATATGAGACAACAACTGATGGTACACCATGGTGTCTCACCACTTCCTGAAGATACAAATGGCCCAACTCATCTACTTTAGTTGTATCTTTTATCAGAATTAAGTGGGATGATTTGGTCAGACGATAAATCACCACCCAAATAGAATTCATACCCAGAGGTGTACAAGGTAAGCCAACAATGAAGTCCATGGAGACCTCTTCCCACTTCCTGGTAGGAATGGGTAGTGGTTGGAGAAAACCGGATGGCCTTTGGTGCTCTGCTTTCACCTGCTGAGACTAGTGGATATCTTGCATCACCACCTTTCACAGAGATAATGGCACTACTGAACGGCCCTTGAAGCACAAGATGCCCTCGGGAGACGAAGACCAATCAGAGGATGTCTCCCCATGATGAAGGAACTGCTTCGACCACTGAAAAAGATCATCACTGGTCTGTTCCTGCTGAATCAAATCTAATAGAGAAGGAGTCAACTGGACGCTTTCCAAGAATTCCCCTCCACTGTATTCCTTGGTCTCCACATGTATCTGAGAAAAGAGACCCATCAATGTCCACTCATCACTAGACTTCCTCAAAGCCTGCACTGGAACTCTTCTGCTAAAAGAGTTTGACACTACATTACCCTTTCCTGGGGTGTGGACAATGTCAAAGTCAAACCACTGCAAGTACTCTATCCAGTGATGTTGCCTCAAGTTGAGGTCCTTCTGCGAGAAGATATAAGCCAAGATTTTGTGATCAGAGTATACCACAAACTTCTCCCCAAAGAGGTAGTGACGCCAAGTCTTCAAAGCATGCATCACCGCTGCCAACTCCAAGTAATGGGTTGGGTAGTTCTTTTCATGTGGTCAAAGTTGGCGAGAGCCATACACGACCACATGATCATCCTGCATAAGCACGCACCCAAGACCCATACCTGAAGCATCATAATAGACCACATATACCTTTCCAGCCTCTAGAAAAATCAGAACGGGGGCGGTAGTCAGATAACTCTTCAGCTCCTCAAATGACGCCTGACATTCTGGACCCCATACAAACTTCACCCCTTTCCATGTGAGGGTAGTCATCGGTGAAGCATGCCGAGAGAAATCCCGAATGAATCGCCTGTAATAACCAGCCAAGCCAAGAAAACTCCTGATGTTGAACATATTCTTCGGTTTCTCCCATGACATGACTGCACTAATTTTCTCAGGGTCCACTAAAACTCCATGCTCTGATATCACATGCCCCAGAAATCTCACCTCTCTGATCCATAAAGTGCACTTTGACAACTTTACATAGAGGTGGTGATCTCGTAATGTACCCAAAACGATCCTCAAGTGATGTTCGTGTTCCTCCTCAGAGCAAGAGTATACCGGAATGTCATCCAAGAACACCAAAACAAAGGAATCAAGATACTGATGGAACACCCTATTCATAAGTGCCATAAATACCGCTGGAGCATTGGTAAATCCGAAGGGCATGAGAAAATACTCAAAGTGGTCGTACCTGCTTCAGAAGGCTGTCTTAGGGATATTTGACTCCTTCACCCTGAGTTGATGATACCCTAAACATAGGTCTATCTTTGAGAACCACATTGACCCCTTTAACTGATCAAACAAATCATCTATTCTGGGCAAAGGGTATTTGTTTTTAATTGTTACCTTATTCAGCTTCCATTTGTAAATGCACAACCAGAGGGATCCATCAGCCTTTTTTGCAAACAACACAGGAGTGGCCCAAGAAAAGATGCTCAGGCGAATGAATCCTTTGGATTCTAAGTTGTCCAACTGTATCTTTAATTCCCTCAACTCGGTGGGGGCCATGGGATAAGAGGGAAGAGGTATCAGTTGTGTTCCCGACACCAGATCAATCAAAAACTCCAGATCCCACTCTAGAGGAAAACTTGAAAAATCATCTGAGAATACCTCGGGAAACTCATTCACTACATGAGGTAGTGAAACTTCAGGGGAAAGACCATCCTCTAGAACAAGCGAAGATAACTAGAAGATAACACTTCCCAACTCTGGGAGTGGAGGCCCTACGCGACCTGATCATGGATCCCATTCTCCATGAAAAACCTGACGACTCCCATCAGGTGCCGTGAAACTAACACGACGTCTGTAGCAATCGATGTGTGCCTGGAAGTGTACTAGCCAATCCATCCAGAGTATGACATCAAAAAGGTCTATATCTAAGACCAAGAGGTCCCACTCCATCTCGAACCCTAACACAGAAAGTGCACATGATGGGCACCTAAGGCCCTGCTCCTTTTTCTTTCCCAACGGTGTCACCAACTCCATCGCAAAAGACATCAACTCAGTTGGGAAATTCAGAATTTCCACAAAATGTCCAGAAATGAATGAAATAGAGGCACCAGTATAAAAAAGAGCAGTAGCTTTAGAAGATGCGATCCGAACAGTACCTCGAACTGACGACGGTCCCGCCTCTTATCCTGCTGGTGACTGATCCACTACATGGAGATGTCCAGTATCTGCCTGAGGACGACCGCTAGTCTATGGATGTGCCCTGAACTGGCTCTTCCCCGAAGATGATCCAGCCCTACCACCACGACCACCATATCGAGATCCCCCAGTCCTCGACGGCTCGGACTGTGCTGGCACTCCTCTGGAAGCCACTGACCCTGCCCCACTTGGGAGTGGACGTGCCACACCGCAGAAGCGTTGAAAATTCCCTATACCTCCACACTGGTAACAAGGCTTTGGAGGAAGATAACATGGTGGTCGGATATGACCAGGCCTCCCACATTGGTGGCACACGACCGATATCACATTAGAAGCCGTAGAAGAAAACTGCCTAGAAGAGTGGCCTGAACCGCCCCCTCCTTTCTTCACATGATCCTCCCGCTTCCTTTTCTTCTCTGAGGTGCTGCCACTGCCCACTGCTGATATTGAACCATAGAAACCAGCCCTACCTTTCCTATCAATCTCCACCATGCATTCCCGATCAACAACCTCAGTATAGGTCTTCAACTTAAACAAGAACACCTAAGAGTATATCTCTGGTCGGAAGCCTTTCTCAAACCTCTGTGCCTTCGCTTGCTCATTAGAGACAATTTCTGGAGCATACTGAACCAACTCAGTGAAACAGTTGGCATACTCCATCACAGATTGATTCCCCTGAACAAGTTCCATGGACTCTCTAGACCTGGCATAAGCCAACACCTCATGGCATTACTATTCATTGAAAACAACCTTCAAATCTCCCCAGCGCTTCTGCTCATTCTTCCCAGCCTGTAGCACTGACTTCCACCATTTAAGGCTGGGACCCTCCGACAGAAATGAGGCACACTTCACCTTGAGCTCCTCGGGTGTTTCTAGGAACTCAAACATACGCTCGATATTCTCGAGCCCTTCTTCTGCTTCCTGGGGTTCTGTGCTACCTTAGAAGGTAGGAGGCTTGTTTTTCAGAAACTCTTGTGATTTATCTTTTCTAGGACCTATCTCTTCTTCCCTAACAGGAATAAGAGCAAGATCTGGTCCCTGTACCAAAGCTTGGATATCCCTAACCACAGCCTCCACGAGCCTCTGATCAATCGGCGTGGGAGAACTCTCTCCAGCTTCCTCCTGTGGGTGCGTGGGAGCTTTACGGGGAGGCATGTTGCTACAAAATGCAACAGTCACAAAAAAATAGTCAATACCACAATTCTGCAAATTTTAATCAAATACATCAAATATAAATAAACTAAACACATCCCTATAATAAAAGAAACAACTACTCCACATCTGCCTGATGTCTACATGTGGTCTGCAGCCCACACGTCTCACCTGGAAGTGAAGTCAATCCATAAATTCCAACATCCCCTGGTGACTCAAGGTCTGCCATGAGAGGTGCGGGCCAGGCACCCTACTCACAGCCAATACCCCAAGCCCCGACATTCATAGCTAATTTCTATCCCAACTCATCCCAAAATAACAATATAACCCAAAAACTTTAACCTGCCTCTGATACGATTTTGTCACGAACCGGATATGGTCACCACCATTAATGGCACCAAACCTGGCCCGTGGCAAGGACCGTAGGGCGTTCCCTATCCCCACGGGCTGGCACAAGTGCCCAAGTATCAAACAAATATGGTTTGGGAACGATTTACCCGAGTATGAAAGCATAAATCATAAAAAAACAATCAATTATTAGAATCTGAAATTTTCATGCTAAACAATTCTTAACAAAAAAAGATCTAAATAAATATGTTTAAAGACACTACAAGTAGTCTAAAAAAAATAATGACAACATAAAGACATCCCCATGGACTCCACACGAAAATGGGATTATCACCCGCAAGCCATCTCCGCAACTCCGCCCAAACGATGAGGACTAACATCCCGAAACGCCATCACCCTTAGCCTTCCCTTTACCTGAGTCAAGCATAAGAAGGTCTACTTACACCCAAGGGGTGTAAGTAGGGTGTGAGCCTAAGCCTAATAGGATACCACCAGATTATTCTAAAGATCATGCAATACAATGTGAACAAAACAAGCAATTTTAATACACAAGGTGAAACAGTGTTAAAATTCAAAGAAATGCAACTTTCAAATGAAAATAGTTTTTAATCCGAGAATTTCAGAATGTTAGCACATTAAATAGACACGTGAGATACAGCAATGTACTTCCAAAAAAAACCCCACAATAATGGTAAATACCACAAATTCAATGAGCATCAAAATCGGGAACACCCCTAAGCACTAGGTCGTCTCGGGCCCTATGTACCTCATACCTCGGTGTAGAGTAACCATAGAAAAATCCATTCTCATGCACAGGCGAATAGTAGGGAACATACCCATAACCTAATGGTCCCCAATCATCATCCAAATATTTTAGTTAGAGTTGTCGTTATCCAGATGCTAAGTGGAATAGGGACAAAACCCATCTGATCCACTAGTCGTACTAGTAAAAATCCGCCCCACCTAGGTACCTGGGCTTCCCCTTTTTGTGATCAAACAATTTCAGAAAACAACACACATAATTTTACATATAAAATATCACTAATGGTCACAAAAAAATTGTACAGTATCTACACACATTTTATACCATTTAAAACACACAATAAAATAATTTTATTTTCAATAAAACAACCTCTCAAAACATCACATTGTTTTTCACCCAAAGATCTTTAAGATATCCACTTTGCAAACTATGTAAACAATTTTAAGTCATAAAAACCAAATATCAGTTCAATACCCTTTAATGAAACCAAAAATTCAGTTATGGGGCATCCCAAAATGAACCAATAAAAGATTTGAATGAAAAACTCCCAATTTCACCAAAAATTGGAACTTAAAATTCATTTGCATTATAAATGCAACTAAAACCGATTTTTATAGAAACATTCAAGTGAAATAAACATTAAGGTACCATGAAATCAGCAATATAATTCACAAAAAATTTCACACACAATGGAATCACCTACCAAAGTAACAAAAACCCTTGAATCTCCGTGCGAAAATCAAATCGCACCCCCGCCGCACCAAGAGAGAACTAGATCAAACCTAAAACCACATAAATTGGCCAAGAAAGCCCAAAGTTAAGCACTAGTTTCTAAGAACTAGTTTCTGGACATTAGTAAACTCAATTATAACTGAAGACACCCTAAGAACAATGAGTTAAACCCAAAGTAATTTGAAAGAGGAAAGAAAAGGGCTCATTTACTTGAAGTATCTGGAAGTAATCACTCCAAAAAACCAGTAGCTGAAATTTGAAAGAGCCAAAATTTAGGGTTCGTTCGAAAAACATGTATTAGGTCATTTAGGAACTAGAATGGAGGAAAAATATTGAGAATTGGGAGAGTTATGGAAGAAAGAATTTACCTCTTCAAATCTGGGCGATTTGAGGAACCATATGAAGTTCTGAACCCAATCTCGATTATCCAGAGCTTCAAAGAGGGGGGAGAGAGTTTCGACACACGGCTGGATTAATTGGTCTTGGGTGAGACTTTTAATCACCAAAAAATCCCAAATATTGAATAAGTTATAACAAAATCAAATTTTATTTTTAAAACAGGAATTGGGATTTCGGGCAGGCCCGACCCCTTAGATAAAAACCCAAATATACCCTGGTTATGGATTTCTAAAAGCTCCAAATTACCTTGGTGGTGGTAATAGGTTAGGGAAGGTCAAGTAGGAATTTGAATGGATGAAAAATTTTGAAAAATGGAAAATTTATAAAA
The DNA here is from genome assembly GCA_963277665.1 of Viscum album. Lineage (NCBI taxonomy): Eukaryota > Viridiplantae > Streptophyta > Magnoliopsida > Santalales > Viscaceae > Viscum > Viscum album. The sequence goes on from OY728157.1 coordinate 747,254,556, forward strand.
GATACAAAATTTATTTTTCAATCTGGAATTGGGCTCACGGTTTGGCCCAATTCATGAATACTCATCTATTCCTCCCTAAAACCTAGGGAAACCCCCAAAACAAATCAAGGATGTAAATTAAATGAAAAATACCTTTAAAATATGTCATGTATGTAACAAAATAAATCAAAATAAAAATGACATCATAGTTAAATTCTACAAAGAAAACAATATAAGACATGTTCTTATAGTATGAACATTGTTCATGTATAAAAAGTCAAAACAAAATTGTTTTGAAATCCTATGGGAAGTACATACACAATAGGTCTCAAAGTAAACCCAAATTTAATGAAACCTATGATAATAAAAAACTGATATCGATTAATTTTCTAGTCCCATATTCTAAATTCGACTCAGCTAACTAGATCCCCTACCAATCATAAGTCCCTTACCTTTACCTAGTCCTACAACCATGATGTCTATCTGGGTACCAATGATGTCTATACTGGGTGTGAGTACAATGTACTAGGCCACAACCAATGGTGTCCTCGAATATAACTAGAACTAATAGTGTATGTTGATGTGGGATGATATATATATATATATATATATATAGAGTAAAACATGATAAAATAAAAACCATCGATCCTTAGGTTACTTAGTGACATATGGGACCAACCATACCTATATTTTCTAATTCCAGTGCTTTGTATGAACCAATTAAATACTAATGTCAACAATTATAAAGGTTCCTTCCAATAATACTATTTTATATAATCTCACTATACCATGGTTTTTAATTAAACCCACCCCCGATACAATCACATGTCCTCATACCATACCATTCCTAAGAATGGAATCTTCCGATGATACTATCACAAGTCAGCATCCTATTCCAATGGTAAGAATGGTTCTCTCCCTTGATATGATCTATCAATTATAGTTTGAGTGTTTCCCAACTCATTCTATCATCATAACCTTCTATATTAACATATACTCCCATGTGTGGTGTGGAACCCAACCGATATACCATCTACTAGAAATAATTGGAGTGGACCTCAAATCATCTTGTTATCATACCCATCCTTAATAATACAAGAATCAATGGGTTGCGTGGTTCCTAGTCTATAACCACTTTCCATCATTTAACAAGACTCACTTAATATAAATTAGGTATAATATAATATATTTTCAAAATTCATAATTCACGATTTAAAATATAAACATAAAACACACCAGGAACATATGAAAAAGTCAAAGGGTTTACAAGGGTGATCACTCCACCCAACTCCGATCAAGAAACATAAATATTTAAAATTAGGTAGGTTACTTACTTAACCATTATATTAACCCAAACCATATTTATCTAAAGCTACCATCATGATATCCTCCTCTAACCATACTTTATATACTAAGGAAACACTCATTGGAACCTACACCAGGTTCTCTAGGTCATAATTCCACTATTGGCAACAATACAGGTGGCCACCATCACCCATCAACCACAATTAAATTAGACGTAAAATTCATCAACAGATCACTAATGTTATGTTTAGGATTTTCTTATTTTGAAATATAAAAATAAATGATTTATGTTCAATTCTTTGGTCAATCACCCAAGGTTGGCATGTCTTCACATCAGATACACATGAAAATGAACATTTACATTAGGGAAATGATAGTGACCACCTTCCTCATAACTGTAGAATCCAATTGATTGGATATATATTTTTAATTCAACATTATATATGAGAAATAAATAAATCATATAAAACCATTAATTTTAGAATAAATGATGGTATCCAATTTATGATTAATAAATGGATAGAGAAATATATTAATATCACAAGTAGAGTGATAAGATCCCTGAAAACGATCTCTAAAAATAGAAAAAATATTGATTGGTCAATAAATAAAGGAGAACCATAATTTATAGAGAATAAATATGGGCATGTACATTGAAGAATAAGGAAACAAACATTTTAAAATGATATTAAAATTTAAATAATTTTATTAATTAATTAAATAAAAACTATACATGTTATGCATTGCAGTGTGACCATACATTTCGTGGCATAGAGCCTTTACAAGGTCCCCTCATACAGTGTTCCTTTCAGCCACGATGAATAAATTTTTCCATAGGAAGAACAAAAAATCTGATTGTCTAGGCCAATATAGAACTATATCACACTTCACATCATAATCCCATCCCCTTAGAAAGAGATTGATGGTGCGAATAACTCTAGGTTTGGGGATTTATGGGGTTCCCTTTCTCTTACAGTGAAGTGCTTCCCACTGGAACAACCTCATGGTGTAGGCCCCCTCACTATAACATGACCCATCCCCCCTTTAACTACCCTTACTAACATATCCTAAAGAGATCCAAAATGAACAACCTCTTTCAAAGTGGACTAATAATTAATATGCCTTGAGTTATTCCTATAGATCTCTCCTCATGGAATGATGGCTTTGGTTATAAATCTATTTATATGGACCCCATAAGATTTTACCCTTAGGTATCAATCATTATACCATAACACTCTATATTTTATCATGACCAGTCTCGTAATTATGAAAATCAATCTTATACATGAATGAAGATTATTATTACATATCCCTTGTAAGTCCATAACCTACACCACTATGGCGTAATATTACTTTTAATAATCATTTTTGTGGTGAAACCATCATATGTTGCACTCTGATAATGTTCATGAGATAGAAATATAGCTTCAACTAGAGATCAACTTCAATAATCAACATCCGATTACAATGCTATCACATCCAACTAAGGAAAAGTACTAAAACACAAGATTTTTAGAAAAAATTAACCTAGTGTTATAACTAAAAAATGATCCAGGGTGTTATGGGGTAGCCACTCTGATCAGTCCTCTAGGGACACAATTCTTATGTGGGTTTTTACATAACATTGACATTAAAATTTATTATTCATTCTTACATACCAATGTTTTATTGTGACGTAAATCTTCCCCTATAATGTGGATAGTGGAAGAAACCTAGGCATCAACATCTTAAAGGTGAGTTGGATCTAAACTGTAATAGTATCTGATATAATACATTCCTTTAGATAATCATTTACAAATACTCATCATTTTAATCCATTTATATTAGGAATCCCTTAATTGTATCTAATGAACATATCTGAACCTGATTAAATTACATCATAGTGTACCCTATAAATTTCCAAATTGACTGTGGTAGGTCAAAGATTTTTTCCCCATAGTAAGTTGTTTTTATTTTAAGTATATATTCTTGATATATTGTTTTATTTATATCATTAATAATAATTACATACCTCACATATATATGATCACATGTTTCATTATAATTATTATAAAGTTTATATATCTTAAAAATAGATATATTATTAAAAATAAGGAGTCGGTTTCATTTCTAGATTAATTTGGTACTTTAGTTCAATCTTTATCATGTCTGCTATAATTTCCTATGATCTATAGTTTCTAAAATAGGGGTCATGAACACAATGAAGGGAAAATTTTCAAGAATTAAATGTGAAAAAACCTACATAAAAACAAATGAGAAGATAGAAATTAATTCATAGCGCAATTGTGAGAAAGTGGGATGGTACCATAAAAAAAAGAAATAAATTTCCAATTAACTAGGAATCAGAAAATATGAAAGGAACAATATAGAAAAAACTATTTAGTTTTTTTATTAAGAACTAAAATATATAAACTAATAGTACATAAGTACATAAAAATTTCAAGGGTTCAATAAACAAAACAGTTAATCCCCTTTAATCTTTTGATTTTATGAGTTATAATTATTCTACTGATAAATTTTAGTTATATTATCATATTTTCTAATCTACCAACCTTTAAGTTTTTTAATGGTAATTTTCACATTTTATTTTCCACTAGGCCAGTACTCTAGGTTTTTCATTAATAGTAAAATGAAATTAAATCAACTTAAAAATGCACATAGTACTTATTATAACACATATTATAAATAAAGCTAACATAATCTAGTAAAACATTTCCCACACTTAGAAAATTCAAAAGTTTAAATATGTCTAATATATTAAATAAAAATTGAAAATTTTTATTTTACATATAGTAAGAACAGAATGAGGAAAATTGACTTGTGTAAGAGATAGAGAATATTCATCTCTCATATATTATGAAATTTCAACAAAGAAACATAATGATGATTGGAACTTTAGAAACATCTTACTATATGAATTTATTTATATGTCAACATCATGATTTTTAACTCTATCTACAACATTATTTTTAAGAAACATTATTAAAAAAAAATACAATGGCCCAAAATCAATACAATAACAAAAAACAAACAAAGAAAATCACCATTTGGCGAAGTTCACAATGTCAAAATTAAAATAAGAGTAAGTTTCCATATAGATTATATAAATTTACATGATATAAATTCAATTTAAAAAGTTTAGAAAAGGTGATAATTTTAGTAACAAAATATCCTTGGAGGATTTTTTGGGTTGTGTTTATTGAAAATCATGCTGAAGGAACTTTTATAGAATCTTACAATGTTACGAGTGATGCATGTCTTGATGGTGAGATGTGTTTTAGTAAAATTATAGGAGTAATTAGTTTTTATTGGGTTCTATGAAATTTTATAATTCTTTTATATAAGGGACATTAACTCTATCTATAAGAGTGTGTTTTGGTGGAGGGAGAGAAAAATGGATAAGTCTAGGAGTTCCCATTTATGTGTAATAGGTATTCCATTAAAATAGTTGAAAGACATGTGATATCCTTGGAGTATTTAATAGTAATTTCTCTGACTCCAAGAAATAAATAAGAATCATTTCATCAAAACGTTTTAAAACATATGTGTCATTAAACCGCTATATAATATTCTTTTCTGCTATAAGAAGAAAAAAAGAGTCTATATTATGAAACAAGGGAGTATATGTAAGATCCATATCACCATAGATGTTCAATACATAAGAAAATATCAATTTTCATTATAGGAGAAGTTTAGATTGAAAAAATTTAATATATCTTTTATTAATCAATGTATATGTTTTATGGTTTTACTAGCTTCTATCTATAAATTCATTCCAAGATTATAGGGGGATTTTCCAAGTTATTTTGGTAATTTAAATAGAATATTAATATAGATTTGGTTGATTTTTTATTTGAAAAAATCACACAGCGTAGAAGGATTTTACTCTATGAATTTAGAAGTAGTTTATTTTTCTGATTTTAGAATTTATTATTTTTTTAAAAATAAGGATATTTTTATTTTCAAAGTATAAAAAATACTTGACTATCATTTTAATATTTGGAAATATTATCTTTTACTGGTTGGAGTAAATACTAAAGTGCCTGAAAATTTTTATCTGAATAAAACCATACAACTAAAATTTTGGAAATACCACATTTACCAATAGGAAATATTTTTCAAAAAAAATGGTGATTAAAATAACAAAATCTCTTACTTTCATAAAAATAGATTCAAGGCATAGATAATAGAGACACAAAAAGTGATTTTTTATTATAGTATTACTAGAAGTTCAATAAATAAATCTTGAAATATGATTTTGAAATTAATCATATAATTGATATATGAGATGATTGATATTCCAATGATGTTTTATACTTAATTTTCATTCTTGAAGATTGACTAGTAGTACTTGGAAGAGTGGCCATCTTTCAAATTTCTGTAGAGTAGTGAGAATTATATTTGGTGAAGATTCTAAATAGAGAGGTTTCGAATGAACAATCTATATTATAAAATAAAATTAGAATGATTATTGTTTTATATGCTGCAACACATCATCATTGTATTCTCTTTGTATTATTCTGGTTTGGGTGAACCAAGTAAATTATTCATGTTTATTTCTTTTACCACATTAATGTTTCATATAAGTTTTAAGGCATAGAAAGTGTTCTTAATAACCATGGAAAAATATTATTGATGAGGGTTTATTAAAATTAGATATACATTTATCCACCCCCACTTAGTGTATCCGCCTTTCTTGGGAATCACAAGCATCATATAAGCTAATGTTTCTCAGTGTAATTCTCTCTTTTTGAATCAATGGAAATCGTCATTAACTCGAAGGGGATTGTGATCATTAATGTGAATGAAAATATACACAAAAACCTTTCATAGGATTTTTGATAACATATATTGTTTATATTTATCAAATAAATATCGAAGGGTTCTTTATTCTAACACAAAAGGAGTAAACACATTTCAAATATCATTATAGAAATATATATACATGATTTCAATGTCATGTAAATCCTCACACTCCAAGTTGGAAAAAATGATCAATATCTATAAATGTGATTCCAAGGTATGTGAAGATATGTTATAGGTAATATGTAACAATTACGAGTACTTTATAGTATACTTGAATGATATTGTTGATATTATATTTAATCAGGTGGGAATTATTATAAAGGGTATGTATGGGCCTGGATAAAAACATCATGTTATAAAAATCATGAATAGGATCCTCAAAATATCACCACTGCATTTTAGTGACAAATTATTAATGATTAAAGACATGTACTGAAGGGAGGTGATGGTGGATAGTCTTTATACCACTCTCATTACATACGAGATGAGGAATAATGATAATGAGACCTTAGTAATGGATATCTCTCAGGGAGTGTTGTTAATAGTGATAAAGAAACTTAGTTTGGAAGATGAAGATCTCATATATAGTGAGAATGATGAGTTTATATTTTTCCTTTCATTAAATATCAAATGAGAAAAATTAAAATTTAAAGTCAAGAATCCACTTTCTTATTTTCAATGTGGCGAAATTGGGAATCTCAATAACAAATATTACAAAAAGTTCAAACATTATGATGGAGAAGAATAATTAGTAAAGAAAATATTTAAGAGTTGGAAAAGTAATAGGAGAAAAAAAATAAATTATTTTAAAAGAAAAAACTTCTTTTACTGGAATATTCTAGATTAGAAAAAAATAAAATGGAATAAATTGACATCTCTAAAGAACACAATGAGGTAGTTCTTCGGGTTTTAATAAATAATCCACAGATGGAGGAAAATGGTGATGAATATGATAGTGTAAATAAAATTTTCAACCATTTGGTTTAACTTGAATCTTTTATTACATAAATTTATATTTTTAGGGATAATATTAGGAAATAAAATGGATTGGTACAAGAATATAAACTTTATATCCAACAATAAAAAGATTAAAATTATGAGTTAAAGGATAAAATTGAATGAAAAAAATTTGTATATTTGGGTAACTCAGAGAATGATATTGATATTAAGATATAAATTTTTGAGAATGACTAGATTATTGTTGTCTTTATTTATTTTTTGAAAGGTCATATCAAAATAATTGAGGAACTTGAAGTATATGTCCTAACGATTTAATAAAATATATATGATCAAGAAAGACTTATAACCCTTGGCATTACATCAATAATTTTAATGGCACCAACCACTACTAAAGATAAGGAGGTATAGAAAGAGTCAATAAAAAGATTAACAACATTCCTAAAAGTATATAATTTCAAGGAAAAGGGTATATCTATTTAGGTGATTTATCATAATAAAAAATCAATGGTGGATGATCTAAAACCATAGGATCCTATTCCTAAAAATATCGCTGGGTTTTGTGACTGAAAATAGAATAAAAAAAGGTATTTATGGAGAAAAAAAGATACAAAATATTACACTAGGAATTTGGTATAATTTATTCGGTAAGATAGTGAATATATAATATGTTTTCCTATACAGGAAAAATCCATTTAATTGCCTAAGAGATATAAAAATAGAGGATAAAAACTTCTCATACTCAGTATGTTTTTAATGGATATTGTTTTTGGTGTGATGGATTTGGAAACAAATCCATGAGTTTCTCATTAAGGGTATAAATGGATATACCAAATGAGAATAAAAAAAGTAAATCATAGTTATAATAACCTTTATAATGTGGGATTAAAACCAATAATAAACTTACAGTCTTTCAAGATGAGTTAAATTCCGTAAAGAATAAGTTGTATTTGTTGTCAATAAAGTTGTGTGAAATAAAGTCAACATTTTCTACAAATATTTATGGGACTCCAAGTTAAATTGAAAATGAAGTATAATGTTGATGCTTAAATATATTATTTTTATATATTTTTGATATTGAATAAATATAAAAAATTTACATATATTGATTGTTGTGTTGTTGTTGAATTTAATGTTTAGTACTGATGTTAAAAGCACCCTATACAAAAGCTATGATTGAGTTTAGGAACTACTACCTAATAGATGATTTGGTTTTGTATTTCATGGTTGATAAGGTATCTATAAAATAAAATAATTATATCCATCAATTGGATAACGAACCTTTTGATGTTTTTTGAGACATTTGGTGAGTGTATGAGATGTTTTGGAGATGATTTAAAGAGGTCATGGTTTGAGAGGAGTAAAGTTTTCATATTATATAAGGGTTGAGTATGAATAATCTCTATAATCATGATCTATGTAACTATAATTATCAAGACTATAGAATCGTCATATATATAGGTATAAGTCTTTGTATGCATCATATACCTACATATTAGCATGTAGATATCATTTCAGATGATGCGTAAACATTATCGATGCACACATCAGTCTGTACAGACATATTCCCTAAGCCTATATAAAAATAATTTTTGGAACTGTATAAATATAATTTTATATGCATGATCAACATAACCATTAAGACTTATAGAAAATATGATAATCTATAAAGTGAAGAATGGGGAAATTTCTTAATCAAATATTGTGAATAATTGGGAATAAACTCAGATGATGAATGGTGAACCAATTATTATGGATTAGAAAATACTATGATTAAAAAATGATCATGATCTAAGCTAAGGATTAAGGAAGACTAGTTGAAGGAGTAGCTATATGTTGAGATGAGTATCACACTGCAAGCAAATGCTACCACAACATCTTCATGATATATTACACATGTGAATGAAGAGTATGAAGGATTCAAATAAATAATATTTTTTTTTTCAGAAAAACTATCTTTTATATTCAAATACATAATGAGGAAATAACCTTTAATATTTATGGGTTTTAAATAAGGATTTTTATTGAGTATAAAATTGGAAATATCTTATATAAGTAAAGAAGAATATTTCATACTATCTATGATTTTAGGGTGTTTTTAAACTCAAAAGAAGACTAAATATTTAAAATAATCCATGATTATAAAATAAAGCATGAAAAAATGGAAATCATATAGAAAAAATTAAGGTAACTCAAAAAAAATTTGCGTGTGATTTTTGAGAGATAGACTCATCACTATATTGAGGAGGGAATGAGTTAAAAACACATGAGTCATCATAGGAGATGGAGACCTACTGTACCTGATTATTTGGAAGTATTTATGAGAACCGAATCATTTGATGATCAATAATGTTGAGAAAGAGGAATGGATATTTTTTGAAGAATACCTGGATATAGAAACTTGAAGGTGTACAAATCTTGAACTATTGATCCTGTTTTTTCATGAAGGATGATAAATTTTCAAGTGGTATAATAAAAAGTAATAATGTCTAAATATATTTCTATTTTGGATAAAAAATTTCCTTAAGTCAGTGTAGAACTACAAAAATCTCATGCGTGACTAATGATATGGTTCATAGTGAGAATCTATATTGATAGGATTGAGACTTTTCGTCAGTTTTATACTCTTGTGTTGATAGTGGAATAATCTATGATTGGGGGACTAACCAATCATGGAAATATGTAGTCTATCATGAAAAAAAATTATCCATCATATGTATTGGGATCAAATTACATTATTTTATATATAAAGTGTTTTTTTGAGAATTAATTTGGTGAATTATGACTTTAACAATTCCAAGAGGTTAATTTAATAAAAGAATTTGTAAAATAAGACCAATGATTCACCCCACTCTTAGTAGTCAATTCAGTATAGGTAATCATAAGTGGTATAAGAGTAAATCTATGTTCCGTCATGAAGATCAATGGAGTTTTTGAGTATAAAGAAGATAGATTCTATGAATATTTGAGGTGTCCATACATTTCATGGAATGATATATCAAAACTAGTGGAATAAGATTCTACCTTATCTTCAATTACCTGACCTAGATGTAATAGATTCTACAACTATTGGTTTTACATCTATTCCTATGGTATTACAGATTAATTTATGTAATAAAATTAATTTTCAAGTATAGGGTGATAAAGAAAATTTAATTTTTATAACTTTATTAGAGAAGGTATATATAATATTTTGGGTCATTATACTTCCAATTATATTTTGGATAAAATAAAAAGTAGTTATGAGGGAACTATAAAATTTAAGGATTCGAAATTGAATTTCTAGAGGAGAAAATTTAAACAAAAAAATATGGCGGTTTATGAGATAATTTAAGAATATTGTACAATTGCTAAAAAATTGGTAAAGAATTTTCCATATCAGTTTGATCCAAAAATATCATCTCTATAAAATATAGAATACTAGATAGTAGATAAGTTTAATATTATACTCATTAATTATGAGATTATAAAGTATAAAAATTTAAGGAAAAAAAATAAAAAGATGCGATGGATTATGAGTTAATTAATAATGGAAAAGTCAAAGAAGATGAGGTTTTAGAATCAAGTGATTCATATGATTAGGATGATGAAGAATTCAACAAAATTGTTTAACTTCTCTCAAAATGAAACAACAAGTAAAGTATAATGGATGGGGAAAATAACCACCTAGTTTCTAAAACTATAATGACATTAGTCATTTTTATAAGTATTATGCACTAAATAAGGTTAAAGTGTTTGAATTAGATAAGGATAAATAGATACCTAAAAAATAAAAATGGATAATATCATGAAGAATTTTGGTTACAAGAAAATAATTTTCGTGGGATTATCCTTGGTTTAAAAAAAATGTGTTGATAATGGAAGAATCCCTGAATGAGGGGACTCACCATTCATTGAAAGGAGTAAGATATTCTGGTTGAACCTTTTAAAACTTATATACTTATCTATATTTATATATTTTTGAATATGAGGTGAGTTTGTGAGAATTAATTTATTGAATAAATACCTTAACAAGTCCAAGAGGATTTTTTCAGATAGAGTATTTGTAAAATAATTCCACTGATTCATCCCTCCTCTCAGTGGTTAATACATACTGGGGAATCACATTGAGAATGAACTAATAGAGACAAAGGTGTAATAATCTCATAAAACACTAAATAAATTATATAAATGAATAAATATATATAAAGGTAAAACCAAGATGTTTATTATCACTAAAATTGATTTGAAAATAAAATATTGATATGGAGTATAGATTCTAGATAATAGTTTTACCCCTACATAATAGGAAATGATAAAAATCTTATAAGAATAAAGTATATCAAAGAATTTGATGTTACCTTTAGATAAGATAACGTCATAAGGTTTTTTTGAATGAAGAAAATCCAACATAATATAATAATACTTTAGGAGCATAAATGACTTATTAGTTGAAGGATTTGGTCATAACTTACATAGTGAAAAATAATTATGTGACTCTAAGAATTCAATGAATTTTCACAATAAGACATTTATCATCAAAGTAAGAGATATATCTACCATAAAACAAGGGATGCAAAAAATTGGAACCACTACCACATTAGCAGAGAAGAATAAATGTTCTTTCAATGAAATGCGGTATAGAAAGAGTTGTAACACAAACATCTTGGACACTTGATCCAAAAACCATTGTAAGACTTAGTGATGAATAGAGGAACTCATAGAATCCACAAACACTCATGTGATCTCACTCACACCTATGATACCTTCTGAAAAGGGAAAAGATTCTTAATACCTTTTAGGTGAAGGACCTAAAGTCAACAAGATTTATGAGTTAGTTCACATTAATGTGTATAATCAAATATCACTTAAATCCAAGGATGGAAAGATGTTTTACATTTGACATTTTGATTATTATAATTGGATAGAAAAAATTATGGTTATCTCTCATATGTATGAATTATTTCAAGGTATTATATGTTATCAAAGATTGGTAGAGAAGATGTTTCGATAATTGTTTTCATGTTTTGGACTAATAATGGTGCTAAATTCTCTAATAACAAGGTAGAATAATTTATAAATAAGGGAAGGATATAAAATATTGTGGTTTTGGTGAGGAATACTCAACAAAATAATGTTATTGAGAGGAGTAACCTAATTATTAATAACATGGCCCAAATAATATTGATAAAAAATCAACTAGCGTCATATTAGAAGGAAGTAGTGATGAAATAATTATATATGTCCAAAATTAATGTTTTATATCCAAATAAATAAAATAAACTCTAAATTATATGGTATAGGAAGAAATAAACATTTCAGTACTTTCAAATTTTCCATTGTAAATCATTAATTTCTAACAAATAGAAGAACCAAAAGTCTAAATCATATTGGGATGACGGTATTTTACAAGTCCATTGATACAAAATTAAGGAGTAAAAATGCTATAAAAATGATTATAAAAATTATAGAAACTCAAGACATAATGGTTGTTGCAAATATATTGATTATGAACCCCAGTGAGTATATTTTGAAGCAAAAACATGATGAGATATTTGACAAAGAAGATGATAAATTGAGAATCCTAGGGTGAGAACATGGGGATTTAGAAGACTCAAAAGAGGAAATTGATGATAATGAAAACCAAACTGGTTCAATAGTGATATTAAAGGAAGTAATAAAGGATGTAATCAAAGATGTTAAAATTTATATTAAGTAAATAGATTTAGTGTAAACATGAATGATGAATATTCTAAAAAAAAACTCACTATGGTCATAAGAAGATCCTTATATCTTTGAATAGGCTTATAAATATACTAATTGGGTCAAGTACATATAGGAAGAACTTAACCAAATTGGAAATAATAAAATATGGAAAATTATTCTAAAGATAAAAATTAAAATTTTTATTGAAACTAAGGGGGTGTTCCAAAACAAAGTGAATGCATATGAAAAGGTAACTTAGAAAAAATCAGGGATTGTGTGCAAGGTATATTCTTAGATTGAATTAATTAGTGTATATGAGACTTTATCACATAACTCTATTGGACACAATACTAAATTTCTTGTTAATATCGGTGTAAAGAGGATTAAAGATGTACCAAATGGATATCAAATCAAGATTCTATAATATATTACTTGAGGTTGATGTGTACATTGAGAAACCAGATGGATTTGTAATAGATAAAGATGAAAGAAAAGTTTTTTAGTCAATTAATTAATTATATGGACTAAAGTAAGAACTAAGATATTATCACTCTACACTCGATCAATACAAAATAAAGCTAAGATTTCAAAGATTAGAAATTGATCAGAAACTCTACATCAAAATAAGAAAATATAAAAGGATATAGATTCTTAGTTATGTGGATGAAATAATTTTTATAGGATTAGGTGACACACAATAAAAATGGGTTTCCAGAATATATGAGGTGTGAGATCTAGTTGTCTATGATTGGTGAGTTAATATTTTTTCTTAGCTTACAATTTACTTAAGGAAGGGATGATATATTTATCGGTTAGTAAAAATATTCCAAAGAATATCTTAAGATATTTGGAATGGGAGATTATAGGCTGATGATAACTCCAATGTCTAATTATATAAAATTTTCAAGATTTGATTTTGGAAAAGAGATAAATATAATGGAGTATAGTGCAATTTTTGGGAGTATATTATACTTAATATCAATATGACAGGACAATGTGTTTTTCATATGATAAAAAACTCATCAAGAATGTTTTCCAAATTAAACACACATGATGTAAGTGAATTTTTTATATCAATAATACAATGGAATTTGATTTATTCTATCATATAACTTCATAAAAGGAGTTATTGGGTTATATAAATGTGGATTGGGCTAGTTTAGCAGATGCTAATAAGAAAACATTGTTTGGTTCATTTTACTATAGAGGTTCTTGTTTGTCTTGGATGTGTTAGAAGTAAGAATGAATTTTTATTAGCACTAAATAGGATGAATACATTGCATCTATTAAATTAATTATTCAGTTGATATGAATAAATAATTAGTTTGAGGATGGTGATGTTGAAGTGAAATAACATATTTCAATCAATTATGATAACTAGAGTGCTATTAGTCTTAGAAAAAAATATCTTTTATAATTCTTGGAAAAGGAACATTTAGATAAAATATAAGTTCATTAAGGAGAAGGCTGAATAAGGTTTGGTGATGTTAGAGTATGTGATACCACAAAATCAATTTATGAACATATTGAGAAAGGAACTACCCAATGTAGATTTTTAAAGGTATCGGTTTGATCTTGGATTCCAACCGTCTCTATAAATAAAAATTTATTAGAGAGAGGAGCCTCAATCCATTATGTAAGTTCCTATTTTGGTTTGATAAAAGGGGATAAGTTGTGAATATATATCCATAAGATACATGGAAGATTGTATCCATGTTTCTAAAGGAAGATGAATGAGATCATTTTTTCTTATTGAGAAAAGAGGAATTTTTCTCGGCTAGTGTTTTGTAAAAGTGATGATTATTTGAATATATTATTTAGGGTATAACCTTGGTGAAAGAGATTTTGAAGAGAAATGATGTTTTTTTATGATGATATTTATATTTAAATCTTGTTTCTCATAATTATCTTGACTGATGTGGGATTTATGTTCATGTTTAGTAAATCATTGATGTATTATTAGATGGAAAGTTATTCTAATGGTGTTTTTGGTAAGATATTGTTGAAGAATATATCATTTATAAAATCATGGAATTACCATACCTAATTATAGAAAATATTTCCATAATATTTTATATTATTAAAATAATAATTTCTCATCTTTTTTGGAAAAAGAGTATCATGGTGCATAAAGCAGAGACACGAATATAAAAAAATAATGGAAATATAGGTGTTATAGATATGTGGTAAAAATTCAAAGAAGGTGAAGGGAGTTACAAAAGTTATTATAGATATAAAATTTTGCATTTGATCATATTTTTGAAACTGGAGCTGATCTATACACCATTTATAGTGTAAAATTATTTTGATTTGTGATGATCAAGTAGTAGCACTTAGAGAATAATTGTTCCCTATATTTTCTTTAGTGTAATTAAATTTCTATCTAGTGAAACTTATAAGACCCTTGGGTTAGTGGGACCAATCCATATTATAAAATAATGGTAGTGTGTATAGTGTTTTAGGTTTATAGAAACATTACCATATCATGATCCTTAGATTATCCCATTTTGGGTGAACTACGTAAATTGTTCATGTAAATTAATTTTATTACAATAATTATTCATATCAATTTTGAGGGATTGAATAAATTATTAATTATATAGGAATAATGTTGTTGGTGAGGGTCGATTAAAAATAAATTTACTCTGATTAACCAGCTTCTTAGGGTATTCAACATTATTGAAAATAAAACAAAAGAAAACAAATTCCGAATAAATCACTTTAGAAAAATTATTCACTAACCAAATTTATTTCATATTAGATGTACACAAGGTAATTTTGTGGTTTTTTAATCATAATAAATTTATGTTATTTAGATAAAATATATAAATTCAATAACTATAACCATCATTGGATGATGATGAAACTATTTAGTTGCCTTGATTTATTGATTTAAACAGGTTTCGAATGATGATGGAAATGCACTTTTCTTTAGGTGATTAGAATTGGAATTGTGATGCATCAATGAAATATATGTTCTAATATGGAATAAGAAAAAAATTACTTACTTGGGGATTTTTAGTTAATGGAAGTGAAGAGTCATGGTTTAGATATATCCCTGATAGGGGGAGTGTTTTAATCAGTGATATAATTTTTACAATGTATTCATTTCAAATCAACCTATGTGTTTAGTTAAGATATTAATATCTCATTATTTAGAGTCTCACTTATCCCATATTAAAACGACTAAAATAACAGAAAAAGAACATAAGTATTTCTATAAGGTTCACCCCAAATGTTAGTGACTACATCTTTTCTATGTTGAGGGTAATATGAGACACATATTCTCCACTAGTAATAAGAAATGTTATAATATGAACAAAAAATCTCTAAAAATATTTGACTGAAAAACTACCATAATTTATGATGACTAATGATCAACCTGGGTTGTCTCTTAATGTGACCATTAGACCAAAATCCCACTATAGTTTTTTTATACTGACTCATTCCAATTTACTATCTTCTAAAATGATCCTATTGTTTATACTCACATCCCTCTAGTTATTCAATGATCTTGACTACCTCTTGTGAACATGTCTTCATCTCACACTAACATCTGATGTAGTGATCTATTGACCTTGTTGTACTTCAAGTCCACTCAGTAAAATATTATAATTAATTATCAGCCTTGGTCATAACAACCCATATGCATATCACATTCATATAAATTCTACTTTACACAACTCACTTATATCTCATGCATGCATGTTCTCACAAGAATATTTATTCCATGCACGTACAATGAAAACCTTCATACAAGATTATGTGTAACATACAATCCAAATGTATTCTTAACACACACCTTATATAAACACAAAATCCACTAATTATTCTCAATTTTTATGTACATTCATGTATAAATGGAAATGAAATACCCATTATAATTTATCTGGTGCAGATACTCGAATGAGAGTGCACAGTTCTTCAACAAACCATATGTTTTATGAAATCTTCAAAAAATATTCTTCTTCAAACAAGTATATGAATGACCTAATCAGACTCAATATCACTATTCAATTATTGTGAAAAAATTTCAGTGATTCTCTTCAATATTTCTTCATATAATATCTATAATGATACTATCAATGCCTTAGTGCAAGAATGCATGGGTTCTTTGATAGTCATTATGAAAGATAGGGAAATCATGCAAATAATGTTATCTTGAGTGGATTTATAGAAAAAAGTTTTTTAATGAACCACTCCTTTTGTTCTATGAACATATAGAGTGATCACAGTTCCTCTTATTATTCTTTTTGCAGACAAAAACATCACAGAACTTCTAAGCGTGAATAAAGAGCATTTTTGAAACTCTAATTTTCTCATGGAAAATCAAAAAAATTTCATTAAGTCATAGTAAAAATTAATTCATGTTGGGGTATTTATAAAAAATATTTCACCAACTCAACTCATGCGCACTACCTCACTTCACATGCACTGCCTCTTCTTTATGACACCTCGAATCACTATCTTCAGAAAACCATATTTTCTACACACTCTATATCTATAGTTTTTATCTTTGTTTAATATTTAAAAAATGTTTCATATGGTTTTTATCATATTTAGATCATCATAGAACTCAAATGATGATAAGAATCTATAGATTAATCTCCATAATGATGCTGTATGATGATCCCACTTGGAAATAGTCTTCCGAAAAGGATCTATGAAGAATATAATGGTTTCATGTGAGTGAATGGTCCCAATTAATCTGATCAAATAATACTACTTATGTATTTATATTAAATTATGGATGACTAGTACCTGAAGTCCGCTTATCCCAAATTGAAATGGTGCTGAGTCGAATGCCCCCTTTTATTACATGTTGGATCACTAGTAGGCCAGAATTGGTTACTGGCCCACTAACAGGACACGCTAGCACCGAACCATGCCAACACCCTCCTTTACCACCATGCTATTCTAACTGGTGTCTCTCCACTGATCCATTATTCCTTATTGTGGGCATTCCATGCATGCCCTTGACCATGATGATGTCCATCTTACATTGATCGAGCCCAATTCCCACCAAAGTAGTGACTACACCTTGACCCCTTTACCTAATTGGTAGGCTATATTTTTGGTAAACACTAAACCAAAATATTCTCAATATAAAAATATAATCAAAAATAAAATATTCTGAAAATATACTATATGAAAAACATAAAGATATATTTTTTTATTATCTCCTAAAATTATTCAATAATTTAATGATTAAACATCCATGATCATCAAAATATTATCTATCACCACTTTTACACATTTCCTTATCTTACGGATTGATAATAATCACCGTAAGGTCCTCTTTAAATATGGAAAATAATGTGTATTCTGCTAGTGAAGTTGAAAACATGTTTTGGTCATTATGAATAGATCTATATAGTCACATTTGATGTTACTTCATTTGAATCAACACTTCTAATCAAATCATCCTTTCCAATTTATGATTAATTATCAAGAATAATTAAATGATACAACTCCTAAAATTATTAAATGACTAACATTGACTTCTAATCATACACATACATTAAATTTTTTTACAAAATAGTTGTTACTTTAATCAGTTTGGGTTCTTCTATCACCCCTTTGGTTTTCTTGTCAATTCCCATTTCTTTACAAATTCATTATTTTCTTCACCCCCTTACTTGACAACAAAACCAAAGATAAGTGGTGAATATTTTTCATCTCATTTTTCTATAGAAAACAAGATCACATATTTTATTTAAAAATTCCATGAT
Organism: Viscum album; assembly: GCA_963277665.1. Lineage (NCBI taxonomy): Eukaryota > Viridiplantae > Streptophyta > Magnoliopsida > Santalales > Viscaceae > Viscum > Viscum album. The sequence goes on from OY728157.1 coordinate 747,273,020, forward strand.
CAATTCAAAGGGAGGAATGATATCAAATTTTTTTTATTAGTAAAGAGTCTTTAGTTAATCAAATATAAGTCAAAATTTGATAATCTGGCATATAAAACAAGAGATATACAACCATAGATGTCTAAACTATCCGTAAAATTCTATTTATGTGAAATAATTCTTATAATGTCTCAAGTATGATACAATGATTTGATAAAAAATCATATTTATTAATGAAATACTAAAACCTAAACATATTCAACAAACACATCGTAAGGATCAGGTGAAAAAAAATAAAAATCTCCCTGTATTTTACTTTTATATCAACCAAGAACTCCCACTTAAGTGATGCAGAATTTTCTTCTATTTCATGAAAATTAGTAGACTGCATGAAGTACAATCTCATCACTATATCTATAAGTGAAAACCTCAAACATTTTCTTCAATCACATTTTATGTTAGTTCAAAACACATATAAGAATATAAATACAGAGGGACCTCTTGGTTTCTCAAAAATAACATTCAAGTTGAGAGTTTCCACCTAATTTGACCCATTCTTTTCATCCAATATCATCAATTTGACCATCGTTTTACTTCCCTTATTCATATTTGTGTTTCATAACCTTTTTAATCTAAATTTATAAGATCACATTATTTCTTTTATATTTGGAAAGTTCCTCATCTACCACTAATTGTTTAGACAACTTCAGTTGATGTAGGAAAACAACTAGACAATATTTCATGACATTCTTAGTCTTCTAAAAAATTTACCTTTTGATAAGAATTTATTTGAATAAAATTTCTATAAATATATATATTTTTATTTGATATTTATTTTATTAACAACTTGTAGTAGTTTTTCTAGAAGTGTTTTTATGAAATATTTAGCACAATGACCATGTTAGTCACATCCTTTTCTGATTTCCTTTAGAAAATCAAAATTCTTTCTAATTTTATAGACTTGTTGATTTCTCAAAGAAACACTTGTATTATAAGATTTTCTTTATTGAAACTAAGATAATTCTTTTATTCTTATAATTACTTATCCTTGATATTTTCTAGTTCTGAGGAAGTGGTATATTATACCACTAGTTATATGATTTGTGCCCAAATTTACCACAACAACAACAGTTAATGCTAAATTTTTTCCATCCACAATCCGGAAAATTATATTGATGATAAAACACATTCTTTCAGGATTCAGTCCTACCATTTTTTTCTTAATATTAAAGTAAATTATTTTCACATCCTTCTTAATTAATCACTGTCATTCTCAGTCTATATTATTCTTGTTTTTGTGTCAGAAACTACACCACTAAATGAAGTAGATTTAGTATCACTGGTAAAATAAAAAATAATTTATACCTTATTCTTTGGAAATTTCGTCATTTTATCATTATATTATCAACATTTAATATAAATTACTTTATCAAAATCATCTCTCATCATTTTCAAGGTTTTTTTACTTTAATACACTTAAACTGTGTCACATTCAATTATTCATATTTTTAACCTGGTTTTGCATAAATATATTTCAATATCTTATCCTATTCTATAATTTTTACCTTGGACTATTGATCTGTTCAATAAGTTCACTCTCCTTGTTTCATTTATTTAATCTTTCTCTAGTAGTTTGATTATTTTTCTGAGTAGAGTGTTTTGATCAAGACATGCTAAAAGTTCAGATCTCAGCATGTACTCAAGATAACTCTCTTCTAATTTCTCATCACTAATTTAAGAATCAACTCATAACTTAACTTGTGCTATGATTGTTTTAGGATATTTAGTCTAACCTTCATCATCAGATTCAGTACATGCTAAATAGTCTTCATCAACTCTATTGATCATTAGATTTTTCATATAATTCCTTGGGAATTTTTTCTTCTTTCCACTATCACCATTTATAGATTATTAATATCTTATTTTATGTATTTTTCCTATTTATCATCACTCTTAGAATAATGATTTTATTTCTTTAGATAGGGAATTAAAAAATTCCAAATTTTACCAAAATTAAATCACTTTAGAGGAATGAAGAATTTAATTTTTCCTTTTCATTTTCTAAAATTTATGGATATAAAGGCCTTAACTCTTTTATAACCAGCGCCACTTAACATATCATCAAGAGTATCTAAGAATGGTTCATAATTATTCACCTTCATATTTAAAATTTTTAACTCTTTAAAATCCATTTCCTCGTTTGATTTATTTTGAACATAGGATATTTCCTCATCTCATAATTGAGAAGTGTATTATACAATTCATCAGGAGATAAGTATCCACCTTCTTTTGTGGTAGAAATATTTAGATCCAATCTGTTAGGGGAGTTATGAATCAATTTTTTGATAACAATTGAATCATCCAAAGTATCTTCAAAACCCCTAATATGACTTAAAAATGTCATTCACCTTGGTAAATATGTTATCAAAAATCTCATCATAGTCCATTTGAAAACCATCAAACATTGGTCTTCAAAATTTATATTTGTATTCTTTTAATTTTCACAATACATTGATACAAATTTATAAGTTTATCCCACATATCCTTATATATTTTTAGTCCCATTACTTTAGATAACACTTTATCAGAAATGGATGTCAAAATAAAATTTCTATTATTCCAATCAACTTCAATATTTCTCTTATCAGCTTCTTTCCTGGGTGCATCTACTCCCGGTGGGTTAAAAACAACTATTACAACATCACTATGTTCAAGGCCGTATGAAATTAGATATATAAGCATTTATCTATTCCATCTATAATAGTTCTTTCATCGAAGAATGGAACTCCTTTATTATTTACTTAATTATAACTCTAAATTGTTAGATCTTTAGTAAAGCTTGGATCCTTACATAGGTAACCTCATGCTCTAAAACCAATTAAGGAGTCCAGGCATAAATATATCATTGAGAAGGGGAGGGGGTGAATCAGTGATGAATTTTTAAAATTTATTATTTTTAAATCAACCTCTATGCTAAATAAATATCTCTATCCCTCATTCATTAGAGTCTCACTTCTCTTGTATATAAGAAACTGAATGAAATAAAAAAAAATATATTTTTACAAGGTTTACCCCCAATGTGGATGAATACATCCTTTCTATGTTCAAGATAATCATAGTCATATATTATGTACTTGTAATAAGAAATGTGATTACAAGAAAATAATTTTTTTTTAAATACCTATTAAAAAAACTCTCGTAATTATTAATCACTAAGGATTACCATGGTGCATCTCAAGATGGGATATTTAGACTAGAATACAACCAGTGTTATATATAATAAATCAATCTAGTTGAGCTACCTCCCAAAAAGCTCTAGTTTTTATACTATTATATCATTCGTTCTTCAATGATGTTTACCAAATCTTGTGAAAAGGCTTTCAACTTCCACTGACTTCTGATATAGCGATCTGTTGGCCTTGTTCTACTTCGTGTCCACTCTATAGAGTATTTTAATTAACTATCGCCCTTGATCAGAACATTTCTTATACATATCACATAAACATATCACTTTACACAAACCAATTTTGTTTGATTCATGCTTTTCCACACATGCATGTTTATTCCATGCATGTACCATGAAAATACTTCACAGAATAGTATGTGTAACACACTATACACTAATTTTTCTCAATGTATATGTATATTCATGTATGAATGGAAATAAAATACCCTCTGTCCTTTACCTGGTGCAAAAACTTGAATAAGTGTGCATGGTTATTCTTCAAACTATCTATTTAATGAAAATGTTAGAAAATTGACTTTTCATGAATGTATATGCTCAGCCTTATGAAACAAAAGCTCACTGTTCAATTCTTGTGCACAAATGACAGTGCTTCTCTTCATTATTTATTCACGCAAGAGATATACTAATACTATGAAAATACTTCATTCAAGAATTCATGGGTCCTTTGATTATATTCCTTCAATATACAGAGATCACACACATCACTCTATCCTGAGTGGCTTCATGGAAAAAAGGTTCTTCATTAACCACTATGATTGTAATATGCACATGTGAGGTTCTCACAGGTTCTATTCTTATTCTTCTTTATACAAATAAGAAACTAAACAGAACATATCTCTGTGAAAACAAAACATTTTCAAAACTCTATTATTTTTTTATATCACTCAAAAAATCATCATTAATATAATAATAAAAATTAATTAATTTCGAGGTATTTATAAGCTATACTCTACTAACTTAACTCATGCACAATGCTTCAATTAACGCACCCACCTCAGTTTTACAACACTGAGAATCACTATATTTCAAAAACAATATTTTCTACACACTTTATATCTACGATTTTGAAATTTTTTTAAACATTAAATAATGTTTCATTTGGTTTAAATCATGTTTGGATCAAAAGGACACACAAATTATGATCAAAATATTTTTTTTGAACTCCAGGATGATGCTGTAGTAATGTCCTAATGAGGGATAGTTTTGCAATAAGGATCGATGAAGAAGAAAATGGACGTATGAAAATGGATTATCCCAATTAATTTTATTGGACATAGGTCCTTATTTTTATATATAAAATGAAGTATGAATAGTACCCAGAGAGAGGATTTCCCAAATATAAGCAATGCTGAGTTGAATTCTCCCATTTATTAAAAGGAAGATTGCTAACCAGAAAAAATTGGTTAGTGGTATGCTAACATAACACAGTGACACTATCCAGTGCCAACATCCTCATTCCCCATTGTGACACTCCACATGGTGTCACAACATAGAACTATTCCACATAAGTGTGGTAAATACATACATGCTCTCAACCATGATATTAGACATCTTGAATTGGCTGATCTCAGTTCCCACCTAAGTAGCGACTGCCACTAGATCCCTTTTATTGATTTCCATGCTAAATTTTTGGAAAAGACTAAACCAAAATATTTTCCACATAAAAATATAATACAACACCAATTATTGTTGAAATATACTAATTAAAAAATATAAAGATATATTTTAGCTTGGTCTCCCCAAATTTTTCAATAACATGAGGATAAAAAATCCATGATCATTAAAATATGATCTATCACCACTTTTCTACATTTCCTCAACATACTGATTGATAGTCGCCATCATAAGGTCTTCTTAAAATGTGGTAAATAATGTGCATTCTTTTAATTCAATTGGGATCATGTTTTGGACATTAAGAACAACTCTCCAATCATTACATTTTATGTCGATTCATTTGAATAAACTCTTCCATTGAAATAATATATGCAAATTTAGGAATAATTATCATGAATAATTCAATGGAAGAACATCTCAACTTATTCAATTACTGTAGCACTGAATTATTATAATTAAAAAGAAAAAATTATTAATTTAATAAATTTTAATTCTTCAGGAAGCACATAAGACACAATACATGAAGAGATTGAATGGCCTATTATATAAAACTTAAAATGTATCTTGGATTGTTTTCATATACAATAATCTATATACAAAATATAAAGTAGTAAAACGGTTATAGAAATGTTAGGGATGAATAAAAGGTCTCCCTAAAAAAATGAAATCTAATATCTTCTAAATCCTTGATATTTAATAATTACAGTTTCACCAAAACATGTATAGAGTTCCAATGTTTAGATTTTATACAAAACCAAAAACAATTTTCATAATTGAATTGAGGGGGACCCATATTTATTTAGAGAGGGTGGTTCCGATCCATTTTTGGAACCATAACAATGAGAAAGTTTTGGGGATATTTAATTCCATTTTATTCATAGTTTTTTTAAAAATACAACTCTAAATCCCTGATGTCCACATTAATTACACAAAATATTAGAATCTCATATGGTAAAAAGCTCCATATAATGAGTATCTAGAAAGATGTTGAAAATTCACAAAAACCATATGTCAAATAATTTATATATTTCAAATTTATATGAACATAAAAATGTTAAAGTGTGTTGAGAATCATTTATATATTTCAAATTTATATCAATTTTTAGTTTTGAATGACATTGGGTTTGAATAACAACATAATGTTGATTAAAAATTGAAAATAAGTGTATTTTCTGAGAGATAAGACCAAATTATGATATTTTAGTCAAATCCACATAACACTAATTTTTATATAATTATCAGTAAGAAAAAAAAAATTCAATAAAATAATATATTTATACTGTTAAAATTTTAATATTAACTAGAACATAAATTTTTATTATTTCATCTAAAAAACATTCCAATTTAAATGGTGTCTAATTGAGAATTGAGGGGGATGTCACAATTGTGAGGACATGGACTAAATGGCCTGAAGGCTGAAATTTTCATTGATTTTAGATAAGCCCATTTTAAGGGTAAAGGGGGAGAAAAACAAGACTTAAAGGACATCAAGACATTAAAAAAATCAAGAAAAAAGAGGATTGCAACCAGAAAAACAACAACGAGGCAGTGCTTCAACCCAGCATCAACATCATTAAGGCACTCCTCCACCAAAGTATGGCTACTCAGTAAGAAGTCCCGTGAAAGAGTACACGGGCACGGTACCGATGGATGTGCCATACCCTCTCAATCTTCCAAATCCGAAAAGTCATGAGTAGTGAAGACAACCAGATCTATCCTCATTTGAAGCAAAACCTTGATGAAAGTCTGGATTCTCCAACAGGCCATCCAATTCACCTACAACAACTCAACCAAAGAGCAGCCAATACCACCAAATTTATATCTATTCAAAGATAAACTCACCATCACCAAATCATAACCTGGACACAACTTACATAACACAAAAAAGAAATTCCTCCCCCCCTCCAAGACACTTGAACCTACCCCGAGCATACCGGAGCACCGACATCGAGCTGGGACGAAGCTGAAAAAGGAACCTAGAGCCAGATCTTCCATTGAAGAATACGCCGACGCCGATCACATCGTAACCACTACGTAATCCCAAACAAACAGACTAAGCCGACTAATAAATGGTCCGATGACGAGCCGTAGCTGCGACGGGTCCTCAAATCCCCAGTAAGAGTCACACCGATCAACTCAGAGCCGAAGCCACAATGAGATCTCGAATCCAAACCACACGGAGTCGCATGCCGACATGGATCTGAGATCCCACATCCAGGGGCGCCATGATTGTTACTGAACATCAGAGCCGACGACCATAAGAACCCGAAGCAAAGAAGACACTGCTGAGCCCATAGTGAAGCCAGAACCAACAGATCCATCACCCAGTGACGCCGAGATGATAGGATACAACCGCCTCCAAGGCTTGTCCATGCCGGAGGAGGGGAGGAGACAGCTTGAAGTGGAAACCCTAGGCACGCGAGGGATTGGGAAGGAGAAAACAAAGGTTATCTAGAAGGTGAATTTAACTCCATGATATTTTATGATATATTTTTATTTCAATAAATTTAACCTCTTTTATATTTCCTTACATGAAACACTGAGTTTAAACAAAACACAATATACTATTAAAATAATATAATTTAATGTGATAGTTATTTCCTAGCTATTGGATTGGAAGGTATGAATATGGATAAAAAATTATAAAAAGTGATTATATATATATAAAATGAATTCATTAATTTTTAATTGGTTGTAAATTAAAATAAAATCATTTTAATGTAAAAAGAGATGGTTTTATAAAAACTATTTTTATGTGTATAATGTGTTTTTTATGTTAATAAATAAAATTAGTATCTGTTGATGAATTATTTTTATTAAAAGTGTATATAATATATTCAATAAAATATTTTTACATTTATATAATTGTTTTTACATGGAAATGAATAAACGTTAACTCAATTTTATGCTTAAAAATACATTTTTATAAAAATAGTTTGGTTATATTTTATCTGCTTATTCTAAAATGAATTTCTAACCATTTTTGAAATTGAATATTTAAAATTTATTCCATATTTTTAATCATCATAATTAATAAAATTTAACATTGGTAAGTTAATTTTTGGCAATAATTAATAGTAAAAACTTCCAAATTTTCTTACCATGGTTAAGGTTATACAAGGTTTACCATGGGGGGGGGGAGTTAACCAAAGATATAAGGTTCAAGATATCCCAAAAAACTTGATTTAATTTAATTGGTAGATTTTATTTAGACATTATTATTTCTATATTATAATATTTGTAATTTTTAGTCACATGGCTTGAGTAAAAAAATATTATATTTTAATCTTTTGAAAAAAATCCAAGTGTGTCATCTCCCTCCCTTATAAAAGGATACCATCTACCCTCTATTCCTAACAGTCCATGATACTTATATAAATATTTGGAAATAAATTACCTAATACATTACTAAAATATCTCTCTACATCCTTGAGGTCATGTTTTGATCATAATACCATCCTTCCATGGTTTAAGGTGTAATCCAAAGGTGGTATATCAATGAAGATGTATAGCTCTAAACCTAATACATTTAATTTTATTTATTCTTATAAATCCTATAAATATATGGAATCCATTGCAAAATAATTAATCTAGTATGTTTAATAAAATTAATTTTTATTATGATTCTGGATCAACCATTTCCAACTCCTTTCCATTAAATGAGAAATGAAAGCATCTCTCGTGTGTATGTGTGGACTACCACCACCACATAACGATGTTATTAATTTTCCATCCCTATAACTAATGGTTGGTTTTTATGATTTATTTATGGTTTAACTATGATATTTATCTAATAATTATATATCTATAATTATAATCTACTTTATACCTTCGTACCTTTTCATTCATTAGAAAATGATATTGTCTCTTGTGTGTACGTGTGGACTACCACCTCATCACAGTGATATGATTTGTTTTTCATCATCATTTTATATAAAAATAAGAAATTTTTCTATAATGAATAAATAAGATACTTATTTCATAGTTAATACTCTTGGGATTATTATACCATTAACGAGGTTCAATTGTCAGAACCATTGAACCAAAACATTTATGGAAAATTGACTCGTTTTCATCGAAATGTTTGTTTTTATGAAGGAATTTTTAATAAAATGATAATTAGAAATTATAAATGAATGATACATAGTAAGTTATATATGAATATGTATCTTCAATATATTTATAATTAATTTATATCTATCATACAATATGTTTTAATAGATATGAATTAAGACAAAATGGGAGGTAAGGGATTTATGATTCAATGTAATTTCAATTGGGATTATTTATGATTGAATATCCATTAATGTAAATTATATACTTATTTTCATTTAAAAACCATAAAATGTATTATAATTTGGTTATTTATAATTTTTTTATTAGTACCATTTTCCTCTCTTAGGTATTAAAAATTATTAAGAAAATGTTTTTTTAAAGAAAGGACGACCTTATTTTCTATTTGGTTGATGAACTTTTTATTCAATCTCCATAATCATCAGAATTGTTTTATGAATTTATTTACCAATACTTTAGAGGTTTTCAAAATATTATTTTCACTAAATTTCACTTTATTTAATATTTTTAAAAAATAAATCTTTTTAAAGAAATATTTTTTCTAAACAAGTCCTTTTTGTATTTTTACAATGGTGGGAAAGGATTATTTTCTTTCTTTGTATTCAACATGAACATATTTTACTTCTATTTTTATTTTTCTTTTATTTTAATAATCTATTTAAATTTTCCATGTCTATTTTCAAATAACAATATTTTCTTAATATTTTGAAATTTTTAGTTAAAATTTTACCAAAATAAAAGGATATTTTATCATATTTTCAAAGAAAGGTGTGAATGATCATTTGATGTTATATTTGATCTCTATCCATATATGTTAAGGATTTTTATTGTTTACTAGGTATATGATGTTATGATTCCATCCAATTTCTTTCATGGGATTGATTATGATGATTATTATTTAAGTGTGATTCCATAAAACCCATTTCTTTATTAGGGTTTAATTAAGTAATGATGAAACCTTTATGAAACCCATTTCTTTTCTATGAGTTATACTATGATGAAATATGAAACTCATTTCCCTTTCATATGTTGTTATATACTTATATGATAAATGTTTTGTGATCTTATGGCATACATATGCATGGTTTCCATTATGTTATAGGAGGGCCTATAATTATATGTCCTTCATATTCATTGGGTAATGATGGATATCTCATGATATAATAAGAATGAGAATGGGGAGTAAACCTAGTTTAGTAAGGGACTGTATCCACTATGATATTCTAGGTAGTGAACCCTGATTATAGAAATTTTGTAATGGTGAGTGAACCTAATCCACTATGATTGCCTTGGAAGTAAACCTTGCCTAAGGAATTTATTTTATATACTTATGTGTGTTATACAAAGTTATATTTTTTTCTTATGATATTTTCTGATGGATCATGATTGATTATTCACAATTCCATATACTTATGACCTATGAAATTTTTATGACAAAGCCTTATGCCATGATTTATGAATAATGATTTTTGATGGGTTTGGTGTGATTATTGTATGTTGTAATCATATTCTAAATGCGTTATTCCTATCTTATTATGACTTATTATCATTGATTGATATCACTTTTATTTACCCTCAGTGAGTATATGAGATCAACCTTTGTTATGTTTCAATTCTCTAGGTTACAAATAAAGGTCTTAAGTATGGAATGTCTAAGAATTGTACTATGTAAGAAGATATTTGTGTGATATATTGAACATATATCATGAAATAATATGATTATATATCTTGTTTTCAAGGACTCTAAACCTTTTTGGTTCTTTGAAATGTATTGTTAATATATGTAATAAATATTTATCTAAAATTATGTTATATATTTTTTTTAAATGTTTGGGTTACCTTAGTTGGTATCAATATTGGGTCTAGTTATTATTTAGATATTAGAATTAGAAAACTTTGTTGGAAACCCGAGTGACTATTCTATATATAAGATAATATATTTATGCTTTGATAAAGTAGATATTTTTTGGGTTTCTAGAAAATAAATCACTATATTTATTCTCAATAATAGAAGTAGTTGTGGCCCAAATTCACCATGTGGTAATAACTCTAAAAGAATAGGATTGGGTATTAACTGAATTATAACCAGTTCATGATGGGTGGGCCTAATAATAAACACATGGAAAGAAAATATTGAGGGATATTCATTGGTAGATTCACATTTTATTTGTCAACCTTTATGAATTATTTGGATAGATTCTGAACATGAATGACCTATACTAAACCTAAGGTGTCATAGATTTAAAATAAAGTGTCATGATTCAGATATCATATGAATGATTTGTTTGATTACTTGATTATTCAATATGACATTTCATGCTCACACTATTTTTTTAGTATTGGAATGAAGATAGGATGATGAAGTTGAGGTGGTGTAAGGTACATTAAGACTATTGAAGTATCATATTTGGGATTATATATATGAATTATTTTATGAAATTTTTTTAGGTATGTTCAGTAATATCCTCAATAATTATATTTTTAGTTATAAGTAAAAAAATATAATGGTATGTTGATTGAATCTCAACTCTATATCTCCTCTCTCACAGAAGTGTATGAGAATATGATTATACAATTATTGTGATAATCTATTTAGTTGAATTTTAAGTGATTTTGGGGACATATTATTTCCCTATATATCGATCCCATATTAATTTATGGGGAAGGGAAGTCATGTTTGATATTACAAATCTAAATATGATCATAACTGAGAGCAATGATTAATATGAACTTCTGATGTAGTTTACTTCTATTGTATGGGTCTCGTTATTGATTCATGATGCGTATTTATCTCAAATGGTTGGGAAGAAACTCAACATTAAAGATATTCCTATTGTTTAGGATAATGAAAATGTATTTTTTAGAAAATTTCATTGTATTACCCCTAAATCATGAAGTTATGTTTTCAATATAACTCATACTTGGTGCTACACCAATTTAAAAGATTTCATATATAATGATCTTGACTGAGTTATAGAAATTAAATTAGAAACTATAGAAGAATATTGATAAGGGATTAATATTCCCTAGTGTGTAACCAGGGGTTTCACATGTTCTTTTTTATGAATAAATATGGGTTAATGCTTATTTTAACTAATTAATGATAACTTAAAAAGATCAATATAATGAAGAATTATCATATACCCTATATTTATTAATTTTTTGATCAATTGAATAAATCTTAATACTGTTTTTTGAGATATACCTACATTATGTATATGATCAATTGAGGGTCAAGAAGGGGTATATATCCAAGAGAACTTTCTATATGAGATATGGTCATTATGAATTTATAGTGACTCCATTTGGACTTTGTAATGACCCCACTATATTATTTGATATAATGCGTAGAATATTTAGAGATTACCTTTATTAATTTGAGGTAGTATTTATAAATGGTATTATAATATATTTAAAGAGAGAGGAAGAGAATCAAGATCATTTGAGGATTGTGATGAAGACCCTGAGGAAAGAGAAGCTGTATTAAAAGTTTACCAAGTGTAAATTTTGGCCATATAAATTATCATTCTTAGGTCATATAATTTAACATGAGGGTATTTAATTATATCATTTAAAAATGAAAGATACCAAATATTTAACTATAAATACTATTGTAATTGAGATCCATATTTTTCTTACGTTGGAAGGATATTACTAAAACTTCTTGGAATATTTCTCATGGATTTATATTATAATAACCAAGTTTACTCAGAAGAGATCTTAGTTCTATTAAAAAGATTAATATGAGGAAAATTTTAAGGAGTTGAAAAGAATGTTGTTCAGTGCCCCTATCATTACCCTTATGTATAGTGGGAATGATTTATTATCAATAGTAATGTATTGATGAAGGTATTGAGATGAATCCTCTTAAAAAATTATATTGTGATAGCTTATTCCTTCTTCCAATTGAAAATTCATTTGAAAAAAAATAAAAAAAATCCATATTTTTAGTTATCATCTGAACTTTTCTCACAAAAAATATGGAGGAATTTTATTTATGGTGAGAGGTGTGATATATATATACCGATCATAAAATCATTATGTATATATTAACTTAGAAAGAGTTGAATATGTTCTAGAATAGATGGTTGAATTGATTAATGATTTTTACTGTTGAATACAATACCACCAAGGAAGGAAGACAAAGTGGATGATGATATAAGTTGTAAAGATCATGTTATTTTTTCTATGATGAGGATTAAAATAGATATAATAATTATTGATTTGAAGAAGATAATTATTGAAATTATGAACTATGTGTCTGTCCCATAAATACCATACTTGAATGATGACCTGTTTGTGGAATCTTAGAATTTATCATTCTCTATTCATTATAGAAGTATGAAAATGTATAGAGATCCAAAAGAGTATTTATGTTGGGATAACCTAAAAAGATACATTTTATTGTATGTATCTAGATTCAAAATATATTAAAACTTAAGTTTAAGATATGTAATTTTAATAGGATGTTACAAAAATTACCCATACCTGAATGGAAATGGGAAAACATTACCACATATTTCATCACCAGACTCTCCAAAACATCTAAAGGGCACAATGATATTTTTGTTGTTGTCAATAACCTAAATAAATAATCACATTTTAGTTCCATTAGGTAAAATTTATCTCTTAATAATCTTTCTAAAATATAAATGAAGAAAGTGGTAAGGTTGCATGTAGTACCACTTTTTATTGTATCTGATTAAGATCCAATGTTTACCTTGAAGTTCCGAAGAAGTATTTGATGAGATTGGAATACAGAGTTAAATATTAACATTAAATATTATCCTCAAAATCCTGGATATTATGAGAGTAAATTTGAAAAACTATAAGATATTTTGAGATAATATTCTATATATTTTATGGGTGGTTGTGATCGACACCTTCCTTTGGTCAGATTTTCATACAAAAGCAGCCTTCACTTGAGAATTCAAGTGACCCTTTATAAATTACTCTATGATATGAAGTAAATAATTATAAAATTTTTGGATAAATTTATATAAATAATTATATTGGGACATATGGTAGTTGAGAAAATGATAGAGTCGTTTAGAGTCATTCAAAAACACTTTAATATTTCTCAAAGTTGATATTAGAGTTCTGTTAAGAATCATCTGGGAGATCTAGAATTCAATATTGTTCAGGATTTATTCCTGAAAGTATATACTAGGATGAAGGTTATGAGATTTGGAAATAATGGAATTTTTATCCCTATATATATTGTTCCCTTTGATATTTTTATCATATCTATATGGTTTCCCACCTTTTGATGCTTCTATCGAATCTTTTTCATGTTCTGGATGTGTTCCATATATTTATTTGGAGGATGTACATACCTGATCCTTCATATATGATAAAATAAGATGTCATGCCTTTATATAATGATATGTATTTTAAGGAACAATTGATGAAGATTTTGTATTAAAGAGAGAATGTGTTGTGATACAAGACCATTCACGTGGTCAAAGTTTTATGGAGTGAATATAATTTAGAGGAACCTATGTGGGATACTAAGGATGCGATGAGGTAAAAGTATCCTTAGTTTTTAGTATTAGAGTGATAAAATTTTGAGGGTAAAATTATGTTAAGGGGGTATAATGTAACACCCACAAATTTTTTGACATATTTTTCTTAGTAAATTTATTTTCGTCGATAACAGGCCTTACATGTTGAATTGAATTTAAAAATACATCATTATATTATTAAAATATGATTATTTAATGCGAAATTTATTGCCTTTAATTTCATTAGATAATATTAACATGACTAAATAAATCAATTAAAATTATTTTTTTCATATTTATGAAATGAATTCATTCATTTTTAAATTTATATAAATTAAAATATAAGAAGTTGAAGTTGAAAGAGGTGTTTTCTAAAACAATGTTTTTATATGTATATTAAGTTTTTATATTAATAAATTATATTAATATATATTAATGAATTATTTTTATGAAATTTTTAGAAAATATATTCAATAAAATATTTTACCATTCATTTAATTGTTTTTAGATAGACAAGAATGTAGGTAAATTAAATTGTATTCTTAAATATTCATTTTTCTAAAAATGTTTTTGTTGCATTTTGAAAAATTATTTTAAACTTAATTTCAACCAATTATAGAAATTGAATTAATTAAAATGGATTTCATATTTATAATTTGAATAATTTATATAATTTAATATTATAAATTTAATTTTTAGTCATTAAGAACATAAAAAATAGTTAAATTTTGTTTCAATGGGTAGAGTTTAGAAGGGGTTATCAGGGGTAAATCTAATAAATAAGGTTTAAAAAACCCAAAAACATAATTTAATTTTACTTTTTAAATTATTTTTACATTATCATTCATATATTATAATATTTTTAATTTTTGAGAAACTTTACTTGAGTAATCCATTATTATATTGTAATCTTTTGAAAAATTTCTAGTGTGTCCCCTCCCACACTTATAAAAGGATACCACCACTCCTATATTTCTCACACTCTATGATACATGTATCATGGAAAATACCTAGCCTAATAACTTAATAAAATATCTATCTATATCCTAAAGTTCATTGTTTTATCATAATACCATCCTTTCAAGGCTTAAGGTGTAATCCAGAGGAGGTTTCTCAATGAAGACATATAACTCTTAACCAAGTAATTTAATTTTTTTTTCTTCTTCTATATACTATAAATATATAGTATATATTATATAACAATTAATTAGGAATATTAAAAATATTTAATTTTTATTATGATTATTAATCAACCATTTTCTACCTCTATTCCATCAAATGTGAAAAGAAAGTATCACTCATGCATATGTGTGGACTACCACCTCCACGTAGAGATATGATTAATTTTCCATCACCATAATTCATGGTTTGTTATTAAAATTTGTTTAATAATTATAAATTATATTTATCACATAAGTATTCTTTTTTAAATATAATATATAATATACTTTCATACCTTTTCATTCGTTGTAAAATGATAACATCACTTATGCGTATATGTGGACTACCACCTCAAGATAGTGATAAAATTCATTTTTCATCATAAATTTATATGAATAATTATAAAATTGAATATTATGAGTAAATTTTATACTTATATATAAATTAAAATTCTCAATGACATTAAACCCTGACCAAGGTTCATGTACCTGAACCATCAGACCAAACTTGCATGGAAAACAGACATGTCTTCACCCGAATGTTCATTTTAAGGAAGAAATTATTAAAAAAAAGTATAATTATAAATTATAAAGTAATGATACATAGTAATTTATTTATGAATATGGTTCCAGAATATATTTAAAATAAATCTATATTTACTATATAATATATTTGAATTTATATGAAGAAAGATGGAACTTGAGGTAAGTTATTTCTCATCCATTTCAATACCCCTTATGTATTATTTTGATTTACTAGAGATATGATCTTATAATACCATCCACTTTATTTATCTAGATAGATTATGATGAAGATGATTTAATGATGATTCTCTGAAACTTGTTTCTCTCCCACGGGTTAATTAACTTATGATTGAACCCTTATAAAACCTATTTCCCTTATATAGGTTATGATTTGATGAAATATTTATGATCTAATTTCCTTCACATGGGTTATAATATGATGATATGATTAAGGGTTTATGATCTCATGGCACACATATGTATAGTTTTCATAATGTGATGTGTGGCCCCAAAATCATACATCTCTCTAATGAATTTGAAAATTAAGGATATATCATGAGATAATAAGGTTTATAATGTGGTGTGAACACATTTTGGTAGGAGATTCAATCCACTATAATAGCCATGGTAGTGAACCTTGACTAAACAAATTATGGAATGAGGAGTGAACCCAATCCAATATAATAGTCTTGTTTATGATCCTTGACTAAGGAAATGATTTTCCATTCTAATGTGTATGAAAACAACTTATGTAATATGACTATGGTATGTTATTATGGATAATGATTGATTATTGATGATTCTATACAGTTATGGCTTATATATTTTGTTATGATATATTTTATAAAAATATTTAAGAATAATGATCTTTTTCATTATTATTATATTATGATCACTTATGAACATTGATTGATATCACTTTTATTTATCCTTATTGACCATATGTTCTCTCCCTTTATTATTTTTCATTTCCCCAAGTTGTAAAGAAATTTTTTAAGTAGGTTATGTCTAAGAAGTGTACTATGTGAGAAGCTATTTGTAGGAGATATTGAAGATCATTACTAAAATAGATTATTATGTTTCTAGTATCCAAAGAATCTAAACCTTTATAGTTTTGGGGAATATATTATTATGAGATATAATGAATATTCATCTAAAATGATATAATATATTTTAATGAAATGATTAATTCACCTCAATGAACCTCGGTAGTAGGGATCAAGAATTAGCTATGAACACTTGTAGTAGAGTTATACATAAGATGTTTAAGGGATGTGGGTTTCAAGATTCATGGTAGGATCTACGAATTAGGTTGGCTGTTGTTGGGACAAAAAAAATATTATCCCTTTAATGAAAAAATAATTATGAGATAAAAATATTGTACAAAAATGAAAAAAATATAAACAACGATGTGATATGAAAAAACAACCAAATGATATTGGTAAAAAATCATGGGTAAATATAAGGATCACATTATGGTAAAATTAAGGTATATATACTCTCTCACTACTACGATGATAAAATCCTAAAAATTATTTTTATTGAATAATGGAGAATAAACCGAGAAAATTACCACAATAAAAATTAAAATCGGATATCGAAAGATAAATTACTAATGATCTGATTCTAAAACCATCTTAAAGATATACCTTTTATTAAACTCTATTTACTTTTTTATATCCTCAAATGGTAGTAGTTTTAGTGATATTTGTATACTAAAAGAAGATTTTACTGCCTAACCCTTGAAAAATGAGGGGGAGGTGGGGGGAAATTGTACCTAAGAAAAGTAAGAAGATATATCTCCCACCTAGATATTTTATTATTAACCAAGAACATATCTACACATATCTTCTATTTACCAATCATTATTCCCATGTATATGTGAGGATGCTCAAGGATATTCATTAATTGAATGTATTTGATTCAATTTACTTTATCAGAAAATCTTATGTTTTTTCAATAGTTTGAATTCTATATGTGATCAAACTTCCTCCATATATCTCATCTTGAAAGGAAAATCATATTTTAGAACATTTTTCATCATTATATAATGAAAATATGGATTACTTGAAATATAAAATATGATTTGACTATTATAAAACAACATAATACGATCAATTCTATTTTAGAGATCCTATAATAACCTTATCATCCAAATATCCTCTTTAAAATCATATTTAGAATCTATATACTATAAAATATATGTGGATAAAGTAATAACTTATAGTAACTATAAAATCAGACACACGACACTATAAGCGTAAAAAAAATCCAATAGTGGACATAATCTAGTCAGAATCAATTATAAAACAGGAATCAACATAGCCTATATTATGGAAATATGATCCTTTATAACATAATTAAAAGTATCGAGGTCCCATTTATGCATCTCAGGATCCTCTTTATTTTTTTTACAATTCTTACATCCAAGATTCATCATACACTAAATAATTGTTCCCACTACATCAGAAAAGTATTATATCGTACAAACTATGGTGAACATTAGACACCCCACTACTGATGAGTATAGTAATTGAGACAAATCCATCCTCTATACTTCACAAATAGGACTCATAATATATTATAACATGAAATCAATATAAATTTAGGTAGAGATCGTTACAAAATATTTATTTTTGAACAATTTTATGACTTTCATGAATCAATTATTTTTATGAAGAAAAAAAATCTCCCCCTCACTTTTGTCTTAATAAATATCCATGGTAAGAATCCTATTTTATATTCCCAAGTCCTTCATACCAAACCCCCATTATAAAGTTTCTTTTTTGTCTCCTAGATCTAATCAGTTTTTGGGATCACAACCAACTTGTTAACCTCATATATGAAAATAATGATGAAATAATTACCATTTAACCCCTTTAAATATGTATATGGAACTGAATTAAGTCTACTGTATCCAAGGATGGATATATAGTAATTAAATATGTTGTCCTAACACCTCCACCCCTACTTGAGAGAATAAAAATATTTGTTCAACTTGTAAACCGAGTTATATTTTCCTTATTTTAAAAAACCTTCAATTGGATAATATAAATTTATTCATCAATATCACCATGTAGGAAATAAATATTTTAATATACCTTATATCGATGTAAAATTTATATAATATACATCACCTTAACTACTAAAATATTTCCTAGTTTAATAACAAGAGAAAATATTTCATTAAAATAAATACCTTCCTTCAAATAATTTCCTCTGAACGTTAATATGGCACGATATATTTCCACCAAAATGGTTATATCCCAATTGATATTAAATACCAATTTATTACAGATATCTTTCCTTCTAAGAGGTTATGGATTAAGATCCCATGTCCTTTTCTTGTGTAGGTATTCAAGTTCCCCAATATTACCACTATCTATAAGGATATGTATATACTCTGAGTTACCTCTATATAAAAGATGGATCACTATCCTCTTTTAAAACATAGAAGGTAATATTACTCTCAGTGAAAAATTCCGAGTTCTATATTGTTGATATTTTTCCCATGTTAACCATCATAGTCTAGGATTAATCGAAACACTACCATCATTATCTATTAATGCCTCTAAAGAAACATGTTCTTTATTTGATTTTACATCCACATCGATTATTTTAGTTTTAATATTTTATTTATCCATGTCCTAATTAAATATAATTTTGAAATTTTCTTCTACAAATATGTAATTACTTATAATGATATGTTAATGGGGTTTTGGTTCCCACAAATGATACCCCTTCACACAATTTGCGAATCCCAAGATGATTCATTTCTGATATCTTGAATCCAAATTAAATCTTTTCAGGTAATTAAATAATGCATAAATGAGACTTCCAAAAGAATGTAACTAATAATTTTTAGTAGGATTACCAGTCAATGCCTATATTTTTGTATTTTGGAAAATCAATACAGAAGGAGATTTAATGATCACATAAAAGGCAGTCTTCACTAGTTCTTCCTCACAATATCTTGAAAACTTATATATTATACAATGTTATCTTTATTCTATGCAATAGGGTTATGTTAATTTTCTTTTCAACTACCTTAAATTGAGGAGTGTATACAACAATGAACATTCACTTGATTCATTCCCATTGAAAAGGTATCCAACTCATCACTTATATATTCTCCACCATTGTGAGTCCTCAATCAATTGATCTTATTTCCAAATTCAGGATCCCTCTATTTTTTGAATATTTTAAGGGATTTTAAAAAATATTCTTTCCTATTGATTTGGTACACCCAACATCTTATGAAATAATCATTAATTAATGATAAAAATTACCCTACTTATTAAAGGGATGTATTTGGTTATTTCTAATCATCAGAAATGTTCCACTCTAAGACATCCTTTATCGTCACTATATATAACCAAAATATTAACTTGTATTTCCCACTCAAAACAAAATGCTCAAAAGATGGTAAATTTTTTTTAATCCAAGGAAGAAACTTATAACTAGTTATATTCATCAATATTTTTAGATATATATGCCTATTTCCAATGCCATTATTCAATAAATACTTCTATAAAGGTAGTTTATGTGATATTTATCACCACTTCCTTGTAGGTTTCACTTATAATCATGCACATATTCTTTGATATATTCTCCACATTCATCACCATAAGTGTTCCCTTCATAATAATCATCACTCCATTCTTACTAATAGTCTTTCACCCTATGTCCTAAAATTATCTAGAACATAATATGTTCTTGTTCAAGACCTTAATAAGGTGTAATCATTGGATGGTTCAAATGATACCATCATTAATATTTTTTTTAATGTCATTGAATCCAACTATCATAAAGGCGTGATCATTATCCATGTACAAATGTCCATCATAGATAGGTTTATAATGATCCAAACATTCCCATAGTGATAATATATTCCAATTTCCCCTAGGTCTTTTATACAAACATCATTGAGATACTATCCACCTCTAGTATCAATATCCTTTTCACTGACCACTATGTATATTTATATATAAGTAATCTCTAAATTTCCATAATATTTATTTCCAAATATCTTCTTGTTCCAACAGTTCTTGACATTCCTCTTCTTTACAAAATTCTAACATGAGGCATTGTTATTATTTCTAAATAATTTAGAACAAACATGATTTTGACTCCCCCTAGAACCACACTTTATCTTCCTTCCCTTCTACTGATTGAGCCTCTGATTGGTACACAAGTTTTTTTATTTTTCTTCAATGTTCTTATGATTACTTTCTTCTTCAGTAATCACATTATTAACATCATTAAAGAAAAATAAATCTATTATGGTATTACTGGTGAGTTTTATGATGAGATTATAAAAAAAATATAGAAAACTATGGATAAGAATCTATATATAACACACACAGATTCTAGGTTACATTTCTCTTGAAAAAAATTTAATTTATTCAATAGATTGAGATATACACAATTCTAGGTCTAAATGAAACATAATTTAGTATACCATTATATCCTAGATATTAATATGGAGAAGTGAATAAGAATATTTTTTTTTGATTTATGTATCAAGGGTTTAGTTAAATATGATATATTATTAAATAAGTTCTCATTTTTTAGTAAAAAATTTATATTCTTATTAAATACATTTTTCCTCAATAATGAGTTTTAATGAATTTTTAAGATAATAATATATTTAATTTTTAAAATTTTAGAAAATTAATTTTAAAAAATTAAATTAAATTTTTGAAATGAGCATGTCAAAATTATCTTAGAGTAAAATTATAATAATTTTTTGAAAAAATTTAATTTTTAATGAATAGTGAAAAATAATATTTTCTTATTAAAAACTGTGTTTTCATTTCAAGAATTTAAAAAGATTAATTTTGTTTTAAAATTTTTTGAATGTAAAATTTATTAATTTTTGTTATGAATATTACAATTAAGGTTATTTTAATCTTTTTAATGTTATATTTTGGTAAAATATCTTTTTATACTTAAGAAAACATTTTTCTAGAAAACCGATTTTCGTCACATTTTATGGGGTTAATTTTAAATTAAATTATACCACTTATATGGATTTAATTTGATATGATGGATTACATATTGTTAATAAAAATAATTAATGTTAAATAAAAATTTAAACTTAGGTTTCTTATAAAAATAATAGCAGAAACAGTAAAAAAATTATTAACATGGTTAAGGTTTAAACAAGTTTACTAGGGAAAAAACCAAAAGATAAGGGAATGTATGATAATTAAAAAAATTTTAAATCATATTTTATTGAAATAATTTTACTAAATATTATCCCAAATTCATAAATCTATCCATTTGGATGCATTTTTTATGAGTATGAAATTATTATTTTTTTAATATTTTAGGAAATTCTAAGTGTGACCTCTCTACTACTTATAAAAGTACACCCCTCATTTATCTTCTTTACACCAATTTGAGCCATTTATCTACACTAAAACCAATTTAATTATCATATAATATAACCTATACATAAATTATCAGTTATTGTCTTCCTAAAAGACCATTTAAGTGTCCTTAAGAAGGTATCTTAAGGATGCCTACCAAAAAAGAGTTAATCATCATACTAGACCTCTTTAAATTTATTTGTTCTTAAACATAATATAAATATATGGTATTAAAAATAAAATAATAAATTCAAAATCATAAATATTCATAAATTTTATTATAATTATCATACCAACTTTATTCATCCACACTTCCATCAAATGGAAGGTTAATGTATCAGTCGTGCATACAGGTGGACTAGCACATCCACGTAGCGATGCAGTTTAATTTACATCCCCATGGATAGTTATTATAATGGATTTAAATTTAATATATTATATTTATCAAATAATTAATATTTTATAATTATAACATCATATTTACCTTCTTACCTTCCCATCCATTAGAAAACTATAATGTCACTTATGTGTACATGTAAACTAGTACCTCTACGAAGCGATGTGATTGATTTTTATTTATTATTTATATGTTTAGTTATAAGGTTAAATTTAATATATATATATATATATGAATTTAATGATATGATTATTTTTATTTAATGATAAAATAATATTTATCTATCTTTCCTTCACTTCATTATGAAATGAAAACAATATATAATTATACGTATAACGTACCTTCTATATGTACTATGTTAATCATTTTTCTATCTCTACATTTTATCGATGAACCTATATATATATATATAAAATATTATATATATATCATGTTTAATTTATTACATATTATGGAAAAAATATCAAATTTCAAGGATAAGAAGTTCTAAACTAAAACTATCATGAAAAGTGAAACAATTGACACCTAGAAACGACGATTTTAATAAAAAATTATTAAGAAATGAGTATTGAAATGTTATAAGAGGTTTTCATATGATATTATAAGTATTTAAATGATTTATGAATAGAATTACAATAAATTTAAATTCATTATATAAGTGGTTAAATAACTTTCAAGGAAAAAAAACTTGAAATAAGAGTTTTATGTTACAATCTCATTGTTTACTGGGATTCATTATAATTAATCTTCCAATGATGAAATTTTTTGATATTCCTCTCCAAAATATAATTACTTTTCTAATAATCTATTAATTCATGTAATTATCAAGTAATAATTCCATTTTTCTCTTTTTTCTTTAAAATGTTTGAGAAAATATTTTTTTTGTAGAAAAAAAGACTTTATTTCTTATATATTCACGAATATTTATTTTCCATGCCCATGTCTTCATTAAGATATTCTAAAAAACGTTTCTATTATTATCTAATGATAGATTAAATTTATTTTTTCCCATGTTTTATTTTTTATAAAATGGTTTAAATTGAATATTAATGTCAATTTCCAGACAATATAGTTTTGAATTTTTACTAAAGACGTGAAACGAATCTTTATTTTAAGGTACATGACATGAATGAAATTATCATCTATCATAAACAATAAATTCATTGAATTTGACTCTAAAATTTTCCTTTTTTATTTTCAAATAAGATTTCTCCCAATTTTTTGTTAATTTTTATATTATAAATTAATGATTTCAATATGAAAAGGGTATTTTCATCAAGAAATATTCCAGTGATAATTTAATGACATATTTCATCTTTGATAAAAATCTGTTGATATTGCTATTATATTACTAGTGACATAATAAAATGATACCATCCTCATTATTTCTTTGGATGATTTAGTATTATGATGATAATATTTTTTTGAAACCCATTGATTTTATACTAGTTATGTTAGAATGAAATGTTGAGGTGTTTATAAAACCTATTTTTTCTATGGGTTATAATATATGATGAATTATTTATGATCTAATAAAAAACATATGAATGAATACTGATTATGTGATGGGTTGGATTTGAATTATATATCCTTCCAATTCATCGGGTAATGATGGAAATATCATGATATTAAAAGGTCTAGAATGGGGAGTGAAGCCAATTCAGTAAGAGACATAATCCACTATCACAGTCTTGGGAGTAAACCTTCACTAAGTGTATGGTGGATTAATGATTTAACCCAATCTACTTTATAGTGTTGGTTGTGAGAATCGACTAATGAAATGATTTTTTTGGTTATGTGTATTCCATAAACCTTTTTCTTATGACAATATAATGATCTCATGGATCATGTTCTTTAATTCTATTATGATTTAGGTCTTATGAACTTAAAATCTTTATTAAATGATTCAAGATTTTATTCTATGATATGATGGGTATGTACTTTAAAATTTTAATCTCATTTCTATTTCCCTTATTCCCATTAATGTTTTATTGATCATTCGTATCTCCCTTGTTTAGTCATTATGAATCATTTGATCTAACCATTTCTTAAGTTGCCTTTCCCTAGGCTATGAAGAAATGTTTATATTAGGGAATGTCTAAGAATATTACGTTGTGGGGAGAAATTTGGATGAGATATTAAAGGTCTATCATGAAATAAGAATTTTGTGTATCTAGTCTCCAAATATAATAAAACATGACGTCCCTTAAATGTGTAATTGTAAAATATGTTGATTATTCATCTATTAAGATTTAATTTCATTGTATGAATAATTTAGGTAACTATAGTTGGTATAATATGTAGGGTATAAGTAATCTTTAAACATTAGTATTAGATATCTTTGGTCAAAACCCTATGATAAGTCAAATCATAGGATAAATACCTAACATGTTTATAAGGTAGATATTATTTTTTACTAAAATACATCACTATATGGATACTAAAAGTGGGAACATTTTTAGAAAAGATATATGTAGGAGTATTAACCCCAAAACGAGTTGGTTTATTCTATCTTTTCCATCATTATAGTGCACAATGAATGTGCCCTTACTGCATACCTAGTTTGACTCTCCTAAGGGTTATTCTTGGGTTAATTCAATTTTTTATCAATAATAATAAATTATTTGAATATATAATGACCATGAATGACATTAGTTAAACCTAAGATTTTATAGATTGAAAACAAGGTGTCATGATTTATAAATCCTATAAATACTTTTTCATGATTATGTGGTTTTCCATTATGATTATTATTTCTCACACTATGATTTT
This sequence comes from Viscum album, assembly GCA_963277665.1. NCBI lineage: Eukaryota > Viridiplantae > Streptophyta > Magnoliopsida > Santalales > Viscaceae > Viscum > Viscum album. The sequence continues at coordinate 747,298,666 of OY728157.1, forward strand.
TGATTTTAGTCAATGGAAAGAACCTAAAGGAACCATGTTAATAAAAAATGTGAAGGATAATGAAATGATTTTTCTCCTGGTAAAATAAATTTTATGTTAAATGGAATAAATTTTTTTGTTACTAAGCCTATGAAACTTTCTCAAGATATGAATCGTGATGAGCTTCTAAAGAAGAATATTAGGGAAGAATGTTCTATTTATTCCTTTATTAGGTAAGATCCACATACTTTTCATGGGTTATATGATACAAATGATTCTATGAAAATAATAAGAACCACTGAAAATCATTTTCCATTATCTATCATTTAGCAGATGAAAAATATATTTTAGCTACTTATAATTTTTAAGGTGAAGAAAATAAATGGTATACTCTTATTAGAAACTCGATTCAACAAGGTGAAATTGAATCAATGGTGTGGGATAAGTTTATAATGTCATTTTTTAAAATGTACTTTCATAGTATTATTTGTATGAAAATATATAATGAATTACTTGTGCTAAAGAAAACCATGTTGAATATATTTGTACCCATGTGGCAAATTTTACGAGACATACATGGTATGATTATGGTATTATCATCTAAAGTAAAATTATTATGGATTGACTCTTCAATTTCTTAAAAATAAACATCTAAAGGGGTTATCAATATGGGACTTCAGTAGTTATGAGGAAGTATTTTAATGTGCTGTAAAGGTAGATATGGTGATTAGAGTTAATTATCAATATCATGGTTTAGATAAGACAAGAATTATGTAATTAAATGGAAATTATAATAATAAAAACCATGAAGATAAAAAGAGGAGCTTTTATTTATGTTCAATATGTAGAAAAAATATAGAGGGAATTATACAAAGGGGATCGATTAATGTTTTAAGTATATAAAGGAATGTCATCAGGAAATTTAATACCAAAGTGATAAGAAGAATAAGAAATCCAATGATGGAGAGAAATAACCAAAAAATGAACCACCCACAATCTAATACTTCAAATGTAATGATTACGAACATTATGATAACCATTTCTCAAATATAAAGGCTAATGACAATTATTTATGTCAACAACCTCTAAATACCAAAGAAATAGGAAATTACCATGCAATCATCAATTTTAATGTGGGGCATGATAATGAGGTGGTGTAAGATACACTTACTATCCACTCTATAACTGATAATGTCATATTTTAATATATATCTACTCACTATTTTATATATGAATAAATTTATATGGGTATCAAAATACCAAACCAATTATTAGATATTTAATTAGTAGTAAAAAATTCTAATGGTATGATGATTTCCTATGAAGTCAATGATCCTTTTGTAATTGATTTTTAGTGAATGTACTTCCTACAAATATTATTAGTATCTCTCTAATTAAATTTGGTTTTAGTTTGGAAATTGGTTGGTTTTATTTATATAAAACCCATTTGAACTACCATGGATGGTAAGTAATATTGGATATTCTAAAAAAATATATGATTTTATATCAGTGTGCTAATAAATATGAAATTACAGTTGAAATTATATCAATTTATGGGTATTGGTTCATATTCAAAAGGGTTTTTTATCTCTAATGGTGGGGGTGGAACTTAATATTGATGTCATTCATATTTTGTGAGAATTTATTGATGCCATTATGAAAGAGTTTCATAGACTTCCTCTAAATCATGAAGATGAGTTTTTAATTGAACACATAATTGGTGCTACACTTATTTAAAAGAATCTATACAAAATAGCCCCGATTCAGTTGTGGAAATTAAAGAAGAAACACCTGAATAATCTTTATAATGGACATATTTAACCAAGTGAATTAACATGGGGTGAACCTATTCTTCTGATTAATAAGAGAGGTGGATAAATGAGACTCTACATTGATTATTGAGAAATAAATATGATCACAATCAATAATAAGTATCATCCGCCTCATATTAATGATTTGTTTGATCAAATTCAAGGGGTAAATACTTTTCTATGACTATTATCTAATATATATACTATAAATTGAGGTTAAAACATGAATACATACCCATGAAAACCATCTTATAGAGGTAAAAACATTAAGAATTTTTCGTGATTCCATTTGGTCTTATTAATTCCCCCATTATCTTTGAGGATTTAATTAATATATTCTTTTGAGATTAAATTTATCTGTTTGATATAGTATTTATAGGTCATATTATTAAATATTACAAGTTAATAGAAGAGAATAAATGTCAATTGGGGATGGTACTTAATACCTCAATGATAAGTTGTAAGGAAAATTTACCGATTGAGAATTTTGGATATATAAAGATTCAAATTTGTGTTATATAATATCAAGAGAGGGTATATTAGTGGATCTATAAATGAATGAAGTTATTGAATGTTGTATCAAATATAACACTATGACTAATATTTATATTTTTCTTGGATTGGATGGATATTATTTATTAATTTTGAATAATTTCATAGTACTATAAAATCCAATCACCCTGTTAACCTGAAATGGATCCAAGTGGCCTTGGATAAATGAATGTGAAGAAAATTTCAAAGAACTAAAGGGAAGGTTATTCAGTACACCTTTTCTTAAAATACCCTATAGTAGAGAAGGGTTTTTGAACTTTAGCGATACATAAAATAAGGTAATAGTATGAATCCTCATGCATAATTACATGGTGATAACTTATTCCTCATGAAAATTGAAGGTTCGTGAGAAAAAATAACCAAATCATGATTTGGAGTTATCAATGGTAATTTTTTTATTAAAGATAAGGTGGTATTATCTTTATAGATAAAGGAATGATGTATATTCCAGTGATGAAATTTTAAATTATACATTCACTTAGAATTCATATTATATGCACAAAAGAAGATCTTTGGAGTCATTTAAAGATTATTACTACACAATGCATTACCACCCTAGGAAAGAGAACAAGCTGGTCGATGGTTTGAGTCAATAGAATCATGATATATTATCTATTATGAGGTTCAAAAAAGATACAATATTTATATATTTTCAAAGGATGGATCTAGAAATATTTAAGAAAGGGGATAAATCTTATCTTAGTCAAATGAGTGTTCAATCATCTTTCCAGGTGAAGATTAAAGAGGTGTAGAAGGAAGATATAGAGCTATAAAATAAGATGAGAAATGTTTTTATTTTCAAACTTGATTGTGATGGAATGATAAGGGTTATGAATTAAGTTTTTTCCATAAATACCAGGGTTGGTGACATATTTTTTGGATTAAGCTCTTAGATCATTATTCTCTATTCATAATGGAAGTACAAAGATTTATAGATATTTGATAGAGTATATATGGTGGGAAAACATGAAGAGAGATATTGTAGAGTATGTTTATTGGTTCTTATTATGTTATAAAGTTATGTTTGATATATAAAATTATAAGGGAATTTATAACCATTATCCATACTATAATTGAAATGGGGGAAAAATCAACATGGATTTCATCATTAGACTCGCCAAAATGTCAATAGGACATAATTTTATTTATGTTGTGGTTAGTTTCTTTATGAATTAATTATACTTATTTAACATTTGATAAGACATATCTCTTTACCAAATTTCTAGGATATACATTTATAATGTAGTATGGTTACATGGGGTACAAAATTTGGTTATATCTGATAGGGATTGGAGGTTTTCCTTGATGTTATAATGAAGTATTCAGAAACCTCTAGATTAAAAGTTGTGTATTTTAGTACAATTTATCATCATAAAATAGATTCCTGTTAGGAGAGAACAAAAAAAATTGAGGATATATTGATTTATTCTTCTATATATTTCAATGGTTTTTGGGATCAATACCTTCCTTTTGTTAAGTTTTATTACAATAATAAATTTCACTTGAGAATTCAGATGGCTCCTTATTAATCCCTCTCTGAAAATAATAGTATAACTCTAATATGTTGGGATAAAGTTATAAAATTAAAGATATTGGTACCACAGCTAGTTGGAGAAATGGAAGATAATGTTAGAGATATTTAGTATCATATTAATCTATCTCAGTGTCCAAATAAATGTTAGGATAACAATAATTGGTGAACTATGTAATTTTAATTGGTGAGAAGGTATCCTTATGAATTTTCCCATAGAAAAAGGTAATGATATTTTGAAATAAAATAAATATTAGCCCTAATTATAATTCCCCCTAAAAAATTATTCTTCAAGTAGGGATGGTATCTTATTTCTTGGTGCTTCCACAAAACCTCTCTCAAGTTCACGATGTGTTCCATGTATCCTCCCGAGGAAGTACATACCTGATCTTTCACATGTAATGAAAAAAATGATTTTTTATAATGGATCATGATATTTAATATTATTAATTACCAATATAAAAATTATATCATAGATAAAAAGTTCTATGAAATAAGACTACTCACCTAGTTAAAATTCTATAGAGAAATCATAAATCTGAAGAAGCTAATTGGGAACTAGAGGATATGATAAAATAATGATATACTAGTTTTTTTATTTTAGTGACAGAATTTTGATGATGAAATTTATTTTAACAGGGTATAATGTTACAAATATATATTTTATGATATTTTTGTCTTCAAATAAATTTATTTTATTTGATATACTACAATACACACAAACCCTAGTCTAAATAAACAATAGTATAATAAAATTAGAGTTTAAATTATTGGAGTGAATCGTAATAACCCTTTATTTATTTATTTATAATGGTTTTAGATAAATTAGATATATTGATAAATAATTACATAATTTTTAGTAATGTTTTTATAGAATTAAAAAATATAATTTTCCGGATAAATGGGTTTCATTTTTTTTCTGAGAAAATAATGTTATTATTTTTCTTCCACTTTTATAAAATTTATTTGAAAAAATTAACTTCTTTTTTGAAACTATATTTTCAAAATTATCTATGAGAGAAATTTTGATATTTTTTAAAAAATACTTATTTGTCAATGAATAGTTAAAAATTCTATTTTTACTAAAAATTTTCTTACTCATTTAAATAATTTAAAAACATTAATTTTTTTAAATGATTTAAAAATAAAATTATTTCATTTATATAAAAAATAATCCAATTAATATCATATGAATGAATTTTACATTGTATTTTGTTATTAAAAATATTTTATACATAAATTTTTTTTTTTCTAAAAAATCACTATTCATCACCAGTTGGGGATTTAATTTTTAATTAAATTCTACTAATTATATGAATTGAATTTTATAACATGTATTTTATATTTGAAATATTAAAAATTAATATTATACAATAATATAATCATAATTCTTTATCTTTAGGAAAAATAAAAATAATAAAAAATCATTATAATTATTAAGGATGAAATGGGTTTACCTAGGGGTTAAACCAAGAGATAAGGCCATGTTTTCCAATTAAAATTGTGTAAATATTATATTATGGAAATAATTTGACTGAAATTTACAAAAAAATAAAATATCTATCAATTTGGAAGTGTTTTTCTTGAGTATGATATTATTATATTTTAGTCTTTTAGGAAATTCAAAGTGTGTCCTCTCCCCCACTTATAAAAGGATAGTAATACTTTCTCTTATTAACACCAATTTGATCCATATATGTCAACAAAAAACTATCCAATTTTCTTTTAAACATACCTATCTATGAATTTTGTTTTTTTGTATTCCTAAAATCCCATTCCATGGTTCCTTAAAAAGGGATGTAACAGAGGCCTATAGAAGAAGAGGTAATCATCGCACCAGACCTATTTTAGTTTATTTATTCTTCTACATACTCTAAATATGTTTTATTAATCATTAAATAATAAATTAAATATCTTAAATATAATTAAAATTTATAATTATTATGTAATATAATTTATTGATCATCTTTCCCGTCAAATGGGAAGTGAAATTATCGCTCATGCATACATGTGGACTACCACCTCCATGTGGAGAAAGATTCACATTCCATAACCATATTTCATGGATGGTTATTATGATGGATTTAAAGTTTATATTTTTCATTTATGAATTAAATATTCTAAAATAATTATAATTACAAATCAACCTTATTTCCTTCTATCTATTATAAATCGATAACATCCCTCACACATATATGTAGACTGCCACCTCTATGAAACGATGCGATTTATTTTTCATTTTTTCTTTACATGGTGGTAATAATGATATATATATATATGATATTCATGAAATAATTATGGTTCCATACTGATAAATTAATATCAATATTTGTTTTTTTATTTTCATTATAAAATGAAAACAACATCCTTGCGTATGTATTACTTACCATCTCAATGAATGTTGTAAATCATTTTTCCATCTTCAAATTTTATGGATAAATATATATATATATATATATATAGAAAATTAATATATATATATATATATTTTATATTATAGTTCACATCTTAGAGTTTACAGAACCATAATCAATGTTTAAGGACCAGTATTGTAAAATAGAAACTCTCATGAAAAATGAAATGGTTAACACCCCAAAAGTATGATTTTATTAAGAAATTATTAATAAATAGAAGTTGAAATTTTATAGATAGATTATATATGATATTATATTTTTTTAATGATTATGGTATAAAATTATATTTAATTTAAATTTATTATAAAGGAGGTTAGTTCACTTTTATATCAAGTAAAACTTGAGTTAAGAGGTTCATGTTACAAACTCATTGTTTTCTAGGATGTTTAAGATTATGTTTTCGGTGATGAAATTTATTGATCTACTACTAAACAATATCAGTAATTTTATTATCCACTGGTTATTAATGTAACATTACTATTATATTACCTCTTTATTCTATTTGGTACTGAAAATTATTAATTAAATATCTTTAAGAAAAATAGATTTTGTTTCCTCTTCACTTATAAATATTTTTATTCCATGTCAATGTTTTATTTAAAATATTTTCAAGAATATATTAGTATTCTCCCATGATTGTTTAATTAAATTTTTATACATGTTTTAATTTTTAAAAAATGATATAAAAGGAAAATTCATCTCAGTTTTCAAATGAGTAACTTTTGTGTTTTTACCAAAAATGCGAAAGGAATATTTGTTTTAATGTACATGACATGAATGAAATTTCCCACCATAATTAATTCTCAATGATTTAAATATTCCATTACATATTTCTATAGTATTTATCAAATAAAATCATTTTATAATAAATTATAATTTTTTTGATTATAAATAATTGATTTCAATATGAAAAGGGTATTTTTCTCATGAAATGATAGAGTGATCTTTTAATGACATTTTTCATTTATGATAGCATACTCCGATATTAATGTTTATTTATTAATGATTTTTCCAATAAAAATATCCTTATTATTTCTATGCATGGTTTATGATTATGTTGATGATATGTTTATGAAACACCTTTATTTTCCATGGGATATGTTATTCTAAAATTTTGAAATGTTCTTGAAACCCTTTTCCTTTCTTTGGGATAATATATATAATGAATGATTTATTATCTTGTGGAACAAATATTAATGGATTATAATTATATAATGAGTGGGATCCAAGTTATATACCCATATAATGCATTGGGTAAAGATGGATATCTAATGATATAATAAGGACTATAATGGGGAGTGGAACTTATTTAGTAAGGGACTCTGTCCACTATTTTATTTTAGAGAGTAAACCTTGACTATCGATATAATGGAATAGTGAGTGAACCCAATCCACTTTTATAATATTTTAAGTGACCCTTGACATAATAAATTATTTTATATGTTTATGTATTTTCAACAAACTTTTGTCTTATGCCATTGTTGTACTCTAATGGAAGATGTTATTTGATTTCATTATGATTCATGTCTTATGGATTTACAAGAATCATTCCATGATTCAAGATTATGATCTATGATATGTTGATCATGGATTTTCAAATGATAAGATAATGTTATAGGACCCTTATTCTCATGTTACATTTAAGTTATCATTGATATCTATCTTGTTTAACATTACTAAGAATCTGAGTTAACCATTTCTTATGTTTCCCTTACATAGGTTATAAAGATATTTTTTAAGTAGGTAATTTTTATGAAGACTAATATGTGGGGATATATTTGTATGAGATGTTGAATATTTTTCATTAAATAAGAATATTGTGTGTTTATTCTACAAATATACTAAACCATTATAGGAATTGAGTGTTTATTTCTAAAATATGTTAAATATTCATTTATTAAGATGTAGTATCTATATATGAAACGTATTGGTCGCTATAATATTTGTGTTGTGCATTAGAAATTATTTATCCTAACATCTTGAGATGACTGAATAGGTTATTCAAGGTTTTTAGGTAGTGGTTCACTTTTGAAGTCACTTCCATTCGAAGAGTGTGTAGTTTTCACTTTATGAATTTTTTTATATAGTGATATAGCCTCATATTGTTTTTCATATTGTTCAATACTTATTTTACTCTATTTTTCTATAAAATTATTGATATGAACCAAATATCCAAAGTTAAATTATTATTTCCAATAATATTCTCATACATGTTGTTCAATTTCTCTTCCATAAGACCCACTAATATTTCAATAATTTTCAGTATGTAGTTATACTTTTGGGAACCACTTTTATCTCCATTTTCTAGAATTAAAAATTATCTGCATAAAATAGTTAATCTGAAATTTCACTACAATATGTGAATTATATCAGTTGATAAAATCTTCTGTTTTACAATGGTATATATAATAATCTCAATAATGTTTTTTCCAGATGTTATAAAAAAACCATTATTTCTATATTAGAGCATCCATAAATTTAAAAGAATTATTAATAGCAAATAATGAATGGAATTGGGAACAAACTCACTCTAATAATACTTATTATGATATAAAATTATTTGATTCAGTTTTGCATAATTTTGTGATAAAAATAAATAATAAAAAGAAAAAATATAAACATGAGGTGTAATGTGAAAAAATAATAAATTAAAGGGATAAAAAAACTTTTGTTAATAGAAGGATATAACTTTGGTAAAATTTGGGTACATACACTCTCTCAGTACTATAAGGGGAACCCCAATCATTATCCTATCTCACTGAGCTATAAACTCATTCAACTAACCCAATGGGTCTCCTGAAATACCCTGGTTTTCTTTCTAACACACCACTGTATATTACCCACTAGGGTCACTTATCAGACTAATTATTTTTCCCACAATCCAAAACATGTTAATCCAGTTTGATGTTGTAAAAACTAGGCCCTCCTGATAGTAAAGACCCCCTAAATTAACATGGGAATTAGATTTTAGCACACTAGGGGACCCCAATTGCCTCACATACACATGGTCCCCTCCATGGGGCCCACCCATGTGCACAAACTTGTTATCAAACTAATGACTATCCCCATAGGACAACACATGTTCTTTCTAGTGTTATTTTTCCTCACTCACACACATCCTGGGAAACTTTATAGATGGAGACCCATTCTAATAAATACTCCAATAAAAGCATGCTTAACTATGTATTTTTAATTGGGTAGGCTCTTGAAAATAAATGTTCACCTTGTAGGAATGAGTCATATCATTTAGTCATTTGACCCTTTATCATTCTAGGGAATTAAATTCACTCCCATTCAATCATAATGTCTTCATTGTTGACCCTAAAACTCACGATGTAAAGTGACACTGAACTAGTGGTTGGGTTCTTACTGTGATACTAATGTAAAAACTGGGCCCCACTAATAGCACAGACAAATCACATTAACATGTTCATCTGGTCTTGAATTACTCGGTATTCCTAGAGACCCAACAGACATGTTGTGACCTTCATGGATCCATCCATGTTCCCGTACATGTCATTAGATTAATGACTATCCCCACATTTCGACAAATTTTCCTTCCAATGTACCTTTCCCTTACTCACACACACCCTGGAGAACTTCCCAGAAGGTCCCCTATCCTAATCACTACTACATGCCAAGTATGGTTAACTATAGAGTTCTAATTAGGTAGGCTCATGAAAATAAAGGTTCACCATGTTGACATGATTCATATAATCTAGTCATTTAACCCTTTATCTTTCTGGGGTGTTATATATTTTCTTCACTCAAATGTACCCAAGGAAACTTTATAGAGGGTAAATCTTAAAGAAATACTCTAGTAAAAACACTTCTTATCCATAGATTACTAATTAGGTAGGATCCCAAAAGGAAAGGAAAAACTTTTTGACATAAATAGTAACATTAAGCATTTTAGGTCTCAATATTATTGGGGTTTTATACTCTCCCCCTTTTAAAATAAATTACCACCATTATAGACCCCAAAAATGAAACCCAGTTAGTTCCTCAATAATTTTAATTTGGTATTTTCTATGATAACATTTGTCTTGACTCGACCACCTCAGGCCATGAAACCAATCATTTAACCCCATGGGAATCCATAATACCTTGGTGGTCTTCTAAACACACCATAAGCTATGAACAAGTAGGGTTTCTTATTAGATAAATGACTGATCCCATATTCCAAAATATATTATTTCATTGTTCTTTTTCTTCACTCACATGAACCTAGTGGAGCTTCCCAGAAGGTTACCATTTCTACCACTACTCCAGAACATTCCTCACATAACTTTGGAGTTCTAAATAAGTAGTCTCCCAAATATAAATGTTCACTTTTAAACATTGTTATTAACATTTTTTATTTTAAGTTTCACATTTATAGGGGTGTCACAAAACCCATGTAAATGTATCTCTTGAATATTATAGGATACACCTCACAAAATACCACACTCAAAATTGAAATGGGATATGGGACTACATTTTCGAAATGTTTATATTCAAAATAATTGGAGTGCTATCCCTTTTAAAGGAAAATACTTAACTTTTTCCCTCTCTATGGACCTCTTTTTCTGGCGAATTTCATAATTCATGGCCACTAAACCAATTTTACACTACCTAACATCATTGATAAATGATGGGGGGTACCATCCCTATAAAACCAATGACGTTACCAGGAGTAAGGATAACCATGGGTGATGATGAATTAGGGTGGTGATAATGATTTTAGAGGATCTTACAAGGGGTGGTGTGATTACAAATAGAATTTCTATGTAAATGAAATTGGGGTTTCATGTGTATGTGGGGTGAGGGAAGTAAATTTTTAAAACATGTTATTTTATTATTAAAAGAAATTGGATTGTCTCGTTTTTACCAAAGCAATGATGCAATTTTTGGAGGTGTGATCTCTGATCAAAGACCATGCATTCATATAAATTCATTCAAAAGGCATTCCCCTCGATTATATGTTCCCTAATTTTTTTAAGAATACCAATTCATTAAGACGGTTCCATCCCTGACAATAACTTACCTATAATTTAAAAAATTACAATCATATTTCATTTATATAATAATATTATAATATTATATATTTATAATATAGTATAATATGATACAATAATTTTTAATGAAGTGATGAATTTTTCAAAGTGGCTAAGTATCCTTTATTAAAAGTAAAACTATTACATGAGTATAAAATAATTGTTTTTATTAAAATTGTTCTCATGGAGATAAATAAAGTCAAAAGGACGAGACTTCATTCACGTGAGTCCATTGCTGACTCCTTTATTGGAAATCCCATCAACCACATAATTTTTCTTCCAATAAAAATGGGTGATAATCTAATTTGAGTGGAAAATAAAGTCTATTCACTCCATTCATTGATCTTTGAGACTCCATAATAGATGAATCATGACATTATCGATAGATTTAAAAAGAATATTGGAGTTTAATATAAAGTTTGGTCTAAATTGTATACCTTGAAAAAAAAATACTATAGTGATGACACTAATCATTTCATCTTTAAGGGATAACATGATAAAACATATGAAATAGTAGCATCTGAGGACATTGCCACTATGATCACCAATAATAAAAACACATCTATATGGGAACAAATTTTTTTTGAGGCTCCATCATCATTGATCTTTATATATAAAAAAATTTGGGGTTTCTATAAGACCTTAAATGTTCCAATGGGAGTCTTATAGTTTTTATAAACACCGATTCTTCTTAGTGTAATAAAATCATGGACATAGTTGAAAAAATGATCAATATGGGGTAATGTAACTCCCTTTATCCAAACAATAATCATAACTAAAGCATATTGAAGGTTGAAATGAGTTTGATTACGGATGAAGGAATTTTGACCATACTATACAATATGAAATATATCAGCCACCACTATATGGAAGAGGATGATAAGTTGAAGAAAGAGTTACATGCTTTTATAGATATGAACCAAGAAGGTGAGGGAGGATTCTACTAGCTGAGGAAATTTGAATAGGTCAAAAATTTAATTCTATAGAGGTAAGGTAGTAACAATGTTGATAAATATATAATAAGAATTATCCTTATGTTCTTTTCAAAGGTTACACCTAGAATGAATAGGAACACCAAAGAGACTGTAAACAAATATCTTTGGGAATTTTGTAATGGGAATGTGACGGAATAATCTATGGTTTTTTGAATATATTATTCAAGGTTAGTTCTTTACTGGATTCAGATGTTATTTTAAGATAATATAGTATATAAATCATAATTCCATTCTAAATAGGTTCCTAATTAGAAACATCATCACAAGAAGTAAAGAAGTTATTGTAGAGAAGGCTACTGACCTCCTATGAAAGATCTAGTTGAGGCATGGACATTATGTCCTTAATAGAGGCTTATAAATTAAGAGGGGTGTTTGGAATATGTAAAGAATATATGAACAGAGTAATAGACTAGTTTTTAAGATAAAAATTTATAGAGGACTCATTGTGTTCAATTCATGTAGAGTGTAATATGATGATGACAAATGAATATTAGATATCCAACCATATTTAAGATTCAGGTTTATATATATTTTCCCTCTTAAATTTTGAAATTACTTTTGTTAAGTCTATAAGTGAACCATTCCTTCAGAGAATAATTCAAATTTTAGATGTTTTTGATATATAAAATTTCATTTATGAGAGGATTACTGCTATCTATACAAATTACATTGACCATTTCTCTTTTAAATATGTGACCACTCTAAATGAAATTATTGATGCAGGAATTGACATTCTTAATTATCTCCATGGTAAAATTTTAAATCATGAATGAATAAAATAATTGAGATATAATTATGGAATTGATAATTCAAGTTCTTATGGCCATCTATAGTTATTTTAATTTATAATTTGAGAGTTTTTTTTGTCGTGATCAGAAAAAATTGACTTTAGGATTCCACCAAAATAAATGGAAATCAAGGTAGGTAAATTTCATTGCTCCATATCTATTACCCAGTTCAATTAGGGTGTATGTTACTCTAGCATGGGGATCCAATATTTAGTGTAGTTAAGATATTTGTACCAATTGACGGAAATAATACCAACATTTTTATTTTGGTATAGTTCATTATGAATTTTAATGTTTAGTTTGCCTCCTTGAAAGGGGATGATGTGATATGCATAGAGCAGGTGTGAGGGTACAACCATAATCCTTATGAATGAATGAGTTTATGTTTTCCTTGGTCCACCATGTGAGTAAGGAGACCACTAAAGTAGTCCTCAACAATGGAGAAATGAATGGAATAGAATGGATCTCCTTTCTTAACAACCTTGAATACATGAAGAAACCCTTGAGAGAGACATTAATGAGCTCTAAAATATGATCCAATCAAAATAGACATTTAAAATTATTGAAAAAGAGTAATTATATCCAAATCTATGTAATGCCATATAAATTAATTTCCAATCCAATGTGTCAAAGGAATTCTTGATATCATGTTTATGAGAAATGATACCACATATATTACTTTTACTTATGTTTTTAAACATTTAGAGAGTCTGCCAATGAAATACTTAATTTTTGTACTCTTGAAAAAAAAGTTGTTGGAGATAATATTATGGGGGATATTGGATTTTTTGGAAATAATATTCGTAATAATTTTTTGGTATAATGTTGACTGGGGAAATAGACCTAAATAGATGGAACTTATAAGAATTTTCAACTTTATAAATTAAGTAGAGGAATTGAAAATTGAGTTCACGGGGAAGGGTTCTATTAGAGAATAAGTATGTGACCAACCTACACATATCTAAATATATAAAATCAAAAAATTTATAAAATAAAGAGTTAGAAAATCCATCAGGGCCCAGAACCCAATCTATATCAAGGAAAAATAGTTAATCATTAATTTTAAAGACATGTGGAATATTTGAAATCTTGTTGTTATCTTTGCGGGTGACTAAAGAAAGAATTATTCTTTTAGTTAGGTTTTTATTGAGACCTAAATCATTATGGAAGTTATAATAAGAAGATAAAATGTTGTCTGTAATATATTATTAATTATTAGGGACATTATCACCATATTTGAGGAATGATAGGGGTCTACAATATTTACTAGCCCTTTGTTGGGAGTTTAAGAATTTATAAATCCTATATCAATCCTTGTGGTACTTAACCATGATGGTATATTTTTGAATTTTGTCCTCTATAAAGAGTATTGAATTTAGCTTGGAAGTAATGTTTAATCTCTTGGGGATGGTTCAAGAAAAATTCACTATTAGAGGAGTTATTAAACATCTGATTAAATCTATCCTCAAGAGAGGAAATATTCCTATAAATCATGTTGGAAGTATCCCTGCACCAACAATTGGGACTGTGTTTTATAAGTTTTATCTTAATGACACATGTAAAAGAAAAACTTCAATAATAAAAAAATTTTAGAGTTCACGAAGGAGTTTACCAAAGTTTTGTTTAGAGGTAAAATAATTGTTAAACATAAAAGGATGGTTGGGGTGGAGTTAATGGTAATATGGATTATTAGAATGGGTAAGTGGTTAGATTTTAGCTAGGTAAGTGTTAATCTTGATATAGAGTTCATTTTTTGAAGGACCAACTCATTGGACGAGGTTTAGTCAAAGTTATTGGAAATGGTTCAATGGATGCGACTTTGGTAGTAATTGTTTCTGGCACCAACTAATTTTATTTCAAGAATTCCATTTAATTCAATACATGTTTTGAATTATCTTGTATAGATGGTGGAATTAACAACCCCAATATTTTCACTAGATGAAAAAATAACATTAATGTCACCAATAATTATCCAAGGATATTTAATTTTTTCCCATTGATGTTTTTAATGATTTTACAAAGACTCCTTCTATCCTGATATCTATTTTTAGTTTAAATAAAATATAAATACATGTGTGAATTATGAATCTAAACCTCACAGGTGATAATTTTCTCTTCAATGTTGAATGTTGAAACACTTCAATGGAATATTATGTAAGGACCCATAGATTTTCCACTAGAGAAGGGATATTTTTAACACTTATAAGGTGACAAACTATTGTTTTCAGACTAGTAAATCAAGGTAAATAACATTTTTTCATCCCAATAATTTCCTAGAGTTTCGATTTGTAGATTTTGAAAAATTTATGTAAGGATTTGGTTGTTTTTCGGTTTTCCCCCAATTTAAAATTCCAAGAAGAAATTTTCATTTAGATTATTTTATGATTGGATACCCATTTATTCTTATATCCCAAATTCTTCTTTCTAGTAGATTTCCAAGGTTATGTAGTCTTTTTAACATTAGGGACTTGTGTGTCACAAATATTGTTTATGTTGATATCTAAAATAGGATCATTGGGGTGATTCTCATCCTCCTTTGAAGATGTAGTGATATCATCAACATTACCCTACTCATATGAAGGGAATGAGTTATCTATACATCTTCTATTAGCCATTGCTCTACCCTAATCATTTGAATCCGGGGGGTGGGGGAAGAGGGCAGTTTCCCTTTACATGGACTTCTGTGACATCCACCATAATCTAGGTAGGGTATTTCTAATAAGTATTATCTGGATTCTATTGGTCCTATGATATATAATTACCATGATTTACATTGATTCATATAAAAATAACTCAATTCAATTTTTATAGTCTTAAATGATATGATGACTTAATTTTGACCCGAGATCTCAATAATAACCTCATTTTTAAGAGAGTCTACTAGGTTCTTGATGTCATTTTCAATATCCAAGGAAATGTTAATATCATTAATATTCATTAAGAAGAATTTTATATGTCACTTCCATTGGGAACAATATATTTGTTTTCATCTAAAGAGGTAGCATTGTGTTTTTTTGTTTTTTCTTCTTTATAAAAAATTTTAGACTAGGATAAGCTAGGTTATTTTGGATGAGGATGGGGAGGTTTCTTGGATTTTATCGATTTCTCAAGGCTATTTTTCTTCAAGTGTTTAAATTTTTCCTAGAAAATACATTTTGAATTTTTATTCATGTTTAATTACTTATAGTAATTTTCTTATAGCGTAATTTTAATCTATTTATAAACCACCCTACAATTAGAAATTGAGATTCCCACAATTTGACATGTCTCCCCGAAGGGTAGGATTTACTCAAAATATTCCATGAATTGGAATATATAATCATTGGAAGTGATAATGATCACAATATAAAGGTTTTAATCCACATTATCATCAACATGGATATTGGAATAGTATATCAAGTATCCATTTAAGGTGCACTGGTCCAGTTTTAAAGGAATTATAATTCACGATGTAAGGTCATTGGGAATTTTACGATGCTAGAATACACAACTGAATCCATGATGCCTCACGAAAATTTTAGCTATAGAATGCCTCAAATTGAAATGATAGAAGTTTATGTCCGATTCATATATTTGAAAAACTCTTATTTTTAAGTGATGTTTCATAATTTTCTAAACTGAGTTTATATCGTCTTTACTTCTTAGTATAATGTGGAAAAACCTTTTCCAATTACATTCAATTTCTAATTTCTATTACTCCAACAATGTGAGATCCTAGATTTAAGATATAGATTAGACGAGGGATTTTCCAAATTAGAGTAAATAATACCATAAATAAGGAGTAACATTCACATTTTAATAATTTTTGAAGACATTCTAGGTGGACCACTATAGAGTAGCCACCATTTTATATTCTCTTGATCATAGAAGGCTTGATAAGTTTTTCCTTCGATAGATATGATCCATGGAGAACTTCCACTGAGGATATACCTTTATTTCACGGTTAATAATGTTTTTGAGGTTATCACATGCATAAAGGTAGGATAACTCTATTGTGGATTCTCTTTCAAATAGGGAAATCATTGGGATAAGATCGATGTGGTCCTTTTTTATTCTTATTCACTATTTTTCTTTGATTGATGTAGATATGTAGGGTATGATTCACTCATCTATTTCTAAAACCCCTTGTAATACTTAAGTCTCTGCATTTTGTTTTATATTTTATATTTTAGGACTGACTTTTTCCAAGTCCTCATTTCTTTGGCTAAATTTATCCTTATAGTAAGGTATTAAATATAACCACATTTATGATTATAAAAAAAATATATTTTATATGAAGATAATGATAGCTATAATTATATTTATACTAATAATATAGTTATATTTATATTAAATTTAAAATCGTTAATATATTTTTATTAGATGAATAAATTTCAATTTAATTTTTTTTTAATATTATAAAACAACATATTATGTAAAGTTACTAAATAAAAAAATATTATTAAAATTTTTAAGTAAATTATAATTCTTTGTGTTATAATTATATAATTATTTTTATAAATTTATACATTTAAATCAATTTAACATATATAATTTATTATATCCTTATAACATTTTAAAATTGTATAAAATTAATTTTATAAATATAAGTGATAATTTTTTTAAGAAGAATAATTTTAAAAATAAATTTATAATTATATTTTGACTAATTTAAATTAAAATTATAATATAACATATATATTTATTAATTTAAAAAGTATTATAATTTATAATTTCTTATTAAATTTTATTATAATTTGGTTGTTATAGAGTGTTATTCTTATAGTAGTACACTACTACAGCTGATAAGAATTGAAACAGAACATTTAAATTGAACACACACACTTTGAATCTTACAGACTAAACCATGTTTCAAATTGACGTGTTGTTAATTATTATATGCCACACATAAATAACTAATAATTTCCCAAAAATTATCATGTCAATCCAATAATACATGCTCAATTTTGATTATGTGATGCATTTTTTAAACAAAAATTTCATTTTAAACTAAAATTACAAACTTTTATTCAAAATTTCCACACCTCATGTCATATTGAAATAAAATAAATAAAATAACTTAATAAATAAATCCTATTTTTATATTGTATTGGGACACTCCAAGCAAATTTTATTGGCATTGAGTATGTGATGAATGTTTTTAAAAAAATTTTACTTTTAATCTATAAAAACTTTTTCATATACACCACACCATGTTATACTAATATGTGAGTAATTAATATGAATAATAAATGAATAAATGGTGTTTTTACTGATTTATTATGATAATTCAAGTGTATTTTATTGGGATTTACTTTGTTAGGCATGTTTTGAAATAAAATACCACTTTTAAATTGAAAACACACACTTTAAGATAGGATAAAAAAAACATAGTGTGTGATCAATGTTTGGTTAATTACTATAAATCAAAATCAATATTTTTTCCCTAAAGTATCACAAAAATAAAAGATTTTTTTCTTATTTTTCAGTATATGACATGAATTTTGAACTATAATGTAACTTTTAAATTGAAAACACACACCTTTAGTCAAACTGGCCACACCATGGATAATATTGGCATTCAGGTAATTCCTATAAGTGAAAAATAAACAATCAATCATTTTCCATGTGTATAATGATATTCCTAGAATATTTTCTTAGTTTTAACAATGTGATACACATTTTTAACAAAAAAAATCACTTAAAAATAGAACACACGCTTTTTTTCATATCAACCACATCACACATTAGAATGACGTGTGATAAATTATTAAAAGTTTTAAATGAATAACTATTCATTTTAAAATTGTAGTAGGATAGTCTAAGTGTGTTTTTTCAGTTCTGACAACATGACACACATTTAGAACTAAAATGTAACTTTAAATTAAAGGAAGGTACTCTCAGTCAAATTGAACACACCCTGTACCATGTTTAAGTATTTTTAATTCCTACCTATAAAAATGAAGAAACTACTATTTTCCAAAAGTATCATGAAAATATGAGTGAATTTTAATCATATAATAGGAACTTCATGTTCGAATGGTATGTGGTTAATTATTATAAATAAAAACCACAAATCATTGATCATTTCACTAAACTATCACAATACTAAAATAATATTTGATCAGTTTTAACAATGTGACACTTATTTTGATTGAAATTATGATTTTTAAATGGAAAACACACACTATCAATAAAATTGGAAACATTGTGTTTTAGATTGACATATATTTAATTCAAAATGTCACAAATGAATTAGAAATACTTTTCCCAAACGAACATGAATATGTAAGCATTTTTTACTGGATTTTAGTGTGTGGAATGTGTTTTTAACTAAAATGTGACAATTAAAATGAAAGAACAAACTTTTAGTCATACTTACCACACACATGTAATACTAGAATGAGATTAATTCCTATCTATAATAAAGGAATAATCAATCATTTTGCTAATTTATCATGATAATCTGATCATTTTTTCCTAGTTTTGAGTATGTGACATATCTTTTAAACTAAAATTTATCTTTTATATTGAATACATATACTTCCATTCACATCAGTGACACCATGTGTTGGAATGATGGGAAGTTAATTTCTGAAGTTCATAAATGAGTCATTAATATTTCTAATCATGTATCTTGAAAATCCATGCATGTTTGATTTGTTTTTTTCATATAACACATGTTTTTTAATAAAATTCCAGTTTTAAATTGAAAACACACAGTTTCAGTCATACATTCAATGATAAGAAAATTTAATTAATAACTAGTAGATAAAAGACATCTTCAAGTTCTTTAAATAATTAAAAAAAATTACAAACAAGATAGAAAACAATCGATTTATGATTTCTACAATCTTCATGAAACTATATATGGTTCCCACTCATTTTTAAACAAATATATTTCTTATTTTGAATATATGGATTAAAAAAATTCTTGATAGTGTTAGAAAAATATAAACAAATTAATGATTAAAAAATATCTTAATTGAAATTTATATTATATTAAAAAATATACCTTCAAGGATTATTGTATGGATGAGATATGTTGTCTTCACTGGGTGTAATATATATATTAAAAGACAATAATAATATTATTAAACTATCATAAAAATTGTATATAAATTATTAGATAATGAAATTATGAAAATATATTACATGTATACATTCACTTCCAAGGATCAAAATTATTAATGCTGCAAATTTATTTACATGTTAACACTAATCAAATCATAAATGAAATACCTATATATTTTTTATTTAAATTCAATGTTGGTCATATATCATTTTTAACGTATTGTATTTGTAAGATATTATAATAGTAATAAATAAAAAGTTTCAATTAATGGAAGTAGAGTAGCCCTAAAAATTTATTTTCCATTTATTATCTAATACTTTAGACTGTCTTTACTCAACCTAATTTTTCCCCTAATATAACCACATACCTTAGTTTAGAACTTATTTCCTTAATTGTTAATACTTATTCATATAAAATGAATTATAAAGTATAAACATCATTATCCTTATGTTAATTTATAAGATTAAACTACTATTTTATGAACGTTTAAATAAATTTTTTATCCGTATAAATACCAAGACCAACAAGGGTAACAGGTAGCACGTTACTCATCTCATGGGATACATGAATCTGTACTCTTATAAGATCATTTTAATTTTTTTATTATGTATAATATTTACTATGATATTTTAAAATATACCAATCAATGTAAAGTGATGAGGAGGTTATAATAGATATAAATCATAATTAATTTCATCATGCATATATTTTGTATAGAAAATGTATCTGTAGTTGTTTAATTTACTTTTCACATATATTATTATGAAAAAATCGATCAAATTGGATAAGAAAAGACTTTGAGGATAATTGATATCTTCAAAAATAATGCTGTGAATATATTCATAATATTTATTTTTATTGATTACTATCATTTATCTCAGTAAAAATCCAGTTTGTCATATTAACATACCAACTATCTTTTTACATTGAAGTATCTATTTTCCAAAACATTATTTTCATTTTTTTGTTTATATCCAGCTATTTATTAAATTTTAAAAAGTATTCTTATGACGACGCTCTAAAAATTGAACCTGTAACACAACCATACTATTCTAGATGCTTCAAAGAGGCTTTAAGTACTTATCATTCAACTACAATAAATGAAATTTTTGTGTTTAAACTATAACAACCCACATCATTATAGGTTTTGAATTTTTGAGGGTTTTTGAGTTTTTTATATGATGGATTAATTTTTTGGGGAATTGGTTGATGATATAAAAATAATTATTTTAAATCATATTTAAGATGTGAATTTGGACTTGAAAGGAAGCCTAATGGGTGGCTTAGATCATAATATTTCAGTGGAGGAGGCTAGGATAAGTTGTGGATGTGGCTAAATCCATAGGCTAGAAGATGTGGTAGAAGTATCCCTACTTCCGAACATGATTGATATACTAGTCGGGGAGCCTAAAATGGGTGGCCGGTGGACCTTACTAGCTAGCCTATGGGGCACACATGTTACTATTAAGAGGGAGTATTTTTAGGGTTTTTGGCCACCAATCCCCCGTAAATTTATCTCTCTTGGTCTAATATTTGTGTTCTATTTTGATATTCCCTCATATTCTCTTCTCTATATGAGTTACTATTGATCCAAGGTGGATCTAGGTGCAAATGTTTGGTGAATCCAGGCAAGATCCTCTATTATTCATTGATTATGGCTTCCTTCTTCTTCGTGTGATGGTAGGTCATAATGAAATTCATCATGGGGGATTCCTCTTAGTAAGTCATAGAGTATGTGATCCTTTTAGGCATCAATTTTCCTATAATAATATACCACTTTATTATATTGGTAATTATATTCATTTTCTAGATTCAAATTTGATAATTGGATGAAAATTCCATCAGTCCTTGATGAAATTTTCTAAGAATGAAGAGGCTTTGGATATGCATGGAAAAAGGTTATATTATAATGATGAATAGTCATTAAAAGTATTTTTTTTTCCATTTTATATATATTTTTTCAAATTAATTTGAATCAAAAATCATATCATGGAATTATTTTTTGGAATTTTCATAACATAGATTTTGGAGTGCACTGAGAGCTGTTGAACACCGTTTTATGATTTGGTGGCTAATTTACTTCACTTGGTTGGATTCTTCTATATGTTCCATTTAATTATTTTATATTTTACCTTGTTTCTTTCCACATTTTGGGTATTTTTCTCTATAATATTTTGGATGATTATTAAAGGCCTTCCATAGGGGGGTTGGTCATGGTTTCAACTTGGCAGTGATACCCATGGAGTCTTTCAGCAAGCATGAATTTCACCATTGAATGTGAGTTTCCATGTAATCATTTAATTAATTATAACCAAGTTACAATTAATTATATAAGAATACTTGTGCATGAGTTAGGATCTCATGGTGATAGATGGAGGCCAAAGGGGCTTGGATGACTTAGACGAGTAGTTGTTCTTATATTGGATTATAGTTGGCTCCATTTTAAGGTAGATGGTCCCATGTGCTCTACCTTATAGTATTATACCTAGTTTATTAGAATGTGGTATAAGGTTTTCCCCTTAGACAAACATACCTAAATTAATAATTGTTTTATGAATAACATATAACACTTAATTAATTATTGATCCTCAAGTCTTAACTAATTGAAGGAAACATGACTAATAAAACTAAACAAAGTGCCAAGGTGCACAACATAGACTTTTTCACTAGCTTGATGTATACCTCCTATGACTGGGGATTGGTCAAAAAATGATTTTATTTGATCACTGAGACCACCCTTGGGTTTTTGGATGTTATATATGAGACATAATGTGGATGAAAAATGTTTGATGGTTGATCGCAAATGTATGAGTTTGTATTCAATGAGAATATGTTTAATGTTGATCACATGTGTGTGCATGTATTGACCACAGAACCATGTTTCATATTGGTCAAATGTGAGAGAATTTTTATCCTATGAGACCATATTATATTTTGATCACACTTGTATTCATGTGTGGCCCATGTGACCATTTTTTATGTTTGATCATGTGTGTATGTATGTGGTAACTGATACTCATGCCTGATATGCCTTTCCTGTTACTATATGTGAAATAAAACTACTTTCATATGATGTATCTAGTATATGATATGATGTTATTTAATGGATGGAACCAAAATGATAGCTGGAAATGTAATGGCTTGGTGGCCCTACAGGGGGAGCATATTGAGATTATGTATGTGGCATGATGACATGAAAAAATTTGTTGATGGGGAATGAAGGACTTGTGTGTCCTGACTCCAGGAACTATATTCTTCGATAATTGATCCCAAGTGATAGTATTTAAGGTGAAACATGGTAGATTTATGTGTCTTCACCTTTGGAATTAGGCTTGAATACAGGGCATGATATTCTTATATGGCATGACATGTTACCTTGGAACTATAATTCTACTGCGATGACTTATGGATGGATCCTCAAATTTTTTCATTTCTAAGAATTGTTAGACATTCTTACACTATTTGGATAAAGATGGTATAACCTAGGTTTTTGGAAAATTTTTTAGTACAATGATACTCAATATATTTTTTATTTCTTCTTTCTTGTTCTTTGGTGATTGTTTTTTATTTTATAGTTTATTTATTACCTTTTTAATTCTGCTGTTCATATCAGATGCTTGTGAACTACATTTATATATTTGGTACTAGAACACAATGGTCATTCTCTACTAAGTTTCACTCACACATTTCATGGGAATTCATGGAACTTTGGTTATTGAGAATCCCTCACTTGTTTCTTGTACAGGTTAAGCTGGTTCCCAAGTTTGATCAATGAGCGGAATAGCTCACTATGAGTCTAGAGATCACGAGGAGGTGAGGCTTAGAGTTTGGGGAATATCCTTTTTGATTTTTTTGTTTCCATTACCAACTTTTGTATATGATCTCCTTAGTGGGTGATCAGTGTCTATTATTTTAACATCACGACCCAAA
This sequence comes from Viscum album, assembly GCA_963277665.1. NCBI lineage: Eukaryota > Viridiplantae > Streptophyta > Magnoliopsida > Santalales > Viscaceae > Viscum > Viscum album. The sequence continues at coordinate 747,322,756 of OY728157.1, forward strand.
TCACCACTAAACTAGTGGCCAGACCGGTCACCATACGACCCCAAGCACGTCTCCCCGTATTCCAGAAGCTGTCGACTAGAAACGAGGGTCTAAGGATAGACAGTGGGGAGACTATACCCTCTTATCATAGTTTCAAAAAAGTATATCAATACAGATAACAAAAAATATCAGAATCAGTAACTCATAAATGAAAAACAACAGAAGACAAATAATACTCATTTTATAAAGGTGGACAATGCCAAATTATACAGCAGATGCATGCATGACATGATAATGATACAAAATTAGAAAACAATGAACAAAACGACATGATTTACATTCCAAAACATAAATAAATAAATAATGAAACAAAGACCCAAGGGCGATCTCCTCGAGCATCTCGAGCATCTGCTCGGTCCTCTAATTCTATCTCCCAAGTTAATGTAAACAACATAGTCCTGCAAAAAATAGAATCTACTTAGGTACCCAGTGCAATGGCATCCAGAGTAGGATGTGAGATATAAATCCTAGTAGGCCGGGACCACCGGTGTCTACCCCAAATATAGAAATTTAATAAATAATTTAAAACACATGAAGTCATGCATAAAATAAAGTAAGCAGTACAAAGTAACTATATACTCAAGTACCAGCTTCAGACCTCACCTGGTGTCTGAACTTGCACTATTCATTTTTCATGCATACTCAAAAATAATTACATAATAATTTTTCATTTATCAATTACTCAAATATTATTATGAAATTCTTGAGATTCAACCTATGCCCGACATCCCCTGTATAATTCACTCACCACAGATGTCTCTAAGACCATCTATGTAATCAAAGTAAAGACTGAATCCAAGCTTGTGCTTTGGCTTGGATAACGCGTCATAAGTTATTCAATTTGATATTTAATATATTATGCCTATGACTGTCCACGAAAATAGTGATTCACTTCTGGGTTCATCCACTAACAGTTGTTCACCCAATTTATTAATAAGTCTAAACCCTTTCTCATAATCAATTCACAAATCATCATGTCACAACAGCCTTCATTAACCATTAACTCATTTCAAGCATGAACAATTGGACCCGGAGTCCAATGTTAATTAATGGGTGTAGCACATCATGTCTAGAACCCTCATGGGTATTCATAGCATCAGTCCATGTCTCACAACCCATGGGTATTTAGAGCATCAGTCCCTGTCCCATAAAAGAATATTTGCTTGCAAGCTGGGTGTAGAATGCCATGTCTAGCACCCTGTGAGTATTTGGAGAATCTGTCCCTGTCTCACAACCCATATATCAATCATACATATACATCTATCAATCATACATATACATCTATCATTGGTGTAGAATGCCAGGTCTAACACCCTGTGAGTATTTGGATCCTCAGCCCCTGTCTCACAACCCATTCATCAATCATACATATATATTTAGCATTGGTGTAGAATACTATGTCTAACACCATAAAACCAAATACGTTAATTAATTCAAAAAATAATTAACAACATAAATCGCTATTTAGAAAAGTCAACATTTAATTAACAAAATTCCTTAACAAGCCTGAACCCGTCCACTGAAATAGTGATTCGTCTAGGACTTTAAAAATCTACAAGCACCCCATAATCATCACAAAACATCCTTAACAAAGACAAGATCTTTATAAACCATCCCACACAACATATAATATCTTTAATCAACTCCATACAAGATATCTTAAGGCATGGAAAACTAATACACATCAAAATTACTCCTGGATAACAATCGTAACAAAAAATCAATTCACAATCTTAATTTAATGAATGAAAATTAATTAATTCAATAATTAATTAATCAAACCTTATCTCTTTAACCAATCATAAATTATTTAAACATTTACCATTTAATATTTAATAATTAATCTATCCATTAATTATTACAAGTTTCCAAATTATATCCCGAACATGTCAAATATTCAATATTCCCAATTATTTGTAAAATCCACTATCTTATCCCAACTCATGACTTGATAATTAATTCTACAAATATTTATCTTATTACTCATTCTTCCCATTCAAATAATTTGATTGTTTAATCATATCACTTTACTAAATTAGAAACTCATGCTTAAAATTAACACATGATCAAGTCCTCATTTATCTCTCGTCGGTGGCATTATTTAATAACATCTAAAGTGTCATTATTTGACGTATCATAATGAAGGAAACTCACATTCCTAATTTATTTAAAGAAACTATAATTCTTAAATAAAGTGTAAATGATTTGGGACCCTTCCTCAGGGTTTTGATGAAAACCACAACGAACAAAGAACACTCAAGAGAAACAAGTTAATTCTTCAAGATCCCGCCTTAGATCACTTCTCCTAGAAAGAACAAGACCAAAAATCATCATACTTTTCATCAAAGCACTTAGATTTACCCATAATGAGCATAGATCTAAGAAACTGTGAGAATAGGAGATGTAGATCTAAGTAGATCTATGAAACTGAAAAAGAATGAGAAAGAATATCTACCTACCTCAAGAATTTAGCTTCGATTCGTCAAGAGAATCCTTCGGATCGCCTCCAAATCACTTAGGAGAGGTTATCCTACCTTCAAGGGTGGGTGATCCCATGTTATGGCCTCTTTGAAGCTTAAATGAGCCACATAAAGGCAAAAACAAGTGATATCCACAATTTAAGGATCTCATTTAACTGCACGCAAGGTTTGGTCGCATGGTTAGACAAACCATGCTGTAACCGTGCGTTAGCTAATACCTCGGCCACCCCTCTAGCATGACCTCATCGCACGGTCTCTCCTAACTGTGCACCAACAGTGCGGAAGCTACCACCTCAAAACTTTAACTACGCATGGTTTGGCCGCACGGTTAGACAAACCATGCGCCACCCGTGTGACTTTCCCTTTACCTAAAAACTTCTATCAATGTTCGAAAAACAACATTTTTAGGTGTTCCAACACTCAGAATAAAATTTCGGAGCTCAGTTTTAAAAAGAACAACCCGTTGATAAACCAAAATAGAATTTTAGAAACATTCATAATTTTAACCCGGTTCAAAACAGGAGATCTTAAACTATACCCACCATAAAAACTTCTCATCCCTGAGAAGTCATCGGGAACCAATACTAAAACAACCGACCTACCAAGGTCATTTAATCTCATTAGAAAAGATGTGTTGTATTCCCAATGCCAAACACACCTTTAACCCTTCTCAAACATGATGAATAAGCCTTTACAAATAGATCCAAATATTACTCTATAGCTTAAACATCAAAACAGATCTTATATCTTAGTTCATTAGTAGGACCTTGTCAACATAAAACTTTGAACATCGATCAAACAAAGGAACATGTTTCTCATGTTTCCCTGAAATATGTCGCAGACCCAAAAGCCACTTTCACCCTTTATCTGATGAACTGCCTTTAAAACTATTCCAAAACCATCCACCAGTATAACATTGTCCTTACCCAACATCTGGTGAATTTTCCAAGTCAATCCATCTCAAGGCTATTTTAAAAACAACCGTGCCCAAACACGAAAAAGGAAGTGGCCCAAAGAATCAACTTATCCCGCGTACTAACCAAAAAACAACTAATCATCAATGCTAACAACATTTAAACTGTATCGCGACACAAGACCGATGCTATCTTAGTATCTCCATGGTGAGGTCAAGATAGGGGACATGCTCGTCGTGTCAAGAGGAGTGCACTAATAGAAAACTGAGGTCATGAAGAAGACCAGTCAAACCATTACCGAACAACTCTATTCAAAAAGATCGGAATCAACTACCAACACATTCATCGTGAACAAAGTGGAAATACCCACCTTAAGATTTCCCATGAAGTCTCAAGAAAAGATCAGCTGCTCACTAGCGTGTTAGATTAACAACAAGATCGGCGTGTCAAAACACCATAGTCTTTTGAAAAATATTCCATGTATTGAAATGAAACTGATTCTTTAACACTCAATTCACTCTACATGGAGTTGACCCGAGACCATACTCAACAGTATAAAAAGACATATTATGGAGTCATTTTTCCACATACGACCATTTTCCTAGAAGATGCCATAACCAATCATCCATTACTAAGAATAAAGGGTCAAACGACCAACAAAGTAGCCGACCATTCCCAAGGCACGTCTAACCAGCTGACAAAGAGAATTAATCGATGCTCAATCCCACAACAAGGTCAATAAACACATCACCACCCATTCGAACAAGGGTGTCATAAGAAACTGGAAGTCCTAACTGGGACAATGACACCCAACAACTCCAAACGAGTGAGAAAAGATATAGTTCTAAGAAGTCATTTATGTTTTGAGGGCGCTACCGACCATAGGTTATCCCCTTATGAAGAAAAAGTGTCAACCCTAAATCGGGTCACTTCAAACAAGTCACTATGATCAAAATCCGAACATATGGACATTAATAAAAAGAAGAACGCCTACAGAAAGTACTCACGCTTCCATTCCAAGGCAACTCAAGAGAAGTCCGAACTACCCTTTAAATGAGGGTTTTATAAAATGGACACCAAAATAAGTTCCATTTCCATGCCTCTTATATTTAATCACTTTTAATATTTAATCAAAAAATGATTTAATCAAACATCAAAGTACCATTTTCAAAAAACCCCAAGGGAAAAATAGGAATGTCTCACAAAAATCATTTTTTAAAACATTTACGTTAGTTGACAGCCCGTCATTTTCAAAAAATTTATCAAAATAAATTCCTTTTTAGAAGATAAGGCGACCTACAAGGATCTCATTTTTACCAACCTAGGTTCTCTATAATGAAACCCAAGCAAATTTATAGGTATTAAAATTCCAAACACCCAAATGAGTCATCTCATAAAAACACTCCCCAACTGACCTACTTGGGTCCAGTTGCATTTTGGAAGCCATCCATTTGAATTCAGATCAACATTAAACATCTTTCACATTTATAATCATTTCACAAGGCATTAAGTCATCACATTTAATATGAGTCATCATTTCCCAATTCGTGAAGTGCCCGTACACTCTATGGATTGAAAATTGGCTCTCATTAACTAATACCAATGTCAATTCATAAATTAACGTGATCAACCTAATGGTCCAAATTATATGGGTGACCACCTACCAATCGATAAGGTGCCCATACACCTTATTGCTGGATTTTTGGCTCCCATTTAACACAATCAACACTTATTTAACATTTTATCTTTATTACCCCATTCACATATCAAAAAAACTCTAACATGTTAGCATAAGCAGTAACAAAACCGCATGATACAACACAAAAGCATAGAACAACAACAAAACATGATAATAACTAAGGTAGTATGGAATATATTTATTCAAGCATTTTAAATATATCACCGAAACATGCTATCTAGAGAGGCTTTATAAAGTAGATCAGACATTGCATTGCACCCAAGAACAACCATCCAAATTAGCAGGCATCCTACTAATGCAACTACATGGCATGTTATATGCATGACATGTGAATCTCTAAGTGCCTATGATGATGCATGTATGAAACTTCCATACCATATCAGGCCAAGAAAATTATTCTTTTCAAAATTCTTAAAATCAATAAACTGCAAAAAATACACCATTCACTCAAGGTGAAATCATATCAACTGTAACCTTTAATAGTACAAACATCAATTCCCATCCTGGGCCACTTGTTCATTTCCCGTACACGAGGTGATCAGTACCAAGCATTACTATTAACCTAAGCACAAACACATTCATAATCTCATGTCTACCAACCACAAAACAGTAAGACAAAGGAAAATAAAGAAACCTAAACCTCTGATACCACTGTGTAACGTCTCAACCTGACTCACCACTAAACCGGTGGCTGAACTAGTCGCCACATGACCTCAAGCACGTCTCCCCATATACTAGAGGCTGCTGAATATGAGTGAGGGTCTAAGGATAGTCAGTGGGGAGACTATACCCTCTAATCAGAGTTGCACAATGGTATATCAGTGTAGATAACAAACAATAGCGGAAGTAGTAACTCAGAAATGACAAATAGGAGAAGAAAAATAATACTCATTTAATAATGGTGGCCAACACCAAATTGTATAGCAGATGCATGCATGACATGCTAATGATACAAAACAAGAAAACAATGAACAAAACAACATGATTTACATTTGAATACAGAAATAAATTAATAATGACTCAAATCCCCTAGGTCGATCTCCTTGAGTATCCCGAGCATCCGCTCGGTCCTCTACTCTTATCTCCCAAGTAAATTAAAACAACATAGTACTATAACAAAATAAAATATTCTCAGGTAACTAGTGCAATGGCGGCCTGAGTAGGGTGTGAGCTATAAATCTCAGTAGGCTAGGACCACCGGTGTCTACCCCAAATCCAGAAATTTAATATATAATTTAAAACACGTGAAGTCATGCATAAAATGAAGTAAGCAGTTCAAAGGAACTATATACTCAAGTAACTACTTTAGCCCTCAGCTGGTGTCTGAACCTACACTATTCATTTGTCATGCATACTCAACAATCATTACATAATCATTTTTCATTTATCAATTACTCAAATATTATTATTAAAGTCTTGAGATTCAGCCTATGCCCAACATCCCCCGTATAATTCACTCACCATAGATGTCTCTAAGACCATCTAAGTAATCAAAGTAAAGACTGAATCCAAGATTGTGCTTTGTCGTAGATAACGCATCATAAGTTATTCAATTTTATCTTTAATATATTATGTCTAAGAGTATCCACTAAAATAGCGATTCGATCCTAGGTTAATCTACTAACAGTTGTTCACCCAATTCCTTAATAATTCTAAACCCTTTCTCATAATCAATTCACAAATCATCATGTCACAATAACCTTCATTAACCATTAACTCATTTCAAGAAAGAACAATTAGACCCAAAGTCTAGTGTTAATTAATTGGTTTAGAACATCATATCTAGCACCCTCGTGAGTATTCGGAGCATCAGACCATGTCTCACAACCCATGGGTATTTGGAGCACCAGTCCCTATCCCATAAAAGATTTTTTTCTTGCAAGCTTGGTGTAGAACACCATTTCTAGCACCCCATGAGTATTTGGAGGATCAGTACTTGTCTCACATCCCATCTATAAATCATACATATACATCTATCATTGGTGTAGAACACCATGTCTAACACCCTGTGAGTATTTGGAGCCTCAGTTCTTGTCTCACAACCCATTCATCAATCATACATATATATTTATCACTGTTGTAGAATAACATGTCTAACAACACAAAACCAAACCCATTAATTAATTTAACAACTAATTAACAACACAAATCACTATTCAGATAAGTCAACACTTAATTAACCAAATTCCATTACAAGTATAAACACATCCACTCAAACAATGATTCATCTAGGACTTTAACAATCTATAAGCACCCCATAATCATCACCAAACATGCTGAACACAACCAAGATCTTTAGAAACCATCTCACACAACATATCATATCTTTAAACAACTCCATCCAAGACAACTTAAGTTACGGAAAAACAAATACGCATCAAAATTACTCCTGGATAACAATTGTAAAAACAATCAATTCACAATCTGAATTTAATGCATGAAAATTAATTAATTCAATAATTAATTAATAAAACCTTATCTCTTTAACCAATCATAAATTATTTAACCATTTACCATTTAATATTTAATAATTAATCCATCCATTAATTATTACTAGTTTCTAAATTATATCCCAAACATGTCAAATATTCAATATTCCCAATAATCTATAAAATCCCCAATCCTATCCCAACTCATGACTTGATAATTAATTCTAAAATTAATTATCCTATTAATCATTACTACCATTCAAATAATTCGATTGTTTATTCATATACCTTTACTAAATTAGAAACTCATGCTTAAAATCAACACATGATCAAGTCCTCATTTATCACTTGTGGGCGACATTATTTAATAACATCTAAAGTGTCATTAGTTGACATATCATAATTAAATAGACTCACATTCCTAATTTATTTAAAGAAAATATAATTCTTAAATTAAGTGATAAAGATTTGGGACCCTACCTTGGGGTTTTGACGAAAACTACAATGAAAAAATAACACTCAATAGAAACATGTTGATTCTTTAAGAACCTACCTTAGATCACTTCTCCTAGAAATACCACGACCAAAACACATCATACTTGTCATTCAAACACTTTGATTTACCCATAAAGAGTAGATATAAGAAACCATGAGAAGAGGAGATGCATATCTAATTAGATCTAAGAAACTAAACCAGAACGAAGAAGAACATCTACCTACCTCAAGAATTCAGCTTAGATTCACCAAGATAAGCTTTCAGATCACCTCCAAAACACTTGGGAGGGGTTCTCATACCTTCAAGGGAGGGTGATCCTGACTTATGGACGCTTAGGATCTTAAACGAGGCATCTAAATGAAAAAACAAGTGAGATCTACAATTTAAGGATCTAATTTAAGTGCCAGTACGGTTTGCTCGCACGGTTAGACAAACTGTGCGCTAACTGTGCGTTAGCTACTCCTTAGACACCCCTCTCACATGGCCTCATCGTACGGTCTCTCCTAACCACGTGCCAACCGTGTGGAAGCTATTGCCTCAAAACTTCAACTACGCATGGTTTGGCTGCACAGTTCGACAAACCATGCACCACCCGTGCGACTTCCACTTTACCTCAAAACTTCTATAAAAGTTTGAAATACAACATATTTAGGTGTTCAAACACTTGGAATAAAATTATGGAGCTTGGTTTTAAAAATAAAGACCCGTTGATGAACCAAATAAGATTTTCAGAAACATTCATAATTTCAACCCGGTTCAAAACACAGGATCTTACAATTATACAAGTGATAATTTGAGTCTATATTATCCACATTTGTCTATTAAAAATAAAATTTTTATTAGTTTCTATCTATCTAATTTTATATTTTTACATTTTTTTATCAATATATTGTTGTTAACTCTGATTTAGTGTCTATTGTCCCCACAATATACTTTTTACCCTTGCTACTATTCAACATCCTTTAGTGTATGAGGATACATGATGGATGTCCTGTTGTACACTGACTTAGATGTGATGATTCGAGTCATTATTTTACAAAAATGGAAAAAATTATTTTCTAATATGTAGTAATTTTTATGTAATACATTTGTATGGATTAAAAAATTTATATTATTTCATACATACAAATAATTCCCATAGATTCATTTTTTCATCTAGTGTTTATCCATTTTTATTTACAAGAGTTTCTTTTCATAGAAACTGTTGTATGTTGGATGTGTCATGAGATTATGATGCATCAATTTCTTTATAAACAATGGAATTTAATTCCATTATTGTTTTATATCACATATTTTTTTATGTTAGATTTAGAATACATAACATTTTTTGTTCAGGTAAATTATACCCCATCCTTGCATTACATTATAGGTACAATGATTTTGATTCATGTTGTTTATTTTATATACACCTTTAATATTTTAAAAATTAGTCATTTTTAATCAAATTATACATGTAAGGTCGTATAATATAATGCTAATAAAAATTTAGCATAAATTCTTCCTCCCCCTGATGACTGATGAAATAAACCCTTGATTATTGGTTTATTATGTATGCATACATAATAATTTGGTGGTATTTTACCTTCTCCTCAACATCCTTGTAATGACCTAGACTCTAGTAACACAAAGCTAGTGATTACTTTATTACATTATCTTAGATACAAGAGGTCAAATCCCGAGGGTTTGATCAATATGGTAGTTTTGGAGAACCAGTTACATAAATGATACCCATTTTATGTAGGGAAATAAAATAAAATCATATTAATGGACAACATTTGGGATCCTTTAACTCATTCCAAGAATTATTCTTCATATCTTGGGGAAAGGAAACAAAATAATGATGAGCTCAAATGCTCAGTAAGGGTTACATACAGTGGAATATATTATGAATCAATAAAGAAAATCCTACATAGAAAGGTAAATTAATAAAAAAATATATTTTAATCAATAACATGAATATCACAATTGGATAAGGCATAATCAATATGGTAATGTAAATAACAGAAACCACTTGTCATTTAATCAATAAACTGAGAATGAAATGTATCCAAAGATAATATCACTGAGAAGATCTCATAGACAATAACATAAACTAAATTATCAATGATATAAATACTTAATTTTTGGATTTTATGATATCATGCAATAAGAATATCTATAATTTCAAGACCTATATTATGAAAGTTTAAAACTATTGGGTAAAAATATAACCAATTTAGCCAAATGATTTGTCTCATGATACCTATTAATTAATATAGGGGATATCTATAACCGATCCCCACCTATAAATAAAATTTCAAAGAATTAATTATATGTTTAATAATCAATTTAATTTACTATTTAATATGATTCATCATCCAATATCCATAATGAGGAAAGGATACAAGTTTATCAATATTTTCCCAATTTGTCAAATGAATTTCAAAGTGAACACCATATATAGAAATGTAATATGGTTAAGGAAATAATAATATAGGTAATATTAGCATACATAAATTTAATATAAATGTAATTTCTAATGAAATATCATCATTGGAAAGTGATTGTTTAAAGATAAATTTAACAATAAAAAAATAATGTTAGAATGTACAATAATTTTTACCTCATTACCAACTTTTAAATTTTATGCCCTTGAAGAATAAACTTCAAACAAAACATTACAAAAAAGTAATAAATGATTATTCATTTTAAATACGTCAAAGGGGTAGCATATACATCACATAATTTTTAATAGGCGCATATTCTCAAATATGTCTCTATAAATTGGAAATTTATACAAAATCCCCTTCCACTTGGAAATGTTCATTCAAATTATAGTTGGATAAAATAATTCAAATTTAAACATAAAATTCATTGAATTATGAAGGATTAATGATATTACATATATAATGGGAAATATTAAAACCATATAAAATAAAATAGGTGCACAATAATAAAATATTCCTTATTAAAGGAAAATTGAGATGAAGTCCGACACATCACTCCTTCCTTTAGTTAAACATAATTTATACCAATATATAATGGTCTAAATAATTTTATTAATTTATATTTTTTTTATATTTTTAATATTATATATGATCCTATTATAATATTTTAACACCAGGTTTTTAATAATATTTCGTTATTTCAATTATTTTAGGTGTTAGTTGGCTTGTTTTCTCATGCATGTTTTGTCATGAAAGTTCCATATCTTGTAAATAGGATATAAATACATAGTAAATATTATGATAATAAGGTTATAAATATCATATTAATTCATTATATAAATTATTATAACCATTATTTAATTTTGGTCATGCAAAATGAGTCACATTGATTTGTAGAGATGATAGGCCATTTGTACACATGAGCGATGATATCATTCTCATAACTGAAGAAAGGGTAAGGGATTTTAGGATGCATTAATATTAGTTAATTTATATCACATTATATATATATATATAACATATATTATTTAAATTTATCATCATTACCTTCCATGTAAAGTGTAAGTGAAAAATGAATCATATCGCTTTGTGTGGTAGTAGTCCACAGTACACACGAGCGACATTGTTGTATTTTAAACGGAATGGAATGTAAGAGTGTATATGTGATATAAAAATTAAATAAGTATAATTATATTATAAATATTATATATAATCATTTAATCCATTATTATATACAACCATGAGTGGTTCTGTTAGAAAATATGTTACATCGGTTCGTGAGGCGGTAGTCCACCGCACACACGATTGACAATTTTGTTTCCTATAGGATGGAAGTTGTGACAAATATAGGTTATTAAATTTACATAATAAAATAATATATATATATATATATATTATATACTAGTGTTATTATATTATCATTATTGAATAATATATTATTGTGGTATAAGTATAAATAAAATGAAAATGCTCGTTTAAGAACACAACTTATTCTTCTGGGAACTTCATTATGTTTTCACCCAAATCCTAACTATGATGAATTTTTGATCAAAAAAATTGACTTAGGATTCTGGTAGGGGAGTGAGTAGGATATTTTGTAAGGGATTTTCTGAACCAGATTTGTTTTTATGTGGGAATATGGGAGCAGAGGGGGTGTCCTTTTCCATGTTAGTGATATGACACACTTGAAATTATTAAAAAGATTCAATTAAACACATTTTTTTTGAAAAAAGATTCCAAAATTGATCATTATAAAATATTAGAGATTATTTTTTCTAAATATGTCCATCCTATGGGTTTTGTAAAAGTTTGAAGGTTATTTTAGCACTTATATTTTTAGTTTAACCCTCAGTAAATCAATTTTTACATTAACCACAATAATTAATTTTTATTAACTTTACTATTCATAATGGTAAAAAATTAAGTAGACCTTATTCGATTATATAAATTTTTATTATACAAAATTAGGAATCTACTTTTCCAAATTCAATTCATATAATTTCCAGAATAAAATTTAAATTTATTCCCACAGATGAGATGAAAAAGTGGGTTTTCAAAGAGAAATTTACAATATGTATAGTAGGTTTTTACATAAAAATTCAATTTAAAATTAATTATACTCAACTAAAATATTTTTATTATAAAATAATTAAACTAATATTACTTTAAAAACAATTTAAAATATAATTTATCTTTGTAAATAATTCAAATGAAATGTTTGCTTAAAAAAATCAGTATTTTTCACTATTTATGAAAAAATGAAATATTTCATGAAAATAATTGAAAATTACACTACGATAATTTTTATATGATTATTTAAAAAATTAAGTAAATTTTATGAAATAAATTTTTGAAAATTTTCATAAAATAATTTTTTCATAAGTGTGTAAGAATCAATGAAATCATTTTCTTTGAAAAAATACAGTTTTCCGAAAACATTTATTTTGCATTAAGATGGTTCTTGTATTAATTTATAGTAAAAATATAACCATTAAATTTTTGTAAAATATATATTTTTAGTTATTTACTTTTTCCTATTATTAGCCTCAAATTTAATGGCATAATTATAATGGTATTGTTTAAATAACATTTTAATAGAGTATCAGGCTTCATTTCAACTCGTGTTGCGTTCATCACAACATATTAGAGAGATTGTTTTTTTCATGTAAATAATAAATTCTCAAGGAGTAAAATTCTTACTTCCTAAAAAATATGATCCTTTTAATTTCATAGATATTTCCTTTTAAATATATGAGGGTATTTATTCTTCATAACATCCTTTGTTTCCCATGTTGCTTCCTTGATTTTATGATTTTTCCAAAGTACCTTTACATGTAGAGTCCTCAAATTTCTCAATAAGTTCTCTATAGTTTTAAGAATATTGGTGGGCGATTCATAGTAAGATAGACTAGTTTCAAATTATATTTCATTAGAGGTGTGAACAATCATTGGGTATGGCTTGCACTTCTTTAACAATGATATATAGAACACTTCAAGTAATCTTTATAGACTTGATGGAATTTCCAACAAATAATCAATGAATCCAAAATGTTCCAAAATTTAAATGGTTATATTGTAACTGGGGATCAAATTTACCTTCTTACAGAACCTTATAACACCCTTCTATAGAGATAATTTCAAGAAACCATGATATCCCACTTGTAATTCCAAATGCATCCCTTGATTATATCCATTAATCTTATTACCACCTTGAGATGATTTAAAATGACCCCGATTAGTATTTACCTATATTATTGTCTCTTGAAAAATTTCTAGGCCAACAATTTTCCTTTCACCATGTTCATCCCAAATAGTTCAAGTATGACATATCATTCAATATAATGCTTTATATGATGCCATTTGAATTCTTGAATGGAAATTGTTATTGTTGGAAAACTATACCAAAGTTAAATACTAATTCCACATACCTTGAAAGTCAAGTGATCATAGAAGAAAAATGCATTCCATTGTTTGAATATTACTTTTGGACTATAAATTATTTTGTGGAGGGTAGGAGGTTCTCAAATGAATCTTCTTATCAAGAGAATTATGAATACCCTTCCATAATTTTGATTCAAAATGAGGATAATGATCAAACATAATTGAAATAGGTGCACCATAAATTATCTAAATTTCATTTATGTAGAGACTTACAATGATATAAAGAGATAAATCTTCTCTTATAGTGAGGAAATGTGAGAATTTGGTTATTTAATCAATAATAACCCCATTGCATCATTATTTTTAGGAGTATTTAGTAGTCCTACAAAAAATACCACTATAAATTCATGCCATTTACACATAGTAATTGGAAGATATTCCATGACTTCTTTAGGATTCTATCTCATAGCCTAAATTTTTTGACAAACCAAACCACTAAACACATAGATTTAAATTTATAAAAACATTTTATCCAACAAAAAATGTTCCCTAAAATACCTATACATATTTGTACTACCAGGTTGTATGGAGACTAAAAATCTATTTTTTATTTTTCAAACACTTTTATGGAGAAAGTGAGAAACCAAAAGTTCAAAAACAAAAGGAAATTATAGAGTCATTAAAAATAAATTTTAGCATACTAGAATTAGACTCCCAAAAAAATAACCAATAGTTGTCGCTAACCTGAGTGTCTGGTGAATCCATAACAAGATCTTCAAACTGGAATGATAGTTTGTCGCCAGACTGAGTATAATCCTCAAGACTAATCTTCCAATTATTAAATCCCCCATGTTTTATAGATAAGTTTGAGAAACGAGAATCATCCTACAATTCCATTTTTAGTTTAGGTATATACAGAACACATAATATAGTTCTAAATTTCATAATACGATATTCACAAATAAAGTCTACAAATTTACCATCACTCACTATTTTAATTTTTCTTTTGAATGTTCTAGTAATTATATCGAGTTCCCTTTATAATTTTAAATAAAGATGGTTTTATAATTATTTAAAAAAAGGTCTGAAATATCTTCTTCCTTAATAATTCACACATTAATATTTACTATATCTATGAACATAGGATCCCTGTTGATCCTTATTCGCGTCAGAACTCTATGATATTTTATATTTAATAAATCAAAGACCCTATTTTCATATTGGATTCATTATTTGAAAAAATTTATGTTTGGATTTTATGAACTATGATTATGTCATATATTTCAACATAGATATAATTTCTCCATATCATCAAAGAAAATATTATAGCTTCCAACTCAAGATAGTGGGATAAATAGTTATATTATTTAGAATCCAATTTTATTGATACATATGGAATAAATTTATCTTTTTTCTTTTGGAAACAACCATGTCATTTCATCGATACATCAATATATGTCACAAATCAATAATTTTCAGAGGGTAGAGTAAAAATCATAGCATTGACCAATCTCCTAATTTGTTCATCAAAACATTATTCACATTCCTTTATCAAAAAGAACTTAATCCCATTACGCGTATGATTGGTTAATAGTTTATCCAGTTAGGAAATATTATTAATAAACCACTGATAGAAATGTACCAAACTAGTGAAACTATGGACCTCAATTATGTTAGTTGGTGTAGTCCATCCTCAGACTATATTTGTCTTTGTAGGATGAACAAGGATTCCATCATTAGAGAAAATGTGACCATGATAAGAAACTTTTTGAAGCTATAAATTACTCTTACTAAATTTATTTTATAATTATTTCCTTTAAATAGTCTTAATAATGATACACAAGTGATTCTCACAGTCCTCATAAATTTTAGAATATTCTAAAATATCATTAATGAATTCAATAAAAATAGTTAAGATATATCTTGAATACTATATTCATTAGATCTATAAAATAGAGGGTGCATTATTCAATACAAATGAAATTAATGTAAACACATTATGTACCTCACTATTTTGGAAATCTATCTTAATAATGTCTTGATTATTTACTTACTATTGATGATACACAAAATGAAGTTAAATATTTTTAAACTATCAGGCTCTATGATGTTGATCAAATAATTCATCAAGGAAAAAGAAAGGTTATTGTTTATTTATCTTAATTAAATTTATTTTCATATAGTCAGTGCATGGCCTCATGGATCCATATTTATTCTTAATGAAGAGAACATGGCCTCCATATGGTAAAAATCTAGGGAGAATAAATCCTATATCACACAAATTCTCTAGTCATTTATTAAACTCCACTAATTCTATAGTGGGAATTCTATAGAGAATCTTTGATTCGGCATTGAAATAGGGATTAAATTATTGGAAACATAAACTTTATGCTTGGTTAATGTTGAGAAAATTCCTTATGAATTACATCATTGTATTCCAATATGATATGTAAATCCTCATTTTGTAGATTACCTTCTCTATCTCTAGATTTTTTCTTTAATTCTTCCCCAATAATTTCATTCTGTAGAGCTACATTAGTTGGATATACACTTGTCTTATATGATGACATTTATTCTCAACAGATATGGAAATATACATCATCATCACAAATAATATTGAATGTGGGAGAGCTCCATTGAATCCAAATCAGTAGATTTTCCCCTTGTTTCTCTATAAAAACTTTGATTTGAACACCACTGATCTCGTTGGACTGACACCGTTGAGTTCTTCATTCCTAATATTCCATTCTTCATTTTTCTTGGAATCAATGAAGTTATTTAAGTGGAAGGTAATATGACTTGTTTTCATTATTTTTATATATTATTTATTTTTCTTCTTATATTGACCAAATTATAGCTCGATACTGGATGAGTTCTCTATTAGGGACCTATCATAGGTTGTCTATACCTCTCCCATAGGTTTTGGTGTTTTATAACCATAGTTTCTATTATTTTCGCACTGGAAATTTCCTGCAGATACCCTTTAATGAATTTAATTATTGAATTGGATGAATCAGAACCTATTATGAATTTCTATTAGTTCCTTTTAGATATTTGAGGGTATTTACCATCCTAGGGCACACATGGGGAGTGCCTTTATATTTTCCCTTATATTATACTAATTTTTGGGTGAGTGTGTGCTTAACCAACCAGAGGAATCCCTTTATAAATTAAATTTAATTGAATTTAATTTTTTGATTAGGGTAGGGTTTTACTCCTTTTTCATTTGATAAGATGATGTTTATTTATTTAATTCTTTAATTTGTTTTTAGAGAAATTATAGAAATTAGTGGGTAAGATCCTGGAATATAATTGATTATGAATTGGTTATTGAAATGCGGTGATGATTCAAAATTGTAGTTGATGTATTTGTTGTTATACCTTGGATCTTGATTCAATTATATGAAATAAAAATTTCTTTCATGAATATTGATTGCAGTAGTGGACACCTTGGACCAATTTTCTCCTTTGATATTGATTTCATAGGACACCTCAGGCCTTTATATCCTTTGGATCTATATATCTTAGTCTCAAAGT
Source organism: Viscum album (assembly GCA_963277665.1). Lineage (NCBI taxonomy): Eukaryota > Viridiplantae > Streptophyta > Magnoliopsida > Santalales > Viscaceae > Viscum > Viscum album. The sequence continues at coordinate 747,340,157 of OY728157.1, forward strand.
GGAAACAAACTATTGAAATTTTACTTGGATCCCACCCAAGTCTTTACTGAGTATCCATCAAGATGCTCTTTGGAATCAACATGGATGACTTGGTCTTCAATACCTTGGTTATGGACCTTCATGGAATAACACTTTTGATTACAAAATGTGGACGATGTGGATGACTCTTGAATATATGTCATAGTCATAATGGATATTGTGTAGTGGATTATAGAGAATAGATATAGTTGATATTATTACTGGATTGCATGGAAAGGACATTGTTGATATTTTTGAATATTTTACAGATATCCTGATATGTGTATTTGACTAAAGTGAGTATACTGGATAGTATTTACTTATTTATTTATATTTTACCACTGCCTTCAATATGATACCCTCACAATTTTTTATAGGTATCCTTTTTTGGCTGGATATTATCACTTTACAATTATTACTTTTTCCATATCCATTTTACCTGTATTACTATTGCACATATTTTATACAATGTACACTACTTTAGCATGTTATACACAATGTATATTTTTTATATACACCATTAGTGGTGTTATACTAAGTTTTATCTCACACCCTCTTGGGGCCATAATTGGGTACCTAGATGTACTTCATGGATGTAGGTATAGACTAGGGAAAGTGGACATAGTATGATGCTTGAGTTTTTCTATGGTTAATACTGGGGGAGCATGAGAATGAGTTATAATCGTAATTCTATATAGAGATAGTTGTTATTTTTATTTTTGGAATTTTTATACATTTATTGTGTTGGATGTATGTATACCTTTTTTCCAACATTGTAGAGACATGAAATGAAAAATCATTTTGTATATGGGATTACCATTGCTGTTGATTATATATTCATGTCTTGGATATTTATCTTTTGTCTGGATGATTTACTACCTATACTATTGAATATTGTGATTACTTCGATCGTGTTATACTATGACATGTGTTAATAGTCTCCCCCAAAACAAGTAGAAGGACCTAAATTCTAGTTCGTAGCCTGTAGCATATACTGGAGAATGCATGAGGCCATGTGACCCACCTAGACATGGCACAATTTAGTGGAATCCATGTCAGGTTGTTACAAAGTGGTATCAGGGGTGTTTCTTTTCTTGACTTACTATTTTGATAAAAAAGATAGGGGATTAATAAATAATTGGTATTTCTTAATGAGATGTTTCTAGGAGTAGAAGACCCATATGCAAATAAAAAGACAAATTGCAATGGATGCAAATTTCTATTTTCTAAATTTTGATTATTAATGCTGATTTGGGCAATTGTTGGATGATACACTTGAATTAGGATGTTATCATTGGTATGATTGGGGATTTGATTTATCATTTTCCAATGACATGATGGTATAAATATCATGAATCATTTTAGGATCCTATTAGGGTCCACATTCCATGCATTACTCCATGCCATATAGGGTGCATTACATGATTGGTTGACTTTGTGATTCATGAATTATTTGATATAAATGTATTTCTGGTAGTTTTTGTGTGCGTTGAGGTTTGAGAAACTTAGTCGGTACTTAGATTGCATTATGTAACGTATAAATTTTTTTCTTTATTATGCTATAGAAGAAACCCTAAACAGTTCACTATGGCACATTGAGTTGCAGACCATTAGTCAAATGAATTGGAATGTGTTATGGTATGGATTAAGTGGAATCCATATTTTGATTCATGAGGTGTATGGGACCTTATAAATCAGAAGTGGTGAACCACTTGGTTCAACCATTTAATGATAATTGTGAATGATTACAAATTTAAAATGAAAATGAATTGGTGAAACTTGGAACTTGACCTTGCCCAACATTTTAGTGGGAATTAAGCAGTGTCTCTGGTGATTTTTACAACTATTTATTTTACCATGTCCTGGAATTATGAGTAGTAGGGGGTATATTTTGTTTATAATATGGTTATTACCAATCCAATGTTTTTATCAATGATCTTCTAATTATTAATATTTTTTACGTATTTATTTGTCAATGTAGAGACATTACACCATCGGGACCACCAATCGTTCACCAATAGGGTGGAAAAGACCATGTTCTGGAGGGGGTGGACCATGGGTTAGTAGTGGATCCTCCTATAGTTCCAATTCAAGAACCTGTAGTTTTATCAAACATATATGTTGAGGTATAGTTCTATGATTATTTTCTACTCTATATGTAGACTTTTTCAGGGATGACCACAACCTGTCACATCTATGTTTAAGTTAACATGTGTGTTCTAGTGTAGTATTCACCCATGTTTTTGAAGGATGGTGGTCTATGGGATACTGATTAGTGGATCGAGAATAATGTTTTGATCTTCAAGCATATGAAGAAACCTATTTATAGGGGAGTAAATCTGATGAAATATATGCTTTGAGGATTAGTAAATAACTGGTGGGATTTTTTGATCGATGATTATTGACTGTTAGGTATGGTTTGGTTTAGTTTCTAAACCATATTTTTGATTAATTTTTCTAGGAAACTCTATGAGAAGAGTATTCTAGTAAGGTCATGTTTCTGGAGTAAGGTTCTATTAATGTGATGGAATATTTAACATAATTTATAGATATGTAGTGTTTTTCGCTGATATATCTTGCTGATGAGTTATTGAGGATGAGACTCTTCAAGGTAGGTCTTAGATATTCTATTCAATATCTGATAAATATTTTATAGTTGAGGGATATTTTTTGAGATAGTGAATCTAGTGCTTATTACATAGAAAAACCTGAGGGGAGATGGGGGTGCAGATCAAGGAAATTCAACAACTCGACCTAGTGGTTCAGCTTCTAGTGGAAGGAAGAAGCATTTGATTATTCTGAAGAGATGAGTATTGGAAAGGCTGTGAGTGTTGTTAGTATTGTCTTATATAACCTATTTGGGAGATAGTGACATATGAGGAATCTATGTGATTTACTCAGTCTAGTGTTGAGATTTTGGTATGATTAGTAATATATTGTGTTTCTTCAAGAACGTCCCTCTAACTTTTAGTGTAAGGGGATGAAATCTGACTCCTAGTTCAGAAGTGGGTTTTACAACTCTATGTGAGGCAATTATCTAGAGAAGTTCCAATCATTAAGACTGAGGTGGTGGTCATGGTCGGGGTTTCCGGACACCAGTTGTTCCTATACAAGAGAGTGGACCTACTCCTGGTAATGAGGTTGTGTCACATGTCTGTAGTTCAGGACTAATATATTCTAAACAACCTACAACTAAGAAGAAGAGTTCCAAAATACTGGGGTCATTTTTTATTATTTTTATGGAATTATTTCATTGGATACACTGTTGGGGAACAAAAAATATGGTATACCCCAGTGAAGGGAGTGGTGCCTAGAGATTATTGGGTGTTAATTAATTTATGATCTTTTTCCCTGTGATGATAGGGTTTGATGTCACAATCGGGATGATCTAGATTATTGTTTATGAAGCCCATGTTTATTTCTACCACTAAAGGGTGATTATCACATCACAAGAGGGTGTAGTTTATTTTCATAGTGGTGAATGAGATGTATAGATGAGATTAGATTGACCATAAAATCATGGGATGGTTGGGATGACATCCCAAATTGTTATTTTATATATAGTTGATCAGGTACCATGTTAGAAATAATTCAATCTAGTGGTTGATCATTTCAGGGGCATTTTCCCAGATAAAATTTATAGTTTACCCTATATGAGATAGGTGGATTTATCCATTTATCTGGTGATATGATCTATATAGGCATCTATTTCTATGTATAATATGACTACTATGGAGTTGGAAGAGCTCAAGTGGTAGCTAGAGGACATTGAGGCAAATGGGTTTATTCGACCCAACTCTTCTCCAGGGGGTTCACAAGTCCTATTTTTCAAAAAAGGTGGATGGTAACCTCTCATAATGTGTGGGTCCCTAGAAATTGAACCAGTTGATGGTTAAGAATCGATATCACTCTATGTAGATAGATGGCATTTTTGATCAACTCTGAGGATATCAGGTGTTATAAAAAATTTATTTGAGATCAGGTTACCCCAGCTGTGTGTTTGAACATATACATACCTTTAACATCTTTTCCTAGATGGTATATTGTATATGTGTATATAGTTATTCCCTTAAGACTCAAAAAATAACCATCTATTTACATGGAACTAATGAATTTAGTTTTCCATTTTTATAAGGATTCATTTTTTGTGGTTTTCAAGGATGATATTTGGGTGTATTGTCAAAATTGACACAACCAAACCACTCATGTTGAGATCATTTTGGATACACTGAGAGGGAATCAGTTATATAATAACATCACAATGTACCTATTCTAGATGGATAAGGTTCACTTACTTGGTAATAATATCTTAGATACAGAAGCATCAGTTGATTTAGAGAAGGTGAGATCTTTAGTTTATTGGGAGAATCCCAAGAACTTATTTGGTATATAAAGTTTTCTAGGGATAGCTAGATATTACAGGAATTTCATACAAAAATTCTCACTCTTATAACCACCTATAATGGGATTGAATAAGATGGGTGTGATGTTTTTATAGAAATATAATTATGGGATAGACTTTCAAGAGATGAAAGAGATACTGACTTCAACAATGGTCCTGATTCTACTAGAGATGTGTAGAAGCTACTTTTTGTATTGTAATGCATTAGGTATCAAAAATGGAGTCATTTCGAGGTTGTGGTATTGTGTCATGGAATATGGGTCTCACCAGTTGAGGGGACATGAGATGAATTTATTGACACATAATCTTGGGATGGCTATAATTTTTAATTAGTTGTGCTGCTAGAGATATTATTTACTGGGAGAGAATTTTGTGGTGTACATGTACCACAAAGTCATCAAGTACATATTTAATTATAGTGACTTGAATCGAAGGAAATGAAGGTGGGTTGATTAAATACAACATTTTTATTTTGTTCTTGACTATATGACTAGAAAGGGAAATGAATAGGATGATGAATTATGTAGGAGGACTCAGATATAGGCAGTTCAAGAGGCTAGTAGTGAGGGGGAGCTCATAGAATTTTTATAGAGATTCACTCTGAGAAGTAGGATGGTGAGGGGAAAAACTATATTTAGTCCTTACTTGTGACCTCTTTACTATTGGATCGAGTTAGGATGAGGCAACTATCAGATTCAGAGGGCCTCTTTCTATGAGAGTTCATGATAGGTGATGACCCACATACTTTTTGGAATGTGGGAAAAGATGAAATTATTTGTATACATGGTCATGTTTGGGTTCCACTGGAAATACATGAGGAGACGATGTAGGAGTTTCATACCTTTTCTGGGTAGTTCATCCTAGTTTTACCACAATGTATCAGGATTTATGTTTCCTGTATTAGTTTCCAAGGACGAAATGAGAGGTAGATGGTTTTGTTAAAAGATGGTCCATATTTCAGTAGGCGAAGGAGGAAAATCAGCGAGCTACTAGGATTTTAAAATAGTTACACATTCTGGACTGGAAATTGGAGGATGATATGATGGATTTTAAGACTAGTTTTATGAGGTTGACTTGAGGTAGTGATGTTGTTTGGGTTTTTGGGGATATGCTCACAAAAATTTCTCATTTCCTACCGATCAGGGATACATTTTCAGTAGATTCTCTAGAGAGATTGTATATCCATGAGATAGTACAACTACATGGGGTTCATTTGACCATGGTATCAGATAGGGACTCCCAGATTTTATTTCATTTCTTATAGAGTTTACATAGGGAATTGGGTACATAGATTCTTCAAAGAATGACATAGAACCATCAGAATAGTGTCCAGTAAGAATGAATTATACATGTTTTTGAGGACATGATAAAGTCATTCATCCAAGATTTATGAGTCTCTTGTGAGAGGCATATTAACCTAATTGAGTTTTCCTAAAAAAATATATATCAGGTGAATATATAGATTGAACCTTATTAGGATTTGTATAGTATGCCATGATAACCACCCCTATGTGGCTTAGAGGTTGGTGAGGTTGTGTTGTAGTGACATCATCTCATTTAGGAGTCTTCAGAGTAGGTTTAGTTGATTCAGAAATAGTTGGATACCATATAGTCAAGATGGAAATATTAGGCCAATATTTTTCAATGACCTATGGAGTTTATGTTTATGGAACAATTCTTTTTATGTGTATCATTGAGGAAGGGACACATATGGATCTATATATAATGTAAAATTTAACCACAATATGTGTGTCCATATTAGATTTTTGGGAAGAGTCATGCATGTAGACGATCGGTTATTGTTACCTCATAGGTATCATTCTGTGTAAAATGTATTCTATATATCTCTACAGAACCATAATCATTCAGTTTCATATCATATTATTCATTCGAAGGAGGGTCAATTATAAACAAAATCTTTATTTTAAGAGTATCCTCTTTATATCATTGTAAGTATCATAATGGTCCTTTGAGGACAGTTAGTTCCTCTAGTATATGTGATATAGAAGAATGACTATTTACAATATGAGAATTGGAAGTGGGAGGATAATGTACATTCTTAGTGGAATGAGTTATTATCAAGTGATTCTTGACCACTTTTGGAATGGAAATTTAGGGATGAATCGCTTTATGGTGGGAAGATGGTATGATCTTGGGTTTACCATTGAGGTATATATATATATATATATTTTCGTTTTACTCATTTTTTAGACTAGTGTGAGTTACTAAGGAGATTACAAGAGTTTTAGGGTGTCTATGGTTTGTTCAAACCATAGAGCTCGTCTTTTCTGAAAAAAATACATAGGATTCATGGTTATGAAAAACTATACAGGATATGAAACATTATTACCCATAATTCTGTGGCGATTTACAAGGTGGTGATGGTGATAAAATGGTTTAAATAAACCAGAAAAAATTAGGTGAAAACCCATTCGAGGGGATCTAAATTTTTTTATCATGGTTGAGACATAGTTTTTGCACGGTTAGTCAAACTTTTCATATGAAACTATGTGAGGTTACCCTTTTAGCCTTGATGGGAACACAATTGGCACATGTTTTGGATAACTACGTGGCTCAGTTTTAATGATGGAAATTATATTTTCACCATTAAAAATATTAAAAACCTAAAAATAATTCTATTTCTCATTTAGTGGACAACCTTGAATGCATGATAGCTCATTTGAATCCAAAATTCACTACTTTTCCTCACACTTCTCTATCAAAACATGTATTTGAACACTTTTTGTCTTATTATATTTACACTGGTTCTTTTTACATTTATATTTGACAAATAATTGTCTGTATTGGTAATGATAGATTTATTTAGGTGCAAGATAATATGCCCTATTTTTGGGATTTTCATCAGTTATTTGTTTTTATTTTGACCTAGACCAAATCAAAGGATAACACTGAATGAGTGTTCTACTATGGACCTATGGTAGGAGGTCTATATCTTTCCCTTAGGGTTTTGGGTTTTATAAGAATATTTTCCATTATTCCATGCATGAAAATTTACAATGACACCACTTTAATGAATTGAATGAATTGGATCCGGTTAAGGATTCCTATTAGTTCCTTTGATATTTTTGGAGGCATTTCCACGATCCTAGTCCATCCATGGGGCGCAACTTTGTATTCTACCTTCTATTAAACCACTTGTGGGGTGCGTACAAGCTTTCCTAGTTATTAAAACACCTTTAAAAATTGAATTCAATAGAATTTAATTATTAATATAATTTTTTCTTTATTTTTACTATTATTACACTATTTTTTTGATTTAGTTGCTTAATTATTATTTAGAGAATTTATGGAAATGAGTTGGTAAAATGATGGGATATAACTGCTTGTGAATTGGTTATTGGAATGAGATGATGATTTGAAATGGTAGAAGATTCCTTGGTTGGTATACATTGTATTATAATTAGATCATATGCCATGGATGTTTCTAAAATCTATCTTGATTGTGGTTTTGAATTACTTGGACTTTTTGCTTCATTGGGCCAAGATTCTGTATGACGCCTCCAGCCTTTTTACCCTTTGATTTGGCTTTCTAGGTATCTTAGTGTACATAGTCTATTAACATGAACCTTAGACCCCTCCCAATTGATTTATGAGTATCTATCTAGTTACTCATGGTACTAGACATGGATGACTTGGTTTTCTATACCTTGGATCCAAACCTTAATAGTCTGACACTTTTGCTTACATGGGGAAGCTGAAGTTGATGACTCATGATTGTACGATATGATAGTGATGGATATTGTATAATGGATTATATGGTGAGGTCAAGGTAGATATTGTTGTTGGATTACACAATAAGGACGTTTTGGATATTTTATCTTGTTTTTCAAATAGTATGATATGGTTATTTGAATCCACTAGGAATACTAGATAATATATACTTGTTTATTTATATTTTCCTACTACCCTTGTTAAGGGATCCTGAATATTGTTTTTGAGGATCCCTGTTTGGATGGACAATATCACATTACAAGTATTATTTTTTCCATGGGAATTTCACTTGTATTAATATTGTACCTATTGTATACAATGACCAATGCTTTAACTTGTTATAAATAGCTCAGTTTTTCTATAGAAACCATTGGTGGTGAACTAAAAAGTGTTATATCACACCCCACTTGGGCCACTATTGGAACCCGTATAGACTTTGTGGATGCCGGTAGGGATCAGGGATAACACCAACAATGTGATACAAATTTCATATATGCTTATGAGTAGGGAAGCACAGAACAGAGCTAGGATCATGATTCTATATAGAGATAGTTTTTTTTGTATTTTTCGGTTTTTGAAAACTGTAATGAACTATATTTTCATATACCTATTTTCATTCTTAGTAGAGACATGAAATGAAACATCATTTTTATCTGATATATCCTTTCAAATTGTTTATATATTCCTTCTTTGGAAGTTTATCTTTTTTATTTATGATTTACTACTTATACTATTAACTATTATGATTACTACTTCCATGTTACACTCTTACACGAGTGCATAGTCTCAGCAAAAACACACCCAAGGCCATTTCTTCTAGCTGGAATACTCTAGCATATGGTGTTATGGGCTTGAGTCCTTATGAACCATGGGCTCAGTACCATAATTAATGGCATATAGTTTGGGATCTCATCAGAACCCCAAATGTTCTTTAACAAAATTAAACCCATACTTAATTACTTCAAACAAATCCACATCCCCAAAAATTAGTTCATTTTTGTCAAAAAAATTTCTCCACCCTTTAGAGTCCTAAGAAACACCCCATTTAAGAGGAAAATAAGAAAAGAGGTGGAAAATACCAGAAATTATGCAACAAGATATTACACATTATGATCCCATCACAATCATACCTAGTATCTCTCCTCGCATACATTGAATTCATTTACAATTTATAATTATAGAGCATGATGAGCCTATTTAAAAAGGTCCATAAATGGAATCCCGTCTACCACCCTAAACTATGTATTAAATTATGGAATAGAAATCATGGTTCATTTTTTTAGAAAGGAATGAAAATCATGATACTTTAGTAATATTTTCCAAGCCATTTAATCAAGCACCTCATGTTTGGAATGAGGTGTAGGGGCATAACACATGGCCTGCCATCTCTTTTAATTCAATTCATTATTTCAAAATCATTTATTAATAGGGAGAAAACACATCAAGAGGTGTTTTGACAATTTATGGTCAAGGGAAATAAGGCTTATAAAGAGAGGAACACCCATAGGGGTGGTCACATCAAGGTGATCATCAAATGTGTCGATTAATTGTTTACTAAGACCATATTGGGCATATGAAATCATTACATTTAATTTATTAAGCATTTACGAGGCATTACTAGAATGGTATGTGGTGCCGAAAGATGAAACCCAATATAAATGGAACTAAAATTGAGGGAAAGGAACTAAAAAATCTACCTTAGTGTTGTATCACTATCCATATCTAGTGTAGGACGTTGAATCGATTTATAATTGGATAAATTGAGAAGAAGATAAAAAATCAGAATATATGGAATATGAGAAGAACCAAAATAGGAAATCAGAATGGAAGAAAAACAATAGCAGTATGGAGGAGGATTAGGGATATTACTGTTTCAGATCTAATGTGAATGGTTGAAAATGAAATAAACTATAGATTAAGGAGGGGTGTAAGAGACATAGTGATTCTTTTGAGGGGTTCTATTGCACATAACCATCTGGGGAAAACTTGGCTTCTATAAAAAATGACCCCCTACTCCCATTTTTTAGAATAACCCCCTCAACATTTACATGGTGTGTAAATGCATTACACATCATTTACTGATAGATCTTTTCCTCCCTAAAAAACATCTACATGATCAAAAAGGGATATGGAAATCCAAATACATAGCATGTATTTAAATACAAACCTTGTATTCAATATATAGCGATGTTCCATCCCACCTACTATTTTCTTTCTCAGAAGGAAACCAACTATCCTAAATACCTGGTCACTATGGTCTAAACCAAAAGAGAAAACTCAATGTGGGTTTGACCAAATTTTATAGAAAACATACCTCACTGAAAATATGGGATTTTATTTTAACTCCCGGAAGTTTTAAAAATAAATTTAAATTCATGAAACACTGAGTCTCTACATAATAAAACTTTGTTTTAAGTATATAGTTGTTAAATGGAAACTTTATAAAGGAGAGCTCGAGTTACCAAACTCAGCCCTTATAAACACTATGTATTTTTTAACATAATAAATAAACTACATTTAAATCACATATTAAGATATTTTACCAGCCTAGGTTTTGGGGAATTTGAAACCAAAAAAACATTCCAACATAACTGTACAAAGTTTAAGATTTAGTAAACATTTATTAATCATCGCACTATTTCTACAATAGAAATTCATTTCAGCATGCCTGCTAAACCTGCAAAATTTATTATAATACATAGGGTGAGCATTAATTATGCCCACTAAAGGGGTTTAAAGAAAAAAACTAGTAAATTATATTAAAAAATTTAATGAAAATAAATATACATACTTTATAATATATTTTCACAACACCTGAATACATTTAAAAAACTAGTTTTTAACAAAATAATTACAACAAATAAACTGATGGGAATTCTACTTCAAAAAACCCCTCCTCTCCTCCACTACAAATACCACCATCAACACCTCTTCCTCTCACACCTATTATGATTTTAGAATTGTCTAAATTATACCCAATACCCTTTCCAAGGATCTTCCCCACATACAATACCAGATGGTCTCACCAAAAGGCCAAAACCAAATTCCCTAATGAAGATCTCAAGGAGATAAGATCAAGAGGTAAAAACTGTCTTTCATTTTCTTGTGTTTTTCTATTTTTTTTCTTATACTATCTTCTACTACATTTATCCAAGAGGCATGAAAGATATAGTATTATATATATGCAAGATTTTCATCTCTTTTTATGGAAAAATTAATCATAATTCTTCCTCTCCTCTCCCTATTATTTTTGAAAATGAAAACACCATCCACAATGTGTCGTTTTACCGATATTATGGACGATGTGTCTTCAATTTCCTTTAATTTATTTGAAGATGGATATAAAACCATTTTAATGGTTGGAAAATATTATAAATTTTTTTATATTACCTATTCAATGTTTTATAATTAATTTATATGGAAAATATTAAAGGTATACAATGAAACCAGTTCATGATTATCCAAGAACACCCAAAATGATCTAAACGAATACCACTAATGATTAATCTAATGATTCATCCTCATACGATATAACAAAAATTATTTAAGGTATAATTTAATATTATGGAGTCATATTAACACCATTTAATTCCACATATGTATTTTCTCTTCCATTCGACAAGAAAATTATTTACGAAACGACCTAGGAAATCATGTAAAGCGCACACTCCAAACAAATGAAATAACAAAATATTACTTATAAATGGGTCAAATGATATTATAAAATGATCATATAAGGTGTTATAAACATGATTATACTTCTATAAAATATTAATAACACCCATTTAACCATTATATAGTAGTTTTAATCAAGTTTTAAGTAATTAAAACCCGAATTAAGTGAATAATTAACCCAATATACATTCATTGGGTTAACATTATAATTCATTAATTATGTAATAATGAAATTATTTTTGTAATTAATTTCATTTATATTATGATTTATTATGTTTTTATAGTTTATACACATAATAATTTCAATATATTAATTCTCACTTCAATTATATGATATTTTCAATGGAATTTCCTTTTTAAAACCCTCTTTTAAAATTCTATTTTATGAATTTCAAAGGCAATGTTTTTATGAAAATTTTTATGTTTAATGATTACACTCTATTTATTTTTAATTTTTTATGTTGAAGGGTGGAAATATATCTCCCTCCAATGCATTGGGTATGTATAAGTTGGAGGTTAGTCATATGGTTATACCAAGTGCAACTACGATCACTACACCATAAGGTTTCCATGAGGGTTACATTGTACGGTAGTTTTGTGGGTTAAAAATACTAAGTTAGATATGAGTGTATTAATTTAAGTAATTAATTCTCCAAGATACCCTTATGGTTTTATATATATTCTTTAATGTTTAATGTGAATCTCATTTTTCACAAAGTTAGTATATATGGGTGAGAATTATGTATTTGTGAAAATGACTTTATTTGTTTATAAGTATTCATGGACTAAAATTTTATTTATTTATTTTAATATCCCTTAAATAGATTTTTATGTTAATCCCATGTTTTTAATGTTTTTAATAGGTTTTAAGTATGTTTAAGATAAATAAGGAATTCAAGTTAAATGTTACGAAGATTTTTCAAAGAAAACATTGGATTGTTTTATGTTAAAAATTTTATGTTTTAGAAGAAATGGGTACTATTTTAATGATACCAACTTGTATGATTGTGGGTTAATAAGTATAATTTATGTCCTAAAATTCTAAAAATATAATCTAAAAACATATTTGGGAATGTAAATATGTAAAATCTAGTTGAAATTCTAAGATTATGTAATATTTATGGTCGGGTCCTTATAGTTGGTATCAGAGCACAATTTAGATAAATTTCAGAGTTAGTATGATGTTAACATAATACTATAAATGATTTTTACCATATTTTCATGTTGAAAAAGAATATCATTTAAATATAACCATGTTTCTTCTTATAATATATGTCTGTTCAGAATGGTTTTCCATAGAAGAAATAAGGAAGATTAAGTTGGAAGGAACTGAGAGGCTGATATCTTTCCAAATCTTCAACTGGGAATGGTGGAAATTGGAATCAATATGTTTTAGAAAATAATGGATTAGATGAATTAGGAAATAAATGGATATGTAATTAATGCAAGATAACAACTAGACCTACCACAAAGGAACATTACTACAACAGAACATTTTATGAGGCAACACCCTCCTACTTTCAGTGGGTCTTCAGACCCAGTAGAGACTATAGGATGGATTAAAGCCCTATAAAATATATTCTATTGTCTGTGATGTTAATATAATCATATTTTTAGTCTTTTAATTTATCATTTTAAAGGTGAAACTATTCTGTGGTGGTCAATGGTCAAGAATATCTGGGATAGAGAGGATATTAAAGCCTTATAGTGAGATGAATTTAAAAGTATTCTTCTTGAAAAATATTTCCTCTAAGATGGATTGAATTAAGATGGAGAATAAATTCCTTTAATTGAGGAAAAATGAAGAATATTCAATGGTAATGTATGAAGAAAACTTCACCAGATTGGAAAAGTACACTCCAAACCTTATTTAGAATATTGATAGAAAAATCAATCACTTTTACTCATGATCGAAGCCAAGATACCAAAGGGAATTAGATTTATAATACTTCAAATGGTATGAAAAACTATTCCTATTTGATGAGAGGGTAGAAATGGAGTATTATAATGATCACTTGTAATTTTAAAACAAACAGAAGAAGAGGTCCTGATGGTAAGTGATGGCTAAGAATCAATCAATGAAATTTGATTGTAAGAAATTCCAGTTTCCTTTTTATGAAAAGTGTGGTAAAATGCATCTTGGGGAATGTGTTACAAAAACTGGGAAGTGTTTTCAATGAGGTATGTTTGGACATATGGTCTAAGATTATAAAGAAAATGATCTTAAGATCAATTCTAACAAGAAAACAGTAAAGTGTTTTAAATGGGGTGAGACGGGTCATTATGAAAATGCCTACCCAAAGAAATATTCGAGTGATAGAAAGATGCCAGGATATAAGAATAAAGGTTTGGTGAGATCATTTGTGACAACATCAGTAGATTTTAGGCCATCCAATGATGTTGTATCAAGTACTTTGTTTATTTACTCAAATTTTTCTGAAGTCTTTTTTGATATTGGGTCTACACATTTCTTTATTTCTTAGAAATTTTCTGTCTAATTGGAAATCTCCCCTCATCAAATGAGACCATAAATTATTGCTAAAACATCAGGGGGAAATGTTTTTTAAAAAATAATTTTAATAATATTCCCTTTTTTATCAAGGGACATTCATTACCTCCAAACCTAATTTTTTCCCTTATTAGAGTCTTATTTTATTATGGGTATGGATTGGATTTCAAATTATCATGCTAAGATTGATTTTTGGGATAAATTAGTTTATTTTTAGAAAGAGTTTCAGTTTTTATACAAGAAAAAAACCATAAAATTAATAACATATTAGGAAGATGAAAAACTTTTGAAAGATGGAAATGCAAGCTATATTGATCATATTATTGAAAATAGGGGAACTATTCAGATTAATGATGTTCTGGTGGTAAATGAATACCGTGACGTTTTTATTGATGAGTTACCTAATTTTATACCTGATCTTGATGTTGAGTTAACAATTGACTTATTTCCTAATGATAATCCAATTTCAAAGACCCCATTTTTAGATGGATCACATGTAACTTATTGAATTGAAAAATCAGTTGTAAGAGTGGCTTGATAAAGGCTTCATTTGTCCTAGAACTTCACTATAGGGAGATCCCATTTTTTTGATTAAAAAGTAAGATGGTTCCATGATAATTTTCATTTATTATAAATATTTGAATAACATTACTATTAAGAATTAGTATCCTTTGCCTCATATTGACGAATTTTTTGATCAGCACTTGGGAGATCAGTATTTTTCCAAGATTGACTTCAGATTCAGGTACCATCAGCTGAAGGTAAAGGAGGATGACATTCCAAAAGTTGTTTTTTGAACTATATATAGTCATTATGAATTTATTGTTTTGACATTTGGGTTAACTAATGAACCTACTGTATTCATGGATCTTATTAATAGAATATTTCCTGAGATCTTGGGTAAGTTTCTGGTGGTTTTTATTGATTAAATTCTTGTATATTATAAAAGTGAAGAGGAGCATGAAAATATCCAAGGGTCATTTTTCAAATAATAAAATAAAAGAAAATGAATGGAAAATTTACATGTTTAAAATTTGGTTGAAAAAAATTTCTTTCCATGGTAACTTTTTTCAAAATATGGAAAAACTGTTGATCCTACAAAAATTAAAGTTGTTGATGAATGGTCAAGACCCATAAATATAACCAATATTCATAGTTTTATTGTTTTGGCAGGCTATTATCGATGATTCCTTGAAAACATTTAATGATTATCTAGTCCAATAACTAAGTTTACTCAAAAGAAGTTAAATCCATTTTAAAAAATAATTTTATGATTGTTTTTAGTAGTTGAAAAGATGATTGGTGAATGCTTTAATATTAATCCTAACTTCCAGAAATGGTGAGTTTTTCATATACAATGGTTCTTCATTAAATGGAAATGGTTTTTATTCGATACAAAATGATTAGATAAATGATTATGACTCAATACAACTAAAACTCCATGAGTTAAATTATCCCACACATGGCTTGGAATTAGTATATTTGGTTCTCACTTTAAAAATTTGGAGGCAACATTTATACGGAGAAAAATGTGAAATATATACAGACCAGAAAAGTATGAATTATATATTTAAGAAAAAGGAAATAAACATGAGGTAGAGAAGATGGATTGAACTGATAAAGGATTATGAATGCTCAATTAATTATCATCATGGAAATGAAAACAAAGTGGCAGATTCCTTGATCCGAAAACATCATGCATCATTAAATATATTATGGTGAGAAAAACACCCTTTGATTAACAATTTAATGATTTTGTTTAATTTTATTGGTGTAGGACATTCCTCTATTTTTTTTTTCAGGTTTCAGTGCAGTAATCATTGTCATACAGAATTATGTAATCATAGAAAAAAAATGGGGAGTTACAAAAAAGATATAATTGGCTAAAATGGGTAAGTATCTAGAATTTAACATTGATAAAGATTGTGTTCTAATATTTGGAAAGAGATTATTTATTCTTTTTGATTGTTATCTGATGAAAGAATTATTTTGAAATTCTCATAATTATACATTATTAGTTTATCATGGATGCATAAAGATGCACAGAGTCCTTCGAGATCATTACTGGTGGGATGTAATGAAAATAGATATTTCATATTTGACAATGAAATGTTTGAAATGTCAATAGATTAAAGAAAATTTGCAGTTACCGAAATTGATGATTCAACCTTTAACAATGCCATGGTGGAAGTGGTAAAATATATCCGTGGAATTCATTGTGGGATTTTCTAAATAAATCTCGAGTTAACAATGCAATCAAGGTAATTGTTGACTGACTGACTAAATCTACTTTTTTCCTTATTATTCGAGACACTATATATGCAGACCATCTTTATCAACTATACCATGAATATATTTATAGGTTACATGGTGTTTATTTTTTCCATTGTATCTACCCATGATCCTAGGTTTGCTTCTATCTTTTGGAAAGGCCTTCAGAAGTCGTTGGAAACAGAATTAAAATTTATTGTATATTTTCATCCTCAATTCGATGAGTAGTGAGGACAGATGATTTAGATTTTTGAGGATATACTATGAGGTTATTTAATGTATTACAAGGAAATTTGGTATCAACATATTTCTTTAGTTTAACTTTCTTATATAATAATTTTCATTCTAGTATACATAAGTAATATTTTGAGGAATTATATGGGAAGCAGTGTTGAAATCCGGGTATTTGGGATGATGTTGGGGAAATGATGTTGATGTGACCATAATTATTAGAGGGAGTGGCTGAGAAAGTGAAGATGATATAACAACACTTGAGGAAATCTCATAATAGGCAGAATTATTTTGTAGAAAATATAAATAAAGAAATTTCTTTCAAGGTAGGAGATCGTGTTTTTTTTATAATTAACTATAGAAAAGTTTTATGCATTTTGGTAAGAAAGGGAAGCTGATTCCATGGTTCATTTTACATTATGAAATCCTACGGAAAGCTGGACCAATTTAACTCTGAGTATATTTTCCTCTAATTTAACTTAGGTATACAATTTTTTTCATGTTTTTATGATGAGAAAGTTTGCGCTAGATTGATATCAGGTTTTGAGCCCAGAAAGAGTTTAGCTAGAAGAGAACCTTTATTATGAAGAGAAAACTGTTCATATTGTTGATCAAATAAAACAAGTATTGCGGAATAAGTTAATCCACCAGTTAACTACTTTCTAGAGAAAACACATGTTTGAAGAAGAAACCTGGGAATCTAAAAATGCTATGATGGAATGGTACCCTAACTTTTTTAAGAAGTAAATAAAATTGCGAGGACACAATTTCTAGAAGGTGGGGAGAATGTAACACCCCAAGGTTTTAAAAATAAATTAAAATTCATGAAACACTAAATCTATTTATAATGAAACTTTTTTCTAAGGATATAGTTTTAAACTATCTGTTAAACATATTTTTTCCACCTATATGATTTGAATTTTAAAAAACATACATATACCACTGTAATCAGTATGTTATTTGGAGTCAGATAGAACCAACTTGATTTTTTTGATGAATAGTAACATACCCGTATAAATAGTATATGAATAGTAATATGACCCTTATGAATAGTAAATCTTATTATTATTTTACTGTATTATGGTTATAAGATAATTTTAATTTGATTAATTTTTCAATATGATATATAATGAGTTAGGGTTTTAATATTGTTATTTTTTGTATAAATTTTAATTTTATTTAAAATTAAATTTGTCATATGTAGAAAATTATTTTTGAAAAATGGAGTTCATTTTTGGATTCTACATATTGGAAAATGGTTAGGGTTATTTTTTTGGGATTTTTCTAAAATTCATTAATTTTTTATGAATAGTAAAATATGAAAATTTACCGTATTTATAAGCATTATATGTTAAATACACTATTTCTAGCCTCATAGATGATTTAAAAACCCTTAATTATAACTCACATGTTTTCTTTACTATTTAGGGTCACATGAATCAAGAAAATTCATAGTCTTGAGAAACAAATATTAAACTAATGATTAAAATATTGGGAAACCCCTCCTCTCTTCCATGGTAAATACCAACCTCACCCCTACGTCCTCTCACACCTCTCAAGCCTTGATAATTGCCTAAATTCTTCCCAATACCCATTAAAAAGATTTTACCCACGTTCAAGACCTGATGGTATCCCCAAAATTCCAAAACCAATGGCCTTAAGAAGGATCTCTGGGAGAAGAGATCAAGTGGTAAAAATCCTCTTTCTTTTTTCTGGTGTTTTATTTTAAGTTATTTTCTTTTCTTATAATCTATTATAATCCCCTTTTTACAAGGGGAATTAAAGCTCAAGTATTATATATATTATGGATTTTTATCTTGTTTGTTGAAAAATTAACCATCATTATTCCTCTCATATTCCTCTTATTCTAGAAATAAAACCACCGTCCGTGATGTGTGGATTTACCAACATCATGGACGATGTGTCTTCAGTTTACTTAACTTCCTTCAAATTTGATTGTAAAATAATTTTAATGGTTGATTTTTTTTAATGTTTATTATTTTACCTGTCTTATTTTTTGTAATTATCTGATGTGCATAATTTTAATGTTATATGATGGAACAAGTTTGTGATTATTGAAGAACTGCCAAAATGATCTAAATATATATAACTAATGATTTATCTAATGATTATCCCTATACCATATAACCAAAATTATTTATGGAATAATTTAATATTTTCAAAGAATATTAACACCATTTCATTCCACTTATATAATTTTTATTCTATTTTTCAAGAAAATACTTTACGAACTGACCATGGAAATCATGCAAAATACGCATTCGAAACAATGGAAATGACAAAATATTATTATTAAATGGGTTGAATGATGTTATAAAACAATCATATATGGTGTTATAAACATGATTATGCTTATATAAAATATTAATAACACCATTTTAACCTTTATAAAAGAGGATTAAACATGTTTGATGTAAGACGAAGCCGAGGTAAGGGAATTCTTAACATAATTACAATTCTTTGGGTGAACCTTATACTTCATTAATTAAGTGCATCTGAGATTATTTGTGTAAATTTTTTTGTTTATATTATGATTTAATATGTGTATTTATAGTTTATACACATAATCATTTCGTTATATTAATTCTTAAATCAATTATATGATATTTTTAGGGGATTTTCCTTTAAAAATCATCTTTTAAAATTCTATTTTCCGAAATTAAAAAGAAATGTATTTATTAAGTTATTCATGTTTTATGTTTAATCTCGGGTTATTAGTAATTGTTTATGTTTAAGGATGGGACCTATATATCTCTCCACTTTATTGGGTATGTGTAAGTTGTGGTTCTTCTGTATGGTTACTCCAAGTGTAACGATGATGGTTACACCATAAGGTTTCCATGGGGGTTACATTGTAAGGTAGCCATGAGGGTTACAAATCATAAGGTAACCATGAGGGTTACAATATAAGTAAGTAATTACATAAGATACCCTTAGGGTTATATATATTTTCTTTAATGTTTTATGGTAATTTCATGTTTCAAAAAGTAAGTATATATGGGTGATAAGTATGTCTTTATGAAAATGATTTCATATGTTTATAAATAATCATTAAATAATGATTTATTTCCTTATTTTTATATCTCTTAATTATATTTTTATTCTCATAAAATGTTTTTCAAAGTTTTTTATAGTTTATAAGGATGATTATGAGAAATAAGGATGTCAAGTTAAATGTTATAAATATTTTTCAAAGAAATCATGTAGTTGTTTTGTATTAAAATTTTATGTTTTGGAAGAAATGGATACCGTTTTAATGGTACCCACTTGTATGATTATGGGTTGATTTTTATGAGTTTTGTCCTAAATTTCTAAAAATATAAAAATAAAAAGATATTTGGGGATATAAATATGTGAAATATAGTTTAAATAACTAGACTATTTAATTTTTAGGGCTGGGTCCTTTTCGTTAAACTTCTCCTCTTAAAAAAAACAGTCCCCATGTTTCCCTTAAGAGGGTTATAAAAAATAATATTAAAAAAGTTATGACTACTGGGCATGAAAATTAGACTATTCCTTTCAGTTATCATCCTATAAATATCCATGGTTATGTTGCACTCAGATAAGTAGAATTGACCATCTTTGGAGAGCCTTAATGCTCCGATCAATGATATATATCATATTATCCTCAAAGGATGCATCTGCCTCCAACTCAATATGATTAGGTTCAAAAGAATGATATGGATAAAAATTATTATAGAGAAGCTACTATACATGGAATAAATCATGCATGAAACAATACCTCCAAGTCAACTACAACGGGTAGGATACCAGCCTAACTCTCTATGACCTCAATAGGCATAACATAAAATGGTGACATCTTTTTGTATATTTGAACCCGTATATGAAATAATCTAGAAGAAACTAATAAAAAGACCCTATGTACCACCTAAAAATCTATAGGTATTCTAAAGTGATCAATATAAGAATTATTCTTAGACTGATTTATATACATATGTTTCTGAATCATCTATACTAACTATAAATTCTTCTAAACAAGATGTGAGAAAAATGACCTACTATAAATGGATTCATAAAGATCCATCTAATTTTTTTTCCTGAAAGTTGTTATTGTTGGATATCTCAATGAGATGTATATGATTTCCCCATGAACCTAAAAAATTATGGACGCATTTTGGGATCCTGTCCTCTAACCCACATATCAGTCGATCAGAAAACCAGTTGGTCTGGGGGTAACATGCTGTACTCAAGAGAACCTATGAACCTAGTGCCTTCTATAACCCCTTCCATAACTACATTGTAAAATGGGAATATCATTATTACACGATGGACATGGAACATAATAAATTCACACAATCTTATAGATATAAATCTTTTAATGATCATCAACTAAAAATGTTTACATGGATTGGTAGAAAATGTGAAACATTGATCAACCTGTCGATGATCACCCATACCAAATCAGCACATCACGATGATATTGGAAAGAACTTCATGAAATTTATAGTGACTTCATTCCATTTCAACTCATGACAATGATAGAGACTGTAGAGGTATAATAGGTCACTAGGGATCTTAATTCACCTTATGATAGTTGGAACACCTCAGGTTTAAACCTACAATCAAACACTTCACAATTGGCCACCAACAAAGATGATTTTTATCACTGATATCTTGGTAATACCTAGTTTAACTACCCAAACAAAGGCATGATATTTCTGCATCAACTCTTCCTTTATATATGAAGGAACCTTGATATGTACGTGGAAGTGTAGGATATTGTTTTCATTGATAAACCCACTATATTGTGGGTTCTCACCTTATACACTCTCCCTTAGAATGAGGCCCTCATAATTTGATAGCCCTATCATATGAACTTACTCTGAAAGGGATGAATTCATTGTTATATCTACTTAACCAGTCTACCCAGGATATTCCTGAACCTCCAAGTGCATCGTAGAAAAAAAATCCATCCACTTACACTCACTATTGGCCTCCTAGATGACCTGTTTCCGAATCTTCCTACTAAGAAAATTATCTACAACATTACCCTTTATGGTTTTATAAACAAGATCAATATTGAATGAATATAGGAATTCTACCCACCCGTACTACTTTAGATTTGAGTCACAATATATGGAGATGTATTTGAGTCATTTGTGATCTGTGTAAAAAATGTAACATTCACAAAGTAGATAACGCCTCTATCATCATAAATCATGAACCATAACTGCTAGCTAAAGGTTGTGCGTAGGGTAATTTCTTTCATGAGATATCACCTATTGGGAATCATACACTACAAACTGATCAACCAGTATCAAAACTGATCCATGATTGACCCATAAAGCTTCAAAGTAAACAATATAGCCTCTTCTTACCTTCTAAAAAATTATATTCAACGCTTAATTTATTCTCTGCTTTAAATCTAGAAAATACGTCTCATAAGATTTTGACCATTTAAATTTCACACCCTTTTTAGTCAAGCCTGTAAGAGGCACTTCTTGGATTGAGAAATACTAAATGAATTTATTGTAATATCCATTCATCCCCAAGAAACTATTTAAACCATATAAATTCTTATCCTACTCCCAAATATACTATGGAACTCACTTTGTCATGGTCAATAGATATTCGTAATTATGAAATGATGTGACCAAATAAGTGAAGCTTATCGATCCAAAAGTGGAATTTTATGAGCTTAAGATATATATAGTTCTCACTAAATGTATTTTGTAAGATATAAATATGGAAGACATGATAATGTTTGTGTGTGATAACACACCAATATGTCATCTATGAAGACAACCACAAATGAATCTTGTTAAAGGTGGAAAACCTGGTTCATCAAGGTTATAAAAACGACGGTCACATTCATAAGAATGAACAACATAACCAGGTACTTGTATAAGCTGTAAATAATCAAACAAACTGTATGTGGTATGAATGATGGTATAATATACACCTAATGGTAGCAAAAACTGAAATCAATCTCTGAGAAAACTCTCATTCCTCAGAGGTTTTTTAAAAGGATGTATATACAAGGTAATGGATACTGGTTCTTACTATATGTTTGTTCAACCATTGGTAGTCCATTCAAAACTTGAGGTTATTATCATCCTTGGTGAATAGGACTAATCAAACCCATAGTGGGGTACAAGGTCATATAAAACCCTATAGCTTTAAGTCTTTAAACTACTTCTTGAGTTCATGGAGCTCAATGGATTCCATCCTATAGGGAGGAATGTACACTGGTGACACACCTAACACTAGGTATATGGTGAAATCCACCTATCTCATAGGAAAAAACTTATTAATATTCATTTCAACCTTAGATTATGTAAGGAAAAACCTCCATCGATATCAATCAACATGGGATCGATAAGGCATTGGCCATTCAATACCAATAAAGGCGTTGATGTCAGTCATCACAAGGAAAACTTAACTCTACATACAATGGTACTAATTTATCTTAAGGGTAACTCCTTGCACTAGCATATAATCTTTGATCCAAATCCTAACGGCGTTTCAAGAGTCATCTCTTTATAGAAGTACTCCATCTATAGGACCATAATTCCCATAATGTTTGTAAATATAAAGGAGTGTGATGAACATGCATGAAATAGGAAAAAAACTAAAGTAATGGTTACTAGAATAGTATCTCGTACTGTATAAGGTAATAGACTCTACTTCTAAGGTGCATGATGTACAACATTAAAATTATTCAAACCATAGCCTTGAGACAAAACTTGAATGACCTATGTAGGTCCGTTCTTCTAGTGCGGAACCTTAGATGTCCGACTAATTCAACCACATCCACCTCCTCAGCTAGATCATCCATTAGTAGACAAACTCCAAGCCCAGATAGAGCTAATGATCTTGTATGTGAATGAAGTGACAATACATATCCCTTATTATTCAGTATAAGTGGGAAAGTCAAATATAAATTTTGAAGTTGACCCATCCTTCCCCAATATTGGTACCCAATTGTGTTCTTATGCATTGTGGCTTTTTATACCCTACCATACGACACAAGCAACATACCACATAGCTTTCAGTTCATGTCATATGAATTACACTTACCCCACATGCAACCTCAAAATCATGTTTCATACCACTAGTAAAACCATCTTCCTTCCTAGAAGATGAACTAACCTAGATCACATTTTTTTATTCTCTTAGGTTAAACTCAATGATGTGGGCTTCGTTCACTATCTTTATAATGGTGGTCATCTAAACAATATTCATGTGAATTTACATGGAATACAAAAGACAATCCTCAAATTGTATCGCAATTTTCAAATCATCTCTAATCATTTTTTGTATAAAATTCTAGATCTAGTTGAAATGATAAGATTACTCAATCACTAACATAACAACCCACAATTGGTTTATAAAATCTTGAACACGATCTAATATCAACTTCCAAAAAGAAAATCAAAAGAAGGCTAATTGAAAGCCCTTCTAGACCATACCCTGATAAAATCCATCCTGAGTGATGAAATTACACTATTTTTCAACAAAATAAAAAATAATATAGGTATCTTGTTTGACCATACTCTTTAGAGACATCTACAAATTATCAAATATTGACAACATGTCATTTAGCTAAGATTTGGTAGCCTGAGGACTTCTATCCCTCGAGAATGGGGGAGGATGTTTCTGATGAAATTCCCACATCAATTCTACCATATTAGGGTAAGGTCATAGAGATCCTTGTACAAACTAAATAAATAAAAATAAGGTATCTTGAAACTAAGAATCTATTTCCAACAGAAGATCAACATGAGGTTCCTTAGGTGGCACTACAAGAGCTAATACTGTTGGATTAGGTAACACCTCCTCATAAACATGGTCATCACCACCAACAATAAATATAATGATTGGACTTTTAGGTATACTGGGTCTACAATTTCCTAGTTGAAACCTCAGATAATATTTACAATAGATAAAAAACAGGGAAATAAGAAAATAATAGGTATAAGGACATCCTGTAAATGGGTCAAACCTCTCTGCCTGCTCCTAAATCTAGGTTTATGTGATAAA
Source organism: Viscum album (assembly GCA_963277665.1). NCBI lineage: Eukaryota > Viridiplantae > Streptophyta > Magnoliopsida > Santalales > Viscaceae > Viscum > Viscum album. Next base: position 747,365,020 of record OY728157.1, read on the forward strand.
GAAAACCATGATAAACCACAATAGAAAAAATAATACCCACTATTAATGTCATGTCAGGGTTAAGGCCTTAGAAAAAATAGCATTGGTTTTGGTATATGGAGTGTGAATTTTAAGGTATAGAAGAAAAAACCCTTTACTTTACAATTTCAATCCCATTTAGTGATATCCATTTAATTTTAAAATACTAATTGATTGAATTTAGTTATTATATATATGGATAGTGATGCCTTATCCCAATTAAATTTATCCCGAGTCCAATTTTATAAAGTCCCGTACTCTTTATAAATTGAAATTGTTATGAAAAGAAATTGTGAGCAGACCTTAATGTCTGGTATCAGTATGCAATAGTTCAAGTATAGTGATTTAATTGAATGAACCATAATTCATATTTCATGGAAGTAATAACTTCATAAATTACAACTCGTATTCATCAATTAAACCAATTAATATTTCTTCTTTCTGTACCGGTGGTTCGTGAATCAAATTTTTCATAATTTGTTAATTAACGTGTCATAAATAATATATGATGAAAAAACCAATTAGATTGATGTAGGAAATTTAATTAATCCTTATATTTCATGCATATAATAAACATTAAGAAATTTCAATATATAACAACCATGCCACAAAATAAAATAACATTAAATATAAGAAATGCATACAGAAATATAAATATGGAATGACATAATGAATGACATTTAATTCCTAAGGTTCGTAGTATGATGAATGATTTTATACCAATGTGTCATACCATGTCAAGGAAAATAAAAAAAATTAATAATAACATATCAATTATAATAACCTCAAAAAACATGTGTGTTACCCAATGGTGAAATTATTGCAACTCTAATAGGAATAAACTAGAGTAGCAATGGCCCATCCCAAGTAATTATAATTTCCCTTAAATGTGGGTTAACTACTCCCAGATAAAGGCTCACTACCAAATTATGATATATCCAAGTATCATATCTAATTCCCCAATAATAAAGCAAAAGGGAAAATCCCTATGATACCACATTGTAGTGTCCCACACTCAGAGCCACTAAATGATTCCCCTAGATAGTTGACCACATGAACTCAAGAAGAAATCCTCATAAACCCAAGGCTATAGACTAGTATCGAGGGCCTAGGATGTGTACGTGGGGAGAATATTCCCTCATAAGTTAGTGTGTATCATAACGATAAGTCATAAATGATAATAGTGGATGCAGTAATAAATATGTAGTAGTAGAAATAATAATGATAAATCATCCAAGAGAAAGAATTTGGTGGAATCTAAATAATAAGTCGATGAAAATGTGATGATGATGATATCTTATAGATACAAATAATTAAGTACAAGGTATAAAAGAGAAAAATAAATATATAACACATGCTAAAAAATTTAAAAAAGGAAAAAAACTGCCTCTACTAGAATCAAAAGAATATTCTTGGTCCATTGCTTCCATATTATATCCTTGAACTAAGAATAAAGCTTCAGAGTCTAGAGGATTACATTTATCTAAACCTACAATTATGATGTTTTCTAAGGTACCAAAAGAAACCTAAGAAGTGTGTGAGATATAATCAGTAGGACACCACCAATGGGGTCTAGATTAATGCTGTCAATGTATATAAAATGATCAGTTTGACAATAATAATTTATTATAGGCAATAAATAAATAAATAAATTAGAATGGGTTCCTCATGGGATACCAAAAATATTCTACCTACTTCAGACTAAGTCGGATGTATATGAACCAAGTTGACTTGTGAAAGTATGTTGTGAAGTATAATGTGATGTTATAAATAAAGTATCCAAATACGGATCCTTCCTAAGCATGTTATTTGGCTTGGAAGATATGCCCTTTCATTTAATGAATTTACATTATTATATCATTAGAAAGAAATATCTTGAATTTATATAACCAGTATCCCAGGTTTATCCATGGTGACCAATATCAAAGAACCCATGTATCTCAACACGATAAAAATAAAAACTCAACACAATTGGAGTTTCTCAATGGAGACCCACAAATGGAATCCCAAGTATCACTATTAGCATGGTACAAAGGAAATACCCTTTGATTCCATCCATGGTATCTCACGTATGGGACTGAGTGTGACTCAGGTACTATGTATAAATATATGGACGCCGATCCAATATATGGTGTTTCCCCAAGGGAACTGGTATCACTCACATAGTGTTATATAAAACACATGGTGAGTCCACCCCAGGAATACCTAGTATCTCTCTTGGAATATCTATAATTCATTTAACATTTATAATTATAGAGAATGATGAGTCTGTCCATGGAGATCCATAAATGGAATACCATATATCACCCTCGACTAAGTATTAATGTATACCTTATAAATATAAATTTTATTCTCCTAGTAATGTGTGACAATTATGATCCTTTATTCAAATTGGAAAATCCATCTAATCAATCAATTAAATTATTTCATGATGTGTAGGGGCCAAAAACATGTCTTGATATCACTTATAATTCAATTAATTATTTCAATAGCATTTATTTTAAGGTAAAATACACATGAAGAGGTGTTTAGATAATTTAATGTATAGGGAAATTAGGCCTCTATGAAAATGCAGACACACAGGGGTGGAGCACATCAACGTGAACAACAATGTTTTTGATTCTCCAATTACTACAACATTATTATTCATGGAGAACCATTAAATATAATTTATTTAACATTTATAAAGTTTCACTATAAATATCAAGCACATATATTAATGTGACATGATATACATGCAAAAAAACATGAGGGAAACGAACAAGACCACCTACCATTGTTTTCGAAAGTCTTCTCATCCACTACCTACCCTTACATTGAGATAGAAGAGAATAAAATAGAAAATTATAAAAACGCCCTAAAAATAGGGAATTTGATCTCACACAAAAATAATATAGTATAATGGAAAAAAATTAATGAAGGAAGAAGAAGGATTGTGTAGATTATTGTCGCAGATGAAGGAAGAGCGGAAGAATCTAGATGAGGCATCATAAGGGATCTCTAACATGGTACTTACTAGAGAAAACAAGGATTTTTAATTTTTTCCCCTTATCCTTTTTTTAAAACTTCCCCTAGAATTTAAAGGGTGTGTAAATTCATTACACTTAATATAACGCTCAAGATTTCCCTCTTAGGGAAAATCCTCTACATGACATGAATGGGGCCTGGATTGCCAAATACACTTCTGGTATATAAGACACCACATGTATTTAATTATATCTCATGTATTCAGTCAATATCTAGGTTCCAGTTCACTTTCAATTTTCTCCAATAAGTAAACTAACTGACATAACGGCCCAGTCACTAGAGTCTAACACAAAATGAGAAAAATCAAATGAGGGGTTGAATTTTTTTAAAGAAAATGTACCTCATAAAAAATAAGGATGTTACATATATAATCAATTTTTTTTAAATTTAATTCATAAATGTCGTAGAATCCAATTTAAAAATATACACTTAAACACACTGAAAAACCAGGTTTCTAAAGTGAAATGTTTCATATGTATAGAAGGTTTTAATAAAAAAAATTAAATATGAAATTGATTCCACTGATTGAAATTATATTTATTATAATGTAATTTAACTAATGTTGCCTTTAATAAAATTTAAAATATAATTCATCCTTTGTAAATAATTTAAATTAAAATGTAGATTTAAATAAAAATCAGTATTTCACACTATTCATCAAAAAGTAAAACTTTTCAGAAAAATGTCAAATTCCATCCTATGATAATTTTGAAATTCTAATTTAAAAATTAATAACATTTTATAAAATAAATTTTATAAAATTGTAAAAAATTAATTTTATCATATGTTTGGAAGAAGAGACGAAAAAAGTTTCTTTGAAAAAATACTGTTTTTTAGAAAACATTTCTCTTACATTCAAATGATTATTATTTTTATTTATCAAAAAAATTTAACCAATGAATGTGTGTAAAATGTATATTTTTCTAATTTATTTACTCCTATTCATACACTATAATTTAACCATTAGATTATAATGGTCAATTTCAAATAATATTTTTGTAAAGTATCGTGTTTTTTAAAATATGGTGTTACATGCATCAAAATATATTAAAGAGATTGAATTTATTTAAATGTATATAAATTTTAAAGTATCAAGGTGTTATAGAACATAAGATAATATTTTCTATTAATTTTTTGAAATGCACTATGAGACCTCCCAACAACCATTAGTGTGAATTACATTCAACAGCCTTCTAAATGGGGGCAACGGGTTGATGATCGACAGGAACCCCTTATTGGTAAATGGGGGGATTTTTCTGATGTTGAGGGAGATAATGCTAGCTTCACTACTCCGAATAGTGGTGGATCTCTCTCCTTCAAGGATATGGTCATGGCTGGGGAGGCAAGGATGAATGATGGTGAGGATTTTACTTCTGTTCCTACAAAGAGAAGACAACGCAAGGATTACTCTCATATTCCTAAGATGGTGTCCACTAGATCTGCTTCAAAGGTCTCAAAAAAATTTGATGACAATTATTGGAAGGCCTTTAACTAAGATAAGTCTCCGTCTGAATGGGAGCCTGCTGGAGACTCTGATTATGGGAATGACATGTCATATTATGATATTTAGTTTTTGAGAATGAGGGCATTACTGATTGTGTGTCCCCTTTCGCCTCCTACCTATTTTCTTTTTCTTTATTGAATAAAGGGTCAGAAGCTTATGCTTCTGACTTGACCTTTTACTAAAAATAGAAAATATATCATAATTTTACCCAAACTTATTAAAAAATTATTTCCTTAAATAAAACAATATTCCATTTATCTATATCAAATTGAACAAGCTTTTGAGTACCAAAACCAATGAAAAAAATGAAAATGAATATGAGGGTGTTAATTGGTTAACCACATACTATAAATCAAACCTAAATTAGTTTACATATAATTCTCACATTAATTTTTTTCACTAACACAATCATTCTTTGTTGCTCCTGTTTTTCTTTTCAACCTTACAAAATTTCCCTATTGAACCACCTTCTATTACTATTCACATCTAGAATGTTGTTCAAATTCAAATATTTACTAATTTTCAACATCTCCACAATGTTATTCAAAAATAAATGCAGCATAAAAAAGTACAAGATCTATTATTTATAAATATAACTAAAAAAATAATTGAGATTTTTTAAATACTTTAATAAACACATAATATTATGCTATAACATATTGTATGTAAAAAACTAATTAGATACATTTGACATATTAATAGAACTCCTTTTTTAATTAAATATTAAGACATTTTGGACTTTATATCAATTATCTAAGTTCCCTCCATGTGGTCCATTATGACATAGAAGACACCATCTACATTGGGAATACTAAAAAATGATTATGACATCCTTACTAAAGGGACATCCGTAATGAAATTTTCCGTGGCCATATATTTGTTGTAGAGACCAATTGAAAAATGGACAAATTTTTGTTTGCACGATCCGAGGAAAAAAATACATATATTTCCTATGATTCCATTATGAACAAATGATCCATGTACCCATCCTTACTGAAATTCACATTCATGAATCCTCATTCATCATTTTTTACTATACTGATTTTCATTAAAAATATGATCATGGAATTTTGAATAATCCAAATTTTTGATAAATATAGTGTATTTTATATTTGGTGCAATTGAGTTTGTGTCCATGGAAATATTTATATGAATCACTTCTACCACAAAACTAAAAAAACAATTTTTCTTCATATTACAATCATCAATTTTTTTTTTGCAAAATGCAGGAAAATATTAATTTTTTATCCCTTATAACATAATACATGTACACATTATCCTCTATTTAACCATTAATTTTTTAGATAAATTGAATTAAAATTTATAAAAAACTCCTTAAAAACATGGTATCAAAATCCTTTTAAAAGTATTGATTATATGTTTTTGAGATCCAGTATTCTATCCTTAATAGATTCAAATACCTAAGTATTTATTTATGAATTTCAACATATTGAATAAGATATAAAATGATATTTTAAATAAAAAGGTAATATTTCTATTTATCCATGATGGAAATTTCGAGAAAATATCTTGAAAAAATTCATTCACCAACAAGATTATTACCGTGAAACGATTTTGGGAGACCAATTAAAGCAACATCAAAGTGGTATTATGTAAATAAATAAATGAATTTTATAAAAATATATAACTCTACAATACAACCTTTCAGATGAATTTTATTTTTTATATACCCTTTTTTATTCTTCATATATCATTCAATGGGGTACATCCATCTATATCTTATAACTCATGTAGAAACTAAAATGTTCCATATTAGATTTTCAGATGATAAGGTTAAAGGATAATTGATAAAGAAATTAGATTTACAATTTTTTCTAGAAACTATCCTTGAAGAGGAAATTCATTCAAAACGCTTATCATGAATCTGGGTTCCATAATTTGTCATGGTTTTACTGGAAGTCACTTGAAAATATGATAAATAAATCAATTTAAGAGTTTAAAATATAAATATATTTTAAAAAGTTCTAAGTATAATGTATGAGTCTGAATCATGTTTAAATTTGTGGTGTTTAGTGATAAAATTGTGTAAGAAATCCTTCACCACACCATTCACCATTTCTTGTAGAATCTAGCTAATTTAGAGTGGATATGGAAACAAATTTTTTGAAAAATATATGAGTTTTTATATAATTTTTCTATCGATAAGTTTATGAATGGGAAACTGAAAGGCTAGTACACATCATTATAAATGAAATTTTAGAGGAGTTAAAATAGTGTATTCAATATAAGGGTTAGAAATTTGGAAAAAGAATATGTGGAATTTTTACAAGACTTTTAAAAGACATTGGTGTATGAAGATTAGTTTGAAACATAGAAGTGTTGGAGTCCATAGAAAATTAGAGGTTATTTTAAGATTAAAAAATCCCTATGTAAAATAGAGATACCATGAATGGGTTTCTTAATGGTCATTTTAAACCTAAAGTAAGAGTTTTAAAAATATGAATATGGAGAACACCATTACATAAAGGAGATAATTTTGAGTAAAATGCATATTACCATATACACTTTTTTAGAAGGTAATCACCAAACCTTGAATTATCATGAAATACACAATTTAATGTGAATTTATTCAATAATTTATTTAAAATATAAATTTTATAATTTTTAATTCACTAAAATAACCCCATTTTTGAATTCTTCATATGAAAATTATCTTAGTATGAAATTTTGTGTTTTTATGACAACATCATTTTTAGTTGAAAATTATGCTTTTCACAAAAATTGAAATTTTTCTGACTTTATCAATATATAAGAATGAAATAGAAGTTTTGAAAATATTTTCTTTAACAAAATATTAATTTATGGAATGTAAATATTCATTTATATATATTCTTTGATAATATAAATATTATGTTCACATTTTTTGAATTAAATATAATATAACTTTATCAAAACACTATTTTTAGTGTATTATTTTAATTAAGTATTTTCAAGGGAGATTAAGATTTTTTATTTCCTTCAAATACCCACATATATATTTTTTTATAATAAATCAATTTATTTCATAAAATTCATTTTCCAAGAGAGTTTTATCATAAAATTAATTTTTAATATTAAAAAAATTATTATTCTAAAAACTATTTTTAAACGGTTATTTTTGTTTATTTAAAAATTTAATTTACACACCATTAAGAATTTTATTTAATAAAATTAATTTTAAATTTAAAATATGAATTATCAAAATAGAAAAAACGTCCAATCTTAATATTTTTCATTAAAATTAAATAATATGGTTAGAAATTAATTAGTAAGGTTAAAGTAAATTAGGATAAAAGTTAAAAGTAAAAAAACCCAAAACACATGCATAGTTTTCTCTAAAAGGTGTGTTTGAGGTGATTTTATACCACACTCACTATCCTCACCTTATTCTTTAATTTTTTTTCCTTTTATCCTTGAATAATAATCATACATTATTGAAAATTTTATGGTTACTCCCAAGAGTACCCTTCTCTACACTTATAAAAGGTTTAAATATACAACCATTAAAGACTCACTGAAACTTAACATTTTACCTCAAAACAATGCCACCTTGTTCCTATAAGAACTATCTCCAACTTATAAAAGATTTTGGTCCCAAATTTTTTTGTATAAGTGTTTTATTTCCAAGGATACTTCCAAGGAAAATTCAAGTCCTCGACGTGGGTACTTCCAACAACATAGCTTTTCTAATTAAATATCTTCCTTCACATTTATTCTACATACAATTATATTATTATATTAATATCATTTACATTCTTCAATATTACTTTATTAAGTTTATATTCATTTTCTATTCATCTATCCCATCCATTAATAAAAAAATGTTCTTCATGAATATATGTAGACTACAACCACTAAAGGAAAAAAATTCATTTTTCATCACCGAAAATAACTGATGGTTACATTAATAGATTTCATGAGGGAATACAATTTTTTATATCATTATGGTTTTTGTATAACAACATTGATAACATATTAATGACATGTAAAACAAATGATCATAATTAATTTAACAATTTAGAATAAGCTTGCTAAGGGAAAATCGTTAATTCAAATTATGTAATATTTTATTATCCATTACTTGTTACTATTATTTTAAATTCTGATATATCAATGATAAAATGAAAAATAAGATCATAATTATTTTTTTATAATTATATTTCAACAAACCACCTCATAATATATTATTATGTCATAGTGTGTTAATATTTGGGTCGGGCTGACCACTTACTTGAACAATAGTATAAATTTATATCATGAATGACTATGAGAACATAATTATTGGTATAATATAATATAAATATGTAAATAACGATTTATTTTTGATATTTTAGATATTATATCAACATTTAATTACATAATTAAGGAAAAAAGCTTTGATCATCAAGAATCTCCGAAACATGCAAGTCATCAATTTCATCTTCCTGGATAAAGAATAAAATACTCAAGAAAGGAATTTGAAACAATATAAATTTTTATCAATAACCACTAAAATAAAATTTAAAAACCTAATAATTTTGAAATTTGAAATAATAATGAATATGAATGCTGCTTATTTGAAACAAGCACAAGTAGTTAAAACTATAAACACTCAATGTGAAAAATCAGTATAATTCTCAAATATAATTACTATTTATGAAGAGTGTGAATGAAAATGGGCATAATTAAAGTTATCAATGTAGTGATTAAGAAAGTTATGTCTATGATACATGTGGTTTAAGTACGTTCATGTAATTTAAAATAAGTGATACATTATGTAATTTTGTATGGTGAATAAATTACCATGGAATATTTATTTGGAATATTAATCACCAAATTAATGGTATTTAAAATCTATATTGTAATACATCTCTTATATTCTTTTGATTCCAAAGTTATAAAAATCGATGAAAATCTCAATGTTTTCCATTATCAAAAGACCATGATATGTTTTGGTAAAGTAAAAGTGTAAATAGTTTCCTAGTAAATACTATAACTCCCCACAATTTATTGATATATATATTTTAAACTAAATTAATCCAATTTGATAGCTTACGTTTCATAAAACAATGAGTTGAAATGAACTTCAAAAAGAAAATTTATTATTTTGACAAGACTATCATAACAAAGTTGTTAAATTGGAATGAATAAATAGTATTAGCCAAATTATGAAATATATAATTTTTTAAATCATTTTTAATATTAATTTATTCTTTCTAAATAATAAATTAGTTTTTATTAAAGCGATTTTTCGTTAGAAAATATATTTTTTCTTCAAAAAAATGTTATTACTTTCTCCAAGAAAATAAATATAATTTTTTTTTAAAATTACAGAAAATTTATTTTATAAAATTAATATTATTTTTGAATTTATCATATCAAAATTATCTTAGGATGAATTTTTTAGACTATTTTCAAAATTATTAATATATCAGCGAAAAATGAAAAATTATGTTTTTTTGTAAAAATATATTATATTTTAAATAAATTATGAAATTTAAAAGCCCCGTTGTGTTTTTAATATTTTTACTACTAAAATAAGTATTATAGAGTTATATTTCATCCACTTAAATGGTTTGGAATCAAATTTATATTGTATTGTAGAATAATATTTTTTTGTGATAAAAAACATGATTTTTTTTTCTTCTGATTTTTTTTTAAAGTACATAATGTTTCCCTTTTATTAATTAATTATAATAATACCTAGTGGGATGCATTATAAATTAAATTTATATATTATATATAATTAAATAATAATTTATTTTCATAAATTTTAATTAGTTTTTATATAATTAATAAAAAAATTATATTTGCAAGAAAATTATACTTTTTGAAAACCAGCTTTTTTGTCGCTTATGTGGGCATTGATTTAAATATAATTTTTCCAATTTTTTGAGTTTAATTTGATAAAATGGATTCAATATTTATAATTATATGGTGAAAATTTGTTTTTAATAACATTTTAATTTTTATTCATAAAAAATTTAACATGGTAAAAAAAATATTTACCGTAGAATAGGTGAAATAATGATATGAGTTAAAGTTTAAAGGTAAAAGAATAAAATATCTAAAAAATTAAAATTAAAATGGATGTCTAATGTGATTATCCACAATAATTTTTTTAAACATTAATTCTCAATCTAATTTGTTCACCAAAATGCGATTGACTTAAATACAAAATAATAATTATTTAATCAATTAAACCACCCTCATCATGTATAAATACCACACATCACTACCACAATTATCCTCAAAGCCTTTTTTATCCTAAAATATCTAAAAAAAATCTACAAAAACATCTCCTGCAAACATTCCCCACTTATAAGGGCTTCTAGTCTCACCAAAATTCCAATTCCATGATCATTTAGGTATTTTTCAAGGAGGTGACATTAAAAACATAAATTTCTCAAACCACATATCTTTTTTTTATTATTCTACCTTCAACTCAACTAGTTTATCAAAAAAGGAATAATAACTCTATAATCATTTAAATACAATAATTTTATGTTTCTAATGGAATATATTATATCCACCCCTTTATAACTTCATCTTATTCAATGAAATGAAACTATTATCCAAATCATTGGGGTTGAACATCTCTATGAATAATGATTTTTGTTATATTAATGCAATAAAGTATAGTAAAAAATGTATTATTATGGTTAAAAAAGATTTTAAAATATATATTATAACCCATTTAAGGTTATGTAACAAATATATTTACATAATATTAAATAAAATGAAACTAATTCACGATGGTTGGAAAAACGACCAAAAATAAACTAAACATTTATCGTTAACATTTAATAAATTGAATTATCCTTAAGACAAATGTAAACTAGATATTTGTAACCATTTAAATTTATGTAAGTGTATTAAAAATTTTTTATTTCACTTTATGTTTTTTATTTCCATTTGATAATAAAATCCATAATTATACACACATGAACTAGTAACAAAACCCTGAAATAAATACTCATGGAATAATGAAAATAATGAAATATTTTTAGTGGATTGATTGAATGATGCTATAAAAGTTTAATATAAGATATAATAAATATGAGTATAGTTATTTAATTAATTAATAACATTATTTAATCATTTATACATGAGTATAAAGTATGAAAAAATAAAGGGATGTGTTAGGCAAGAGTTTCTCATCTCAATTTTACTTCTGTGAGATAAATACCTTACTCACCACTTATTTCTTGTGTATACTGTATATATAATACCATTTGACATATAATATAATTAATAACATTATTTTATTGGAAATAAATTATTGATTTTATAATTATTACTTTTATGTGGAATAAAATTCCTCTGATTCAATAGTTGTTATTAAATTCTTAACCCAATTTCTACTATTTGGGTTAAACTTGTACTTCCTTGATTATGTTGCACTAAGTTTAATTGTGAAATAAATTTTTATTATATTATTATTTTATTTCAACTTTTTGGTTTTTATTTTAATAAAATAGACATAATCTATTAATTTTATTAATTCTTACTTCAATGATATGATATTTATAAAAGATTATTTTTAGAAATTATCTTTTTAAAAATTCCTTTAATACTATATTTTTCATCTAGGCCCATGTATTCAAAAAAAATTTCCAAAAATGTTTTTAATATTTGATTATGGTTGTTTAAGGACCTTTTAACTCATTTTTGACTTTTAAAAAATGTTTTGAAGACATATTTGTTTTTTATTTTATAAGTTAGGTTCTTTATGAATTTTCCAACCCAAATATGGAACAAATGTTTTTCTTAACTTTTACGGCATGATAAAATTTCCCACCATCATGATAAATTAATTAATTAAAGATTACATTACAAACTTATAAGATTATTTTCAAATAAAACGTATTTGTTTTATAATAACATGAAATTTTATAATTTTTTCCCAAATATAAAGGATATTTTCCTCAAGAGTTATTTTCCATATCATTTTCCTCAAGACTTATGATTTAATGTTGTTATTTCTTAAGGATAATATTATTATTCATTCAATGGTTGGTTTATGTTTATGACTGAATGATGATTATTAATCCTATTACTTGTCTATGTGTTATGTTATGATGAAATGTTTATGAAACCCATTTCATTTCATGATTTATGATTTGATGAAAGATATGTATTATTATGGAACAAATTTTTAGTATTTTAATTAAGTGATGGGTGAGACAAATATATCCCTATAATAAATTGGGTAAAGATTGATAACTCATGTGGTAAATGTGTTATTTGTGAAGATTATTTCATATTTAAAAATATATGCATGAAACATGTTTTCATGTCTATAATATTATTAATGGAACAAGTTTCTTGTCCATAAGTTTATGAAAGGGTCTAATATCTTGTGATTAACTTAATGTGTGAACTTTATTCTATTTATAAATGTTCACGAAGTTATAATTTTATATATATTCCACATTCCATGTCTTTTTATAATGTTATTACATCATTAACTGTGTTATTTTATGATTCACGTCTTATGAACTTCTACAATTTCTTCCATGACTCAGGATTATGATTTTTGATATGTAGGGTATAATTTTAAAATGTTATTATCAAGTTCTTATTCCATTATTATTATATTATCATTGATATCTTCGTTTTTTAACATTACTAATCATTTGATCTCCCCATTTTATTATGTTTTTCCCTAGGATATCAAGAAAGGTATTGAGTGTGATATTTCAAACAGCGTTCTAATTATGAAGGAATAAGAGGGAGAAAATATTGATATTTTATAAACTAGTTGTTTATGTTTTCAAGTTTATAAAGACAAAAAATTCATATGGTTCCAGTGTGTTTTTGTGATTTCAGGTAACAAATATTCATCTATTGATATGTAATATCTATGCATGAAAAGAGTGGTTCATTAGAGTTTTTATCATAGAAATATTTTTTTAACATTTGAAGTATTGGATGTGAAAACCTTAGTAATAACCCTAAGTGTATATCTATAAAAAAATCCTATAATTTTGGTAATGACCATTAATAACCTGAGTGAAGCCTAAGGAGTCGTAGATTGAAATTTTATAAGTAATTTACCTTTATTTTTTTTGTTTTCCCTATATGATTTGTGTTTATCACACTTTTTAATTTTGTTTTTTTTCAATGGTTAGAACATGAAAGAACCATATCAATGTTGAATAAAATGGGAACATGCAATGATTTTCATTCTAAAAAACAAGATATTATGGGATATGTGATGAAAAATCATATTACAGTCGGATCGAATATGTCTAATGAGATGCTCAAATACCAGAGGTGGGGGGGGGGGGGTGAACTGTATTCTTTAAAAAATTCCTTTGGAACCTTTAATGTTGATATAAAACTTTCTTAAAGAATTTTTCTTAACATTAAAGAAATTTGTTTCTTAAGGTTATATTTTAACATTAAGAAAACATAGTTTAACAAAGTTAAAAAAATATTCACAAAAACCTCTTAAAGAAAAATTATCTTATAATTTACAACCTTAAGAAAAAAACTTAATACATATTTTATTAATGGAAAGATTCTATCTTAAAATGTATAGTATATTTGATACAATCAGATCAACATAATTACAAATTATAAGAAAGTTATACATTCTAACATTAACAAAGTTAAGATTATAGTGGAATTAAAAAAACTTGAAATAGAAAACAAGTAACAATAATATTATTTTATCCCATATATAAGGGTATCTAAATACCTTGGATAAATGTTCCTTGATTTATACTTTCAAGAAAGTATCACTTACCCAAACCCTGGTAAGCCCTCAATCCGATGATCAATATCTGTCTTGCTATCCCTGAAAGCCCTCGATTTAGATGGAAATCAGAACCTCTGTCTTCCAAACCTAGAATCCATCGATCATCGTGGTCGAAGTCTACACATAGTAAGTCCGAACAAGTTGTTAATTCCTGAACATGTTGTTCATGAAATCCTCATGAAGCATTGATAGTTATAAGAGAATCTCTCTCTATAAATCATTTCACAAGTTTTTCACCTGCATCATGTTTATCCACTCTCTACATTGAAGTTTACTCAGTTAGTTTACCCATTCAAATGAACTTGTATTTATAGAAAAAACTTCCCAATGGTTGGATCTTGTCCAATGATCATATTTTACTTAAATTTTAGAGGGACCTGGACACATGTCAAACAAAAAACAGTTAGTTTTTACCAAATTTTACGACATCATTTCAATTAAAAGAAATGATTTTATGTTAAAGATAAACATTATGTATAAGAAATCTTATAATCTGATAATATTTGAATGACACATTAAACAACTATAACATTATCATGAAAACAAATTCTTAAGAAAAAGTAAATCGTATTGAGAAAATGGTTTCATATTTGTACCGAAATAAAAATTATGAAACATATTGACTTTATTATAGGATTCAGAATCATAAAAAATGAATTTTTTACCAGATTCGGAATCATAAATCAGAATGAATTTTGTATCAGATTCAGAATCATAAAAATAAATAATATTTGTACTGGATTTAGAATCATAAAATATAATGAAATTTGTAATGGATATGGAATCATCAAATGGAATGAAATTTGTAACAGATTCAGAATCATAAAATGGAATGAAATTTGTACCAGATTAGGAATCATAAAATGGAATGATATTTTTTCCAGATTTAGAATCATAAAACGGAATGAGTTTGTACTAGATTTGGAATCATAAAACAGAATGAAAAAAACTGTAAGTTAACGGAATAAAAAATTCAAAACTTAAGAAAAAATTAAGAAAATAAGAAAAAGTGTTTGTGATTTTCAAAACATAAAACCATAAGGAATGGAGAAGTCATATGATAACCTTATTGACTCAACAATCCCACCCTTTTTAGATAGAATAAATAAATTTTCTAAGGAATAATATATTGACTTTGATAAACAAGTATGAAAAAACTTATCTTTCCCTTTTAATGAAATTTAGAATGAATATAAATAACTCACCCTTATGTTATTTTTTCCAAGGATCATATTCTTGATCTTTTGCATCTAGTTTTCTTTCTTAAGAAAAAAAATCCCCTCCTAAGATAAAAATCTATTCTTAAAAGAAAAACCCCCCTTACGTGAACATTCGACTTTCTTACCATACTCCCCCTTAATAAATTATCCTTCTTTGGAGTCTTCATTAAATTCTTCTTTCAAATAAATTCTCCCCCTTTGTGATTTTCAAAAAGAAATGGAGACGTATAAGATGTACCTGTAAGGTTAAGGAAGAATATATTCGGAAACAAAATAAAGATATGCAAGAAAATTATAAAGGAAATTTTAGAGATAAGGTTAATGATTCTGAATCTGGTACAACAGTCATTCTGTTTTATGATTCTGAATCCAGTATAAAAGTCATTCTATTTTATGATTCCGAATCTAGTAAAAAATTCATTCCGTTTCATGATTCCGATTCTGGTACATATGTGATACCGTTTTCTCAATTCGATTTACTTTTTATTAATAATCAGTTTTCTTGATAATATTAGCGTTGTTTAATGTATCATTCCAATATTATCAGATTCTAATATTTCTTATACATAACATTTATCTTCAACTTAACATTGTTTCTTTTACTTGAAATGATGTCATACAGTCTGTTACTAACTAACCATTGTATGTATGACTTGTGTCTAGGTCCCTTCGAAATTTAAGGAAAATATGATCGTTGGAGTGGAGTCTATCATTGTAATTTTTTTCCTATAAATAAAAGTTCATTTGAATGGGAAAATAAAATAATCAAACATCAATGTAGAGAGTAGATGAACATGATTAATGTGAAAATTTGTGAAGTGATTTCTGGAGAGAGAGGATCTTACAACTCTCAGGGCTTCCTATGGATGTTGTGAACAACTTATTTTGGTGTGAACAACTTGTTTAGACTTACTTTGTGTAGAATCCAATCATGCTGATCAAGGGATTTTAGGTTTGAAAGATAGAGGATCTGATTTCCTTCTAAATCGAGGGATTGCAAGGATATCAAAATAGATACCGATCTTCGTATTGAGGGATTACTTGGGTTTGGGTAAGACAAACTTTCTTGAAAGTATAGATCAAGGAACCTTTATCCAAGGTTGTTGTATACCCTTCTCTTTAGGATAAAATAATCACATTGTTACTTGTTTTCTATTTCATGTTATTTTAATTCCAGTGTAATCATAACATTATTAAAGTTTGAAAGTATAAAATTCTTATGCATTGTAATTACTTTACTCTAATTGTATCAAAGATTCTATAGGATTTAAGGTAGAATCTTTACTTTAAGAAAATATTTCTTAAGTTTCTATCTTAAGGTTATAAAGTTTAAGATAAGGTTTCTTTAAGAGGTTTTGTGAATGTTTGTTTAACTTTTTTAAACTAAGTTTTCTTAATGATAAAAGCTAACATTAAGAAACAGATTTCATTAAGGTTAAGAAAAAAATATTTTAGAAATTATTATATCAACTTTAATGGTTCTAAAGGAATTTTTAATGAATAAAATTCACCTTATTATTGTATATGAGCACCTCATTTGAAATATTCGATCCTACAATTGGTATCAGCGGAGGTATCTAAAATAATTATATCCACATATAATTTTTCTTGATCAACTTTTATTTTTCATATTTATATAAAAACTTTTACTTATAACATGTTTTTGGAAAGAAATATTATTTTTATACGGTAGGCATTCATGTTGGATCTCTAGATAATCTCAATCCTACTGGACCACAAATCATTGATGGTAATGACTATGAGTACATAAGAGATAGAATGAAGACCTTTGTGATAAACACAGGTGTAGAAAACTATATTATGTTAACTGGAGATTATAAGATTCCGGATAGGTATCTTAGAACCTTTTCTAATCCAAAAAATATTGAATACCAACTCAACTTTAAGGTATGTAATACTTTTCACTATTCCATGACTAGAAACATATATAGGGAAATTTCATCTTGTGAAGATAAAAATAGTATTTGGAAGAAGCTTTAAGTAACACACTTTGGATCTTCCAAATTCATTGAAACTAGAAGAGCTATGCTCAGAGCTGAGTATCATGGTTTCTATTTTCCTTATGGATAACCTATATGTAAGGTACAAAAATATTTATGACTATTATCAACAGCTCATAATACATGGGTGAGAAAGGTTTAGATGATGAGATTCTTGTAGACAAGATTATAGAAATCATGCCTAACGAATGGAAATCCAAGAGGATAACTATATATGAGAATAAAAAGGTTACACAGATTCCTCTTGATGAATTGTTTGGAACTATTCTGCAACATGAAACCAGAATGAAAAGAGATGCTGATAATATTAAGAAGAAGAATGGAAACAAATGCATTTATTTTAAAACTACTTCAAATCATATGAAATCCAAGAATCCTGAGATAATTACAAGATCTAAATATAAGAAGTTTTTTATTCAATCTAAATCTTGTGAAAGTTATGCTTCAGAAAACGATTTAGTAAATCTTACTCGAAGGATGAAAAATATTGTTGGGAAGAAAAACATTAAATATAGATACAAAAAGAAAGGTGGAAAAGATAAGAAATATGGGTTTGTGACATGCTATAAATGTATAATAATAGGTCATATTAGACCTGATTATCCCTTGATTATTAAAAGAGACAAGAAGGACCAAAATTATTAGGAAAACAAGAAGAAGTTATAAAAATCAAAGCATAAGAATGTCTTGAAATCCAATGACACATGGAGTCCCAGTGGTGTAGATTCTTCTGATTACTCTTCTGAATATGAATCCTCTAAATAATGAATATTGGTCTAATATCTTGATACCCATTTCAAAATCATTGTCTTATGGCTAAGGTATGAACTACTGAATCCTTAACCAATATGTATTTAAGAAATTTTTTTCCAGATATAGGTTTTTCTTCAGATGCAGAATCTTCTTCATAATATAATGATAATGATTTGTCTTCCTATGATAATGTTTCTAGATTTTTTATGATGCTTGAAAAGATAAATTGTAATGTTTCTAAGAAACTTGTAAAAGAAAATTCTAGAGAATTTATTCTAACAAAATAAAATTTTGATCTTACCAAATATGTTGATAAGAAAAATTGTTTTTTAGAAAATCATTCTTAGAAACATGAGGAAGTTAATTCTGAGAAGGATAAACTTTCTACGCATCTTAAAAATATGTTTTTATAAAAAAATGTTTTAGAATACAATATTAACTCTAAATATATTATTCTTGAGGATAAGAATATAGTCTTGTGACTAAAATCTGAAATATTTTCATTAAAGAATCTTCTTGAAAATTTTACTTCTGGTAAAGAAACTTTTCACAAGATTAATTCTCAGATCCGACCTCATGGTAATAATCAGGATTTTGGTTATTCTCATGAAAACCCTATTTTTGGAAACAATAACTTTTATCCTTCAAGAGCCCATTTTTGTACTAAATAACAATGTGGTGGGCATTGTAAGAATTGTTTTTCTTTATATAAAGTTAAGTACCTTAATTTTCATAAAGCGTAATTTACAAAAAAAATATGGTTATCCATTTTTTTATTATCTAAAAATTTCATATCCAAGAAAGTCTGGATTCAAAAAATCTAACTCTTTATCTCTCATAATAATGAAGAAAGTACCGCCAATTTATGATACATGGATAGTGAATGTTCCCAGAACATGACTGGTATCAAATACTATTTCAAAAATGATTTTAAAGACTAAAGGTGGAAAAGTAACCTTTGGAGATAACTCTTATGGAGAAATTTTCGGCATGGGTAACAATTACTATACCCACACAAGATATGATTCATTATGGGATTCCAACTTAGAAAAAGACGGAACACAATTTTGTTGAGTCCTTTATGTGGAATTTTCCACCTTCCTGTAGTGGATATTCTAAAACACTAGTGGAAATGTAATGGATCAAGACCATTATGAAAATATTTTCTATTCATCAATTCTCAAGACATGTAACAACTATCCTAGCTATTTATTATATGGAAGGAGAAGTCAATCAATGGTGGATAATTTTCAAGAATAAAAGTCTAGGAGAATAAATTGAATCAATGTAATGGGATGAGTTTATTGGGATATTACTCAGCAAGTACTTCCATAAAATGATACTCACAATGGTGGTGAATGAGTTTCTTGAGCTTAAGAAAAGATATGATGAATCCATTGGTATGAATGTGTTGAATTTTATAGGTATTACTTGGTATGATTATGGGTTATTCATCATCCCTAAAAGAAAAATTGATCAATTTTTAAGTGTATTGAATCCAAGTGTCCAAAAATAATTATCCATAAGGGAATTTGAAAGCTTTTAAGAAAAAACTCAATGGGAACATAAAGAGGAAATGTAAGTTAGTAACCATCATAGTTCTGGTTACAAGAAATGGATGATGAAGATTTTTGGAAACTCCAATGGTTTTCCACATAGAGGGCAGAAAATGTTTAAACCATCTACTTGCCAAAAATATGGGTAGGACCACTCAAGGAATGATTAAAAGGAATAATAATATGGTTCAATTGTGGGAATCTTATTCATCAAGAAAAAGTGTTTCAGAGTTATGTTAAGAGTATAGTCAATGAAATGAATTGAGATAATTCTTTAAAAAATGAACCACTCTAACTTTAGTGAAATAAATGAAAAGTGTTTAGGAATTATAAGAATAAATGGCCCAATAAAAGGGAAATTAAGGATGATAAGACACCATAAACAATGAAAGAAAAGGAGAAAAGAAAATCTCATGAAATCAAAATGGATTATGTAAATCATGTTAATTTGGGAACATTTATCATCCTCTCTTAAGTTAGGATTTTAATTTTTTATGAGTGGGGACCATGGAAATATTATTGTTCATTATTTTGTGAAAATATATTGTGACTATATCCCTATACATGAATTATGGAATAATGAAATATCTAAGGATTGTTTGACTATATTTTTCCTAATTTATTTTGAAAGTATTTGTTGAATGGTATTAGTAACTATGAAAACTGATTGAGGTGATATTTCAATAGAATACACAATTAAGGTGAAGATGAAACTTTATATGTGTATGGTGTTGTGATGATAATGAGATAATGAGATGTTAGATTGTGATAAAATTACTGGGATAATATTTATAGCCTTGGAAAGAACTATTAATATTATTAAAATGTAGTTTAGGGATTAGGTTTATATTTTTTTTAGATTTATGGTATGAGGAAATAATTAATTGTTAAAATTATAAATGTTTTCTAAAAAGTTTTTATGGTAATTCGGGTTATTAAATTATTTCAATAAAATAAATGAAAATGATATTCACATGGATAGTGTGTGAAATTTAAGGACCACATCAATTAGTTTGATAAGATGATTTAAAAAATGAAGTGACCTTCATTCAAAAGTTTTGGATTTTGTTTTTTGGAAGTTTCATTTGGCTAACCATTTATGAAATTTTATATGTTAAACTTTGGACGAGGTTTATTGATTAATGTATTATTTTACCATATGTAAATTTATTCGAATTGGATGATCTGTGCTGACTATTTTATTATTATTACTGTAGATAGAAGGGAGGGATTTTCATCTCATTATGGATATTATGATCCACTAGTTTTAGATGCTTTAAAAAATGAACTTCATTTATTAGAGTAATAAATGAATCATATATTTATCATGGAAAACAAAGTTTTATATTTTATATATGTGATGAATTCAAGTAATTATATCTCATCAAATTATTTTGAAATAAAAATTTATCCTATTTCCATCATTGTTGATGATATCAATGATATTTTTCATACCTATTTAGTCTATGGATTTGTAGTCATTAACGTTCTAATAACCATGTTATCTACCATTATCCATTAGAATTTGATCTTTATAATTCCCTCCCATGTCCATATTTTCACTTTCCACTAATATTCTCCAAATCAAAATCCTAGATTTGTGGTTATCTTCACCTTTTACTTCCCTCTTTTCAATAGTATGTTTTATTGACCATTTTTATGATGTGGGTTTCCCACCAAAGAATTTTAAAATATAAAATGTTATATATTACATGTGTCATTTGAAATTGATAGGATATGTTTTAAAAATTCTTGTTCATATCAGGATGATAGCTTATTGATCGGTTCTTCCACCAAATCTCTCTAAAATTTATGATGACTTCCACATACTCTCCTGAGGAAATACATACCATATACTTCACATGTAATAAACTCAGAGGTCATACCCCTGATGGAAGTTATTTCTTATAAAGATAAAATAGTAGATATTATGGATTATATAGATAAAGATTCATGAAACAAGACCACTCACCTGGTTTTTTTGGTGAATCTATTAATTTGAGGAAGAAATGTGGGACCTTGGGATGTGAAGAGGTAGAGGAATATTCATATATTTTATCTTTTTGATGGATTTCATGGGTGAAATTAATTTTAATGGTGTTAGAATGTAAAAAACCAAGATTTTATAGTTTATCTTTAAAAAAAAAAAAAAATTTATCCTCTTCGACAAGTTATATTGTACGCAACACTGAGATTAAATGAACTTAAAACAAATATTATTTTAACAAAACCATTATAACCCAACTGTTAAACTGGTGGACATAATTTTTTTAACCATAGTAAGAAATATATAATTTTTAAAATCATTTTAATTTTAATATAATCTTATGATGTAAACACATAATTTTTATTAAATTCGTTTTTTCATTAAATATATGTTTTCCTTAGAAAGAAATTTCAATTTCATTCTATGAGAAAATAAATATATTTGATTTTTAAAAATTTTATAAAATTTATTTGATAAAATTAAAATCATTTTTTAATTTATAAAATCAAAACTATATTTGGATTAATTTTATATAATATTATAAAAAGATTAATTTTTCAATGAATAGTAAAAAATACCGATTTTTTGTAAAAATATCATTTCTTTTTAATAGATTACGAAATATGAAAGTTCCATTATGTTTTAAATTTTTTTTAAAGTAAAATAATTATAATTTATTTATATTTAATCCAATTAATTTTTTTAATCAAATTTAGGTTCTATTTTAGAATGAATTTATTTTTTGGCTTTAAAAATGTGATTTTTTCTGAACATGTTTTAAACATACCAAATGATTTTCCATTTTATTTTCTTAAAAAAATCCATAAAGGGGGTGATTTAAAAAATGTTATATATTAAATATCAATAAATATTAATTTATTTTAATACAATGATAATTATTATAAAATATAGTTAATATAAAACCATCCTTTTCTAGAAAAATACACTCCTTGAAAACTTTCTTTTTTCTCGTGTATGTGGGCTTTGTTTTAATGATTATTTTTTACAATTATATGAAATTAAATTTGTCAAAATGGAATGTATATTTGGAATAATAAGTTAAAAATTATTTCATGAGTTTATTCTCATTTTTAGGAATAATAAATTTACCATGGTAAAAAATGTTTTATTGCAGTATAGGTAATATAAAGAAACATGTCAAAGTTAAAAGGTGAAAGATTAAAATAACTAAAAAATACAACTTTCAATGGTTGTTTTATTATAATATAGACTATGTAAATAATTTAAAACCTTAATTATAAATCTAATTGTTTTTAATTATTCCCATCAAAATGTGGTGGGCTTTAAATAAAGAAATAATCATTATTTAATCACTTCAAACCACCCCTCCTCAAGTATAAACACAACCCATCACCACCCCATTTCACCATAAAAGCCTTAAATCTATTTTAATATCTACCAGACCTTCTAAAACCCACCATATCTACTATCACGACCCATCCCAGTGGGGCCCGTGCCATGACTCCTCAAGCCCGCCTCCAATAGGCCAGGTGCTGGTTACTAGCACCGAGTAGGCATTTTACTAACATGAGAGGCATTGACTAAGAACCTGTAAACACGCACACATCTCCAATCCCACAAATGCTGAAATGTAAAAACACTAGGAAACAAAATGCATGCATACGACTAAACCAAACCAATAGAGTGCAACAGAAAGTAAAGTGCTGGAAGTAAACTGGTCCGAAAATAAAAGCCCACAAAAACAAAAGTATGAAAACTACAATGTCCAACCTGTAAACAAAAAATGTACTTGGACTACTGCTCGTAGCCATAGGAATGCCTTAGCCTTTAGGGAACTCAGAAAGCCCAGTCCTATCCTGGTCTGTCCTGGACTCTATCAAAAAGCTTCTCGTCTGTACAAGACATGACATGTGCGGGAAAAACCCATCAAATGGTGAGTATAACAATACTCAGTAGAGGACCCTGAAAACCACAAAGCAGTACAAAAACTAAAGGTATAGTCAGCTATACACAGTATATGTCCACATATATCAAGTGAAACACAATCCAGATATACTCAAATCCCAGTCCTGTAGTCTAGGTTCAAGTTACACAACCGCATACCCCGTTAGGGATTCAGTTCAATGATTCCGCGAAGTACTCGTTCCAGGAGAACACACTCCACATGTCTGGTAGCTATGATGATGTCCATCTGAGAAATAATGTTCATCAGGAACTGCCACGAGAGGTAGATGTACTCATTATGTGAGACACACTCTTGAGTGGGAAGGATCATAATAGATAGAACCACTCATTATGGGAGACACACTTCTGAGTGGGAAAGATCACGATAAATAGATGAGGATCACTTCCAGGGACATGGAAAATACCGCGACTCATCTAGATTCACCAGCTAGGTGATACACCATCTAGGTAGAGGATAAATGTCCGGAAGAGTTGGTCCTGTCGATGCATGACTCTACCTAGGGTTATGAAGGGATAAAGAATCTCGCTCCGGTCCTCTCAGAGGGATGCTGACTCTATCACAGAAATTCTTATTGAAGGGATCATACTCTTATAGAAGGAAATGATGCCTGACTATCTGGGGAACGAGAAGAAGGGGAAGTAAACCAAACGAAAGATGTTCAAGATATGGTGAACAAGAGGACCATGCCATTTTCCAAAAAGTACATGACATGTAGAAAAGTTACATGCCATGTTGTCTGACCCTGGGTACTGCCTGTGTACAACATCCTGGGTCGTAAGGATGGTCGTATAGAAAATTGAGTACATTGCGTGTAGTACAATGTACATGCCATGTCCAAGAGATTGGGGTTGGCCCCGTGTACGTTGGCCATGTGACTGTACACGGTAATCAACCTGTGTAATCCAAACCGTTTAATCGGAACACTGGGTGACCCGTGTTATTGGCCTCACCTGGCCGTGTGATAGAGTACACGGTCGTGTACTCCATCCCGTGTCCTTGTATTTCCCAAATACATGCCGAGTCCTACGTAGCCACCTCTGTCATGCAGTACACACTGTGTTCTGAAGCCGTGTAGATCATCATGTGCCCATGTATTTCCCAAAATACACGCTGAGATTCAGGGAATGTCTGACCCACCGTGTGATTCCTCTCTGACCCCTAAAACCCTCACCGCTACCTCCATAACTACACGGCGTGTTCTCTGGAAGTACATGCCGTGTATTTTGGAAATTTCCAGAAATGTCGCTCTTCACCAGCGTGCCTTCTGTGTTGCCCCGATAATCGATTCGGCCATCCAATCACCACAAAAGCTTCAGGTTTTGGTCTCCCCGACCCCATGAAGCTACTTCCAGTGTTTTTGGGCCTATGATCGGCTCTTAAAACATGTTTTGATCTTCTCGCATGAATAACACTCGAAGAACGGTCCTTCCCGATTTACTCCAATCTGTAGTCTGTCATCGTCATCGCACCTATGAAAAGTTTCTTTGGTGTCGACTATCCAATTTGGGATCATTGGGTCGCAAAACAGATGCGTAACGATGTTTTGTTCATCACCCCTCAAAAAACGTGAAGAACATGCGAAAGAAAAAGGGAAGAAATCCAATAAAACAAATATGAGGAACGAACCTCCGCCATTGTTCATCATGGCGTTGATCTGCTTTTGTTAACAGGTTTAAATGGAGAAGAAATCAACAACAACAATTCAATATGGATAAATTCCCCAAATCATCCCGATAAAACCCTCTCACCAGAATGAATGAATCCATGGATCAACTTGTTCATGGTTGATCCACGTTCATTGATCAAAAATCAAAAATGGGAAAAATAATTCAAATAACAAACCCCTACCTCCATTGGGGTCGATCACTGATGAAGGTGTCGTGTAGCCGTCATATTCAAGGTCCTCTAACTTCGTTTTCACAACGATTCTCAACTTTGATCCATCATCATTCGTCGTTGAGGTTTTTCTCCAGTGCTCCGAGATCCTCTAGAGATTTCTCTCAAAAATTCGTCAATTACCATCAATCTCTTAACCCATCAAAAAGGGAAACATTATTCAACATTCTGTTACAATGTGACATTAAAGAGTCAAGTGACTATTTCTAATCCATTATGAAATGGAATTTAATATTGAAACAGCTACCCTGTCACTGCGCTGCAGTGGATGTTTCCATAAAAATAAAATAAACATTGAAAAATTTATTTTATTTTAGTTTACTTAAAAAGTCCAAAAATTAGCATTTTCCTTCGACCGGCGCCGGTCAAGGTTAGGCTCTTTCCTGGGTAAGGTCGTCTTCCCAGACGCAACGGTTCCCTTATATTTTTAATCCGGTCATCCATTTGGAAACTGCAACAACCGCACACGAGTGCCGACTCACTTAACTTAAAAAGTTTCAAACCACAATTTCGAGCTCACCGGGCCTCGGAATGAGGTTTCGTCTCTGCCCCTGGTCTTGTAATAATCCCATATAATATTTAAAATAATACACAGAAAAATCCAAGACATTACATTCTCCCCACCTTGGTTCTTTATGTCCCCCAAAAGCCAAAACAAAGACTACTCAAAAAGATGTGTGTACTGGGATTGGATATGGGCCTCCCACTCCCACATGATCTCTTGAAGATTTCCATGCTACCACTGGACGCACACCAAGGGAATCGTTCTCCCACAAAGGATCCTCTCCTGCCGACCCTCGATCTCCACAGGGTACATAGAAAAGTTCACTCTATCCTCAATGTCTAGATCACCCCAGTCGATGACGTTCATTGGGTCATGCACGTACATCCTCAGCTGTGACACGGGGAAGACATCATGCACCTGATGTAACTATGTCGGTAGAGCTAGGCGGTATGCTACCACGCCATCTCTACACAATATTTGGAAAGGTCCGATGAACTTAAAAGATATCTTTCCACCTTGTCCAAATCTCTGTAACCCTCATCGAGGTGAGACCCAAAGAAAGATGTGGTCTCCCTCTTCGAAATCTAGAGGTCTTCCTTGTCTGTCAGCATAAGAATTATACTGGCTCTGTGCAGTCTTCATCCTCTCCCGGAGGATCTACACCTTCTTGGTGGTACCTCACACCAACTCTGGAACCATGAGTGCTGACTCTCCGGGGTCGGTCCAGCAAAGCAATGACCATAAGGGTCTCCCATACAAGGCCTCAAACGATGCCATACTAATGGTGGAGTGGTAGCTATTGTTGTACGCAAACTCCACCAGTGGTAGGTGGTCCTCTTGACTACAACCAAAGTCTAAGATACATGCCCGGAACATATCCTTCAGAACCTGAATTGTCCTCTCTGTCTAACTATTTGTCTGGGGATGAAACAATGTGCTCAAGCGTAGCTGAGTCCCAAAAGCCTCCTGTAATCCCTTCCACAACCGGGATATAAAGCGGGCATCTCAGTCTGAGACTATAATTGATGGCACTCTAGGAAGCTGAACTATCTACAACACGTAAAGGCATCCCAAGCTCTTTACGGAACTCCACTACCTGATAGCTAGGAAGTGGGCCGACATGGTGAGTCGATCAATAATGTCCCAGATGGAATCATGTCCCTTGGACATTCGTCGTAAACCCGTGACGAAGTCCATCAATTTCCCCTCCCACTTTCTCTTTGGAAATTCCAGGGGGTTAGCTAATCACTATGGAACCTGGTTCTCATCCTTCACGTACTGGCATGTAAGACATCAATAAACGAACTACGCCACTGCCTTCTTCATGCCTGACCACCAAAACTGCCGTCGAAGATCCGGGTACATATTCTCCACTCTAGGATGCACCGCCAAGGGGGATGTATGAATCTCACTCATGACCTCTTCCTTCAATGCCACTGGTACAACAGTGAGTTCTCTGAAAGGAATTATGTGCTCATCACCTTGTGACTATCCATAAGGAGCATGTACTATGGATAACTGAGCATGTAAAGCCACATAGTCATCATCCCCAAGCTATGACTCCCTAGCTCTCTATAGGAGGGGAGGGGTGACAACCATAAAATATAGGTAAGTTGAATCCTCTCCATCCAAAAAGGATAACTACAATGTGGCTAACTGCTATGTCACCTCACTCAGCAGTTGTGAGCTCGACCTTCTTCAATGAGCTTCCGCCACCTTGTTCCCCTTCCCAGGAGAATAGATGACCTCGAAATCAAAATCTTGGAGGGACTCTAGCCAACACCACTACCTCAGATTCATATCATTCTATGATAAGATATACTTGAGGCTCTTGTGGTTAGAGTAGATGATAAAATACTCTCCCATGAGGTAGTGTTGCTACATCTTCAATGCGAAGACAACCGCTGCCAACTCGAGATCATGGGTCGCATAGTTCTTCTCATGTGGCCTAAGATGGAAAAAACCATAAGCAATCACTGCCTACCTCTACATTAAGACATAGCCGATTCCGGTCCCTGATGCATCAAAAAAAACTATTTACTTGACAGTCTCCTCCGAAAATCATAAGACTGGGGTTCTCGTAAAACAATATCTCAACTACTCGAAAGCCCACTGGAACTTCTCCCTCCATACAAAGGGTTTTCCATTCCTCTTCAATGCTGTCATCGGTGCTGAAATCCGGGAGAAGTCAGGAATTAATCTTCGGTAATATCCTACCAACCCAAGGAAGCTCCGTACCTCCGTCACAATCTGAGTTGGCTCCCATGCTAACACAGCCTCCACCTTGGCTGGGTCTACAACTACTCTACCTACTGAGATGACATGTCCCATAAAGTGGAACTCCTAAATTCAGAACTGGCACTTTGATATCTTTCCATAAAGATGGTGCTCCCGAAGTACGTCTAGAACCATCCGCAGTTGTCTCGCATGGTCCTCTTCTGATGCCGAGTACACAAGGATGTCGTCGATGAAGACCACTACAAACCGGTCCAAGTACGGCTTGAAAATCTAGTTCATCAGTCCCATTAACACTGCAGGGGTGTTAGTCATGCTGAAAGGCATCACCATGAACTCATAGTGACTGTAGCGGCATCTGAAGGTCGTCTTATGTATATCCTCGTCCGGTACTCATAACTGGTGATAACCTGATCAAAGGTCAACCTTTGATAACCATTGTGCCTCTCTTAGCTGATCGAAGAGGTCATCGATCCTCGGTAGTGGATACTTGTTCTTCACCGTCACCTAGTTCAGGATCCGATAATCCACGCACAACCTCAGACTCCCATATGCCTTCTTGGCAAACAAGAATGGGGCCGCCCATGGTGAAATGCTAGGTCTCATGAAACCCTTGCTCTGCAAATCCTCCATCTGAATCCTCATCTTCCAAAGCTCTGTGGGAGCCATCCAATATGCTGATGAGGAAATCAGTTCTGTCCTGGGGTGTAAGTCGATGTAGAAGTCGATTTCCCGATGGGGAGGTAACCCTAGAACTTCTTCGGGAATGACGTCAACATACTCCGCCACTACTTCTAGGAAATGAGAGCTCACAACATCCACTACTCCGAGGGAATGGTTGGCTAACTCATGAGATATTGGACACACCCTCCTATGTATAAGCTCATTCTGCACTACCTGGGTTTCCCTTTCACCGAAAAAGGAAAACCTCGTTCCATCACGGCGGACACACCGCACTCTTCACCTAAAACAGTCAATCTGGGCATGGACTGAAGATAACCAATCCATACCGAGAATGACGTCGTAAGGCCTCAATGCTACCACCAATAGGTTCCAACTGATACTCTCACCTCCAAGGGTAATATCAAACTATCTACAAAGGTGCGTGATTGTCAACTCTCCTCCTGTAGGTGTCTCCAAGCGTAAGGATCGAGTCAACAGTTCTTCTGGAATCTCAAGGTTTCGTAAAAGACATGTGGCTATGAAAGAATGACTGGAACCTATGTTTATAAGTGCAGATGATAAGGTAGAAAAGACTCAGATCGTACCTCGAATCATCCCTAGAGCCCCTGGGTCGTATACCTTGACAGCATGCAGCTATTCCTGCCCCTGTCCTCCAGCTCCCTCAGCCTGGTGCAGACCTCCTGGGTGTGGAGGTGGAAGTAAGTCATGGAATCTGCCACCACCTGCACCTCTCGCTTCTCCTCTTCCACATCCGCTGCCTAGCGGGTCTATGATCTCCACTCTCTGCCTCTGCCTCAGTGGTCAATCCACCGCTTCCCTATCAGCAGCTCGACGGGTTGGGAAATCTCCAGCGAGTTGTCCCGTACCGTCGCATGCATAGCATCGCTTCTCCCTAGGCTGACTGGATCTGGCCTTAGAGACGTAGACTATCAATCCCCTATCTTGGGTCCTCCTCCGACGTCTCTCATGTCCTGATCCCTACGTCTGACGCCAGCTCCCTACAGCCAAGGTCTCCGAACCTGTCTTCATACCGCTTACCGCCTTCAGTTGTATCTGCTCTTCCAAGAATCTCTTGATCACCAAAGCCCGCTCGAGCACTCTAGCATAAGTTGAAATGCATAGAGGTACGACAATATATTGGATATCTCACCATATAACTCGCTTGAAGGTTCAAGATTTGAAGTACTAATCCTTGACCATATCTATAGAGTACCGAGTGAGGTTGGTGAACCTCAAGGAATAGTCTGCTAGTGTCATACTGCCCTATTGGAGCTCAAGAAGCTCCTGGATGTGCACATCTCTCAGCGTAACCGGAGATAACTCCTCTCAGAAGAGTCACTCGAACTCCCCCCATGAAAGGGTCTCCTCGTCGTGAGTATGTGTGGTCAGACTCCACCATCATCCTGCCAAACATTGAAGAAGGCTCACTCCTAGGATCACCATCTGGTCTACTGGTGTCCTCACTAGACAGAAAACTCTAGTCACAACCTCAATCCAGTCCTCAGCCGCCTGAGGGTCGGGGTCGCCTCAGAACCTGAGGGGTCTCTATCTTTGGAACTCATCGAGAGCGATAAGCCTGCGCTCCTCACCGTTCGATACTGCAGGTACCACTGGCTGATCCACTGGTGGTGGCATAGTATGTGCACCACCTGGTGGAAACTATTGGAGAACTGGTTCCTATATCGAAGCCTCGTCACTGAGGGGGTCTTCCTCATGATCGTGCTGCTGAATCCTAGCGGGTAAGCGTCGCAGAGGCATCCTGTAAGGAAACAAGATGTAGCATGGTCAATGAGTATATTTGGATAGCTGAAACAAAGGATATGGAAAACATGACCCATTATTATATGATTCATGTACCATTATTTGATTTCCCCACAACCAGTGTTTTCGTGTACTGAGTCGAAAAGCATGTTATCAGAGCCCTGGTGTATGGATACGTCGGCCGCGACACCAACACTGGATTCTCTGTCCTGAAAACCAAGCTCGAAACACTAAACACTATTGACCCCAACCAATATTACATACTCTTGGTACAAAGGTAGAACCGAAAAACTCTGATACCTCTTTGTCCCAACCCATCCCAGTGGGGCCCACACCGTGACTGCCCAAGCCTGCCTCCAATAGGCCAGGGGCTGGGGACTAGCACCGAGTTGGCATTTTACTAACATGGGAGACATTTCCTAAGCACCTTTACACACGCACACATCTCCAAGCCCCCAAATGCTGAAATGTAAAAACACTATGAAACAAAATGCATGCATACGACTAAACCAAACCAACAGAGTGCAATGGAAAGTAAAGTGCTGGATGTAAACTAGGACAAAAATACAATCTCACCAAAACAAAATTCTGAAAATTGAAAAGTCCAACCTATAATCACAAAAGGTACTGGGACTACTGCTTGTAGCCGTAGGAATTCCTCGGCCTATAGGTAACTCAGAAATCCCGGTCTTGTCCTGGTTCAGCCTGGACTCTATCAAAAGGATACTCATCTGCACAAGTCATGAAACGTGCAGGAAAATACCATGCAGGGGGAGTATAACAATACTCAACAGAGGACCCTGGAAACCAGAAATCAGTATACAATGTAAAGGTACAGTCAGCTATACATAGTATATGTCCACATATAGCAAGTGAAACAAAATCCAGATATACTCAAATCTCAGACCCATAGTCGAGGGTCAAGTCACACAGCCGCATACCCTGTTAGGTATTCAGTTCGAAGATTCTGCGAAGCACTCTTTCCAGGAGAACATACTCCACGAGTCTGGTAGTTTTGATGACGTCTTTCTGAGAAGTAATGTTCGTCGGGAACCGCCACGAGAGGTTGATGCAATCATTACGAGAGGCACAGTCATGAGTGGGATGAATCATGATAGACAGAAGAACTCATTATGGGAGACACACTCCTAAGTGGGAAAGATCACGATACACAGATGGGGATCACTTCTAGGGCCATGGAGTATACCACGAATCATCCAGATCCACCAGCTAGGTGATACACCATCTCGGTAGAGGATGAATGCCTGGTAGAGTTGGTCACATTGATTCCTGACTCTACTTATGGCCAGGAATGGATATAGGATGTCGCTCTGGGCCTCTCAGAGGGATACCGACTCTATCAAAGAAATTCCTACTGAAGGGATCATACTACCATAGAAAAAACGAGGCCTGACCTTTAGGGGAATGAGAAGAAGGGGAACTAACCCAAACAAAATATTTCCAAGTTATGGTGAACAGGAGGACCATGACATTTTCCAAAAAGTACACGACATGTATAAAAGTTACACGTCGTGTTGTCTGACCCTGGGTACTGACCGTGTACAATGGCATGTGTCGTAAGGCTGGTTGTATAGAAAATTTAGTACATGTAATGTAGTACGATGTAAAAACTGTGTTCGAGTGACTGGGGTTGGCCCCGTGTACGCTAACCATGTGCCTTACGCGGTCATCAACCCGTGTACTCCAACCTGTGTAATCGGCACATGGGGTGACCCGCGTTACTGGCCTTGCCTGGCTATGTGATGGGGTACACGGTCGTGTACTCCATCCTGTGTCCGTGTATTTTCCAAAATACATGCCGAGTCCTGTGTATCTGCCTCTTTCATGCTGTACATGCCGTGTTCTGAAGCCATGTAGATCATCCCATGCCTATGTATTTCCCAAAATACACACTGAGATTCGGGGAATGTCTAACACACCATGTAAGTAGGGTAACACGCTGTGTGATTCATCACTGAACCCCGAAACCCTAGCCACTGCCAGAACTACACGACATGTTCTCCAGAAGTACACGCCGTGTATTTTGGAAATTTACAGAAATGATGCTCTTCGCTGGCGCACCTCCCATGCTGCCCGATCATTGATTCGGCCATCTGATCAACACGAAACCTTCAGGTTTTTGTATCCCTGATACCAAGAATCCTCTTCTGGTGTTTTTAGGACTCCGATCGGCTCTGATAACATGTTTGGATATTCCCGCGCGAAGAACGCTCGATGAACGGTCCTTCCCGATTCACTCCGATCCATAGTCCACCATCGTCATCTCACCTTCGCAAGGTCTCTGTGGTGTCGACTCTCCAATTTAGGATCGTTGTGTCGCAAAACTGACGCGAAATGATCCGTTGTTCATCGCCCCACGAAGAACACGAAGAAAGTGTGAAAGAAAAAGGGAATAAATCCAATAAATCAAATTTAAGGAATGAACCTCTGCCATCATTCGTCACGTCGTTGATCTGCTCCCATTAATAGGCTTAAATGGAGTAGAAATCAACTACAACAATTCAACATGGATCAGTTCCCCGAATCATCCTAATAAAAAACTCCCACAAGGATGAACAAATCCACGGATAAAAATGTTCATGGATGATCCGCGTTCATCGTTCAAAAATCAAAAATGGGGAAAAGAATTCAAATAACAACCCCTACCTCAATTGGGATCGATCACTGACGAAGGTGTCGTGTGACCGTCATCATCGAGATCCTCCAACTTTGTTGTCACAGAGATTCTCAACTTCGATCCATTGTCATTCTTTGTTGAGGATTTGCTCCAGCGTTCCGCAGATCCTCCAGAGATTTCTTTTAAAAATCTGTCAACGACCATTAACCGCTTAACCCATTAAAAAGGGAAATATGATTCAACATTCTGTTACTCTACAATATTAAAGAGTTAAGTTTTTGTTTCCAAGACATTATGACATGGAATTTAATATTGAAACAACTGCCTTGTCATAGCGCTGTAGTGGATCTTTCCCTAAAAATAAAATAAACATTGAAAAATTTATTTTATTTTATTTTACATAAAAAGTCTAAAAATTATCTATTTCCCTCAACCCATGCCAGTCAAGGTTGGTCTTT
The DNA here is from genome assembly GCA_963277665.1 of Viscum album. NCBI lineage: Eukaryota > Viridiplantae > Streptophyta > Magnoliopsida > Santalales > Viscaceae > Viscum > Viscum album. Next base: position 747,398,976 of record OY728157.1, read on the forward strand.
TTTTGGGGTAAAGTTGTCATCTCAAATGCAACAGTGCCCTCCGATATTTAATCTGGGCATCCGTTTGGAAACTTCCACAACCGCGCACAAGTGCCGACTCACTTAACAAAAAAAGTTTCAAACCACCATTTTGAGATCCCCGAGCCTCAGAATGAGGTGCTGTCTCTGCGCCTGGTCTCGTAATAATCCCATATAATATTTAAAATAATACATAAAAAAATCTGAGACATTACATCTAAATTCAACTACTCCTGGTCTCCTGAAAATACCAATTCCAAGGTCTTTATGGGATCCCTCAAGGAGGTGATATCCAAGAGGTATTTTTCTCATACCAACTCTCCTATTTTATTTTAATCTTATACCTTATCCTATCTGACATCATCAACATAGTAATAATAAATAAATAACCATGTAAATATTTGAATTTTATGTTTTTAGGGGGATATTTTATACCAATCATTTTTATTTCCTCCTCTTATTCAATGAAACAATACCATTTTCCAAATTATGGTGGTTTACCATCATTGTGAATAATGTTTTTTTATTTTCTATTACTTCCTTCAAGGATGGTCATAAAAGTATGATTTTAGTTAAATAAAATTTTAAAATATATATTATAAGATATTTCATTTTCTTTAACTAATATATATACATAAAATTTAATAAAATTATACTAATTCATGATGTTTGAAAAGATTGGGAAAAGAAACTAAACATTTATCTTTAACATTTTACAAAATTAATCATCCTTATTTAAGAAATAAAAAACATATATGAAAAAATTTAAAAATATGTAAGTGTATTAATACCTTTTAATTTAACTTATGGGGTTTTATTTCAATTTTAAGAGATAATCAATAATTATACACAAATGAACCAATGATGAAACCATGTAATGAATTCACTCGATATAATGAAAATAATGAAATATAAATAATTAATTGGTTGCAATATGTTATACAATTTTAACATAAGGTATTATAAATATGATTATAGTTATTTAATTTATTACTAACATTATTTAAACCTTTATAGAGTAAGATAATGTGTGAAAAACTAAAGGGAATCATGAGGTAATGCTTTATCATGTCACTTTTACGGCTTCATCACTTTAGAAATCTGTGCTCAACACATTCGAGCTTCATCCTCCCAGCGCTTCCTCAGTTCTAGATTTATTAAAGATGATGTTTAAGGTACAACAATAAAAGCAACTCAAAAATTTTCTTCGAGTCACTTGCACTGAAGTGATTAATTTGATTTGTAAGGCTCGCAACAACATTGTGCATAGAAGGGCGAAATACCATGAAGCCTAGGCGCTGGAAGATATTGCAGCGAAAATCAGAATGGCCAGTGAGCAGGTCGGTGACCATTGCTACAATTCTGTGAGGGACCTCATGATTATAAGAAGATTGAAGGATGCATGGTCTTTCCCTAAGAAAAGGGAAAAAATGTAGGTTTCTTGGTCCCCTCCATTTGAGGGATGGATCAAATGCAATACGGATGGGGCCTCCCAGGGGAATCTAGGACCATCAAGTTTTGGGATTATTTTCATGAATTCTCAGGGGGAAGTAGTGGAGTGTTGTTATGGCCCCTGTGGACATACCACTATATTGGAAGATGAAATAATGGAGCTAATTAACGCGGTTGATATGGTTCATCAAAATATTTGGAACAATATTTGGTTCGAGTGTGATTTAGCGGTTCTTGTTCAAGCGATTTGGACGAATCAACATCATCTCTCATGGAAATTAACCAGTAAATGGGTCAAATGCCTGAAAGAACATGCCAATATAAACTACTTTGTCATGCACATGTTCAGGGAGGTGAACTATCTTGTGGATGGCCTTGCAAATAAGGGTATATTGGAAGAACAATGCATGCGACTACCCACGATGCCTCGTGACATGATGCATTTTCTGATTCATGACAAATTTAAAATATCCTCCTTTAGAATTGTGTAACTTCTTGATTTTTAAATTTCAGAGCCTCTATTCTCATATTTCTCGAAAAAAAATTCAATACATTTTTAAAAAATTGTTTTGAAAATAGAAAGGATATTTTCCTCAAGAAGTATTTCAAGTGATCCTTAAAAAAATCATTTCCCATATTAGATATCATTATTTGATGATAATTATACTTTACTAGGATTATTATTCAAGGATACAATTCTTATTGTTTACTTTAATGGTTTATGTTTATGAAAGAATGATGTTTATGAATCCTAGTACTTTTACATGAGATATACTTTGAGGAAATTATTATAAAGCCCATTTTGTTTCATGATTTTTGATATTGTGAAAGATTTATGTTATTATGGAACACATATATATTATATTAAATATATGATTGGTGGGACTTATATATCCCTCTAATTAATTAGGTAATTATGGATAACTCAAGTGGTAAATTTGTTGTTCTTGAACAATATTTCAGGTTCACAAATCTATGTCGGGAACTAGTTTTCATGTCCATAAGATTATTCATTGACGTAGTTTCTTGTCCTTAATTTTATGTAGGGGTATGATTTCATGTCCGTAATTTTATTCAAGGGTATGATTTCATTTCCTCAACTTAATGAGTAATATTGTTTCTGTTTATACATTTTCAAAAAGTTATAAGTTTATATGTATTCCACACTCCATGTCTTATGATAATATTATTCCATCATGGACCATGTTCTTTTATGAATCATATATTACAAAATTATATATTTTTTCCAATGACTCAAAATTAAGATCTATGATATGTAGGGTATAAATTTTGAAATTTATGCTAATTTTATTATTCTATTTTGCTTATTTTATGATTGATAGCTCCCTTGTTTACAATTACTATGAATCTGATCTCACCCTTTTATTATGTTTCTTTTCACTAGAATATGAATAAAGGTATTGAGTATGATATGTATAAAAGGTTTATAGTTACGAAGGAATAATTGAGATATGATTTATATGTTTTATGAACTAGATATTTCTATTTTTCTATTTCCAAATACAATAAACCCATATGGTTCTGGTGTGGTTTTTATGTTATGTAATGAGTATTAATCTATTTAGATGTAATTTATTTGTATAAAAAGAGTTCATCATTATAATCAAATCACTATCTGGACAATGAAAAGTCGATGCAGATATGGAATACATGAAACTAGGGGTAATCACCTTGGAAATGGTTGGTTGAGGATCGATTGAATCATCACCCTAATGTTTTATGAATGGTCCTAACACTGCACACTTGGATAGACACGCCCAAAAATATTATTTTGAAAGTTCATAAACTCTTTATGAACATCAACAATTGATTTTTACTATGATTTCCTTGATCTTATACCAATAAAAACTATTAATCCAAATTATTATCTTCCACAGGTAACCTAGATCATTAAAAGTACTCTCACCCATAAAATTCTTTAATAAGGTAACTTTTCATTAGTTTGATGATACCCCATGGTTTCAAACTTTATAATGGAATTTTATCTGATCCAACCACATTATTCTATTTAATGGGGATGTATTGTTCAGTATTTCTCATTATATAGATATCAATGTTTTTATTCATCCAAAGGTTCCTTATAGAATGGAATGAAAGGTTTTGATGAATCTTATAGAGAATAAATTAGATATAATCTAGTTAAAGGTAGGTGAAAAAATATATAACCCCTAGATGAGTCGATTTGACTCTTTATAAAATATTGGTTGGGTTTTAGTGTATGCTTCTTCCCATAATAGGATGGCCTCTTGGGATAAGGCCATTGATAAAAAGTTTTGATGATCGAAATTAATAATTCCATTAGTATGAGATCAATTATTATTCTTTTACATGTTTTCATTTATTTTGATGGATATTAAATTACCCTTTTTTTAGTTGATTATATATTCATGTTGTTAATTGGTTTCCTTATATATATATCTTATACCATTTTTATGATATGAAATTTCCACTAAATTATACTCCTAACCATGAATCTGAGAAAACAATTATTTTTTTCCATTAAAAAGGAATCATATCAAAGTAATATTTATAATTTCAAATGATATAGAATAATGGATAAAAATATTCAAACAATTCACTCATGTTGTATCTTATGTTATAAAATGTTATGTGCGTATGCATCTACTATTCAATGTTTACTGAGCTGTTAGATCCTATGTGAACTATTGTATTCTATACCAATAATGTTATATAACCACCATCTATAGGTCACTGGAGTCATAGATGTTAAATTTCGTATCATAGAAATTTTAGTTGAAACATTGGGGTCTATATTTTAAGGAATCAAGTTAGATATACAAATTTCAACGGAAACCCCACAAGATTTTTAGGGAACACTCTAGAAAACATAAAATGAATTTTATTTTTTGATTTAACATCATGAGATAATTATGTGTATACCATTATAGAAATGTGGTGACTAATGGGAGTAATGGGAATCATATCAATACCCATAGTCAATGTAGGGATATTCCACATGAATTTGTATTGAAGATAATTATTTGGATAATCAGTCTATAACCATAAAGTGTTTGTTAACTTGGGATATAATAAATAATACCATCCACATAGAGTGTCACTCTGATCCACAACATGGTGTAACTATACTGAATTTCTTCATGTAACAAAAATATATAGCATTTAGTGGAAGTACTAATCTATTGGTACCTGAATAATGGACTAGGTCCCTGGAGAATATTTTTCTAGAATAAGAAAGTAGTGAAAAGAAAAAAATCATCACGATGATATATTATCTGAAGAGAGATGAACACCAATGGTGGAAACTAATTTAAATCACTTAAGAGCAATACAATATAAACCACAAGGATGGAGAACTTTTATGGAGGTATTTTATGAAAAAAATTTCCTCAAGAGAAAACAAATGAAATGGAAAAAGAATTCATCTATCTTAGAAAAAATGAGAAGGAAAATGAATATGATAACGATGATAAATTTACAAGGATATCTAGAATTGCTACAATTTATATACATAGATTATAAAGAATGATAAATCATTTATTTTAAAGTTCAAAGATTAGTATTCAAACGGTGTTAGTCTCTTATAAATCTTCATCTTATAAGGATATAATCTTGAGATCCATTAAAATAAAAAAATACTTCTATAGGATATATGTATTTCAAGAATATTAGGAGAATAAGAGGCCACGTGAGAATCATATTAATAAAAACTTAGCAAAGGGAAAGATAGGAAGGATTCGATTTCCCACATGTGATAATTGTGGAAAGAAACACCCTGAAGATTATAGGAAGGGGACCAACTTTTATTATAAGCATGAAAAAATTCATTAATCTCACAAATAGAAGGTAAATACAAAATATTTTGATGTTCAATGCTTTAACTATAGGGATAAGGCTAATTATGTAATATAATTATCAAAATGTTTAGGAAATTTACCTTATAAAAGTCTAAAGGGGAGGTATAAGTTTATATGATTTGGAATGTTGAATTCAAAGTTCCTAATGATATGGTGGTCAGTACATTAATTATATCCTCAAATATAGAATTTTTTTTTCGATTATTATCTTCACATTAATTTATATCTTCCATGTATAAAAAAATATTAGATATTTCTCTATTACATTAATAAGTTAATTATGAATTAGGATAACCTTTTGAAATCTTATTACAAATATATGTGTCAGATAATTCCAATTCTGAAGAATGGGAATAATATAATTAGAAAATTATTTATTATACCTATTGTTTTCTTTGATATGATCCTTAATATAGATTGAATTTGAAGTAAGAACTTAATTTTTTTCTATGAGTAGGTGGTTATAATTTCTAATGGTGAGGTGGAATATCATGTCTATAAATGGGAAAATTCACCATGTAAATCATGTCTGGATCCTCCCGCAGTGGTTTTATTTAATGTAATTTAGGGAATAGAGGAAGATCAAGAATTATTTGTCGAGAAGGAAGATGTACTAAAAATAATTAATGTGCTGGTGGTACAAATAATCATTAATGCTTTTCTCAAATAATTAACTAGACACCAACTAGAGTGTGAAGTTGAGTTCTCCATAGATATCATTCCTAATATAAGGCTTATATATAAAACTATATGTGGAATGGAACTGAAAGAGTTTATGGAGTTGAAGATATATTTATAGGAGTTATGTGATAATGGATTTATACACCCTAGTGTTTCACCCTGGGGATCACAAAAAATATTTTGAAAAAAAAATTGAAGGGGATTTGAGACTATGCATTTATTGTACTAATATCAATGACATTATTATAAATAATAATTATCTATAACTATACATTGATGACTTACTTGATCAAATTCATGGAGACCAATAATTTTAAAATATCGATCTTCATTTTGGTTGTCCTCAGCTAAGGGTGATGAAAGATCATACAATTAGGATGAGATTTAGTACAAGGTATGGACATTATGAGTTTCTAGTAATGCTTTTTGGATTGGCAGATTCACCCAATGTATTTATCAATAAAATGAATAGAGTATTGAAGGATTATATTGATATCTTTTTATTGGTATTAATTGTTGATATCTTGATATAATATAAGGGCATTGAGAGCATGAGAGTCATATGAAAATTATTCAAGAGACACTTAAAAATGAATTATATGGTAAATATAGTATGTGTGAATTATAGCACAATGAATTTACCTTTCATGGCTATATTGTCTCAAAGGATAGAATATCAATTAACCATTAAATGAAAATGGTAGTTAAGTAATGATATACATTGTTGAATACAAATGATATCTAATGTTTCTTGGTTTTAATGGGTTACTATCGGGTATTTGATTATGAATTTTCCAATTTGGCCAACCTATTTTTCAATTTAACACATAGGGGGGTTAAATTAAAAAAGTTTAGGGTGTGTAAGGAATGTTTTTAAGAGCCGAAGAGGATGATAATTAATTTACTGGTATTTACTATGCCATTAGGTAAGGAAGGATTTGTTATATATAGTGATGCATCGTAGAAAGAACTTGGTTTTGAACTTATGTCGAATGATAAGGTGATTACCTATATATGATGTCAATTGAAAAATTCATGAATAGAACTATCCAACTCATAACATTGAGCTTGAATTGGTAATGGTTTATTAATAAATATGGATTTACTACCTATATAAGGGATGATGTGATATATATATATATATAGAACATAATATTTTGAAGTATATATTATCTTAGATGGAGCTAAAAATTTGAAAAATTAGATGGTTGGAACTAATCAAGTACTATGATTTCACAATAAACTATGACCGTGGGAAGTAGAAAAGGTGGAAGATGCATTAATTAGAAGGGACCATAGAACTCTAACCGTGATGAGGAATAATATGGATCCTATATACAATGATCTAGTAATGATGGATATGATGTTTTTTAGTCATTATGATCCATATTTCATTTCCCATGAAATTTATAAACCATACTTATAAAAAATAAAGAGAAGTCCTATTAGGATGAAGAGAAATTTCAGAGGAAGATTAAAGTAGTAAATGATAGGTAATTGATATATTTCACTTATAGAGATGAGGTGTTGATGTTTGGGATGTGTCTATTTGTTTAATCCTTGCTAGAATTGTAGAGGGAAATATTAGATTAAGAGAATAGATCAAATTTATCTATACACCATGGTATCATAAATATCTATGGGAATTTAATATATTTTTTTCTTGGGATGGTATAAAGTATAGAATTTTATAATTTGTTACTGAATTCATATTTTTCCATTAGGTAAAGGATAAAAGACAACATCCTATGTGATTCATGCAACCTCTACCTATAGTTATATGTATGTGGGGAAATTAAATAATGTAATTTTTCACTAGCCTCCCAAGAATCTATGGAAGAATGATTCTACATCGTTCTTCATAGATATTCTTACTAATTATTATCATTTTTTAGTGATAATAGAAGATATACCCCTTGAAAACCTTTCTTGACCCCATATCAATAAATATTTAAAGCTTCATAGGGAACCTATATCCATTGTATCTGATCGTGGACCATAGTTTATTGATATTAAAGACATGTATTCAAAGGGTTTTGAACAATGAGATAAATTTAAGAATCACATATCATCCCCAGATTTATGGGTAGTCTGAAAGGACATTACTGACTTTGGAACACATATTGAGATTATGTTTTCTGGACTTCTAGGTTTTTTGGGATCAATATCTACTATTGGTGGAATTTAAATAAAATAATATATTCCATTGGATAATCCAAATGGTACGATATGATTCATTGTATTCAAAGATGTGTTGTACTCTAACCCACTTGGATGAAGTTGGAGAAAGAAATCTTGTTCTATGAGAACTTATGTAAGAGACAAATGTTAAATTTTAGAGTATCCAAGATAATATTAAAGCATCCTGAGTTTAAAAAATGCTAATAATAAATGGAAATAATTATAATTTAATGTTTTGGATCACGTATATTTGAAGGTTTCACCATGGAAGAAAGTTTTAACATTTAGGAAAAAGTATAAGTTACGACTTATGTATATTGGGACATTTAAATACTATAAAGAATTAGAATTTTGTCTAACCAATTTTTTATGCTTACTAACCTTTCTAAAGTGCACAAATACTTCCATGTTTCATTACTGAGGACGGAATTTTCAAATCCAATGAATGTTATAAAATGTGAAATAATAGAGTCAGAGCACAACTTGTATTATAATGATTTTTTTCTATATTCATAACACCAAAGAATATGTGTTTCATAATCAGACAAATCGATTGATGAAAGTCCGTTAAAAAAAACTAAAAGAGATAATATAGTTTCCTATGGAATATATGAGGAAGTTATAACCACATTTTTTCAATATCTGATATATAACCAAATTTTGAGGATGAAATTATTTAAGGGGGAGGAGTGTGAAAATAAAATACTGAACACCCTACTGTTGTCGGAAAACTACATATCCAAAATTATGACACAATGTACCCTTTAAGGAACCTGTATTCATAATTCATCTAATAATTTTATAATTTTAAATTGATAAAACTAACTTCATTTTTTAAAATCAGCATAATAAAACAATCATTCTATGTATTTCTGTACTTTTTAAAAAAAGGTTGGGTTTTAGTTAAAAAATATGATTTTCGAAAAAATTATAATTTTCAGAAATTTATCATCATATAAGAATGAATTAAAATTAATTTTTTTTTCAAGTAATTATATTTGAATTTGGGATTAAGAATATGAATTTTTAAATATTCATTAAACTTATAAATCCTATGTCAAAAATTTTTAGAACTAATTAAAATGTTACATTAAAAAAAATCAGTCTTTTTTAGATCAAATATTTTCAAGGGATATTTTTTTAAGATTTCATTGAAATCCTCATACCCATTTTTTTATAAAAATGAAAATTTATATTATTAAAATTAGAATCCAATATTATATTATCATATATGTAAATTTAAATATTAAAAATGTTTTACAATAAATATTTTGAGATTATATGTGTTTATTAGAAAAAATGATTTTGAAAATTTAAATTATAATATAAAATTTGGTAAAATGGTCTATCTTAATATTTTTCCTTAAAAATAATTACAATTGTTAAAAATTAATTACCAAGAAAAAAGTAAATTAGGATAAAACATAAAATACAAAAAACCCAAAAAACATCAAATTTGTCTCCAAAGGGATTATTCGAAGTTATTTTACACCCACAATCACTATACCCACCTATTTTGTTCCTTTTTTTTTTCTATTTTCCCTTGAATAATGAACTTAAAATTTTTAAAATGTAAGGGTTACTCCTAAAACTACCATTCTACTCACTTATAGAAGGGTAACATCTCTATTTCTTAAAGGCTCTACTTTCATAATAATTTACTCTAAGAAATATACCAATTTTCCCATTATATAACCCCATCCCATGTTAAAAATATTCCAGGCACTATTAGTTATCATAATGCCTTCATTTCTAAGGATACTTGTAAGGAAACTTCAAGTCCTTGATGTGAGTATTATCAACAACTTATCTTTTCTCCTTTACTAACTTCATTAAAATTTATTCAAACCACACTAGTATAATGCTATGAGTATCATTTTTTTCTTTAATGTTACCATATTGAGGGTATTATTATTTTCTATTCATCTATCCCAACCGTTAGGAAAAATGAAATAATCATTCATGCATACATATAGATAACCACCACAGTGAGTATCAAGATTCATTTTTCATCACCAATCATTATTTATGGTTACTAGAATGTATTTAATTAGTTAACATGATATATGATATAATTAAGGTTATTTTATAAAATTGGGTAACATATTAATGATATGATTAATAAACAATCATCATTATTTCAATCATTTAAAATCAGTATGCAAAGAGGAAAATATTTTATTCAAATAATATAATATTTTTATGTCCATCAATTATTCTTATTTTTAGATTATTATTTTGATATATCATACAAATAAAAACCAAATAAACATTGTTTTTATCTTATACTAACATTACAACAAAACCAACTCATAATCATTCATTAAATCTAGGTATGATCATGTTTGGGTTGGTTTAACAACCTACATGGAAAATACTATGAATTTATTTAATGAATGAATATAGGAACAAAATTACTCTCCGGATACAATATATAATTTTAAATATATTTTTTGATATAATATATCTATATTTAATTCACAAATAATCACCGAAACATGCTTATTATAGATTTTGTATTCAAGGATAAAGACTGAAACACTAATGAATGAAATTTAAAACATAATAATTTTTTATAAATATTTGAGAATATTATATTTAATGACCTATTATTCATGAAATTTTAATGAATAATGAATTCAGACACTGGTATTATGAAACTAGCATAAATTAAAAACACCTTAAAAATCCTATGTGGAAAATCAAAACAATTCACATAGATAATTTCAATTTATTATGAGTTTGTATAAAAATTGTAATGTGTACGGTTCTAAATTAAGTGATTTATATAGTTTCTTTATGATATTGGAGTTTAAATTATGTATATGGAATTCAAAATAATATTAAAGCGATTTCATATGAAGTTTATCTCTTTAGTACATAATTTTTTTATGCACCAAAAATCATTTATGTGGTGTATATACTAGCTATTTTACATGTTTCACCATGAAATTATTATTTTTTAATTTAATTCAAATTTCAATTTTAATCCATTTATTTCAACAAATTTGGACTTATTTACAACCAATTCCACTTGTGGGGAATTTATATCCCAGTTTTAATTCTTTAACACTAATTATATATTCAACACTTATTTTATTTTATTCGTTGATAAAATTAACGTGGAGAACTTTTTTAATATATTACTCATGTAGTTTAATTGCCTATATAGTTATCTATCTGTCTAATATTACACTGATTCTAAATTTTAAAACCATTGTAATACTCAATATTTTCTAGGGTGGAAAATCCACCATATGTTTTTGTAAAGTAAATGTGTATATAGATTCCTAAAAAAATACTTCTCTATTAGTATATTGGAATGTAGATGTTTCAATAGAACAAATCCCTCTAGGGGAAATCTCCCAGAAAAGGGTTGGTTGATCATTGTGTCAATCATCACTTCGATTCACCATAAATTTATCTAACACTAAACACCTTTCTAGACACTCCAAGTCGATAGGATTTATAAATTTAACACAATCCATACAAACGATGATTAAGGATTTTTAATACAATTAACTTGGTATCCTTCCAAAAAAACTATTGAATATAATTACTATATTCTAGGGATAACCCAAATAATTATGAATACACTCACCCATATATTCCTTTAATAATGGTTATTCCTATTAATTTTATGATACCCATTGTTTCTAATATAATTAATTGACTTCCGACTAGATGACCATAATATTCTATAGAATGGGGGTAGTATTGTTCCGTAATTCTAATTTAATGGATAACCATGTCTTTATTCAACCAAAGGTTCCTCAGGGATTGGTATGAATGATTTTGATGACTCTTATAGTTAATATATTAGAAATAATGAGGTTATGGATGGGTGAAAATTAGATAGCCCCTCAATGCATCGATAGTTACCATAAGATAAAAATAAAGTTGGGATTTGGGGTATACCGGTTCTGACAATAGCTTAGTGTCTTATCAAAAGGGCTTGATATAACTTTTTGATGTCTGACATTATGAATTCAATCGGTATAAGATCAGTGATTATTATTATATATGTTTTCTATTACAATAATAGATATAGAATTCCCTAAGATTCATTTGATTATAAATTTATGGTATACATTTATTCCCACCATATCACTTATTCCATGTATATAAAATGAAATCTTTCACTGTATTCTAATCCTTACTAATAGTCCGAGTTCACCGTTATTTTTTCATTTCCCAAGGAAACATAGTAGAGAACTATGTATAATTTTAAAGGATATGATAAAAGGGATAAACCTGGTCTCATAAATTTATAATGTTGAATATTATGTTTTAAAAAGTTATGTATGAATGTATGTAATATTCCAAGAATACTAATAAAATTTATCCTCTATGAAATTTTGTATTCAATAAAATAATTTAATGTAACCACTTTCTCTATGTTTTTGGAGTCAGGGATGTTATATAAGGTTTTATAAAACTAAATGGAAACATATAGAAATGTGTTTTTTATAGAGTATTATTGTTTTTTTAAATTTTATATTAATAATTCCATGGTATTTTGTGTGATATTCAATGGTTGGTTAGTCGTAGATCTCAAAATAATATTTTTTTGAAGGGAACACTTTGTGGAGTTAGAATATCTAGATGTTACGTCCATATTTATAGATTTGGAACTTTTATAACTACTTGGATGTACTGTATCAGAATTAAATTGTAAAACCCCATGTAATGTTAATATAAACCATTTTTATGACTTTTTAATACATTTTAAATTGATTTTATATTGTTATATTAATTATAAAAATATTATTTATTTTTTCATTCGAAAGGAAAAGGTATTATTTCTAACCAAATTTGATTTTCATTCATTTTAGAGGTTTATAAAAAAAATATGATTTAATAATAATTGAATTTTAATATAATAAAATTAAAATCATTTTAGTTTTTTTAGAAAGGAAGAATTATCTTTGGTTTATTTTTTGAGAATTTTTTGAAAAGGTTGGGTTTTCAATGAATATGAAAAAATAATATTTTTTAATTAAAAATAACTTTTAGTTTTAAGTGTTTCAAAGTCACATTATATTTTCAATTAGTTATAAAATTTAATTATTATTTATTAAAATTAATATAATAAATTTTATTTTAATAAAAATTATAATTGGATTTGGTTTGAAAACGTATGTATACATAAAGTAACATTTTTATGAAAAACTATTTTTCATCAAGATCGCCTGTTTCATTTTAAATTAAATTACAAAACTTACATGAATTGAATTATTTAAATTTTATTATATATTTGGAATCATTATAATTTTTATTAGGTAATAAGGTGAACATAAATTGTGGTCCTTATTATTATTTCATGAGGTTTATATACTAAAAATTTTATATGTTCTATCATGAATATCCTCATGTTCATGAAGTTTAATGTTTCATTTGATGTTATTATTTCATGAGGATTATGATAAAAATGTTTCTAATGTGGTAGGGGTTTTACGTTTAAATATCATTTTACTGGGATTATTTATGATTTAATTTCCATTATGGGAATTATATGGTTCTTATATGATAATACCAAATAATTTTTCTTCTATTATGGTCATTTATGTTATTTTTTATTTTTTAGTACCATTTTTATCTCTTTGGAATTCAAAAATGGTTTAATTTATTTTAATAAAGTCGACATTATTTCTCCTCATTCATCCAGAAAAACATTTTCTTACATATCCTTGTATTCTGAAAAATTTTCAAGAATTTTTTTGATTATTATTAAATGATTTGTTAAACTCATTTTTCCCTTGTTTTAATTTTTGATAAATAGTTTAAAAATAATATTCTTATCATTTTATGAAAAGGAACATTATTGAAAATGTGAAAAAATATAAATTTTAACGATTATGGAATGAATGGAATTTAAAACCATCATGACTGATCAATGCCTTATATCTTAATTTAAAAATTTCCATGGTTCTTTTGAAAGTAAATGTTTTTCCTAATATAGTAAATTTTTTAGATTCTAAAAGTAATCTTCAAAGTGTAAGGGTTATGTACCTACCAGATTTTTTTATTGATCATTTCATCGTATTTATATTCACCAATGACAACAACCCTTGATTTTACTTATAATCTACTGGGGATATGTTGTAATGATACAATCGTTTTTATTTCTCTATATCAATTATTATTATTTTAACTATATTTTCACGAATCCCATTTATTTTATATGGGTAAATAATGTTATGCAAGAATAATGGTTATTACTGTTCTTGAAATAAGAAATATTTCATATAATATGTTTATGTTATAATTATTAGAAATTGTTTAGGATGACTGGTGAGCCTGATATATCTCATGATAATAGCACTCTAATTCATTTGTTAAAGGAGTAGAGGTAACTGGTTTTGGGGTTCTCCTAAGAGATTATTAGAATTTAAAAGGTGGTTATTGGATATGTAAGAGTTATTTTAAGAGTGATATAAAAATGATGTTCAAAGTTACCAACATGTTTTATTTACGATTTAATAAATTTCAAATGGATCCTTAGCTTAATTATTGTTTTCACATGGCTCACTAATATTGACATATATTAATATGACCTTATGATAAATATTTATACCATGTATCATGTTTTATGATTAAAATTTTGATGGGTATGAATTATATTACATTATGATCATGCATTTGGATTATACTGTAATAACCTTATTCTTCAATTATTATCATTGATTACATTAAATTTTTAGTGTTTATGTTTAACCTTAAGGAGTATTTAAGCTCATCCTTATTATGTTTCATTTTCCCCAAGATGCGAATAATTTTTTGAAGTATGTTTTGACTAAGAAGGTTATAAGATATGAATAACTTTATTAGTGATGATATATATTTTGATGGACTATTTTTTATGTAACTAATTTTTCATGTAATATTTTTCCAAATTCCCAAAAACATTATGTGTAAAAAGTCCATAGATATATATGTGATGAAATATTTTTATTTTATGTTATATATTTTAAAGGGGTAAAATTTGGTAAAGTTTATCAGCATCAAATCCTAAAATGTAAAGATCATGTTTTAGAACCAGATCATGGTGTGCGGGTCCAAGGTCCTTATTTTTAGTACATGAGGAATGTTGTAGATAATTTTGGATATTAAGATGTTTTCATGTGAGGTTAACTTAGAACTTATATATACCAACATGGTTTTATAATATTAACGATGATTATAGGTTCAAGTGAAATACATCACCTTTTAAGGTTTTATAAAATAGGATTTTAAGACGAGTAATGAAATTTTGAGAAATGTTTTATTGGGTTGAGTTATATTTTACCATTAGGTTTAAAATGAAGTATAAATTTTTAAATAATGATAATGTATTTTTCGAGATGATTGTAGAATGGTATGGGAAATTTTTTTTTTGTTAAAACTTTCATTAATGTTGTAGTTATTTGGTATATATAGTTATGTATATATTATATATATATGTTTAAGCTTCAATGTTGTTGTGTAATTATAATAATTCATTAATTATTTATTCATATAATGAATTATATATTTTTTATATTATAATACCTTGGTCCAGCCATTTGAATTTTGGATTATATATAAATACATGTTGAATATATTTCTATACTTTTATGGATTTTTTGATATATTTGAATTTTATTTTAGTTCATCATGCTTGAAAGATTCATCTTTCATACTCATATTTTAGAGAAAACATTATTATTTTTGTGGAAATTTATAAAAGGATGAAATTTTACATGTTAAATTTGAATATTTCCTCATGTTTTTAGTCTATATAGTAAAGTAATACCTAAAATCTTGGAAAATGACCTTGAAATAAAAATGTTATCCTATTACCTTCATTTTTAATAAATCGATGGTCTTTATCACACCTCAGTGATTTATGGTTTTTTCATCATTGATTTCATCCCGATTATTGTAACGTCCCGGGTCCAGGTGCCACTCAATGGGTTCCCCAAGCTCGGTTCACCACGTGACCTAAAGCACATTTCCTGAAATGCCAGAGGCTACCAACTAGCAGCAAGGGCCCATGTCTGATAGTGGGGAAACTATGCCCTCATTTGTCCAAGTGTAGTGCATCAGCATAATAAAAACATATGACAACTGGGGAAGCGATAAACTATACACAATTTTAAAAGAACAACTGCAGTAAAAAAACCAACAGTCATACATATATAATGATGATGCAACATGCCTCAAGTTCTAAGAAAACAACTAGAAGTTGTTACAAAGCAGTACAATATAGAGTACAACAAAACAAAACAAAATAGCTGGTAGCATCGCGAGCCTAATCCCGGTCCCATGATCCCATACTCCTCAGTAGCAATCAAGTACCTATACAGCGACCCTTTCCCTTATCCACACCTACAGAAATGTAATCTATTTGGGATGAAAAGCATGACCCAAACAGGGTGTGAGAAATAAATCTCAGTAGGCACCCACCAAAGGCCCGTGACCAACTGTGTGAAGATAAGCAACAAAAGTGTGCAGTAGTAAAAATGCAATAAACTTAGCATGACTCAGAAGTAACTAACTTACCAGTTATATTTCCATTTTATTATTCATTTAAACATTTATTATAAGGAAACCACCACTATGAATTTCTATGTAAATAGTCAGTTAGTGTCCTCAGACATGCAAACCCTTACCCTCAGGTAATTAGTAATGTAACCTACAGGTAATTGCCCATAGGCATAACGGATATTTCCCTCATGCATACGAGTGTTGCCCTCAGGCACAGAGTCTATTGCCCACAGGCATGAAAGAAGTTTCCCTCATGACGAAATAACTACTGCCCTCCGGCTAAAGGAATCACTACCCTCAGGATAAAAAGTAACCGAGACATTCCCAACATATAAACAAGAAGCACACATTCAATTCCTCTCAAGGATATTTTATAAACATTATTATAAAGGCATACCCTCAGGTATACTAGACAAACGGCTAAATAGAGGAACGCACCCTCAGGGTGGTCCTGGATCCAAGTAGTGGTCCCAAACTGCAGTTTATTATCACATTTAATCACCTATAAATTTATAGGTAGTTAAAATAGCCACGACCTCAGCCTCAAGACACCCCAACATGGGTTCGTGGAACAGTGGTACACAAAACGCACAGTAGTTGGAAATTTAAATACTAAGCCACCTACCTTAGACACCGAAGAACGGTATACCCAAACAAATCCTTCTGAAACACCCAGTAACGACATAGATCTGACGTAGAATAAAACCCATTCAAAATAAAATAACATCCATCAGAAGAATAATTGGTAAGAACTTCGTAAGGAGATGGGAGGGCTTACCCGTGCGGTTTAAACGTGATCGACGGAAGCGAAAATGGATTTCCGACGCTCGATCTGGAGGTCCAAGAAGGTTCGACCATCCTCTCCCATTCTTCCATCTGGTTATAAGCCTTCCCTTTGTATAGGGTTGGCTACTTCCCATTTTAAGAGAAAAAAACAAAGTACACGGCATGTACTTTAGAATACATGGCTTGTACTCCCTTCATTTAACTGTTCCTCTGGCGGAACCGCCAAACTGTTCATCTTCCGACATGAGTACACAACGTATATTTCCGACTACACAGCATGTACTATCGCCCAGCTGGTGGCTACTTCCACCGCCTTACTGTTTCGTCTGCCGACTGACTACAAAGTGTGTAAAAGACCACTACAGGGTGTGTAGTCAGTTTTTACACCCTTCATCGCCGACATGGATACACGCCCTGTGTACTCATCATACACGGCCAAAAGTACACGACATGTGGAAAAGTACATGGCATGTACTTCCAAAATTTAGGATTTTCCCCATTTTCCTTATTTTTCTCAAAAACACTCAAGGAAAAGAGAAAATAAGAAACCCTTACCTCAAAAATAAGAACTGGGTTCTTATAATTATTCACTTTCTTATGATCAATGTTCCCTCTCACTTATCATCAATTTTTAGACATTAATTTTGACTACATGACTATATTTTAAATTTCTAATAATTTGTTTTTCTTTATAAACCTCGATAAGTGTTATTCTAGATGACATTTCTATTTTAATTTCCCTCTTTTCAAAATAATTTTTTATTATCACTTTTTTGAAGGAATCCGTGGGGCAGTGGAAGAGTGAAAGACACGAAATTTAATTTTTTTTGTTCATATTCATGTTAAGAACAAATAAAAAAAAACATTCATGGATTTCTTAAATTATTATGTAAAATTCAATTTAATCAAGAAAATTAAAATTAAATGATTGTTTGTACTATACCTTTTTCTCTTCAAATCACATGTTGGATTTTCTCCCTGTCAGTTTGTCATATCTCAAAATCTTCAAGGTATATATCATCTATATCATCTAAAAATTCATCCAAACTATTTTATCATCAATATATGAATCCTGGGTACTAGAATGGAAAATCAAACAGCTTTACAATTTCCCTTTGATCACGTGAAGAACATAAACTTGATCAAGATAGCATGATTGATCCGACCTCGTTGTTGTGTCAGATGCTCTCTCTAAGATCTGAAGAGGAGAGTATATGAGATATTATATCATTAAATTTATAGAAATTATGTATATCCATGGTCATGATGATAAAATTAACTTTTATACCTAGGTTATAATTTTTAATATTTCACTTTGGTCCCTTGAAATTAATAATCTTCATTTTTGACATTTTCACACACTTATGACTTAATAAACTTACCATAAATGTCACAAATATCTTATCACTCACTTTTAAAACTTTTATATTTTATGGGATAAAATATGAATCATTTACTTGGCTAGAAATCTCTCTATATAATTTAATAAACCTTAAACATATTATGTTCATTTAAAAAATTATATTTTTTCTTATTCACTTTAGGATCAAACAACTCCAGTATAACTTGAGAAATAAATTCTATAATAATTATAATAAAATTAAATAATATAACTGAATTATTTTTACTTGTGATCAATCACATTTATAAATTCACCGAACACAACATATGGGTCCTACTTCATCTTAAATTCATTTTCATCCAAGTAAGTGTAAGTTTTTGATACACTAACTATGTGAACCTCTATGTATTTATCTCGAAATTAGCGAGTCCAAATAATAGGCCAAGAGGATAATATAGAAACCCATCATGGACTCAAAAGAGATAATGAATGATATATTTCTATCTACATCCTATGAAAACATACTACGTATTATAATATCTTTGAGTTGTGATATCTTATAAAGAATGATACACAAATATATCATCATCCATTTATTTCTTCATATATTTTAGGAACCTATTATATTGAATTTCCTTCTTTTACCATGTCTATGGATTTAACGAAGATACTGAAGTTTTCTAGTCAGATCAAGATCACTAAAGTGGGGAGGGGGGGATTTAATCATTTTTAACTTTTCTTTTTATAAGTAAGTTTTTTAAATTCATAATATTAAGACTATCTTAACCAAAAAAAATTGTTATAGTTATAATCCCCTCTTATATAAATCTCTTCTGCATCATTCAAATGAAACAAATATAAATAGGGTTTTGAAAATGATATTTAAATGGTTTGGTACAAAGACGTACTCCTTTTCATGTTGGTTAGTCCCCCAACATTGATTACCTCAGTAACTTCTTTTTGGAATACAAAGTGTTGAGAAAACATTATATAATTCAGTATATTTTTTTTGACATTGTTGGTTATATCGGCCAACTATCCTTTTCATATCCTCTTTCCCTATAGATGGTTATACACCCCAAAAAACAAGCCTTCTCAGCAATTAGTGTTAACCCTTCTTATAAAATTCTTTCTTAATCATTTCTAATCCACTATAGAAAGTTATTTACATCCTCTATATGTAAGCAGGATTATCTTCACCAATATATATTCTTCAAGAAATTCAAAAATTCTATTAATAATTTAGTGGTCTTTAAACATCCTCTATATAATTTAATGTTTAAATATTCTCAATAAAAAATATCATAAATTCTATCCTCAATACTTACTTCACAATAGTAAATACATTCAGCCTCAGTCTGGTAACTATTTATACTAGTCCCCATTCGATTTTATCTATCCACTTCCACTTCTTCTCTTTATGCTACAACTGATTTGAAAATAAATCAATAGCTCTAGTCTTCTATGAATGATAAATATCTATAGAATGGAACTCTATTTGTTGGATATTTATCTAATATATCTTATTATAATGGATCTACATCCAATATAACTCAATCAAATGGATCTTACTCTTATTCATCTTCACCAGATGGAACTCACTTTGGTTAACTACCATTAAACGAAAAACAAATTTGATCATTATCTTAGCCTATCACATAAATATCAGACCTTCATCATTTTACATAAGAATAATGATAATGTACAAATTAAAATTTCCTTTTTTTTACATTTTCAAGATTTTTAATGGGGAGAAAACCATGTTTTCTTCTTCCTTAAACAAATTCATAAATCCTAATTTTTCAAATATTTAAATCTTTATTTTTACCATTTAAACTATTCTCAATATTTTTTGGAGCCTTCTAAAATATTCTTGAATCTTATAAAAACTTCATCCTTCTTAAAATTTACAAATTGCACTCCATTGCCATCATTTGTGTTTGACCATTCTTGGTTTGGTGACTCTGATTATTCTTTATTCCTCAGAATCATTCTAATGTACTTTCTTATATAAAATACATTCGATGGAATTGCTTATGAAAATATCATCCAATATATCAATATATCACAACTACACAATATAAAACAATACATCCTTTTCTCTTGAACAAATTGAAGATAATGAGACAATCACATTATTTTACACTATGATGCTTTAAGATAATTTAAAATGGTTGACTACATTGGTGGAAGTTATAAAGAATTCAGTTTACTCTGAACAATTGAGTATTTACTCAAAAATTGTCACATTTTTTATCACTTTATTATTATGATAGAAATATTCAAAAATATTTTCATACCCATATTATAAGTCTGATTACTAATCACTATACCATGAATCAGTGTCATCAAATGTTAACTTTCACAATTAACAACTCTTGTATATCAAATGGAATTATAATTATAATATTTTACTAGTGTCTTTGGGTACTAGTAACATTAATTTTACACATTCTTCCTCATCATAGAGTTCTATATCTATGAGACCGATGTATATTAATTTATTTCATACAATTATAAATTCTATGATGAAATAGATGATGCATAAAATGAGAAAAGAAATGGCCCATCCGATCAATAAGATTTCATTCCTTCATTTTCTCCTCATAGATTGCCCCAAATTTGAATTATTAACTAAATTTGTGAATAATGGTCCATTTAATTAATAAATTTTTAGAATATTATATATTCATTATATTCAAAATTCCAAAAAATTATACATCCAATGCTACTTAGTCCGATGAGCATTATTAATGAAAGAAAAATCTCGACGGATTAGTTCATCCGATTGATCATCATGTTCGATAAAGTCAGATTGGAAACCAAATCAACATTAATTACCATTTAAAATATACCAATTTTATAATGATACTTATTCATTATTTAGTAACATTGATTGTTTAAAAAATTCTCTTCATAATTTCTTTGATCGGGACTCATGTCCGATCTTCGGCATCTAGAAAACAACTTTCTGTTCTGATGTTCTCCATCCGTAAATATCTTTGTGATAATCATTAAACCATTTCTATATATTTATAACTTAAAAATTGATACATATTTATATATTGACAAAAAAATAAAACCAAAAAAATATATTTTCCTTAAAATCTCTCCCTTTTTGTTTTTTAATACCCACAAAATACACAAAACATGAAACATATTCATAATAAATATATACACTCATCATTCATACCAAATATAGTTTTAATTTATTGTTTCTTTCTCCCTATATTTTCCTTCTACCGCTTATTTAAAATCAAAATCAATGGGGCCTCTCAGTAATCTAGAAAATTTTATTCCGCAAAATAATAGTTTACATAAATTTCTTAACAAAGAGAATATAACTATACATCTCTCAGTCTATGTGGATAAACCCAGTGTAGAATATAAAAGTGTATAATAATGGTTATAAATGTTTTCCAAAACACAAATTTAATCTAATAACTTTTCATGATCAATTAAAAATTCTCATATCTGGTGCAATCTGAAAAAAAAAATTTGTAAAGATAAAAACAACCTACACCCATCTCAACAAATATATTAGTAAATATCAACTGTATAAACAAAAATTTCCCAAAATCTATTTTTCATAACCTCATTAATATATTTTTGAAGATAATTAATATAATCAAAAATAATCTTCTATTTTCTCCCCCTCATGGGTAGCCCTCAACTTCTCATTGTAAAACATCTACAATACTTACACAACTTTATAACTATAAATCCTTAAATTCCATAAAAATGTGTGTAAATATATAATTATATATAGAATACTAAGTAAAATAAATAGTTTCTTAAAGTAAATATTTGTAATATGATCTTTATATTAGTATTTATTTTTTCATATTTTTATTTGATTTGGCAGTGGATGTGTTTTCTTTCTTCTATTCATCATTATCTGGGTTTAAAATATTTCTTTTGATCTGTAGAATCTTTAGGTGATGTTTTCAACTTCTCTTAAACATTAGATATTTTTTCTATATTATTTTATAAAATATTTTTCATGTTTTTATCATGGTATAGAGAGATATACATTAAAATTTTAGTGAATTTCCCTTCTCTCTCACATCTCATAAACATTTTTGAAATATTAAACAACAATCTATTGTTTTATTTTTTTCCACATTTATCTTATCTTTTGAAGACATTTTATTTCCCATTTATTAATTTGATTTTTTTATTCTTCTATATTTCTATCCATAGATAATTATTTTGGACAAATAAATTCCATTCCATCATTTATTTCTCTGTATTTTTTATTTTTCTCGACATTTTAAAGTACTCAACATTGTTCAAATTTTAATTTTTTTCTATTGATCGTTCAACATCCTTCAGTTTCTAAATTTTCATTTCCTTACTAAAAAACTTCTTATGCAATTTTTATCTTATTTATCATCATAACCCCACTTGATTTATAATGGTTTTCTAGTAGAGACATATTATACCAACATGAATAAGCTTTATTTCTAAAAATTCTACCGTACCAATAGTGACCTCTGAATTCTGATCATTCAAATTGATATTAAAATTTATTATAACATTATTGTTGTTTTTTATTTATAAAACATGGTCCACTTTTCTCAAAGGTTACTTTCCTAAATAATAACACTATTTTATAGTGGATGATTATTTATAAAAAATAATAATTTTTGAACATGCAATGTTAGTAGAAAAAAATGTAATCTGTTATTATTTAAGAAGAAACAACCTACTTATATGAATGTTTCTTTTATCCATATTTAGATGTTTCAACTTTTACCTCAACATCTTTAGTTTAGACTTCTCTCTTATTTATTAACTCACTTTTGTTTAAAAGAAACATATATTGTTTTTATAACAACTCTTCTTATTTCTTAGCTATACTATCTTTCAGAACATTTACTATTATCCCAAACTCAACAATCTTCCACAAGTTATGTTTACTTTCTTTTATAAGTGTGGTTTTAATAGTGTTGAAATTATCATTACCATCTGATTTTTCTTCCTTACTTTTGAATTTTCATTTAATATCACTAATCTTAATTTTATGTTCTCTAATAAAATTGAGGTTTATTTCATATTTCTTGATTTAATAACCATTCTCAAAAGTTTTACCATTAATATCTTTCTTCAACTTTATTATTTATTTCTTGAGTTGAGTATTATTTCAAATTTATATTTCCAAATTTTATTAAAGAGTCAACATTAATTTAATAATCTATACAAAAGCATCCTCAATGCTTGGTGAAAAACTACCATTTCAAACTTTATCAAGGAATTTGACATGATGAAAAATATTCATCACTAGATGGAGAATTATACTTTGTTCTTCATATTATATAACTTTTATTCTTCTTTTCATGAGGAATTTTTTCTTTATGTTTCGTCCATTTTTTCTTTCAAGAATTCTCATCATCTTTTTTGAACTCATAATATTCCAGTTTCTTCCTTGCAAAATTGTTTGAAAATAAAATTTTCCTTTATAATTCCATAATTTAAACAAATTTTTATCTTTTCCATTCCAATTTACCTGGTTGTATCTTTTAGAATGGAGAGTAACAACTATGTTGGAATATTTTTCTTCTTAGTTTTCTTCAAAAGTACTCAACTGTTCTATTACTTCTTTATCATTATTCTAATACGTTAATAAAAATTTTATAGAAAATTATTTCTCAACCTTTTCATTAAAAACATGATTTATTATCATCTCATTTGCAACAAAGATATTCTAACGGTCATGGAAAGATGAATATTCACAGACTTATAATGTTAATACATTGAAATAAAATATATCTTGAATGTCTCTCCTTAGTTTCTTAACAATTGTAGAATCTTCCATCTCCCCACCAAATACTCTTATGTTAATCCTAATCTCATTAAATTTATTAAAGTAATCACTAATAAGTTATTCATAATCCATTTTTAAATCTCAAATATACATATCTTGATTTTTATCTTAGCTTACATAACAATATCATTTTATTTCTATCAACTTCTCAACTTATCCCATATTTTTTAGCTGTTCGAAATCAAATTGTTTTTATATAAACATTTTTAGTAAGATCCATCAACAAAAAATTCTTGGATTTTCCATTAGCTTCTGAAATTTTATTATCAACAACAATCATAACAACTTCATAGATGAGAGGAAATTCCACTATTTTTATATCTCTAACTTGATGGATAATATATAGAAGGTATGATAACATCCTATTCTTCCAAAGGATATAGTTTTTTCAATAAAAAATAGAAAAGCACCTATTACAAACTAAATTGAAATTCCCCATTATATGAGATTGATCTTTTTTAGGGAACCCTCGCCAAAACCAAATGAAGTTTCACAGTCAGATTGAGTACACTAAGAGGGTGGGTGGGTAGTGGTGAATTAATGATAAATTTTATTTTTATAAGAACTTGTATTAATTTATTCTTAAAAAAACTTCCAATCCTTTGAAAGCTTATCGGATTTTTGATATACTCAAATATAAATCTCAAACTTACCTTTCATATGCTAAAAAAAAAATAGTACCACATGATATTTACAATGTTTAGTAAAAATAAATAATCCATTCTATAATAGTTATCCCCCCAACATGAATTACATTACTAAATTATTTCCATAATATAGAGGAAAAGAAAAATAATAGTTCTACTTCCAAGAATAAAACTTTTTAACTATGTTTTTTTATACCCTAAACTACCCTTTTTATATCCTCATTCTGAAGATCTGGTTATGCACCCCAGAAAAAAAGGATTTTTAGAAGCTGGTTACACCCCCAATACAACATTATTCTCTTTTTATCTTGTGATATACTTCACAATATTCTTAACATCATCCAAAAGTAATATGGATAAACTTCACCTCTATACAATATTCATTAACATTAATTGTTATCTTAAGAATTTTTTAGTCTTAAAAAGTAATCTATATATTTATAAAATATTAATACGCTTAATAAAGACTACTATAAATTATATATGGAAAGAATACTTTACAAAAGTAAATATATTTGGCCTTAGTCCAGTAACCTCTCTCCGATGGTCTCTATTTAATTCTCTCTACCCAGTTCTGATTCTTCTCTTCCTGATCCATCAGAGTTAAAAATCAATAAAAAACACCCAAGTTATCTGACTGATAATGCACTATCTGATGGATGATAATTTAATTTGTTCTTTCTTTGATGGATATATGTGCAATAGAACTCACTCTGATGGATCTTGCTCTGATGGATCTCCATCTGATGAAACTTTCTCAAGTTAACTCAACTTCAACCTCAAATAAACATTGGTTGGGATCTCATCCTACCAAAAAATGTTGGAGAATTATCTTCTTACACATGAATATTTATAAACTACAAATATAATTTTACCTATATTTAATGGAATTCTAGAATAGTAAATCTAGAAAAAACTATTCTTCAACCTGCTGAACAAAATTTTAAAATATGAATTTTGGGATATTTGAATACTAATTTTAACGATTTCAAATCTTATCAAAATTTATAAAGAATTATCAAACTATCATGCATCTTATAAAAGCATAATCCTTCTTAAAATTTACATAATATTTTCTAGTATGATCATCTGAGTCCAATATTTTTTTGTTTGTTGACTCTTGTTATTCATTCTACCTTAGATTCAGTTGAAGTGAATTTTTTATAGAAAATGAATTCAATTGACTTTCTCATGAAAGGATCATTTGATGGCTCATTTTTTCAAAACATCATAACTTCAAATAATATATTCTTTTATCTTGATCCAATTGGAAATAATAAAATAGTCCAATGATTTTACTCTTTGATGCTTCGAGCTAATTGAAAATGGTTGAAAACATTGTTGGAATTTCTAAAGAATTTAGTTTCTTTCAACAAATTTAGTATTCACTCAACACTTTTAAAAATTCAATCAAATTTTTCATTAAAATTTAACTCTCTATATTTTTTCTCATACTGATCATATAATTTTTATTAATAATCATTTCTTGATGAATTGGTCAATTAACTCTTCCTTTTCATAACAAAAAACTCTAGTTCATCAAATGGAATTTTGATTATAATACATTATATGTGTCTCTAAAAAAGTAAATTCGTTATTTCTAATTATTATTATTTATAGAATTATATCCCCCTATGTCCAATTGATTTTCCAATGGTGTATCTGATTATAAATATAATGATACTTCCAATTGTGCATCCGATCAGTAATGAAATGGTGCATCTGATTAGAAAAATTTCATATCTTCTTTATCTCCTAATGGATTCCAAAAATGTTGAATTTCAAATTTTTTTACTATTGGTCAATCCAATTTGTAACTTTTCAAATTTATTAGAAGTTATTATATTAAAACATTCAATAACTTCTATATCCATTACTATTGGGTTGGATGAGTTTCTTCCTATGAAACACTAATGTCAATGGATCAATTCATCCAATTGATTTTTCTTTTTATTAAATTCTTTTAAGAAACCAAATCTCCATTACTTATATCTTAAAATTTCCCTATTATATCATAATATTTCACCATGACTTAGTAAAATTGAACAATTAAAAACTCATCATCATATTTTCTTTGATCCGAACTGATGTACGATATTTTTCATTTGGAAAACAATTTTTTATTTTGAAGCTCTATTGTAGAGACCCGAAGCCTGACTTACATGAACATTACATTACTTTTGCGGAATACTTAGTACATAACAAAAACACACACACAAGGATCGTAATAGTTTAGTGTCTTTGGAAACTCAGAATATAATCTTCTAATCGTGGTGAAAGATCTTCAAAATCTCCCATAAAGATCTTCTTTTTTTTACCTAAAACCTTTCTTTATATCCTGGGGAAAAGAAAACATAAAAGGGTGAGCTCAAATGCTCAGTAAGGGTAAACAAAAGAAATATCAATCACATCATATACATAAGCACATAACTTTTGGAAATCTTAACCTGCAAAAGAGATCATAATTTCATAACATGGGGTAAATCATGGCAGTGAAATGTAATCACAATAATCATAACCTAAAACATGAAACTTTGTGGCATTCACAAATAATCATAGAGAATCATTTCTTGTTAGTCAAGACTCATTGCCAAGACTATCTTAGTGGACAAAGTCCCTTTCTGAATCGAGTAACCCTCGTTTCAGTCCTGTTTCACTGAACCGGTATAACCTACCATTCCAGCCCTGTCTATCTCATGAGATATAAAATCTTTACCCAATGCATTGGAGGGAGATATAGGTCCCACCCATCTCATAATGATACCATTCTTATGTGTGCCACAAAATCATAATCATACATCATAGCATAACCCATGTAATAAAAATGGGAATCTTAAACATCATGACATCATAAAACAATTCATATAAGATAAATTAATTCATAAAAAATGTTTCCATCACAACATAATCAAATCCATGTAATAATAGGGATAAAAACAGAACCCTTTATTATCTTAGATGGAAAATAATTTTGATAAAACACTTGAACTCCATTCTTGAGGAAAATATCCTTTCTTCTTCAAAAACATTTTTCCTTTCATAACATGTCATACGACTTTAAAATAAAATAAGTTGATTAAAAATAAACTTGAAAACTTGTAAAGGAAGATTCTTGGAAATTTTGTTTTAAAAATCCATTCATGCCTTATAAGTTAAAAAAACATTCTTCGTACTTTTGTCGGAAAAGTCAAAAAGTACCTCGTACGAAAAACGACAAAAGATTCCTTTCATACATATTACTAAAAACTCACTGAAGGGTAAAAAATGGATTTAAACAATTGTATGTGGATGGAAATAATATTACATATTGATGAAACATGGATGTGGATGATAAAATACACCCTAGTAAATACTTACGAATAAACAATCTCGGATAAAAATGAGATTGTGATATTTCCCTTACCTTAGGTCCGACTTGCTTTGTAAGTGTCCGAACCTCCTGTATAATGATTTAAATCATGTTATTGACTTATTACAGAATCATATTCATTGTTATGATATCATATATGGTTCAGTTATGACAATATATTACCCGTTCTTTTGTAAATTCCATGTTAAAGAAGCGTTTTGGGTAAAATCGTTTCATTTATCGTAGGTGTTTTGACTTGTTGTTCTTGACATCATTATTACTTATATCATGATTTAATCACTTCCAGAATATAAAATATGGTTTATATATCATATATATTCAGTATATATATATATATAATAGGTAGATAAATAAAATGAAAAACACCGTTCATGGAGACGGTAGTCCGTACGTACGCATGAACACTGTTTTCCTTTCCTTATTGTCTTGAAATGGAAGTAAGTAGATGACATACATATGTATATATATACATATATCCAGCAGCTTTATAATGTCATATATTTCCTTATTATTTCTTATATATACATTATAATCATTCTTAAATGGTTAACATGGAGAATGAATCTCATCGCGTCGTGGAGACGGTAGTCCGTACGTACGCACGAGCGATGATATCATTTCTATAAGTATTGAATTGAATTGGAGTGGATCATACAATATATCAGAATAAATATGATGTTTTAATAACTATGTATAGTTATTCTTTACACCATTATACCCATCCATGTAAGGTGGTGGTGGGAAAATAGATTACACCACGGCGTGGAGACGGTATTCCGTACGTACGCACGCGCGGTGATTTCTTTTTCCGTAGGATGGATAGATGGTGAAATAGGGTTGTTTCATACTTATAATAACATATCAGTATATGAGTGATACTGATGTTATTACTTCATAATGAAACGACCTAAGAAGAATAAGTGGAAGAAGAAATAAAGGTGAAAGAATTGGTAACGGTAATTACCTCTTCTTTGAAGTGCCTCTTTGAGACCTCCTCTTAGGGCACTAAAATTGGTCTTTGAGGAAGACCAGAACCTCTAGGATGTTTTTAGGGAAGTGGAGAATAGATTTTGGCAGGGGTTGGCCGAGCTTGAGTGCTCAAATTGGTGTGAGGAGGAGGGAGAGGAAGTGTCCTTTTATAAGGGAGGAGAGGGGCACCTTAGGAATACCTCAAAATATTATTTTATTTTAAAGTCAAAATCGGTTTATAATGGTTCCAAAGGGTCTTATTTCGAAGATAAAGTGGGGATGGGTCGAAATCCTATCAACAAATAGGATTTAGACAAGTTTAGGTTATTATTTTAACCTTATCAATTAGATTTAACTCTAAGATAAATAATTTAACTTTTACCGTGTCTTTTTGTTTTCTTTCACTATATGGTTAATACACTTACTATAACATGCCAAACGAACCCCAAATTCTTTATTACTAATACATATATCCTTATCTAAGTCATTTGTCAGAACCTTATATTTTTAGGAATAAAATAACAATTAATAATATAATATTTGATTTAAAAACTATTTTGTGTCAATTTTGACACTATTTGATATATGATTTTTGTGAAAGTCATAACAGAATTATATGTTCGAACCAAGTTTATTAAATCAACACTAATATATCATAGTAACCTATAAAATTAGTGGAATTCATAAAAAGTCTCAAATTACATTTATTTTGGTGTTTATAACATCAATTATGTCAATATTTCATAAATAATATAATTACTGCATCATCATTGTGTCATAAATAAATTAAATTATTTAATGTCTAAAAATTACAAATAAAATACCATTATGTGGGAAATATTTTTAGCTTTCTAATGAATATTTATAGTCGAATTTATCTTATGTATAACCCCATATTAAAAATGATTTACTTATTAAACTTTGATTTTAACTATTTTAACCCTTCTTTAAATAAATTAATAATAAATGTCCTAATCTAATCCAAGTGGGCCTAAATGGTCATATTTTATTTCTAAGTTTGTTTTTGGTCGAATTACACTTTTCCAATAGAATTAAGACATGTGTTAGGGTAATATTAATATCATATTTACCCTTAGTTACCCTATTTACTATTAACCGCGGTAAAAAAAAGTAAAAAGTTACTATTCACCAAAAATTATTTTCATCTCATTGAACCACATTTTACTTACTGACATCAACCGTGTCTCTCGGATTTTTGAAATTCCATTCACAGAAGCGGTAAAATTAAGTTTTATGAAAAATTCAGTTTTTTAACTACCACTTAGTAGTTTCACTATTCATCAAAAATTGATGTTTTTCAGAACAGTGCCAAAATTTCATCCCAAGCTATATTTCATATTCCGAATTCAAAAATGAAGTCTATTTTACCAAATTCATTACATAAAAGTTGCATTAATTAATTTTATAATTAAATCCCGCTGTTAAAACAAATAGCGTGTTTTTAAGAAACAATATCTATCAAAATATTGACACTTGTTTATGTCTAGTTTAAATGTGAAATTACATCCAATGACCAACATTGTATTAAATTGTAAAAATATATTCTAAATATACTTTAAAACCACTCAAATTAATTATTTATCACTATTAATTATTTCGATTAAAAAAGTTGTTTTTAATTATAATTTAGTAATTTTCACTATTCATCAGAATATGAAAGTTATCCGAAAAGTAAAAAAATTTCACCTTAGGCTAAATTCGATACTCCGAATCCAAAAATGAAGTCCATTTTGAGAGCTAAAATTTATAAAATTTTAAAAGGTGGTTATTACTATTCATAACGGCTAGTTATAATAATATTTTAATAGCATATCGTTGTTTAGTGAAACTCGGTATTGCGTACTATACACGCTATCGAGGAAGGTCGCGATTGCGTGTAATGTAAGGCAAGTCAAGGATGCGTGTTGTGCAAGCTCCTTTTGGTGTAGCGTACAACACAAGTAATTAGTGAAATAAAAAAAAAATATTTTTCATAAAATCTCGGGCTGTTACATTCTACCCCCCTTAAAATGAATTTCTCCCTCGAAATTCGTCGGGGTTATAAATGGTTTACTATTCGGAAGTTCCTTTAATAGAAACCCACATCGTAAAAAGGAATACCAAAACTTGGCTTTAAAAACTAAAGTATGAAATGTAACGATTACCCAAATAAACTAATCACTGGGTTTCCACATAGGTGAAAATATGGATATGGAAGAAAAATCTAACCATCATGTTCTGATGGAGAGTGGTAGAGAACATGCCTATGGAAAAGCTAGAAATCACAAAGCCATAAATTTGTGATGATCTATGGTACCATCTGATTCATCGGATATAAGATCACTAGGACAACATTTTTGGTTTTCAAGATCATTTCACTAAAGTTGAAAATTTGAATTAGAATAAATACTTTCTTTATTTTGGTACAATCTCACTTGTTGTTCATGCCTTGAACAATTTCCACTTCATCTCTTAAATAAATGAAGTTGAATTTGTTATTAGTGAAGTGTTAGCAGATTATGTGATAGAATGACGGGTCATTCCATCTGTCTCAAACAAAAGGTCAGCAAAAATTATATACATAAGTCGGTCTATAGTGAGATTAATCATATATGGTTCCTAAAATGGACTTATACTTCATATATCATACTGCTTAATATAATAAAACTAGTTTCTACTAAACAGGGACTTCCTGTAGGCCAGTGGTAGGCGATAAAGGCCAGTCGCACTTCGGTTGTGGGTTCGATTCCCACAGCCTTGTCCGACGCGATGGGCTGTCGCCCGTCCTGCAGGTTGTCCTTTTTCTAAAACTATATTACTATAACATCCCATCAATAATATCGAAAAAACTTCTATCCTTAAACAATACTAACTTATGTCCAACATAATCCATTCTAATCTTTAGGCTTATCCATAATACTGCAGTCCACTCTCATAATATAGTGAAAACTATTACCAGAGATTTAATACTATCGTTAATCCCCATATATATGTCTTGTTGGTCACATTCCAAACATTCAAAGGCCTTAATCATGTATTCTCTTGAATACCCATTGAACCATAGTGAAAACTTGAATGTAGTTAAAAGTTAACACCTTCCACATACCAAAATCCTCAAAATTGTATATACTCAAACCATGATATCACTTAGTCCTTATATTAATCATGAGCTCATGAATACTATTAAACATTTCATTTTCTCGTTTTCCCTTCATTATGCGCATATCATCTTATTTCCAAAATATATCAATCACTTTGAATACCATTGCAATACTCAATGATACAACATTATTTCGAAATCCCATTACATAAACACTTAATCATTCCACCACATCGTTGTCATATTCAACATTGCCAATAGTGATCGCATGTGACTTCCCTTTGTCCTTTGCCTTCAGTGGTTGCTCATGTTGATCATCACTAACCCTTGGATTAGGGCAATTATTAGCATAATGCCCCATTTCCTTGCACTTGAAGCATTGAAGTGTTGGCGGTGCGTTCTCTGCAGTGTTTGCTTTATTCACATCATTAGAAACCCTTTTTCCATTACTTCGACACTCAGCTGCTCGATGACCTTCTTTTCCACACTTAAAACATTTTCTAGTCCCTTTAAGACAATCTCCACCATGCTTCTTTCCACACTTTGTGCATAAGGAAACATTCATCTTCTTTTCACCATTATTCTGATATTTCTCCTTGAACTCCATCTTTCGTTTCTTGTCAAAACCATGAGATGGATATGTAACACCAACTTCCATTTCTACCTTGATAGCACAACGCACAATTTCTTCATAGCTACTGAAGTCTCTTATAGCTAATGCCCTTCGAAGACTTGGTTTTAAGCCACTGAAAAATCGATCAACTTTACTTTCAGGTTGGATGATAATTCCAGAAGCATACCTTGCAAGTCTTGTAAAATTCGCTTTTATATACCAACAGATTCATCATCCTTTTACTTTAGTTCAAGAAACTCCTTCTCCATCTTTGTTCGAAGAATACGAGGGAAGTACTTATTGAAAAATAAGTTCTTGAACTCGTCCCATTCCATGGACTCAATTTCATCTCTTGGCCTCGTATTCTTGATAAGATTCCACCATTGATCAGCTTCACCTTCCAAACGATATACTGCTAAGATGACTTTATCATGTTCAGAACATTGAAGAACTGAAAATATCTTTTCAGTAGTACTGATCCATTGTTCAGCCACAAGTGGATCAGAAGACCCACTGAAAGAAGGTGGACGTTGCCTCATGAAGGACTCAATAGAATATTGTTCCCTTCTCTGCTCATTTGGAAGTCCAGAATGATTCATAGCTTGTGTAAGTATAGCAATAAGATTTTGCACTCCATCCCCCATAACATTTGTTTGTTCAGGAGGGCAATCATTGCATTGTCCATTGCATTGATCAACACGGTTCCTTCGGGTTCCAGCCATCGTCTAAAACCCAAAAAGAATAGTGTGAGAGGAAAAAATCATGCTAGGGAAAACAACATAATAAAGGGGGAGTACATTCAATATCCAACATCTTAGGTTTAATTCTATGATCGTTAGCGTAATTCTATTACTATAACCTATATGTATACTTATCCCTAGGGACATCCCTAGACATACCTTAGAAATATCTCTAGGGATTTCACTAACGTTTTCGCATCCTAGTTTCCAAAGGTTGACTAAACCTTTCCTCTGATACCAACTGTAGAGACCCGAAGCCTGACTTACATGAACATTACATTACTTTTGCGGAATACTTAGTACATAACAAAAACACACACACAAGGATCGTAATAGTTTAGTGTCTTTGGAAACTCGGAATATAATCTTCTAATCGTGGTGAAAGATCTTCAAAATCTCCCATAAAGATCTTCTTTTTTTTACCTAAAACCTTTCTTTATATCCTGGGGAAAAGAAAACATAAAAGGGTGAGCTCAAATGCTCAGTAAGGGTAAACAAAAGAAATATCAATCACATCATATACATAAGCACATAACTTTTGGAAATCTTAACCTGCAAAAGAGATCATAATTTCATAACATGGGGTAAATCATGGCAGTGAAATGTAATCACAATAATCATAACCTAAAACATGAAACTTTGTGGCATTCACACATAATCATAGAGAATCATTTCTTGTTAGTCAAGACTCATTGCCAAGACTATCTTAGTGGACAAAGTCCCTTTCTGAATCGAGTAACCCTCGTTTCAGTCCTGTTACACTGAACCGGTATAACCTACCATTCCAGCCCTGTCTATCTCATGAGATATAAAATCTTTACCCAATGCATTGGAGGTAGATATAGGTCCCACCCATCTCATAATGATACCATTCTTATGTGTGCCACAAAATCATAATCATACATCATAGCATAACCCATGTAATAAAAATGGGAATCTTAAACATCATGACATCATAAAACAATTCATATAAGATAAATGAATTCATAAAAAATGTTTCCATCACAACATAATCAAATCCATGTAATAATAGGGATAAAAACAGAACCCTTTATTATCTTAGATGGAAAATAATTTTGATAAAACACTTGAACTCCATTCTTGAGGAAAATATCCTTTCTTTTTCAAAAACATTTTTCCTTTCATAACATGTCATACGACTTTAAAATAAAATAAGTTGATTAAAAATAAACTTGAAAACTTGTAAAGGAAGATTCTTGGAAATTTTGTTTTAAAAATCCATTCATGCCGTATAAGTTAAAAAAAACATTCTTCGTACTTTTGTCGGAAAAGTCAAAAAGTACCTCGTACGAAAAACGACAAAAGATTCCTTTCATACATATTACTAAAAACTCACTGAAGGGTAAAAAATGGATTTAAACAATTGTAGGTGGATGGAAATAATATTACATATTGATGAAACATGGATGTGGATGATAAAATACACCCCAGTAAATACTTACGAATAAACAATCTCGGATAAAAATGAGATTGTGATATTTCCCTTACCTTAGGTCCGACTTGCTTTGTAAGTGTCCGAACCTCCTGTATAATGATTTAAATCATGTTATTGACTTATTAATGAATCATATTCATTGTTATGATATCATATATGGTTCACTTATGACATTATATTACCCGTTCTTTTGTAAATTCCATGTTAAAGAAGCGTTTTGGGTAAAATCGTTTCATTTATCGTAGGTGTTTTGACTTGTTGTTCTTGACATAATTATTACTTATATCATGATTTAATCACTTCCAGAATATAAAATATGGTTTATATATCATATATATTCAGTATATATATATATATAATAGGTAGATAAATAAAATGAAAAACACCGTTCATGGAGACGGTAGTCCGTACGTACGCATGAACGCTGTTTTCCTTTCCTTATTGTCTTGAAATGGAAGTAAGTAGATGACATAAATATGTATATATATACATAAATCCAGAAGCTTTATAATGTTATATATTTCATTATTATTTCTTATATATACATTATAATCATTCTTAAATGGTTATCATGGAGAATAAATCTCATCGCGTCATGGAGACGGTAGTCCGTACGTACGCACGAGCGATGATATCATTTCTATAAATATTGAATTGAATTGGAGTGGATCATACAATATATCAGAATCAATATGATGTTTTAATAACTATGTATAGTTATTCTTTACACCATTATACCCATCCATGTAAGGTGGTGGTGGGAAAATAGATTACACCACGGCGTGGAGACGGTATTCCGTACGTACGCACGCGCGGTGATTTCTTTTTCCGTAGGATGGATAGATGGTGAAATAGGGTTGTTTCATACTTATAATAACATATCAGTATATGAGTGATACTGATTTTATTACTTCATAATGAAACAACCTAAGAAGAAGAAGTGGAAGAAGAAATAAAGATGAAAGAATTGGTAACGGTAATTACCTCTTCTTTGAAGTGCCTCTTTGAGACCTCCTCTTAGGGCACTAAAATTGGCCTTTGAGGAAGACCATAACCTCTAGGATGTATTTAGGGAAGTGGAGAAGAGATTTTGTCAGGGGTTGGCCGAGCTTGAGTGCTCAAATTGGTGTGAGGAGGAGGGAGAGGAAGTGTCCTTTTATAAGGGAGGAGAGGGGCACCTTAGGAATACCTCAAAATATTATTTTATTTTAAAGTCAAAATCGGTTTATAATGGTTCCAAAGGGTCTTATTTCGAAGATAAAGTGGGGATGGGTCTAAATCCTATCAACCAATAAGATTTAGACAAGTTTAGGTTATTATTTTAACCTTATCAATTAGATTTAACTCTAAGTTAAATAATTTAACTTTTACCGTGTCTTTTTGTTTTCTTTCACTATATGGTTAATACACTTACAATAACATGCCAAACGAACCCCAAATTCTTTAATACTAATACATATATCCTTATATAAGTCATTTGTCCGAACCTTAGATTTTTAGGAATAAAATAACAATTAATAATATAATATTTGATTTAAAAACTATTTTGTGTCAATTTTGACACTATTTGATATATGATTTTTGTGAAAGTCATAACAGAATTATATGTTCGAACCAAGTTGATTAAATCAACACTAATATATCATAGTAACCTAGAAAATTAGTGGAATTCATAAAAAGTCTCAAATTACATTTATTTTGGTGTTTATAACATCAATTATGTCAATATTTCATAAATAATATAATTACTGCATCATCATTGTGTCATAAATAAATTAAATTATTTAATGTCTAAAAATTACAAATAAAATACCATTATGTAGGAAATATTTTTAGCTTTCTAATTAATATTTATAGTCGAATTTATCTTATGTATAACCCCATATTAAAAATGATTTACTTATTAAACTTTGATTTTAACTATTTTAACCCTTCTTTAAATAAATTAATAATAAATGTCCTAATCTAATCCAAGTGGGCCTAAATGGTCATATTTTATTCTTAAGTTTGTTTTTGGTCGAATTACACTTGTCAAATAGAATTAGGACATGTGTTAGGGTAATATTAATATCATATTTACCCTTAGTTACCCTATTTACTATTAACCGCGCTAAAAAAAAGTAAAAAGTTACTATTCACCAAAAATTATTTTCATCTCATTGAACCACATTTTACTTACTGACATCAACCGTGTCTCTTGGATTTTTGAAATTCCATTCACAGAAGCGGTAAAATTAAGTTTTATGAAAAATTCAGTTTTTTAACAACCACTTAGTAGTTTCACTATTCATCAAAAATTGATGTTTTTCAGAACAGTGCCAAAATTTCATCCCAAGCTATATTTCATATTCCGAATTCAAAAATGAAGTATATTTTACCAAATTCATTACGTAAATGTTGCATTAATTAATTTTATAATTAAATCCCGCTGTTAAAACAAATAGCGTGTTTTTAAGAAACAATATCTATCAAAATATTGACACTTGTTTATGTCTAGTTTAAATGTGAAATTACATCCAATGACCAACATTGTATTAAATTGTAAAAATATATTCTAAATATACTTTAAAACCACTCAAATTAATGATTTATCACTATTAATTATTTCGATTAAAAAAGTTGTTTTTAATTATAATTTAGTAATTTTCACTATTCATCAGAATATGAAAGTTATCCGAAAAGTACAAAAATTTCACCTTAGGCTAAATTCGATACTTCGAATCCAAAAATGAAGTCCATTTTGAGAGCTAAAATTTCTAAAATTTTAAAAGGTGGTTATTACTATTCATAACGGCTAGTTATAATAATATTTTAATAGCATATCGTTGTTTAGTGAAACTCGGTATTGCGTACTATACACGCTATCGAGGAAGGTCGCGATTGCGTGTAATGTAAGGAAAGTCAAGGATGCGTGTTGTGCAAGCTCCTTTTGGTGTAGCGTACAACACAAGACATTAGTGAAATAAAAAAAAATATTTTTCATAAAATCTCGGGCTGTTACATCTATGTCTATAATGAATTATTTGAAAATCATTAAATTATTTCTATTTTTTGAATGAGTATAACTTGATAGTTAGTCCTCATGATATCATGTTCTCAATAATACCAAGTTTTATCTTCCTGAGAAGAAGTATTAATTATTATTATAACATAATATTTGATAGTCTGACATCATATATTTTCTATCATTATGATATATCTAGACCACATTACATAAGATTAAGATTAGTTTCATAATATCTCAAGGTTTTGATTATAGATAGGAATGGAAATAACCATTTGATACAACATGTAATCTAAATAGATTACCATATAAATAGTTTACATTAAGTATCAACACTGTTGTGGTAAAAATAGACTCATGTATATATCAAATTGTATATATTTAATGATAATCAAAGTAAATAGTGGATTTGGGTCTAGGGAACCCACTCACAACACTATCACTTACACTAAATATAGCTACTTATAATTCTTAACTTTATAGATCTCATACCAACATCATTCTTATACTAAGATAGGGATTTATTCAAGGGGTTTAAAACATTATCCTCCATGGATACTGTTGTAACCATGAATTTACCACTATGAGTAAAATCCATCAAGGGATGTTATCTCTGAGTATATCCAATTCATACATTGTAAAAAACATTACATCTTGTCATATAATATTAAAACTGCTATTATAATAATTATAAAACCTTATGTACATGAGACAATTTCAAGAAATAGAATACATAATTTTGTTTTCACAATGCTTCTTTAATTTCTTTTGAAGAGACAATGTACTCATAATTTATTTATATGTCTTCCATTGGATTGAATGAACTTTAATTTCTAATTTAATTTTCCAGAATGAAATATTAGATCATATTTTTCTAAAGAAAAACTAGTTTTTGTCCCCTTAAAACTAGAGTCCCATCCTGTCTAATTAATAGGTGTATATCCTTTGTACTTTCACAAATAAGAGGGTCTGTTTGGCTACATCCCATAGAGTTCTCTTGGATTAAACTGATATTTTATTTCCAAAACATATTTTTTGGAAATGTTATTTGTTTTAAAAAGTATGGAATATGTTATTTATCCATCATATAAGTGTATGGAATTCTACTTACAAAATTAATCTACCCATATCTTTGATAAATATATTCTTGGAGAGATTTATGGAATGCGATACTCGTAAAAATTCATTCTCAAATTGTCCTAACATGTATTTTTCAATACAATTTCAAACATGTATACTTTGACTTAGTATTAGCAAAACATTAAATCCACCTTAGTATATATTATTCTCTAAAATGTTAGTTGTTACTTTTTCAATCTCTGGATAGATACATTCATTTTGGTTTTAATAAAATATTTTTCCAATGGTCACATGCAATATGTTATCAAATATATTTTACTTAGAAAACCAAGGTACTCCCACTAATCGATTGAATATACATAGAAACAATAAATTCCGAATGAATATTGTATGATATTATTGCTTACCTAATTATAAAACTAGATATTTAGTAACTTAAAACCCTTATTGCCATATATGGTTTCCTGAACCCTTTATAGTTTCATAATATAAACACTTTGTATGATTTGTGTTCATAAGGTACAATTCCCAATATAAAAATATCACAGTAACTAGCTATGACATGGAAATTTATAATGGATTTGGGAATGGAGGCATTGTTTATCCAATCACGCCTTATCGGTACCATACTGGTACTAGTCATGTGATGTTTCTCTTGAATACCACCACATTATTATGTTTTGAAACATTCAAAAATAAATAGAACATTTACTTTGATACCTAGATTAGATTATTTAATTTTAATAGAAAATTTTAATCATAGGTGATTTCCATTACTTGTATGATTTATTAGTCTCAATGAATAACGTGTCATGGAATGTCGTGAATTAAAACCAAAATTGTGTTTTTAATCTCCCTAGAAAGTATGTGTTTCTATAATTTTTATTTTCCACATTAGATTATGGAACTTATTCCTATGAAAAATATTTTTTTTTCATTTGAACCATTGGGTAATCCAAGTATATACATTGATAATAATTAAGTTATTTGGCCTATAGAGTCTAAACACCACACATGGTATATACATGGAAAATAGTTTTTTTGACAATTAGTTATCTTTTGAGAATAGGGTATTAACAAGTCTTAGATTTTTAAATTCATCAGTTATTGACAATAATTCATGCACCAATGTACAATTTTTTGTGTATTAGAAACCAGAAAACAACATTAATTTTAAAATATGAATAATGTATATTTTTTTACAATAGACATGTGAGATCAATGTTTTGGGAATAAATGTTCAACAAGAATCCTTATTCTGGGAAATTAGAAGTTGTGTACATGTCACCGATAAATTAGGAATCACTATTTCCCAGCCACATAGATGATTATACTTACTTATTAGAATGATTGTTTTATTAACATGGTTAATGTATATTAATACATATATGTGATAGGAATATTGTATTTAATACCCATGAAGTGTAATAGAATCATTACATATAATTGATGAATATACCGAAAAAAGAAGATATTACTTGACTTTTCAATTCAGTTCATTGAATTTTAAAATTCTGTATACTTATATCAGAACATGGGATGAAATAATTCTCCTATTTAATGATGTACCTCCTTTTTTGAAGGTAATTAAAAATTTCCCATAGAACACATGCTGTATAATGATCTACCACTATTCTTAATGGAAATTGTTAATTTCTCTTCAATGAATGATGAAATAGAGATTCATTATATCATTTCAACCTTATACCAGTATGATAATATGTTTTTAATAAAAATGATACATTTAATAACCAATTTAACATCACATTTTAAAAATTATTTAATTTTAACCTTTTCATAAATTAAAAAATTTACTTGTTTAGATTATCTTATCATAGGAGGGGGTGATTTGGAGGGCCCTATATGATAGAGAAGAAAAATGATCCAAACAACCTAGAATTCCATGAAAGTATTTCAACTATTTCACACATTTTTTGAAATATGTTGATCTAATTTGGTCTAAATTTTTTGAGATGATCCAAAAATCATTGGAATAAAACCCACATCAATACACACAATCCCAATTCATTCATATGGTAATCTAACTGAATTGATATATTCTGGGTACCAAATTTACGTTAAATTAATACTTTTTTTGGGTGTTTTAATAGAATATCCCATTCATGATGTAAAATTCTCACCAAATATTTCATATAGTTAATCAGGAGGCTGCCCAAAAACTTCTCTCTTTTTTCTATGGTATGATAGAACCATTTAAGAATCCAAAACTAAGACAAAATGGCATCTCTAATTCTTTGTGACAAATCCACCTCCCATTTTTTATATAAAAATACACATTGGGAACCTCATATGCAATATTTTCCAAGGAATGATGTTTTAGCATCCTAGAACCCACACTCCTAGATCTGGTGCTAAAATTATAAACATCACATTTTGGGATTTTATTTTGATTATTGTGACCCTAATTTTTCAATCTAAAACATACAATATCATAAGTTAAACTTGGATAAATTATATCCTTGAAGACCTTATTGGTTTAGTGTTTTATAAAATTAGAAAAGACTCGCACCTAAATAAAAAACATGTTTTTAAATATTAATTTCACCTACTTAATCCCGTTTTTCATTTTCACATTAAGAAATCATTTTTATCTATATGAAATACATTCTTGGAATAATTCATTAAACCTCATTATTCATAACCCCATGTAAAGGGAACATAAGTAGGGTTAGATGAAGTTATAAATAAGGATAAAATAAGCATTAATAATTGAATTTGATCATCACTCATAAGAATTTAATAGGTTTATTTGGATATAAAAAATGTGAAGGAGTATGAAATAAGAATATTTATACCCATAAATACCAATATCGTCAATCGTAAATACATGGAATAAAGTTTTAAAAAATAAAATATTTATAAGAATCAATAATCGTGATCCACATGAGGCATTGAGAGTGGTATTTGTGTATTATCAATTAAACAAAACGTGAATCCTTTTTCCCTAAAAATTTGAGATTCTAATTTTTCAGTGGATGTTATTTTACCACACATAAAAGCTGGACCATGTCTATATTATTTTTATTTCAAGGTTAATTTATACATTAATCAATATAAAATATTATAGATTAATATATATTCTGATTAATATCTACCAAATATTAACTCAAACCCAAAATCAACCTCTAAGAACAACGAACTTGAAATGTGTGTTCTGAACACAAAACAACCTCTTTATCTCATATTTTTAAGTTGTGAATTTTTATAAATAATTAAACTCTTTAATTTTTATTCTTTTACTTAAAAATATTCTCAAAACACCCTTATTTTAGTTTTTTTGTTAATGAAACATGCTATAAATTGTTAAGTTATCCTTGATAGATAACCTAGGGTCTTCAATACACTACATTTAATATTATAAGATCATACTAATTTTATATTTCATGACAAAAAGATGAAATTTTGGCATGATTTCTAGTGAGAGATTTGGTTTTTAGTGTATGTTTTTAATTAGAGCATTTTTAATTTTGTAAATAATTTTGTGATTCTGTTATTCTTTAATATTTTTAAGTTATTTTCTAATGTATTCCTTTTTTTGGCCTTTTTCATGAAACAATATTCATCAGATGAACTAATTTAATTTAAAAAAACTGGAGAGGATCTTTCAACCTCATTGCAATGAATTAACAAATTACCCTTAGAAGGAGTA
This sequence comes from Viscum album, assembly GCA_963277665.1. Taxonomy (NCBI): domain Eukaryota; kingdom Viridiplantae; phylum Streptophyta; class Magnoliopsida; order Santalales; family Viscaceae; genus Viscum; species Viscum album. Next base: position 747,442,277 of record OY728157.1, read on the forward strand.
TGTACAAAATATTAACACAGTACATGAACAATATTATTCTTATGAAAGAAACATCAAGACTGAAATAAAAAAACATAATATGGGTGAAAATATTCAAACATAAAAAGAACTAATATCACTATATTTTTAGATCCAATTGACATATATTTAAATATATGTAAAAGAACCTAGTTTTGAATTAAAGTCCAAAATCATTCAACCATTATCAAAATTTAACAGACTAGCTGGAGAAGACTCAAATCAAATATTAAATTAATTTTACACCATGTTTTCAATATTAAAAACTACTAACCTAGTTTAATAATTCAATAATCTTAGTGAATTTACATTTTGTTTAAATGAATCTGAAAAATACCAACTATTCAATTTTTACTATACAATTAGAGGGTTGGTGGAATGAAATGACTTTTTATTGAAAAATACCACCCAGCCTCTGAAACGTAAAATTTTTTGAATAAAATTTAGTGAATTATACAGTCTCAATGGTAAACACTTTATTAATTATAGAAATTATTTAAAATAATATTTACATGTTTTCTATACCACCATATAAGTGATAAAATTTTAATAAAATATTTTTATTAATGTATAATTATAATAGATCGTAAAATTATTCTTGATAATGCAGGTGGTGCACTAGTTGATAAGAATTTAATCTATTTAAGGAACCTCATTAAGAACATGGTATAAAATAAGAAACAATCTTGTTCAAGGTATAATTTTCCAATCAAAGGTGTCAGTGAGGTGAAAGATTTGGAATTTGTGAATAAGGTAAACATGATGTTGGGAGATTTATGTACCTTACTCTAATAACTTTCTTATTAACAAGGGAAATCATGCCCATCCTCTAATTCATTATGAAATTTGTTCTTTCGACACCTACTACTCTGAATAATTCCATCAACTAAGAGAAAATTCTAAGGGTTGTGAGGAAATCTTACCAGACCACACCTATAACTATCCAATTAAGCATGAACCATACTATCCATCCAACTATGGATGTATGGATAATGAATCATATCATAAAGTGGGTATTATAACCTACAAAAGGATTCCTAGAACCACCAAGGGGATGGTAGTAAACCCCAAACACCACCTAGAAATCCTCAACCACCATAATGAAATTTCCCATAACACCTGATAAAACAAGAGCATATCCATGATTAAATAATTTAAAAAATGCTAAAAATAACTTCCAATTCTATCAAACTATCCAATCAACCATAAAATACCTAAAAAACCAGTTAGGCCTTCTTGCCAACTGGGTGAGTAAAATACAAATTCAATGTTCATGTTATATACCTTCTTAACCACTAGTCAACCCTATAGACATGGTAAATTTTAGTTCCATTATGCATCAGAGTGGAATAGAGCTAAAAATGCCAATGAATCCTCTTTTATAGTTACCCCCTCCAAAAATACAAACATTCCAACCACATCATATGATCTAAATATGCAAAATCCTTATCTTGAGTAAAATCCCAGAAAACTAAGTATAATTTTTGTATGGAATAACAAATACAAGAAAATTATATTCCATTTAAACAAAGGACCACCCAACCATGGAAAACAAAATAACCTGATCCTAAAATATAAATCTTTGAATCTTTCTAAAAACTATTATTTAACATCCTCAAGATTGATGTGTAATGAAAATTGCATGATATTCACAATTTCTAAAGGATGTGATCATATACTAAATGAAACATTGAGGTGATGAAAATATGAGCTTGGGGAGTAATGTCCTAGCATTTATAGAGCCATTACTTCCCAAAAAATTCAATGATATGAGAATATTATCAATTCCATGCACCATAGGAGAGTATTTTGTTTAATGAATTTATGGATTTGGGTTCCTATATAAATATGACACCTCATTCCATTTACTCTTCAATGAATGTTAGGGAAGTAAATCACATATGAAAAGTCATTCAATTGGAAAATTGGTGTACCACACACTCCATTGGTGTGTTAGAGGTTTTTCCTGTGAGGGTTAAAAAATAAATTTTCTTACTGATTTTTATATACTTAAAAAGGAAGGTGATAGGATGAATGAACATGCCCCATTTTTTTTGGAGAGACCTTGACTAAAATCCACCCAAATCATAATTAATGTAAACAATGGTAGATTATCTACAGAGGTTGGTGGCTCTATTTTCCACTTCAACATCCTTAATTACATGATACACCCCTCATAATAATATTCCATTAATTTAGTTAATTATATTGATTTCCTCCCTTCACCAAAGAAACACTTTCTCTTTACCTTGATACCATTTACAAGATTTCATCATTTATTGTATTGTTAAGAAATTATTCTTGGGTATAATATTGTAATGGACTATAAAAATTTCATGAATGTTCTATGATTGATGATTTCATGAGAACTAAGGATACTATGAAAAACAATGATTCTAACAAGCTTGTAAAATCATATTCCTAATATGAGTATATTTCCATTTAGTGTTTGTATGATATCATTGACCTATCACTTTCATGTTTACTCCCATAAATATGAAATTCATATAAATTTAAAATTAATCCACTACATAAATGTTTAAAATATTAATATATTAATATTGGGAACAATTTTACTATCACTATTTCACTTTTACTCACGAAAAATCAATAAATATTTTTTTACATTTTTAGGTAGTATAAACAGGCATTGGGATATAAACCTTCTAAAATTCCTAGAAAAAGAACATAAATTTTCACGCACCATATATTATTAAAAGATGAGGCTAAAGTGATAGGTCATGAGAAGAATTGAATAAACTCAAACCTCCTTTATGTTGTAAAAAATAAGGTAACCAAATTATTGGATGATGGAAACATTTAGCCCATTTTTGATATTCAATGGGCTGTCCCACTGTCGATAGTTCCTATAAAAACTAGTCTTACAATAATAAAAAATGAAGATAACATGTTGATTCCAAATCATGTACAGAATAGTTATCATTTTTATATAGAATATTTTTGTCTAAACCAACAGACTAGGAATGACCCTTTACTATTAATGTTCACTGACCTAATTCAATATATGCTACCGGATAAGTCCCACTACTATTTTCTTGATGGGTATTATGGATACATTAAAATCCATATTTACAAAAAGGTTCTTGAAAAGACAACCTTCACTTTCCCCTTTGGCACAACTTCATATTGGAGGATTCTATTTGGGATTTCAATTCTCTTGATACCTTTAAGCGATTCATGGTTAGTATTTTTTGGATTACCTACATAATTTTATAGAAGTTTTATAGGATGATTTCACTCTAGATGATTTCTATTTGGATGAGTGTTTGAGTAATCTTGGTCTGGTCCTACATCAATGTATTGGAAATAATGTTTTATCAAATTATGATAAATTACGTTTCATAGTGCAACATGATATAGTAATTGGACATTTAATTTATGCGGATGGTATCCAAGTATATAAATCAGAAGTGGATATCATTTCTTTAATTCCATTCATTAATGATATGTGGGAAATTTTATATTTCATTGGAAATTATGGATTTTGTCATCGTTTCAATCATTAATTTTGTAAAATGACACTCTCCACTTTCAATTACATTAAAAAGAAAAATAATTTGGTTTTAATAAATACTAAAATATTTATTTTAAAATATTTAAATAGAGTCTCACTTAACCCCCATGATTCCAACCACCTCGATGGGATTTACCATTTAAGATCATGTGTGACACCATTAACTAATTAGTTGGGGAAGTCTTACCATAATAGGTTAATCAAGACTGGTATTTCACATCCTATTTCTCATGCACGCTATAACCTTCCCAATAAAACTTCAACACAGCCAAAAAATAATTCATCGCTATTGTGTCTTCTTTGGATAAATCTATAGAATATATTTATGGTTCTAAAATAATTATGTTGTCTAACCTTGAACACCTATTGAAAATTCTTATGAAGCCAATATCCAAACAACATATCATTCATTGAATGCTCATACTTCATTAATTTTTTCTATAAATTTAGGATTAACATGAGTTGATAACGTGGTAGCTAACCATATTTTTTAGACCCTCCCATCCTCATAAATTCACTCATCCTTCTTTATTATCATAAATGACATGATTCTAAATGAGAAATTGTATCGAGTTAGAGAAAATATTCCATGGTATGATGAAATTGAAAATTATTTAGTATAAATTTTCATTCTTACTAATTTCAATAAAAAAGACGATGTTCATTAGAAACACGAGTCTCATTGGAATATTTTTAAAAACCCCATCCTTTAGCACACATGTTCTGATCAAGACCATAGTAGTTGTGTTCCCTATAGAAAATTACAATCCGTACTTAGGTTTTGTAACACTCTTTCATGTGGGAGCTACTTCGATTCCCAACATACTTATCATAAGGTCCTCAATTCTGCCCTTTTTTTGTTCACCACTATTTTGGGATACCTTTGATTCTTTTAAAAGTTGTCTTCATTTTCAATGGATAAAGAATGTATCCAAAAGAATTGAAATTCCAAAAAATCTATTACTTTACTATAAATTGTATTCTGTTTTTAGTATTGAGTTTATGGGGCCATTTATTAATTTATTCTAGAACTTTTACAATATTATTTATGTTTAATACCTGTCAAAATGTATAGAGGGATGAGACATATGGGAAGATGATTCAATGATGGCTATGGAAATTTTTGAGAACCTAATTTTTCTATAAGTTTAGATTCACTAGTTTCGTCATCATTGAATAGGGTATTCATTACTATAACTGAAAAAAGAAAACACTTTTTCATCAATATGGGGCTGAGAATTGAGTTTAAACTATATATCACCCCCAAATAAATGGTCAACTCATGATATAAAATAGAAAGGAAAATAAAATTCTTGATAAATTGTTTTAACCCAATAGAAATGATTTTCATCTTAGAATCTATGTTTCATTGTGGGATTACCATATTTCCATCAGAACTCCCACTGGCATGTCACCAAAATATATAATTTTCTAGAAAAAGTTGTCCCATATCTATTGAGATTGAGCACTAAGCCTACTGTGACATTAATAGTTGAATTATAATATCTCAAATGCATGTTCTTAAAGGATTTTTGAGATATAAAAGTTGGAATAAATGAAAATATACCCATATAAAAACTCCCAAATCTATAAAGAGAGATATAAATATTCCCATGACCGCTATATACCTAATTATTAATTCCAAATTGGTAATAATAGCCTCCTTTACAATTAATGGCTAAAGTTTCACCCAAGTACACTTCATTCCTTCAAGTAGCAAACAACTAGTGAAACCAACAAGGTTTCATCTATACATACCACATTTTAATTTTTTTGTGAGGAAACATGTCACTCTTAGGGTATTTATACCATATGTATAAGTATTTTATTTGTAAATTATGTCACATAACACCACCGTTAATATTTTCACCCAACCATGATGTTTGAATATTTCATATCTAATAGATGGTAAATATAAATTATTTTAATACTTATCAACATTCCAAAATGATTTTCCATACGTTTTCTCCTTATCCAATCTGTTTTATTTCTGTACAGATTGAAAAATGTGTGTTTACATATTATCCGACTAGTATACACCATAATAAAATAAATAAAAATAAAAAATTAGGGGATTGAAGAAATGTTTATCATATATGGATATATATTTCATGAACTTAGGTTTTTATTTCAAGGAATTATGAGTTGTGTGTGTCATGAAATTTTATTTTAGAGGATGTGGGGTAGGTTTTGTGGAGAGTAACATGTAAACATTTTTTTTTGAAAATAACATATATTAACTAGATTGAAAGTGGAAAGATTATCTTGAAATGGGTGTCATAAAAAAATTAATAGAATTGGGATACATTTAAATCATTTTTATGATTAGTGTTATACATATCCATCAATTCCATTATGATATGATTTAGGAGACATATTTTTTCCGTGATCACTGAGAATAACATATTGGTTTGGTTTTTTCTTTGATCACATTACTTTAATGAATTAAATTTTATTTTAATGTTAAATCTTTAGGAAGTGGGGAATATTTACATGCATAATTTTTATAAATCTATCATTTCCTAGGAGTAAAAATGTTTAGGTGTTTGGGTGTGATCACATTGCGATTAAGTATTTTCTTAACCCTTATACCCCTGTTAATTTTTTTTTGTATAATGAAAATGATACATCTAATAATAAATATATCTCTACATATTGTTAACTTTGATAATTTTAGTCAGGGTTAAAATTTTAAATTTTACATTCTGTCTTATTTTATTATAGGAGAAAGTGACTTGGGGTTCCTGAGATGATGTAGAAGAAATATGGGCCAAACTACATAAAATCCTAAAACATAGTTCTATTGTTTCACCAATTTTTAGAAATATATTATGTAATTGGTCCAATGCTTTTTTTTATGATCCGAAACTTAGTGGGATTAAACTCATATTAAGACACCCAATCTCAATGCATCCTATTGGAACCCAACCGATCTGATTTTTCTAGGGAACCAAATCCTCTTAAAGTAAAAAGTTTGGTTTGATATTTTTACAATAACTACCATTCATGATGTAAAGTTCCACCAAAATTTAAAATCTATATAATCAAGAGGCCAAAGAGTAACTATTTTCTTTTTTTGAAAGTCTATATAAGGCTTTTTACCAGTACAAAATGACGATAGAATGGGTATCTTGAAATATAGGTGCCCCAGCCCCCTCCAATTTTGTCTATAAGAGGCCACCTTGGGTACATCATTTTTATAATCAGACAATGAGTAAATTTCTACCATTTTTTATTTCAAAAATTAATTTAATCCACTTGGACGTTTCTAAGATATATATCCTCAAAGGGAGAGTGGGAATTAAGAAAGAGATCCACATGATCCTCCTCCTTGTCTCGATGGTGATATAAACAATGGATGATCCTTATGATGAGCAACACATAATGTCAAGGTAGTTCTAATAATAAATTTTCTTCTATTTTTATTTATTTTGGGTTTAAAGACATTTTATTCAGAATTATCTTTCTTTGATTGTTACTTTGATGATTTATTTGATTCTATTGAATGTAATTATTTTTAATTTTTACAAATAGATGTGATTTTTTGTGTTTGTGACTTTTATTTTCCCAATTGAAAAACCCTAGATTCGTTTTCTTCCCCATTAATTTGAGATTTAGACTTTATTTGGAAGTTATTATACCTGACATAAGAGTTGTACCTTGGATATATGATTGTAATATCAAGGATTGGTTCTATATGTATCAACATAAATTATTATGGAGTATTTTGGATTTTATTAATATCAACAAACAATTTAATCAAACCCTAAATAAATATCTAATAACAATGAAATTAAAATTTAAGTAGTGAATTAAAAAACCACTTTATCTTATGTTTTTCAAAATACACTTTATTATAAACTTATAAACACTTTAATTAAAATTGTTTTACTTAAAACAGTTTTAAAAAGAACCCCTCTTCTAGTTATTTTTATTAAGCCCACACACTCAACACAAAATATTTTTATTCATATAAAACCGAATCAATAAGATATATCATAGAAACATGGTAAATTTTTTGTACCATTTATAGGGACCACTATAGATTTTATTGTTTCTTGATGGGAACATTATATATTTTGTAAATATTTTAAAGATTCAGTTATTCCTTCAAAATTTTAATTTGGTTTCTAAAATATTCATTTTTAAAATCCTTGTGCATGATGTGATGTTCATAAAATGAACTAATTCCTTTTTAACATGAACCATAGGGGATCTTGTCTATTAGACACTAATAAGAACCAAACAATACTTTGAATATGGACATAGAAAACACCAAATCAATTCAAAAAGATTCTTCTACTTCCGAAAAAAACATAAATAATAAAATGAACATATATTATATGGCTGATAATAAATATATATTAAAACAAGTAACCTTAATTGATGTTGATATCAATCCCACATACATTAAAAGTCAATATATAGCACCTAAGTTTGAATACAAACTGAACTCGTTCACTTATTACCAAAATTTCAGGGACTGGTTTGAGGAAAACTACATAAGTACCTAATGGAATATCATACTACGTGTTAATTATTAAAACCTTATAAAGTGTATGATGATTTTATAAGGTTAGAAATTACAATTATATTTATAAAATAATGTAAAATGTTAGATATTCTATGTTAGAACCCGTATTAGTGGTTGGGTGGACATGGTATTCCATTTTCTTGAAAAATAATTTACACCCACTCAAACAACAACAATAAGTAAAAAAATTTGTTGAATATTAAAATCATTAGGGGAAACACTTCAAAAATACTAGGACTGATTTAAAAATTATTTGTTTATGTTTACCACACCACAAAATAAGTGATCAAATTTTAATGAAATATGTTTATGAATGTTTAATTAAAATAGATCATAACATGATTTATAGTGATTTATGTGGAGCACAAGTTGACTAGAATCCAACCAATATAAGGACTAACATTGACAACATGGCATAAAACATGAAACAATTTGGTTCTTGGTCTAATAAAACCATTAGAGGTTTTTATTTGGTTAAAAGTTTAAAAACTATTAATAAGGTGTACACGATGGTTAAAAAGTTATGTACCCTACTCTGAAAGCATTATAGTTTAAAAGGTAAATCCAAAATTCCTCATATAATTCATTGTGGTATCTATTCTGCTGATACCCACTACTTTGAACAATCACCCCAAAAAAGAGAAGTTTCTGAGAGTTTTGATGCAATATTCCCAGGACACCATTATAACCGTCTCATTGGGAAAAAACTATGCTATTCATCAAAATTTATACTTAATGATAACCAAGACTATAGGGAATATGTGTATTATATCTGACCTCAATAGTCTTGAAACTGTCAAGGGTATGATAGTTAACCCGAACCACCACTCAAAAATCCATTACCACCACAATGGAATTTGCAACAAACCCTCCAAAACCCAAGCCTAACCTTGAGTAATTTATGAAAAAATTTGTAAAATGACCCCCAATTAATTAAAACCACTAAATCACCCTTACAAGACTCAAAAACTAAATTTTACCAACATTCCAACTCAGTGGATGAAATCCAATGTTAAGTGTTTGGTGAACTACCGTCTAAACAAATATTCAACCCTTTGGGATATTGGAACTACTAGATCCATCACTCTTTATAGTGGAACACAAATTAAAATTCAAATTAACCTTCTATTAGAGTCTCCATCTCTAGAAGAAAACACAATTCTAACCAGTTTAAATGATCTAAATAAGAAAAATCCTTGTCCTATGTAAAATCACAAAAATAATGATATTATCTTTTTAGAAAGAACCAAGAAAACCATTCCTCTTGTATTTACCGACACAGAAACCCAAAAAATTACATAGAAAAATATAACTTTTTGAAACATTTGAGGTTAAAATTTCTTTGATTTATGTCTTGAAGAAAATTTTCTAATATTCCATGTTTCTATAGTATATGTTTACAAACTAAATGATACTTTGAGGAAACAATGATATGAATAGAGAGGAATTTCTAAGAAGTTATGGATCTATCACATCCCACCAAATGCACCAATCATAGAATATTCTTTATTATATGCACCATAAGATAGTATTTGTTTTCTTCTTCTATGATTAATGTATGCGACTCTATAAATACGATGCCTCACTTCATTTTCTCTTCACCATAGGTGATGGAAATAAATCAGATAAGAATATTCAATAAATTTTAAAATGGGAGTACCCCACACCCTACTGGTGTGATATAGGATGTTCATGTTATTATTAAAAAATTAATTTTTCTTGTTGATTTTTATGTTCCTAAAATGGAAGATGATAAGATGAATGTAGTTGAACCAATTATTTGGGGGATAGATTTTCTAAAAAAGACCAAAACCATAGTTAATGAACATGATGGTATATTATTTGTGGAGTTTTGTGGTGACACTTTTCACTTAAACATTCTTTATTCCATGATGCATCCCCATAATAGAATTCATCTCTTTCGGTTAATCCTATTGATACACTCCCTTCCCCATAATAACATATTCTCTTCTCTTGGTCCTATTTCTTAGTTTTATTATTTATAGACACGTTAGGTAATGATTCTCATGTTTAATATTGTAGTGGCATATATAAATGTCATGCATGTTCTATGATTGATGATTTTTTGAGCACTAAAGATCCTATAACCATCAATGATAATTATATTCTTAAAAAATATTATTCCTATCACGAGGATGTTTCTTTTAACTATTTAGAATAGATCACATATTCTTAAATTTCAAATTTACTCCCATAAACCCAAAATATACATAAATTAGATTTGAATCCACTGTCTAAAAATTTCAAATTTCCATATATTGAGAATGGGAACAATATTACCATCCCCATTATTAGTTCACTCTCTCTAAATCATGAATTACAATTATATTAGAATTTGAAGGAGTATAAAAAATCATTGGTATGATAAATTACTGAAATTATCAGTATTTTTCCATCAGTCTGTAGGTATCATAAGTTGATAAATGATGAGGAAAAACTAATCAGGTAGTAACAAAATTGACTAAACCCAAACAACATTGATGTTTTTAAAAATGGGGTAAAAAAAATTAACAGCTAATGGAATCATTTATTCTATCTCTTACATCTAATGGGCTAGATTAGTATAGTTAGTTCCTAATAAAAATAATATTATAGTAACAAAAAATGAATATAATGAATTGATTCCAACTCATGTGCCGAATTGTTAGTATTTCTATATAAATTATTATTTACTGAAAAATAACATTAGGAAAGACCATTTACCATTACCATTCATTGACCAGATACTAAATATCCTAGCATGGAAGTCATTCCACTATTTTTTTAATGGTAATTATAGATAATTTCCAATCCACATTTCCAAAAACTATCCAGAAAAGAAAAACATTACTTTTCTCCGAGAACATTTTAATATTTTAGGATTCCATTGGTAATGTGAAATGCTCCAATTACTTTCCAATGATGGAAAATTAGTATTTTTTTCTAATTACCTAGATAATTACATGGAAGTTTTCATAGATTATTTCACTATATATCACTCCAATTTTAATGAGTATTGAGTAGTATTAGTTCTATCTTATGTCTATGTAATGAATAAAATATTTTATTAAATTATGATAAATATTATTTCCTTATGTGAAAAGGTTTGATTATTTGAAATGTCATTTATGTGGATGGTATCAAAGTAGAAAAATTAAAGGTATACATCATTTCACCCCTATCATTCCCCAAAATGTGCAGGATGGTCTATCTTCAAAGGCTATGTTATATGTTATCATCAATTCATTTTTGAATTTAGTGTGATTTTACACCCCCTATCCAAAATAATCAAAAAAGAAAATTATGTTTTGTTAAATAAAGACTATGATGATTCTTTTAAAAAATTGAAATAGTGTCTCACTTCAACCCTGGTAGTCCCACCACCTTGATGGGATTTACCATTTCATATCATGTATGATGCCTCTAACTATGCAGTTGGGGTAGTCATATCACAATGTGTTGATCAAGCTCTATATGTCATATCATATTCCTCATGAACACAAGAACATGCCTAAGAAAAAAACACCACAACCGAAAAAATGCTATTCATTTTTGTTTTCATTGAAAAAATATAGGTCATACCTTTTAAGGTCCAAAGTAATTATATTCTCCAACCATAATGTCATCCAATTTATCCTTTATAAACCAAAATCCAAACCATTTATCATTCATTGGATTCACATACTTTAAGAATTTAATATAAAAGCTATGGAAAAAAGGATCACAAAATATGGTGGCTAACTATATCAGCAAGATCGTTCCATCCTCAGACGTTGACTCAACCCCCTGCATTACAAGAAATCACAGGTTTCTTAAGGAGTAATTGTACTGAGTGGAATATGATATTCCTTAATATGATGACATTATAAATTTACTAGTATCATATTTCATTTCTATTGATTAAAAAACCTGGCCTATCCTATGAAACATTAGTCTCATTGGTATATTTTTTATTACCCAATACTTTGACACACATTTATTGATCAAGTCTTTTGGATTTTTTTTGGTTTGCTTGTTTTAGTTCATCCTTAGGTTTAATCACACTCATTCATGTGGAGTCTGATTCGATCCCCAAAGGACTGATCCTAAGGCCCTTGATTATGGACCCTTTCGGTCAACAATACTTTCATATTCGCATGAATTTTGAAAATAATTTCATATTTTTCAATGAATGGGTAATTTATTATAAATAAATGAAATTACACAATAACAATTAATTTTCCATGAAATTTTTGATTTTTGGGTCATTGAATTTATGGGGCAATTCCAAATTCATTTAAAAACTTGAATATCAATTTGGTAGTAGATCACATGTCAAAACAGGTAGAGGCACAAGTAATAAGGAATGTTGATTGAAATAAAGTTGTGGAATTTTTGAGATCCCTTATCTTTTATAGGTTTATATTTTCTTGGTTCATCATCAGTGATCTGGGTTACCATTTCTGTAATTGAAAAATAAAATTACTATTTCATTTTTAAATGGTTGGGCATCAAGTTTATATTGCATATCACCCCAAACCAATGGTCAAGATGAGGTTTAAAATAGAAAGGTCAAACATATTCATGAAAAAGTATTTCAACAAAAAAAATATAATTGAGTATTAGACTAAATGATGCATTGTGGGTTTATCGTACTACCTCCAAAAATCAAATTTTCATGTCACCATATTGGATAGTTTTTCTAAATTGTTTTCAATTCCCTATAAAGATGGAGCACCAATCCTACTAGACCATTAATCAATGAAATTACAATATTTATAGTTTATGTAATAAAAATAAGTCATAGATTCATGATTTGGAAGAAATATAAAGAAAATCATGTGAAAACTCCCAAATATATAAGGAGAGATCTAAGGTTTCCCCTGACCAACACATCATTCATCATCAATTACACTCTAGGAAGAAGGTAATTATTTACAAATAAAATACTGAAGTTACATCCATGTTAGATTAATTACCTTTATTTTAGTCTATACACTACTACTAATATCGATTCATTTGGTGTTGTACTAGTTAAAAATAAAAAACCAAAGAAATATTCACTATCAATGGGAATTGGTTAAATCTACATCACAAACCCATTTTAGAGCCCCTAGTGGAGGGACTCCACCATCAAGAAGTAATATATTACTGAAAACCACCAGTTTTTATCCTTAAATCCCAAATTATATTTTATTTTAGAGAGAACACAATATATTCACGCAGTGAGGGGAGGTTATAATCCTATGTTAGTTTCTATTTTCATCAACTATCTTTATTTTTCTAATTTTTTCATGGTGTATAGTTTTTTAATATTCCATAGTTTCCTATTTTCATTTGTATTTTCATAATATTTGTTATTTTTCTCCATTTTTCTGGTTACATTTTTTTATATTTCCCCATTTTTTTGTGTCAGAATCCTCATTTTCATGTGCACCTAATCCGAGAAATTTGTGTAATGAATAAAGAATTTACTTATTTCAAGTTGATTTAACATTTTTTTTCAATAATGACATGTGAGTTGTAGACTGATTTTAACATAGAGGTGTGAATTTTCATGTAAATTGGTTTTTTATTAATGATAGAAACAATTATATCCCTGTTAGACATTTAGGATGATTGATACCATATGTGTAAGTAGTTTGTAGGAAAATTACATCACATAACATATACATACATATTTTCAACCAACTATGATGTGTGAATATATTTTACTTAATAGAAGTTAAGAATAATTTATTTTAATATTTATCCTCTCTCTAAATTTTTTTTCCATATGTTTTTCACTTATTCGATTTTTTTCATTACTCTATTGGATTGACCTATGAATGTCTACCTATTATCAGACAGTTATAGGCCCTAAAGAACACGAATTAATGATTAAGATAACATTCAAATATAAAAAATATGGATATATCTATGTCCTTTGGTCATGGTTATAATTAAAATAACGCTTAAGTGATCAGATCTTGAAATTTAATTGCAAAGGATATAGGGAATGTTTGGTGGAAAGGATCTGGTGAGAATAGTTTTTTTAAAACAACCATTATTTACTAGATAAAAAGTGGAAATAATAGTATCACATGATTTTCACACATATACATGTTGAGAGTTAGTGACATGGTTGAATTTTAAATTTATTTCTTAGAGTAGTATCATATATTTCCATGAATTTCATTATGATACAATTTCCGTGACATCTTTTTCCATGATCACTGAGAATAACCCCTTAGTGTGGGATTTTCATTGATAATATATATTTCATAAATTAAACTTTATTTGATTGTTTAATATTCATGAATTGGGTAATATCTCAATGCATCATTTCTAGAAATATGACTTTTCCCAAGAGTGAACATTTTTAGGTGTAGGGGTATGATGACATTACAATTCACTGTTTTATTTTACCCTTATACCACTATAATAAACTGTTTCTATAATGAAAATGATACATTTAATCAAAAAATAAACAGAAAATTTTATTAAATCAATTAATTTTAATCACTAATAAAATGAAAAATATTAATTTTTTTATTATTTTATTTTAGGAGGAGTATATTTGGAGGGCCTAAATTGATGTTGAATAAAAATGGGGAAAACTACATGGAAGCCCAAGAGATTATGTCCACAATTTCAAACACTATAATAACCTATTAATCTAATTAGGATGTTGTTTTTTTTGAAATTATCCAAAACTGAGTGGGATATTACTCATATCATGGAACCCAATCCCAATTCATCCATTAATAGGCCCAACTATACTTATCTATCCCCAGAATAGAATAAGATCAATATAAAAATATTAGTTTAGTATTTTTATAATATATCCCATTATATAAGTCTAATTCCTGCCAAATTATACTTGTAGATAGCCAAGAGGCATTTCAAAAACTACTCTCTTTTTCAAAGTTATTATAAAGCCATTTTATAGTACGAAAATTGAAACACATGTTTTATTTAGAAATATGGGAGCCCAAATCCACATCCCATTTTGGCTATAAAAGGGAACCTTGGAAACCTCATTTTCAAGTTGAACATGTAGTGAAGTGCAGAAATTTTGGAGTTCCAAAGGATTCCTTTCACCAATATGGAGGTTCTGAAGCTCTATATCATCATATAGAGAGATGAAATGAAGAAAGAGATGAAACCTAGCCTTATACTCCTCTCCCCATCAAGCTAAATTGCTGAGGATCATTGTGAGAGAGATATACAACACATCAAGAGAGTTTCAACAGTTTTTATATTAATTTGATATATTTTGTGTTTGAAAACATTTCATTTAGATGTATATTACTTTTATTATAAACATAATGCTTTTTTTTGATACAGTTGAATGGAATTATATTTAGTTTTAACTGATTAGTGTGAGGTTTTAAGTGTACGACTTGTGTTGTACTGATTGAACAACACAATAATAATTTTGTTCCCAAAAAATTTTAGATTTCAGTTTTCATTGGAAGTTATTATATCATGAATAAGTGTGGGATCTTAGATATATGATTCTTAATTCATGGTTCAGTTCTACATGCATTGATATAAAATATTAGCGAGTAATCGAGATTCTAATAAATCTAAACTAAATATTTAATCAGACCCTAAATTATCCTCTTAAAATAATGATCTTGAAATGTTTGTAGTGAACTAATAAATAACTATTTAACTCATTGTTTTCAAAATAAAATCTTATAAACTATTAATATATTTAATTATGATTTTTTAATTAAAAATATTTTCAAAAACATCCCTATTTTAAGTTATTTTTTAGATAAATGCACTCAAAATCATTAAAATCTTTTAGAGAGATGACATTTGTTATCCCCAGGACTATATTAAAAATTACCAAACCTATAAAATTTTATTTTTCATGAAAATGAAATCAATTTTACAGTTGAAATTAACCTTTTCACATTGTCTTCCAACTTGTCCACTAATGGAAATAATGACTAATATTTCCATAAGTTATAATTAACTTGGAGAACCTTACACAAAAGGTAATGAATAGTTATCTCCATTTACTATTTTTTTGATATTAAATAATGTTTGAATGATTTGGGTAATAAAAAATCTAGAAAGATATGTATTGAAAGATTGTGATGCATCTTCAATTTACACATATTTAGCATAATCATCACCCATTAATATCTTTATTCACTGTGTCGATATAGTATTTTTGGAGACAAGACAATATGTGAAACCATCATTTCATTATGAAGTATCTATATCCCATTTTTATATTATTGATATAATTATGGAGGAAATATAAAATGTGATATACATGAAACTTCTCTAAAAAATTTTCTCACCCTCTCTTCTTGATGTGGATCAATAGGTAGTTGGACACTAGCACATATAATTTCCTACATCATATTAATTTGTGTGAAATTTCCTGTACCACTCTTGTAGATTCACACTGATGATGACATTTTATTTATCTGATAATAATAATTGTGTACATGTGGTATTACTTACCGTTGTTTTATAAAATATACTTGAAGATAAGTACATTTATATTGATTACCATTAAAAATTTCTACATTATTATTTTTAAATTTCTCCCACAAACTTATCAAATTGTAATAGACCTAATCTACTAGATTTAGAACATACAGTCACTTGATTATTCTAGTGGAATGGATCCTTAAACCTACCTAAATATCCCGATCTATGACATCACCAATATTCCAAGAGTATAATGTAGGATTTTGAATAGCCAAGCATTTTAACTCACTTGTCTTTAATCTATTTAGTAGAGTCCCATATTGTTTGCTGAATTACTTTTAATTTGTGAGTGTTTTTCCTTTAAAGTTGCAAAAATCTGTCTATATCTAATCCTTTACATTAATATTTAGTTAATTCAACATAACAATCTCAATGGAATTCCAGAATAGTAAAGGGAACCCCCAAACTTTGGATGAAAATGAACTCAAACAAATTTTTGGGTCTAAATTCAAGAAATGGTGGAAATTTGAAGACATAATATTTTTTTGAGGCATTTGTTATGTAAATCATGAAGAATAGAATCATTATCTATTTAACATTCTTGTTCTATGTGATCACACTTACAATATAGAAACAAATTTAAATAGATAAAATTCACCACGCATGTTCATTTTATATTTAAATAGTTGATTATTATTTTACTATGTGATCACATATAACAAATACATAATCATTAATTAATTAACCATGCACCTGATAAAATAAATAAATAATAAAAAGATCATAACCCGTTAACTACTTGTTAATCCATCGACTAAATAATGGATCAACTGAGACCCTAGGGGAATTACTTAAGTCAATACTTGACTTGAATTATAGTGCACTTAACTTGTTGGTTAACACCGTATCCCAACTTGAAACATGTCTCAAAAATCTCCTATGATCATTACAATGTATACTCACATTCATGTGAGAGGAAACAAGATTTAAAATTACATTATATTCACAACATCAAAAACCACAATAAATAGTGATGTCATTTATTAGTGATGAATAAAATCACTCATAAAGGAATCCTTTATTAGTTCTTTTTCCAAAGCATTGATAAAGACCACCCTTTATGATCACATCTTTTTATCATTGATAATGGCCACCTTTGATAGGTTCTAAAAAACACTAATAAATGTTATATTACATCAAAAAAAAATATATCATTAAAAATAATATATAATTATATAAATATATTTATAGAGATTAATATTTTACCTATTTTGTTAAATATTATTTATTGTTTTTATTTTGAAAATTTTATTCATTTTTCAAAATTTATTGATTGACATTTAATGTTATTTATATAGTTTTATTTTATATATAATTAATATATATTCATCTTCATTTATATTTTTGTTCATTTTTATTTTTTAAAATTTTAATAATTAATCTCTTATTCATTTTTATAACATTTTTCAATGTATTCAATTTTTAATTAAATTTCAGTCATTTTTAAAATTAATTAATTTGATATTATTAATTCATGTATATTATTAAGTGTTTTTTACTCATACTTTTATATTTTATAGATTTTAAATATCTAGTCACTTAATATATTGGTAATTTATTTATTTTTAATATTTTTATACATAATTATTCTATAAAAAATAATATGTATATTTATATTAAATAAGTTATATATTTAGTAACATATGGTTTATAATTAAAATAAATCAATTAAAAATATAGACTAGTTGTATCGAGTATTGGTTGTTTAATTAAATTTCATTAATTTTTTCAATTTAGCATATATAAAACTTATGCTTGATTAATTTCTCCCACATATATATATGTAATTAATTCATTTTTATATCGAACGCACATAAACATAAAAATTCTGTTATTTATTCAATTTTCAATGATCATTTTAGAATGACATTTATTAACATAATAAATTTAATATATATTATGTTTTAATAAGAAAAGTTTACTCAATTTTTATAATTTTATTCATTGTATAGTATTTAGTACTTTTTATATTTTCTTAAATTTATTCATTTTAATATTTATTTATTCTTTAATAATCTGCAATTATTTAATATCTTTGTGATTTATTCGTTTTATTATTATTAATGGTTTAATAGATTTCTAATTTTATCCATCTTAATATTTATTTATATAAGTTTATAAATTAATATTTAATTAATTTATTATAATTTTTGTTTATATACCCAATATATATTCATTATCATTTTAACATATATTTATTTATACATTTTTAAAAATCTATAAAATAAATTACACTTGTTTATTTTGATAATATTTTCACAATATAATGATTTGTACTTATTTAATTTAACAATTTTAAATACTCATTCATTTGAATTTATTTCATATTTTTATTCACTAACAACGTTACTTATTTTTTATATTTCTTTATAATTTATTTACTTTTAAAACTAATTATTCTTATATTTTTTTACATTATTAATTTTTAATATTTATTCATAAATATTTATTCATTAATAATTATGGTTTTTAATATGGTTATAATATGATTATTTAGTATATATTCATGTCATTTTAATATATATTCATTTTTAATTTTTCTAATAATCTATATAATTAATAAAACCCATTCATTTTTTAATATTATTCCATTCTATTCAATTTTTGTAATTAAATTTCATTCATTTATAAAATTCATTATCTTAAGATTATTATTTTATTAATAATGTTAATTAAGTTTTACCTTTTATATTATTTATCGATTTTAAATTTATATTCATTTAAACTTTTAATATAAAAAAATTTCATGAAATGAGATTAATTTTTTTATCAAAATATGTATCTATTATAAATAAATATTCAAATTATAAAAATAGTGTAAATATTTTTTCCTAGAAAATATTACTTTTATAACTAAATAATATACGGATACAAATATTTTAATATATATATATATATATATATATATTCTTTAATTTTTTTATAATTTAATCAATTTGAAATGAATTTTAACTCAGTATTTTGAAAATATATGATTTAATGATCCCTTTGAACTTATTTATTAAATTAAAAGTCATTTTAATAAAAAATAATATGGAATGTTGATAATTTAAAAATAAATTTTATTGGATATGAAAATTTCTAATTTAAAAAATCATAGGGGTTTTAATACTGTTATTATAAATTAATTAATATTTTCAAAAATAATACATAAATTAATTTAAAATATTTATTAAATTATAATCATCACTCTAGAGGTGTTATGAATATGGTATAATATTAATTAATTTATATTATTTGATGATTAATATAATTATCTGATGATTAGTTATATGAAAATTTTAATTGGGAAATAAAAATGTCACATAAATTAAGAAAATTTTTTATGTATATTTTATATTTTTCTTCATAAATAAAAATTAATTTAAAATTTACATATGTATATATATAATTATAAATCCAAAAGAACACACCAAGGACTATCCTCTACCACATGTTGGGACTTGTGGTCAACCATATGAGTGGATGATATACTAGACTAGCATGTTGGTAAAAGGGTGAGTACATAAAACATTCAAGTGTGCTCATGGGTGTGGGTTTAGGTGGGTTGGTGTGGCCCATGAGCTCAGCTATGTGTGAATGGTGGGTACGAGAGCAAAACTCCAACTCAAATTTTCCAAGCTAATGGGATGATTTAACTTATAAAAAAGCACCCAAATTGATGATATTTTGATGTGGGACATGCATCATTGAATCTTTTTATGGTTTTACTAGTTCATACTATTTTAACTCTGATAAAACCACACTTTATTAGTGATAAAAAGTACTGATAAAAGACAAATTTATCAGCAATAAAATGTAGTGATGAGAAAAAGTGGTTTTATCATCACTTTCTATTTTAGCCTTGATAAATATGTGTTTTTTAAGTGTGTTTTTTAAAAATCATTGATTAAACCTTTATGATTTTTAAATTGATCCCTACAAGAGGACTCCATGGACCATTTTGTTCAAGCACTCACATTAATAATACATCACCACCGATCTCCCCCAAACTCTATTAATGATCAACACTTTAAAAATCCACAGTGTGTGAATCATTAAACCACTTTCATTTTTTGGATGTTTTAGTTATTTTTTGGGTGTTTTTAATTTTCCCAAATGATTTAAATTGAAACCATGGGATAGTTTTCCTTATTTCCAAATTATTCATACAATATCCATTGGGTCAAGCCAATGTTTCTTCACCCTCTCTCTTCCCATATTGTTTATTAATTTTTATTCCGAAATGTGGATATATTCTGTTTGAATCTATCTTTGTATAGGTCGTTGATCTATCTAATTAGTATGTGTATAAACTTATCACTGTTTTCTATTTTCATATACTTTTTAAAAGTTTAAATACATTCTAGATTCAGAAATTATTTTCCTATTATTAGTTAAATTTAGTTAGTTAAAAATTTGTAATTGACCTATTTAGGATTCATGAGAAGTACATGTGAATTCTTATAAATCTAATTGTACTGAATTTAAAATGAAAATGGATAATAAATATTTCTATTAAGAGTTTCATGTGTTGATGTTTTCACTAAACCTATCATTTAATGATTAAATGAAATGTGTTTAAAATAATTTTTTTCATATTTTTTTCATGGAAAATTTAGTGGTTTTCATAAATATGTCTTATAAAAAATAATTTTAAATTTTTACTTTTCCATTTATATTGAGTGAACCTTTAAATAGAATGAAAATTATTTTTAAAAAAAATAATTATTAATTTTATAATAAGTGTATGTGGTATTATTTTATAATTTAATTTTTTTAGAAATAACCCATGCCTAAAAAATATTTGGATATATTGTTTTTTACTTATTTATGGGTATTCTATTTTTGAATAATCTCTTTTTAGATTTTCTATAACCACATGTTAATTTATATATATTGATGTATATGATTTATTTAAAAATGCATTTCCTTAGTCGACATCACATATTCTCCTTTATAAGTGTTTCTATCCTTGTGAAACATTCCATAACACATTTCACCACCATCAGGAATTAAAAATCTAACAACACTGTCAAACACTTATTTGCTATCACTTGGTTCACCATAGGATATGGAAGTAGTGTTAATGTTTGTGTGACTGATACTTTTCATACATGAAATTGGGACACTGAAAAGTGTCCATAACCCGAATATTTACACACTTTCTATATCCACTAGTAATTTTCAAGTGAGGGAATATAATGTACTTCACACATCATGTAGAAGAATCTACATTCTAGGCATCCTTCCTACTCTCATGGTTTAAAATTAAATAATTCTTCCAATTTTCTTCTATTTTTTGGAAAAATAATACCAATACATTTAATAATTTCATTGACATGAATATTTATGATAGGAATTGGGTAACACAAACCAATAACCTGATGATCAGTTAAAAAATTCATTCCTATACTAATAATACAAAAAGTTTTCATAGAAAATAAAATGTTGGAATCCTTATTTAGTTACTTAATTCACCATCTTCTTTATTCATAGTTCCCGATTTCAGTAAACTTTCACTCATTGTAGTTTATTTCCTCTAGTGACCACATTCAAAACATCTGTATCTACTTCTTCCTAGTTTAATATTTTCTCCCATTTACCATGTTGAGACTTTTGAATTTTTGATTCTCTATATTGGTTCAACTGAGGTTATGTTTTGTTCTTAGGTGATCGAAAGTAGTTAGAATTATACTCCAATCATTAGTTTATGATGAGGCTTTCTACTGATCCCATTAAGACACTACTTAAAAATTTATCAAAGCTGATTATTTCATAATTTGATAAATGATCAAAAACATTGGATTAAATCATCCTTATCACTAAAAACTACCCAATCCACCCCATATAGTGAAGAAATTAATAAACAAAAGATCTTATATAATTTTTTGGTTCCCACAGAGTAATGTTACAGAAAAAATCATTGAAATAACATCTTCTTATTCTATAAAACATAAAATTTAGAACCAATACCAACAACCTCATGTTTACCCACAAGTTGTTTCTTTACTTACAAAACAAGTGTAAAATAACGACTTTTTTGGTATCATCATCAATAACATTCAAATGTTGGGTTCCACTTATTATAAGTATCTATAACATTATACGTTGATTATGAGCATCTTATGTTTATGGTTTTTTAAATGAATATCTTATAAACCTAATTTGATGGATATGAATCGAAAATGGATGATTTTTAATCATTTGAAAAAAATTGTTTGAAGATAAATTTAAAGAGGTCATCAAGTATTCAATGAATATTTCATACAACCCTTATCAAATCCTTTTTTACTGTTTATGTAGTGTCTATTCAATATAAATTATTATAGAAGAGTTGGAAGAACATTTGATACATCATAGAATGGATCGGAGCTAAAAATTACAGACTAAACATGGGGATAAACAAAATGTACACACTAATAGGGATAGTACTATAATTTATGGATCATTCGTTATGAATAATAGTTTAAATTATGATAGAGACCATATGGAAGAAATGAAAATGATAATTGAGGGTGTCCTTGGTGATTGTCCAATATTTGTTTTGAGAAGATAAATAAATGTGATAAGATACCATTGTATATCAATTGTACTAAATATACGACATTATAAACTGTATTGAAGTAATATAACTTGAAATCTTGTTGAGGATAGAGTGACAATATCTTTATTGAACTACTTGGTCTCTTAAATGATATGCTACCAGAATAAAATGTGCTTGCATTTCAAAAATATGACACTAAATGAATGATATGTTCAATGATAATGATCTATAAAAATATACATTCCTATCCAAATGATGTCATATTGTTTCCCAATGACCATGAATCTCTCAGAAAATCCCATATGTGTGGAATCAATTGATACAAGAAAGATGAATCATTTTCTTCAAAATCTATGTGGTACTATAATAGATATGAACCCACACTCCTAGATTCAATACCGAAAACATAAACTATAAATTTCTGGATTTGATACTGAATTAGGAGACCAAATTTTTTCTATCCAAATTTTATAAAATACAAATGAAAAATATTGGATCAATTACATTCTCAAGGTCATTTTAGGTTTATATTTATAAAAAAATTAGGATATGATCATAGATAAACAATACCCAATAATTCCAGAGAGCATCTCTCCCTCTATACACAATTTTTCACATTCCATATTAGGCTATCAACTCTATCCATATGAAAAACTTCAAGACATAATTTTTTCACCCTCATTACTTATAACAAGGGGAAAAAGAAACATCATAAGGGAGAGATAAAATGACATGTGAGTGTAAAAATAATCATTAATAATTAAATATTATCAGGGATCATAAGAAGATAACAATGGTATTAGGAAACAAGTTTGGTGCCTAAGTGTAACATAAGAAGTTTTATAACAATAAATACATAAATCATTAAAAAAAATGAAAACATGGCATAAGTATTTTACATATCAATGTTTCATCCAAATCAATATTCATGAGACATATGACAAAAATATTGATCATAAGAAAATTTTTAACCATATTACGCATAATGAAAATGTTTTAGTATCTTGGGAAATTAACTTCACATTACTTATTACAAATGGAATAACAAAAATGGTTGCATTCCTTCTTCAGGGTACCCAATAAATTAGAGGGATATCACATAACCACCCATCCTGGATAATAACATAACTATACATCCTTTTTTTAGGGAACCACCCATCCATGGTAAATAACACAACCACCCATCATTGGTTTATAATGAAACCAACCGTTAATATACAAACTCTATAAGAACAATAACATTAATAAATTATACCCAGAAATAGATTCATTATAAACTCATAAAAAATTTATTCTTTTAGAAAAATTATTAAACTATAGATAAGAAACTAGTTCTACAAAAATAATTTTTACACATGATTAGCTAGTGAAAATTAAATAGATTCTTTAAAAATATATTTGAAACATGACTAATCCTTGAAAGGAAAATGGGTTCCATAAACATATCTTTGAAACATGATTAACATATAGAAAATAAATGCGTTACAAAAAAATATATTCACTCATAATGGGAAATTGTATTAATAAAGAAAAAAATACAACAAGAAATATCGAAGGAAAAAAATAAATAATTCAAGGAGGCATAAAGTAGTAGATTCTAAGGGAGTTATCCTGAAAAAAGGATGCACACTTTGTGGTCAAGAAAACAAGGTATGGATACATGATAATAGGCCAATTATGGATACCCTTAGATACAAGAAAGTATGAAACATGATTACCAACATTCCAAGTGTTTGAAATTTTTTCATGACCAATAGAGGAGTTTCATATTTAAATTAGATAGATTATAGAACACATAGTGGCATAACTCTCTTAGAAAGAGTGGGGAAGGATCTAGGAATCCATGTCAACCACCTAGGGGGTAATGTTTTGGATTGACACACCTCTATCCCATTTATTGTGGATTTAACCTATACCGGAAGTGAATCAACTCACCTATAGAAACAACTAAAGGAAAGAAACACTGAACTATTGTTGTCACGAAAAACTCCTCCTCCTCTCATAATTCTAAGGCTAAAAGAGAAATCAAAATTGGGATTTGACCCTTGAGAAGCGGCAATCCACTGAACCCATATACTTGGATGCTCCATTCTATTTAGAAAAGATTTATAGTTAATACCACCCATGGACATCCTAAATGATCTAGAATTTTTCTAGTGTTTCATAAGAGGACCATGTTTAGAAGCCAAAAAACTATATTGATGTTGTAAGGAAAGACCAGAGGTTTTGAATACTCAAAACCTATACTTGTTTATGGAATTTGAAATACACTAGAAGCCATCTGAAGCTATGGATGTACATCCCTTATATTCCAAGACACTATTGACCACCGCTAGAACCAATTCTCTAAAAAATCTCCACTATTCCATTAAGAAAATTTTTAATAATGAGACTTAGTAAGACACACCATAAAACTCTAGACTAATAACTATAAATGAAAAATGGTCCATGGTTTATCCCTGCCAGGTTTGGATATAGATGCATTTGGAGACAACCTAAATTACTTTCTGTAAGATTGATTTATATTTATAGATATACTCATTCTATATTTTTTACACTTGAAAGTAGTTCTTAATTGAGATTTCTTTACACCATAAAATGTTGACCATTATATCATTTGGATTCACATGGAGGGCTGTAAGATACTCCTTATATGATAATTACTCTGAGAGAGCATTAATTAAAACCAGTTTATATAGTTCTTGGGAGAGATGAATGTTGTTAAAGAACTCATAATGATTCAGGTTGAGTATAGCCTAGGTAAAATCGGGGTAGGCACATTTCTAAGAAAAAGAAATCTAGGGTGCAGGGTTGCCAAAAACCCCAAGATAACACTAAACCAGTTATGATTCCAATTGATTAAATCACCACATCCCCTAATCAATCTTGACCATTGTTGAATCATCGGTAGGTGACCTCACTAAATTTTCCATAGTGCGGAGGTGGACCCTTTTTGGGTTGCTAAAACATTTCCCACACTTTCCATATATAAAGGAATCCCACAAAGACAGACCTTTCAGAACCTCCCAGGCTAGTTTGGCAGGAAGATTTCATATGATTTGCACCACATTCCTAAGTCCTATACCCCTATATTACACTGTATTTTCTAGATAAAAATACATTTCAAAAATAATAAACCTGTATAAATGAATTGGGAAACATAAAAATCTCTTGGAAACATTATTATCATTTGGAAAAGAAATGGTTTCCTTAAAAGTCTATTTGAATCATGATTGACCGCTGGAATAGAAATGGGTTCTATAAAAATCTATTTTAATCAATCATAATAAATCCATTGAAAGAATGAGTATGGTATTATTACTAATCATCCATAATTGAGTATAATTAACTATAATAGTTATTGACATTGATGAATGAATATAAAGTTAAAATATCATTAAAAACATTTTCGAGGAAAATAACTTTTTTTTAAATCATTTTTAGAGACATAAATTTCACAGTTTTTTTTGAAAATAATAATTTTTGAATTTTTTTTGGAAACATATAAAGGTTGGTTTAAATAAATTAATAGTTAAGATGTATGGAAAATCTATTCTTTTTGCAAGAGATAAAAATATTCATTCTTTCAAAAATATATTGTTAAAGGGAGACAAAACTGAACCATTTGGAAAACATTAAGAGATTTACCTTTAAAACCATTTAGATTGTGGTATATGATCTTTTAAAATGGATTTAATAAATAATTTTTTTCATAAAAGATCATTTTTAAAAACATTTTAAAAAATATGGACATGTATGAGAAAGACAACCGATCTAAAAGAAGATACACAGTCCATCTCACATAGAAATAATATTGTTCATATTTCTTCAATCAATAATAGAGGAAATTGAAATCCAACATGTGAACCGAATTTCTAACCATAAAAGAATAAAAGATATATGGTTGAGGAAAGTAGTATCAGATTATTTATTCTAAATTTAATTTGAACATAAACAATCCTAAATGAAATAATATTGCATCATAAATCCTTTTCAACTTTCATAAGTCCTTAATTGTAATCCACATAAATGAATAATGTCAAATGATACATTAAATACCATGAAAATAAATATTGGTGTCACATGACATGTCAATTTGAAGTATATACACCTAAAAAATAAATATATGTTCATATCATAAAATTATGTCTCAAAGAAAGAAAATTTGATACAAATAACCCTTATAAAAATCATACAATTGAATTTTAGAATTATTCAATGAATTTATCATGTAGATCAACTTTAAATAAAAATAAAAAATATTATAAATAAAACATAATATTATTAAAATTTATCATTCACATAATCATATAATATTTTATTCAATGAAGATGTAATATAACCTAATAAAAAGAAATTGAGTTATAAAAATTATTATCACTTTGTAAAATTAATGTAAATCCCCATTATATTATATAATTCAAATTGAAACTAAAAATACCCTGATTTATGATGGATTCATGATATTACATTTAAAATTGGATTAATATAAACAATAAATATAAATTTGTGGTGAATTTAGCATATGTATCACCTAAGTAAAAGTGAGACGAGAAAAACCTTACCGTATGTTCAAACGTTACTTTTATGTAATTTAACTCATATATAATAAGATTAAATATATTATATGATTTATTAAAAAAACATTCAGGTATAATAACTTATAATTAGATAATTTGTTTATTTTTTATTAATATATTTATGTATTTAATTAGTGAAGTCCACATCAAGTGCTTTGGGGAGGTTTAGTTTATTATTTCAAAATGGATTTTGTGTAATGACTGTGGTCAAAGTTGTCATTATTTAAAAATAAAAATAGTAATAATCATTTAATAATTTTAATATTTACAAATTAATTATAAATTTAATACCAATCATTAAATATTGTTTTGAGAAATTAATAACGTCACTATCATAGAGATAGTAAGCCACACATACGAATGAGTAAAGTTACCATTTTTAAATGATCATTATGGAAAGAAGGTATGTAATATGTTATGTTTCCAGAATGATAATAATATCATATATACCATATTATTTCCTTAAATATACTTATATATATTATAAATGTGGTTTGGTTATGAAAATACTCTTCGTGATGAAAATAGTCTAGACGTACACAAACAATGTTATCATTTTATAAGGATTCAAAAGGAAAGAAATAAAATGATATATTATATTTTGATAAGGATATATTTGTAATTAATATTATAATTATATCATTTATATCACATATATTAAATAAATTTATTCTCATTACATTTTATTTAAATTGTTAGTGAAAAATGAGTCACATCGTTTCGTGAGGCCATTGTCTGTCTTACACAGGAGCGATGTTATCATATCTTATAAGGAATGAAACATTAAAGAGGTATATATTATATAATGGAAAATGCGGTATAATTATGTTATAAATATCATAATATAGTTTATATCTATCATTATACCCAACCATGAGAGGTGTAGATGAATAAATTGTCACATCATTTCGCATGACGGCAGTCCTCCGTACACACGAGCGGTGTTATCATTTACCATTTGAGGGGAGAGGAGATGAATATATTTCATTACAAAAAAATAATAAAATCTATGTATATTTTATATACTTGTGTTATTATTTAATAATAAAATAAAAATATTTGAGGATATAGAATATGGAAAAAAACAAAATTTCACAGTTAAGAAATTTTACCTCTTCTCGGACCACCAATTTAGGATTACACCTAAATTATTTATAGAATGTATTTATTAAAAAAAATTATGATAATAAGATATAAGTTGGGAATTTAGTTGGTCTAGTTTTGGATTAACTAAAATAGTTTTGTGTTGTGAAGATTAGATAAGTGTGGGGGCCTTTTATAAGTGATGTGAACGACACATTTCAAATTTTTGAAATGAAAAAAGTGTACCAACATTTTTCACATTTCAAAAGGCACAAAATTGAGAATTATCAATAATTATAAATTATAAGTTCAAAATATGGACATAAAATTTTCTATATAATTTTTTTTGTCATTTTTATCCTTCTCTTTTTAGTTTATTCCCTAGTAAACCCATTTTCAACTTAACCGTGATAATTTATTTTATTTGATTTCACTATTTATTTTGGTAAGAAATTAATTTAAAAATATTATGTAATATAAATTATTAATATTAAAAATATTTTATCCGTTTTAAAAAAGTCAATTCACATAAGTGGGAATTTTTAATTTAAAATTAAACATAGAGACGCAATAAACAAAGTCAGTCTTTAAGATGTGTTTTTCAAGGGAAAGATGATTTTATATTAAATATTTGACTAATAATAATTTTATTATGATCAATTAATAAAATAATTTATAAATTTAGTTTAAATAATTTCTCATTAGGTTTTTTTTAATTAATTAAAAAGGAAAATCATTATGCTCTTTATACAAATTTCTAGAAAAATCCCATTTTAAAATCCAATGAATAACTTATAGTAAAATACAATATGAATTTTATTAAAAAGAAATTATTTTGATTAAATATAAATAAATAATTCCTATTTATGATTAAATAATATTCAAATCATAATGTTACATGTAATTTTTTTAATTTATTTCAAAAGAAATGATATTTAAAAAAAAATGATATTTTTCAATATTCACTGAATAATAAATATTTTCAAAATAGTCCGGAAATTTCACAAAAAGTAATTATTGATTTTCTAAGTTAAATTTGTTTGTACATTTTATTAAATATATTTTATATAATTAAAAAATAATAATTATAATATTTTTCATTAAAATTAATAAACTATCATTTACAAA
The DNA here is from genome assembly GCA_963277665.1 of Viscum album. NCBI lineage: Eukaryota > Viridiplantae > Streptophyta > Magnoliopsida > Santalales > Viscaceae > Viscum > Viscum album. The sequence continues at coordinate 747,472,159 of OY728157.1, forward strand.
GATATCATTTTCTAAAGAAAAAAATTACTTTATCAAAAATTGATTGATTATTTACTGAAATTATTTCAATAATTTATATTAAAATAAAAATATATATTTATATTTCATAAATTAGTTAATAGTATTCACACCCATCTATTTAATGGATATGTTTTAACGGTTTTTTATATCACGGGTCATTTAAACCCCGATTTGGGTGTCGAATATACTATCTAACAGAGCTTTATTTTCTAAAATCTCATAGTGTTTTGTACTCCCTCAGTTAAAATGTTTTTACCTTTTAATTTTAACTTTATCGTAATAATAAAATTGTCGAATTTTGAAAATAATTTTTTTCGAAACCCATGTCATAATGAAGGTTAATAAAATATCCTCTTCATAAGAGAGAAATGAATATATGAATTTCATATCAAGTAACACATAATAAGTTTCCAAATATAATGTTAATGACCTCAAAACCAGAAATCTACAATGGGTGAAAAGGCCATCGACTCACCAAAAATGAAGGTACTAGGATATTTTTTTCAATATAATTTTCACCATTTTTATTAACTATTTAACCATATATTCTAAAAACATAGTGAAATAAACTTACATAGAAAGTTTTATATCATATTTTAGACAATTTACACCATAATATCATCTATTTTTTTTGAAGTGAAAATATTCGAATATGAATTTATGTTCCATGAAGCACTAAAATCAACATTTAAAGAGTAAAAAACCAAAAAAGGTATAATCAATCTATTTAACAAGACTTTATTTATTAATTAATACCAAAATTGTTATAACATGTTAAGATATTTCTTAAAATAAGTAAACCTTCGTATGACGAAATAATATATTAATCTGCAAAATTTAATAGTAATACCCAAATTTATAACAAAATCCTTCCATAAATAATTATAAAACTTATGTGTGTTTTATTTTTAAATATTTTCTCATTCCTTTAAAAATTCAAGACTAATAATATGGTGATTCTTTGTTTAAATAACAATAATCACTTAGTCACAAAATCACATTTCAATATAATATTTATCTATATGAAAGAACATATGTTCCCATAACTATCTCAATTTCTAAGATCATATAATCCTTAAAGGTTATCGATACCTAAAAAATGATGTCTGTAAAAATTAAACACATACTTCATGTTAGAAAAAATATTTACATGTACTTTAACCTAATAATTTTTTTCCTAAAGTTTCATTAAAAACTTGTTGATATTATCACTTAAAATATCAAAATGTATGTGTATAAATTTAAACATATTATATACCATAATATTCTTTACTTATGATGGTATCCGGAACTCTTAAGATAACCTTTCATTAACACATCCCAATCTCCAATGTTATATAAACATTTAATCTAATACCAGATATATCATCCATGAACCTACACTCCCATATCCGATGATAAAAAATTATATCTTATATTTCCAGAATTGATACCAATGAAGGTTACCCAATTTTCACTTAACAAAACTTACAACATCAAAGGAAAAAATATGTGATAACTTACATTCTCAAGTTACTTTTAGGTTTATAGTTTTAGATAATTAGTAAAAAAAATTAGATACACAATACCCTAGAATTTAAGACACTATATTTCCCATTGTACCCATATTTTTATATTCTATATTAAGTAATCAACATAAATAATATGAAACATTTTTAGATATAATTTTTTTAACCTTAATATTTATACTTATGGGAAAACGAAACATAATAAGGGTAACCACAAAAGTTCAGTAAGGGTAAATGGAAGCATTAATAATTTAATTCCATCAGGGAGTAGAAGAAGACCATAAGTTTATTAATACACAATCAAAGTCTTTGAGAATATAATAAGAATATGCCTACCCATCAACACCTATATCTTAAAACATGAAAAAATATAATTATGCTTAATGAAATGTAAGCGTCATGAGAATCAATAATAATGAGCAATATGATATTAATATTGATAATAAGAATCATGTTTAACCATAGAAACCATATTGAAAACCAATTGGTATCTTTGGAAATTATCATCACATCACTTCTTACAAATGGAGTAACCAAAATGGTCGACTTCCATCGTTGGAGTACCCAATACATTAGAGGGATATCAAAGACCCACTCATCCTTGGTCAATTACATAACCAACTATATTTTGTTTATCATGGACCCAAAAATCCTTGGTTAAAATTTAACCACCCATCCTGGGATAATAAAACAATCACCCCTTATTGGTATATAATGCAACCACCTATTAACATACAAAATTTTTAAGAATCACAAAAAAATAAAGTATATTGGGAATTTATTTCATCATAAACTCGTAAAAAAACATTATTCATTTAAAAACATAATTAACCCTTGAAAAATATGTAGCTTCCAAAAAAACTATATTTGAAACATGATTAAATCATGGAAATAAAATGAGTTCCATTTCAATCTTTTTGAAACATGATTAACTAGTGGAAAAGAAATGGGATCAATAACAATCTCATTGAAAAATTATGAAAACAATAAAAAGAAATGGGTTGCTTAAAAATATATTTGAAACATTATTAACCCATTGAAATGAAACCGGTTCCATAACAATATCTTTGATACATGATTAACCCATTGAAAAAAACAAGTTCCATTATACTTACCCTTAAAAATGGTGAACTTGTAGAAAAGAGACAGGTTCCACAACAATGTCAACAAAACAATCATAATACATTTAGAGAAATAATGAGGCAGATATTATAACAAAATATTCCCAATAGAGAATAAGTAACAATAAGGGTTGTTGACATTGATGAATAAAAATACCATTAAAATATTATTAATTTTTTTTTGAGGAAAATAAACTTTTCATTTTAAAAATCACCTGTAAAAACCTAAAATTCAAAAAATATTAGTAAATTTTTTTTATTGAAATAAAAAAATGGAAATATATAAAGGATTCTTAATAAAATAATGGCCTTGATAGTGGGAGAATATGATCATGTTTTAAATGTTAAAAATAAAAATTCTCTTCCCAACATTTGTTAAAAGGGTGTCAAATGTGACCCATTTGGAAAAACGTTTGAAATTTCTTTTTAAATACATTTAAAAGAAAGTAAAATATCAGGTAAAATGTATTTAAGGGTCATTTATTTTATCAAAAGGACATTTTTTATATTTTATGAAAAAATATGGATATATAAGATAAAGATACAAAATCTAAAATAAGATACAAGATCAGTAAAAATTATAAATGACATTCAATATATTTATTCAATAAATAATAGAGAAAATGGAAATAAAAAAAATTCAAACCAAATTAATGAAAAGAATAAATAAAATATAATTGGTTCAATAAAATAATATCACATTTTTATGTCTTAAATAAAAAGGAACATAAAAAATCCCGAATGAATGATGATTTCACATGAAGAGTTTTCCACTTTGGTAACAAATAAATCATAAACTTCATGAATGAGTAACCTTAAATGAAACTTTTAATATCATGAAAATAGGTATTTTCATGATAGGACATGTCAAAAGTGAATAGTGTACACATCACAACTGAATATAGGTTCATATAAAAAACAAATGTCTCAAATAAAAAAAATTTATGAAAAATAACTATAATAAAAATTATACCATTGAAATTTATAATTAATCAATGAATAAATTAAATGTACCAAATGTAAATAAACACAAAAAAAGTTGAAATAAAATTAAATATAATAAAAATTCATTACAAGAAAAATCATATATTATCAAATACAATTAATATATTATATAACCGAATGAAAAGAAATAGAGTTATGATATTATTTACCACTTTTTAAATTTCAAGTAAAATACCCCTGGATTAAATAATTAAAAATGAAAATTTAAAGAACATTATTTATGATGGATTAATGGTATCAAATTTTAACATGGAATTATATAAACCACATAATAAAAATATGTGGTGAATATAGAATATATCCCATAGAGGGAGAAGAGAAAAACCCTTACCTCAAGTCTATATGTTCTTCGAATTTATTTTAATGCCTATATAATAAGCTCAAAATAAATTACTTGTTTTATTAATAAACTTTTACATTGTACTATATTAAACTTATTTGTTTTTGTTTTTATTTTTTTGATGAAATATTTAATTATTTAATCAACAATTTCCACATTGAGCTTCTTTAGGTGGTTCATTCATTGTTTCAAATTTTTTTGTGTTGACTATGGTCAAAGGGGTTTTTATTTCAACATATCCAAAATACTTATTTTTAAAATAAATATAATATTTATACCTTAATTATATATTTAAATACCAATAATTAAAATTATTTATAGAAATGAAGTATGTTATGATCTTGGAGATGGTAGGACGTCCATACACATACGTAATGTTTCCATTTTCCAATGATCATTATGGAAAGTAAGTAAGTAATATTTTAGTTTTAGAGACTAATAATAATATCATATACAAAATATAATTTAATTAAATATATTTATATATATCATTCATGTGGTTGGGCGATGAAAATAATGTCACATCGCTTTGTTAAGGAGGAATCCGACATGTACACAAACGATGCTATCATTTTTTAGTGAGTGAAAAGGTAAGAAATAAAACTATATATTATCATTATAGAAAGACAAAATATTTTATTAATATCATAATTATTTCATTTATAACACATATATTTATTAAATTTTTCTTAATTAATTTCCTTGTGAAGCGTTACTGAAAAATGAATCACATCACTTCATGAGGTTGTAGTCCAACATACACAAGAGAAAAATTATTGTATCCCCTAAAAAATAAAAAGAAAAAGATGTTATATATGATATAATATATAAAAAGGTTTAATTAAGATATAAATATGATATATATACTTTATTTCCATCACCATTCTCAACTGTGAGAGGTGCTGATGGCAAAGGCGTCAAATTGATTCGCAAGGTTGTAGTTCATCGTACACACGAGAAACATTATTGTTTCTCATTTGAGGGAAGAGGATATGGATATAAGTAATAACATTAAAATAATACAATATTAGTATATGTTAGACAATAGTGTTATTATATAATCATATATTTATAATATTTTAAAGAGGAGTTACAAGAAATAAAACCAAATATGCATAGTTATGAATTTTACCTATTCTCAGACCACCTATTTCGGATTATACCTAAAGTATTAATAAAATTTATTTTTAAGAAAATTATTATAGGATGAGGGGATGGAATATGGGAATTTATTTGGGAAGGTATTTTTCAAAGCAAAAGGGATTAAAGTGTAAATAAGAGAGGTAAGGGGGTGACCTTTTATAAGTGATGTGAGTGGCATACATGTAATTTTTGAAAATAAAAATGTGTACCTATATTTTCTACATTCCAAAGGGATATGAAAATGACATTTCCTGATTTTTAGACATTATAAGATCTATATACATACATAATATTATTTTTATAAAATTTTTAAGTTATTTTGACCCTGATATATTTAGTTTAACCAATTGGTAAATCCATTTTCACCCTAACCACTATTTTTAATGCTCTCATCATTCATAATAATCCAAAATTATGTTGATTTTATTAGATAATATAAATTATTATGAATCCAAATATGGATATAATTTTAACAAATTCAGTTTTTATAAGTGTAAAATTTTAATTTAAAAGCAATCTTATAGACGTGAAGAAAAAGTGGGTTTTCATGAAGTGTATTTTTCATGTAAATATAATTTTATATAAAATATTTAATAATAAAAAATATTTTCTAAAAATAAATTAATTTTTATTGACATAAAATATGTAAACATAATTTAAATCATTCATCATCAGGGTCTGTTTAATTAATTAAAAATGAGAAACATTTTTTAATTTAAAACAATTTTCTAGAAAATTCTATTTTTAACCAAAATGAAAAACTTATACTAAAATATAATATGAAGTTCATTTAGAATAATTTAATTTTTTTTAAATATTAATAAGAAATTTTTTATCATGAAATAATATTGAAAACTTAATTGGTTAAACATCATAAAATTTTTAAAAATAAAACTATGTTTGATAGCATATTCGATACGCAGTACCGAGCTTAAATGACATAGGTAATAAATAACTACCATAACCTAGCTATTAAATCTGAGGATATAAATTATATTAAATAATTTATAGTATATATATGTATATGAAATATAAATTATTTATAATCTCTTAGTAAATAATAAATAAATTTTTAGTAATGTAATTATATTCTTAAAAAATTTCTTTACTCAAGAATGTTTTATATTTTTTCATAAAAATTTGTTATAATTATTTTTTGATAATTTTAGAATATTTATTTGATAAAATTAAATTATTTACATAAATTATGTTATCAATATTAATTTTGGGTGAAATTTAAGATTTTTTATAAAATATTGATTTTTTATTTAATAATAAAAAATACTTTTTAAAAAAAAAGTCGTTTCCTTTAAGTAAATTATGTAATTTAAAAGTACAAATTTTTATTTATTATTATTTAAAATAAAATATGTATTATTGATTCATATTTAATCCACTTAATTTATTTTAAAATAACTTAATATTAGATTTAGTATAAGATTTTCTTTGGGTTTAAAAACATGATTTTTTTGGATTTTTTTAAAGTGAATAGAATTCCACATTTTTAATTAATTAAAAAAACCTAATTAAGGATTAATTATTTTAAATTTATATAATAAAAAAACTATTAATTAATATTCATGCAATAATTTTTATTAGACATAGATTTAATATATAATCATCTTTTCCTTTATAAGTACACTTCTTGAAAACACTCTTTTTAATCTCATATACAGATTTAATTTTAAATAAAAATTTTCAATTCTAGAAATATAATTTGTTAAAATGGATTGAATATTTTTAATCCGAAATATTTATATTATCTAATAATTTCATCATTATTTTTTACATTAATTAATAGTGAAAACGATAAAAATTATTTTCCTTGGTTACATGAAAATGGGTTCATTGGGTGTTAAACTAATATGATAAGGTTAAAAAAGGAATAAAAAATAATCTAAAATCTATTTCCTGGACATATTCCTAACATATAATGATTAATTATTGAGAATAGTCATTTTGTACCATTTTTTCTTATGAAAAACATGGGTATAAATTCCTATTCTCCAATATTACATGTGTTCCACTCACATTACTTATGTATGGACACCCCCCTCTCATCTATTATTCACACATTAAACACATTTTTGTTTATAAAAATACCCAAAAAAGTTCCAAAATTACATACCATTGTCCAAGATTCCTTGGTCTGGTCATAAATCCATTATTGGAATACATTAGGTATATTTCAAAAAGAGGTAGTCAAAGAAGAAGTAAAATTTATAACTAAGAGTTTCTTTTTTAATTCATCTTCCACATCCATAAAATATTATTAAAATATTATAACTTGATAAAAAGCTATCTCATATAAAATGAGATGTTATTATATTAAATTCATAACCTAAATTCATCTCTATTTAATCAAAAGGGATATAAAATCACTATTCGTATAACTACTTTCTTTTATTTAATGGGGGGTACGATAACAGCACTCGTGTATACGAATGACTACCGCCACATGAAGTGATGTGATTCAATTTTTAAATTAAAATTTAAATGGAAGGTAATGAGGATAACTGTAATGATATTATATTATAAAAACTAAATAAAAATGATAATCATGAAATATGTTCCATTCTAAAAATATAATATATCATTATTTTCTTACACAGAGAAAATGACGACGTCATTCGTGTACATGTGGACTATCATCTACCTGAAACACTGGGATTATTTTTTAATATCCACATAAAAAAATGATATATATAAGTATATTTAAATAAATAATATTTTATATATGATATTATGATAATTATTTAATGATAAAATAATACATACCTTCTTTCCATAATGACCAATGAAACAATTGAAATGTTACACATTCGTATGTATGACATACCATCTCCATGATTGTAACACAGTTCTTTTTTCAAAACCAATTTTTATTATTGGTCATAAAATTAAAATTTATGAATAAATATGATAATTATTTAATAATTATTACTCATTACATGTTTAAATATTGACCACATCTACCACTGTAAAGACATCAAAGCTGTTTTGAAACAATGAACCGAATGTCCTCAGAACACCCGAGGTTAGCTAAACTGATTAAATATTTAAATATTAATTATAAATAAATATAATAAATTAATTAATTATAATGTATTAAAAATACAACATATTATTAAGATATAAAATAATTTATGTAAGATCACTATACTTGAGGTGAAGGACACACATTAAATGTTTGGACTCGAGGTAAGGGATTTCTATCTCACTTCTAATTTTCATAGAGACACATTCCATATCCACCATATGTTTATTTAATGAAATTTATATAAATCCCATAATTTTTTTATTCTATTTTTTTAAATATCCATTTCAAGATATCTCTTTCTCAAAATTTACGCAAGTGGTAAGGGAATTTTTTGGTCTCAAATTGCCTTCTTGGGGACCTAAGTTATGTTTTACTTCTATTTTCTTAAATGAGGTGTATATACCATTTATTTGACAAGTTATATGTTGATTATAATTATTTAAATGATTTTAAATTTTCATTTAATATTAGTAAGTCATGGGGATTGTGATTCAAAGTTACCTAAGTTGTAAGATTTTATGTTACAACCTCATCGTTTATCGAAATCATTTATGATTATACTTCTAATGAGAAAATATTATGATATATATCTCAATAAAATAATGAATTTTATTATCCTCAACTAATTATATGATAATAAATGTTTTCCTTTAATTTTCTTTTAAATAATAAATATTTCAAAATAATATTTTTAAGAAAACTTTTCTTTATTTATCACTTTGGTCAAAACCCATTTTTTCCCAAAACCCATGTTTTCTAAAAATATTTTCAAAAACGTTTTTAAAATATTAAAATAATTTATTAAATAAATTTTTACCCATGTTCTACTTTTTCCAAAATGTTTTGAAATGAACATTCTTGTCATTTTCCAAACAATTCATCTATGTATTTTTTAAAAAATATGAACGAAATCATTATTTTAATGTGTACGATATAATTTTTTTTAACTTCTTTATGGACGCTTCTTAATTTGAATATTCCATTATATTTTTCAAAATTATTTTCAAAGAAATATATTTTTAATTTTTTTTATATTTTAAAATTGTTTTTTTAAATAGAAAGTTTATTTTCCTAAAAAAATATTTTAAATGTTTTTAAAACCATATTTCATTTATCCATGGTTTTTTCCAAAGAAAAATGTCTTTGCACATTTTTTTATATTTTAGTAAAAAGATATATTTTCAAAATGTTATGGTAATTTTCTTAAAAATATTTTCAATGATATTTTAATGGTATTTCAATTCTTATACATAACAACCCTTGTTGTTATATATGCTCTAGTGGTGTTATCTTGTATTGATACCATCATCATTATTTCTATGAATGGATTATGATTGTCTCGAAGAGATTTTAATAGAATTAGTTTAACATCCATGTGTTAATCATGTTTCCAATTGATAAATATAAAACCATTATCATTTATAAGGGTTCATTGCATTTCAAATATATTTTTATGGAAACCAATTTTTATTCATAGGTTGATCATTTTTTAAATTTATTGACATGAACCCATTTCTTTTTAATGAGTTAATCAATTTATTAATGTAATACTGATTGTTTTTTTAAGTTTTACAATGAAATGAAATATCTATTTACATTACTTATAGTTTTTCGTTTTCTTTACATGATGGGTGTGCACATATAGTGATTGGTCTGCCTGATATATCTTATTTGATGGGAGATCCAAAATAGTACTCAAATGAATTGGTTAATGATTATGTGATCTTGTTAATTATATTGGATGTCATATATATATATATATATATTCCCATTGTTTATTTTCTATAAAAGTTACATGATGATAATGTTCCAATATAAAAATATGATTCCACTATTCTTACTTTGGTCATAAATATTTCAATGATAAAGATTGATATCACCCGAATCATGATTATTCATTCTAATGAATCTTGACTTCGTGAAAGGATAATTCAATTTTTTAATGTTTTATGTTCTAGGTATTGATAATTATTAATATCATTATGTTATAATCACTCAATTTGAGTATATTGTCATAAAACTATTCCCTTCTTACAAGCTCCAAGGAAATGAAATTTTTGATGCTTATGTATATCCTAATGGAGGATTTGAGCTCACCCATATTACATTTAATTTTACCGATGTTATAAAGACTGAGGTTGAATGAAATATGTCTATAATGGTTTATTATGAATTATTATGATGAACTAATGTGGAATATGTAAATATTGGTATAATGGGAGATGATTTTAATCTTTATGAATCAGTCTTTTGTAAATCCATGATGTTAATTTTTTTTAAATTATCTATAATTTTAAATGTAAAATTTTCTTAAGAATCTACATGATCCAATATTTCATTTTATATTACACATTTAATGGTTTAAATTGGGTAACCTCCATGAGTTTCAAATCTAAAAATGTAGTAATTATTATTTCAGCACTAGATTCAGGAGTGCGGGCTCAAGGTATTTATAGTTGGTATGAGTGGAAAGGTTTAGATAAATTTGGAGATAATGTTTTTTTCTTGGGAGGATATATTATTATAAATGGATACCATATTAGGTATATATTATTAATGATTATTGTATGTTAATAATCATAGACACCACTTTGAAGTTTTATGAGCTGAGCCTTATATTGATTAACGACATTTTTGGAGATGTTTTATTTGGTTGAATTATATGTAAATATTTGGTTTAACTTGAGGTACAAATTTAAACATTTTAGACATATGTTTTTAGGTATTTAAAAATGTTAGGGTTTATATAATTTTATAAATTGAGGTAATTATTATATCACAAGTTTTATTATATGGATAACCCTAAGATTGAAAAGTGATTTGGTAAATAAGTGAATTATTTTATTTGAAAAAATTATCACCATGTTATTGTTCTTGAAGGAAGAAAGGTATAAGATAAAATTTGGGTTTTTAAAAAACTTCAATGTTGATATTATTTTTTATTGATTTTGTTTGAACTCTGGGAATTACTATTTAATTTTGGATATTAATTTATTATTTTACTTAATGACGGTTTTCTCATTTTGGTAAAAATCATACAATGTCCTAAACATCTTGTTTTTGTTAATTTATAATGATTATAGGGATATATTATTATCCCTTTTATGGTAATGTGTTCTTAAAAAAATTGATTTGTGTCCTTTATGCATGAAAAATTCATCATAAATTCTTATAATCTGGACAAAATGATGATATTATGATGGAATTTGAAAAAGAATGAAATTATACACAACAAATAAGTATATTTCCTAATTATCTTTGTCTAGATAGAAAAGGAATTCCTAAAATCATAAAAAATGATATTGAAATAAAATATTGGCCTATTACCATAATTTTTGATGATATCAATGACCTTTTTCATTTTTTTGTAGTTCTATGGTTGTGAACTTTAACTTGATCATTCACTTTCTAGTGATCAATGATCTCTATCAATCCATATCATTATTTTGGCATTACGAATTTATTAAATGTCAAAATATTCACTTCCCACTTATGTTATCATATATTTAAAGCTAGTATATGTTATTCTAGATGACTTTTGTATGACATTTTCTCTCTTATCAGGAGGATCTTTTATTTATCCTTCTTATGATGTTGGTTTAAAAAAATGAGGTATGTTCAAATATCCAAAATTTGATTACTGATGTAAAGTTAAAGTTTATAGAATAAAATTCATTAATGTGGGGGGGTGGGGGGATCTAACAAATGAATATTTTAAAAAATAAAACTATGTACGATTGAGTAGTCGACATGCAACACCGATCTTAAACAACCCATGAAAGATATAACCATTTGAACCTAGCCATTAAATTGATGAGAATAAATAATATTAACATCTTTATGAAACACAGATATATATATATATATATATAAATTTGTTAGTCAATGTATATTATTGATTATTTTTTATAAAATAACCAATAATTTTTAGTAATGTAATTTTAATCATCAAAAATATGTTTTATTTTAAAATAAGTTTTTATTATTTTTCATGGAAAAAATGATAAATATTTTTTTAAATTTTTTATGTAATTTATCTGAGAAATATAAATTAATTATTAAAATGGAAATATAAAAAAAAACTTTGGGAATTTTTTTTTGTAAATTATTGATTTTTCTTTGAATAGTTAAAAATACAAGATATTTTCTAAAAATCCATTTCTTTTAAAAGAACTAAATAGTTTAAAACACCCAATATTTATTGATTCTTATTTTAAATAACATAATAATTATTTATTTATATATAGTTATCTTAATTTTCTATTAATAACTTTATTTTTGGATTTTAGAGTAAATTTTTCTTTGGGTTTAAAAACAGAATTTTTCTAAAACTTATTTTAAAGTTTATATTGTTTATGCTTTTTAATTAATTAAAAAACCATAATTTTTAATGATTTAAATTAAATTTATAGATTATATTCTATGAAATATTAATATATATTCATAAAATAATTATTATGAGTCATATATTTTATATAAAATCATATTTTCATTGAAAAATACACTTCATGAAAACCAATTTTCTCATTACGTCTGTGGGATTATTTTTAAATTAAAATTTCCCCCTTATGTGAATTGAATTTGATAAAATGAAAATTTTCTTCATATAATAATAATATAAATTTTCTAATAATTTCAACTTAATTTTTGACCATAATTAATAATTAAAATTGTAGAAATTATTTACTATAGTTACGGTGAAAATGGGTGTAAAGGGGGGTTAAACAAAATATATAAGGAAACAAATTTCCTAAATGTTTTTCTAAAATATAATTTCTGGCCATATATTGAAATTATAATTTCTAATGCTCTATAAGAATCTATTTTTCACCCATTTTAATGTCAAAAACGTTGTTAAAACTTATTCATTTAAAAAATTACAAGTGTGCAACAAAGATCATTTATAAAAGGCCAGCCATCCTCTTCTCTTATTCACACACTATTAGAAAACAGGCCTTTAATAGTGCTAGAAGAATGTAATGATAAAGTTTTCCATTATCAGTGCTTAAATAATCTCTGATAAAGGGTACTTTTTATCAGTAACTTTTTTTCTAATGGTGATAGAAGGAACCCGTTATCATCTCATTTTTGTTAGCATTGGTAAAAAGAAACAGTTTTCAGTTTATTTTTTTTTTCACTATTAAAGGGTTCCCTTTATCAGTACATTATGTTTATCACTAATAAAGGAAAAACATTTGTGATCAATTTATTTCTAGGACCCATAAAATAATCCGTTATCAGCGCTTTGTTAGAGCTGATAAAAGTTTGAATAAAATTTAATAAATAAATAAATAAAAAATAAAAACTATTTTTTTAAATAATATATAAATTTATAATAATTAAATTGTTATTGATAAAAATAAATAATTTGATTATACTATATAAAAAATATAAATAGTATATATTAAATATATAGATATATGTAAAATTATAATTAAACAATTAAAAATTTTAAATTAGTAAATTGAAATATTTTTTAATCATTTTATCAATTAAATAAATAATGATAATATTAATAAATAGTATATATTATATATATAGATATATATTAATGTATAAAAATATGATATATATTATTCAAAATATTATTTATGAACTACATTAAATTGTAATATATATTTTGAATAAGGGTTTATAATTAAAAATTAATTTGAATTAAAAATTAATTTGAATTAAAAATTCTAACTCATTTCACAGATTAATGGATATAATTGAATGTAATTTGATTTTTAAATTTAACATAGATTGAATATATTTATTATATTGATTTCACATGTATGTCATTAGTTCATTTTTAATACATTAGTACAGACACAAATATTTTTTTAAAAAAATTTGGGGCCGAAGCCTCATTTATTATTAAAGCAAAGCAAAGCCCTCTTAATCTAGGTAAAGGGAGACAGATTACATAGCCGAAAGGCCTAGTGGGAATTTAGCCCATTACATGGCCTTTAGGCCTACATGCCATGTAATGGGCTAAATTCCCACTGGGCCTTTGGGCTATGTAATGTGTCCCCCTCTACCCAGTTGAAGAGGTCTTTTCTTTTCTTTAATAATAAATGAGGCTTCGACCCCAAATTTTTTTTAAAAATATTTGTGTGTGTACTAATGTATTAAAAAATGAATTAATTACATACATGTGAAATCAATATAATTAATAAATTCGGTCTATGTTAAATTTAAAAATTAAATTACATTCAATTATATCCATTAATCAATGAAATGAGTTGGTATTTTTAATTCAAATTAATTTTTAATTATAAAACCTTATTCAAAATATATACTATAATTTAATGTAGTTCATAAATAATATTTTGAATAATATAAATCATATTTTTATACATTAATATATATCTATATATATAATATATACTATTTATTAATATTATCATTAATTATTTAATTGATAAAATGATTAAATACTATTTCAATTTAATAATTTAAAATTTTTAATTTTCTAATTATGATTTTACATATATATATATATATATTTAATATATACTATTTATATTTTTTATATATTATAATAAAATTATTTATTTTTATCAATAACAATTTAATTATTATAAATTTATATATTATTTAACAAAATAGTTTTTATTTTTTATTTATTTATTTATTAAATTTTATTCATACTTTTATCAGCTCTGACAAAGCGCTGATAACAGATTCTTTTATGGGTCCTAGAAATAAATTGTTCATAAATGTTTTTCCTTTATTAGTGATAAACATAATGTACTGATAAAAGAAAACCTTTAACAGTGAAAAAAAATAAAAATAAACTGAAAACAGTTTCTTTTTACCAATGGTAACAAAAATGAGATGACAAGGGGTTCCTTCTATCACCATTAGAAAAAAGGTACTGATAAAAGGTACCCTTTATCAGTGATTATTTAATCACTGATAATGGGAAACTTTATCATTACATTCTTCTAGCACTATTAAGGGCTTGTTTTCTTGTTGTGTGTGAAGAAGAGAAGAGGATGGCTGGCCTTTTATAAATGATCTTTGTGGCACACTTGTAATTTTTTAAATGAAAAAGTTTTAACAAAGTTTTTGGCATTAAAATGGGTGAAAAATAGATTCTTATAGAGCATTAGAAATTATAATTTCAATATATGGCTAGAAATTATATTTTAGAAAAACATTTAGGCAATTTGTATCCTTATATTTTTTCTTTAACCCCCCTGTACACCCATTTTTACCTTAACTATAGTAAATAATTTCTAAAATTTTAATTATTAATTATGGTCAAAAATTAAGTTTAAATTAATAGAAAATATATATTACTATTATATGAAGAAAAATTTCATTTTATCAAATTCAATTTACATAAGGGGGAAATTTTAATTTAAAAATAAACCCACATACGCAACGAGAAAACAGGTTTTCAAGAAGTGTATTTTTCAATGAAAATATGATTTTATATAAAATATATGACTCATAATAATTATTTTATGAATATATATTAATATTTATTAGTATAAAATCTATAAATTTCATTTAAATCATTAAATTTTTTTTATTTAATTAAAAAGTATAAACATTATAAACGTTAAAACAAGTTTTAGAAAGATTTTGTTTTTAATCCCAAAGAAAAATTTACTCTAAAATCCAAAAATAAAGTTATTAATAGGAAATTAAGATAACTCTATATAAATAAATAATTATTATATTACTTAAAATCAGAATAAATAAATATTGGCTCTTTTAAACTATTTAGTTTTTTTAAAAGAAATGGATTTTTATAAAATATCTTGTATTTTTAACTATTCATAGAAAAATCAATATTTTACAAAAAAAGTTCCCAAAGTTTTTTTTATTTTTCCATTTTAATAATTAATTTATATTTCTCAGATAAATTATATAAAAAATTTAAAAAAATAATTATAATTTTTTCAATGAAAAATAATAAAAAATTATTTTAAAAGAAAACATATTTTTGATGATTAAAATTACATTACTAAAAATAATTGGTTATTTTATAAAAAATAATCAATAATATACATTGAGTAACAAATATATATATATATATATATATATGTTTCATAAAGATGTTAATATTATTTATTCCCATCAATTTAATGGCTAGGTTCAAATGGTTATATCTTTTATGGGTTGTTTAAGATCGGTGTTGCATGTCGACTACTCAATCGTACAGAGTTTTATTTTTTAAAATCTTCATTTGTTAGATCCCCCCCATATTAATGAATTTCATTCTATAAATTTTAACTTTACATCAGTAATCAGATTTTGGATATTTGAAAATACCTCATTTTTTTAAAGCAACATCATAAGAAGGATTAATAAAACATCTTCCTAATAAGAGAGAAAAGGTCATACAAAGGTCATCTAGAATAACATATACTTGCTTTAAATATATGATAACATAAGTGGGAAGTGAATATTTTTACATTTAATAAATTCTTAATGCCAAAATAATGTTATGGATTGATAGAGATCATTGATCACAAGAAAGTGAATGATCAAGTTAAAGTTCACAACCATATAACTACAAAAATATATATGAAAAAGGTCATTTATATCATCAAAAATTATGGTAATAGGCCAATATTTTATTTCAATATCATTTTTTATGATTTTAGGAATTCCTTTCCTATCTAGACAAAGATCATTAGGAAATATACTTACTTGTTGTGTATAATTTCATTCGTTTTGAAATTTCATCATAATATCATCTTTTTATCCAGATGATAAGAATTTATGATGAATTTTTCATGCATGAAGGACACAAATCAATTTTTTTAAGAACAAATTACCATAAAAGGGATAATTATATATCCCTATAATCATTATAAATTAACAAAAACAATATGTTTAGGACATTGTAAGATTTTTACCAAAATGAGTAAACCATCATTAAATAAAATAACAAATTAATCTCTAAATTTAAATAGTAATTCCCAGAGTTCAAACAAAATCATTCAAAAATAATATCAACATTGAACTTTTTTTAAAACCCAAATTTTATCTTATGCCTTTCTTCCTTCAAGAACAATAATATAGTGATAATTTTTTCAAATAAAATAATTAACTTATTTACCAAGTCACTTTTCAATATCAGGGTTATCTATATAATAAAACTTATGATATAATAATTACCTCAATGTATACAATTATATAAACCCTAAAATTTTTAAATACCTAAAAACTAATGTCTAAAATGTTTAAATATGTACCTCAAGTTAAACCAAATATTTACATATAATTCAACCAAATAAAACATCTCCAAAAATGCCATTAATCAATATAAGGCTCATCTCATAAAACTTCAAAGTGGTGTCTATGATTATTAACATAAAATAAACATTAATAATATATACCTAATATGGTATCCATTTATAATAATATATCCTCCCAAGAAAAAAAAACATTATCTCCAAATTTATCTAAACCTTTCCACTCATACCAACTATAAATACCTTGAGCCTGCACTCCTGGATCTACTCCTAAAATAATAATTACTACATTTCTAGATTTGAAACTCATGAAGGTTACCCAATTTAAACCATTTAATGTGTCGAGAGTGTAACATGTGTGATTTTAGAATCTATTATATGTATATGACTCGACATGGTTGGGTAAAAAGGAACAAATGTGGTGAGTTAAATCCACCATGGGATGGTTTTTAAATGAAAAGAGAATTTCGATGTTGGAAACAAGCCATGGAAAGGAGTCTTATGATCTGTGGTCCATAAAAGTTTGTAAGATATGTGTCCATTTTGGGCGATTCTGATGGGATGGATGGATTCCAATGTTGGATGTTTTTCTCATGGATGATTGAGCATTGTGAGTTGGGAAATTCATTGAGTTGTTTTGTAGAAGTTTGAGATGAGGTTATAGTAATATTCTTTGATGACTAAGGTTCTAAAATATTATAGTTAGTGGCTGTTAACCCAAGAGTATAGTGGGGAGGATCTTAGTGTTTTGGTTGTCACAAATGGAATAATTTGGGTTTTTATGGAGGGCCTTTAAATTAAGGTTTTTCCCTAATTGTGTCTCAAATGTTTTTGTTGGAATGAGGTCATTGAGCCAGAGGTTTTGGGCCAGGGAAAGTTCAACTAATTTAGAAATTATAGCTATAGATTAGAGTAGATACAAGTCAAATGATAATAGACATAGATACCCACTTTATTTTATAGTTGGAGATAGGCTGTTCCTTTATGTGTTGTCGAGATTGGGTCACTATAGAATTTAGAGGTAGGGAATGATGGCGTCCAAGTTTATTAGATCATTTGATATTGTAGAGAGAATCATTATTTTGGTGTACTGAATGTATATTTGAGAGAGATATAGTTCTATTGATGATGTTTTTCATGTGTCACAACATTTTTGGTATCACCCCGACCGTTATTATATGATTGATGTGGATGATAATAAGATTGAAACTGCTACGTCCTTTAAGGAGCATTATATATGTTTGTTGGATTAGCATGATAAAGTGTTGTGGGGAATGATCGTGGTGATATTTCCTATATTATAGAAATATGGATGTGTTCAGGAGGATACATGGGAATGTTAAGTGGATATACGGTCACAACAGACCATCCTTTTTTAAAACTGATTCTTAGAGATGCATGGGAGTACAACTTCAGGATGTGATAAAATATTTTGTTGAGATTTTAAGATTTTTACCTTTTCTATAGATCTCTTGATCTAATTTATAGGTATTCATTTTTCATTTTTTAACTATATATTAGTTTGGATTTATCTTCAATGAATTTGGATGAAATTTGGTTGTTTTTTGAGGGTTTTTGGGTAGTAAATAGTTGGAGCACAATTTTCTAAAACAGTGCAACCAGCCCCAACAAACCATGAAACCCCAAAGGGAGTGGTATTTAATGGTTCGAACAATGTCAACCATAACATGCTACTACTTATGTGTAACCATGAACACCCATAGAATAGGCCTATGGTTTGGAAAACCCGACACCCATACCCTGCAAACCATGAATGTGGGATTAGTTATTTTGAAAATTAATATTAAAATTTCTGAACCCCCCTATACCTGACAAAAAGTTGATGCAACTCAACCCCAACTCATTAATCTCATTTATTGAGGCATTCAGATTAATTATCATGGCCATCAAACATCGTACTTATTTTATCAATGTTCACATTGACATGCTTACACAAGTCTAGGTATTTTGTTTGTTCCTAATGTGGCTTCACTCTTTTTGGTTACTCTTTCTAGATAAAAAGGGGACAATTTTTCTCTGTTGGTGATCGATATGATCGAGGGTTGATATATCATGATTATTTTCATCTTAGTACAAGGTTTTAGATCAAGATATCTTTCTTTGTTTTGAACTTGGTTGTTCCACTTTAATTTTTGTGATATCTGTTGGTGAGCGTCCATCAATGATTTTGATGTAGGTGGACAAAGATAAATTCCTTTTCCCTTGAATTATTATTAGGTGTATATACTATCAAATTTTAATTGGCATGTAGGGAAATTAAATTTTGTATTGAATTAATTAATTGATTAACTAATTTTTATAATCATGGAATTTATTAATTGATTTACCATGTCAAAATAGAATGAGTTGATCTAGTGAAAATTTAATTTGGTAAATGTGATTATGCAATTAGTTAATTATGGGAAATTAAATTGATTGAATAAAGATATTCTAAAAATGGGATAATTTATGGGATGGGGTAATTGGTAAATTTATGGGATTTTTTAATTTATTAATAATTAGAATGATTATTTGATTGAATAATGGGAATTAAGGTAGTTTGACATAACCATGAAAGGTGAATGAATTATTTTATTAGTTTTTGAAAATGTTTTTAATGATGAATTGATCATATTATTTATTGTGATTTATATAAATATTGATTATTGTTTTGATAGGTTGAAATGGTAAACATTAATGAGAATGTTTGATAAGAAGCTTAATGATACACAACCTTGAGGTGTATAAAATTGTGATTTGGGTGATATTGTGATTATTGTGATATATGTGATGTTTAGGTGTGGGGTAGGGACAGAGGCTCCAAATAACCAAATTTGGTAATAAGTGTGGGGAAGGGACTGAGTTTACAAATACCCATATAGGATAACAAGTGTAAGATAGGAAATGAGGTCCCATATACCTATACATGATAACAAGAGTGTGACAATGATTGAGGCTCCAAATACTAATAAGTGATAATATGTTTGGGACAAGAACAACGGATCCAAATTACAATATGACATGAGGTGTGAGATTGGTAATTATGCTCCAATTACCGACAAGGTTTTAAACGCAAAACTGTAAACTCATGAGTTTGATATTGGACCTTGGATCTAATGGGTAATGATTTGAATTGTAATGAAATGATAAATGATAACCTTTGTACTGTGATATGTGATATCCATTAAAGATTGTTCAAAATTGGTTAGGATCTGAAGTATGTATTGATATTATGGGTATCATCATGAACTGATGGATTTATGTGTTTAATAGAATAATAATAAAGTGTTATAATTATTTAATTTATAAAATGTACTTTATTATTTATGTAATAAAATAAACTGTAATTGATAGGATATTATTTCAAATTTCAATGTTGGTGAAATACTAAGTTGACTCACACGCTATATGTGCTACCGGATCGGTACCCAGATAGACTTCATGGATGCAACCCAGAATAAAGGAGAACCCCGTTGTTAAATAGATGAGTAGGGATAGAGCATGGATGAGGGAACCAGACATGGTGTTGGGACCCACTTTGTGGTGTTTTCAGAGTTATTATTTTGTGCATTCATTTTGACACTAGAAAATATTTTGAATGAAATATATAATATTAAGTTATCAATATTACTTTTCAGTTTTGGTTCATCATGTGATACTGGTTTGTTCTTATTATTATGTTATTCTGGTTGTTTGTTATTATATTTTGGTTATTTTAGCTTATTTACTATGTTTTTATACCATGATAAATATGGTATAGTCTCCAAATGTTTTATTTATATTACCCCCATATGTTATTCGACAACCTATGTATATGGGTATGCGAACCTGAGGGCACATAACTGGATAGCTCGAGGCACCAGTTTGTGAAAGGTGAGTCAGTACATTAAAATAAATTTATTTGACATACATGAAATAATAATTATAATAATTAAATATTTATAATTATTAAAATATAATATATGATTATATTTCTTGCACTGAAAAATAATGATTTATTTTTTGTACATGTGGACTACTGCCACTATGAAGCGGTTCGATTGTTGTTTCATCACCACATCATAATAATGATATATATAAGTATATTTAAAAAAATAAGGTATTTATAATATTATGATAATTATCTAAGGATAAAATAATACGTACCTTCCTTTTGTAATGATCAATGAAAATGATAATGATACTCATGTGTATGTTTGTCCTACCATCTCCATGATCATAACATTATTAATTTATCATAACCATTTTTCATTATTGGTTTTAAAATAACATTTAGTGACTAAATATGATAATTATTTCATGATTATTATTATGGATATACTAAAATAATTAGATCTTTGACCATGGTCAACACACCAAAGCTATTTTGAAATAATGAACCGAATATCTTCAGAACACCAGATGTGGAATAAACTAATTAATTATCGAAATATGTCTTAAAAACAATTAAAATAAATTATTTAAGTATAAGGTATTGTCACGACCCGCCCTCGGGGTCCGTGCCGTGACTACCCCAAGCCCGCCTTCCATAGGCCAGGGGCTGGCGACTAGCACCAAGGCGTAAATCCCGGTAAAAAGGGAAGGCATTGCCTTTGAAAAGTAAACACACACCACAGAGTAAACAAGTGGAAAGTAAACACTAAGCAAGCAGAGTACAACTGAAAGTGAGGAAAAGTAAATGGGCCAGTATACAAACCCAAACTGAAAGTAACGTACAACTCGAAAAGGGAAAAACAGCAACTGAAAAGTAAAAGCCGCTACTCCGAGCTGTCCACTGGAAATCCCACCTGAAGGGTGGGTACAGATAGCTCCTCTGCTCCACGGGTCCCACCGTCCGCTCCGTGCACGTCTCACCCAGTGGTCCACCTCTGGGTACCGTCCCGCTCTGCAAGCCTCAGCTAAGGTCAACGCTGTCCGTCGTCTGCAACCAACACAACGTAGTGCGGGCGAAGCCCGTGCAGGGGTGAGTATAAGCTACTCAGTAGGGACCCCGAGACCCCTGAAGGTCTCTCAAATCCACAAAGGATAAACCACGAAGAAAAGTATATTCACGAAGTAACAACCGACTCTGCTTAGGTATATGCCCATACATATACCTAAGTCATCAATTAAAATACGCTCCAACCTCCGAGCCCAAGTACCACTCAGTCCACGCAGGAAAGTATACGTATTCCACATAGGAAAGCAAAACATAATCCACGCAGGATTGCACAACATAATCCACACAGGAAAGCAACAGGATTCAACTCACACAGGTATACTTCTTCAAGGACGATAAAGATGATCACTGATCCATCTAAGTCGTCGGACCCAGGAAGGATCGATAGGTAACTAACCCCCGCAGAAGACCCACACAGGATCAGGCTCACACAGAACCTGTAGGCGCTGGCTCACACAGAACCGCTGAGCGCAAGGACCCACACAGGATCGGGCCCACACAGGACCTGTAGCACTGATCCACGTAGGATCGCTGAGTGCTGAAGTCGTCGTCGTCGAATCCACATAGGATCTCTGTACTGTCGTCGTCAAATCCACACAGGATCTCTGTACTGTCGTCGTCGCAGTCATAGTAGCAGTCGTAGCAGTAGAACAGTCGCAGCCAGCACTAGGGTTCCCGCACACAGCAAGCTCGTACGGAGGGTCCGCTCCACGAGCCGAGAGGCTGATACATCAACTGTCACGAAGACCGAAGTTGATGTATCCAAAAGTTCCGTATCGACAACAGGAACTCAACGCAACAGACGGCGCGTCGATCGGACGCCCGGTCTGAGAGTTATTGGCATTTTCGTCTCCGGGGCCCGGTTGGGTTTTAAGGCAAAACCAACCCAACCGTACTCCACCTGTGTCCAAACCTCGGGCGGAGCATGCCAAAAGATCCTTCTCACTAAGAGGAACACTACGCGACTGACGGCACGTCAATCGGACGTCCGTAGCTCAAGATATGAGCGTTTCCGCTCCGAAGGCCCGGTTGGTTTCGTGAACGAACCAACCCGGCTGAACTCAAAGTTTACTGAAACCTTGAGTGCGATATACCGAAACGACCGTCTCGATCCAAGGATCGCGTTGCCGCTGACGGTTCGTCGATCGGAGGTCCGAGGCTCAAGTTATGGGCCAAAAACCAAATCTGGTTCGAAACGGGGGGGTCCGGGTCCGGGCCGACCCGGCCCGACCCCCCCCTGGGCGGCACGGTGGCCGGCGGCGGCAGACGGCGGCGGCGCGGCGGCCGGCGGCGCGGTGGCGGCGGCGGCGGGCCGCGGTGGCGGCGGCGGCGGGCCGCGGTGGCGGCGGCGGCGGGCCGCGGCGGCGGCGCTTGGCGCCGCACGTGGGTGGCACGCGGGGGGCAAGGCCCCCGCTTTGCTGGAGGGCGGCGCGGCAACTGGCCGCACCGTTTTTTAATAAGCGCCCCCCCCCCCTCGTGGGGGGCCTGCTGGAGCGGAACCGAGGGGGCAGCCGGCCCCCTCCCTTTAAAAATAAAACCGCCCCCCTCTTTAAGAGGGGGGTTTTGCCAGCTGGCCGGGGAATTAATTCCCCGGTTTAACGGCATCCGGCCGGCCAGCCGGCCGGCCGGTTTTTCTCCAACGGGACCGGAATTTCCGGTCCCCTCTTCGGCTTCCGACGCCGGCGGCCCGGCCGCCGGTTTTCTCTTCCGCCGCGGCCCGAAACCGGCCGCGGTCTCCTCATCCCGCCGCGGCCCGGAACCGGCCGCGGTGTTCGTCGTCCGGCGCGGTGCGACGGCACCGCGCCCCTTCGCCGTACCATGATTTCTTCCAACGCGGCGCGACGGCGTCGCGTTCTTGAAGATTCTCCTCGGCGTAGCGCGATGGCGTTGCGTAAATTATAAGCACGATCATCCGCGTGGTGCGTCGGCACCACACCACTTGCTTCCACCGCAAGAATTAAACAACAACGATGGAGGGGGGTTCGGCCGTGTCCGTGCGGTCCGGCCCCCCCCTCACGTTAAAATAAAAACGCAACTTAAAATAAATCAAGTCACACGTTAGTCTTGATAGAATCACGATCAAGAATAAAATAAGGAAACCAAAAGAAAACGACAACCCCTACCTCGGGTTTAAGATTCGAAGAATCGTCTACGTCCCGCGGAAGACGGCGTCGCGGAGGTCGGGCGTCGCGGTCGTCGTTCGTCAAATCCATTGACGAAGTGTTATGCCCGAAGAGACACGACGTTGGCGGATCTTCGTTTGCCGACGAAGAAGGTCCGAGGAGGAAGAAGAGGTCCGAAGATACCGGGTCGCCGAGTCGATGATCCTTGACGAAGTGTTGTCGTTCTTCGTTGAGGATGAAGACATTCTTCGCTGGAGAAGATGAAGAGGAGCTCCCAAAAAAGACAAACAAAGAACTCAAAATAAAATAAGACTACCTCTTATTTTATTAACACAACACAAAAGAATTTCAAAGTTTGAAATTCAAAAAGACTTAACTCCCACAATTAATTAAGAGTAACTTAAGCCAATTAATTAGGGGTTAAGTATGTTGAGAGAATTTGAAAAGGTTAGGGGTTCGTGTGGGCCCCACCACACTTAATCCTCCCAAGTGAGGTTAAGTGGGTGTGGGTCCCACTTCCAACCACCTTTGAATAGGTTTTAACAAGTTGTAATAAAATTGTTCTTCACAATTTTATTTAACTCAAACTAAAAAAAAACCCAAAACGTAACTTTCAACCCGCAACAAACGCAACTCCCGAAAAGGTCTCTTAAAGCGAATATCGGCGCTGCGAGTTCATCGGTGCCCTTGGATTTCAATTCCGAGCACCGGATCAAAAGTTAGGAATTCCCGCTCGTTCGTTCACTGAACGTACCCGAGCCAAACTTCGGAAATTAATTCCGGGCACTCCGGGCCTCGGAATCAGGTGCCGTCTGAAACCGCGCTCTTGTAAAATTCTAAATAAAATTAAGAAAAAATTTCCCTTGAATTTTACGGGTCTTTACATTACTCCCACCTCAGGGCTTTACGTCCCCGTAAAGATACAACAAAAACTAGGGAAACAAATGAGGGTACTGAGCACGCATCTGAGCCTCCCACTCCTATGTGCTCTCCTAGAGATTCCCGTGCTGCCATCTGATGCGCACAAGAGGAATCGATCGCCCACGCAGGACCCGCTCCTGTCGATCCTCTATCTCCACCGGGACCTCCGTAAAAGTCTCCCCATCGTCAACGTCAAGCTCCCCATGGTCAATGATGTGCGTCGGGTCGTGCACGTATCTCCTCAGCTGGAATACGTGGAAGACGTCGTGCACCCGGTGCAACTGAGGTGGTAGAGCCAGGCGATAAGCCACCTCGCCAATCCTGCTGAGAATCTGGAAAGGTCCGATGAAGAGCGGAGATAACTTGCCACCTCGGCCAAATCTCCGAATACCACGTCGAGGTGAGACCCGCAAGAAGACGTGGTCGCCATCCTCGAACTCCAGTGGCCTCCGTCTCCTGTCAGCGTATGACTTCTGCCGGCTCTGAGCTGTCCTCATCCGCTCCTGGATGACCTGGACCTTCTCTGTCGTGGCCTGGACCATCTCCGGTCCCACCAGTGCTGACTCCCCAGGGTCTGTCCAGCACAAAGGAGATCTACAAGGTCGGCCGTACAACACCTCGTACGGTGCCATCCCGATGGTGGAGTGGTAGCTGTTGTTGTACGTGAACTCCACCAAAGGTAGGTGGTCCTCCCAGCTATGACCAAAGTCAAGGACACATGCGCGGAACATGTCCTCGAGAGTCTGAATGGTCCTCTCCGTCTGACCATCGGTCTGAGGGTGAAAAGCTGTGCTAAGACGTAGCTGCGTCCCGAACGCCTCTTGTAACCCCTTCCAAAGCCGGGAAGTAAAACGGGCATCTCGATAGGAAACGATAGATGATGGCACGCCGTGGAGCCGCACAATCTCCTGAACGTAGAGACGTCCCAAGCTCTCCACTGAGCCCTGCTCTCTAATGGGTAAGAAGTGTGCCGACTTGGTGAGTCGGTCAACAATCACCCAGATGGAGTCGTGACCTCTGGAAGTGCGTGGAAGTCCAGTCACGAAGTCCATAGATATGCCGTCCCACTTCCACTCCGGAACCTCCAAGGGTTGTACCAAGCCTGCTGGTACCTGATGCTCAGCCTTCACCTGCTGGCAGGTGAGGCATCGAGAAACGAACTCTGCTACTGCCTTCTTCATGCCCGGCCACCAGTGCTGTCGTCTGAGATCCTGGTACATCTTCGCCACTCCAGGATGTACCGCCAAAGGATAAGTGTGAAATTCCCTCAGCACTTCCTCTCGCAAAGCGACTGGTACCATGGTACGTCCTCTGAAAAGGATGTCGTGCTCTGCTCCAAGGGAGAAACCATCAGGTGTCTGTCCCGAGGATATTTGTGCACGCCGTGTCTCACAGTCAACGTCCCCATGCTGTGCCTCCCTGACTCGCTGCAGTAGTGGAGGAGTGACTGTGAGAGACTGAAGAAAGGCTGCTCCATCTCTATCCACGAAGGATATCTGCAAAGAGGCTAGCTGCTCTGTCGCCTCCTCAAGTAGCTGAATGCCCGTCCTCCTGCTGAGGGCATCGGCTACTACGTTCCCCTTCCCAGGAGTATAGACTATCTCAAAGTCATAGTCCTGGAGGAACTCGAGCCATCGTCGCTGTCTCAGGTTCAGGTCCTTCTGCGAGAAGATATACCTGAGACTCTGATGATCGGAGAAGACTGTAAAGCGCTCGCCCATCAGATAGTGTCGCCATGTCTTCAGAGCGAAGACCACTGCTGCTAACTCCAGGTCATGGGTAGCGTAGTTCTGCTCATGCGGCCTCAACTGTCGTGATCCATAGGCGATCACTGCCCGCTCCTGCATCAGAACACATCCGAGTCCGGTCCCTGATGCATCGCAGTAGACTACGTACCCTACTCCCTCCTCAGGCAACCTCAAGATAGGTGCGCTAGTCAATCTCTGTCTCAGCTCCTGGAAGCTCTGCTGACATCTGTCAGTCCATACGAAGGGTGTCCCCTTCTTCGTCAAAGCTGTGAGTGATGCCGCAACTCTGGAGAAGTTCGGCACAAATCTCCGATAGTATCCAGCTAGTCCCAAGAAACTTTGAACCTCAGTCACGCTCCTGGGTGGCTTCCATGCTAACACAGCCTCAATCTTCGCAGGGTCCACTGCAACTCCCGCCTCAGAGATAACGTGTCCCAAAAAGTGGACCTCACGTATCCAGAACTGGCACTTCGAGAGCTTACCATAAAGCTGGTGCTCTCGGAGTGTGTCAAGAACAACTCGCAAGTGATAGGCGTGCTCCTCTTCTGTCGTAGAGTAAATCAGAATGTCGTCGATGAAGACCACGACAAACCGATCGAGGTATGGCTGAAAGATCCGGTTCATGAGAGCCATGAACACTGCTGGAGCATTGGTTACACCGAAAGGCATAACCAATAACTCATAGTGGCCATACCGACATCTGAAGGCCGTCTTCTGCACATCCTCGTCTATGACTCTGAGCTGATGATAGCCTGACCTGAGGTCTATCTTCGAGAACCACCGTGCTCCCTTGAGCTGATCAAAGAGGTCATCAATCCTCGGTAGCGGATACTTGTTCCTCACTGTCACCTGGTTCAAGCGACGATAGTCAACACAAAGTCGTAAGCTCCCGTCCGCCTTCTTGGCGAACAATATCGGGGAAGCCCAGGGTGAAACACTGGGTCGGATGAACCCCTTGCCCTGCAAGTCCTCCAACTGTACCCGTAGCTCTCGAAGCTCGGCGGGGGCCATCCGATATGCTGGAGTGGATATCGGGGCTGTCCCGGGGTACAAGTCAATATAAAAGTCTACCTCTCTGCGAGGAGGTAGCCCTGGAACGTCGTCGAGAAAAACGTCCGCAAACTAATCCACCACTGCAGGAAAACCAGGACTCCGCACGTCAACTGCTCCAAGGATAAGGCTAGCCAACTGATGAGTGATGGGCTGTCCTCTCCTCCGCGGAAGTCCATCCTGTGCTGCTAAGGCTCCCTTCTCGCCGGTGAAGGTGAACCTGCTCCCGTCGGTGCGTACACAACGCACCTTGTGCCTAAAACAGTCAATCTGTGCATGGACCGTAGATAGCCAATCCATGCCCAAGATGACGTCGTAAGGCCTCGACGCTGCTACAAGAAGATCCCAGCCGAAGGTCTCGCCTCCTAGAGTAAGCTCACACTGCCGGCACCAGTGCGTAATCGTCGAGTTTGCTCCCGTAGGAGTCTCTCGCCGTAAGGATCGAGCCAACGGCTCTGTCGGAATCTCCGAGCTCCGAACAAGGGCAGCGGCTATGAAAGAGTGACTCGCTCCTGTGTCTATAAGAACTGCAGCAAGGGTGGAATAGACACAGATAGTACCTCGAATCATCTCGGGTGCGCCGTGGTCGTAGGCTTCTGCTGCCTGGAGCTGTGCCTGTCGCTGCCCGCCAGCTCCCTGTGGTCGGGGTGGACCTCCTGGTGGTGGTGGTGGTAGAGCCTCAAAGCGTCGGCCACCACCAGCTGCTCGTCCAGCTCCTGTGCCTCGTCCGCCTCCTACCTGCGGACCGCCACGGTCGATCCTCTGCCTCTGCCTCGGTGGTCCATCAACTGACTGCTGCTCCTCGGCACGGCGGGTCGGGCAGTCACGAGCCATGTGGCCCTGTCCGCCGCATGAGTAGCACTGTCTGCCTCTCGTAAGACTGGCTCCGCGCTGTGTGCCCCGCACTGCTGAGCCAGTGCCCTGAGAACGTCTGCCCGAAGGTCTGGTCTGTCTGGACCCCTGAGTCATCCGTCGACTGCCTGCTGCAGATGACTCTGCCACGTGCCGCCCTGCGGTGGGTCTCTGGGCTGGTGTAGACTCAGCAAGGAAGCTCTCGATCAGAAGAGCCCGCTCCAGTACTCCTGTCTGAGTCGGTATGCTGAGGGAGATCAGCGATGCCCTGATCTCGTGTCTCAAACCCTGCTCGAAGGTCCGGGCCCGGAATAATGGGTCCCGTACCATGTCGGTCGAGTAGCGCGAGAGATCGGTAAATCTCGCCGAGTACTGAGCGACCGTCATGCTGCCCTGCCGCAGCTGTAGAAGCTCCTGGATGCGCACCGCTCGGAGGGTGGCCGGGACGAACTCAGAGCGGAAGAGGCTCTCGAAGTCCGTCCAGAGCAAGGATGCCTCATCGTGCACCTGGAGCATCAAGCTCCACCATCGTCCTGCTGCTGCGTGTAATAGGCTCGCAGCGAGGATCACCATGAGGTCTGCTGGTGTCCTCACTAGCCTAAACACTCGAACCACTGCCTCCAACCAGTCCTCTGCTGCCTGGGGATCCGTCTCCCCGCGAAACCTGGGCAGACGCTGGCGCTGAAACTCATGCAGTGCGCTGAGGCGACATGCATCGTCAGCGGCTGCTGCTGGAAGCATCGGGGGATCGGCGGGTAAAGCTACCGCCGGTGCCACTACTGGCAAAGGGCCCTGTACCGAGGCCTCGTCGCTCGGTGGGCTGTCGTCTCGCTCGACTCTCGGAACCCTAGCTGGCTGCCGTCGTGGGGCCATCCTGAAAAGGAAACAGGTGCGCTACTGTTAGAACAGTATACCTGGTGAGCTGATATAAGTAATCACAAAGAAAACTTTGAAACACACACGCAATCAATGTTTTCGTGCATTAAGTCGGAAATCAGAAGTCAGGGTCCTGGTGTACGGATACGTCGGCCGCCGCACCAACACTGGACTCCCTGAACTGATAACCACACTCAATACGCGAAACATTATTGCTTCACATAGAAATGATCAGAGTTCGCGGTAGAACCGAACTCCTCTGATACCAATTTGTCACGACCCGCCCTCGGGGTCCGTGCCGTGACTACCCCAAGCCCGCCTTCCATAGGCCAGGGGCTGGCGACTAGCACCAAGGCGTAAATCCCGGTAAAAAGGGAAGGCATTGCCTTTGAAATGTAAACACACACCACAGAGTAAACAAGCGGAATGTAAACACTAAGCAAGCAGAGTACAACTGAAAGTGCGGAAAAGTAAATGGGCCAGTATACAAACCCAAACTGAAAGTAATGTACAACTCGAAAAGGGAAAAACAGCAACTGAAAAGTAAAAGCCGCTACTCCGAGCTGTCCACTGGAAATCCCACCTGAAGGGTGGGTACAGATAGCTCCTCTGCTCCACGGGTCCCACCGTCCGCTCCGTGCACGTCTCACCCAGTGGTCCACCTCCGGGTACCGTCCCGCTTTGCAAGCCTCAGCTAAGGTCAACACTGTCCGTCGTCTGCAACCAACACAACGTAGTGCGGGCGAAGCCCGTGCAGGGGTGAGTATAAGCTACTCAGTAGGGACCCCGAGACCCCTGAAGGTCTCTCAAATCCACAAAGGATAAACCAGGAAGAAAAGTATATTCACGAAGTAACAACCGACTCTGCTTAGGTATATGCCCATACATATACCTAAGTCATCAATTAAAATACGCTCCAACCTCCGAGACCAAGTACCACTCAGTCCACGCAGGAAAGTATACGTATTCCACATAGGAAAGCAAAACATAATCCACGCAGGATTGCACAACATAATCCACACAGGAAAGCAACAGGATTCAGCTCACACAGGTATACTTCTTCAAGGACGATAAAGATGATCACTGATCCATCTAAGTCGTCGGACCCACAAAGGATCGATAGGTAACTAACCCCCGCAGAAGACCCACACAGGATTGGGCTCACACAGAACCTGTAGGCGCTGGCTCACACAGAACCGCTGAGCGCAAGGACCCACACAGGATCAGGCCCACACAGGACCTGTAGCACTGATCCACGTAGGATCGCTGAGTGCTGAAGTCGTCGTCGTCGAATCCACATAGGATCTCTGTACTGTCGTCGTCAAATCCACACAGGATCTCTGTACTGTCTTCGTCGCAGTCACAGTAGCAGTCGTAGCAGTAGAACAGTCGCAGCCAGCACTAGGGTTCCCGCACACAGCAAGCTCGTACGGAGGGTCCGCTCCACGAGCCGAGAGGCTGATACATCAACTGTCACGAAGACCGAAGTTGATGTATCCAAAAATTCCGTATCGACAACAGGAAATCAACGCAACAGACGGCGCGTCGATCGGACGCCCGGTCTGAGAGTTATTGGCATTTTCGTCTCCGGGGCCCGGTTGGTTTTTAAGGCAAAACCAACCCGACCGTACTCCACCTGCGTCCAACCTCGGGCAGAGTATTCCAAAAGATCCGTCTCACTAAGAGGAACACTACGCGACTGACGGCACGTCAATCGGACGTCCGTAGCTCAAGATATGAGCGTTTCCGCTCCGAAGGCCCGGTTGGTTTCGTGAACGAACCAACCCGGCCGAACTCAAAGTTTACTGAAACCTTGAGTGCGATATACCGAAACGACCGTCTCGATCCAAGGATCGCGTTGCCACTGACGTTTCGTCGATCGGAGGTCCGAGGCTCAAGTTATGGGCCAAAAACCAAATCTGGTTTGAAACGGGGGGGTCCGGGTCCGGGCCGCCCCGGCCCGACCCCCCCCCCCCCCCCTGGGCGGACGGCGGCGGCGGGCCGCGGCGGCGGCGCTTGGCGCCGCACGTGGGTGGCACGCGGGGGGCAAGGCCCCCGCTTTGCTGGAGGGCGGCGCGGCAACTGGCCGCGCCGTTTTTTAATAAGCGCCCCCCCCCCCCCCTCGTGGGGGGCCTGCTGGAGCAGAACCGAGGGGGCAGCCGGCCCCCTCCCTTTAAAAATAAAACCGCCCCCCTCTTTAAGAGGGGGGTTTTTCCAGCTGGCCGGGGAATTAATTCCCCGGTTTAACGGCATCCGGCCGGCCAGCCGGCCGGCCGGTTTTTCTCCAACGGGACCTGAATTTCCGGTCCCCTCTTCGGCTTCCGACGCCGGCGGCCCGACCGCCGGTTTTCTCTTCCGCCGCGGCTCGGAACCGGCCGCGGTCTCCTCGTCCCGCCGCGGCCCGGAACCGGCCGCGGTGTTCGTCGTCCGGCGCGGTGCGACGGCTCCGCGCCCCTTCGCCGTACCATGATTCCTTCCAACGCGGCGCGACGGCGTCGCGTTCTTGAAGATTCTCCTCAGCGTAGCGTGACGGCGTTGCGTAAATTATAAGCACGATCATCCGCGTGGTGCGTCGGCACCACGCCACTTGCTTCCACCGCAAGAATTAAACAACAACGATGGAGGGGGGTTCGGCCGTGTTCGTGCGGTCCGGCCCCCCCCCTCACGTTAAAATAAAAACGCAACTTAAAATAAATCAAGTCACACGTTAGTCTTGATAGAATCACGATCAAGAATAAAATAAGGAAACCAAAAGAAAACGACAACCCCTACCTCGGGTTTAAGATTCGAAGAATCGTCTACGTCCCGCGGAAGACGGCGTCGCGGTGGTCGGGCGTCGCGGTCGTCGTTCGTCAAATCCGTTGACGAAGTGTTATGCCCGAAGAGACACGACGTTGGCGGATCTTCGTTTGCCGACGAAGAAGGTCCGAGGAGGAAGAAGAGGTCCGAAGATACCGGGTCGCCGAGTCGATGATCCTTGACGAAGTGTTGTCGTTCTTCGTTGAGAATGAAGACGTTCTTCACCGGAGAAGATGAAGAGGAGCTCTCAAAAAAGACAAACAAAGAACTCAAAATAAAATAAGACTACCTCTTATTTTATTAACACAACACAAAAGAATTTCAAAGTTTTAAATTCAAAAAGACTTAACTCCCACAATTAATTAAGAGTAACTTAAACCAATTAATTAGGGGTTAAGTATGTTGAGAGAATTTGAAAAGGTTAGGGGTTCGTGTGGGCCCCACCACACTTAATCCTCCCAAGGGAGGTTAAGTGGGTGTGGGTCCCACTTTCAACCACCTTTGAATAGGTTTTAACAAGTTGTAATAAAATTGTTCTTCACAATTTTATTTAACTCAAACTAAAAAAAAACCCAAAACGTAACTTTCAACCCGCAACAAACGCAACTCCCGAAAAGGTCTCTTAAAGCGAATATCGGCGCTGCGAGTTCATCGGTGCCCTCGGATTTCAATTCCGAGCACCGGATCAAAAGTTATGAATTCCCGCTCGTTCGTTCACTGAACGTACCCGAGCCAAACTTCGGAAATTAATTCCGGACACTCCGGGCCTCGGAATCAGGTGCCGTCTGAAACCGCGCTCTTGTAAAATTCTAAAGAAAATTAAGAAAAAATTTCCCTTGAATTTTACGGGTCTTTACAGGTATTATATCTGTAAAATATTCCCAAGGAATAAAATAATTTATATATGTTTATTATATAGGAGTTAAAGGAAACACAAAGAAGTTTTGGACTTAATTTAATATATTTCTATATCACATTTATTTTTTTGTGAGAAACATACCATATTCTCCATGTGTTTCTTTTTTACATGTTATATCATGAATATAATTATTTTAAATAAATTATATGTTTTATTTATTGTTATTATTCCATGGGTATTATTATTCAGTGATACAGAAGTGGTAAGAGTTTCATGTTATCATACCATTATTTATCTGGATTATTTATGATTATACATCCAATGATGAAATATTCTGATATATATCTAATTAAACTCAGTAATTGTCTTATCCTATGGTTATTCCATGAGAATAAATATATTTCGTTCATTTTCCTCTCTTTATTTACTCAATATTTCAAAATAATAGTTTTAGGAAAATATTCTTTATTTATGTCTATCTTTGAAAACCAATTTTGTTTTGAAAACAATGTTTTCAAAAAAATGTTTTTAAAATTAACCAAATGGTTAATAATAGATATTATACTGATTTGTTGATTTTTTATTAAAATGTTATGAAGTGAATATTCTGGACTTTTCTAAACAATAATCATTTATATTTGACAAAAAGTGAAAAGAAATATTTTTTTAACGTGTAAGATATGAATGAAATATAACTTCATATTGACCTTTATTTTATTTTAATATTAATTTATAAGTTTTCAATATTATTTTCAATGAAATGGATTGTTAATTTATTTATTTTTTAGAAAGTGTTTTTAAAAAATAAAAGAATATTTTTCTCAAGAAATGTTTAAATGAATTTTAATGGTTCCTTTATATACTTCCATGATTATTTTAAATTAAACATATTTTTGAAATACTTTGGGATTTTTTTACAAAAAAAATTGTTTTTAATAACGAAAATTTTATTTCACTAAAAATGATTTAGTTTTATTTTAATGGTATTTTTAATTATTATCATCAACAAGCATTATTCTCACTTATGCTCCAATGTGGATATTATTTAATGAACCATACTCATTGATTCTCTAGTTGAATTATGAATACTTCAAAGAGATTTCTATGGAACCCATTTCTTTTCCATGAGTTAATATGGTTTGTAGAGATTGTAATGGAACAGATTTATTTCCCACGAGTTAATCATGTTTAAAAGAGATTTTTTTTGAACTTGTTTCTTTTTCATGAGTTAATAAAATTATAAAAGTAATTATTTTTATTTCTATGAGTTTTATTATGAAATGAAAGCTATGTGTACTTTATCTATTGTTCTAAGATGTTTTTATATTATGGGTGCACTCAGATAATGTTGGGGGAGCCTGATCTAGCTTATATGATGGGTGTTCCCAAATAACACTAGGAGAGCTTGATATAACTTATATGATGGGTAAACCTAGATAGTTCTATAATTAATTTGGTAGTGATCATGTTCTATACTAAGTTACATTGGATTTCAGACATATGGCCATTCCAATTATAAGGGGTTTGTAAGGGTTCTACGATGATGATATTAATAGATACTAATACGATCCTATTATGCATTCTATGGTTTTAAATTATTCCTTTGATAAAGATTAACATAATATGAATGAAGATTATTGATTTTAATGAACCTTGACTTTTTGAAAGATGTATTCCACATTTTCATGTTTTATTATCCATATTTTGATGGGTATAAATATTCTTATGTTATAATGATGCACTACTATTATGTCATCATACCCTTTTGATATTAATATTTTCACTAATGAAATTCAATTTTCAATGATTAAATTTACCCTTAATATAAATTTGGGGTCACCCATATTATATTTTTTTTGTCCAAGGTTATAATGATTGAGGTTGAATGAATTATTTCCATATGTATTTCTTATGGATGATGATGATGAACTTATCAAAAATATAAAAAAATTAGAATAGTGGGAGAAGATGCCCATATTTATAAACAAGTTATCCCTGAATCCATAATGGTAATATTTTTTCCTAATTCTCTAAAATTATAAACCTAAAATATCTTTGAGAATCGTAAAAAACAAATATTTTATTTTTGTTGTTCTATGTTTTAGAGGGAAAAAACAGTTTCACCATAACCAGTTTCAAAGCTAGAAATATAATGATTATGATTTCAACACCAGATCTATGAATGTGGGTTTATGACTATTATAATGGTGATTTAAAATTTTTTAATTTATTCAAAACAAACTAAATTATAAAAAACAGTAGTATTTTTCATTATTCATTGAAAAATCGATATTTTCTGAAAAATCCCAAAATTTCACCAAATATAAATTTTGATATTATGATTTCAAAAATGATGTTTATTTTATCAAATTAATTTATTAAAATTTTACAAAAATAATTATAACACATTTTCATTAAGGTAAATAAAAAAACATTTTTTAAGAAAACATATTCTTAAAAAATAATATTACTTTACTAAAAATTGAGTGATTCTTTACTAAAAATTCATCAACAATTTATATAAAGTTTGAAATTTACACACAAAAACACACACACACCCAAATATATATATATATATATATATATTATGAACTAATTAATTCTATTAGTACCCACCAATTTAATGGCTGGGTTATAACGGTTATATATATCGCAGGTCATTTAAGTTCTGTTTTTGTGTAAAAATATGCTATTCAAATTAGTTTTTATTTTCTAGAATATTAAGGTATTACATTTATATTCCATTCATTCCATGGTTTATAAAAATATATGTATGTATGGAATCTTCAATTCAACTATCACAGCGTGCAAACATAAGAATTATAGATGAGAAACTGTGCCACCCATTAGAATCTCCTCATTGGAAGGAAATTGATTATGATTTTCATGAATTTTTGAAGGTAGCAGAGAAAAATATATTTTTCATTATCTACATATGGAATAAATACTTTTGGTATACAAAGTATTACTCATAGTACATCACCAATTTTGTTTTCAAATAATAACTTTCCACTATGGTTATTAATAAAGAAAAAATACATTATGTTGTCTTTGTTTTTATCTAGAAAAAAGACATGTTAATTCTATTTAATACTCTTTGGATTCATTGGTAAAATATTTTAAATTGATGAGGGATTTAGGTGAGATATTTTATGATTCTTCTATAATTGAATAATTTACATTGAGATCCATATTGTATGGGATGATAAATTAATTCTATACCTGTTGGAATTTTTCAAGATATGGAACTGAAGTAATTCTAGGGCATACTATTTGTAAATAATGGACACCCCTAGTTCAGTTGAAAAATTCATTGAAGTCATTGTTGGTAGGATATCATAAAGTTTTACCTTGATAACATAAATACCAATCTGGAATGAAAATATTCTATTAGAATATAGAACAATGTATAAACCATCTCTACTAATGGGTGATCAACTTTTTGACAAAGTAAAAGACATTGAAACCATTTATAATACACAATTTTAAAAAAATCCTTACAGAATATAGTGAAAAAATCTGATCAATTTTCATTGAATTACCATTCTAGAATTGTTCTTATATCATGAATTCTTTTAATTTCATGCTTGTAGAAAACATAAATTCGGAAGTTTTATTGAAATGATACTATGTTTTTCTGAAAAAACAAAAGATGTAATCATTTCTATATTGGACAAGATTGACATGGGAATAAGGGAAGGGTTGGGTTTGATGAAAAGTGTATGGTATACTTTTCTTACTCCAACAGCTCACACACCATATAGAAAATATAAATTTAAATTTTAAAATTTACTTAATGGTGTACAAGTTAGAGAGGGGGTATTCATTAAATATAAATAATTTCATGTCAATGACTAATTTGAAGTTACAAAGACTGAAATTGAAAAAATTTCACGTTCGAATAAAATATTTGATGCACATCGATTTACATTTCATTCTACCTAAAACCATATGAAGTATATTAACCATACTTTTATTATTCTTCAATGTCATGTGTAGTAATATCGTAAACCTGAAAAATATTCCAATCATGAATAAAAAGATTACAGTCATATTATGTAAATTAGAAATGTTATTTCCACCAAAGTTCGTTAATATAATGGTCCACTACACGGTTCACTTTTTAGATATTTTCAACTATGTGGTCCTTTCCCTTATAGATGGATATAACCCATTAAATGAAATAGGAAGATTTTAAAATGGTCCATCAATAATCAATGTTTTCTAGAATGTTTTTTTACAAAAAAATATATATTTGATGAAACTATTTAACTCTAACCGATTACCTATCAGATATTGATTGAATCACTCTCCGAAATTCTCTTAACAATAGATGCATTTTCGAAAAAAAATTTCTAGATGTTTTGTTGTTACAATTACCGTCACAAAGTTTGAGAAAGATCTCATTTACATTTTATATTATAGTGCAGAGGATTCTTCACATTTATAATCCCACAAAGTAATTAGTATACATTAAAGTATATCAATGTATAAATAATAGTTATCAAACACACGTGATCAAAAGTTTATAGGATGGTTCCATGATCATATTTATAAGGGGTTATCTGATAATAAAAATTCAATATACAAAAAAGTTGGATGGATAGTGAAGGGACCAAATGTAAATGTTATATCTTACATTTTTTATAATTAATGTCTAAATGTTCTAAAAAAGGAAAAATATGATCATAGTATAATACAGGGTATTGAATTTATGATTGTGGTTGAAGTGATGAAAATTTATGATTCTAAGTATAGAAATACAATTTATGTGAATATATCATATTTTAGTATCATCAAACAGATATATGAGATTGATTTTACAACATTTTATGTGAAAAAATTCCATTTAAAATCGGTTGAAAATAAGTGCATAGTGAAAGTTGAAGAATTAAGCAGCATGAAGGTGAATTTCATTATGGAATCACATAATGATAATCTATTAAAAATAGAATCACAATTCTTGTCTATATTTTATGTCTCATATATAGTAATCCTGATTTTTTATTATATTATTGGTGAATAAAACAACTACGTGGTTAGATGAAAGTTCAATCAAGGATAACCCTTTACTTGAGAGATCATAATAATTTCACAATGGTGCCAATGTAGAAAATTTATTGTACATTAGAGGGGGCTTAAAATATTTAATTTTGATACCTAATAGAGGATCCAAATATTTTCAAAATTTAAACAAAAAATGGCAGATCAATGATCTGGTTAAATTATTTTTTAATTTATAATGATTTTACTTGTCATATTATTCATTATTTACTATATTTATGTAATCTAAATTAAATGTTTTATGATTGAGGAATTTAATGTATTTTTTCTCATGATGATATTCAATTCTAAAAAAATGAATTAAAGATTGATACTAAAACTATAGAATTATTAGGGGATCAATTATTTTATTTTGAGAAAGAAAAACAACAACATAACACTACTTCGTTAAATAAAATTATCAAGGACAGAAGCAAGGGTATAAAATTTGAGTTTGGATGGAATCAAAGTGCACTACCTGTTGAATCCAAAATGTCAATATGAATTAATTATGTTGGGGGAAAAATGAGAATGTAGGTTCCAACTTATTTAGATATGTGACAGCATGTCTATATTTTATTGAAGGAAAAAATTTAGGAAGATACTAATGTAATGTTATGATACCATTTCTCAATTTATTAGAACAATTAAATTAAGAAACATTTATTTTTTTAATTATACTTTTCATTGTTGGTTTGATTTTTAATATTTAACTAAAAAATATATCTTAATGGTCACTTTAAAATCTCAAAAAAGAGTCCAAGAACTTCATAAAAAGCATCATCTTTGGGATGTTGAATGAAAAGTAAAGCCCCACCCACAAGTTACATATTCCCATATAATAAAACAAGATACATGGAAGTTTTCCATTCATAATCATAGTGATAAATCATTTCAGGTGAGATATATTTGATAATATTTTATTTTCAATTATATATTTTACCCTCTTTGATTCAAAATTTTTATTTTGACAAATAGAGAAGGTGTTATGAAAATAAGCATTGTAAATCAAAATCAATTTACCCCTATTATAAAACAAGGATAGGATATTATTCACAATAAAGGAAAAGACTATATATTTCTAATATAAAATGACATGATTTATGTGAAATAAAAAAAAATCTTTTATATATATATATAGATGAATAAAGATATGAAGCTACTTCCATCCCCATGATGTTATATAAAAGGATGCTTGTGTAAAAAAATTAGGTAAATTAGTTGAAGGAAACACACAAGAAGTATGGGAAGCATGTATAAGCATTACTTAATTATAGTTAATTCTGATTTATAATCACATTACATGAAAATATATTATTATGTTCTTATGATTTGTTATGGTTTAAACACAATAATCAATATTGACTATACGTGAAGAAAAAATGATTTCAAGAGATTTGAAGTAGCTAGAATAATAAGGATTCATTTGAGGTGATGATTTTAGAGTGCCAACTCGAACATATTTGGAGAGGAAAAAACTGCAAGGAGATACATATGATATGATGAATGGACTTCAAGAACATATATATACTATTAGTGAAATGATTTTCTAGTCTAGTTTGGTGGACCGATTAATGAGAATGAATTAAAGTGAACTAATAGTAGAGAAATGACCAGTACACGTAGATCCTTATTACCCCCAATATCATTAAGGCTATCTATTCCCCTATAACACTCAAATAATTAGATTTAATGAATTACTCATTACTCTTTATATGAAATGTTATTAAAAACATTCTATATATTTATATGACTAAAATTTTATAGGGTAATGTTATTTTTTATTTAAATATATCAACACCCATGTGTCACGTTGTTGCAAGGGGTATGATTTATAATATCCTAAGAGACATGATACAAAATAAAAACTCCCAAAATATATCATGAGAGTGGGTATTGTAGTATCTCATGAGTCACACACTGAGTTTCCAATTAAGATTTATGAACTGTATGTTACTACATTTGATAATTTTATTGTATCTTTCATAGAATAGTTATCTAATATTATAAATATACACGAGGTATGAACTTAGCATATTTTTCCAATGAAAAATCTTAAATAGTTGATCGAAAAAAGGTCTAAAATGAGAAATGGAATTAGAGAATTAAAAAATGATGGGAAAAAAAGTCCTAATGATGGAATTCAAATAGATTAATAGAGAATTCAAAATGATCTACCATGAATACCATCACCCAACTAGTTCGAAGACAACATATATTAACATATCATTGTAAAGAATTCATGGCATTCAATGATGAAAATATATCATACATTAAATATGAATAATAAACATTTGGAGATTTCATTCTAGATGTGGTTGGTATAGAGAGTATAAAAGAGAGTATAAAGGTTAAATGGAAGGGAGTATTAGTTTTTAACAATTACATGTGTACATTTTCATAATCATCCTATCAAAAATATGATTTACTATGTCAATTAGAATTAATAACCATTCACATTATCTACAGGTGTATATATTAGCACTTGATAAGGGGAAAACCTTATAAATTAAGATTTGGACCCATTAATACATTTATCATTTCTATAGAAAATTTTTCAGTGGATTAGAAAGATATTGGAAAGAGAAAATATGTACCAAGAAATGTGGTTGAAAAAATATATATTATTTTTAGGCCCTTATTGTTTCTAGAAATTTAGGGGTGAAATTCCACAATCTAATAAAACAAATTATATTTTTCTTTTTTTCTTTAATTATTGTTTTTGGAAGTAACGGGTACTGAATGTAATCAATTTGGATACATGAAATATTTATTTTTTGGATACAATGCATGGATATCCATCAAACCTACCACATATGATGAATATTGTAAATATTTAATACACTGTAATCAATATTTAATAAAAAAAATCAAATTATATGTTTTAGTTTGTGTTTTTAACAATAATTTTATTTTGATAGTGAGATCTATAAGTATCGGCTGAATCATGGTATGAGGTTGATGAAAAAAAATTATAAGACTATATATTTCATCAAATAGAAAACATTCTAGGATATATAAAGTTATATTATTTATCAAAAAATATTTCAAAATAATTTAATTTTTTTCATTTTTTTATAGTGTCCAAAGTAACATAAAAAATTAATTTTTTTTATATTACATCCCCAAATTTATGTAAGATATTATTTACCATAAAAAACTAGAATCCCTAAATAGGTAATCCAGGAAGGTAAATATCATTTATTGAAAAAGATTTTTTAATAATTATTTCTAATTTTTTTTCTATGTAATTCAGATATTTCCAAGAATATGAATCCTCAAAATAATAATTCCATTTGTTTATAGATGAGTGGCCAATGTACACGACATAGAATTTTGTCTGATATCAAAATTTAGTAATTACCAATTATGTTTTTGATCTAGTATAAGACATGGCCTTAGGGATACATTTGGGATGTGGATATTTTTAATAATAATTATTATATATATTTTTGACCCGTTACTCAAGGAGAAGTATAATGGTGGTTTGCGGTCTACAGATTCTAGCAAAGTTAGTAACATTTCTAAAGTGGCTCATTCTTGTGAAAAATTATATTTTGAGGATACTACTAAGATAATGGAGACAATAAAATGGGTCGATAATGTATATATATATCATGAAAAGGTGACATTATACTATTTATTTCATTAATTTTAATAGAGATAATGGTTGAATGTGAACAAGAAAGGGTGTGATGGTTAACGGATTATTGTTCTCAAAAGAATGCGCTCTTAAATTTGATCACATAAAAAGTGAGAGTTTCTCAACACCAAAGACATCATTCAATATAGTATAATCTTATTTTGGGATAAATAATAAATGGTGTGACTTGTAGGAATTAATTTCACCTAAATGTAATACATGATGTACCAGATATGACTCGAATTATATGTTTTTACATTAAAATGGAATGTATTTTAAATCACACATCACATATTCATGAAAATAAAACCCATTCAATTTTGTTTGATTATTTCTGAAAATAATTGATAATTCATTTTGTGTGTTTATGAATTAGCCGCACCCCAATTTGATATATAGTGTACCTAATATTACTGGAAGTGTATGTTTTTAGTATAAAATTTAATTTTTAGTTCAATACATGTAACACTTATTCAAAATCAAGAGACACATTAATATTATTTGAATACATTTGGAAATTTATTAATAAGTCATTTGTGACATGTCCGAATCAATCACACCTCAATCTAATGCACAATGTTCCCGATATGAGTTGATGTGTATGTTTTTAGTTTGAAATTGACATTTAAGTTCAAAAAACATGTGAAATTCCAAAAAATGATAAAACACATTCAAATTGTATTGATAATATTTGAAAATGATATATAAAAAATTTTGGTGTGTGTGGGAAACGATGACACATCAATTTGATAGACAAAGTGGACTGTATGACTTGAAGTGCATGTATATAATACAAAATTTCCATTTTAATTTAAAACACACATCAAATAGAAAAAACAAAGAAAAAACATTGATTGTTTAAAAAATTAAAATAATTATCCAAAATTCATTTACGATATCCCATAATGAACATGATAACAATTTGATGTAGTATCTGGCAGATATGAATAAAAATTCATGTTTATAATATAAAAGCATCATTTTTGTTTAAAAAACATGTCAGCGTCCAAAAATGAGAAAATGATATTGAATTATCCTAAAACATAATTACAACACTCCATAATGAAATTTTTATGTGTAGAGTT
Organism: Viscum album; assembly: GCA_963277665.1. Taxonomy (NCBI): domain Eukaryota; kingdom Viridiplantae; phylum Streptophyta; class Magnoliopsida; order Santalales; family Viscaceae; genus Viscum; species Viscum album. Next base: position 747,515,475 of record OY728157.1, read on the forward strand.
TTACCACACATCTATTCAATAGATGATGTGTCTGATATGACTCGATGTGTATATTTTCAAAATAAAAGTGTCATTTTAGTTTAAAATATATGTCACATGGAAAATACAAGAAAACAAGCACATATTATTTTCAAAATTTAATAAAGAGATCCATAATTTATTTTTGAAAATTTAGAATCAATGATATGTTATTTCAACAGATGATATGGTTGGTATAACTCCAAGTTCTTGTTTTTAATATAAAAATATCATTTTAGTTAAAAACATACAACACATAGATAAAAATGAGAAAACAAGCTCATATTGTTTGATTTTTTAGTAAAATGATCCATAATTAAATTTTGTTGCATAGTAATTAAATTAATGTTAATTAAATACATGATTTTTTTTCTATGACTCAAATTATTAGTATTTAACGTAAAAGTTCCATTTGAGTTTAAAACACGTGTCAGATAGAAAACACCAAAAAAATCTTGTTTTATTTTTAAAATTTAGGAAACTAATACTTTTTGTTGTTTTTTAGTAGTATAACTCATGTCAATATGATACATTATGTAGTTGGAATGACTGAAAGTCTGTTTTTTTGATATAAAAGTGTCTTTTTGGGTCATAATGTGCATCACATAGCCTAAATTAAGAAAATGAGCTCAGATTGTTTTCAAATATTTTGACAATGATCCATAATTCATTTTTGACATGTAGGAATCAACCACACTTGAGTCCAACATATTATGTGGTTGAAGTGACTAGAAGTGCGTGTTTTCAGTATGAAAGTCTCATTTTAGTTTAAAACATGAATCATAGAGCGAAAACAAACAAAATGTGCTCATATTGTATTCATACATTAGGAAAATGACCCAAAACCCATTTATGACTTATAAGAATAGATAATATATCAATCCAAATAATTATGAGGCTGGTATGACTCAAAATTTATATTCATAATAAATAAGTATTTTTATTTTATAATACACATCACTAGACAAAAATCATTAAGTAATTATAAAATAATTTCAAAAATTAACAAAATGACCATTAATAAATTTATAAAACATGGGAATTTACTACATGATAATCCAACACATGATGTGGTCAGTATGACTCGAAGCGTCTATTTTCCATATAAACTTTCCATTTTAGTTTAAAATGCAAATATCATAGGAAAAACAAAGAAAACATGCTCAGATTTCTCTCAATAATAATAAAAATGATCCACAATTCATTTGTCATGTGTATGAGATTACCACACATCAATATGATGCATAATGGGATCAAAATGGCATTATATACAAATTTCCAATATCAGAGCATTATTTTTATTTAAAACACTTATTACAATGTAAAAACAAGAAAAGAAGCTTGAATTGTATTGAAAATTTATAAAAAGGATTCATTAATAATTTAAGACATGTAGGAATCAATGAACATCAATCTGTCATATAATGTGTTCTATATGACTTGATGTGAGTGTTTTCAATATACATGTTCCATTTTAATTTAAAAAAGGTTTTATATAGACAAAACATAGAAAGTGTGATTAGTTTGGATTCAAACATTAGGAAAATAATAAACAATTCATTAATGATGTATATGAATTAACCTCATGTCAATAGAAAACTTGATGTGGTCGGTATGACTTGATTTTCATGTTTTCAATATAAAAGTGTCATTTTGGTTTAAAACATGTATCACATTACTAAAATAGTTTAAACAAGAACAGATTATTATCAAACCTTATAACAATGATCCATAATTCATTTGTGATGTGTTGGAATTGACCGCTTGTCAATCTAATAAACGATTAACTGATAATATAATGAATATATACAATAACAAACATTATAATTTATCATACGTAGATTATATAACATTAACATAAATTATATTTATTTTTTACTTACTATTTATAAAATAAACAATGGTAGTTTTTCAAGGAAAAGATTTTATATGGAGGTTGATTAATTGAAAAAGGCTTCTGGTTTGGATTTTGGATATAGGTTGTATTTTTTCTTTATAATTGTAAATAAAACATCAATGTAAATATTTTTATGAAATTTATTGAGTTAAAATGACTGTGTTATGTGATATTTTTATTCGAATATAGTTTTCTATATAATTAAAATTGTTTTTTGTATTATAATTTGTTTTTTATAGGGCAAACACATGGATTATGTAGTGTTGCTGCTTTGTAGCAGAAGATATGGCCATTATCAATGTGAGAAAAAATAACATTGATAAAGGGTCTCCTTATTAGTGCTAAATAATGTGTTGATATAGGGTACCTTTATCAGTAGTAAAAATAAAGTACCAATGAAAGATAAATTTATCAGTACTAAAACATTCATTGATAAAGGTACCTTTATCGTTATTTTTTAGAAATGATAAAGTTGACCTTTATCAATACCATTTCTAGCATTGATAAAGTCTTAACTCTTTTAATGAGGATTTTATAGTCAGCATTTTTTTACAGAAAAAGACATTTTTGCTACTGTGAAAGTCATCATCTGTTGTAGTGATTACATAAAGGTGAACACATATGCCATTGCAAAAATTAATGATGGAGGAATGATTCATAGATCACTAAAATAAAATAATTATTTCATTTTGAATCATAAAAATAATAATTAAACCAAATAAATAATAAACCAAATGTGCATGGGTTTGTCTTGGGTCATGAACAATCAACCAAAAATTATATTGGATAAGGAAAATTAAATTATCTAAAAATAAAATTGAGGGCATTTTTCATGCTTTAACTTTCATTAAATTAATTTTTATCAATGATTGATACATCTTACAGTGTCTGGAATAAAATTTTTAAACACCATGTTATTATATTCAATTTCTAGAATTTTTTAATATTTATTTGGTTAAAATTGGACTTAAAAAACTCATATGGAAAATAATTTAGGGCTTGTGATTGGATTGACTGGTCACATTGGTAAGACTTAAAATATACCAGTTTGGCCCCTATCTAATTTTGGTATTCATTTAAAGGAATACACACACACACAATACACATAACACTATTAGATATGTATATATATTGTATAATATATATTAAAAAATATAATATAAATATATATAAAATATTAGTTCATAACCCTACGCATAGTTGTGGAGTACATTAAATTCCACACCTAAAATCATAGAGTGGATCTTGTCCCATTTTATTATTTATTTATAGGTAGGCTTCAAATGTAAGATTTGTCTTGTTTTTTTATTATTTTTGTAAAATTAATTAAGCATTAACATCTAGTGTCTATTTCAAATGGAATACCCAACTACCTTTTTGTATCTCTAGTGAATACGAAACATGTTTTCATCTTGATCTGGCTAAAAAAATTTCACACCAGTTTTTTTGGTGCCAAAATGTTGGAAGAAAAGAAAGAAGAGAAAGAGCCCCATTGCCGGCTTCATGAAGCCACTTCGCGGAGTCTCCCCCAGGAAATGCGGGTTCTGCAAAGCAAAGGAGGTGGTACCCTTCGCGAACTCCCCTGACGTTCACGATCCCACCATGAAGCAAAGGAGGCGGTACTCTCTGTGAATGCCCCTGATGTTCACGAGCCCGCCACGAAGCAACCAAATCCCTCTTCATGCCGTGTAAGCTCTGCTTCACGGCACATATTGCCTATAAATACCCAGATCCCTCTTGATCCCACAGGACTGAGAATATGACCTTTCGGCTTCTCAGCTCCCAAATAGAAAAGAACCCATTTCTCTATGAATCAAGAGCTACGCGAGGTATTTTTGCTTGATGAGATGCCTCCGTCTTGTCTCGTTTTGATCCCCTCTTCCGAGAGGGATTCCGTTCGCGAAGCCTAAGGGCCTTTGCGAAGGAAGGGGATCTCCAAGGGGACCTCGGTTGTCATAGAGCATTTATGCTTTGCAATACACCCCTCAAGTACATGTGATCTACATGACAAGGCTGGATCACTGTACTTCGCGAAGCACCTTACTTCACGAAAATTTGCTTCGCGAGGCGCCTGTGATCCGTGAGGCAGTGCTCCGCGAATACCTTTCATATTTGTGAAGCACCTACCATTTGCACCTCCACCCCATGCTAAGGATAAGGAACCCCACTTCGCGAAGCACACCCATTAACATGTTCCCTTCACCATGCAGAGAAACCGAGATCCACAAGGCCCCTGCCTATGGACTTCTCTTCTTGGAAATTTCTTTTCCCGTGTGACCCTCCAGGTTTGCATGATGTGACTTCAAAGACCCCCAGACAATACCGCCTGTAGCGTTGCTTTGCCTAATGCTTCTTCGCATAGGTATACTAATGGATATTTCTTCTTCGCATTGTCACGCTAATGTGGGCCCCTCGATGCTTCGCTCCGTGACCCCCCTTTACCACAGAATTGTTGGTATCCCTCCCACAAGGAGAAGAGGGTACCCGTTATGTATGTCCTAGGGGTGTGAAGTATACCCACCTCCTCCAGGAAGCAGGACATTAAACTGCCAAGCACCCTCATCCTCAACACATGACGTGAAACTGTGAAATCACCTCGTGCCTCTCACGTGGGGTGCCCCTACCATGGAAATTCTCCACACCCCTTGGTCTCCACAGGGGAAGATATCCTCCTTCTGGGAGTGGAGTTTGTCCACGGGGATGGGAAGCCACCTTGGCATACACCCCAAGCCATTCTCATAGGAGGCAGAGCCCCCTGCTCTCTCCTTTCATCTTCGGTCCCAAGGCCAATAGAGGACGTGATAAGGAATTGACCCCTCCTCTCTTCCTAGGTGCCAAATACCTCTCCGTCTGCACTTTTTTTCCCTTGGGCCTCCATCCTGGAGTAAGACCTAGCACCATGGGACACCCAACACATAAGACCCCTCTTCGCTTCCCACGAACGTACCCTTCACGACATGATCGTCAGGTCCCTGCAACCTATTGTTTCTCACACTGAGCATGAATCCCATGATCTTTGAGTGAGCACCGACCATGAAACACCTTGGGCCACCTCAGAGCGTGAGCCCCAAATTCCCCTCGTCCCAGATGATGTTAAATTATAAACCCGAACTATGGGGACTTTGGTCTATGTTAAGGAATGTTACGTAGGAAGCCTCCTCGAGGTTCAAGCCCACCACCCACCTGGGCCAAGGTCCTTATTCACGTCAATTCTCCAACACTCCCCCATCTCGCATGACGTTAAACTATATCCTACTTTAGCGGTAAGCCGTTGTATTCCCACCATCTAGTTGTTCCGACACCCCTTCAACTCAGTTCAACAACCCCTTTCCCACCCGAACTATGGGTACTTTGATCCATTTCAAGGCGTGGTACGTAGGAACCCTCCACAAGGTTCAATACCACCACCCATCTGGACCAAGGTCCTTATTAACGTCGGTTCACTAGAATCCATTTTGAACTATGTGGTCTTTGATCCATGTCAAGGCATGTTACGTAGGAAGCCTTCCTGAGGTTTAAGCCCATCACCCATTAGACCGAGGTCCTTTTTCACGTCGGTTCTTCGACACCCACACTATCCTGAACTATGTGGTCTTTGATCCATGTCAAGGCGTGGTACGTAGGATGCCTTACGAGGTTCAATCCCATCATCCACCCAGACCAAGGTCCTTATTCACGCCGGTTCTCTGACACGCCCTACTCGAACTACAGGGACTTTGATCCATGTCATGCCATGGTACGTAGGAAGCCTCACGAGGTTCAATCCCACCACCAATGGACCCCCGGGTTCACCTTCACATCGGTTCACTGGAAATACCCTCCCGAACAAGGTGGACATTGATCCATGCTAAGGCATGGTATGTAGGAAGACTCATGAGGTTCAAGACCACCACCTGGTCGTTCCGATCTCCTTCTTGTTGGCTCACCAACACCTGGGTAGCCTAGAGTGTAAGCCCCACACATCCATTCTCTAACTACGGGGACTTTGATCCATGCTAAGGCATTGTATGTAGGAAGTCTCTTCGAGTCTCAAGACCAAAACCATCATCCACCCAGATTCTTACCCGGTCCACCACATCCAAGTGGGATAATGCCATCTCATTCCCCTCTATGACATTCACGAAGCTTCCCACATAATGATCCCAATATCGGTGTTCCCTAAAGGGGGTTCATCAATCTGATCCACTCAAGCTAGTGTTCCAATCAGCCCGATCCATCTCCACTAGATGTTAAAATAGAAGCATACCCTGTGTTGAGCTTGCGAAGCTGAGAAAAACATCAGATAAATTCCTATGGAATATGATTTCCGTCACTCGAAGTTGAATTCCTCAGGTTTCCACACCCTCGAGAAGCCCTATGATAATGGAAAAAAGACAGACACACCAATTCCCCAGCATCTAGACACACCAGTGATGCCTCAACATGACTACTCCCCCAACTGAAGGTTACTGCCCCGACCGGACCCCTTGGAATGTCCTGTCATAAGCAGCGTAATTAACTGGTGTCCATGAAAATATGGAGCCGGGAAGAGTTTCACAAACAACGTATTAAATTTATAAGGTAGACCCAGACTAGGTGACGAGTTTTGTGGAGGAATCCACAGAATGAAGAACCGACATCCCATCACCCCATTTGGATCAATGAGCAGACGTCCTAGAACAAGGAACGAATGCCGCCTACCTTTGGAAAGCGGGAATGTGGGGCAACAAAAGCCGCCCCTGTCGCACTCAACAAGACGAAAACATACGCCCCAATTAAAGCATCGGAAACAAGTATCCATTAAAGTGATGAACAAATTAAATATTAAATTTACTCCACAATTATTATACACAACCCATCAATCTTATATTGGTTATATTTTAGTGATATCTTCCCATATTGATAAAACATTAGTTGGGTTTAGACCGTATAAAAACCATCCTTCCAAAAAATAGAATATTTAAGTAAAATTTCATAATTTTAAACATTAATAATTAAATAAACATTATGATTCTAATCGAAGGAACCCAGGGTGGAACAAAAGCATGAAAATTAGACAATTTAAAATTTAGGGTTTATGTTCATGCTGAGAACATGAAATACTAAAATAATTTTTTATGATTTCTTAAAACATAATATAAGGCCCTAGCCTTAAAAATTACTTAATCTTGGGTTATTTCAAGAATTCACATTTGGGATCCTTTTCGGATTAGAGTTTTAGAGAATTAAATCATAAATCATGCATTACATTCCACATTTAAATAAGGTGGTTACATCAAAGAAAATATTCACCTTTTCCACCAAAGGAAACATATTTAAAATAAAACATGGTTTATTTCTTGATACTTCCTCGACACTATCATCACATCATTTACTTTTCCCTTGACCTGGGAAAAACAATTAAAAAACATGGGATGAGCAAAAAAATCTCAGTAAGGGATATAAAAATATGGAAAGAAAACATTTGTCCATGTATCCGTAAGAATAAATGAAATCATACTTTACTCATGAAACATAAGAACATTAAAATACTTCATGAAATCAAAAGATTTATGAATAAATAATAATAATCATAAGACATAAAGGTAAATTAAGGCATTCATAACATTCTTATGTAGGGAGTAACCCTCATGGTTACGTTTGGAATACCCATCACAGTATATTACCTAAATCTCTTCGGGGAAACCTTAGTGATTATCCACTTCACGTTACCCAATGCATTGGAGAGCTATATTGGGCTCACCTACCCTTAGATTATCACAGAACCACCCGACTTCATAAACAATTCCCAAGAACCATAACATAATCGTATCATATAAAACATGCATAAAAGAAACATAACATTTCCATATATTAATCACAAGATATAAATACAAAAAATTGATATAATCAAAACATTTTCAAAACCATATTCAATACCAAAATAAAATAAAATTAAAACATGGAATTTATTTTTCATTTAAAAAGTTAAGTCTTGTAGAGGAAGCCGAAACTCAAATAATGGTCATGGAAGCAGAGAAGTCGGTGTCGCCGCATACGTAAGACAAAAACATTCATTTTGTCATTTAGTAAATTGATTCGTGTAAAAATATTCCTTTTGAATGAAATTAAAAGTCAAAAGGGTTTATTATACAACTAATAAAAGTAGGTCGTATATAAACTGAAGTATGCCTCAACTAAAGAAGATTGAGATGAAGTCCCTTACCTCATGTCCGACTTGTTCTTGTTCATTCTTTATATTCATGAATAATAAAGTTAGGTAAAATTTTAATTTCTTAAGGACTTAATTTAAGGCTTATTATTCAATTAATATCACATAATATCATGTTATAATAAATAGTTAATTATGTGATTTCATATCATACGTTTTTTCGATGTTCGGTACATGAGTCCAAAATGAACTTGTTTGAAAAAAATAGCCCAGGTAGTTATAAGTACATCATCTACATAATGGTATTAATGATTTAAATTTTATATATATCCAGTATATATTAATTTCATACTATTACATAACATTTGGAGATAAAAAATGAAATGCACCGTTCATGGAGACGGTAGGCCGTACGTACACATGAATGCTACTTTCATTTCTTTGTCATATTAAAGGAATTAAAACTAAATGAGACATAAATATATTATAATTCCAGTATAATATATATGTTATATAGGTAACATAATTTAATTAATTACATACTTTATAAATTCCATGTTTGGCATGAACGAGTCACATCACTTGAGGGGGAGGCAGTCCACACTTCCTCATATGAAATTATCATAGTTCCACAACATGAAAAGCATAACAATGTGATTTAAAAATAAAATTTAGAAGAATATAGAAAACATAAATACCATATATATTATATATAAATATAGTTACATCATAATGTCACCATGAAAGGTGTTAAAAGGATATTGAACAATCATCGTTTCGTGAGGCAGTAATTCGTCACCCACAGAAACAGTATATTCTTTAACCATTAGACGGAGGTGTGTGTAAGTGTAAATAAAATACTTCTCATAAAAGCATCCTAGTATATTTAGGATACTGGTGTTGTTATGGAATCAAATAATAAAAATGTTAGGGGGAGTGAAGAAGGAAAATACAACAAAGTATTTTGAGAGAAGGTGTTACCTGTAAATCAGGTAACTTCTTTTGATTTGAGGCAAAGGCTCTCTTGAAAAGAATTCTGCCCAAAGTGAGGCTCTTGGAGGAAGATATGGATGTGGATTGTTAATATGAGTAGAGTTTGGATGAGCCAAGGGCTTGATAAGGGTGGGTAAGGGGGTATAGGTGGGGGCTTTTTATAAGAGGGAGGAGGGTCACTTTTGGAAAGTCTTGAAATGTTACTTTATTATAATATTATTTTCGGATTTTAAAGGTCCCACAATGATATATTTTGAGGATAAGGTGATAAGGGTTATAAATACATCTATCCAATAGGTTTTAGACAAGTTTAATTCTTAGAGTTTACCTTATCGTTTCATTTTATTTAAATCGTTAATCAATGAGGTCATCACCGCATCATCATGGTGTCATATATAAATTTATTTATTTAATGTCTAAAAATTATAAAAAACTAATATGATGTAGGATATATTTTTATATTTATAATGAATATTTATAGTCAAAAAGATAATTTATATAACCCCATGTAAAAATTGTTTTAGTAAAATAATATATGTTTGTGACATTTTTATTTTTACTTTAAATAAAAAGTTATTAATCTCATTACCATACCAAAGTGGCTCCATGGGGTCCCAAAATTGACCCATGGATTTTATTGGTTGTTCATGACTCATCCAATAATGTCATGACAAGTGTAAGTGTAATTTTATATTATTATAACATTATTTTTACCTTAAATTACACTAATTACCTTTAATCGCGTTTAATAGGAGTTAAAAGTTACTATTCACCATAAATTATTTTTATCCCATAGAACCAAATTTTAATTAGTAATGACAACCATGTATGTCATATTTTTTAAATTCAATTCACAGAAGTAGTAAAATTTTATTTTAATGAAAAATCAGTATTTTAACTACCACTTAGTGGTTTCACTATTCATCAAAAATTGATGTTTTTCAGAAAAATACCAAAAATTCACCCTAAGCTATATTTGATATTCCGAATTCAAAAATGATGTCTATTTTAAAAAATTAAAAAAATATAAGTTGAATTAATGAATTTTATAATTAATTCCCATTGTCAAAACAAATAGCGCGTTTTTAAGAAACAATATCTATCAAAATATTGACACTTGTTTATGCCCAATTTCAAAGTGAATTTAACTATAATGACCACCATTAGTTTAAATGGTAAAAATATATTCTAATTACACTTTAAAACCAATTAAAAATATAATATAACCATATAATTAATTTAGATGAAAATGCAGTTTTGAAGTAAAATGCAGTATTTTTCACTATTCATTAAAAAATAAACATTGATATAAAAATACCAAAAATTTATCCAAAGTAAATTTAAATGTCCCAATTATAATGAATAAGTTTATTTTGACAAATATATCTTTAAAATTTTTCAAAATTTAGGTTTAAAAAATGGTTTTCCATCAAAATGCATTAAACCAATCTTTTAAAAATATTAGAGTATTCTATGATTAAGATTACATTTATTCTCATTTTAAGCCTCTATAACACTATCTAATTAATAAATGTACATAGATATGAAAATATATTATTATTTACTTACATGAGATGACAAACCCTTCCCCCCTTTAGGAAATTGTGTCCCCAAAATTTATTATTTATCGAATAAGTGGGGGTATTTATCCATCATTGCATTTTCAGATTCCCATGTGGCCTATTCAAATATATGGTTTTTCCATATTACCTTTACTTGATGAATCACCTTATTCCACAACACTTCCACCCTGTGGTCAAGAATTTGGACCGGTTGTTCCTCATAAGATAGATTCTTGTCCAGTTGAACTACCTCTAGACTCAAAACATGAGATTGATCTGGAATGTACTTCCTTAACATTGAAACCTAAAAAACATTTTGTACCTGAGATTAACTCAGAGGTAAAGACACTTGGTATGCAACGGATCCAACTCTCTATAGAATTTCATAGGGTCCAATGAACCTTGGATTCATCTTTCCTTTCTTACCAAATGAAATCACAGTTTTCCATGGTGAATCTTTGAGGAAGACATGGTCACCTACCTCAAAAGAGAGATCCTTCCTCCTGTTGGCCGCAAAAATTTTCTGCCTGCTCTAAGCTGTTATTATGTGTTTCATTATTAGATGAACTTTATCTGCCATATCTTCAACTAATTCTAGTCCCATCAACTTCGTTTCACCTACCTCATCCCCAAAAGATGGAGTTCGACACTGATTCCCATATAATGCCTCAAATGGTGCCATCTGTATACTGGAATGAAAACTGTTATTATAAGAAAACTCAACCAATGAAATATGTTGGTCCCAATTTCCCTAATAATCCAATGAACAAGCACGTAGCATATCATCCAAGGTTTGAATTTTTCATTTTGACTACCCATCTGATTACGGAAGAAAAGTTATACTAAAATTTAATTCAGTTCCCAATGACTTCTGAAGGCCTTTCCAAAAGATAGAAGTGAACCTAGGATCACGATCGTATTCAATGAAGAGTGGAACTCCATGTAACCTGACTATCTCTTTAAGATAAAATCAAGAAAGTTTATCTAAGGAAAAATTATCTTGTATATCAAGGGAACGAGTAGATTTAGTCAAGAAATCAACAATAACAAAGATTGCATTATTACCTCGAGGTGTCTTCAGTAATCCCAGAACAAAGTACATTAATATATTCTCCCATTTCCACTTTGGAATTGGTAAAGGCTGAAGCATCCATTTCGGTATCTATCGCTCTGCTTTAAGCTGTTGACAAGTCAAACACTTCACAGTAAAATCAGCAATATCTCATTTCATTCTATCCCACCATTAATACTCCCGAAGATCTCTATACATCTTAGTACTGCCTGGACGAACTGAAAGTGGAGAACTATGAGCTTCACATAACAACTCTCTCTTAAACTATGAATCACAAGGCACACACAATCTCTTCCGAAATATCAAAACACAATTATTATCAATGTTGAATTCATGTAACATACCCTTATGAACTAGCTCTACCTTTTTCTGCAACTCACTGTCTTACTTCTAGGCTTGCTTAATTCTGTCTGATAGAGAAGATTTCACTAATACCTGAAACAAAATAGAAGAATTTCCTACAACATCAACTTCCAAGACAAAATTCATCAAATCCTTAACCAAAGGATCACGTTCCAAACAAAACATGGTTAATGAAGAGTTACTTTTTGGACTCAAATCATCTTCCACTTTATTTTCTTTTCCTGGGTGGTAGTGAATCATGCAATCATAATCATTGATTAATTATCACTAGTGCAGAAAATGTTATTTACGTCACCATTTTTTACGTCGGTTATATATAACCGATGTAACAAATGTGGTGAGTAGATTTTTAACGTCAGTTATTAAAATAACCGACGTTACAAATCGCGTGTGTTTGGTTTTTACGCCGGTTATAAATTAACAGACGTTAAAACTCAAAGCGCGGGGTTTTTTACATCGGTTATAAAATAAGCGACGTAAAAAACCCGTAGATAACTCGTTTTTTACGTCGGTTATAAAATAACCGACGTAAAAAACCCCCAGCACTTTGGTTTTTTATATCGGTTTTAAAATAACCGACGTTATAAATTTAAAAAATTGTTTATAACATCAGTTATTATATAACCGACCTTATAAAACATTTAAAAAATTAAAGCCTCGTGGACTGTCATATACGATTTTTCGATTGACAGTCCGCCTGCTCGTCTCCCTCGCGCGGTAAACCCTAATCGGCTCATCGATCGACCTGTGTTAAACTCATTTTGGCTTCATCTTTTATCTTCTTTACTCATCTCGGATCTATCATCTCAACTCGTAACACTAAAGTAAGCCTTCCATGAATTTATTTCGTTCGTTTTTTTTCACAGATAGTCTATAATTATGTTTTTTGATTTTTTTGTTTAAACTAGGTTAGATTCTTCCATTTCGAACCCTATTACATCTTTTTGAATATCGTTGGATTTTTATTTCCTAACCATACACTTTGAATATCATGTTTTCTATTCCTCTGATTGAAGGGTGTTCAACAAGATATCATAGATAAAATGATTGAGAAAATTATTGACTAAACTATATACTCATTATTTATATGGTTTCAATACCATATAATCATTGAATGGTATCTACCAAGAAATTTATTTAGTATCATTTGGAACCCATTTATATTACATGGGATTATCTTGTTTATTGATTGAATTATAAATTTTTTATTTATATGATTCCATTTTAAATGGATATTAAACCCATTTTTCCATGTATTCTTTGTGATATAATAATTATTGATTTTATATCTCACACATATGTATGGATGTTGATGGGTGGGGTCATATATCATCATCCAATTCATTGATTTTGTTTTATATGTCATAAGATAGTAAGGTGTGGATATAATGAGTTTGTTCAAAATGGCATGGGAATAATATTTTTTCACACATGTTAATGTGTGGAAATAATGTGTGGACATAATGAGTTGATTTGATGTAGTTTTTTCTTTTTCATGGATTACTTCATAAAGTGGTCTCGGTTCATTTGATTTTGTGTTTCCTTTGACACCATCCCCCCTTAATGACTATGATCTCTCATTGCTATGTTTTTCTCTAATTGTTCTCTCGTACACCTTTTGGATTTGATGGTTGATTACAAACATATATATTCAAATATTTAAGCTGGATTATATGCATTTTTAGGATTATATTGCTATTTTATGCCACTTTATTTACTATTCTATCCAATACTAAGACCCTTTCTAGTAAGAAAAATTTCATAAAAAATACGATTGGACACTTCATCATATTTCATGAATTTTTTTTTTAAAAAATATGTTATATCAAAGATGTAGAAACGAGTGGTGTCCGGGGGGGTGTCCAAGGGGGTGGGTGGGTGTGAGTGGTTGTACACATGGGTAGGGGCCTGTCCATAGAGTTTTGGGGGTTGTCCGGTGGGGTGGGGGGCTGTTCAGAGGGTTGGGGGGTGTCCAGGGGGTGTTCAAGGGGTAGGGGTGGGGGTGGTGCCCAGGAGGGGTGGGGGTGCTGTCTAGAGGGGTGGGGGGATTTTCTGAGGGTTTGGGGGTGTCCAGGGGTGGTCCAAGGGGGTGGGGACCGGCACAGAGGGTTTTGGGGGTTGTCCGGGGGGTGGGGGTGATTCTCAGGTTTACTCCATTTTCTCCAATTTTCTGTCAACTATGTAGGCATCATGGTTTTCTTTGATTCAATAAAATATAAAACTATTATATCTAACTATATTTTGTTTTAAAAATAATATCCAAGCATATTTTTTTAAATACCCATAGATTTTTTTTATATTTTAAATTGTTTTACATTCAAATTATGATTTTTTCATATAAACATATATTTGTCTTATCTTAAAAAAATATATTTTTTGTTGATATTTGTTATAGGTAATAATGAGTCAAAGATGGATTATGTCACATCGAATGAGTAATGAATTTGAGGAAGGTGTTGATGCCTTTTTGGAATTTGCAAAACGAAAATGTTCCAAGTAGTGACATTTGTTTCTGTCCATGCCTGAAATGTTTGAATATAAAGAAGTTGAAAAGTAAAGAGATAAAATATCATATGATTTGTCATGGTTTTAATCCAAGTTACAACCCTTGGATTTGGCATGGTGAAATTGGACGGAATGTCACTGATGATGATGATTCGCCAGATGGTAACTCCGATGGAATTGAAGAAATAATTCACGATATTGTAGGAGAACAAATTGAGATAGAACTGACAGTTGCACGTCTATATGGTGATGCTGAAAAACCATTATATCCTGGTTGTACAGATTTTATAGTTTTTTCGACAGTGTTAATATTGATTAACCTGAAGGCAAAACATGGATGGAGTGACAGAAGTTTTACAGAGCTGCTACAATTGATGAAAGACATTCTTCCAGAAGATAACGATCTTCCATATTCACATTACAAAGCCAAGAAAATATTATGCCCGATGGGATTGGGATACAAGAAAATACATGCCTGTCTGAATGACTGTATTATATATTGGAAGGAATATGAATTTCTGTCAGAGTGTCCAAAATGTGGGACATCATGGTATAATGTGAATGAAAAATCACAGGCTGGTGTAGAGATTACAAAGCTCCCTTAAAGGTATTTTGGTATCTTCCTATAATTAATCATTTCAGACGTTTATTTTCTAATTCACATGATGAAAAAAGGTTAAGATGGCATGCTGAAGAGTGGGTATGTGATGGAAAAATACGTCATCTAGCTGATTTTCCACAATGGAAGAAAATTGATGCGCAGTATTCTACATTTGGAAATGAAATTAGAAATCTCATACTAGGGTTGTGCACAGATGGAATGAATCCATACCAAACACTCAGTAGCACACATAGTTCATGGCCTGTTTTATTAGTAATTTACAACCCCTCTCCTGAAGTTTGTATGAAGTGAAAATATGTCATGTTGTGTACAATGATCTCTGGTCCAAAGCAACCTGGTAATGATATTGATGTTTACTTGTCACCGTTGATTGATGATTTGAAACTGTTATGGGCTAATGGTATTAGGCTGTATGATTCTTATAAAATGGAATATTTTCAACTGCATGCAGTGCTTCTGTTCACTATAAATGACTTCCTAGCGTATGGAAATTTGTCTGGATACAGTGTTAAAGGGCATAAAGCATGTCCAATTTGCGAACAACAGACGTCATATTGTCAATTGCATCATGGGAGGAAAACAGTGTACATGGTTCATCGAAAGTTTTTGCCTATGGAACACCCTTATAGAAGACTAAAAAAGGCATTCAATGGCTCACAAGAATTTTATACTGCTCCAAAACCTTTATCCCCTGATCTGTATTTTGAGAGGGTGAAAAACCTTGACGTGACATTGGGAAAGACACAGAAATCTGGTAATGATTGACATATTTGGAATAAAAGGTAAATTTTTTTTGAGTTACCATATTGGAGGTATCATGAAGTTAAACATAATATTGATGTCATGCACGTGGAGAAGAATATCTATGATTCTTTGATTGGAACATTGTTAGATATTAATGGAAAGACTAAAGATGGGTTAAATGCAAGATTAGACTTACTATCAATGGGAATACGTTTGCAGTTAGCTCCCACTCCTAAAAGAAGATGAACATTTCTTCCCCCAGCTTGTCATACATTATCGAAGAGGGAGAAAATTAGCTTATGTCAGTGTCTTCATGATACCAAAGTGCCTCAAGGTTATTCTTGTAATGTAAAAATTTCTGTCTCATTGAAGGACTTGAAGTTGATAGGTATGAAATCACATGATTTTTATGTCATGATGCAACAAATTCTACCATTTGCATTGCGTGGAATATTACCCATTTGTGTCAGAAAGACTATAAAGAAGTTGTGTTATTTTTTCAATTCAATTTGTATCAAGGCGATTGATGTGAATGATTTGAACATTTTGGAAGAGGATGCAATTTTTATGCTTTGTCAATTGAAAATGTATTTTACTCCAACTTTTTTTGATATAATGGTGCATTTAATGATTCATCAGTTTCGAGAAATAAAGCTTTGTGGACCTGTATATCTTCATTGGATGTATCCTTTTGAAAGGTATATGAAAATATTAAAGGGGTATGTTAAAAATCTATATCGACATAAAGCCTCCATTATTGAAAAGTATATTTCTGAGGAGGTAGCAGAGTTTTGTACGAGCTACTTGGCTACGGCGCAACACATAGGTTTGCCTCCATCTCGCCATGAACGAGTTAATATTGAGGGGAAGGGGATTCACGGCTTGAAAGTCAAATCATTGTCAGCTGAACAGATGAAGAAGTTAGAATAATACATCTTGAAGAAAATAGCTGATGCTCAACCGTATATCACATTGCATATTAATGAGTTGAAACAATGTCATCCAAAGAAGAAAGAAATGTGGATTCTGAATGAGCACAACAAAACTTTTTTGTCATGGATTAAAAAGACTTTTCTTGGTAGATCAGATGTATCAGAGACATTAAAATGGATAGTGGGTGGTCCATGTTTAAATGTGATAACATGGTCCAGTTATGACATTAATGGTTATACATTTCATACGAAAGCTCAGGACAATAGAAGTGCAGTTCAGAATAGTGGTGTATCGGTGTTTGCAGAAGCAATGCATTTTTCGAGTGCTAAGGACAAAAACCCAATTTCTGCATCAAGTGCTTATTATGGAGTGATTGAAGACATATGGGAGGTTTATTACTTTAAAATTAAAGTACTCGTTTTTAACTATAAATGGTTTAATGGTAACAACAGTGTCAGAAACGATGAATTTGGAATGACACATGTTAATATGAATAGATTGGAAGTCATAACTGATTCTTTTATAATGGAAACACATGCAAAACAAATTTTATATGTAGTAGATCAATCAGATATGCAGTGGGCTGTTGTTTTACAAGGGAAAAAATATGTTGGTGAGGATGAACTTGATGAATATGCTGATTTATGTGAGATCTCTACTTCCATGGAATGATTAACAGAACATAATGATGATCATGTTGAATACATAGTTTTTTCCATAAGGAATGATCACGATGAAGGAATTTGGGAAAACAATCCATTTTTTACATTCCTAAAATTACAGGTAACATATGTTTATTTCTTGTTTACATTTATTTCTTCCATAAATGTTAGATATTGTATGTTTTTTATTTATTAAAACATGTTTTAAAACAAAATAAGTATATGTTTTTGTTTGTTTTAAGTTTGTTTAGTTTACTTTATCATGTTTATAACCATTACATTAATTATAAATCTATTTTTTTGTTCACTGACAATAACTTTACCATGTTTACCATGTTTACCAGGCTTACCATTTTTACCATTTTTACCATCTTGACCATCTTGACCATATTGACCATCTTTACCATTTTTTAACATGCTTACCATATAACCAATGTTTACTATTATGTAACTTAGTACACTTTTCTATTTTCTGATTACAATAGTATTAAAATATTTGAATTTGTATATTTGTGAACTGACGTTTGTTTTTTTGATTTGAAGGATAATGACAGATCATTCAGATGATCAACCACATGATTCTGGAGAGGAGCATATTGATGGTCATACATCTGGGGATGAACTTTCACATGCTCCTGTTATGACAAAGAGTTCAAAGGTTGGTTAACATGGGTGCACACGTTTACCAAAATTATCACTTGCCTGTACGCAGGATCCGAGGATAGTCGTTGAGTTTGATGATGATGATATTCCTAGAGGTCCGAACACAAAATATTTTAAGAGTTTTGTAGCAACTCATGATAAGAGCAAAGTAAGCATTCTGTATGATGATTGGAGAAGTGTGGATAAAGCGATTATCTCTCAGTTGTGGGAGACGATTTTGGTAAGATCGTTTTTCATTGTTTGACCATTCTTTTAATGTTTCTAGTATATATAATATGTCTAACAACTTCTTTATCAGATGACATTTGATATTCCTGACACTGGAGGAGTCAGGAAGAAATGCTTATCGTTGGATGCCAGGAGATGGAGGGATTTCAAATCAACCCTCTCATCTGATTTCATTTATGGTCATAGGAGTCATGACAATCCATGTCGTATATATCCTTTTATAGATGAAGAAACATGGAGACAATGTTTTTGAAAGTAGAAGAAAAGAGTCATTTCTGGTAAGGGCAATGTAAACATTTATAAACTTTCTTATATAAATGATTTTATTAATGTTTTTCTAATGAATTGTTGTTCAAAAATTATAGCAAAAAAGGAAAGATCATCAGGAGATCCAATCTAAAAATGTATACCCTCATAGTTTATCTCAGCGAGGGTATGCATTATTGGAAGAACAAATGATGGCGGAAACATTTCAACAACTAAGAGCTGAGTTCAGAGGGGAAATTTACATCTATTGGGAGGGAAGATATTTTATTTGCAGCATTTGGAAGGCCCGAACATCCTGGTCGTGTAAGAGGATATCTGGAAGGTGTATTGGTAAGAAAAGTGTTGCCACGTTCTTCAATTTCTAACATTGAGGGGGTTTATACAAAAAATAGAATCCTTGGAGGCTGAAGTTCATAATATTAATGTGACTATGGAGGACAAGATTAAAGAGTCGGTTTAGTCTATATTTGCAGAAATGCAAAGACAATTTCAGACTACAGCTCCCACTCCTCCACCTCCCCCTGCAGACCCCATTATTTATCCTCCACCTCTGCCAGTAGCTCCCACTCCCCCACCTCAGCCTACGGACCCCATTTTTTATCCTATGCCTCCGTCGCAGCTTCCTACATATTGCGAGATGTATGTTGATGATTATCAACATCATATAGTAGCATATGGGTTGGTATATTGTATAGAAGATACAGTTCATCATCAACAATTAGAGGTCGATAATCAGATGGTCACTGTACATGATTTTATATATAGATCAGCTAGGGTACCAATACCTACAGATGAGGTGGCGACAGTTGGAAAGAGTATCGACCTTTTTTTATTTTGGCCATCCAGACTTCTTAGACTCATTACCATAGAGGTATGAATGTTATATCTTTTTTTTATTAAAGTTGTTTTATCATTTTAAAACTAATATATTTTTCAATTTTTTTTACAGGAATACTTAAAAGGTAAAGAAATACTGTATAGACAACAAAAAAGACAAATGGCTATGACATCAGATACAGATTCAAATGGTCTTGACAGATTGTCAAGATATTCGCATTTGTTGTTGGGTTATTATGAGTTTCCAATGGAAGCTCATGTTTGTGGATGTGAAATAAGTGTGGGGATTATAAAAACTGATATCATGGAGCTTGTTGCTGGAGATAAGTTGGGCATCAATGTGGTGAATTTTTTTCCATGTATGTCTTATCACCTTTTCCCTACGTTATATTTATTAAAAATGTATACTTATGTATGTTTTGTATTAGGTATCTTTATAAAATTTGTGAGAGGAATGTGCTGATAGAATTATATGGATTCATGGACCCGCAATTGATTTCCCCTGAAGCATGTGCATTGAATGAGGAACAAAGAATGGTTTATATTGCTGAAATATTTGAAAAGAATATAATCACACAATGTTGGATGATGCCTTTTTGTGAGAGGTATGAAACACATTTCTCTCAAAGAGTTAATTATCTTTTAACATAAAAAACAACTAACGTTAAATTTCCTTTTATCAGTGATCATTGGATGTTAGGGGTGTATTGCCCAAGGGAGAAAGCTCTTTATTGGATATGCTCTGTCCATGGTGATGTGCGGGAAAGTTTTAAGAATATATTGGAAAGGCAAGTTTCAATTTCTCAATAGTTTTATATATTATAATGAATTTTAAATTTACCCCATTCGTATTATTTTCTAACAATGCATGGGCCTACTTTCGAAAAAACACAAAGAAAAGAAATGCAAAGATCAAATATGTAAATGCGAAGGTAAATTTACATTTATAATATGTAATTTTTGATTTATTACATAAAAATAATATATTGAATCTACACTCATTCAAACAGAATTTTCATCAACAACAAGGCCTCATCGAATGCGGATATTATATGTTAAGATTTATGTATGAAATAATAACAACTGGGACAGTTGTGAATTTTGACCTGGTACGATTTCCTCTTAAACTTTGCTATAATATTTCAATTTTATTTATTCATTATACACGTTAACTACCTTCTTTTTCATTTGTAGCTTTTTGATGACCCTAAACCCTATACTGTTGAAGACATCAAACACTTACAAGTGGAGTGGTCAAATTATTTTACAGGTTTGATTGAATTTTAGTTGTTTGTAATGTAAAATTTAATTTTGAATATTGTCGTTTTAATTGTGTATTTGGTAGTTGATTAGGTTGGATTTTTTTTAAGTTGACAGTGAAAGTTTTGAATGTTATATAAGTGAATGTTTAATTTTTCTCTACTTCTTGTTTGGTTTACCTTTGATGGTTTTTCTGGTATGGATTTGGGTCTATGGGGGAGGGGTTCCAAGGGTGTGGGGGTGTGTTTAGTGGGGTTGGGGGTGTCCAGCGGTCTGGGAGGGCTGTCCGGTGGGGTGGGGGGAGAGTCCTGGGGGGTGGCAGGGCTGTCCAGGGGTGTGGGAAGGCGATTCAAGTGTGTGGGAGTGTTGTCCAGGGGTGGGGGGTATACATGAGGGTGGGGGGGGGGGGGGGGGGGGGTTGTACAGGGGTGTTTGGGGCTGTCCAGGGGTGTGGTGGGGGCTGTCAAGTGGGGTGAGGGGGTGCTGTTCAGGGGGTGGGGGGTTTTCGAGGTGTGTTTGGGGCTGTCTGGGGGTCAGGGGGCAGTCCAGGAGTGTGGTGGGGGCTCCAATGGGATGGGGGAGGGTTGTACAAGGGGTATACATGAGGGTGGGAGCTCCAATGGGGTGGGGGAGTGCTGTCCAGGGGTTATACATGAGGGTGGGGGCTCCAACGGGGTGGGGGAGGGCTTTCCATGGGGTATACATGAGGGTGGGGGCTGTCTAGGGGGAAAGTTTTATATGTTATCAATGTACATGCTTAATTTTGCTCTACTTCTATTTTTGTGGTACGATTTCTTGATTTGTTTTCTTCTTGATTCTGGTGGAGAGAGGATTGACTGCGTTCAAATTTTTTTAAAAAAACCGGGTTTATCACTTCGGTTATTTAATAACCGACGTGATAAAAGGCCTGGAAAATGGTTTATCACGTCGGTTATTTAATAACAGACGTGATAAAAAGACATGAAAATGGTTTATCAGGTCGGTTATTTAATAACCGACGTGATTAAAGGCCTAGAAAATTGTTTATCACATCAGTTATTAAATAACCGACCTGATAAACCCCCACCCGCGGGTTTATCACGACAGTTATTATATAACCAAAGTGATAAACCCCACTCCCCCAGTTTTTCACGTCGGTTATATAATAACCGACGTGATAAACACCCCTCACCCCGGTTTATCATGTTGGTTATATAATAACTGACATGATAAACCCCCTCACCCTGTTTTATCACGTCGGTTATATAATAACTGACGTGTTAAACCCCCCTCCCCAGGTTTATCACGTCAGTTATTAAAAAACTGACGTGATAAACCCCCTCCCCCGTTTTATCATGTCGGTTTTTAATAACCGACGTGATAGACCATTTCCCCGTCCTTTTATCACGTCAGTTGTTTAATAACCGACGTGATAAACCATTTTCCAGGCCTTTTATCACGTCGGTAGTTAAATAACCGACGTGATAAAACCTTCCCATTTTCTTTATCACATCGGTTCTAAAATAACCGATGTCATAAACATCGCGATTTTATGTTTTTGACGTCAGTTTTTAAATAACCGACGTCAAAAATGTTATATATAACGTCGCCCGTATTAACTTCGGCTAGAAACCGACGTAAAAAATGAAAAATAACCGACGTAAAAAACATTTTCTGCACTAGTGTATAGCCATATCATCTTTCTCATGTTCAATTATTTCTAATTAAATATATACTTTTATATTTTGTGATCATTATATATTTCACACATTGCACCATACAAATGATTCCTCTAAAACTTTAAAGAGAAAACAACAGCAGATAATTCCAAATCATGTGTAGGGTAATTTATCTCATGAGTTTTCAACTGACGTGAAGCATAAGCAATTACCTGATCATTCTGCATTAGGATGAAACCAATTCCTTACAATGAAGCATCACCATATATAACAAACTCGCCATTTCTTGAAGGTAGTTCCAATACTCTAGCATTAACTAATCTTCTTTTCAATTCTTGACAACAATCATCACATTATTTTGTCCAGAGAAACTTAATACCCTTCTGAGTTAGCTTAGTCAATGGGCTAGAAAACCGTGAATTTTTTTTAGCAAACTTTCGGTAATAGCCTGCCAAACCAATAAAACTATGAATCTCAGTCATATTTGTGGGTCTTGTCTATTCATCAACAAAATGTGTTTTTATAGGTTCAACATTTATTCCATATTTAGAAACAATGTGACCACAGAAAGAAATTTGTTGTAACCAAAACTCACACTTTATGACTTTCCCATACAATTTGTTTTCTTTTAATGTTTTCAAAATAAACCTTAAAGGACTATCATGCTCCTCTTTACCTTTAGAAAACACCAAAATATCATTAATTAAAACAACCACAAACTTATCCAAGAACTCATGGAAACTTCTATTCCTAAGGTCCATGAATACAGTAGGTTCATTGGTTAACAAAAAAGTCATAACTACAAATTCATAATGGACATATCTTGTATGAAATGTTCACTTTGGAATATCTTCTTCCTTGACCTTCAACTGATGGTCCCCTGATCTCAATTCAATCCTTGAAAAATATTGAGCTCCCTGGAGCTGATCAAATAAATCATCGATATGAGGAAAAGGATATTTGTTCATAATAGTGATGTTATTCAAGGCTCTATAATCAATGAAAAGTCTCATCGAACCATCTTTATTTTTAACAAATAAGACAAGCACACCCCATGGTGATGTTCTAGGTCGAATGAAACCTTTCTCTAATAAATCATGCAATCGATCCTTAAACTCTAAAAGTTCAATTTTAGCCATTTGATAAGGGGGTTTTGAAATTGGCTTAGCATCAGGAACTAAGTCAACAGTAAATTTAACTTTATGATCTGGTATTATTCTATGAAAATCATTAAGAAAAATATTCGGATACTCATTTACCATTGGCACATCATTAATCTGAACGGTTCATTTTATTCCAAAAGTATGTGCAAGGTAACATTCATTTCCATATTTTACAAGTTTCTTAGCCTCTTGATATGTTATCAATAGTAAGGGTTCATTATTGTACAAAAATAGAAAGTATTTCTGAAAAGAAAATTATTTATCCCTATATTCAATCTTAGAATGGTTAAAATAGAGCCAATCTATACCCAGGATAACATTAAACTTTACTAGAGGTAGAAAAATAAGGATTTCAAGTAGGTTCTTTCCACGAATAAGGATAGGAAGATTCTTATAAATTCATTTTGCCTGAACATTTTTCCCAGGTGTTTTTACCACATGTTCATGAGTCATTTCTTAAGATGGAATTCCCAATTTACTAGAAAATTTTTCAGAGATGAAAGAATGTGTAGACCCTGAATCAAACAATATATTTGCATAATCTGAAAAAACAAAGTACCTGATACCACTTCATTTGATGACCCAACATCTGCTGAAGTAGTTTCAAATTATTTCACCACACCTTTCTGCTTGTAGTCTGACTGCATCCCATCATTCGAGCTCTTTGTTGAACACTCATTTTCATAATGACCCATCTCATTTCACTTGAAACATTTTACTAACTGTTAATAAAATTTGGTCTTACCATTACCCTGAACTTTTCCAGTGCAATCACAAGCCTTATGTCCCATCTTACCACATCAGAAGCACTTTCCAGAATTCAAAAGGCATTCCCCAGAATTATTTTTACCACATTTATCACAAACTTCAATCTTTATTTTCTTACCATTAAACATTTTTGAAGGATTATTACCTTTCTCCTACCACCTTGGTCTCTTCTTTTGTTGGTTGTCATAGAACACTTGATCATTTCTAAAATCTATTTCCACCTTTTCAGCACATCAAACAATATTTTCATAACTTTTGAACTCAAGAAAGCTAATTACCTTAGATATTTTTGATTTAATCCTGAGTAAAAATGATTGCTTTTACTATCAAGGTCTCAGATAAAATTTAGAGCATACCTCGAAAATGAAGTGAACTTTTATTCATAAGAAGGCACTAAGTCATCCTCTTGCCTCAATTCCCTGAATTTGTTTCCCATACTTAGTCTAAAAGCCTCAGGAAAATATTTCTCAAGAAACATACCACTGAATTCGTCCCAGTCAAGAGCATCAATCTCATCAGCATCCCTGAAATTTTATACCATCGACCACCACTGATCTAATTCACCCACCAAACGGTAAACAAAAAGACTAACCTTTTTATTTTCTAAACACCCCATGACATCGAAAATCTTCTCTAGTGATTTAATCCACCCTTCAGCTAGCATAGGGTTAGATGATCCTCTGAATGATGGGGGATGTTGCCTCATGAAATGTTCCACCACTGACATGTTCTTCTGCGGTTGATCTGGCTAATCTCGGGCATGGATACCACCACCATTTGTTGCTTGAGTCAACTGTGCCATTACTGTAATAAACTATTCAGTTCCAATTCCAACCATATAAGGATTCTGATTTGGAAGGTCGTTTCCTTCTGTATGCCTTCCTAGTACTGCTTCCCCATTTCCTCTACGGAAAACCATTCTGAACAAACATGTCTTAGATGAATCAACATGGTAATCCTCAAATGTTATATCATTTCAATTTGACCATAATGTTTAAATAAAATATTTTTTTATAATCATTTAATAGAATTATAACTCATAATGTTATCTAAACCGACCTCTGAAACCAACTATAAGGCCCCAGCCATAAACATTACTTAATCTCGGGTTATTTCATGAATTCACATTGAGGATATTTTCAGGTTTAAAGTTTTAGAGAATTAGATCATAAATCATGCATTACATTCAATATTTAAACAATGTGGTTACATCAACGAAAGTATTTAATTTTTTCCACCAAGGGAAACATATTTATAATAATCCATGGTTTCTTTCTTGACACTTCCTCGACACTATCATCACATAATTTAATTTTCCCTTGACCTGTGAAAAAACATTTCAAAAACATGGGATGAGCATAAAAAGCTTAGTATGGGATATAAAAATACAAAAAAAAACATTAGTCCATGTATATATAAGAATCAATGAAATCATAATTTACTCATAAAACATAAGCACTTTAACATACCTCATGAAATTATAAGAATCATGAATAACTCACAGTAATCATAAGACATAAAGGTAACTTGAGGAATTCATAACATTCTTACGTATGGTGTAAGACTCAAGGTTAAGTTTGGAATACCCATCACTGTATATTCCCTAAATCTCTTCGAAGAAACCTTAGCGTTTAACTCCTTCACATTACCCAATGAATTGGAGAGATATCTCGAGATCACCCACCCTTAATTTATCATTAAACCACCTGACTTCATATACATTTCCCAAGAACCATAGCATAATCTTATCACATGAAACATGCATAAAGGAAACATAAAATTTCCATATTTCAACTACAAGATATCAATACAACACATTGATATAATCAAAACATTATAAAAAACATTTTCAATACCAAAATTAAAGAAAAGTAAAACATGGTATTTATTTTTTATTTAAAAAGTTAACGCTTATAGAGGAAGTTGAAACTCAAATAATGGTCATGGCGGGAGAGAAGTCATTGTCGCCGCATACGTAAGACAAAAACATTCCATTTTTAGTTTAGTAAAACGCTTCGTGTAAAAATATTACTTTTGAATGAAATTACAATTAAAAATATGTTATTATACAACTAATAAAAGAAGGTCGTATATAAATTTAAGTATGTCTCAATGAAAGGAGACTGATACAAAATCCCATACCTCAAGTCCAACTTGTTCTCGTTCGTTCATTATATTACTGAATAATAAACATAGGTCAATTTGTAATTTCTTATTGACTTAATTTAAAGTTTATTATTAAACTCATATCACAAATTATAATGTTATAATAATTAGTTAATTAAGTGAGTTTATGTCATATGTTTGGTTGATGTTCGGTACATGAGTCAAAAATGAACTTGTTTGATAAGAATTTCCCATGTAGTTATAAGTGAATCATCTCTAGAATGGTATTAATGATTTAAATATCATATATATCCATTATATATTCCTTTTATACTATTATATAACATTTGGTGATAAAAAATGAAATGCATCGTTCATGGAGACGATAGGCCGTACATACGCATGAACGTTACTTTCATTTCTTTGTCATATTAAAGGAATTAAATCTTAATGAGACATATATATATATATATTATAATTCCAGTATAATATATATGTTATATAGGTATCATATTTTCATTAATTACATTCTTTATAAATTCCATGTTTGGGATGAACGAGTCACATTACTTGAGGGGGCGGTAGTCCACACATCCTCAGATGAAATTATCGCAGTTCCACAACATGAAAAGCATAACGATGTGATTTAAAAATAAAATTCATAAGAATATATAAAACATAAATACAATATATATCATATATAAATACAGTGACATCATAATGTCCACAATTAAAGGTGTTAAAAGAAGATTGGACAATCATCATTTCGTGAGGCAGTAATTCGCCACCCATAGAAACAATTTTTTTCTTTAACCATTAGACAGAGGTGTGTGTTTGTTTAAATAAAATACTTCTCATAAAAAATCCTAGTATGTTGAGGATAATGGTGTTGTTATGTAATCAAAAAATGAAAATTTTAGGGGGAGTGAAGAAGTAAAATACAAAAATGGATTTTGAGAGAAGGTGTTACCTCTAAATCAGGTTACTTATTTTGATTTGAGGCAAAGGCTCTCTTGAAAAGAATTATGCCCAAAGTGATGATTCTAGGAGGAATATAGGGATTTGGAGATATAATATGAGAAGAGGTAGGAAGATCCAGGGTCTTGAGAGGTGTGGGTATGGGGGTAGAGTTGGGGGCCTTTTTTAAGAGGGAGGAGGGTCACTTTTGGAAAGTCTTGAAATGTTACTTTATTATAAAATGATTTTCGGATTTTAAAGGTCCCAAAATGATATATTTTGAGTATAAGGTGATAAGGGTTCGAAATAAACCTATACAATAGGTTTTATACAAGTTTATGTTTTTGATTTTACCTTATCTTTTCATTTTATTTAAATCGTTCATTAATGAGGTAATCAATGCATCATCATGGTGTCATGAATAAATTTATTTATATAATGTCTAAAAATTATAAAACAAATTACATGATATAGAAAATAATTTTAGAATTCTTATTAATATTTATAGTCAAAAGGATAATTTTTATAACCCCATGGAAAAAATGTTTTATTAAAACAATACATGTTTGTGAATTTGTTTTTACTTTAAATAAAAAGTTATTAATGTCATTATCATACCAAAGTTGCTCCATTAGGTCCCAAAATTGACCCATGTATTTTCATGATCATAAATGACTGATCCAATATTGGTAGGAAAAGTTTAAAGGTAATTTAATATTATTATTATAATATTTTTACCTTAAATTTCTCTAATTACCTTTAATTGCATTTAATAAGAGTCAAAAGTTACTATTTACCAAAAATTATTTTTATCCCATTGAACAACATTTTAATTAATAATTAAAACCATGTATGTCATTATTTTTAAATTCAATTCACAAAAGTGGTAAAATTTCATTTAAACGAAAAATCAGTTTTTTAACTGCCACTTAGTGGTTTCACTATTCATCAAAAAATGATGTTTTTCAGAAAAATACCAAAAATTCACCCTAAGTTATATTTGATTTTACGAATTTAAAAATGATTTATATTTTAAAAAATTAAAAACATATATGTTTCATTATGGAATTTTATAATTAATTCCTATTGTCAAAACAAATAGCTTGTTTTTAAGAAACAATATTTATTAAAAGATTGACACTTGTTTATGTCCAATTTCAAAGTGAAATTAATTATAATGACCCCCATTGTATTAAATGGTAAAAATATATTCTAATTACACTTTAAAACCAAGTAAAAAAGACAATCTAACCATATAATTAAATTAGATGAAAAAGTAGTTTTGATGTAAAATGCAATATTTTTCACTATTCATTAAAAAAATTAACATTGTCAAAAAAATACCAAATATTTTTCCAATGTAAATTTAAATGTCCCAATTATAAAGAATAATTTTATTTTTACAAATAGAGCATATAAAAATGTCAAAATTTAGATTTAAAAAAAGTTTTTCCATCAAAAGGCGGTAAAACAATCTTTTAAAAATATCAGAGTATTCTATGCTTAAGATTGGATTTATTCTCATTTTAATCCTCTAAAATAATATCTAATTAATAAATAGACATATATATTAAAATATAATATTCTTTACTTACGTGGTATGTTACACATCATGTGATTTAAATTTTATCATGAAAAGTACATTCAAATGAATGCATAAATGGTACCTTGTTCACATGAAATTGCTAGTTTGATTCAATCACTATCAGTGTTTCATGGATCTGAGGCCCAAAAATATTTATCATATAGATCAGAAACACAGAAACCATAGATATTGGGTAATTTATCAATAATTTCAGGGTTTTAGAATAGAAAAATAAAGAGCTTTATGACATCCCTTCGACTGCATGAAGAAGACAAAATCGATTAAGAATGTTGGATCGATCCAATATTTCTCCTCCATAGGATTCTCCATATATTATATTGGGAGTATATGAGAGGGGATATTCCTCTCTAAAATCCTCCAAATAAATAATTTTACAATTAAATAGACTACAATGAGCTTCAATTTCTAGGTTATACTTTCCATAATTTCACATTAGTCCTCAGAAAGTAATAACCTTTATTTTAGAAGTTTTATCACACTTATGACTTGATAAATTTGTCATAAATCTTAGAAATATTTTATCACACACATGTAACAATTGAATACATTTTTATATAAAATAAAAACCTTTGAATAATCCCATTTTATCTCAAATAATTTAATGTACCCTTAACATATAATGTTTATTTGAATATTTATATTTTCTTGTATAACCTTTTATGATAAAAAAACTTCTGAATACCTTGAGAATTAAATTCAATCAACATAATTATAAACTTAAATAATATAATATAATAATTTTTACCTTAAATAAATCACACTCGGATGTTGAACAGACCCTATACATGGGGCTCACATCATTCTAAACTCCTATTCATAAAAATATGTGGAATTGAGGATACATATAGTGTGTTACCCTATATGAATTTTACATAATAGTGGTGAGTTAAACTAATTGACCAAGATTAGAGTCTTGCAACCCCCCATGGACCCTAAGGAGATAAAAAATGTCATGACTACTACTATTTCCTATGAAAATACTCTGTGTAATATAATCTCTTTGTCTCATGATATATTATAATGAATGATGAATTTTTTTGATATATTCCTTCAATATCATTATATATTTCACAAAATTTCTAGATTTACATACCTTCTTATTCCACAGACAAATATTTAATGATTTTAATACCATCTTTATCATCCTAGATCTATAATATATAACTTCCACAAATTATATATGAAGAATACTATCTTGATAATTCATCCAATTCCATACTACTAATGATTCAACAACACTATATTCTTAATAATGAATAAAATTCCATGGGTTTTACTTTCATAAAAGTAAATGTTCAAATTTTACAAACTATTTAAAATATTATGTCCAGAGAAAAATGAAAGTGATTATAGATAGTATAAACCAATTATACCTGAAACGTGTGATGTTCTTATTGATTGGTTGTTCCTAATGATCTCATGTACTCAAGATTATAAAGTTTGAAATTTATGATAAGACTCAATGATTAAAATACCTAACACCTAATATTCAGACATCATCTGTGTTCTATCGGTATGATGTATCTAGATTATAGAACATATGTTTTGAGACTACTATAATAGTACCATGAGGTTCTCATTTTCTCTAAGAACTTCCTTAAACTTTTGATATGAGACATAATCTATGGACATTATAATTTAATTAGTATATGTAAAAGTATCAACACTATTATAGTAATAATAAAAAAATTTATATATAAAAATATAAATATATAATGGTAATGAAAGATAATAAAGTAGTTGGGTTGTATTAACCCACGAAGAAAACCTTATATGATGCGTGTTTTTAATAATGGTATTATTCAATATTAATTTTTTCCTTTTATCTCCATATATTTTATCTTCCTCTCCTTTGAATTGATTGTTATAAGGTTTTAAACACAATCTATCAAGAATGAAATAAGATTACTACTATATATATATATTTTTTTAAAAAGTGGTATTAACCAATTCTCTTTGGCCAATTACACTTATACTATCAACACCTTTCACAAGACAGTTCAAAAATAATGGGTACAAACTCACAGAGTTTGACCAAATAATTTTATCACATGGTAATTATAGATGAATTATTGGGAAATATATTTTATGGTCCCACCTATCACTGTAATTACAAAGTATTATTTATTTATCCAATAATTGATTTATTTCATTAATGAATGTGCCTGATCATCAAATATTTGTATTGAGTAAAGGATATAGATTATCCATATTTCTCCAGTTAATCAAATAAATTTCAATGTAAAACACTATATGTATGGATTATAAATGGTTTAAACAATAAATATATCCTTGAGAAATAATATATATATATATAGAAGAAAATTTACATCAAATTATCCTAGTAAAGTGAATATTTTAATGGAATGTCAACGACTATGAAATTTAATCAGGAAAGTGAATGTCAATACTTTCATGGGTAAAATGAATCACAAACCATAAATATAAATAATAAGGATGGTGTCAATAAAATATATTCTCCTCTCAAAAAAATAAAGGGTTATTTTTTGGATGAATATAAATACCATAATAAGATATTTAAAACCATTAATAAGGAAAAAAACTTTTCATTTTGGAATTTTTTTTTTAAAACATAAGAATTTTCAGAAACATTTATTTGAAAATAATATTGAACAATTATAATCATAGTTTTTTAAAATTTTGAGGAAATTAAAATCGAATATTCAATACATGTTGCATATGTTAAAATAATGTTTTATTTCACATTTTCATTAAAATTCAAATGACATTTTTTTGGAAAACAATTAGACAATTCCTTTATTTTTTTTATAAAAATGAAAAAATGCATAAAAATTCCATTAATAAATAATTTTAAAATATTAACAATTTTTTTAGAATACAAGGTTTGGGAAGAAAATATATTTCATCTCATGAGATAAATGTATTCACAATTTCTTAACAATAATTTCTTAATTAATTTTATTAACAAAGTTTGGAAAATGGAAATATTATTTGGACGTATATTGAATAACAAAAGAAGAATAAAAATAAATGGTTTTATTATTAAATGGTTATATAATTTTCTCCAACTGATATTCTATAATAAACAATCATTATTAGAATCAAAATGTGATATCAACTATTATAATGATTATAATGTTGAAGATATAATTAATCAATAAATCAATTATGTGATTCAATTTTAAGTCCACATTACAAATGTATATATATAACATAAGATAATTAAAATAAATTATTCACACAATCGTATAATTACATAATAAATAAAATATAAGTTTATCATAAAGAAATAAAATTGAGTTTAGAAATCAATTACCTCCTGCTTCTGTTTGATTGATATACTTTAAGATCATATATAGTGGTTTTAAAAATATTATTAACTTATAATAGATCAATAGTAATATTAATAACATCATTTATGATATTATTATAACGTATTTTCACCCTTCCATTAATAATATTTCATTATTTTTTATGTTTTCAGTGTGAATTTCCTTGTCTTCTATTGCATGCATTATCTTGAACGATCTAGTTATTATAAATATTATACAATAAAATCATATAAAAATTAATAATATTGAAAGAGTAAACATTTTTTTATATAAATTATATTTTTATAACAAATAATAAAATACTATTAAGTAAAATAATGTCTGTTATGATAATAGAGATGACAAGCCGTACATATAGATGAGTATCATTTCCATTTTCCTATGATCATTATGAAAATGAGGCAAGTAATAATTTATATTTAAAAAATGATAATAATATCATATATACCATATTATTTATTTTTATATATATGTATATATATATATATCATCCATGTGGTTTGGTGATGAAAAGAGAGTCACATCGCTTTGTAAAAGTTGTAATCTACATGAATATGGATGATGTTATCATATTTAAGTGAGTAAAAAGCTATGATATAATATAAACTTTTAAGAATGATAAACATTTCATGAATATTGTAATTATATATTTTATATACAATATATTTATTAACATTAAAATTATTTTATTCCGTATAAAGCGTAAGTGAAAGACGAATCACATCACTTTGCGAGATGATAGTCATCCATACACATGAGCAGTGATACTGTATCCCCAACAGAATGGAAATTAAACAAAATATATGTATATATATTAAATAATGACTCCATACATATAAAAATGTTAAAAATATCATATATATTCTTTTTATCCACTATCATACCCCACCATCAAAGGTGGTAATGGATGAATAAATGACATCAGTTCTAACTGAAGGATTCATAGATTAGATAAATAAAAAAACAAGGCATATAAAATGAGAGTAGAGAATTTGGGAAGTGATTTTGGAATGTATTGTGTTATCAAAATTGGTTTTTTGGATTGAATAATACAGGAGTGGGGGATGCCTTTTATAAGTAGGTTGAGTAGTACACTTGTAATTTTTTGAAATGATTCAATCATACTCATGTTTTTATATTTAAACAGGCATCTAAATTGGTACATTATATAATAGATAATATATATTGTGGATATATGGAAATACAATGAGTCTTTTTCAAGTTTGTAATTTAAATTTTACCCAGATATTAATAGTTTATCCCTCGGTAAAACCATTATTACTTTAAAAAAATTAAAAAATTTGTTGAATTTTCCCTATTTACTTTGGTAAAACAATAAATAGAAATCATTAAAATTTATTAGTTATTCTTAATAAAATTATTGAATCCATTTTTCCAAAATCAATTCCAATAATTTTAAATATTTATTTTAAAAGTAATCAAACAAACTTGATGAGAAATCATGGTTTTAAAGAGATAATGTTCAATCATTTACAATGAGTTTATTGAAAATCTAAAATTAAAAATGATTCCAATGACCTAAATTTAATTAATTGATATATAATTGGACTAATAATACTTTAAAACTAATTTAAAATACTACATAGATTTATAAACAGGTTATCTTAATTGGAATTTTTTATTAGAATTATGTTTTTTCTATTAATCAAAAAATGAATTTTTTTCACAAAAATATCAAAAATTCACCCAGATATAAATTTGGTATTCAAATTTAAAAAATTATGTCTATTTTTTATATAAATTTTGTAAAAGTTTCCAAAAATAAATTTTAATTATGTGCTCAATGCATGATTAAACAGTCTTTTTGAAAAATATATTTTGAAGATATTATTTTTAATTTAAATGATTATTATTTTATTTATATTCAACAAATAAAAAATTAGAGTGTTTAAAATATATGCTGTATTAAATTATTTAATCCTTTTAATATTGTCATTATAATTCCTAGATCATATCTATCACTCAACTTTTTTTAATAATATGTCATGTTTCATTTAAACTTGTTATTCCGTGTTTTAAAAGAAGTTGAAGAGATTGAATTTATTATATACTAAAGTATAGATGTGTTATACACTATTATAATATTGTTGTTTAATATCACTTATGATATCAAATACAATGTTCTTAATTTATTATTTTTGGGAGTTACATTCTCCCCACCTTAAATAAATTACATCCTCACAATTTAAACATGATCTAGGTAGTCAAAGTTTTAATATTTGTAACTTATTTTGTTTAAACCCATATCCCAAAAAATAGTTAATAAAATATTATCCTACTGAGAGTGTAAGGGGAGTAAAAATATTATATGGAATAACACAAAACTATGTTTCTATGTTGGATGATAATGGTGGGTAATAAAAACATGGATATAGAAGAAAAAATAAATAATTATAGAGAGAGATAAAGGTCATCGATCAAAGGTATAAAACTGATCAATATAAATTTAATGGACTCAAAACCATAAAAATATGATGATTTTAAAAGACATATGATTTTTTAGATGTGAATGAAATGGGATACAATTTGTCTTCACGATCTTTTTCCTAATTTCATGGAATTCTTTTACTTTACAAGAATATAAAGAAATATACTTACCTAATACATTTCTACTTCATAATAACAACATAATACTTTGTTTGTGATTCGATAAATTTCACATTAATACCTTAATCTGATAAATTAATATAAAACAATGTTTTTTATCCTTGAAGCACTAAAAATAACTTTTAATGTATATAATATCCATAAAGGAGTGACATGTCTTTCTGTTTATCTCAAACTATTTAAAAAATATATAATTTGAAAAAGTTACCCAATATGAATAAATATACTTATGGTTATGTAATAAAACAATATACAAAAAATCATTCAATTTTCATCTTAATCTAATTCATAAATGGTAATCCTTGAGGCCCTTCCAAAATATTAAGATCTAAAAATTTATAAAAAATGTCAATGAATTTCCAAAATGAACCTATCATTACCTCCCCAAAATAACATGATTGAGATCCTAATCTTCACATTTGAATACCTTTATCAGCTATTCTCTTGAACAATTGTAATAATCTAAATCACCATAAAACCATATTGAAATAATTAAGGATTTATTATTCCTTATATAAAACAAATATTGTTAGATATATTCTTTAAACCAAAAAATGATGTAAAATACATCAAGAAAAAACAACATTTTCAATAGTCATTAATCAATTACATGGTAGTCTATTTTATATAATATAATTTATCTATATCAATCATCTCTTTATCCTAAAATCATTTTCCTAACATAATGAGCATATTAATGATTATCCTTCCCTTAATAATGTTCTTTCCAAAATGTTCAACTTACCATTGAATAATTTTCTTGGTCACTAGAACTATTCAATATATGATTCCAAATACACAATGAAAAATTACTATAATGATATCCTTATACATTTTATAATTTATATAACTATGATATCATTGATAAAATACTCAAATATCATAATTCTTGAATCTGAACACAATCACATTCATCATTCCACTTCATCTGTGGTATTTGCAGAATATTGACCATATCTATTAGCTTGTTTTGAGGTATATTCCTTGGATGATTGAAACATTGATTTTCATTATTATAAATCTCATTACATTTGAATCATTTTACATTGGAAACTTTTTTTTATTACTATTGAAATCAGAATCATGATGAAATTTCTCTTTACACTTGTATAAAAATCATATTCTTTTTAAGGATCTAGAATGTTTCCTTCCATAATTATAACATGATGTAAATACCTATTTCCCTTTATCTCTCTATCTACATTTCCCCTACCATCCTCTTGAATCATGATACCCTTGGAATACATAATAATTATAGAATAATTTCACAATGTTATTTTCACATGATACTATATATTTATATATTGAGAGTGTTTGGGAGACTAGTTACCTTGGATATTGGCTTATGTTAGTCAAAGAATTGATAATTTTTATTCTTTAGATTATATGAATTAATGAAGATTTCATTCCTTCAAGTATGCACCTTATCAATCAATGGAATATACTAGTTTAGAAAAAAACCTTATTAAACATAATGTATACACAAAAAAATAGT
Organism: Viscum album; assembly: GCA_963277665.1. Taxonomy (NCBI): domain Eukaryota; kingdom Viridiplantae; phylum Streptophyta; class Magnoliopsida; order Santalales; family Viscaceae; genus Viscum; species Viscum album. Next base: position 747,551,926 of record OY728157.1, read on the forward strand.
GAAATAGTTAACATAAAATGAAAAATATATGCATATCTAATCTCATAATCGTAAACGTGGTTTCTTTTATAATATATCTATTTTCAAATACTTTATAACTTTTTTAATAAAATTTTAATTTTTATAAGAATATGCTCTAGAAGTGTCGAACGAGGTGTAGAGTAAGACCTATTTTCATAAACTATGTGAGAATCAAGTCTAGCCCAATGCACCATTTTCAATGTCATTATCCTTATGAACCTTTGTTCTGGAATCAAATTTAGTTGTTGTACCATACATTGAGTTATTGACAAGAAAACTAACATAATATCTTCATTACCAGAATATTAGTATGTTACGATATACTTATCATCAAATTCTATCATATTATTATGTTTTCTAATCTATGTTTTTTTGTTAAACTAGTTCCCAATGGTTCCTCTAATACTTCGTATGATACCAATAGTAATAACCCTAAACCCAGTGACTTAGAGCATTTTATACCTTTTTACGTTGGTATAAGATATAATGAATCACATTCTAAAGGAACAAAAAGTTTAGCAGTCTTGGTAAACTAGATACAAAAAATATTCCCATATTACACATGAAAACAACAATTACAACATATATTTTTTTTAAAATAATATTATCTTTCCAACATATCCCTTCAAATCATTCTTAGTACTGTTCATTTACTTATTGGGAAAATGAAATAAAATAAGGGCGAGTTCAAATTCTATGTAAGTGTTAAATATAGTGGAAGTTATCATGATTCAATAATAATAGTCAACATGGAAAGTTAAATAACTTTGAACGCATTAAATTTAAATAATTAAATAAGGAATAATCGATATAAAAAGGTAAATAACTGAAAATAATTTTTATTTAATCAATAAACTAAGAATTAAAGGAATGTAGAGATATTATCATTGTAAAAATGTCATGGATAATTATAACTAAATTAATAATGAATGAAATTCTTTATTATTAGACATCATGTATCAGTAACATGATACAACTACCATCAAGACCTTTTAAAAGATAGTTTAAAACTATTGCGTAAAAATTACTTTAGTTTGGCCAACTATACTTCTATTGTGAAGACTTTTTATAATTCATTTTGAAACCCCTAGGTACAAAATCATTGGGTTTAACCTGCTGATTTTGACTCTTGAGGACTATCTTATCATCAAGGAACTATATAAATTCTGATCCTTACCTGTCACTACATTTCCAAACCATTGGTCATATATTGAGTAATCAACTGTATTCATGAATCATTATACTTTATCATCAAACATCTTTATTGAGTAAATGATATAGATTATAAATATTTAAGAAGTAAGGAAAATAATTTCCAAATAAAAACATCATATATATGAATGAGATATGGTTTAAGTGATAAAAATATTCATGAAATATAATATGGATATTTAGTAGAAATTTAATTTCTAATGATTAGTGGTAGGGGAACATTTCAAGGGAATGTTAATGACCAAAAAGACGAATCAAGAAAGTGAATGTCAGTACATTCCATGATAAAAATGACCATAAAAAATTCATATATATAATAATTATGGTATCAATGCAACATATAAACATTTAAGTAAGAAATAAGGGTTTTTTGTTGATAAATAAAAATATGATAAAAACATAGTTAAAACAAATCCTGAGGAAAATGCCCTGTTCATTATAGAAAACAATTTATAAAAAATAAGAAATATTTCAAAATAATTTTCTTTATAAATTGTGACATCCTTTTTTGGGTTCCAAACATTGGTTTCCAAAGACGGTCGATGGCATGACCTCATGCAGGCCTCCCCATATTCTAGAGGTTTCTGAAAAGTAGTGCGGATCAATATTAATCTTGGGGAGACTATATTCTCTTTATCAAAGTAGCACAATAATAGAAAAGTGATAAACAAAAACCAAAAGATATAACCAAAACTAGAATAATACTAGATTCACAAGATGACCAAAATAGAAAATGTGATATCCAAAACTAAATAGTATATATGTCATTCCAATTCATGTATAGTGTCAATTTGAAATACCCAAAACGGATAAAGACACTAAAAACTCCCAAGGGGGTCCTGAATCCAAGTTTGGTTCCCTAATCCATGCTCCATCCCATTTCAGACATCCAACATATGGCCCTTCCCCTTAACCTCTCTTGAAACAATAAAATCTATTCTGGTACTGATCAGGAAACCCATGTAGGGTGTCAGTACAACTCAGTAGGACACCACTAAGGTTGTCTAAAAAAACATCAAGTCAGAATAGCGTATAAAGTTGTATAAAGAATAAATAAAAGTAATAAAGTAAGAGGTTTACAATTATTCAATTACTCTTTAATTGAACACACATCTATTGGGTTCCCAAGGATACCCGAACTGTTAATACCTTCTTTATCCCATGCTAGAGTATTAACTGTCCTCAAAAGATATCATATATCTAAATTCCATTGTTAAAATTCATCATATCAATTCATATTGGAATTGTATTGTTACCATTCGTTATCATAATTTATATTTTAAGGCCATTGTTACCATTCATCATCTCAAACCATATTTTAATTCCATTGTCACAATTCACCATCTCAACTCATATATAAATTCCATTGTTACTACTCATCATCTCAATTCATCAATTTATAATATTTATCACTATGATATTTTGATGTAGGAGACCATGTCCCACACATGATTATCACAGATATCTTGATATCACAATTTCACATGTAACACAATATCACAATGTACCAAAACAACCCACTAATTATTTCACCAATTAATTAATCCAATTTAAAAATTTCATATTCTAATCATTCCATTAAATAATTCAATAATTAATAAATCATCTTATTTGCATTAATCAATTATATAATTAATTAATATAATTAATTCCATTAATTAATTCCAAAATTAATTAATCTCCTCAATTATGTTAATTAGTTATATAATTAATTAATAACATTAATTACATTAATTAATTCAACAATAATCTAATTTAATCAATTAAATAATCATAACACTTTAAATTAATTAACAAAACAATTAATTAATCTAATTCCACAATACCAATATCCCCATAATTAATTAAATAATTAATTATTCTATTTAAATAAATTACATAAACAAAACACTCTCCATTAGTTAACTCAATAATTAATTAATCTAATTTCACAATAACAATATCCCCATTATTAATTCAAAAATCAATTATACCAATTAAATCAATCCATTATCCCAACACAATGATCCCTTAATTAATTATTTTTACAAATTCGTCAATTCATTGTAATAATTTCAATTTCTAAACTTCTAATATAAATTATAAAATTAAACAAACATAATTGGAATACATACATTGGGATTAGAATAATAACAACCTACCTTAATATCGTTGATGAATTCTTACCATCAGATATACTCAATTTGACCGGAACAATCAAGTGTGTGATGATGAAAGAGATATAGATATGAAACATAAAGACAAATAAAATGGAATCAGTATCTTATAATCCAATATCTATATCCCAAAAGACCATATATTGAACTAAGATAACTAGATCTAGTTCTAATAAAACAAAGGATAACCGCCTCTTAAAAGATAAGGGAGAGACGAGAGAGAAAAAGGAAACCACACCAGATTAAGATCTCTTTCCAGGAGGGGTGCAGATCTTCTATTCAAACCTTAAATCATGATGAACAGAGGAAGGGAGCCTTAATATTTTGTCTTGAGGCCTCCAAAATTGATAAAATTATGTTAGGGTTGAGTTTATGTCAATTATATGTTAAATGGGGGCCCTTCAATTTTAAATCAAATTTTCATGTTAATTAAAATCATATGAATTATTTCCTAGGTATGTCACATGGTTTTAAAAACTATAATCTTTAACCAAGGATGTCTTCTTGGGAGTGGTGGTACAATTTCTCTTTACAAGTTACATGGTTTTATAAACCCTATAGTAGCCATGAAACCCCCCCCCCCATGTATGCGGTTGCACAATTTGTAGGGTCATTGCACTCGATTTGGGGAAACCATGAACCAACCATGAAAACCCCTTATCTTCCCAATATTCTCAATTTTTACACACACAGATCCAACTTAAGACCCAAACATGTTAAAAGAAAAAACAAAAAATAATACATAAAAAAAGATCAGGAAATATCCAGAATAGGTCAGGATCTTACAATACCCCCACCATAAAAAATCTATTCCTCAAGATCTACTCCCAAGCACTGCTATGATTTATAGTCAAAATGTCTAAGACACTAATCATTTATACCTAATTCAATTTATCATGTCTCCTCCTAGACATGGTCATGTCTACAATACATGAACTAATAGAGTTATCTTTCCCCATAAAAAATTAGTACTATGATCCGACATAGAAATTGGGTGATCCTTAAAGGACGAATCAACATCAAGCTCAACATCATCCACATTTATCACATGAGAAAGGGAGGGAAGATACCCTCACAGTTTTGAAACATGAAAAATATCTTGCGTAACACTGTACCTTTATAGAAGATACAATTGGTATGCCATTGACCAGATTCTCTCCACAACCTCATATGGTCCCACAAACATGGGAACCAACTTTCCCTATCTCCGTAACATACGGTGACCCAATCTAAGAGACACCCTAAAAAATAGACAATTACCCCTAAAAACTATAGGGTTTATTGAATTATTTCATCAACTGACTTCTATCTTCTTTGATCCATATCAATATGTTTAAAATCAATTGAACCAACTATGGAATGTCCGGCATGGGACTCTGTCCCAAAAACTCTGACTCACATGCCTCTATTCAACATAGAGGTGATCAGCATGGACCACCATAAAGATCCTTATATGGTTCAACGAAAATAGTTCCCTGATAAGTGTTTTTATAGTTTATGTCCACTAATTCTAGGTGATTCTCCCATGATCTCCCAATGGTAAGGACACATGCTCATAACAGGTCCTCAAGCACATGTATAATACACTTCGACTTCCCATATCTCTATGGGTGTAATAGCATAATAATCAAATTTTTCTAACAAATTCCTTCTATATTCAATTCGATAAGCATGAAGTAAATCAGGATTCAGAGTCTAAAACTATAGTTAAAGGAATCCTGTACAGACAGATTATCTCCCAAACATAAAATCCTGACAAATACTCCATTGGGAAGGTCTATCGTATATACACATAAAGTAATACCTCTTCCAAAAGGTCCTGAATCACCAAAATATTATCATTCTTATGATTCATCCATAAAAAAACCACCACAATTTTAGTAGTAATGTCATCCAACATCCATTATGGAATAGAAAATGGTTGTTGTAAACCACCAAGTTGTTGATGCTTGAACTTCACCTACTGACAGGTTTAGAAACATGTCAGGAACCCTTATATCTTTTTATTTACGCTTAACAAAAAAGCTATCAATGGAGGTCAAAAAAAATTTGGTCACACCGGTATGTACTTCACACTTCAATAAATGAAATTCACACTTCATATCCTCTCTCATAATAATAGAAAAACAAGTTGATTCTCGTTGTAGATGATCTTGTCCTTATCTATTGTCCAATTAGAAGTTAAATCCCACCTTCAAGGATTTTTCTCATTGAAAAACATTCTTGATCCTCATACTGCCTATCTATGATCCAAATCAAAAGTGAATAATCCACTAAAACTAATACTGGAGTAATATGCTTCTGGAACTCCTAAACCACAATACACATCTCATCTACTAATCCCATCACCTTCAACTCAAGACTATAATCGTGAACTGTGGGAGTCTGAGTTTTGCTGATTAAGGATCCAACCACACGATATCCCTTCCTGGGTGTATATGACAACTCAAAATCGAATGAATGCGTATACTCAGCCCATATCCACTTCCAGAGATCCAATTCTCTATGAAAAAATTAATACTAAAATCTCTTATCACCTATATATATAGTAAAACATTAACCCTATAATTGTTTTACAACACTTCAGTGTATAAACCACTATAGATTTTTTGAGATCATTCATAACATAGTTCCATTAATTTAGACATGACTATTGAGTCTTATATTCCACAAAATGATCTCCATGCATCAATAATACACTGGTTATGAACCTAGAAGTTTCATAGAAAACAACACACTCTTCCCCCGAATCAGGTAAGATGAATATTGGTGATGAAGTAAAATGATTATTCAGATCCTACAAGGAATTATCAAAGGATTCTGACCATTAAAATGTTATCCCCTTCATGGTTAGACCCTAAAGTGGTTCTTCTAAATTGAAAAAAGACATGGATAAACCACTGATAATATCCATGTAATCCCAAAAAAATATGCATATGAAAAAAATTCTAGGGATGATCCCAAGAAATAACCATCTCGACATTATTTGGGTCCACTAACACACCTTACTATGAGATTATATGAACTAAGTAGTATACTTGATTAATCAACAACTAACACTTAAATAGCTTGGTGTTAAGTCTATGCTCTCTCAGTGTAGTCAAGATGGTGTCAAGATGTGGGGAATGATCATCATGAGTCTTAGAGTACCCCCAAGATGTCATCAAAAAACACAAGAAAAAATTGATCCATGTATATATGGAAGATTTTATTCTTCAAGCCCATAAAAACATCTAGTATAGTTGTCAACCCAAATGGAATTACAATGAACTCAGAGAGGCCACAACTACTTCTAAAAGAAGTCCTCAGTATATTATAAGGCTGAACTCTCAATTGATGATACCCTGGTCATAAGGCAATCTTTGATAAGACATAATGTCCTCTAAAATGTTCAATGTGGTCATAAATACATTGAAAAGAACACAAATTCTTCAAAACCATCTGGTTCAACATCTAGTAGTAAACAAAAATGATTGAAGTACCGTCAGCCTTCTTTTCAAACAAAATTGAAGAGCCCCAAAGAGATGTACATGGATTGATATTCCAATTAAACAAAAAATCATCTAGCTAATTCTTGAGATTTTTATGTTCTATTAGGGACATTACATAAGATGAAATAGAAACTGTCTCACCTCTAGGAATGATATTAATAGTTAACTTCACATATATTTCTGGATGTAGCTTTGAGAATTATTTATGAAACACATCCTAAAAATTATTCATTAAGGGTGAAAAAAGCATCATACTTTACACACCCATCATCCAGTAATAGAATAAAAAATAAATGAGTAATTTGTCTTAGTTTATTATAAACTAGCTCTGCATGGACAACCTTGATATCCCACTCTTCAACAAGAACCATATTGTCACCCATAGGACCTATAAATGTCACGGTCTTGCGGTAATAATCTATGTGGGTTCAGTTTGCTACTAACCATTCCATATAAAAAATAAGGTCGCTGCCTGACATATCAAGGATGAAAATATCCGATAGAAAATAATACACCACAACATCAAGAGAACACCCCATGATCAAATAGATGTTCCTAAAACATACACGTAAAGGTGTATCAATATTCATCACCCCTCTCAAAAACTCTACATCTAGGGTTAGAAAATTTACATGTTGTGAATATATAAAAGAAGAAGATAAACCTGTATTAAATAACGAACTAGATAATATATTAGATAAAATAAAAGTATTTATCAGAGTTGATGGCCAGACATCATTGCCCACAAGTGTAGGCTGAATGGCAAGAAACAATCCTACCCCTCTAACATGTGTTTCAGTTTCAGATCCCTGAGTTTCTCCACTCCTCTAATACATGAACTATTTACCAGAAGTACCGAATCCACTAAATATACTTCCATGTATAGTATAACTCCCACTAAAATCCTAATATGGTGTGTAGGATCCCCTTCCCTTGCACCAATTCCTCTTAGTTTCTCCATCACTACCTATCTGTTACATGTTTTTGTTGAACTTCTATAGATGTACCCTCCAACCATAAGATAAACACTCTACTTGTGGTGGGATAATATTTATATAATAGTGGAATATCCTACCACAATGTTAGAGAATAACTCATGTAGGATCATGGGTAACTAATCCTTCCCTTGGCCACATTTCCTACTATACCTCATGTTGAAATTCTTATAGCGATGCTTCATAATCTTAGAAGATGTTCCTCATAATCATATAAAAAATACCATAAATCCTACACTATAAAACTCATTTAGATTCCCCTCAGCTATGAGAGCATGATCCACCACCTTATTAAACTTGTTTAATCGAAAGAGGATAACTTCAGACCTAATCTCACATTAATTCCCTTCATAGAATCCCATTTTAACAGCCGTCTCATCCCCTACCAGGGCTTAAGAAAGGTGTTTCAAGTCTATAAATTGACGAATAGAATTCTTCATAGACAATATTCCCACAGTGAACCACATGAACTCAAATTCTCTCTCCTATCTCACTATATCTGGATAAAATTTCTCCAAGAAATTATCCAAAAATCCTTCTAATCCATATCATCAGCCTCCCCTATCCGAGAATGAACATCCCACAAGTGCTTCACCAATGCTAAAAATATATAAGAATCAAACTTGACACTATTCTTCGCATGGGTCTCTAAATGGTCTATTGTAGTCTGTGCAAGATCAATGTAGAAATCAACTACCTTAGGTCTTACCTCTTCGGTGAATGACAGAGGGGTTGGTAACTAATACATCCTTCTAAGATCATACATTCTTTTAAAAACCTGACATGGGTCTCTTTCCATGAATTTCATAAATTAAGAAATGTTATATTGGAGCTTATTTAGAACTTTAACACCAAAAAATATTGGTTCCTTTGGTACCACATTGGGTGTAGCATCAACTTCCGTAACCTCTGGTCATCTGATCAACAAGCCTCATCATAAAAGAATTTCTCCTCAAGGAAAAACACACATCTCAAGGAATATAACATAACTTTAACACATTTTATAAGAGGGTTTTCACATTAATCAATAAAAGGTCACCCCCAAAACCTTTCCACATGTTCAAAACCAAGGTGATATCACTACACATAACCATATAATTTATCTGTGATTGTTAACAAAGGGTAAACACATTCTCAAATTCAAGTATCTCATAAGACCCCCATTTATTCACATTTTTCATTATATTTTAATTTCATATTAGACCGCATTTTAAATTTCATATTAGGAACCTTTTTAATTAACATTTACACATGCAAGAAAAACACTTAATTTTAACAACTTACCCAGAACCTGTTTTCCGATGCGTTCTTAAATGATACTCATCACAAAATAATCTCGAGTGACTAGAATTACTCATGCATACTAAAATATCATGATATAATAATCCATTAGTAAAATATCATAAAATCTAAAAAAATTTCACATCAAACAACAATGGCATCACTCAAGGTGAAATAACATCAATTATAAAATAGACATCAAAAACAGTAATCAAACTCTAAGTACATGAATTTTACCCTCATTCAGAGGTAAGATACTCACATGATCTAGCTATTAACAAATAATCTGGTCATCCTATTTACTTTTATATCTTATCAAATAGTATGAAAAAATAAAAATAAAATAAAATAACCTCCTTTAATACCACTTTGTAATGTCCTGATGTAGTGCCACACACTGGGGCCCCAAGCAGGTCAATCACATGAACACACGGATGCCTCCCTATATGATTGTGGTTGTCAAATAATAGTGATGGTCGATATCAATCATGGGGAGATTATACCATCTATATCAATGTATAAGAACAATGGAAAATAAACAAAGAACATCCTACATATATAACCATAACTAGAACAAGACCAGATTCACATGATGAATAAATAAGAATTAAAATATCAAAAAATAAACTATATATATGTCCTAAGAATACAATTCAAGTGTCAGAACGAAGAAACCAAAAAAATAAGGAGACTAACAACTCATAAGAAGGCCTTGAATCCATGTTTTTTTCCTCATCCACGCTCTATCCCAACTCATCCTTCCAAAACACGGACATTTCCTTTAACCTGTCCCACAACTATGAAATGTATTGGGGTACCGATCAGGAATCCCAAGTAGAGTGTGAGCACAAATTAGTAGGCCACTAGAAATTGTATATAAAACAATATCCCATAAATATAGTGTATATATTTGTATAATGAATAAATAAAAGAAATTAGGTACAAATTTTACATTTATTCAAGTACATATTATTTAACCCCAAACCCCTCAGGTTCCCAAGGACACCAGAGTTCTCAATTCCTGCTTTGGTTCTAAACTGTCATCAAGGAATATCATATATTTGAATTTAATTGGTACTATTAATCATCTCAATTCATATATAAATTCTATTGTTACCATTAAACGTCTCAATTAATATATGAATTGCATTGTTACCATTCATCATTTCAATTCATATCTTATATTTATTTTTACTATTCATCATCTCCATTCATATGTTAATTCCATTGTTTACATTCATAATATCAATTATAATCTGAATTCCATTGATACCATTTATCATATCAATTCTTCAATTTAAAATATTTACCACTATAGGGTTTTCAGGTATTATACCATGTCCCACACACAATTATCACATATATCACAATATCACAATTTTATATGTAACACCATATCACAATTTACCATAACAACCAATTAATTAATTCCCAAATTAGTTAATCCTATATAACAATTTCTTATTAATTTCATTATATTAATTAATTAATTAGTTAATCAATTTATTGCAATTATATAATTTAAAAATTAATTAATCTCATCAATTCCATTAATTAATTCAACAACTAATTAATCACATCTGTTATGAAAATTAATTCAAATATTAATTAGTCATAACAATTTCATTAATTAAATAAATAAACAATTAGTCCAATTAAATGAGTTTCATAAAAAAACTTCTCTCTATTAATTAATTCAGCAATTAATTAATCTTATTCCACAATCCCAATATTCCCCTAATTAATTTAACAATTAATTTTTCCAATTCAATAAATTACATAAATAAAAAACTCTCCATTAATTAACTCAAAAAATAATTAATCTCATTCCAAAATCATGATATTCACAAAATTAATTCAACAATTAATTATTCCAATTAAATTAATTCAATATCCCAATTTTACAAACCCTTAATAAATTAATTTATCAAATTAATTAATTAATTTTAAAAATATATAATTTTAAAAATCTAATAGTAATTCTACAATTATATTAATATAATTAAAATCAAGACATTGAAATTTCAATAATAGACCACATACCAAAATAATGGTGAAAAATGATCACCAAATCATATACTTGATTTGAGTGGAATAATCACGAACACAATGGTAATAAAAATATTGATCCAAAACATATATTCATATTCAAAAAAATCAAGATCCTAAAATCCTAGATCTAGATCCAACAATCCTAGATTTAGATCTTAAAAACAAGATCTTGATTAAATAAAATGGGGGATAGCTTCCCTCAAAGAAGATTATTGAGAGAGGGAGATAAAAAAACACATGATATTAATATCACTTAATGGGAGGGGTTATGATCCTCGATCCATACTTTTGAATTATGAAGTACATAAATTATGAGCCTTTGTAATTTCCATGGGAGACTCCCAAATCAAGACAATTTGATTAGGACAGAGTTTGAGTGGATTTGAGGTTATAATATGGTTTTTAAAGTTTTAAATAATTTTTTCGGGTCGATTAAAATCCCATGAGTTCTTTCCTATGTAGGGGTATTGTTTTACAAACGATACACCTTAACTGTGCACCTCATTGAGGGGGGGGGGGGTTGTAATGTTTTTCTTAATAGGGTGTTCTATTAAACAAACCATGAACCATCATTGCAATCCCCTTCTGTCTAGTGTTGCACGGTTTTATGGGCTCAGGAATGCAGTTGAGAAAACCCATGCACCCACCACACACAACCCTTCGACCTTCATTTCATTTCAAATTTTCACCCAAATGAACCCATGATAATACCCAAACAGGTTATACTCAAAATTAAAAGAAAAATACCTACACCAAAGCCTGAGACATCTTCATAAAAGTCTGGGATCTTAAGAAATACATTTCAAAACTTATTAATGATTATTTAAAATATTTGGAGCTTATGATGATTGGGAATTCCATACGTTCCATATATGTTAAAAACATTTCTTTCAAAATTTTGATAAAATCCAAACATACATTGCTTGAAAAAAAAAGATGAATTTCAGTTTTTTTAAATAAATGTGTGTAAAAATGAATTTAATAAATCATTTTTAAAGGTTAAAATAATTTTTGAAATCATTTATTGAATACATGGTTTTGGGAGAAAACAAATTTCCAGTCAAAGAGAGAAATGATATAAAATTTTCCAATTTTTTTTATAATTTAAGTACCAAAGAGGGTAAAATTGTAATATTACATGAAAATTTCATTACTAACAAGTGGAAATGAAAATTTAATGGTTTTATTATGAAATATGGAAATATGTTCCTTATAAAAAAAATTTAAGAATAGATGGTCTCGATCAGAATGAGATTGGGAAACAGACCTTTAAAATGATTATAATATTTAAGTGAGATTTAATCAATGAATAAATTATGTGTGCTAACATTAAATCCAAATAAAAATTAGGAAACACAAAATAATGCAATAAAAATTTAGTACACATATTATCCTAGATGAAATAATTAATGAACTAGAAGTTTAAACAAATTAACAAAAATTGAGTTAAGGAATCGCTCATGTTAGGTGTAATTTTGATAGAATGTGGTTTAACCTCCAATATTGTAGTATGGGAGACATTTTAAAACTTATATTATCATATATTATTCTCTCATAACCTCTTACCAACATTTTTTAGTAATATTTCATTATATTTATTGTTTGGGGTATTAAATACCTTGTTTTCTCATGTGTGTTTCTCCTTAAAAGATCCAATTCTTATGCATATTATATAGAACCATTATATACTAAATAATATTCATGAAATTATTATAATATTTTTACATCAATTATACCTTTTTAAACCAATAATTAAATATGGTTATGAAAAATGATATATTTTACGATCATGGAGATGACATGCCTTACATATGCATGTATGTCATTTCCGTTTCTCATTGATCATCCTATAATAGACGTAAGTAATATTTTATCATTTAAGAATTATAATAATTTAATATATACCTAATTATTTATTTCAGTAATCTTATATAACTTCGTGAAATCGATATCCAATACATACATGGATAATGTTATGATGTTTAAGGGAGTGAAAATGAAAGACAAAATTTTTTTATTTTACAAGGATAAATATGTCATGAATGACATAATAATTTAATTTATATCACATATGTTATTTAAAATTTACCTTTTTTACATTCCTTGTAAATCATTAGTTAAATATGAATCTTATCGCTTATCGAGGCTGTAGGCCGCCGTACACATGACCAGTGTTATCATATCGAATAAGAAATGGAAATAAAAATGAAATGTATAATATAATGAGTCTATAGGTATACATATGTTATAAATATCACACACACACACACACATATATATATATATAAATTAAATCCATAATCATATCCAACCTTTAAAGGTAATAATGCAAGAACGAATGTCATCAGTTCGTGAGGAACTAGTGTTCTGTACACATGAATAAAAATTTCATAACCCATTTTATGGAAGTGGAAGTAGTTTGAGGTAATTAACTTAACATAAAAACACATAAATATATTTTTGTTAATGAATTTATTATATCATATTGTTTTTAAAAAAATTGAAGATGTGGAGGATGAAATAAAATTAAAACGCTTGTTAATGAATGTAACCACTTCTTCAGGAATTGTCCTTAGGATTTCTATAAAGCCAAACTATAATAGATTTATACCCAAAATAATGATTATATAATGGTAGGAGGTAATTTTATATGTTACTTGGGTATATATTGGCCCACCTATATAGGTTTTATGGTGTGAATGATAGAGGAGTTGGGGTGTCCTTTTATAAGTGAGGTGAGTGGTACACTTGTATTATTTTGAAAGGATTCATCCACATACACACATTTTTATCATTCCAAAAGATTCCATATTTTCCCATTCAATATCCAGGAAGAGATAAGGTAGAATTATTTCAGAAATAGTGTGTTTCATAAGTTGGTACATAATTTTTAACCCCTCTCTTCTTAGTTTAAACTCAGGTAAATACTATTTTTACCTTAATAGTAGTAATTAATTTTTATTGTTTTCACTATTCATATTGGTCCATAATTAAGATGAATTTATTATTAATTATTAATTATTATGTTTCCAAATTTGAAATTTAGTTTCTTGAATTAAATAAATATAATTTCGATAGTATAATTTAATATTAATCCTGATGATGTGATGAGAAAATAGAGTTTTAAAGAGAAAATGTTCAAACTTTTATATTGATTTTATATAAAAAATAAATATGAAAGTAAATAAAATTACATAAATTTTATTAATAGATATATAAAAGAACAATTTTTATTTAAAAAAATAAAAATAAATTTTAACATTTTAAATAATTTAAATAGAAATAGAGTTTTTAATAAAAAATCCTGATTTTTCACTATTAATCAAAAATGAAAATTTTCATAAACATTTAGGAAATTCACAATAAAATAATTTTTCTATTATGATTTAAAAAATAAATTTTATATTATGATTTTTTTTATTAATTTTAAACATGGATTTTAAATTATTTATGCACAGCGTGATTAAACTGTCTAGTAGAAAAATACAATTTTTATGAAAAAAATTCAATTTTATTCAATGAATTTTATTTTATTTATATTATATAAATAAAAAATAAACATGTGTAAACTATATACATTAATAATTTAGAAAAAAATATTCATAGATCCATTACAAAGGTTAGATGATGACCATAAAATTAAATATTTATATTATTATAATATGTCACATTTCATTTAAACTATGTGTTTGTTTAAATGAATGATGTTGAAGAAATCGAATTTATTAATATTATATTATCTCAAGGTGGTATATTTTCTCCAAATATTTTTGTTTCTTGTCACAAATATATTCTACTGAATATAATGTTCTCTTTTTAGAATTGTTTGATGTCAAATGGATTGAATGGGATAATATAGATTCAACATTTAGAAATACATAAATTAATATTTGGTAATTAGTTTAAATTATTATTATTTAGTTATAATGAAGCAAAAAAATTAAAATCTATTATCATGGAAGAGATTAATACTATTTTACTAGGGGTTAATCAAATGTGATAGGGGATAAAATAACCTAAATACTTTTCTAAATCTTAATGGCTAGCAAAATTTACATCCTTTATCATATAATATTCAAAAATGGTCTCTTTTGGATCCATTTATCTTGGTTAATACATTAATAAATTTTAATCTTTTTTAAAATTCCTTATATGTCTTCTCCCCCAATTATAAAAAGACACTACCTCTTTTCACCTCTTCACAATTAAAGAAACTTTTGGTTCCTTACATCCACCAAAATACCTTCTTATCATAAATATCCATGTCATAGTTTCCAAGGCTAGATATTAAAACAAACATAAGAAGGATTTAGCTACAAACCGTACAATGTTTTCAAAAGAAGATCTATTGTTATTAACCTAGTATTTTCATTATATTTATTTTTTTTCCTCCATATTTATTTCAACAATGATGAAATAATAGCATCAATATCATGCATATATGAATATATTATTATTTTAATGTAATAATAAATTTCAATATTCTCTTAAACCAAATGGGAAATGAAACCTTTGTTTGTGTGTAGGACGAACTAACACCTTGCAAACCGATAGAATTGATTTTCCATCAGTGCCTCTTAGGGATGATTATAATGAAGGAATTAATGTATATAAATTAATAAATAATTATATATATATGATATTCATGACATAATTATAATAATTTGAAGATAAGATATCTCATATTTTTTTAACCTTTCCATCCATAGAAAAATGATAACATCATTTATGTGTATGGGTGGATTACCATCTCCATGAAGTGATGTGATCATTTTTCATCACGAAATCACATTTCTAGTATATTTAATTTTATTTAAATAAATAATACCATATTTTTTATATAATCATAACTTTATAATGATGAATTGATAGTTATCATTTTTCTCCCACACTCTTTAAAAAATTTAAACTTTACTCAAGAGTATAAAAAAATTAATGTCTTTCTGATTCTGGAATAATTTATTTTTCATAAGAATATTTCATGGTTGGTTTTATTAGTATAATTAACATATAAAAATATTATTTATATCAGGATAATTATTATTTATATGATTTAATAATTATTACCTAGACCATGCTCAATACAAAAATTTCCTTTTTTCAATTATGATCCAAACAACCTCAAAACACAAGAAATGGTCTTCAAAAATTATGTAATTAAAAATTTAATTAAAATTAATGAAATAAATTGTATAATGTTAATGTATTAAATGTTACAAATGTAGTAAGGGTTTCCATAATTGAACATAATTTTATTGGGCCATATCACTTATTCATTGATAATATTAAGAATAGATTTCATGTAAAATGTAATTTTATTTATTTATGTTTTATTTCCACTTATGTTTTGTGGATTTAAATTTATTACATATAATCTATCCATTTATTAATTATCAATTAAATTGCTGGATCTATGCAAGGGTTATTCTTCTGAAATTTTCGTTATATGAGACATATATTTAGGTTATGAACCTATATTATTTTATCAGGGGTATATAATTCCCATTTTTCATGTTATGTCATGAATATATATATTTTAATATTATTTGATATTTTATTTGATGTTATTAATTTAAGGGTATTATGATTCAAAAGTTACGAAAGTGGTTAGAGGTTAATGTTTAAATCTCTTTAAAATTAAGAATATTTATGATTATATTTAAATTGAGAAAATTATATGACTATTATTTGATATAACCCATTAAAATTTATTATCCTCTAGATATTTCTGTTATTTTTGTGTTTTAATACCATTTATGTCACTTTGGTACTCAAAATGGTTTAGATAATGTTTTTAAGAAAATCTGGCCTTATTTCTCTTATTAAAGTGGAAAAAAAATATTTATTATATATCAAATATTTATAAAATATTTTAAAAAATGTTTTCAACTATTCATTAGTGATTGGTTAAATTCATTTTCCCCATTATTTAAATACTGAAAACACTTTAAAAAAATATTATGGTATATTTTTGAACATGGTAGTCCAACCAATAGTGTGAAACAAATATCTATTTCAAATAATATAATGTGAACATAATTTTCAATTATATGGACAACTCAATGCTTTAATTCTTCCACTAAATGTTTCCATTATTTTATAACATGATTTTCTCTAAATATAATATAATTTTTCCTTTTTAAAATTAATTTCTATATTAGAAAAGTTATTTTCCATTAAATTTTTTTAAATATATATTTATGGTATTTCTGTCAATCAATGAAATAAACCCATGATTATATTTATTCTATAATGGTGATAGATTGTAATAATATCATCCATATTCATTCACATGATGTATTATGATTATTTTAAAGGGATTTTCCTAAAACCCATTTCTTTTCCACAGGTAAATATATATATATGAATAAAAAATGTCTGTTACTATATTGAAAAATAAAAACATTCATGTGTTATGATTATGTAATGCAAGGAAAATGTTTATGATGTTGGGTGATCTTGATATAGATCGTGATGGCAAGTGATTATTATATAGCTCTCTAATGCATTGGGTAAAGGGATAGAGTAAAAATTTTATTGGTTTATCCTAAGTGATTTTATAAATTCATTGAGTAGGTTATTCTATTTATAAGATTGACGATAATAGTGATGTGAAAATGTTGTTCCAAGTTAAGTAATTGTTTAATTTATTCTTTCATAATGTTCTAATGGATCTTTTTTTTAATAAAGTTTTTCACTTCGATCAGGATTATTGACTCATTATACACTTTTCTTATGTTTAAGATTTAGGCCATGTCTCATGTTCAATGATCCATATTTCTATTTGTATTTATTATATAATGTTATTCTCTTATTGTTAGATCCCGACCATTCTTGAATGAACATACTTGTTTAAATTTTGGTTTAAATACATTTTTTATGGCCAATGAAGTCTTTCTTGGGTGTATGGGATGTTTTGTGGTATCATAGGGGTCTGGGATGAGAAAGGAGGATAAAAGAGGCCCAAAGGTGTATATCATGTTACTAGAGTACAATTAGAAAAAACTTTGCACCTAGCCTAGAAAACCGTGAAGCTTGGTGACCCTTTCATAAAGAGGCTAGTTCACAGTTGCCACATAGTTTTATAAACTATGCAAGTGCTCCAAAAAACAATGCATCTTGGCCGACCTTGGAATGAGGGAATGGCACGGTTGGAACTTGGTTTGTATAACCATGTGTCCAAAACGTGCGGCCATTAAAAAGTGTGTTTTTAAAATTTTCCCATACTGATATTATTTATTTATTCCTAGATTTTTTACCACATTTGACAATCTACAACAAGGGTGAATAACTAGTATACCCACCACCACCATGTGTGATTGTCATTCGAATCATGGGAATTTGGAGTTACATTTGGTATGAATCAAAGCTTCGAGTGAGTATAACACTCCTCTTTGATCTATTTAATAGATTAGGGATTACACAATCAGTTATCCCATTCTGAATCCCAAATGCCCCCCTTTGGTAGTATATTATATGTTAATAATTTAAAGGATGTTTGAACTTGAATAGAGGGATATGCTTTGGCTAGTAATATTTTTAGAGCATGAGGTTGGTGGTATTTAATCTTTTTCACATAGTGTTGACGTTTTATATGGGTTTTTGGTTGTGCCAATGTGTTTACTTGTTATGTTTCTTTTTCAATTATTATGGGAACTGTTTAGAACCTTATATTGGGGTGTGAAACCCTTTAACGACCCTATTGGGTTCATTGGTGGTGTGGGACCAAATCTAGGGACAACATTATGGGTTTTCAAACCCATAAAACATGGAAATGAACTATGGAATGTTGAGATAAGGGAAATGTGAGAGTAGTGGGTTTTGAAAATGTAATCAGTTTTTGGGTTTGGTTAAAGGGTAAATTGAGTTGATTATATGTCTTATTTTTGATATTCCCAAGGGTATTTAAAAAAGGTTTTAAATATTTGTTTTTGGGGTTTTGACTAGAACATGGTTTTCAATGATTGAATTTATGTTTTAAATTGGATAATATTTTTAAATGAGGCATTGAACTCTAATGTTTTGATGAGGGTTTCATATCAATGGATTTCAGATGATGTTTTGAAATGGGGGTGTGGCCCATTCCTTGTGAAAACTATTTTGAATTGTCGAAAATAGAAATGAAATACTTGGGGAATTTTTTGGGTTTTCAGATTGGAGGATCCATGTCTTAAAGGGTGGTTTCAGTATGATTTAAAATGAGTATTTTGACTTATGTATACTTTCATAATATAGTTTAAAAGTATTGATTGAATCATAGTAATTCAAAGGATGTGAGGGTTAGTAAGATAAACCTCAGGAGAATTATGTTTGAATTTTATCATGCTCAAGAAATGACATAAATGAGGATTTCACATAGTGCATGATATAACATAAGATTATATTTGACACGATATAAAAATTTGTTAATTGGAATAATGTGAATGTGTCAAAAGACTCATGAGTTTGAAATTGAAAAAAATAAATGGGTTAATGCACGTGAATTTATAAATATGATAAATGGGTTGTAGTATGGAAAGGAAAATGGGTTAAATGAGATAAGAATAGTAAATGGTAAATGTGATAAGTGGTTCAAGTTTGATGATGACTCATATGTTTTATATAATGTAAATTATAAATGTTAGGTGTATCAACTATGAGTGGTTCAGGATATGGAATTTATGGTAAATGGATAAATAAGAATGTGCGAATGGTTTGGAAGAGTATATTATTTTACATGAGGATCTATTCCCATGGGTCATGTTATACTAAGGCTATAAACCCTACCCCTATAATGAATGGGGTAGGGAAGGGGTTAGAGGCTCTATGCCCCTAACAATTCTATTTGATGAGACTACCTAAAGTAAGGATTTATGGAATGTGTGATGCATTTTTGAGGAATTTTTTCTCGTTTGTGAGACAAGGAACTTGATATATTCCATTATACATGGAAATGTATTGTCTTAAGACATAGTTTAAATTAGTTAAATGCATAAAGCATAGGAAAAATGAAGAGAATGATCAAGTGAATATTTTTATCTAATAGGTATGTGATTGTTTGTGATTAGTTAATCCTACTTGGTGTTAAAATTGTGTACAACCCCTTGTGCCTTGGCTTAGATTCGTAGTGTGACCTGAGTTAGTTTTTTTATTTGTTCACCCTAAATAAATTAGTGTAAAAAATCGATATTAGATAACTACATAAATTCTTTCATTATTTTATTGTTTACTTATTTCACTTTATTATTAACACACACTATTGTATTGACTAGTTATTTCATAGATAGAGTTTTTGTGGCCTAATGAGTTATACTCACACCGTTATCAGGCCAAAATGGAACTTTGGTACTCCTGATAAATGTTTTTAGATAAAATTTTAGGGCGTGGACCTAATTTACAATTCATGCATGGGATTTTTCGTTGGAGCATGGGAAGTCTGGACTGAGTTGGGACTCGGGTCCAATTTCAAGAAAGTTTTGGTTGTTTTTTATTTGGATATAATTATATGAATTCCTTATATGTATTGTATTCATCATTTTTTAATATCATTTGGGATTCTGTTACTTGTCTGTGTTGTCGCTTTCTGTCTATTTATTTGTTTCCACTGGTTTCTATATCTGTTAATATTATTTTAACTATGGTATTAAGATATAAAAATGTATATTCTCACAAAAATTACTCCATATACCTATGCATATAGTTGGAATCCATTGTAGTATTAGGTGGTGCACATGAGGTCTTGTGATGACCTGGCTAGGTTCGCCAAACATTTTCCAACATGTTGGGGAAAATATAAAGTGGTATCAGAGAAAGGATTTTGTCGTATTATTTAGGGAATGGTATAAATGAGACTACTATATTGTCATGTTCTATTGTTGAGAACATTCCTAGGTTCCCACAACCCCATGTATGTAATAAAAACCTTGTTTCATGGGGAGGGAATATATGTTCCTTTTTGTGCTATTATGGTTGATTGTTATTTCCAACCCGAGTGGCGAAGGTAGATGTGATGTTATTGATTTATGAGTTTTTATCTCTTAAAACAGTATAAAAAGATTGTGTGTATGAATTTATCTGTAATTATAGGAATTTTTTTGGTAGGTTATCTATCTATTGAATTTGATTGATAGTACTTTCATCATGCCGTGATTCACTATTCATGTCACCCTTGCACTACTATGTTAAACTGATTTTGAATTTTAAATTACACAATTGATAAAAAAGATTACATCATTTTTGATTCTATTATTTAGTTTTTTTATCTCTATTAGAAATGTAAATGTTACTTGTTTTTATAATTACATTATAGTTAGAGGTGATTTGGAGAGCCCATGATGAAGTAAACGAAAAAATGGGGCCAAATTACGTAGGATCCAAACACACAAGTGGAATCAACCTCCCAATAATATTAAAAACTGGATCCAAATGGGATGATGTTTTGTTTTCTGGTTCAATATCAAATTTTCAGTATTATTACGAATAATCCCCATCCTTATTCGTCTATTAGGGGGAAAATCCAAACTGTTCTTTCCAAGGGATTGATTCTGCTCGAAGTCAAAAAGTGGGCTCTGTATTTCATCCATATCACTGACTGTGATTGTCCAAATGGTACCAAATTTTCAGTGTATATATTAAGGATGTGGTTGTATATTTTTTTAGTTTTTTATAATGTTATATAATTGTATATGGACATAAAAAAATTCATCTAATGGTTTCTCGAAATTACGGTTCCAAAAACACCTTCCCCATTTCCTATAAATTGGCAACTTGGGTTCCCCAGTTGAATGATCAGACAGGAAGAAAATATAATGTATTTTTTAGACCCAAATGAGTCTTCTTATCATCAAAGAATTTATATATTCCCTTATCTTCATAGAGGTATCAATGATGATTGTGGAGTTCCACCCGAGCCTCCTCCTCCTCTTGATGGAATGCTAAACGGTGCACCATCATTTTGAGGGATGTACACATAAATGGGAGGGAGTTCTGAGACATGTTAGTCTTTTGGTTTTCTATAATCCCGGTGTTACATATTTCACTTATGCTTAATCATTGTGTTCTTGTCCTATGAATACATTCATTTTGTCATTATTAAGTAAAACACTTTTTATCTCAACACCGATTGGGTTGAGATTTCAAGTGGGGATCTATGGTTGTTATGAATTAAAAAAACAAGAATAATTTTTTATGACATAGAATCATGATATTTAAGTATTATTTTCTATACCTTGTTCTATTCATGAGGTCCAAACCTTGGTATCATGATGTTTGTGTCAAGGGTTTCTTGTTTGTGCATCGTTTTAAGAGGCAAGAGGGGAATCAAGATCATGAAAACCCTAAACCGATGAATTACATTAATCCATATAAAATTTTAGAATAATTAACTATCCAAGATGTGTAGTGATCATGAAATTACCTCTTTCTTTGATATTTCATAAAAATTTTCCTTTATTTATTAACTATTAAACTCTTTAAATTAAGTTATTTTCTTAAAACTGTTTTCTAAACCACCCCCCCTTTTATTACTTTTCATTAAAAAGGAATACTCTAATACTATAAAAGCTCCTCGATAGATGACATATGGTCTTCCCTAGATTATAATAAACTTTAACAGTATAATTAATTTGACATGTCATGACAAAAAATTTAAATTTTGGCACCGCGGGAAGGGAGCACTTTTTTTAGTGTGCATTATTTATAAAAATATTGTCAATTTTGTATACATTTCTATGCTTCATTCCCTCATTAATTCTTAATTTATATATTAAATATTTATTCTGTGTAAGTTTTATTCATGATGCATCAACCTATGAGATATTTACAACTTTTTGACCCAGAACTAGACACGATCCTATATCCGTGACACCGTGACACACAAGACAACCCTTTTAAGGAGGAGACATCACATCATGAAAATATTCTTGACCCTACTTCTTCATCTAGAACCAACATTGAAACTTAAATAAACATGTATAAAATGGATGAAAATAATAGAACACTAAAATAAATAAACTCACCAGATGTTGATATCCAACCCCAATATACTCAAATGCACGGAGAGGCACTCAATTTTGAACTTAAATCCGATTTAATTCATTTATTTACAAGATTCCTGGGAATTGCTGAGAATACATACATAAGAATTTAAAATAACTTCACACTATGTATTAAAACTTAAAAAATACTGATGTGGATAAAGAATAAGTAAATCATAGGTAATTCCCTTTTTTATTGTAAGATACTACAAAATATTGGATATGTTTTGTTAATTTTGAAATTAGAGGTTGGACGGACCTGAAACAAAATATTCAAGAAAAATAATTCCAAGAATCTAGAACTAAAAAAATAAGGAATGAAATATTTGGTATTGAGAAACATATAGAGAATATTCCTCACAAATCATTGGAAATATCTTAATATCTTTTTTCAAGTTTCCAACTAGATAAAATAAGTGATTATGTTTTAATTCAGCATTTTTACAAATGTTTAATTCCTATATATCAAAATATGATTGATGCTTCTATAAGTGGTATTATAGTTTAAAAGACCTGAATTTCAACTCGAACCCTAATTGAGAACACAGATAAAAACACTCATTAATTCAGTTCACAGTATAATGTACCCATTCAAGGTGTCTATGAGGTGTAACCTACCAAATTTGAGAAGATGTTGGACACAAAGTTCTAAGATGTAAGTACGCTTAGTTGAAAAATTTATCTTTCACTAGGTAAATTCAAATATTATCCTCCCATAAACTATGTAATTTATTCTTATGACACCCACTATTTGGACCAATTCCCTCAGCTATGAGAAACATCTGATAATTGTGAGGCAATATTCAAAAGACTCCCCTTTAACCAAAACTTTAATAAAGGAACTTATTATCCATGAAACATTGTGTTTTGAGACAACTAACCCTATAGTCAAGGGAGGTATTTAAACCAACCTCAACAACCTAGGAACCAACCGGGGTAGTGTAGTCATCCACCACCACCCTGAAATCCAAAATAAAAAAGGTCTTTCCAACAACCCCCCTCTAAAAACCAACCCTAACTTAGAATACATGATGAAACGTATTACATATAAAAATATCCAATTCCAAAAAACCATCCAAGATTTCATATATACCTAAAAACCCAATTAGGCCAACTAGCCAACTCAGTGGAGGTAATCCATTTTCATGGGTCAAGAAAACTACCATCTATACCATTGTTCAACCCTAGGGATAATAGAAATGTTCATTCCATAACACTTTAGAGTGGAATACAAAATAAAGTCCAAATAACTTCTCTATTATATTCATTCCCACCCAAGGAAACCACCATTCCAACCACTATAAATTCTCTAAATGAGGTAGAGGCTTTTCTCAAGGGAATCCCTTCTAATGTAACGAGTGTGTCTATTGATGAGTCACCTCTCCTAACTATTTCCTTCCATTTCACAAAAGGGACACCCAAACTACAAAAAAATTGAAACCGAACATGATAAGGAAATTTTTGAATCAATGAAAATGTGTAGTTTGACATCCCCTTGATTGATTTCATGAATTAAATTCCATAATACACCATGTTTTTGAAGGAGATGTGTACACACCAATGGTAAATTTTAGTTGATTAGAATGTGAGATTTGGGTGGAACATCTCAGAATTGATTGATCCATCACTTCATACCAAATGAAATAATCCCGGAACATTCTCAATTATGAGCACCATAGGGGAGTATTCCTTTTTAAATGCTACAATTGATTTTGGTGGTTCTATAAATGTGACAAAACAATCCATTTACTCTTCATTATAGGTTGGATAAATAAAACCAATTAGAATTATTGTTCACCTATTAAATCTAATTATTGTACACCCTTCTGGTGTAATAGAGGATGTTCTTTTGGGGGTGAAAAATTTAATTTCCCATGCCATTTTTTATGTGATAAAAATAGAAAATATTATGATGAATGGACATGCCTAATTTATATTGTGGATCTCATTCATGGAAACATCAAAAACCATAATTAATTTCAATAATGGTACATTATTAATGGATTTTAATGGTAAAAATTTACACTTTAGAATCCTTGATTCCATGAAACACACCTCAGAAGAAAATTATTACCTCTATATTAATTAAATTGATGTTATAACTTCCTCCATAGAAACATAATTTTTCTCCCCTGGTACCCTTTATGTGATTTAATCATTGATTGAAATTCTCAGAAATGAATCAAACATATAATTTCATGACGGTCAATAAAAATTTCAAGCATGTTTGTTAATTTATGATTTGTTAACACTGAGGATCCCATGTCTATCAATGATATGATTAAGCTTGTAAAAGCTCATACCCTATAAGTGGATGTTACCATGGAAAAGTTATATGAGATTAGAAACCTCTCACTTTCACACTCAGTCCCATCAATACAAAATTAACTAGAATTGTAACATAAAAAACATTTTCATGATTTAAAATATTCTTATCTTGAGAATGGGAAAAAGATGTTGGTCATGCTTTCTAGTTCACTCCCTCTAGTTCATGAATTGAGACTGCTTGAAATTTTTCGGAAGTATAAACAATCATGGGGATAGACACTATTAGATATTCCTAATATAACGCCCAAGCCTTAAAAATTACATAATCTTGAATAATGTCAAGAATTAACATTGTGGATATTTTTAGGTATAGAGATTTAGATAATTAGGCAATAAATATTACATAATAACTTGAATAATACCTGTATACAATACTACTCATTATCCAATTTTTCATAAAATAAAAACTCTAAAAACAAAAAAAGTATAGTACCATGTTTTAGATAACACAACTTTTCCTTGATCCTATCCTTGACCCTATTAATATTTCAGTAATATGGAAAACATTTCAAAACAAGGTATGAGCATAAAAGCGCAGTAAGGGTTATAAAATAAAGAATGAAAAAATTATTCCATCAATTAATACAAAACATAAGCTCTTTAACATATGTCATGAAATCATAATATTTATGAATATCACAAAGAAATCAGAAATCTTAAATGTAACTTGTGCCGTCCATAACATGCTTACGTTGTAGCTTTCAAGACCTCATAGGGAGTTACATTTGGAAAACCCATAATTGTATATTCCCTAAATCTCTTAGGAGAAACATTAATGTTTAGCTCCGTCACGTTACCCAATGCATTGGAGAACTATCTTAGGATCACCCTCCCTAGATTTATCATGGATTCACCCGTATATGTAAACAATGCCCAATAACCATAATATATTCATAACACATAAAACCAGTATAAAGAGAATATTACAATTCTACATTGCAATGAAAATATATATTTTCAAGTTATTGACATAATTAATGATTTATAAAACCATTTTCAAACATATTTAAAACATTTAATAAAGACATTTTTAATAAATGTGTCCCATACCACATTGAAAATTTTAAAGGGATTATCAATTTAAAACATTAATGTAAATATTATTAAATACTTAAACCATTTTGAAAACATGGATATTTATTAGAACAATTTAGAAGATCAAATCTTCAAATCATTTTAAATAATGTTTTAGTTAGAGTCCGTTACCACATAGAAAATACTGGAATAAAAATAATTAAAGAATTATAATAAAAAAACTTATAATATTTGGAGAATAAGGAGATTCATTATATAATATGGTAAAGGGAAGTATATAAACCCAATAAAAGTGAGCTATTGTATATCAAAAAATAAGTCTTAAAGGATTGTAAATTGAGATTATGTCCCTTGCGAAGATCATATCCTCAGATTAAGGAAAAATCAATGACATAATTATGTGTGAAAAATAAGAATACACCCAATATAAGTGTTTATTAAGTGTAAAACAATAAGAGTCCATTCAAACATATTAATAGCACTAAATTATCATAAATTATATGTTTAACCCAAAAAATTGAAATTGGGTTAAGAAGTTCTGTTACAGAAATTCGACTGCCTAACAAAGTCATTTTAAAATTCAGAAAATGAGTTGATGAGAGAGAAAATGGTCTCACATCACATGGACATAAAATTTACAGAAATAAGGATATATATAATAATATATCCCAATATAAGAAAAATATAAATTTAAAAGTCATAATATAAATGATGTTCAGATTAGAAGAGGAGAGTGAAAAGTTCCCTTACTGATTTGGAAACGTACGAAACATACACCACCTAAAAGAAGGATCATACAATGTAGATTTAAATTTGAATAAATTAAATTATATTAAACAATTAATACAATCATGTAAATTACATAAACCACACAAAAGTAAAATAGTGGCCAATATAGCATGAATCTCGCAGGAATAAAATGTGAGACAAAAACCCCTTACCTAGTTGTAATCAATCGAGTCGTATGACCAAAAGTTAATAACCACAACATAAATCATAGAATACCGTGAATATAAATAAAATCATGATAATATATATCAAATTGAAGTACATTGTACACTACATGAGATAAATAAGTACTGAACAATAAAAATCCCACAGAATTAAAAGTGATATAAGAAACCCCTTACTTCGTATCCGACTTGACTCGTTTGTTCCTTGTTTTACAGAATAATAAAAGTATGTTAATTTGTAGTTAAATTAGAAAATTTTCAAGTTAATTATTTCTTCAATATCACCTATTAACTTTCTGTAAAAATTAGTTAATTATTTGAGTTCATATCAGACATTTGGTCGATGTTCGAACCTTGAATTAAAAATGAACTTCTTATAACTATAAATTGTCCATGTGGTTGAAATTAAATTATATCTAGAATGATATTCATGATTTTCATATCATATGTATCATGTATATCTAGTATATTTGTATTTAGAATATTCCATATCATTTGGCTCTATGAAATTGAAATGCACCATTCATGGAGATGGTAAGTCGTACGTACGCATGAACGCTACTTCCATTTCTTTTTTTTCATTTTAAAAGGAATGAAAAACAAATGAAACCTACGTATATTATTATTCCATTATAATATCATATTTTATATACATTAAATAAGTTTATTAACACCATCTTTTATAAGTTCCATGTATGGTATGAATGAGTCATATCACTTTGATGGGTGGTAGTCCACACTTTCTCAAATGAAATTCTCGTATTTACCCATTATGGAAACCAAAAAGGCATGATATAAATGAAAAATTCTGAAGCATAGAGAAAACCTAAATGTAATGTATATATATATCATATATAAATACAGTGCCATCACAATGGACACAATGAGAGGCGGTTGGAGATATTTGAACAATCATCATTTTGTGAGGCATTAGTTCACCTTCCACAGAAACTGTATGTTCGTATCCACTAGATAGAGGTGTGTGGAAGTGTGGTTCGAATAATTCTTATAAAAAAACCAATTATATTTAGGGTACTGGTGTTGTTATAAAATAATGGAATAAAAAGATTTTATGGGGTTGGAGAAGTAAAATAATAGAAAAGAACTTAAGAGGAGACATTACCTCTAAATCGGGTAACACTCTTTGGTTTAAACCAAAAGGCTTCCTTGAAGTGCCTTCTGCCTATGGTGAGGATTTTATGAGGAATAGAGGAATTTAGGGATATTAATTGGGTAGAGTATGGATGATATATGTTTTTGAAACGTTCGAGTAATGGGTTAGAGGTGATGATTTTTTATAAGGGTGTGGAGGGGCTCTTTAGGAATGTTGGAAAACATTATTTTTTTTATAAACTGATTTTTGGTTTCAAAATCTCCAAAAATAATTAAATCTTGAAGATATGATGACTCTTGTTAGAAATAAAATCATCCAATAAGAATTGGACACGTTTTGGATAGTTATTTAAATTTTATAATCTCATTTATTTGAATCATTTATTAATAATGTAATCACTACATCATCATTGCGTCATAAATAATTTTCTTTATTTTTGTCTAAAACTTATAAATAAAATACCCTGATGTTGTAAATATTTTTATCATTAAAATTAATATTTATATTCAAAGATATAACTTATATAACCCCATGTAAAATTGATTTACTAAAAGATATATGTTTATTTTAGTTTTTTCTTTACATTAAATTAATTAATATAAAGTGTCATTATCACTCCTGAGTGGGCCCATGGGGTCCAAAAATCATCCCAAGGATGACAACGACCGAATATGTATCAACCAATAGGATTTAAAAAAGTGTTAGGTTAATTTAATATTATTATAATATTATTTTCTTACCATTATTTAATATATTTATCTTTTAACCATGGTAAATTAAATATTTACTGATGTAAATATTGATAATGTCTAAAAATAAAAGTTACTTATTAATACAATTTGGAACTCCTGATTCAGAATATGTAATATATTTTCCAAATTTAAAACAAAAAAGTAGAAGAAATTAATATATAATTAATTCCCATTTTCAAAACAAAAAAGAATGTTTTTAATAAATAATAACTATCAAAAGATTTACCTTTGTTTAAGTCCAATTTAATAGTGAAATTACTTAAAGTAGAATTGGATTAAATGGTAAAAATATAATACAATTACAGTTTAAAACTAGTTAAAATAATATTCTAAATATGTAAATAAATTATATTAAAAGGTATTTTTGAATTAAAATCATGAATTTTTCACTATTCATAAAAAATTAACATTATCAAAAAAATATCAAAATTTCATCCAAAGTAAATTTTTATGTACCATTTCTAAAGAAAAATTATATTTTGTCAAATATAGTATTTAAAATTGAAAAAAACTGAATTTAAATAGGGTTCTCCATCAAAAGGCTGTAAATCGACCCTTTAAAGAATATTTGAGTATTTATGCCTAAAATTGGATTATTTCTTATTTTAAGAATCTAAAATTTATTAGATAAATGTAAAAAAAATTTAAAAACATGTATAATCATATTGTTTTTAATTCTGTTCATTCCTGCCAATACAACAGTTATGCGTTAACTACCATTTAAAATAATAATATTATTATATTATTTTTCGGTATAACTTAATGTTGTGAGTAACATTAGATTTACAAGAACCCCATTTTTGCGTATGGGGTACGCCATCGAACAAGGAATCCCATTTAATGTAAAATTAATATTTAATTCAAAAATATTAATAAGTATAAAATATCATAATTATTTATTAACCTGGAATGGTACATCCTTCTCCCCTTTTGGAAGTTATATTCTGGCAATTTTATTCACTTATCAAATAAATGGGGGTATTTATCCCTCATAGAATTTTCATATTCCCTTGTTTCCTCCTCAACCATATGGGTTTTCCACAAAACTTTTACCTGATAGATTTCCTTATTCGGCCACACATGATTTCTTTGGTCACGAATCTGGACTGGTTGTTCTTTATACAAGAGATTATTTTTCAACTGAACTACCTATGGTCCCAAAACATGAGATGAATCCGACATATACATTCTCAACATTGAAACATGAAAGTAATTGTGCACCTCAGGTAAAATTCAAGGTAAATCCCCTCTATAGAAAACTGATCTAAATTTTTCCAGGATTTCATAAGGTCCAATGAACCTCAGACTCAACTTTCCCTTCATACCAAAACACATCACACTTTTCCACGGAGACACATTGAGAAGGACATGATCACCTACCTCAAATGAACGATCCTTCCTTCAGTTTTCTACATAATGTTTCTGCTTGATCTAAGATGGTCTCATGTTCTTATGAATCAACTGAACATAATCTACCATCTCTTCTTCCAATTCTAGTCCCATCAAGTTCCTTTCAGCTACTTCATACCAAAAATCTAGAGTTCGAACCCGCTTCCCATATAATGCCTAAAATGGAACCATATGTATACTGGAATGAAAACTATTATTATAAAACAACTAAACCAAAGAATGATGTTGGTACCAAATTCCCTGGTAATCCATTAATCAAGAGCGTAACATTTCTTCGACGATATGAATTTTTTGTTCTGACTAACCATCTGATTGATGATGAAAATGTGTACTAAAATTTAATTTAGTACACAATAACTTGTGAAGGCCTTTCCGAATGTTGGAAGTAAACCTAGGATCACGATCAGATACATTGGATATGGGAACATTGTGCAACCTGACTATCTCTTTAACATACAACCGAGAAAGTTGATCAACAGATAAAGTATCTCAAATAGGAAGGAAATAATGATATTTAGTCAATCGATAAAAAATAATCCAAATTGCATTATTACCTCAAGTTGTCTTTGGTAATCCCACAACTAATTCCATGGATATATTTTCCCATTTGCACTATGGAACCAGTAAATATTGAATCCCCCCTTTTGGTGAATGCCACTCTACTTTAACCTGCAGACAAGTCAAACACTTCATAGTAAAATCTTCAATATCTCTTTTCATTCCATCCCACCAGTAATACTCCCAAAGATCTCTGTACATCTTAGTACTTCTATGATAAACTAAAAATAGGAGAAATATGATCATCACATGAAAACTCTTTCTTCAACTGTGAATCACAAGGCACACACAATCTCTTCCCAAACCTCAAAAACACAATGATTATCAAGGTTAAAATTAGGCAACTTACCCTTCTGAACTGACTCAACATTTTTTTATAATTCTATGTATTTCTTATGTACATTCTAAATTCTGTCTAATAGAGATTATTTCAATAACACATGAATCAAAATAGAGGAATTTTCTACACTAACAACTTCTATGTCAATTTTCTTCAGATCAAAAACCAAAGGATTGTGTTCCAAATATATCATGGTTAATAAAGCATTACTTTTTCAACTCAAAGCATTAGCCACATTTTTTATTTTACTAGAAGGTAATGGATCGTGTAATCCTGATCCTTGATTAATTCCAGCCATCTCCTTAGTCTCATGTTTAATTATTTCTGAGTGAATCGATATTTAACCTTTAGTAGATAGTATATATTTCACATTTTACTCTATAAAAATTATGCCTCTAAATTTTTAAATAAAAATCAACAATAGTTAATTCCAAATAATGTGTATGGTTATTTAACTCATGAGGTTTCAACTGATATAAAGAACATGCAATTACCTGATCATTCTCTATTAAGACACAACCAAGTCCTTTCAACTAAGTATCACTGTAGATAAAAAACTCACCATTTTTGGAAGGCTATTCAAAAACTAGAGCATTCACTAATCTCCTTTTCAATTCTTGAAAATAAGAACCAAATTATTTTGTCCATACTAACTTAACACCTTTTCTAGTTAACTTAGTAATTGGACCTGATAATCATGAAAAATTCTAAAAAAACCTTCGGTAATAACCTGCTAAACCAAGAAACCTATAGATCATGGTTATATTTGTGGGTCTTGGCCTTTCTTCAATAAATTTTGTTTTATAAGGATCAACACTTATGCCATTTCATGAAACAATGCGACCAAGGAATAAAATGATTGGTAACCAAAACTCAAACATGCTGTATTTTCCAAATAGTTTATTTTCTTTTAAGGTTTGTAAGAAAACCCTTAAATTACATTCATGATCCTTTTTTCTTTTAGAATAAACCTAAATATCACTTTTTAAAACAACCACCACTTATCACATAAGTCAACTGATCTATCACTACAATAAACTATTTAACTCTAATTTAGACCATTTTAGGATGCTGATTTGGAAGGTCATTTCCCTTTGTATGCCTTCCCATTATAGCTGGCTAGTTTTCTCTAAGGAAAACAATTATAAACATAGAAATATCTTAGGGGAAGAAACATGGTAATAAATAAATTATATATCATTTCAATATTACCATAAATCAATTTATTGACTTTGATTAAATAATATTCTAACCCCTAAATTTGTCTAAACCAACCATTGATACCAACTACAAGGCCCCATCCTTAACCCTTACATAATCATGAATTATGTCAAGAATTTACACAGAGGATCTTTTCAGGTTTAGTGTTTTAGAGAATTATGCCATAACTATTACATAACAACATGAGTATTACATATAGACACTACTACTCAGTATCCATTTATTCATTTAATAAAAACTCTAAAAATGAAACATGTCTAGTTCCATGTTTTTGATAGAGTGACTTTTCTTTGATGTCATCCTTGACCGTATTCATCTTTAAGTCCTGTGGAAAATATTTCAAAAACATGGGATGAGCATAAAAAGCTCCTTAAGGGTTATAAAATAAGGAATGAAAACAGTAGTCCTTCACTACATAAAAAACAACATCTCTTTAACATACCTCATGAAATCATAATATTTATGAATAACACAACAAAATCCTAAATCATAAATCTAACTTGTGGAATCCATAGCTGAATTACATTGTAGCTTTCACAGCCATATAGGAAGTTACATTAGGAATACTCATCATAGTATATTCCCCAATTTTATTATGAGAAACATTCAAATTTACCGTGGTCACATTTCCCAATGCATTGGAGAGCTATCTCAGGCTCACCCACCCTAGGTTTATCATCGAAACACCAATATAATAAACAATTACCAATTACCATAACGTATTAATGACACATAAAAATAGAATAAAGGAAAGGTAAAATTTACACATTGCAATCACAATATTTCTATTTAAGATATTTACATAATCCATGCTTTATAAAACCATTTTCAAAACCATTTAAGACATTTAAAAAAAGGATTTTTGAATAAAAGCGACTCATTCCACTTTGAAGATTTTAAAGGGATTACAATTTTAAAACATTAATGTCAATTTAATTAAATAGTTAAAGTATTTTGAAAACATGTACATTAATGTGAAGTATTTTTAAGATTAAATCTTTATAACATTTAAAATAATGTTTCATTTAAAGAGTTTGTTACCACTTAGGTAATACATGAATAAAAATAATTAAATAATTACATTAAAAAAACATATTATATCATTAGATTAAGGAAATTAATAATATAATATGTCAAATGTAAGTATATAAAAAATATAAAAGTTAATTAGTGTATAATAACAAATAAGTCTCAATGGAATGTAAATTTAGACAAAGTCCCTTGCGAATATCATATCTGTGATTAATGAAAAATCAATGACATAATTATGTGTGGAAAATAAGAATACAAAAAATATAAGAGTATATTAAGTGTAAAAAAATCATAGTTCATTCACACATATTCATAGCATGACATAATCAAGAAATATATGTTTTACCCAAATAATTGAAATTGGGTTAATGTTTTCTCTTATAGAAATTCGACAGCCTAACAACATCGCTTTAAAATTAAGAAAATAAGTTGATGAGAGAGAAATGGGTCTCTCATCCTAGGAGCATAAAATTTAAAGCAATAAGTATATATATAAGAATATATCCCAACAATATAAAATTTAATTTTAAAAGACATAACATAAAAAAGTATTTGATTAGAAGAGGAGAGTGAAAGTTTCCCTTACCGATTTGGTAACTTACGGAACATACAACACATGAAAGAAGGATCATAAAATGAAGTTTAAAATACCAATAAATTAAATTATATTACCCAATTAATAAAATCATGGGATGTAAGTACACAACACAAAAGGAAAATAGTTCCAAATATAGCTTGAATCTCACAAGAAACAAAAGTGAAATGAAAACCCCTTACCACATTGTAATAAATCATGTCGTATGACCCAATGTTAATAACCACCAAATGAATCATATAATAACATGAATATAAATAGAACACTAATAATATATATCAAATTTAAGTACAAAATACACCTCTTGATATAAATTAGTGGTTAACAATGGAAATCTCGTAGAAATAAAAGTGAGATAAAAAACTATTTACCTCGTGTCCGACTTGACTCATTTTTTCCTTGTTCTTCAAGAAAATTAAAATTAAGTTAATTTATACTATCTTCAAAATCTTTTTAATTTTTATTATTCCTTTTTTATCACTTATTACCTCTCTATAACAAATTTTTAATTATTTGAGTTCATATCGGAAATTTTTTCGATGTTCGAAACATGAGTTTAAAATAAACACGTTATAATTATACATTGTCCATGTGGTCGAAATTAAATTATATATAGAATGATATTCCTGATTTATAAATCATATATATCACATATATCGAGTATATATGTCTTTATAATACTCCATATCATTTGGATATATGAAAATTAAATGCACCATTCATAGAGACTGCAAACCGTACATACGCATGGACACTACATCCATTTCATTTTTTGAATTTTAAAATGAATGAAATACATATGATACATATGTATATTGTTATTATAGTAAAATATCATATTTTATATATATTACATAAGTTTATTAACAACATCCTTTATGCGTTCCACGTATAGTATGAACGAGTCATATCACATTGAGGGGGTGGTAGTCCGCACTTCCTCAAACCAAATTATCGTATTTACAAATTATGGAAACAAAATATGTATGATATAAATGAAAAATAAATTATAATAAAGAAAAAATAAACATAATATATATCATATATAAATATAGTTCTTTCATAAGGACCACTATGGGAGTCTGTTGGAGATATTTGAACAATCATCGTTTCGTGATACATTAGTTCCCCATCCACAGAAACAGTAAGTTAGTGTCTATCAGATGGATGTGTGTGGAAGTTTAGTTTGAATACATTACATAAAAACAAACTAGTATATTTATGATACTGTTTTTTTATAAAATAAAAGAATTAATAGAGTTTAGGGGGTTTGAGAATTTAAATAAAAGAAAAGAACTTAAGAGAAGACATTACATTTTGACCGGTTAACTATATTTGGTTTAAACCAAAAGGATTTCTTAAAGTTCCTTCTGTGTAAGGTAAGGCATCTAGGAAGAAGATATAAAATTAGGGAGATTAATTGGGTAGTGGTTGGATGAGATAAGGGCTTGAGAGGTGTGATTAATGTGTTAGTGGTGATGGCTTTTTATAAGTGGGAGGAGGGGCTCTTTAGGAATGTTTGAGAACATTATTTTATTATAAACTGATTTCAGTTTCAAAAGATCCAAAACAAAATAAATTAGAATATTATATTACTATTATTCTAAATAAAATCATCCAATAATAATTGAAAAAGTTTTTCATAGTTTTTTTAATTTTATAATCTCATTTATTTAAATCATTTTTAATTAGGTAACCATTGTATCCTCATTTGTCATAAATAATATTATTTATTTGATGTCTAAAAATTATAAATAAAATACCATGATGTAGGAAAATTTTTAGATTTCAAATTAAGGTTTATAGTCAAAGATATAACTTATATAACCCCATGTAAAAATTTATTTACTAAAAGATACAACTTTATGTAATTTTTGGGTTTAGTTTAAATTAATTAATATAAAGTGTCATTATCACTCCTAAGTGGCTCCATGGGGTCCCAAAATTGACCCATGGATTCCAATGGTCGAAAATGTATAATCCAATAGGATTAGGAGACCTTTTTTGGTAATTTAATAAAAATAAAATATTATTTGTTTTACCCTTATTTACCAGATTTACCTTTTTACCGTGATAAATAAAATATTTTCTGATGTAAATATATATAATGTATAAAATTAAAAGTTAAATATTCTTAAAATTTGAACCTCTTGATTCCAAATATGTTATATATTTTTCCAAATTCAAAACCCAAAAGTGGCAAAAAATAATTTAAAATTATTTCCCGTTGTCAAAGAAGTGTGTTTTTACGAAATAATAACTATCAAAATATTTAACTTTTTTATTTCAATTTAAGAATGAAATTACATAAAATGACCAAAATTGGATTAAATTGTAAAAATATAATCCAATTAAACTTGAAAACCAATAAAAAGAATATTCTAACTATATAAATAAATTAGATTAGAAAGCAGTTTTGAATTAAAATGCTCTATTTTTCACTATCAAAAAATAAATGAACTTTACCAGAAAAATACCAAAATTTCATCCAAAGTAATTTTTGATGTTCCAATTCTAAATAAAAATATTATTTTTTCAAATAAAACATATAAAATTGACAAAAACTAGTTTTAAAATGGTTTGGCCATCAAAAGGCGGTAAATCGACCCTTTAAAAGTATTTTAGAGTATTTATTCTTAAAATTGGATTATTTCTTATTTTAAGCCTCTAAAAATTATTAGATAAATGTAAAAACATTTAATAAACAAGTATAATCATATTGTAGTCATTCCTGTTCATTCCCACCAACACAATAGTTATGTGTTCACTACCATTTAATATAATAATAATATTATATTATTTTCGTTATAACGTAACATTGTGTGTAACATAAGATTTAAAAGAAACTCATTTTTGTTTATTAGGTACACCTTAGAACATGGAATCCCCTTTAATGTTAAATTAATATTTAATTCAAAAATATAAATATGTATGAAATATCATATTTAGTTATTTACCCAGGATGTTACACCTAATATTATCCCATAAATTGGAACACATCATACATTATTAAATGATGAGGCTAAACTAGTAAAGAATACACAACATCGACTGAACAAAAACATATTAGGTGTTTTTAAAAAGAGGCCACAAAATTATAGGATGCTAAAATCATTTACCCCATATCTGGTAGCCATTGGGTCAGTCCAGTTCACGTAGATCCTAAAAAAATGGTCTAATGGTAATTAAAAATGAAAATAATGAATTGGTTCCAACTCATGTGTAGAATAGTTGGCGTGTCTCTATAGAATATCACAGACTGAACCAATACACTAGGTCAAACCATTTCCCATTTTAGTTCATTGAAAAAATGCTATAGAGGCTAGAGGGAAGTCCCATTACACCTTTCCCGATGGGAATTATGGATACTTTCAAATCCATATTTCCCCTAGGGACAAGGAAGAGATGACCTTTACTTGACCCATTGGAACATTTTCATATAAAAGGATTCTATTTGGTCTATGAAATGATCAGGATAATTTCCAACGATGCATGGTTAGTTTTTTATTGGATTACCTAGATAATTTCATGGAAGTATTCATGGATGATTTCATGGTGTATGAATCCTTCTTTGACAAATGATTGAGTAGTTTAGGTTCCAACCTACATAAATATATTGAAAAGAATCTTTTATTAAATTATTTGAAAATCTATTTAACGGTCTGAAAAGGTATAGTATTGGGACATTTCATTTTTGTAGATGGTATCGATGTTGATAAATCAATAGAGGATTTCATTTATTCTCTACCATTCGTGAAAAAATTATGGGATGTGCAACATTTCCTAGGTCATAATAGATTTTACTATTGTTTCATTTGTGAAATTAATAATATTTCACTCCCCCTCTCTTGATATATCTAAAAATAATATGATTTTTTGTAAAGAATGTGGCGATTCATTAAATAAATTGAAATGGAGACTGACACAAAACTTGGTAATTCAACCACCTTGGTGGGATTTACGATTTTAGATCATGTGATACAACTATAACAATGTTGTTGGGATATTCTTATAACCAAGGGTCAACTGATCTCCACATGACATTTCCTATTCCTCACGTACACTGGGCATTTCACAATCAAACTACACCACAACTGAAAAATAATTCTTTTCGAGTGTGTTTTCCTTTGATAAATTTAGGTCATAAATTTTAGGGTAAAAAGTCCTTGTATTCGTAGACCATCCGGACCAATAGTATCTCCTCAAGATACTTGATTCCAAACAAAAGATCATTAATTGGATTCTCATACATCCGGAATAAAATTTAGAAATTAAAGATAAAGAAGGAGTTGAGAATGTGTTGGGTCACTATATAAGTAGTATCCTTCCATCATAAGACATTGAATCATCCCAATATATTCCCATTAATGGAATGTTTCCTGAAAAGTAACATTACCCAGTGCCATATTACATTCCTTGGTATGCAGAAATTTCAAATTATTTGGTAGCATCTTATATTCATGCTAATTTAAAAAAAAACCCAGGAAAACCGTATAAAACATGAGTCCCATTGGTACATTTGGGATGAACCATAACTTTGGTATACATATTGATATTGGGTCCTTAGGTGTTTTGTTCCCTATATCAAGTTTCAGTCTATCCTCAAGTACTACCACACTCTTTATTGTGGGGACCAATTTGGTCCCCAATGGACTACTCGCAAGGTACATGATTCTCATATCTTCTGGCCAACAATATTTCAAGATACCCATGATTTTTTTAAATATTTTTCTCACTGTCAGAGAATGGGGAATGTATATGAAATAAATGTAATACCACAACAACCCTTTCCCTTTAATGAGATTTTTAAAGGATCCTTTCCAACTCTTTCCAAATGAGGTTCTTTATAAATTTTTTGAAAAATTAAGGAAGGAATGTTTTTTAACTTATACGGTGCGAGCAAATACTTTCCACCATTATGATGCCTTAACATTCTGACACTTCTAATAAAAGCATAAATGGTTATTTTTTATGAAATTTATTATTTTAAAATTGTTCAGCTTTTAAATAATTTAAAAGTTAAAAATGGATATTTCTCTTTAGAAGAATTAATGAATTTATTAAATTATTTTCATATATATAAACATCCTATATTGTATTTTAAGCTTGATTGAGGTTTATTTATTATAATATAATATTCCTAATTGTATTTGAGGTTTAATTTAATGGTTGAATGTGGATATTCTATTCGTGGTTTTTGGTTAATGTGTTAACATTTTGTATGCTGGTTTTAATAAGAATGATTTTTTTCACATTTCACCCTTTTCACAAGAGGAATACGTTGGACTAAGTATGTGTTAGGTGGGGACTTATATATACCCTAGATGAATTGATAGGTCTCATGAGACAATATAGTGTCTTGGAACATGGAATTGATAGTATGGTAATAGTCTTGGCATGGGGCCTTGACGGTATGGTTATGGTGTCCGCCATTATGGATTTCCTCATTACGAGATTAGTTATTGATATTTTATTGATGATTAGACATGTCTAATATCCATGTTAATGTTTAAATGGAATTATTTTCTTTATTCTTGACCTATTATTCAAGTGATTTTTTTTAAAAGTCTTGTGTTTCAGTTTTATACCTTGCATTATAATTTTATGCTTATTTATGATAGCTTCTGTTGTATTGTTTATCCTTACTGAGAATTTGAGATCACCCCTATCTTATGTCTCATTTCCCTAGGATGTGAATATGTATATTATGGTTGACCTGTAGGGATAGTATAAATAATATTCATGTTTACGATGTATACACTGTGTTGTTTTTCAATTGAATATATAATGTAAAACTTATGTTTTTATCTAGTTTTTTCAAAAGAAACTAAATTTAATGGTCCTTTGGGATTTGATTTTATTGTGATCATACCACTATAATAAAATAATGTACCCTCTTTGGGAATGTAGGGTCAGTGCATTATGGTTTATTTCAAAAGAATTTTAGTAGAAACCTTGGAATCTTGAGATTAAAAACATCCTTTATTCGGGAAATTTACCCTAAGATATAATTTGAGGATAAGTATTGATGTGCATCCTAGAATTTTGGTAATATAGAGATTATATGGGTATTACTATTATATTCATTCCTATATTGATAATACAAGTGGATGTGGTTATGGAACATATATACCTAGGGATGAGAATTCCGACAAGGTGTTCTGAGAT
The DNA here is from genome assembly GCA_963277665.1 of Viscum album. Lineage (NCBI taxonomy): Eukaryota > Viridiplantae > Streptophyta > Magnoliopsida > Santalales > Viscaceae > Viscum > Viscum album. The sequence goes on from OY728157.1 coordinate 747,592,654, forward strand.
TGACTCGGGATAACCAGGTACACAACATCGAGCCTTATTGCTCACATAGTTTGACACTCCCTGGGGATAATCCTAGGATAATTCAAATTTTATTAAAAAATCAATATAAAGGATTTTAATATTAGATACGATTGAATAACCTTGGCCAAACATAAGGTATTTAAGATTGAAAATAAGGTGTAATGATATTCTTTAAATGATTTTATGACTATTTTAGTCACATTATATTTTTTTCTTTTAGTCAATGGTTGGATCCAAAAAAGTCATATTAACATCCAAATTGATGGAAAAGCTAATTAAGGTAGAGTCAATGAATATCCAAATGGAATGTTGATAGGAATAAAAGATATCATGTTTGTGCCTAATCAGTTTTCAAAAAATATGATTAATAAAATATACATTAACCAACATCGAAAATCACTAAAAAGAGAATTTCAAATAATGAAAAGATCTCAAATGATGGAGGCCATAGAGAAAACAAATCTCAATTTACATCATGTAGGAAATATTGAAGGATAAACTTAGGAAGGTGTCTCAACAGAACAAAGAAATGCATTATGTGATGGAAAGAAGAACATAAAGCAAATGATTGCTGAGGAAAAATGAAGAGTACAATGGAAATATTAAATCTGATCCTAAGAACCAATTTACAATCATTTTCCATAATTGTAGGGGTTTGGGGCATTACTCAAGTTAATGGACTATTCTCTAGGATAACCACTTGTCCATGGAAGGGCCTATATGAAAATAAATTTTTGATGAAAATTTCAAAGTTATTAACGGTATTTTGATGATGGGATTACTTTGTAAGTCTTTATTTTATTCTATATAACCATGAAGTTTTATTATGTGAAAGTATTATTCGAGGAAGATATTATCATTTCTTGTGTGGACATAATTATAGTGGTATAAATAACAGTTAGGATTTTTATGATTTGGAGTTAATTATAGGATATTACATTTTAGGATTCAAAATGAAAGAGATTAAAGCATCTTAAGTTTATTTTTTCCGATTTTATCTCATTTTATGAATGTTATAAAAATTATATAGTTTTAGAAGAAAGGAAAACCCACAAAAAGGGTGAAATCCCGTCATGTCTGGTACGACCGCGGGTCTTTAACACACAACCTAAGGGTGAAAAAGGTACAGTTCCTACCACTACCCTATGAGAAGTCCATAGTTTGTATGAAATTTTATTTTTGTTTAAAAAAAGTTTATGCAATATTAATAAGTTGATTTTGGGAACTTATATTTTATCAAATGGATATCCCCGGTATTGGAAAATGATTTAGTAATTATGTAGTAAAAATTAATTTTAAAGATGTTCACTAATTTGAGAACATTATATGATTAAGGTAAATGTAATACAATGAGATTTTATTTTTGGAGTAATTCCTGAATATTATTTTTGAAGAATCTATGAATTTTTTGGGACATCAAGGGATTTGGGTAATCTATGGTAATGATTAACCTATCATGGATAATATGTAATTAGGTTAATTAATTATCTTAATCATATATTAAGAGTCATTATGTTATTTAGAGATATATGTTAATATTTATCATAGAAAACTATTTGGTCATATCCTTATGAATTGTGGGTTTCAATCTAAATCAAGATTTTTTTAGGAAGATCAGTTATTTACTGAATGATGGATAATGAAATTTTGGGGTCTTACTATAGATTTTTGGAGATTATTTTTGGAAATTATATTATCTTGTAGTAATATTTTGGTTAATGATTTATGAGATTACCAAATAGATGAATCAAGTGCTTCATGTGTGAAAAATTAATCTTGAACTCTCATCATTTGGAGAAAAATATGAGTCTATGGTGGAACTTGATTAAAGGAGGAAACTCTACTCATTATGTAAGTAACTATGTTTCATTATAGTATTAGTATATGATGTAAATGAATAATTCAACTCAATGGTAATGTTCATATAACAAGTTTTTTTCCTTATACTTTATTTTGAATTGAATCCAATGGTCCCTTAGATAATCACATATTTATATATTTCAGATTATTAACTTTCTCCTAACAATATTCTATATCACCCTCTATCAAAAGATGATGGTAAAATTTTAATTTATTTCCATGTTTTACTATAAGGAACCCTATTATGTGTTATATTTGGTGGCATTTTTACTTCTTATTCACTATTTTAAAATGGAGGTCTCATTAATTCTTTTTTGATGTGCGATTTCAATAAAGATATTTCGAAAAGTCCAGCCCATTGTTTTCAATTTCAACTTAAATGGTAAAGACGCAATTTATTGAAGGAAGGAATAATGTAACACCAAATCTTCAACAATAAAATTCCTTTTAAATAATTTAATAGCTTGTGATACGTGCAACTTGAAGTTTGAGTGCACCATGGCCTTTCAAACTAGTCATTTAGAAAACAATTATAAATAGTATTTACAAAATTTTGAAATTTTATACTTTTGAATTTTTTAAAATAGGCATTATTTTGGTATTCCTAATATCAAAATTATCATAGGGGGATATTTTTGTAATTTTCTGATGATTTTCAATTTTCAGGAATAGTAAAAAACACTACGTTGACAAAAAAAACTAACTTTTTTTAGTTAAAAAAAATTATTTTAATTTTAATTTATTTAAATAGAAAATAGATACAAAATACATATATTAGTCCAATGTATGTCGTTGGAGAAGTTTTGTGATAAAATTTTAAATATAAAATTTTATTGATCTTTTGAACGTCTCTTTTACCAACATTTTAGGCACATTTAAATATTGTAACTAAACATAATTTTACCACTTACATTAATTTAATTTTAACAATATGACATACATTGTAGTAATTAGGGTGAAAAATGTAGTCTGATAGGATCAAAATAATTTTTTGTGAATAGTAACATTTTAATTTTATTTACCACGGTTAAAGGAAAATAGGGTAATTAAAGTTAATAATAATAATATAATAATTGAAAATTACCCAACAATTTTCCAATTTAAATTTATTATTTTATATACAAAAATAATTCTTTTGTCTAAAAATTGATCTTTAGTAAGTCACTTGTGTTAGATTAGGACAATTATTATGTTTTATTTTTTGAAGAGTTAAAAATGACATTTTTCAAATGTTAATAAATAAACCATTTTTAATATAGGGTTATACATAAGATAAATTCGACTATAAATATTCATTAAAAGATAAAATATTTATTTAATAAATCAATTTTTTATAATTTTTATACATTAAATAATTTAATTTAATTGTCACACCATGATGACGCAATAATTGATTTATTAATGGAAGAATCAAATAAATGAAATTAATAATATTAAACTAAATATAATTTTATTTAATTAATGACATCCACTAATTTTATATATAACATTATAATTTTAGTGAAATATTAGATTTAATTATTAGTAGTTTTCATGTTTGATTTGGATTTGAAAAAAATGAAAATTTTGAATAGTATCAAAATTGACATAAATGATACTTTAAAATAAATAATATTTAACTAAATGTCATAAAATTAATAAAAATATCATGTTGGTCCAAATCACTAAGATAAATGTAAATATGTTATAAATGATCCAATTGGGGTTCATTTTTCATTTTATAGTAACTATATTAAGCCTTTACTGTCAAAATACAAGAAGACATAGTAAGAGTTAAACTATTTAACTAAGGGGTAATATAAATGATATGGTTAATTTTATGACCTAAACACGTCTAAAACCTATTAGTATAGATTATTTAGACCCATAATCATATTATCTACTAAATAAATCAATTTCTAGATATAAAACACCATAAATCATTTTATAATAAATTAATATTTCAAGATTATTCCTAAAGTTCCCTCAGCTATTTTATAAAAGGGAACCTCCATTTATCATTAACCCACACCTATAAATCCATTTATTTTAGCCAAACACAACCCATTCCTCCTCCAAACCTCTTTAGTGTTATCCTAGAGGCATTTCATTTCGAAAAAATCCATCCTTAGGAGCCCTTTTGTTCAAATATAAAGAAAACACTTGAAGAAGATGTAATTGATTTATCAACCCTTTTATGTTCTTTTCTTCTTATATATACTATTTGTATGTTGTTTCCATATCATAATAATATCTCCAATATCATACATATTATGAGATGTTATTATAATCTTGGGAAAATCATATTACTCATTTTACCCATCTTACGAATAATAATATCACCATGTGTGCGAACATATATGTTACTATCTCCATGCTGTGGTGTAATTTGTTATTCATCACTACTTTGTTTGGATGTGTATAATAATGTGTATAATGGACATAAATAATAAATATAACATTATAATGATTCTATATAATTGATATAACATAAAATTTAATACATTCTGGAGGTACGTAAATTATGATTTAATTTATAAGATCAAGAATAACAAGTCAAAACACGTACGATAAACAAAGTGATTATTATCCAAAATGTTGCATTAACCTGGGAATTATTAAATAATGGGTAATATAAAGTCATAAATGATTAATATATGATTTTATAAATACTATTATTATACTTTTGGAAGTTAATAATATGTTTAAAACCATAATACAAGAGTTTCAGAAACGTAAAGAGAGTATTATACCTAAGGTAAGGGAATTTCATCTCACTTTTAATTTTTCTTAGATATAATCCCTATTTACCACCTATTTATTGTGTGTGGTATATGTATTTCCAATATTATATTTAATATCATGATTAAATTTTCTACTTTGTATTTAAATATTCATTTGATGATATTAAACTTATCATTAAAATGTTCAAAGTGGTATGGGATGTTTTGAATGTTTTAAGAATTAATCTTTTTCCATTTCAATTTTTTTTGATATTATTTTTCATAACTATTTAAGTGGATATAAAATAATTATAAAGTACATTTAATGTATATTTATAGGTTCATTCAAATGTTCTCAAAAATGAATTTTTTAATATATTTACATAATGGTTAATTTCATGATCTCTTTATTATATGAGTTTATTTATAAAAAAGTATCTATTGGGACAACCTTATCTTCCAAGTCCATGTTTCACTATAGGTATTTTGAAATATTATGATTTTTTTAAGGAAATTGTTACCCATGTTTGACTATTTATAAAACATTTTTAAATTATTTTTTCCAGTTCTTTCCAAACAAGCTGCTTTATAACCTTTTCGACAAATTATGAAATGATTTTTTTAACTTAAATAGCGTGAGGGGTATTTTCTACTGTTACGAAGCCCTGAAATTTTGATGCATCCCATAAAATCATACATGGTTATTTTCAAAAAAAATATTTTATTTTATAATTGTGTTTATTTTAAATAATTTCAAATTTAAAAAGTGATATTTCTATCAAAGAGAATTAATGAATTTATTAGATTATATTTTATGAGATTATTTTCATCTAGTTCAAAATCCTTTTTTGAATTTTTTGATTGATTTAGGTTGAATTATTATGATAAATTATTCCAAATTGTATTGAATTTTCTATGATATATTTTTCTATGGTTATGAAATTCATGTTTTATTATTAATATATTAGCATTTGTTATTCTAGTTGTAATAAAAATGTTTATGTCATGTTTCACCCTTTTCAAAAGTGGAATGAATTGGACCTAGTGCGTGATTAGCGGGGCCCAGCCTAACTCCTCGATCCATTGGTAGGTCTCATGAGACAAACTCGTTTCTTGGAATAGGGCCTTAACAGTATGCTAATGGTCTTGGAACGAAGCCTTGATAGTATGGTTATGATGTCCAAAATTAGGTATTTCCTCGTTATGAGATTAGTTATTGATATTGTTTTGATTATTAGACTAGTAGAATATCCATGTGAAATTTTAAATGGAATTATTTGATTTATTATTTCCATATTATAATTATTATTATGGTTAAAAGGACTGTGTTTATGTTTTATACATATCCTTAAAAGTTTAGGCTTATTTATGATAGCTTCTACAATATTGTTTATTCGTACTGAGCATCTGAGATCACCCCTTTCTTACATCTCATTTTACCTAGGATGTGAAGAAGTATATTATGAATGACTTGTATGGATATTATAAGGAATATGTGTGTTTATGAAGTATAAAATATGTTGTTTTTCAATTAAATATGTAATTTCGAACCTATGTTTTAATCTAGGTTTTCCAAGGCAACTAAACCGATCATTCCTTCAGGATTTGATTTTCTTGTGATCATGCCATTGTAATAAAATAATGAAATGAATCTGGGAAACTAACGTCAGGGCATTACAATTGGAATTTGAGGAATTTTAGTAAAAGACCTGGAAAATGGATTTAGAAAACCACCTTGATTTGGTAAAATTACCATAAGATAGACCTTGAGGAAAATTATTGAAGAACATCCTATAATTTTCGTAAAATAGATATTATGATAGTATTCATATAAAATTAATCCCATTATAGATAATAAAAATGTATGTAGTTATGGAATTGATGTACCTAGGGGTGAAAACTCTGACAAGGTGTTCTAACCTTAGCTTAGGGTAACAAAGTGCACAAAAACGCTACTTACTGCACACCTAGTTTAACACTCTTGGGGGATATCTTTAGGATAATACACATTTTCATTATGAACCAATATGAAGTATTTTAATATTATATATTATTTAATAACATTGTTTAAACCTAATTTGTTTTAGATTGAAAATGAGGTGTCTTGGTATTCATTAAATGATTTTAAGACTGTTGTTCCTCACACTCTGCTTTTTGTTGTTAGTCAATGGCTGGATCCCAAAGAATTTATATTAACATTGAAAATGATGGAGAATATGGACAAGGTGGGGTAGTGGGAAACGAAATGGAATCTTGATAGGTATGAAAGATATCATGTTTATTCCGAATCTATTTTCCAAAAATATTATAAATAAAGTATACATTAACCAACTCCTGAACTCACCAAAGAAGGCAAAGGTGAAGCGTACTAAGAGCTCTAGGGGTGGAGACAATATAGAAAAGAAATATCATTTTCCATCATGTAGGAAATGAGGAAAAAGAAACCTAGGAAGGTGTATCAATAGAACAAATAAATTCTTTATGTGTGGGAAAGAAGGAAATAAAGAAAAGGATCTCTGAAGAAAAATGAAGAGTATAATTTAAGAAAATAAAAATGATACAAAGAATTCATTTATAGTTATTTTCCATAAATGTATGTAACCTAGAAATAACCTGAGTCAATTCCATTTTCTATTGGATAACCACTTGTCCTAGGAATGACCTATATTTAAATAAATGGATGATGAAACGTTTAGGAGTGTTAATGGTCTTTTGGTGATTGGATTGCTTTGGATAACATTATTTCAGTTTGTGTAACCATTATGTTTATTATGTGAATGTTTAATTTAAGGTAGATATTTTATTTTCTTGTTTGGAAATCATTATAAAAGTATAAATATCCTTTAGGGTTTATAAAATTTCGTTTTAATTATGGGATATTGCATTTTAAGATGAAAAATGAAATAGATTTAAATATGTTATGGTTAATTTTTATATTTTGTCCCATTTTATAAATGATATAAAAATTATATAATTTTAGAAAAATGAAAATCCATAGAAAGGGTGGCAACCCCTTAGGTCAAAAAAGGCTATGGGTCTATAACCCATAATGGAAGGGAGACAAGGGGGTAGTGCATACAACTATCCTACATGATTCCCCTAGTTACTATGAAATTTTATTTTTTTGTAAATGTAGTTGATGGAATAAGAATAATTTTATTTTTGGAACTTATATTTTATTAAATTTATAACGTTTTTATTGGAAAATGATCCAATTGGTGTTCGTTTGGAATCTTATAGTAACAATATTTTTTAAAGGTTGGGGTCGAAGCCTCATTTTATTATTTAAAGAAAAGACCTCTTTAGACTAGGTAGAGGGAGACAAATTACACAGCCTGAAGGCCCAAGGCCAAGTGGCCTAAATACAGGGCTTGAAAGCCCATATTTTGGCCTAAAGAGCCCCTAGGTGAATAGTACTGCTACAGTACCCCGGGCTACTACAGTACCACCACTGCTACAGTCATTCTACAGTTCCTCCTCTGCTACAGTGTTGGCGCCGCTACTGTTCCGCCGCTGCTACAGTACTGCTATGGTGCCCCCTGTGCTGCTACAGTACCCCAGAAATTAGTCCCTACATGGATTTGATCCTGGGTCTTTTGGATGCCAAGCAGGAGCCTGTACCACTATGGTATAGGCTCATTGGCAATATTAACCCTATAGTTTCAAAAAACAAGAAGAAACAGTATGAGATAAACAATTTATCTAAGGGTTAAATATAAAATATAAACCTAATTTTATGACCGAAACATGTCTAAAACCTATTGGTTTAGAGGATTTCAACCCATCCTCATCTTATCCCAGAAATAAATCAATTAATAGCTATTAGATACCAAAAATAATTTTATAATAAATTAATATTTCAATAATTTTTCTAAAGTTTCCCTCACATCTCTTATAAAAGGGAACTACCTTTATCTTTAACTCACACCTCTGAAGCCATTTGGTTCAGCCCAACCATGCCAATTTATCCTGAAAACCTCCCTCAATTCATCCTAGTGGCCTAACTTTGTGATGAAATGAATCCTAAGGATCCCTTTTGTTCAAATCAAAAAGGAAACACTTGACGAAGAAGTAATTGTTTTTTCAACCCTTTCAATGTTATTTTGTTATTCTACTTTCTCTTTCTATGCTGTTTCCATATCAAAATAATAGATCATATTGCATCCATATTCTGATATGTTATTATAATAATGGAACAACCATATTAATCATTCTATCAATCTTACGAATAACAATATCACAATGAGTGCGTACGTACTGCTTACCGTCTCCAGGTCGTGGCATAATTTTTAATTCAACACATCCTTGTTTTGAAGGGTATAATGATGAGTATAATAGATATAAATAATTAATATAAAATTTTAATTATTCTATATAATTAATATACAATACAATTTTATTCCATTTAACTATCAAGAGAATGATAGCATCCCTCGTGCGTACGTACAGACTACCATCTTCATGAACGATGTATTCCATTTCATTTATCTATATATTATATGTATATTTATATTCTAAATATATACGATATATAAATAATATTATAAATTGTTTATGTAAGTAAATTTTCATATATGTAACATGATCAAGAATTACTAGTCAAAACTCGTACGATAAACAAAGCAGTTTTTACAAGAAATGTTGCTTTACCTTGAGAGTTACAAATAAATGTGCAATATAAAGTCAGAAATGAATCATATATAATATCATAAATATTATTATAATTCTTCTAGAAGTTAATAATATGTTTAAAACCCCTATACATGAGTTTCATACATGTAATTAGTGTATCAGGCCTAAGGTAATCCATGTTCACCACCTATTTCTCTTGTGTTTCTTATGTATTTCCCCGTTTTTTTTCATATCATGAATATATTTTCATCTTTATATTTAAATATTCATTTGAATATATTAAATAATGATTTAAATGTACAAAGTTGTATTGGACGTTTTGAATGTTTAAAGAATTAATCTTTCTCCATTTCAATATTCTTGATATTATTTTACATAATTATTTATATTATTATAAAATGATTATAAAGGAAAATTTATATCTATTTTTATTTTAATTAAATTTTTTTCAAATGGTAAATTTTTAATAGATTTATTTTAGGGTTGATTTCAAAGTTACTTTATTATCCAAGATTGTTTATACTTAAGAATCTACTGGGACAACCTTATCCTCAATGTCTGTGTTTCATTAAAGGTATTTCGAAATATTATCGTAATTTTTTTAAAGAATTTTTTTCTAATGGTTGAATTTTTATAAAATATTTTGAAATAAATTATTATATCTTTTTTCAAATGAGGTACTTTAAAACATTTTCAAAAAATTAAGGAAATAATGTTTTTTAACTTTAATAGAGCGACCGGCTATTTTTCGCAGTCATCATGCCTTAAAATATTGATGCTCCCCGTAAAATATTACAAGTTATTTTAGAAGGAAGTGTTTAATTTTATAATTGTGTGTATTTTCAATAATTTCAAAATTAAAAAGGGGTATTTATCTTAAAGTGTTTTAATGAGTTTATTAGATTATTTTCATCTATATCAACATCAGTTGTTGTATTTTATTCTTGATGAGGTTGATTTATTATGATAGAATCTTCCAAATTTTTTGGAAGGTTTTATGATATATTTGACCATGGATGTGATATTCATCATTTATGGTTAATTTATTAACATTTAGAATAGTAGTTTTAATAAAAAAAAGTATGTCATGTTTCCCCCTTTTAATAAGAAAAATGATTTGGACTTAGTAAGTGATGGGAATGGTCCACTGCAGGACCTAGATGCATCGATAGTTCTAATGAAACCAAAAAGATTCTTGGAAAAAGGGCGTGACAGTATGGTAATAGTCTTGTAATGAGGCCTTGATGGTATGGTTAGGACGTCCAAAATTATGAATTTCCTCATTATAAGATTTTTATTGAGATTTAATTTATTATTTGACTAGTTGTATATCCATTTGAATGTTTTAATTGAATTATTTGATTTATTAGTGCCATAGAATGCTGAAGATTATGTTTTAGAGGCTTCTATTTTAGTTTTATAGCATGCCATAAATTTTTATTCTTATTTATAATATCTTCTGCTATATTTTTTATCCATTATGATCATCTTATCTCACCCATTTATTATGATTATTTTCCCCCTAGATGTAAAAAAGTATATTATGATTTACCTTCATGGATTGTTTAAGGAATATGGGTGTTTACCAAAGATACAATATGTTTTTTTCGATTAAACTTGTAATGTAAAATTATGGTTTTTATCTAGTTTTTTCAAGGCTCCTAAAATGATCATTTCTTTGTGATTTTATTTTCTTTTAACCATAACAATGTAATAAAATAATGAACCGAATCTATGAAACTGGGGTTAGGGTGTTACATCGACAACATGTGATGGTGAAATATAGCTAAATTATATTGTGAAAATAACCATAGAGGACAAGTGGTCGGTTGATTATGTGAGAGGTAGTATGATTTGGATAGATAAAGGTAGGAGCCACCAAAAAGAAGTGGTGTTGGGGATAGTATTTATACCAGGTTTTTCTAGTGTAGTTCCTTGAGATGAAGGTTATTATTGGGTGTATATCGGATGTCTGGAAATAGAGTGAGTCTATTATGAATTGATTTGTGCAACAATGAAGGTTAGGGTGTGTTTTTGGAATATGATTATCCCATGAATGATGCTGATCTTGGGTCATTGTTAGTCTTTTGGAAACCAGGTGTGATGGCACCAAGTTTTTTGTGCCATGAATTGTTTAGATGATCGGACCGAGGGCATTTTAGTGAGCTCTCCAGGGGTAATGTAATGACTTTTTGGTGTCCTTTTTAGAGTGTACTAGTGATGTTACCTGGACCCTTCCATTGTGATGATTTTAGTAGTGATGGGGTCGAGGTTTATGTGTCCTTTATGAGTGTTAAGTTCACGTTTATGGTTTACAGTGGATAAATTCTCTTCGTGTAGGATTGTTTCCTAGTTTTGAGTGTTACGATGACATATCTGTGTCTAGGTGAAAGGTTGGGAAACAAAATTTCATATTTGGGACCTATGACCCGAAATTCAGTCTTGGATAATTAGAAACTTTTTATGTACAACTCCAGGATGAGATGTTATAAGGTGGAGAGATTTTAAGATCCCAACCATTTCAGAATTCACGTCTTTTTTAAAAATTTGGATAAACTATCTCTTTCTGGTTAATGAAGTGGTTCTTTGGTGTATGGAGTGTTTTTGGGGTATCCTAGGGGTGTGGGATGTGAAATGAGGATAAAAGACACCAAATAGTGTGCATCACAAGGAGGCGCATGCTTTGAACAAACTACGCATCTGGCTCAGGAAATCGTGTGGCATGGGGACCAATAAAGACATAGGATAACACACTATTACAACACGGTTTTCCAAATTGTGTGGGTTCTCCCAAAAAAATCTGCATCTTGGCCTCTATTGGATAGAGAGAAGAACACAATTGGTGCATGTTTCGGATAACCATGCGACCAAACCGTGCGACCATTAAAAAGTGGTGGTTTTCTATTTTCCCCTCTTGATCATATTTATTTCTTCCCCTATTTTCACCACATTCGACCCTCTACTGAAACAGTGGCGAACCAACATCCCCTCATCCAACATTGGTGACTATACATTGATTATTGGGTGTTTAGCATGAGTTTTGGTTCAAATAAAAGATTTAGGTGATTCTGACACCCCTCCCTAATCTATTTTCTAAATTAGGGCTTGTGAAATATCTTCTCCTAATGAAGCCCAAAACTCACAATTTTCTAGTAGACCCTATGTTTTTGATATAGAGGGTGTTTTTTAATTAATGGATGTTTTTGGTATAGTAATCATCTTCGATCATGAGAGAGGTAGTTTAGATGATTTTCCATAGTCTTGATGTTTTATATGTGTATGTAGTTTTGCCAATGTGTTGCATTGTTACATTTATTTGTCTTTGATTAGGGAAATAATTTTGGTAAATTGATTTAGGTGATAAACCATACATGTACCATGTCAGGTTTGTTGGTGACGTGAGACCAATCCTTGGGATAACCTTCAGAAGTGTCAAACACATGAAATGGTGAAATGGACTAGGGAATGTAGAGATAAGAGAAATATTAGAGGGGTGGGTTGTAAAATTATAATTAGGTATGTGGGATAGGATAAAGGGTAAATTTATTTCGTTTTTATTTATATATGTGATGTTATGAAGGGGATTTTGAAAAGGAATTAATGATGTGTTTTGGGGGTTTGACCCAACCATGTTTTTTCTCGATAAAATTGTTGTTTGAATGTGGAGAATTTTTTAAAAGGTAGTGTTGAACTCAAATTTTTCAATGAGAGGTTCATATTAATTGATTTAAAATTATTATTTGAAATGGGGTTGTATCCCATTCCTTGTGAAGAAGATTAATTATTATTTTGAATGGTCAAAAATGGAAATTTTTTCCTTGTTTCATGTTATGGTTTTCCAAATATGAAGCATGATGTTATAAAGGGTGGTTCCAATATGAGTTCAAATGAGAATTTTGAATTGTGTTTATTACCATGATGTAGTTTAATGAGACTGATGAGACGAAAATAATTGAATGGATGTAAGGGTTAGTGAGATAGAACCAAAAACAATTATCTTAGAGTATAGACATGATTATGAAATTAACTAAATAATGAATGTGATTAGGTGTTGATATATCATAAGGTAATGATTATCATGATGTCAAAATGGATTAAGTGTAATAAAGTCAACATGTAAAAGGACTCATAAGTTTGTAATTTAAATGTATAAATGGGTTAATGATTCTGAATTGATGAATATGCTAAATTGTCTATGGTATAAAATGGGAAGTGGGTTAAATGAGATAAGAAAACTAAATGGTAAATGTGATATGTTGTTAATTCTTGATGATGATTCACATGTTGTATGAAATGTGAAATGTAAATGTTATGTGAATTGGTAGTGTGTGGTTTTTGATATGTTATTTGTGGTAAATTGTTAAATAATCATGTTTACAAGGCATGGTAGTGGGGGGTATTTGTCTTGAGGATCTATGCCCCTTAGCCAGGTTATACTGAGGCTCTAAACCCAACCCCTATAATGCCTGGGTTAGGGAAGGGGAATGGGGATCTAAGCCCCTAACAGTTTAATTTGATGAGACTACCCAGACTGAGGCTCTAGGTATATGGGATAATTTTTTAAGGAAATGTTTATCCCCAGTGAGATAGGGAACTTGACTTATTCCATCATTCATGGTAATTGACTGGCTTAGGCCTTAGTTTAAATGATTTAAATTACTAATACATGTGAAAAATGATTAGAATGATCAGGTGAATATTTTCAACTATTGGTTATATCATAGTTTTTGATTAGTGAACATACCTTGTGGTTAAAATTGTGTGTAACCCCTTGGGTCATAACTTTGATCCCATTATACCATAGTTAGTTTTTTATGGGTTAAATCTAGAGATCATATTATATAAAATAAATATTAGATGATTAATTAAATTATTTAAATTGTTCCTTATCTACTTGTGGCACTTTATTTAAACGGTGTTATTTACTGGTTACTGATTTGACATAGTTGGTAGGGGCCAATAGATCTATACTAAATCCTTACATGAGATTCCATGGAACATGGGTACCCGAGTAAATACAACATGTTTTTTGGAACTAGTTCGGGACATATACCAGATGTATGGTTCATGCATGGTATATTCGGTTGGAGCATCTAAAGTTAAGGCCCTGTTGGAACTTAGTTCATAGATTAGGATCTATTTTGGTGGTTTTGGTTTTGGATATCAATATATGAATCCCTAAAATGAAGTGTATTAACCATGTTGTTATATGATGTTTTATTTAGTTACTTGTTGGCCTTATCGTGTGCTTTAAATTTATTTATTTCTGCTACATATTATGTTTGTTGATATTATTTCAATTTTGTAATTACACTAAATGTGGGTAGATTCTTCCCAACATTCCTTCATATACTAGTGCTTCTTTCCGGTTGCCTCTTGCATACCAAGTGGAATGCGTTAGGTTATGTGGTCACCCAGATCCGGGCACTAGATGGTGGCCACAAGGCCAAGGATATAATACACATAGGTTGATTATCTTTTCATACCATTATTATCATTGTATTATCACTGATGATATTTAAATGGTAGTACTTATATTTACGCTTACAGATCATTTCAACTCACCTTCATTACATTTTCTTTACCCCCCAAGAAATGAAGAAAGGTTATAAATATGTTATTCCTAACAAGGATACATGATACGGAAAACATAGTTTAAGATGAAATAGATATTTAATAACCAATTGTTTATGTTTCCATGTTTTTATGTATGAATTTCTCTTAATTATGTAAAAAACAATTTCTAGCAGGTTATTCGTTTTTTCAGTGATTCAATATTTCAGTTTTAGGTTATTTGTTTTGAAGGGTTAATATTGTGTCTCATTTATCAGTATCAAATACTAAAATGTTAATATTATGTTTTTTAAATAGATCCTTATGTGTGGGTTTCAGGTCACAATATCTATGACCAAAAAGGATTATAATGGTGATGATTTCGTTAAAGATAATGAAATTTCAAGATTAGAAGGGGAGGAAGATGGAACATTATTTGAAATCTAAATTTTGAATTTGAAATTTATAATTCATGGGTTATTTTATTATCAAAGGTAAATAATTAAAGAAATATAGTATAGAAAATTAAATTTAGAGAAGAAGATGAACTATGATTTCTAAGAAGAAGAAGACGGAAAAAATTACATAATTTATTTTATATCATAATTGTGAGGAATTATCCAGTTTCTGAACAAGAATATACTATATATCTAATTTGGATATTTTTGATAAGATTCTTAAAGATCAAGAAATATTAAGAATCACAAACTAAAATTTTTATATTTTAATAATTACAGTAATGATAAGATTGATGGAATATATTTCATCAAATATTATAATAAAGAGTTTATCACTTTAGATGAGGGTATCTAGGAGAAACATTATGTTTATAATAAATCATTTTAATAGGGAGTTTGATTTGGTTTGAAAATTCCAATCACAGAGTGAACTACAAGTAAATAAATTAGGAAGATAATTATAAGTCTATAAATTTATATCATATAGAGAAGTGTAAATAGGAAGAAAATAGATTATTATTTGTGAAGTAGTGAGCTTTCACTAAACCAATCAACAAGTAGTGATCCTAGGTGTGTACTAACCTTACCAAAATTTTCTATATAAGGAAATCATGAGTTATCATGCTTTTTTCTCTACAAAACAATATAGGTTGTACGATCTTTAGATAAGGTCTAGTGTGGGTGAATAAAGTAAAATATAAGTTTCATTAATTATTTTATATTTTTATCATTTCATGATATTATTTTTGAATGAATTTGATAATGTGAAGTTGATCAAAGGGTAAATACATGTGACATATTTCAATAGAAAACATCCAATGGGAAAGAGGTAAATTAAAAAAAGTTAATTCTATAAACTAAAAAATTCACCCCCACCCTCTGCGTGTCTTGGACAATAATAATTGTTGTTATATCCAATAGGTTATACAATGGATTAAACATGAAACAATTTACCTAGCAATACATGAAGATATGTTTTATTTTAATAAATAACCCTTGATGATCTGTTTCATAATTTTCATCATTCTAATATCTTCAAAGGATATAAATATGGTTCAATAAGAGAATGAACTTTGGAGTTATTTTTATCATGAATTATATATTGAGGGTACTCTTGAATAATTATATATATAAATAAGTAAGGATAATAGTCTTTGTGTACTCTTTAAATACTTACACGTGAATGTTTAAAAAAATTGATGTTGAACTGAATTGGATTGAACATGTTATTTAATAATAAGGTCTGATTCTCAATGAAAAAAAATTAAATATTGATTTGAATCAAAAAGAAAAATAATAATAAAATTTAATAAAAAATTTTAGTAAATTTTTTTAAGAATTAAATGAATGAAAGTAGTCTCATGAGAATAATGTTCATATGTTTAAAAGGAGGAATTTTGGGGATCATTTTGTTTTTTATTAAAGTTTATTTAAATGTAATAGAGGATTCAAAAATGAAGATGAGTCACATGTATATGGTGAGAGAATTGATGGAAAAGTTATAGCTAGGGTCTCATTGATGCTAGTTGAGAAAGATATTTATAAAAAGTTTGAATCCATATAAAAATTTCTAAGAGAGCATTACTATAATATAGGAATGTATTTTAAGGGTCTAAGTAAGAATGAAGTTAAAGGAATATGTTTTTTATCAGTCAATGGATGATATGAATGAATTCAGAGATAAATTCATGATCAATACTATTGAAAATAATTACAATCAACAGAAGGAGATTTAAAATATTAATAGTAATAAAGAATGAACAAATAAATTTAATGAAAAAAATAATTAATGTGCATGAAAGTAATTTGGTATCTATACAATAAGGAAATAAAAATAAAATGAAAATTCACAAAAAATTTATAAAAAAAGTAAAATCATTTATAGAATAATGATATCCGTTGAACACTATTTATTTTATAATTAGAATATTCTATAAAATATTGAAGATTCAGTTACAAAAAAGAACATAGTGTATATTTTTTGAGTCATCATGAGAGTATAAGGTCTGTATTGAATCCAAAAGAATAATTGTTTATGGAAATGCACATTTTAGGATAGAGAAATCATAATCCAAAGAAATACAGAGTTTTAAAGTAAATTAAAAAATGGAGATATGAAGATATAAAAAAGATAAAATATATAAGGAAATTTATGAATTGAATGAAGCATATGAATAAAATATATAGATTAAAGAGTCAAGTATGAAAATATGTCTTTGTATTGGGGGATTTGTACACATAAATTTATCTTCAGTGAATATTCTATTGGGTTGATGAAGAACTACCAAAGTAAGAGTAGATCATCTTCTTTTATACCATAAAAATGAAGTCAAAATTGATATTCTTATAGAAATATTCCACCCTAAAAATGTTGTATATGTTTTTTGAAAAATAAAAATAAAAAATTGGGAAACGGGTTATTTATATTGAATGAAAAAAATACATATTTATAGGAACATATTTCTATTTTGGTAAATAAGGTTATATGATGACTCAATATAGAATGGAATTTATTGGATGAAATCCATGCATTAAAAGAATAATTTGTATCCATTAGATTAAAAGATGTTATTAATTTATCTATAAAGTAAATATTTAATGGAAAATTAATATTTAAAAAGAGAATGTTATATTTTTAATACCACTTCTTTGTCATGATTGTATGGAATGAAAACATTTTACATTGATGAATTGATTTACGTGCCTGAGGAAATATGAGCCAATGTGTCAACGAGATGCGTATCTAACATCAAAGGATATTATAGTATAAGAAACATCATATATTAAAAAGAAATAATTTTTAAGAATTAAGATTAATGTCGAAAATAACATCATGGATAAATAATATTATATCAAAATAAAAAAATATTACCATAAAAAAACAAAAAAACCAATAGAATGTTTTAATACTAGTGGAGGATGGACTATTTTGAAAATAAATGAGTAATAAAAAACTAGAATCACTAAAAAAATATTATCATAGGGAATATTCATGATATCAAAGGAGGATCCGAGAGATAAATGAGAAATTATTAAGGAATAATTCCTTAACGGTACAATGAAAACAAATATCTATAAGATGTCTAGAATGAAATACGAATGTAGGAATAACGGTATACCAATGAAAGAAAATTTCATAAGTGGGAATGGTTTCACTTTTCAAAAGGTGACCATTCAAAAAATTGATATTTTGGAATTATATAATCCAAATGATGTTTTAAATAGTTTTTTATCCCAAAAAATCTTGTAAGATGATAAAAAACCATGGTTTGGTTCATAATAGACAACCATATTTTTCAACATGAGGGTGTTTATGGTAGAACTTCTCCCCATGAACATAATTTTTGTATAATATGATTGGAGTGATGTTGGGTTATTGTAGAATCTTTGTGGAATATGAACCACATGTTCTTTAAAATAAGTTAAATTTAAAATAAGAGGTTTATTTTTATTTTGATGGAATGGTTTCTTTAATAATACATAAAACTAAAATTGGTGGTATTGGAAACAGTTACTATATATTCCAAATGATAAATTTATTCAAACAAGTGGAATCAAAAATAGTATAAGTGTAAAATGTTCATGATGCTAGTGGGTTGATAGTTTTAAATAAGTACTTTACTAATAATAGAGATACATATTTTCCCAAATCTTTTCGCATAAAGGCTCAAGCGGGGGTGAATTATGTTAATTGAATTTCTTACCACAATAAGAATCCCCTTCAAGACTCAAATGAATATGTACCACTATTATTTATAAGATATGAATAAAAAACGAAAACAAAGATAATATGAAAGACAAAAAAAATTATAGTCATTATATCCAATAAGATCCCCTAGTTCACTTAACCAACACTCTCTCAATGAGCATGGTTTGTGGTGCAGTTATAAGAGGAAAGTAGAAATTTATGAATAAAACCACTAGATAGAAGAATGAAAATTTTGTAGTAGCTCTAATGGTTCTTTGAATAATATAGATGTAACTAGAAATCCCATGTACATATTTTTTGTTTTCATGAATGGAATAATTATGGATTGAAAAATATAGTATACTACATTTCTTATTCACTCGACTAAAATTTACAATAGTTCTTCCTTTTTATTCTATTTCCTTTTCTTTATTCAAATGGTTAAAAGTTAATAATATAAATAATGTATATCAATTCATTTTTCCTATTCATGTGACCTTCTACTAGAAATGGAAAATAGAGTAACCTATTATGAGGTAGTTACCTTTTTTACTTGGAACTATATAGGTTCATGGAAATTGGCACGTACATCGATTTGACTTTTCTCTTTTAGAAATATCTACATTTTATAGTGATATACTAAAATATTAATAAATCACCTCTTTAAAAGTAATTATATATCATTAACTTTCGTTTGGTTACTATGTATCCTAGATCTTTAGCATTGAAGAAAATTAAAATTTGAATATTTGTATATCCTAAAAATTATATCACAACATAAAATTTTATCATTAAAATTTCTCCTAATCCTAAGGATTTACATTAATCAATATTCTTGGTTGCTGATCATATGTATTTGGTTTAACAATAAACCTTCATTAGTATTTTAAGACATGTCCATTGAAAATAAATATTTTCTTCCCAACATAGTTGTTTTTGGATCATTGTTTATTATTATTATTATTAGTTTTTTTACAAAATATTCTTACTAAATTCGTCATTTTCATGAGATTTATACATTTAAACATATAACATTATCACTAGATATATGGATTGTTAGACTTTAACGTATACATTTCTTCAAATAATTTTAATTTATCCATCCATCCAACACTACTTATTTTTTTTGTTAATAGAAGAAATCCACAACAAACAAGGTTGTTGGCATGCTAGACAAGAAAATTTTAAGGAATCTTGAAATAACGGAGGCTAAGCTAGTCTCCACTAATCATGTTAACCCCTTCCATATTCATTTGAGGAGAACTAGAGAAATAAATGATGTTGATACCTTGATCATCCATAGCCATGGAAGCCAGATAATCTGATACATTGTTTCCTTCATGCCATATATGAATAAACATGGTGTTTCTTTTTTTGAGGTTACCTCTACACTTCTTGATAATATATGCAATCGACCGTGGAGGGGAAATGTTTCCATTTATTGACTCATGAATGATATTGTAATGAGTTTCAAATTTTTCTAAGAGATAAATTCTTTTGAGAACATTACATGATTCACGTATACATAACATCGAACTCTACCTGGATAGAAGTACCCCTCCCATAAAATGTAGTAAAATGGAGTAGGATAATTCCACTATAGTCACAGACAACCCCACGACCTTTAATGATCCCCCTAAAGAATGAATAAAAAATGTTAAGTTTAAGACCCATGTTTGGAGGTATCTGATGAACCAAATTCCCTCTTATCACTTGACTTGAAGTAAATAATAAATGAACACATGCCTACATGTTTCTAAAAGAGGGTGTATCCCTTGAAATATTAGTAAAACATAACAGATAAATTATGGTATATATTTTCTTCATGGTAATATATCTTTTTTTAGAATGAAAACATAAGAAGCGATCCTTGTTTCTTGCTTTCCATATACACCAACACCCTACACATAGAATCATAGATCTGGATGTTTTTTTTCCGGACCTGAAAATTTTAAACCCTAAAGACATTTTTCTAGAAAAGGTGTTTCAAGAGTATATGAGCCTAATAAATTTCTAAATTCTCTAAAGAAACTCTAAATATCCATGGCCCATTCACTCTGAAATAACATAAAATTGGAATCCTACTATTTATTCAGTTTGCTACATTGGCATTTAGAAACTATATTAATGGCCCTAATTTTCTTATTCTCTTCTATAGTAATGGTTTGGTTTCTAATTATTATTATACAAAAATTGAATTCTATGTGAAAGCTGTTTAACCAAACCACATTATTTCAAATATCAGGTTTCTATTGAGGAGTAGAAATTATTCAAAAAATCTTTAGTGGAAAACCTACCATAATTTGATGCAGTGAACACACACTTGTCAGGATCAAGATTCAAAACAATAAGGTCAAAAATATGTCATTGATCCACATATAGAACAACATTGATAAAATCAGGGAAACTGCTAGCCTACCTGAAAGAAATCATAGGAACTAAGTATCCAGGAATCCAATAACTGACTCTATCCAATTATGGTTTGAAAAAGAAATTTCCCCCTCCATATAATCCACATTAAGTGATGACATATGATAGGGATAATACTTGGGATCAAGGAATAGAAAGGCGAGTAAGGTCTACAATCTTCCAATGAGTTTCCTCTTTAAAAGGACATAATTTTACCACAAAGTGTTCCCTCCACAACCTCCTAAGAAAATTTATCTTGGATGTAGTGCACCATGTCCCCTATGCTTGTGACATTAATCCCACCCTCATGAACTTGTCTAGACAATATTTCCCACAAAGTCCAAGGAAATTTCCTCTCATGATGGGAATCCCATATGATGTCTGCCATGATTTTGTCAAAGTAGTGATAACCCCTTTGTTACATTTCTAGCTGAGAGAACATGTATCAGAATATCCATTTACAAACTATTGATTAATGTAATACTACCCCCAAAAGATAGAAATTAGTTTTTCCAGTTAATAACTTGACTCATGATTCTCTTAATGATGCCATCATAATCCATGACTCAAATTCAGGTAGGGGAGATAAGGGATACAAGATAATCTAATGGAAAACATAGTTTCTACATGTTCAAACGATCTGGACAGGGATAATGCTTTCATTTCACCACATTTTATAGATATATTCAAATTGATCATTTCTCATTTGATAATTTTTATCTCTAGAATCTATATTCATCTAGAAAAATAATATTCCCTCCAACCGATATAACACCAGAATTGAAGAAAATCAGAGTATCATATGAAAAATATCATGTGGGAGATTGAGGGTTGGTTCATTAACCATTGATAAAAAATAAGTTCACCAATGGAAAATTTATTATTGATAAGTTAACTGAGAGTATCTTTCATGGGAATGAAGAGGGTTGGAGAAATAGGGTCCTCTTGTGTGAGACCACGAGTATCACTATAAAAACTATGAGTTTATTTCATAAAGGAAACTATCATACAAGAGGAGATAAAACATCTAAATAGAATATTAATAACCCATGATGATAAGAACATACCTTTAAGAAACCTGATGATAAGCCCCCATTTGATTCTGTCATTTTCTTTATTGATATCAACCTTTAAATAAATATTTGAACCATGATGTTTAAAATTGAAATCGCAGATCATATCACGATCCATAGAAATAACTCCCTAGATAGAATGTACTCCAAAATATCGTGTTTTTATTAGGAAAACCAAAAGGAAACATTCCCAGACAAACGTGAATAAATGATACTTGAAAATATTTGGTACGGAAAATTACACATACTCACCGACCTATAGTCATAAATGGAATAGAAATTTTTAACCTTGGGAAGCATAAAAAGAGTGGTAGAACTATCCACCCTTTGAATAGAACCTCCCAGAAAGAAGTCTTTAATGGCTAAAAAAATCATAGCATTAACCACTTCCCAGGACCCCAATAATTCTAATTTATTATTAGTCATCATCTGATCATAATATTTTGTAACAAAAAAATTTCTCAATGTATGTATTTATCAAAAAATATAGTTGGGGTTTGGAATAGTTGTAAGAACCCCATAATCCTAAATGAAAATGGGGGTTCAAATCCCATTGGGCGCAGGTCACTGTAGTTGTATTGTAGCGTATTGTAGTAGCAGCAGCACTGTAGCAACGACGAGCACTATAGCGGCAGCAGGTCACTATAGTGGTGGTAGAGCACTGTAGCGGCGGCATGTACTATGTGGTACTATAGCTGGCAAGTACAGTAGCAGTACTATTTACAGAATGGGGCTTGGGCCAAAAGATTCGTCCTATGGGACATGTAATGGGCTAAATTCCCATTGGGCCTTCAGGCTATGTAATGGGTCTCCCTCTACCTAGTTAAAAGAGGACATTGCTTTGATTAAATAATAAATGAGGCTTTGGCCCCAAAAAAATGTATTTATCATAATACATCTTCTCATTAAATGGTTTTTGCATAAATGTTTTTTTTGATCATAATGTTTCTTGACATAAGAAATTTATTGAAAACATTAATTTTTCTCAGAATTCATTTAGACCATAAGGCTTCATCAAAAGGATTTGGAACATCATTAAATCATGAAATTAAAGCTTCAACAAGAAGAAAAAATTATTAAACATGTGTTCCAAGAGATTATAATATAAAACTATTACATTAATAGATTCATATGCATTGTTTAGGAAAAATAATTACAATCAAAATTGATGATTTTTATTCTCATTATAACATAAGATAAAAATGGATATGTTGGAAAAAATTTGTTGGACTTAAAATATCACTCTTTTTTATGATCAAAATAACCATAAAAATTGACACATAAAGTATTTTAGATTTTCATAATAAAGATATTAAAAATTATAGTATTATAGTAAGTACTTATCAAAATATTCATAATATTATTTTAAAATAAAATTTTTGCTTTATTATATTTACTTTTCATATTTTTGGAGATATCAAAAATAAGGATAAAAGAATGGATGTGAGATAGTAAATATGGTACACTGGCTATCAGAACTATATGAATATAGTATTAAATATAATTATATGTTTGAATCGAGTGGTAAGATACACATAAATTAGAATTGAAAAAGAATATAGAAAGAATTAATAAACATACAGATATGAAATAAGAACCACAATCCATTATTTTTCTTTGAAAAATTTCAAAAATGTAAATATAGAAATTAAAGAATTTTTGTGAGATGAAGAAACATGAATACATTTTTTTAGGAAGTGTCTAGGTTAAAGGACCAGAAAAAGGATTAGGAGTGGCAAATGGGGTATGTTTAGTAGCATTAGAAGAAAATTTATAACATGGAATAAGAGGTTTTGTGCACACATGGATTAGGAGTGATAAGGTTATTCTCTAATCAAGTGGCTCCAAGGAAATTGTATCCCTGAGCTATTAGGTCTTGAATTTAAAAAATTATCTATAAATCATTAGATATTCTATTCATTAATATCTGTAATTTTTGAGAACATTCACTTAGGACGAGGAGGTGATGATTTAGATATTATTCCTAGTTAGATGCTGATAAATTTAATATCCTAAGACCCAAGATATGGGTACTAATATAAAGGATCAATATAGTATTTTAACCATTTTATAGTGGATTGATATATCTTGGGCAGTACCTTATCTCTAGACCTGCCAATTTTCATATCAAATTGGGGCCAACCATATTATCAATTCTTATTAAACCATCGTTAGTGAAATAATGATACAATTTATAACCCATTTTTATTATAATTTATATATATATTAATTTATAATGTACTGGTTTGGTGAGTTACAAAAAATCTTTGAATTGTTTAATTCAAGGAATTAAAATTTTGAATAATTGAAATATTTAGGATAATATATATCTTAAAGAAGATAAAAGCATACTCTAAAATACACAATTGAGAAACAATAGAGTAATATTCTGGTAGACTCATAAATACATGGTCATATATAGAAGAGACATCCTCTAAAGAAGATCCTAGAATATCTTCACCCTCTATAATGGAAAATTGTTTCTAAAAAATTTATTGAATGCTGGGTATTTATTATGATATCCGAATTCAAGAAGGTATTAATTTATTTAATTATTGGTTTCAAAATCTATTTTATTTCAAATAAAATTTTTTCCGAGTTTATGCGGGGTATCAGGGGTGTTCTGTAGGTTTGGGACACAAAAGGAAGAAAAGCTGACTGCTGAAAATCATTTTTTTATCATTTTTAGAAGCTGGTTTATGGGTTTCCCGTACCCCAACTTACAACCACAAACACAAACTATTGAAACAAAAATGTTAGACAACACATACCAACATAGAATTACAAATCATAATAACTAGATTCATCTCCGCATCCCATGCATGAGTCATCTTCTTGAGTAGCTGATTCCCATTCTGGATGCCTCCAAAAGCTTTCACTTTGAACCTGACTCCTAAGCTTACTAAGTAAAGATTGATCTGGGGATGACTTCTTGGAAATTCTACCCTTTTTAAAAGCCAGAGTCACCTTATTATTCCGCTTTGAGGCAGATCTAGTCCGCATCTATCTCAGAAGAAATGAGCAATCCTTCCTTGGTCTTCTTTTTGGTGTAGCAAACAAAGGTCCATAAGCTATAGCCATTATCAGATTCCCACATTGAACAACATCACTGAATGAATGGAAGACTGGACCGCTCACATTTTCTTTCCCTCCCCCCGAACTCTCCCTTTCAATTTCAACTCGCTCCCTCAAGAGAGAATCAGTACACCCAGAGTTGTTCCCTGGCATCTGGTCTGGAGTGCTACTCTCCATCAAAGGGAAAAGCCTATCCTCAGTAGTTTCTTTTTCCACAAAGGGTTCGATGTTATCCCCTAGCCTCTGATCTGTACTCTCCACCAAAGAATAGTACCTGGCCACATTGTGGTTGTCTTCCATAGTCATGGTTCCTGTTTCATGCCCCAAACATTCAACCTGCAGATCCTCCAAGACCTTCTCACCAACTGAAGCTGGTTCATGATCCCTATATTCAACCTGCTGACCCTCCAATGCCTCCTCACCACCATCACCTCCTACAAAAATATCCTCATACAGACTCGCGAACAACATATCTTCAGAAATCCAGTCAAACCTGTTACTCAAAGATATAAAATTTTAGCCAGAGGATCAAGACTTTTAGTATCCTTAGCACTAGTCGTGATGACAACCTCCGTATTTCTAGAATCCCTTTCCTTCCTTAATCTACTATGAACCCTGCCAAGCCATGTAAGTAGAAGGTATTCCTATGTCCTGAATTAACCTTTGGAGAAACTCAGAAACCTTCAGATTAACCTGGTTTTCGTTAACACAAGAAGCCCCAGGATCCTTGTCTTCCTCAAAAGAAACCTTATGGGATCCGGATAAATTTCTATCCATAGAAGAACCCGACAAATAGGGGCCTCTTCCATCATCAATCGGATCCACAGTTCTCAAGTTTAGATGCACCTTCACACAACTTCTTGCACCATCCTCAGTGCTCACAGAAGCAAATTGTCAATTACGATAGGCCTTTATCAACCATGAAGGACGTCCACTTCGGCATACCTCAAATGAGTGTCCTAATCTCTTTCAAGAGCCACAAAAATAAGTCCAATTTTTATAAACAACCCTTTGTTTTCATTGGTATTCCTCGCAAATCGTGATCTAAACAAAATCAAAATGAATGTGAGACACATCCATTTCAACACACACCCGGGGATTCACCAGATGACAAACCACCTCGGTACGACTATCAGAGCAGAGATATCTACCTACCAGGTTTCCCAACATGCGAATAACCAATGTATTTTGAAACGGAAAATGAAGAGTAGGGAAATGTACCCAAACTGCAATGGAAGATGAGTCACGATTTATATGAAGATCGAAGGACCAACGTAAAAGTAGAAAATGAGATCCATTGAATCTGCGAGGATCCCTTGACCAAGATTGGATGAGATTTTCCTCTGAATAAAACCTAATCATGATTTGCATGCTATGCAGCAAGCCAACCAGTTATCTTTCATGAAGATCCCATGCTCCAAAGACAAATCGGTCAATGTAATTAACTGAAGGCCTCCTGTGCTTGAACTGAGCCACCATGGTGAGATTCAACAAGGCCAAGGCTTCCGGAAACTCGGATGAGGAAATACAAAGATTCATCAATCCATCAATTAAATTTGGAACATTATGGGATAATGAGGAATTCAAAAAAGGGGGAAGGAACTCTGAGTTAGAGAAAGGCCGAAAGGACCTAGCTCTCCCATGAGACGACGATTCCCCCTCCCCCACCAAGGGGGGAGGATCCAGAGTAGAGGCTTCCATTTTCACTAAAAGGGAGAGTACATATAGAAACTTGATCTAGCTGGCTCCCCTATCAAAAGAAGAAAAACTGGTCCAAACTGTGTAAGGCACACAGTTGGCGCATGGCTATGTAAAACATTCAGCCTCCCCAAAAAAACAATGAATGTGACACCTGAGATTTTATGAGAAATATTATTATTTTATTTCATGTATTGTGTTGTATGCTACATCAATATTATCTCGCTCTATACATAACACCTTATTTTCATGTAGTATACACAACACTATTCATGGCTCTTGTTACACACAATTACATGTTCTATTAATGGAATTAATATCAGACAAAACTAATTATAGATTTTTTTCAATTTATAAGAGAACTATGTTTATATTATGTTATACAAACCACCAAAATTAGATAGCATTACACGTATCACTAACATGGATTGTGTTACCTCCAAGATCGACCTACCTTGATAGCTTGCATTGTACGCAAAACCAAGTTTCACTAAGCAATGATATATTGTTAATATATTATTATTTAATAGGATATAAACTAGCTATTATGAATGGTTTAAACCACATTTTTAATTTTATATAACATTAAAATTCATATTATATATTTTCTAGAACATGATATTAGAATTAAATTAATTTTTTTGTATAAAAGAAGTATTTAAAAAAAATGCATTTTTACTGCCTTTTGATGGTGTTCCCATTATAAATAAAGTTTTTGGAAATTTTATAAGTTAAATATGACCAAATAAACATATTATTTTGAATTGGGACATAAAATTTTACTTTTTTTCGTTAATTTTCTAATAAAGGTCACTTTTTAATGAATAGTGAGAAATACCACATTTTATGTAAAATCTGGCTTTTCATCTAATATTTTTTATGGTTAGACTGTGCTTTTAATTGGTTTTAAACAACATTTGGATTATATTTTTGTCATTTAAAACAATTTTTGTCATTTTATGTAATTTTAATTTTAAATTGGACATAAACACATGTCAATCTTTAGATAGTTATTACTTCTTAAAAACCCTTTTTTTGGTTTTCATAGCATGAATTAATTTTAAATTAATTAATGAAAATGATGAATTATGAATTTGGAAAAATGGATTCCATATTTGTAATTAGAGTGTTAAAATTTTGTAAATAGTTACCGTTAATTTTTTTATAATATGAATAGTAACATTAGAAATTATTTTATTTATCATGGTTAAAAGGTAAATATGGTAAATAATGGTAGAAAATAATATTATAATAATATTAAACTAACCAAACACGTCTCCAAATCCAATTGGATGAGATATTTCCAACAATGGGAATAATTGGGTCGATTTTGGGACCCCATGGAACCAATTGGATGTGAAAATGTCATTTTCTAAGAATTTATTTAAAGTTAAGAGATATGTGACATAAACACAAATCATCCTGATAAAATAATTTTAATATGGGGTTATACTTAAGATAAATTAGAATATAAATATTAATTTTAATGATAAACATATTTCAAACATCATGGTATTTTATTTACAACTCTTAAACACAAAATAATTTAATTTATGTATGACACAATGAGGATGTAGTGATTACATTATTAATAAATTATTTTAATAAATGAGATTATTAATATTAAAAATAATTTTTTTTGAAACTTTTTATTCCATACAAGAATTTTATGGAAGATTATGAATTTTTATCTTTAAATCATTGATGTTTATTTATAAATAATCATGTTTTATGTATTTTCAAAAAGTTATAATATGAATAGTATCAAAATTGACAAAAATCAGTTTTTAAAACAAATACTATTTTATTAAATGATATAATAGTCGTAGAAATATTTGATTTGTCCAAATGAATTAGATAATGTTGAACATGTAATTAATGAACCACTTGTGGTTCTATTGGCATTTAATAGTAAATATATCGACCATATAATATGAATATACAAGAAGACACACTAAGAGTTAAATTAGTTAACAAAGGGTTAAAGATAAAAGATAAGGTTTAATTTGAGACCTTATCTTTTTTAAAACCAATTATTTGAGAGGATTTAGAAAAATAATCATATTATATTCGAATTAAATGATTTTTCTGACATTCTTAAACCGAATATCAATTTATAATAAAATAATATTTCTATGAATTCCTAAAGTATCCTTCCTCCTCTCTTATAAAAAGTCATCTACTCCCACATTTACTCACACAAAAATGAGCATTATAGATCGACCAAACCCTTCCCAATTATCCTATAAAATTTTTTATTTATCTTCTGGATGTATTGGTTATACAAAAAGTCTATCCCTAGTGTCCCTAAGAAGAGATCCAAAGTAGGTCCAATGAAGAAGTGGTAATTACATTACCAATCCAATTCAATTTCATTTTTTCTTCAAATTATCTGTCTATGTTGATTCCATACTAAATTAATAACTCTAGTATATTATAAATTATGATATATTATTATAATTATCAGACAAACCTATACCTCCTTTTATCCATCCCATGAATAATAATATCACCATGCGTGCGTACGTACGACTTACCGTCTTCTTGTTGTGATGAAATTTGTTATTCAAAAATACTATATTATGATAGAAATTATAATGAGTATAATGAATTTAAATAATTAATACAACATGATAATGATTCTTTATAAT
Source organism: Viscum album (assembly GCA_963277665.1). NCBI lineage: Eukaryota > Viridiplantae > Streptophyta > Magnoliopsida > Santalales > Viscaceae > Viscum > Viscum album. Next base: position 747,622,474 of record OY728157.1, read on the forward strand.
TAATATACCATCCAATTATATACCAATTAACCACCAAGAGAATAATACCATCGCTCGTGCATTCATATGGTCTACCGTCTCGACGACGCGGGGAGATTCATTCTCCACGTTAACAATTAAAAAATAAATATAAAATTTATATGACGAGTGAAATTAATAATTATGAACTTAATTTAATGAATTAAATAAAACCTATACATAAATAACATTACTTAAAATACAAAACATGAATGGGAAAATGAAGTTGTTAACACCCGAAATATTGGAAATATGGAAATACTATTAACAAGATGATATAATAGGTTAATATATGATATCATAAATAAATATATAGTCATAATATAATTTAATAACATGATTTTACCATTATAATGGAGGTCTACCAGACATCGATTAATGAAAAGGGCAAGTTAATGGATAATTTTCCAATATCATTTTTATCTGAGAATGTTTATATGTAATTATTTACAGGGGATATATTTATCATCCATGTCCATTTTTTCTAAAAATGTTTTCATAAAATATATACTATTATTATATTTATTTTTAATGTCATTTTTATAAATTTTTACTTTTTTCTTTATGTGAAGGAAGGAATCTTTCTTTTTTTAATCTCTGAGGAACTTTTTGAATTTTTCAGAAAAAGTACGAGGAGAATGTTTTTTAACTTATATGACATGAATAGATTTTTAAGGTTTAATAACGCATTATTTCAATGAAGCTTACTTTATATGGTTTCATATTTATTTTAAAAAATTATTTTCTAATAGGACTTCATGGCATATTGAGGAGAGAAAACATTTTTTAAAAGAAATGATATTTTCCTTAGTAGTAGAGTTCAAATTTTTTATAACCATTATTTTCCATCTAAGATGACATCGGGTTATGATTCAATCCATATTATTACTTTTATTTTAATTATTTATGATGTAATAATTTTTATGATGTATACTAATCTTATATGGATTAAGTTATGATGCAATGACGATTAAGAATCCCATTTTATTTCATGGGTTATGCTATGATGAATGAATTATGTTTTTGTAGATCATATAAGAATGATCTCATTATGAGATGGGTGTAACCTATATCTCCCTATGATGAATTGGGTAAATATTTATATCTCTTGAGATAGACATGACTTGAACGAAAATTAAATCTGGTTCAGTAATACATGCCTTGATTGGTAGGTAAACCTGGTTCAGAAATTGACATTGTAAACCATGATGGTCTTGGAAAAAATAACTTGGATGCTATATAAATCATATTTTTTCTTATAATTATCCACAATTATATGTTTTATTCCTAATATATTATTTATTTAATGTTCCTTTATGATCTAGGCCTTGAGTACTGCAAATATTTATTTCAGGACACAATATTTTTATCTTTAAACATTATGTTGGTGGTTTTCGTTAAAGTGTTTATGGTTTATTTTAGGTTATCCATGTTTACCCATAATTACCATTTGAGATCTGCATTTTTATGTTTTCTTTTTCCCCGGGTATAAAGAATGATGTTAGGTAGTAAAACAAAAGGGGATGATCTTGATAGGAGATGTGAAAGATGTTTCACCATGTTAGAAGATTATGTTTCAAGTTTCTAAAGAAACTAAACTAATAATGTCTTTGGGAATCAGTTTATTTCATGTATTATGTGTTTTATAGAATAAATTAAATGTCAATGTACCTAAATATTGATTCATTATAGTTGTTATCAGAGTAAGGATTTAGTTATCGTTTGCAAACTAGGATACATAAAATTTAGTGAGATCCCTAAATATATTTCCAATGTATGTCTAGAGGTGTCCCTAAGGTTAAGTATAAGAATATGATATAGTCCTAGAATTATGATAATGATCATGAATATCCTTGGATGAAACCAAATATTTTAGATATTGAAATTAATCCTCCTAGAGACTATTGTATTCATAGTATGATTTTTCTCTCTCACATTATTCATTTTGGGTTTTAGACGATGGTCAGAACCTGAAAAAACTGTGTTAATGATCCATGCATTGGGAAATGCAATGATTTTCCTCATGAAAAACCAAATGTAATGGGAGATGGAATTAATTTTGTTTTCTATACTTACAAAATATATGAATCATTTTGGACATCCAAATGAAAAAAAGGGAACAACATTTTATTGAGTCCATAATGAGGAAACATACAACCTCATTCACTTGGTCTTATGAACCACTTACTGCCAAAAAATGGATCAATACCATTGAGAAGGTATTTTATATACTTTGTTGTTTAGAAAATGAAATTTTTATTTTTAATGTTTATCGTTTAGAAGATAAAGCATACCAGTGGTGGACTCTAATTAAGAATACAAGGAAGGAAGATGAAATTGATTCCATGGAATGAGATTAGTTTCAGAACATATTTTCCAAAAATTACATCATTTTTTCATAGAAAAAATATATAAATGAGTTAATTATTCTAAAAAAGTACTATGAATGGGTTGGTACATACGATTCAAATTTTACAGGACCTTCAAGGTATGCTTCTGGCTTTATCATCCAACCAAAAAGCAAATTTGATTGATTATTTAGTGTCTTAAAACAAATTATTTAAAGGGAATTATCTATAAGAGTATTTAGTAGATATGAAGATATTTTGGGTTTCACTATTAAGGAAGAACTATAATTTGGTGATATACATTGATCTCATTGTTTTGAAAAGAATAGAAATATGGAGTTTATGGGAAAATCTCAAAATAATGCTGAAAAGAAGATGATTGTTTTTTATGCTCAAAGTGTTGGAAGAAGCATGGTGGATATTTTCTTAAAGGGACTATAAAATGATTCAAGTGTGGAAAAGAAGGTCATCGAGTAGTTGAGTGCTGGAGTAATGGAAAAAATGCTGCTATTAATGTGAATAGAGAAAAGACTGAATATAACTCTCTACCACCACTTAAATTATAAAAGTGCAGTAATATGGGGCATTATTCTAAACAATTCCCAAATATAAGGGTTAATGATGATGATAATTGAAAACAACCTCTTAAAGACAATGAAAAAGGGAATTCAGATGCGATAACTATTGGTGATGTTGAGTATGGCAACAAAGTGGTGGAAGGATTATGTGTTTATGTAATGGGATTCCAAAATAGTATTGTGGAATCTCATTTATAGTATTATAGAATATTGGAACATAAGTATTGGTTTATTGTTGTATTCTATAATTTTTATAATATAGGTAACCATAAAAATAGATTGAAATATTTTTATAAACAACATGATATTCACATAATGAAGGGATACAAGAATAATGAAAAGTTTGACAGTATTAATGAGCTCATGATTGATATATGGGCTAAGTGATATCTTGGATTGAGTGTTTGGTACGTTGAAAGAGTTAATTTTGATAGAATGAATGTTTTAACTAATGTTATATGGAAATTCATGTTTTTATCATGTTCAATGAGAATATGTTAATTATGGTATTCAGAAGTTTGGAATGCGACAAATATGAACTTCCAAATGAGAAACAGGAGACAAATGTTAAGTCACATTAGTTCACATTTTTCAAATGATTTATATTTTCATTTTTTGGAAGGATTGTAATGCTATAAATTTATAGCTATTATAAGTTATATTCTGATTTATGTTTGATAGATTAATGTATTATCTCACGATAGGTGAACTTATGTTTGTTCGAAAACATGTTCTATCCATTTTATTGAGATAGAGTGATTTACCTATCATTCTATCGCATGATATGGTAACACTTAAAGAATGAAAAATTCAACATCATTTTTTTAAATAATAGATGAAATGGATATTGTTTAGGGAATGACCAAGGATGAGATTGTACTAAAAAAATAAAATATTTATCCCCATGAAAAATTTATCAACTATAGAAAAAGAATCTTGAAACAAAAAATGGTATCCTAGTAATTTATAATCAGATGAATCAGATTGTCCAATTAATCATCAAAAATTTATGGCTTCCTTGTAGTTATCTTTCTCCCAAACTAATTCTCTATCACTATCCATCATAACATGATGGTTAGATTTCTCTTCCATATCCATGTTTTTTCTCCCCACCCATGTTCTCCTATGTGGGAAACCCATGATGAGATAATTTGGGTAATGTTTTTATTATAACATTTATTTTAAAAATTATGTTTTAGTATTCCTCTTTATGAGGTGGGTTTCCAGGAAAGAAACCACAAAGTAGTAAACCATCTATAACCCCGATGATTTTTAGGGTGAAATTCATTTTAAGGGGGTAAAATGTAACACCCCAAGATTTTATGAGATGAAAACATTTTAATTAATTTGATTTCTGTTGTTATACGCTACTCTAATATTTTCTTGCTCTATATTCGACACTGTAATAGCTTGCAGCATACGCAACACTATTCTTGGCTTATGTTTCACAGAATTTCAAGTTCTTTTGATAGAATTTATTTCATGAAAAATTGAGTATAGATTTTTTTTGATGTGTAAAAGAATTATGTTTGGATTATGTTATATGAAACCCCAAAGGAATATTCCACTACATGTAACACTGAATTGGATTGCGTTATATGAAAGAGTGACCTTCCTCGATGGTTTGCATTGTACGCAATACCGAATTTCACAAAAAAATATATGTTGTTAAAATATTATTATTTAATGGGATATAAACTAGTAGATATGAATAGTATTAACCACATTTTTAATTTTATATAATATTAAAATTCATCTTATATATTTTCTAGAACATGATATGAGAACAAAATCAATTTTTTGGATAGAAGATGTATTTTTAAAAAAATGCAATTGTACCACCTTTTGATGGCACACCCATTTGGAATCTAGTTTTTGACACTTTTATAAGTTAAATATGGTAAAATAAACTTATTCATTGGATGTGGGACATAAAAATGTACGTTGAATTTAATTTTATTTAATTTTATAATAATTTTCTTTTTTTAATGAATAGTGATGAATACTGCATTTTAAGTCAAAATTTCCTTTTCATCTAATTTATTTATATTGATATATTGTAGTTATATTTGGTTTTAAAGTGTAATTAGATTATATTTATATCATTTAATACATTTTTGGTCATTGGAAGAAATTTTAATTTTAAATTGGACTCAAAAACACAACAATATTCTAGTAGTTATTATTTCTTAAAAACCAACTTTTTGGTTTTGACCACAGGAATTAAATTTAAATTAAATTTTGAAACTAATATGTTTTGAATTTGAATAAATTTATTCAATATTTCTAATCATAAGGGTTAAATTGTGTAAATAGACACCTTTTATTTTTTGACATTGTGAATAGTAACTTTAGTAATTATTTTATTTACCATGGTTAAAGGGTAAATCTAGTAAATATGGGTAAAAAATTATATTATAATAATATTTAACTACCCTATAACCTCTAATAATCATATTGGATGAGATATGTATGACCCTGGGTATCTTTGGTCAATTTTGGGACCCAATGGAACTACATGGATGTGAAAAATGGCATTTTCTAAGAATTAAATTAAAGTAAAGAGAAATATGACCTAAAATTTTATCTTCATGATAATTGTTTTTCATATGGGGTTATACATAATATAAATTCTACTATAAATTGTAATTTGAAAGATAAACATATTTAATACATAATGGTATTTTATTTATAATTTGCAGACACCAAATAAATAAATTTATTTTTGAAACAATGATGAAGTAGTGATTACCTTATTAATAATTGATTTAAATAAATCAGATTATAAATATTAAAATAAATTTATTTTGAAACTTTATATACAAACCATAAATTTTATGGATGATTATTTAATTTTATCCTTGAATTTATGAATTTTTTTTCGAAATAATTAAGTTGTTATGGATTTTTAAAAAGTGATGATATGAATTGTATAAAAATTGACATAAATAAGGTTTCAAAAAAAATTCCATTTTATTTAATGGTATAATATTCTTAAAAATCCATGATTCATCCAAATGGAATAGATAATGTTTCAAAGTTCATTAATGAAACAATTGATGTTCAATTGGCATTTTATAGTTACTATATTAACCATATAGTATGAATATACAAAAAGACATGGTAAGAGTTAAATAAGTTATATAAGGGTAAAATATAAAAGATAAGGTTAAATTTGAGACCTAAACATGTATAAAACCTATTGATTGAGTGGATTTAAAAACAATATCATAATATATTATAATTAAATGAGTATTGGACATTTTTCAACTGAAAATCATTTTATAATAATATAATATTTCAATACCTTCTTAAATTACCCATCGTCCTCTTTTATAAAAAGGCATATCCTCCTAAATTTCCTCAAACCACCTTGAGCCTTCTATCTTAAAAAAATCATTACCAATTATCTTATCAAAATTCTTTGTTAAATTTTGGAGGTCTTGGTTTTCCAAAAAGTCCATCCATAGTGTACCAAAGAAGAGATACAAAGGAAGTCCAAAGAAGAAGACGTAATTGCTTTACAAATTCAATTCAATTTATTTTCCTCTTATGTTTCCTCATTATATGTTAATTCCATAATAAAGTAATAAATATAGTATATTATACATTATGATTTGTTATTATAATTATTTAACTACCTTATTCGTTTTTTATCTATCTATGAATAACAATATCACAATGCGTTCTTACATACAACTTACTATCTCCACATAGTGGAGTACCTTGTTATTCAAAAATACTTTATTAAAATGGGTATAATGATGAGTATAATGAATTTAAATAATTAATATAACATTATAATTAATTTTAATATTAATATACCATCTAATTACATACCAATTAACCATCAAGAGAATGATACTGTCCCTCGTGCATACGTACGGCCTACCATCTCGATGATGCATTGAGATTAATTATCCATGTTAACAATTCAAGAATTCCTATAAAATTTATATTATGATTTAAAATAATAATTATGAACTTAATTTCTTGAATAAAATACATCCCATACATAACAAAAATAACTTAGATGAAAAAAAAGAAATGGGAAAATGAAAGAGTTTACACCCATAATATTGGAAATATTGAAATAATATTGAAAAATTATATAGTAGGATCATATATGATATTTTAAATATGGATATTGTCCTAGTATAATTTAATAAAAATATTTAACCATTATATAGGAGGTCACCACACCATCGATAAACCAAATGTATAAGGTAAGTGATAATTTTGTAATCTCATTTTTATCCGAGATTGTTTATACGTATGTATTTACTAGGGATATATTTATCATCCATGTCCATGTTTTTTGAAAATGTTTTCTTAAATTGTATTATATTGTTATATGTATGTTTAAAGTAATTTTTACCCATTTTATACTTTTTTTATATGGTGTATAAAGAATCATTCTTTTTTTACCAAACGAGTTACTTTTTGAATTTTCTGAAAAAAGTACGATGAGAATGTTTTTTAACTAGTACTCCATGAATGAATTTTTATAGTTTCATGAAACCTTATTTCCATGATTCTTACTCAACATAGTTTCTGGTTTATTTTCATTAAAAAATATTTTTAAAAAATTATGTGGTATTTTGAGAAGTTAAATTTTTTTTGAATATAAATGATATTTTTTCTCAGAAATTAAAGTCAAGTGTTTTATCAAAATTATTTTCCATATAATACGCCATAGGGTTATATTTTTATCCCTATTATTACTTTTATATCACTATGTTTATGATGGAATAATTTTTATGAAGTCCATTTATCTTATATGTAGTATTCTAGGATGTCATGATGTTTTAGAATCCCATTTTATTTCATGGGTTACGCTACGATGGATGATTTATGTTTTTGTGGAACTTGTATGAATGATTTAATTATGAGATTAGTGGGAAACATATCACCTTCCAATTCATTGAGTAAATATTTATATCCCATGAGATATTGATAAATGGAATGGAAACTAAATCTGGTTTAATAAAACATAGCTAGAATGACAAGTAAACACAATTCAGTAATGGACTTTGTCCACTATGATGGTCTTGGGAGAAATGCCTTGGCTACTATGGAAATCATATTATGTGCTTATTAGTTTGCCACAATTACATGTTTTATGACAATTGTATTCTATATTGGTTAATGATCCTTTATGATCTATGCCTTAATTACTTCCAATATTTAATTCAGGACTGATGATTTCGATGTTTAAAAATTATGTTCATGCTTTTAGTTCAAGTGTTTATGGTTTGTTTTATCTCTTTCTTGTTTAAACTCACTGAGAATTTGATCTCACCTGTTTTATGTTTTCTATTCCCCAAGATATAAAGAATGGTTTTAGGTAAAAAAAATGTGATGACATATATGGTAGATGTTAAAAATTGTTCACCATGTTAGAAGAATATGTTCCGAATTTCCAAATACACAAAACAAATAAGGTCTTTGGGCATATGTTTTTTATGTATTAAGTATTCCTTAGATGAAATGTAATTTCCATGTACATAAATAATGGGTCATAAGAGTGAATCTTTTTATAGTGGAATATCACACAGTTGGATCATGTGTTGCAAACCATGTAGTCCTTCCCAAGTATCAGTGTGACCCAGCTCTCCTTGGATAGTGGCTTGAGTATGGTTTGTACAGAGTTTCGAAAATTATCTGAGAACATGGTGCACCCCTCTAAATGGTCAAAAAATTACTATTTTTCTATTATAAAACTTTATGACCTTGACATGATATTCTCCCCCATTTCCCCCCTTTCAACCCCAGTAACAATCCAAGGATCCCAAATCATCTAAGAGATCTTCTTCCATAATTTCAATGATATTTTGAGTATCGTTGGTTGTATGTCTAAGTTATGAGTAATTATAACCCTTTCATTTATTTTCTTTTATCGATTTGAACTTGTGTCTTGGGATATCTTTTTTTAAATAAAGAAAACATTCTTTTTATAGTGTAATTTTTTTCAAAGCTTCATGGGTGCTAGGGTCAGGTTCTTCAGATTCGATTATAAGTGTGTTCATCGATAGATTTATGGTAGGTGGTCTATATGTTTTATCCCATTGTTTGTATGATGATTTATATATATAACCACACGTTCTTGGTTCCCTTATTTTGTTATTGATTATGTTTGTTATTTTATCTGATATGGATTTCTGAATGATGATTTCAACAGCTCATGGTCCTCGTGGGTTTCATAGAGGATGACTTGACTGATTTAGGTCCACCCATGGGGTGAACCATCCTTATTGAAAAGGGTTAAAGGAAATGTTATTTTTGAGATTAATCTATGATATAATAGATCCCATGATGAACATGATAAAAGGTTATTTTGTTGATGAATAACAAAAATGGATAGTTATGAGATAACATGTGTTAATTTGTCATCATTAAGTGTGAGATTGACCTATTATTTAATATATGCGAAATTATGAATGGGTTATGTGAGTTAAAATTTGTTAATTAATTAATATGTTAAAGGAGTTGATGTATGGAAACTAGTGAATATGCCTAATGATTTTAAGGATAAGAAATGGGAATTAGGGTAAATTGAAATGTAATGTAAATTATAATGGGGTAATGGGTTATGAAATAATATTGACTCCCATGAAAAGTTGGTTATATTGTGGTGGTTATATATATTTATGAATGTGTGGTTGTGATTTTACATGTACAATGAATATGATATATATATATATATATAAGTATGTGGAAATAGTTTTGTGGTGTGATAATGGAATAAAGATACTCTCATGGGTCCAGATGGTGTTATTCTAAACCCCACCCAAGAATGCCCGAGTTAGGGATTCAGAAAGACTCTCTTGGCTTTTAATGGTGGCATTCGATGAGATTAACTTGATGAAGGCTCCAAGGTGAGTTGTGATGGGTTTTTTCTATGTGATATGGGGATTTGACCTTCCCTTATGGATAATGTTGACGAACTTAAACCTTATTAAATGTTTTAAATAGATATTTAATGGGACACATGATGGAAATGGACAATGTAAAGAAGATCGTGTAAATGATAAAATCTTTCTAATGTAAGAAAATTTTAATGTAAATATGGTTAACTGGGGTCAACCAAATTTTATTTTATTTACTTGTATTTTATTTATTAGTTTCATTCACTATGTTTTAAAAAAAGATATGTTAATAAAAAAATACTAGTATCCTACTGAGTTTTACTCACTCCCTACACTGGCTTCCATTGTGTACTCGAGAAGATTTCACGATTACGGGTTAGGACAAGGGAAAATCCTAGTGCTTGGGAGATGAGTTAGTGTTGGGATTTTAAAGGGAGAGGTTATGAACATGGAGTCAGTAAAATTTAGGAGATTTACATATTTTCTATATTTTGGGTTCCCTATACTGGGGAAAGTACTAGCATAAAATTTTATATTTATTTTAGTTTGGGTTTACCCAGTTTTTGGAGATTTTTCTTATTCCTTTTACATGGTTTTTTCATATTGTTTTCACTGTTTACATTATCATCCACTATGCATTATTCTGGTAAAGAGGGTATGATCTCCCCCTATGGCATATTAAACCCTCAACACTAGTTAGAAACCTCATTCGTATGGGGATGCATGCTTTCAGTCTTATGGAGACCCAACATAGAGCACCGGTTTAGTGGCTTCTAGGTTGGGGAAGTTATATTTTTTTTAAGAATTATTGTTTTAAGATGTGTACCACCCTGAACCTCAAACAATGTTTTGGAATTTTCCACGTACTTTTGACATATCTCATAATGACAAAATTTTAATAATATCTAGATGACCATTCGATTAGCATCCTGAGTCATTGTGTCAGGTTAGATAAATAGACCAACATGATACAAGAACATTTTTTTGACACTTCAAGGTTCCGTACTATGAGTCTTAAAAATAGATAGAGAGTTGTAAAGTTACACCTAAGAAACCACAAACATTTTTCACTTATAAACTATGTGCACATATAATATCTCAAGGATTTAATGAAATATTGTTATAGTTGATAGAACTAACAAAATTTATATTGTATCCTTGATTTCCTTCATATTTTTTCAATAAAATATATTTTATCATTTAATTTAGTTTCCAAAACATTCAGAAAATAGAGAAGATTTCTATTCGTAGCTAGTATTGCATTATCTCTAGAGTGATATCATGAGTAAAAAGTTGCACGGTCGGTAAAAATATTTGATTTTTTATAGTGCTTGAACTATTTTACACACCTTACTAATATTATATGAAACCATCTTTAAATAGACCCTCATATATATAGTTTCTTACATATCTATAATGATAATACATGATTGAATAAGTGTTGTTGATCTTGGAAAGACATGTGAAACTCTTTCTATCCCTATTAACACAAAAAACTAAAACATGTGATATGATTTGTTAGAGAAGAAAGAATAATTTTCAGGAATTCATATATGGAATACACTATGTTTTTTGAGTATGAAATTCCATTTTGGTTGCAAGAAGCTCCGTCATTCGATGATTGGAATTTTTCAACTCATCAAAATATGGTAAATAATTAAATTTTTCAAAATTTATGATAACTGTTCCTTAAAATACATTTATTATTCCAAAGATTAGGTCAAATGACACATATTAATAGGAAAAAATCTTTTAATTAAATAATATGATGGATTTATCATTTTATTCATATCACCTATCTCAGACTTATAAAGTGTGTTTTTATTCAATCAATCGAAATAAATTTTCAATGATCCAAACTATTTTGGATTACTGAAGAAGTATTTTTGTGAGTAGGTTTTATATGGATAATCACATGGTTATAAAAATATTTTATTTTTATCAATCAATAGAAATGAATCATGGTGACTGAATTCTTTTTCCAGATTTAAACTACATGTTATGATAGTTTATGATCATCCTTGAGTTCGTATATCTCATCATTAATAGTTTCAAAATCATTTAAAACACTAAATTAAATATTTTAAACATGATCTTAAAAATAATATTGGGTGTTCTCATACTTGAATAATTGTGTATCATAGTCCTTCTAATCATAAAATGAGTGAAGATTCTCAGCATTACAAACCAAATTAGTCTCATTATCATGATCTTTTTAAAACATGAAATTTAGACTTCTCAAATAGAAAATGATTGTATCTTTTGATTAGAGGCAATTAAACATTTTCACTTGAAGAATCCTCAAGATTATGTCTCTACATTTAAAAATATGTATCTTCAATTGAAGAATTTGTAATCACAAAAAAATATTTTCCCTCATGAGATTCAAGATTTATCCCACCACATGTTCAAATTTTATGTGTCTAATTTTCTAAATTAGAAGTAAATTTCTCTTCATGTGATATCTAATCCATATAAGCTATTAAAAAAAGACCCCCAATACTGTATGATGTGGGTTTGTATATAATTCATGACCCCTTAACCTGAGTTCAAATCTATGAATCAACATATTCTTAATTTTTTTATATTATTTTCTTTTCAATAAGGTTAATTTGAGTGACATTCATAGATAAACTGATGCTGCACAGCCGAACATTAGAAAAGGTATGATGATTTTGGCACATAGTTTCATCCACATAACCCATGTACACATCATTATACATGGAAAATAAGGTCAGATGTCTATTATAGGTATGAATACACTACCAATGATTTTCTTAAAAATAATTATTATTGTAGTTCCCTTTATATATATGAAAATTTAATTTCATGAAAATCAACAGTAGATATGTTATGTTGATGTCCTGAAAATTAATTTCTCAAATTCACTAGATCTCTGAGCTATACTAGTATGAATGAACATATATTAAAAAATTTATATTTTTTAATATAACTTTTTGGAACTTCATTAGTATAAGATTATTTTCAATCATATATTCCATAAATACCTACAGTCTAATATTACCATCACTAGTCAAAGAGCAGTTGTAAAAATACCTATATTCATAGAGATAGTGAAAAACATAATATATTTTGTTAAAAGAAATGACGATGTCCTTCCCATATACTATATACTTAACATCATCTCTATCTTGATAAAAGTTGAAATAAGTATTCTCATATACCTCTCATACTTATTTTTGGAACAAAACTTATGATAATTTTTCTCCAGAAAACATTCAATTTCATGAAAACCAATACTACTATAAAAATCTTATTCATATGATTTAACCAATGAATATATATGGAATTATTTATAAACAAACACTAATACTTAATTATTGACTTTGTTTTCTTATAACATCATACAACTCAACCATTATCTCCCATTGATGTTTCTATTCCCATGACTTATTTAGAATGAGAAGAGGGAAATGTTTTAGGGTTCATATTGTGGTAAAGGATTGGGTTAAATATGATGTTAAAGAAAGATTTATTTTTGATCCAAGATACCATTACACATCCAATGTCTATTAAAAAATATAAATCCCTCTTTTTCACTTACTGGGATGTAACACCCTGAGTTTTGAGGAATTATTATTTTTTCAAATAAATTAAATTTATTGAAAGGATTCCATTGTATGCAACACCGAGTTTTTCTTGATTTTTATGCAACATTTTTTATTTTGATATATGAAACACTAATATTAACCTATGATATGACTAATAGTATGTTTTTCTTGTGTTATAGAAAATTTAATGTCTATTTGATATCTTGTGTTGCACACAAAACTGAGTTCTACTGAACTATAATATACTATAAATATACATAATAAAATATGATTATAGTTACCACATACAAATTTGAATGGATTCTATGAAAAATATTAATTAAATTGTAAAGATATGGCTTATACATGTATCAAAAGATAATGCTTTGGTTACCAAGAACTTAAAAACAAAGGTAAGAACTATTTGAAAATAAACAAATTCCTTTCCTAAGGAAACTATTTTTCAATGTACATACATGTTTTATATCAAAAAAATTATTCAAAACAATTACAATGAATTAATTTAATGTAATTTTTTCAATAAACTATTTAAAATTCAACTTATGTATTTTCTTAACAAGAGATAAGATTAAAACGCAACTTCACACATAAAAAGATGTATTTTTCTAAGAGGAATTATTTATGTCTTTTAATAGAAGTATTTTTTAAAACTAAATTTTGAAAAATTTATTATTTTTATTTTTTAAAATAAAATTAATTTTTCTAAATTAACATCAACATATAATTTGCTTAAATTTTGGTTACTTTTCTCAGAAGTTTTATTTTTTGACGAATTGTGAAAGATAATAAATTTTAATAAAAAAACTGCGTTTTCATATAATTTATTTATATACATTAATTGTATTTTAAATTATGTTTAAATTATAATTTCTTTAATTAGACATACATTAATATAATTTAGGTCATTTAAATGATATTTACATTCAAATAGGATATAAAAACATTTCAAACATTTGCAATTGTTAGATATAAAATCTATTATTACATCCTACCTATAAGATTAATTTTCAACTATCTTTTTCCACTTATATGATTAGAATTTGAAAAAATGGATTCTATATTTAGAATCAAAATAATTTATAATTTATAGTAAGGTAAAATTAATTTTTTACCAAACATATTTATCAAATTAATTAAATTTAATTATAGTGATTCCGAGAAAAATGAGTTTATATAATGGTTAAACATTGAATTCAAGTGCAAAATGACCTATGAACTTTTAATAAAATCCATTAGATGCCCATATTTAGACCATTTATCGTATTTATTAGAAAATGGACCATTATGGGGCACATGATGTAAGCGATTCATGTCAATTGTGTTTACCATTTTGTATTTTCAATAATGACACTCCTCCGTCATGATAAATAGGCACTGACACCCTCATTTATTCACACTTTACAATAACAGTGCCTCATAAAAAATAAAAACTCAAATAAAACACCAATATACCTAATATAATCTTATAATCCTCACTTTGGGAAGAAAAAAACCCAAGTTGGACATTTGGTGAAAACTAAAAGGATTTATCTGAAGAAAAGGTTTCATTCATCAAAGAGAAAGTTTGTCTAATTTAATTCTAAAATAATTAAATTATTAAAATATAAGAAATAAAAAAATATAACATTAATATAATAATATATTTTTATGTTATGGATATAGTATAAATAATTACACAAATCTATAAAATGGGATACAAAATTATCGTTTGTTTGTATGGAAGACTACCACCTCGCGAACAGATCTTGGTCATCCATCCATTACCACCTCTAAAGGATGGGAATATTAGTTTAATTAATAATTTAATATTATATATATGATATTTATTATTTATTTATTCTTATTTAATTAATATGAAATACATACCTATATTATTTTCATTTTGTGTGAATATGACAACTTCGTTTGTGGATGTGTTGACTACCACCTCCACAAAGCGATGCGATTCATTCATTATTTACTTGGAAGTTATTAAGGATGGATATAATAAAAATATGTGATATATATGAAATAATTATTCTTATTTATATATATATCATTTATTTTTTTTCATTACAAACACGATTAGAAAATGGATATAACAAGCATCCGTACGAATAACACACCGCCTCCATAAATGGTGTATTTCATTTTGTATTTCTATAGTTATTGGATAACTCTAAATAATAATATAATGAAAATATATTATATTTATATCATCTCATAAATTATTTAAATATGTAAATCATGATCTATGTAGAAGGATTACGAATAAAAATTCAAAAAATATACGAAAAACAAAGCGATTATTACCCGAAATGTATCTTTAACATTAAATTTCTAATAAGCAGGTAATATAACATTATATTCATATAATATACGGTATTTTATATAATAATATGATCATTTGGATGATTTATAACAAATTATATTTATTATATAAGATCCTTGTACATGTATGAATATATTGAAGACTATAGGTAAGGGATTCCATGTCACCTTTTTATATTAGTGAGATACATGCCATATTAATCTCTAATTTATTTTTTGTGGTGTAAATAATTACCTATTACATGGTATATCAATAATTTAAATTATTTAATTATTTTAAATGTTTCAGTTTTGGTTATTCTTTTAGAGGGATCATGATTCAAATGTAACTAAAGTAATAAGGTGATTTATTATCTCGCTTTTATTTCCACAAGACTTATTACATAATAAACACCTATTTATTTTGTATTGTGTATATAATATCCAAGAATATATTATATTATTTTTTTATTTTAAATAATGGGAATTTACATATGAATTTGATTAATTCTTTTTCACAAGGATTATTGCTCAGAAGTTACCAAATTGGTATTGTAAATTTATCTCAATTTTCTTTCGTTGTGACACCAGTTACTGTATGAACCTAAATTATTTAAGGAGTGTTATATACTACCATTTAACATGTTATATAACTAATATAATTCTTTTAATTATATTTTCTGTTTCAGGTAATGTTATTCTATCATGGGATTATTATTTAATGTTACAAAAGTAGTTTGAGTTTTTTTATAAAAGCTTGTCAAATTTAAGAATAGTTTATGTCTGTAGTTCCATTGACGAAATTTATTATCAATATATCAAAAATTCTAATTAATTTTCTTCTTCTATTTTTATTAAAATATATTAAATTAATGGAATTATTTTTATGCTTTCTGGTACTTAAGAAAATTAAAGAGGTGTTTTTTATAAAATCAGAGCATATATCTACCTTTGACCGGAAATATGTGTAATTCAAAAACCATGTTTTCAAAAAATATTCCCAATTTTATTAAATGATATTTCATTATAATTTACAAGGAAAATTACATTAAAAATTATACATTTTTTAGAAATAGTTTAAAATGATTTTAAAATATTTTATTGTTATTTTGGTTGTTTATTTTCAATGAAAAAGGTTTTAAAAATGTTTTATTATTTGAAAATAATTTTATTCCAAGATATAGGAATATTTTCCTCTAGAAATGTTTTATATAGTTTTAAAATCTTACATAATAAGTATTAAAATTGGTTTTCAAAGGAGAGGATTTTAAAAAGCCATTATGTCTAAAAAAGTGATTTTCAATGATGGCTTATTTTCCTTAAGAAATGCTCCATGCGATATTTAAAGATACATCTTCATTTAATATGGAATCACTTGAATATGTTTGTGATTTATTATGGAAATTATCCATGGAAACCATGTTTATTATTTATTTCACAGGTTTATTTTGTTGATGAAAGTTATTTATGAACCTATTTGGCTTCCATGAGTTATCCCTTGATAAGATGATGATCATAATTACTACTTTTAACAGGTTCTAATATAAATAAATTATTATGAAACTTGTATATTTTTCATATGTTATGATATGATTAACGTTTATGATCATCTAGGAAAATATGTATGATTTCATTATGTGATGGTTGTGACCTATATCTCCCTCCAATGAATTGGGTAATGATTTATATCTCATGTGAATGGAATGAGGAGTAATCTTGGTTTACTAATAAAGGGATGGAATAAGGAGTGAAATAAGTTCAGTAATACATTGATGGAAAGTATAGTTAACTGTTTTTAGTAATACATGATTAGAATGAGGAGTGATCATGGATCAGTAATACTAGATTTGAATAAGGATTGAAATCAGTTCAGTAATACCTAGATGAAATGAGAAATGAACCTGGTTCAATAATAATGGGCTGTAATAGGGAGTGAACCTGTTCTCATAAATGATTTTTTTATATATTTTGATCTTGAGAATAAACGTTGATATATAATATGGTTTGTGGAGTTGACACATTCCATTGAGATGACCATTGAAATAATCCTTAACTACCGTGGAAATAATTTTACATTTTTATGTGTATTCCAAAATTTCAAGCCTTATTTATATATTAGTCTTTTATTAATTTTATATAAAGAACAAATAATCATTCCATGAATCATGTATATGATCTTTCATATGAAGGGTATAATCTAGAAATGTGATAATCTTGTTCTTATACCCTTACGGTCTGTTAGGATTTCTTATCTTCTTTATTTACACTTACTGGGAATCTGACCTCATCTTTTCTTATTATTCATTTCCCTAGGTTATAAACAAATTTATTATGCATGAATACTCAAGGGTAAGATATTTAATGGAGATATTTAATATCTTTCACCATTTTGGAAAATTGTGTTTCATGTTTCTAAGGACACTCACCTATTATAGTCCCCAGGAATGTAATTTCTCACTGTTCTAAATATTAATCTTAAATAATGTAATATCAATATAATTTAATCCGGATTCGATATAATTAATATAAAAGTAATGCTATAGTGAACCTGTGAAAACTAATATTTGAATACTTTATTGAGGAACCTATGGATATTTCTAAGTGTATGTCTTGGGATGTCTCTAAGCATAAGTGTACAGATGAGTTAAATATTAGGGAAATTCCATGGAATTTTGGTAATATACTAAGAGGGTGGTTTCTAATAAATTAGAACCCAACCTAGATTTTGCATGTGTAAGTTTATATATCATAGATTCACACAGGTTTAATAACCCCAAAACACCGTATTGTTCTTGATTCGCTCAGGAACTCGTGCATGACAACATGCATTGTTCCACACTTGGTTTGACACTACATCATATATTGTTTTAGAATTCAAAAACACTATAAAACACAATGATGTATTCAAATTTAAGAGTAATATGAATAAACTTGTATAACCCTATGTTTTAGTAGACTAAAAAAATAGGTTTCATGATTTAGACATCGTATAAGTGATTTTTGTGTTTATGTGTTTTCACTTAATGATAAGTGTTTCTCACACTATACTTTCTGGGTTTATTCAATGATGGTGAAAAGAAGATACTAGGTTAAAATTGAAAGTTTCACATGTTGAAATTATGAGAATTATTAAAATTTATTTACTAGGTGGAACTATCATAAATATAATCAGGAATGTGGTATGGGTATTGGATATGCTACAGAAGACCAAGAGTCCGCAAATGAAATGTGAATGGAACCTTCAATTCTAATAGTATTTTCTATAAGATTTATTAAATTAATGAGACAAGATTTATAATTAATATTTTAGGAAAGTGGTTTTAAGGAATAATATAATTAATATTATTTAATGGGTTAAGAATAAATTATTATGATTGAAGTGCATAAGTATTGGAGATCAAGAATTATGTTATATGAATCCTAAAGTGTATGTTTTCTCATAATTATTTTCAATGATATATTAAATGTTACTAATGATCTAGAAAATTTATTTAATAGAAATAAGATATTTTAATTACTATATCGAAACCCTTATTATTATCTAGATATTGAGAAATTTATGTTTATTATGGATAAAGAGATGATTGATATGTATAGAGTAAATTCGATATTATTTATAACCATAGGAATAATAAAGGATTTGTTAAGAAAAATTGGTTTTAATTTTTATAGATGGAGATTAAAACATTTTTGAATTTTTGTAATAGATCCAATAATTTTTGTTTTAATAAAGCTTGCAAGTTTTTATTTAGGATTTTTGGTAATTCAGGTTATTTACTATGTTTCAAGAGAATACATGATAAAGTTATTTACATGTTTGGAATGTGACAATTAATAGATAATTTATAATATATGGGGAATCAATGTTAAGATTATTTTTAGAAATTTAGTAACAATATTTCTCAATTATTGGATTTTTATTTTTCATATTTTTTATAATTTTGACCATTTATTGAATGGTATCAGTAAAATTTTAAATGAGGTTTTGTAGATTATATTACCATCCTAACATATAAGAATTTATGAATATCAGATTTCTTATGATAACTATTTTCTTTTGATGGTAACTAAAGATAAATGAAATGACTAATCATTCTACTTATTTTCCATTTTAATGATCAATACTTCTAGAATAAAAAATTTACCTTACTTTTTGGAGTAAGAGATGAAGTGGAAATTGGCCAAGACACAACCAAAGGGTGAGATTGTGAATATAAAATATAATGAAATAATGTAAGTATATGAAATGTGAAAATTATTAAATACTCTAAAAATGATCTCGAAACCAGAATATTCTATTCTAGTACCTTTATATATGATGAATAAAATAGTCATTTAGATTATCACTTTCTAACAACCTAGTCCAACCCACGATCATTATATTTTCCACTTTGGGCCTATCCCGCATAGTTTTTCTTTCCATGGGGTTTATCCCTCAAGAATCCCCCAAAGGAAAGAATACTAATGGGAGAGGTACCCACACCACCTTATGAAGGGGTGATTCATGCTCCTCCTCCTTCAATGTGGGATTCTCATAATCCTTCCAAGATGGGCCCAACGTCCTCACTAGTAAATCAAATAGACACTAGAATTGATACTATTTTTAATGGCCCAATCCATCCCATGATCATGATATTGTACACTTTGGTCATAGACCACATGCTTTTTATTTCCCAAGGATTCATCCCTAAAAGATCACCTAAGAGAGGGCCTCATGATTTTAGAGGTTTCCTTGCCACATTATAAAGGTGTGCTTTATGATCCTCCCCCTTCGATGTGGGATTTCCATATAGTTTTTTTAATTGTTAAATTTTAATGGATCACCCACCTAAACTGATCAATGTTATATATCACTATCAATCAAAATTTTAGTGTTATGTTTCTCATCGATGTCAATTTTATCACTTGATAACTGTGTTCTCCCATGTGGAACCCTTGTTAACTGTTACTTTACATTACCACTATATTCTAAAATTTAATTTTTAAGGATGGATTATTATTTATTATTATGATGTGTGATTCTATAAAAGGGAAATTCATATATTAATCCATTAATTTACTAGACAGATTTCATGGGTGAAATTAATTTTTGTGGGGGTAGAATGTAACTCCCCATGTTTAAATGAATTACTTTTTTCTGAATAAATTAAATTTCTTTAATGAGGTTCATTACATGATACAACATGTCATTATTTTATAGTACACTAATGTTAATATTTCCCTACATTAAAAATATAAATTAGGTTTCAGTAAATGTAAAACTATTTTTTTCTAGTGTTATACACAATTTTGAATTCCTTTGATATCTTGCATTACGTGTATGGCCGAGTTCGGACAAATAATAAAAAAAATTAATAAATTTTCATTAAAATATTATTATAGTTACCACATATTCATTGATGTGAATTTTATGAATAATCTTAAAGAAATTTTGAATATATGTTTTACAAATTTATATAAAATTATTCCTTTAATTTTTCAATTAGATCAGAAAGAAAGTAAGAACTACAATAAAGAGATTCTTTTTGTAAATTTTTTAAACATACAAACATGTTTTATCTTAGTAAATTGATCAATCTAATTTGGATGAATTATTTTAATAGAATATATTAAATAATATATTTTACATTTATCTTATATATTTTCCAGATAAAAGATAATAATAAATCTAATTTTATGTATAAAAGGATTAATTTTTCTAATTGGATGTTTTACTACCTTTTAGTAGAAGAATTGTTATAAAATTATAATTTGTAAACTAATATTATTATTGTTTGAAAAATAAAATGAATTTTTAAAATTGGAATTTCAATATTTACTTTGGGTTAATTTTTGGTTCTTTTTTGAGAAGTTTCATTTTTTGATGAATAGTGAAAATATAGAATTTTAATTGAAAACCTAATTTTTTTTAATTTATTTATACATTTAAATTATATATAAAATTGGATCTCAAGTTTAATTATTAATATAACACATGAATAAATACAATTTAGTTATTTTTAATAAATTTCAAATTGAAATCATTTATAAAAACATTCTAAACATATGAACTTTTTACTTAAAAAATCCGTTGTTACATCCCATCTCTGGAATTTTTTTAAAATAATTTCTGCCAACTATATGATTATAATTTTCTAAAATGGATTTAATATTAAGAATAAAAATTAATTATTTTAAATTGAGTTCAAAATATGTTTTGAAAAAAATATTAATTAATGAATTTATAATTAATTAATGCGATTAAGAGAAAAATGAGTTTACGTAATGGAAACACATTAAAGTTAAGGTAAAAAATGCCCTAGAGACATATAAAAAATCTTTTATATTCCCATATTTATAAAAATAAACCTATTTTATAATGAAAAGGGATTATTAATTTAGGCACATGATGTAAGGGAGACCTCTCTAAAGTATTTACCCTTTTCAATTTACAAGATTTCCACTCCTCCACTATAAAAGGACACTCGCCCCATCCCATTTTTTTACATCTAAAAACCATTGGATCATAAAAAATGAAATTATAATCTCAAAAAATCCCTTATCACATTCTATAATCCTCAATTTGGGATTAAAGAAAACCACAGTGTTTTTTGTGCAAACAAATAGGAGTTACCCGAAGAATTGGTAATGTTCTTCGACAAGAACTTTTAAGTTATTTCATTACACAACACTTAAATTAAACTAATATAAATATAATATTATAAACTCACAATACTTAATAAAATAATATGTTCTTATGTTGGGGGTATGACCTACACCTTCCAACACATCCAACAAATGAGATACACAATCATCATTTGTGTCTATAGTGAACTACCACATCGTGAACCTATGTCTATCATCATTTCATTACCACCTATCATGGGTGAAAATTAATATGGAATTACTAATTTTATATAAAATATATGATATTTTTTGAAATTATTCTTCTGTAATTATTATATGACACATACCATTATTTTAACTATTTGTGGGAATACGATAACTTCATTTGTGGATATGTGGATTACCGCCTCCCAAAAGAGATGTGATTTGTTAATTAATTACACGGAATATATTTAGAATGTGTTTAGTAAACATATTTTATATATTTGAAAAAATTATTATTCTCAAAAGATGTTATATATATATATATATCATTTACTTTTCTTAATTATAAAAATTGATAAAAAATAGAAACAATTTTCATGCGTACATATGGAATTCTGTCTCAATGAGTGGTGTATTTCGTTTCATATATCTATATTTTTTAGATTAAAAAAAATAATATAGAGAATATATATATGATATTTATAACTTGTTTAAATTTTTTTAAATTACTGAATCCTGATCAATGTAATAGGAACAATAATAACAAGTGAAAACAAATGCAAAAAACTTTCTTTAACCAAAACTTATCTTTAACATTAAATTTTTTATAAAATGGAAATATAAAGTTATAATAAAAAAATATTTGATATGGTATATCAAAATATTGTTTTATATGAGGCTCATAAAAAATTGTATTTATTATAAATGAGGTTTTACATGTATAAAGAAAGTCAAGACTTAAGGTAAGACATTTCATATAACATTTTTATATCTGTGAGATAAATTACATATTCATCATTAAATTATTTTTTGTTGTATTTATAATACCCTATTACATGTCATATCATGAATTTAATTTATTTCATGGTAATGAAATTTTCAAATGATTTTTTTCTTTCATGGGGCTCACGATTCATCAATTACTCATGTAGAAAGGGGATTTCAAGTTTTACTTTTCTTTCTGCAAGACTTATAATATATTCACCAATTGTTTCTTTTGATTGGTGTATATAATTCCCATGAATTTATTAAATTATTATTTACTTTAAAATTATGGTTATTTACATATCCATTATATGATCTCTATTTTATGGAGTTTACAGTTCAAAAGTTAATAAATCTGTAATGTAATTGTTTATCAATTTTTCTTCATTGAGACACATCTAGTGTTATGAACCTACCTTATTTTATGAGGTGTATATACTTAAAATTGACATTTTATATCACCAATTACCATAATTTAATGATATTTTATGATTTAGGTAATGTTAATCTCTCAAGTGGGTTATGAATCAAAGTTATCAATGTGGTATGAGCTTATTCCAACCATTATATCATCTATCTGGATTGTTTATGATTATGATTATGTTAATGAGATCTTATGATATATCAGTCAATAATTCACCTAAAATTTCTTCTCCATCGGTTATTCTTTCTATATTTATTTATTGAAACCATTTTCCTCTACTTGGATATTATGATTATCTAGAATGTGTTTTTATTAAAATCAAACTTTATCACTCCCTTCAGTCAAAAATATATTTTTCTCAAAAACCAATTTTTTTAAAAAAAATTCAATTTTTTAAATATAATTTTATGCTAATTTTCAGCTAAATGGATTTTAATTCTTTTTATGTTTTAAAAATTGTTTAAAATGTTTTTTAAATATTCTTTTATTAGTTTTGAAGTTTATTTTCAATGAAAACAGTTTTCAAAATTATTCCGATTTGAAAATTGTTTTTTCAAATAAAGAAGAATATTTTCATCAAGAAATGTTTTAAATGGGTATATAAGACTCATTCATAATTTTTTATAGTGATTTCCAATGAAAACTATTTTAAAATATTTTTATGTCTTTAAAAGTGATTTTCAAAAAAGGTTATTTTCCTTGAGAAATAATCCATGTGATATTTCAAGATCATTCCCCAAATAAGATCTAATCCTTTGATATAGTTTATAATTTAAATGGAACATTATACTAGGTAACAATTATTATTATTATTTTTTAGTTATTTATATTTATGAGGAAATCTTGTATATGAACCTGTTTTTCTTGAACATGTTATCCCATAATAAAAGTCTTATGAAACAAGATTTTTTTTCATGAGTTATCCCCTAGTAAAATTATTATAAAACCAAC
Organism: Viscum album; assembly: GCA_963277665.1. NCBI lineage: Eukaryota > Viridiplantae > Streptophyta > Magnoliopsida > Santalales > Viscaceae > Viscum > Viscum album. The sequence goes on from OY728157.1 coordinate 747,647,098, forward strand.
TTAATATCATGGGTTATTATATGATAGAATAACTATGTAATGTGTCTATTTTCTATAGGATAGGATATGATGAATGTTTATGATCTACTAGAATTAATATGTATGATTTCATTATATGATGTTTTGGACCAATATCTCACTCCAATTCATTGGGGAACAATTTATATCCCATGATATAGACATGGATTAAATGAGTATTGAACTAGGTTCAAAAATAAAGGGATATAATATATAGTGAAATTAGTTTAGTAATATAGGGATGGAATGAGGATTGAAATCAATTCAGTAATACAATGATGGAATGAGGAGTAAACTAGGTCCATTAATACAATGTTGGAATTAAGAGTTAATTCAATTTATTAATACAGAGCTGTAATTCGGAAGTGAACACGGTTCATAAATAGATGGGTGGAATTGGGAGTGAACACATATCAGTAAAGGAGTTTTTCCATTAATATGGTATTTAGAGTGAAACTTGACAGCAAAGATAGTTCGTAGAGTGAACCCATTCCAATAATACGGACATGGAAATAATCCATTACTTAAATGGAAATCATTTTTTATGTTTATCTATTTTCCACAATTCCATTTATTTTTCCCGTGTTATTATTTCACTCATGTCTTATGAACTGCCAATATTTTTTCAATGACACATTTATATGACCTTTTATATGAGTGGTATGATACTAAAATGATATTCTCATATTCCCATACCCTTATGCTCATGTTATGCTTACATTTACCCTTTATTTACAATTACTAAGAATCTGAGATCACCATTTCTTATGTTTCTTTTTTGCAGGTTATGAAGAAAGGTTTTAGGTTGGAGTTTTAAAGGGGAACATACTAATGGGATATTTTTTATAAATTTCACCATGTTAGATCATTGTGTTACCAATTTCCAAAGACAATATACTATTAGAGTCCCCTCATATATTTTTGATATATACTAATTATTCATCTTAAATATTGCAATATCCATGTTTATTTATCATAGGTATCTTTAAGAGACCTAGCTTTCAATTTCTTAAAATTGAAATAAAAAAAATTTACAATATGTTCTCAATGAATACATAAAATGTAATTGATATTTTAAAAAAATTAATATTTAGATGAGCATTGTTACTTAACAAAATAAGAACAAGTTCAATTATACTCAAATATTCCTACTTATCTTTTAATAAAACATAATATTTTATATAGTAGGGGATTTTAGAATATATTTGAAATATAATTTTCCTAAAAAAGGAATTTAAGTTAAATAACACAATTTTAATATTTACACATTAATTATTGATGTCTATAAAAAAAATTATTTCTTTCAATAGTGGTTTATTAAATTATTATAAATTTTTAAAGAAGATGTGTTATCACATTTAATTAAAACATAACCAAATATTAATCTAAAATATATAAATCTATGTTTCATCCAAAAAACATATTCACGAAAGCTCCTACCTATAATATACACATATTCAATAATTGATAATTCAATAAAGTAAATATTTTTAATTGATCTTGAAAATATAATTTTTCTGAGAATGTGGATGGTTTAAGATAAAATATTCTTTACTAACCTATAACCTTCAATGAACGAATTAGAATTTCAACTATAAAATTAAATTTTGATGAGGGTTTCATAAAAATAGTTACATATTCCAATCCCACAGTAAAATAATTTCATTAAATAAATGAACATAATCATTCAATGAAAGCTCCAAATTCTTCTTTAGGTACATACAATTGTTTGTTATGTTTCAAAATAGATTTTTGAATGTTAGGGTATTCAGAACCTATAGATTTTTATATAAACTTCCTCCATTATAAATATATTTTAAAAACTGTACTTTTAGTCCAATTGAAATAATAATAAATTCATAATATATACATATTCCAAGAAGATCCTAATGGATTATAATAAAGAAACATGTCCATATGTTTCGTCATAGTCCATTAATTCCTCTTGGTAATATTATTTGATAGTAATTTTAGACTTTTTTTCTACAGATTACACCTTGATCAGCTTGTTTATTTCCTAATAATAATTTTGTTCCAACAAGAGGATAATAAAATTTCTATCAACTAAATACAATACCTTTTTCCTCGTAAAATTTTTCAATTCCTATTATATGGAACTATCCAACTCTTATAATTTAAATCTTGTTTCATAGTTTTTTTTATCACGGATTGGAAATAAGAAAATTCATCATGGTTTCCTACACTTCATAGTTTTCAATCTCTTTAATATAAGATTATTCTAATAGTTTTAATGAAATAGTTTTAATAAGTTATTGGATTTCATTCTAGTGTACATTCATATTCTTTAATTTTATTCATTTTAATGGTAGATTATAATTTAAAATGTTTTAAATATTCATCTATTTTATCATTGAAGAGAGGATCAAGTATTAGGATTCCCATTGAATCACTTATTCATATATTCGAATAGTTTTATGATAAAATATATATGCTTCAACAAATATTAAGTGAGTATATTATTAAACAATCATTTACATCCTGATAAAACTTATATAGGATTAATAAGTGGTATAATGAACTAGGAAGATTCCTTTATCGACATTTGGATCGAACATACCAAGACTATCATTGGTGTTTAATATGTACAATCTAAATGAAAAAAATTAATGTATCCCACACATATTTTATATAATTCAAATGTATTTAGGGATTTTTCATCATGACATGATTTATTAAAACTCTATTGATGAAATAGTACATTTGTATTAATAGTTTTATCCGAAAATTGGGTGGGGATTTTATATTCACATAACATATTATTATAATTTTATTACTATGTCATATTAATCCTTTAAAATATATCATTCTACTAATGTGTATTCAGGGAATATAAGGCATGTTTAATGGCATTTTTTGGAAAAAATAATTGAATAAATCATTATCAACCTTTCCCATGTTCTCACTTTTTAGTGAAACTAGTTTTGAATCATTTTTAATTTTATAATAACATTTAGTATATTGTAAAAATATAACAAGATACAATCTTAAGTTGTAAGAGGAAAAACCATTTAAATACTAAATAATAAGTAAATAAAACATAATTGTAGACTCACATCCAATAATGAATATTTTATTTTTTAGAAATAGATCCACATAAATAAGTTCTAGGGGTTTATAATTTGAATCCTTATAAATTGGTTCGAAATATGAAATTTCTTCGCCTCTGAAGCTTGCATCACAATGCTTATTTTTATTTAATCTATGTTTATAAATACTTGAAATCAAATAATTATGAGTTGATTTTCTAAAATAATAATCATTACAATTACCTAGTATCCTATAAAAAATCCATGACTTGTCTATTTTAGCATTCAAACAATTTTCGTTTTATTTACACAATAAATATAGATCTAGAGTGTAAAAGTTCTCATTTCTAGGAGCTTTAAATTTATGAAACCAATTTATATAAACTGAACATGGGTTATGTGAAAAATAAATATTAATAATATTATCACAATAATGAGAAGTAATATAATTTTGTTTCTACACTTAAATATATATCCTGTTATTGATGAGGAATGAAAATAAATTTCAATCTAATCAAAATCTAAGTATAATTAAATTCATATTATAAAAAAATGAAATACCCACCATCAAATGTTTCTAAAGAGTGAATATTTTATAAATTTCCACTAGTGTTTTTAGATAAACAACTGAAATTTTACAATTTATAAATACAATACTTGAGGCATATTTTCTATAAAACAAATTAAGAAAGAATATTTTTTTGCACCTAAAACTCTTAGTTGTAGTAGTGTTTGTTATAAAGGATTTGGAAACCCAAATATTTATACTATTTTCATACTATTCCTAAATTTTGAGACATAAATAATTAATGTTCAATAATTTTATATAAATAAAATATTTCTTAACATAAAAAGATCAAGGATTAATTGAAAAAAATTAGCATAATCACCAATTGTATCTCAGAAAAAACAATTAATTTTTGACATGTTTATATTCATAGAATTGGGCATTAAAAAATTCTTGTATAGTTTATTTTTCTTCTAGTATTCCCTATTCATTTTTTAATCTTTTTAATTTTTATTACCCAATATATGATTGAGATAATACTTCCCTTATAAAAAATCTATAAGAAATATTTTATATTTGTTATTGAGAAATTAATTCATTTATATTATTATCAGGGAAATCAAAATTTTATGAAGATTTTTTTGAACTAGATTTCATTTATAAATTATAATTTTTTTGTAAAACTTCTTTTTCATTAATTATGAAATCATATTAGTTTCTATGTGAATTTTTCTCTTTTATCAAATACTAATTGTGATATTATAACAATGAAAAATAATTATTTAATTTTTCATTTGTATAGTTATCTATTTCAAATTTAGAAGAAGAATAATTAACATGATCTAAATATTCTATTCTAGCCAAAAATCACATATTAGATTTCTTATTTTGATTCCTATCAAAGGAAAAATAATACAAGTAACTACTGGAGTCTTGAGAAGCATTAAAATTGACCTTCATAGATATATTTTCATTCTTTTTATAATCATAGTTTCTTTTATCTCATTTTAAGGATTTTTTTGGTCTCTCAACTCAAAGAATTTGTTCTTGATATTCCAATTATTATAGAATTAATAGAATCTTATTTCTAAAAAATTTATATAATACTTGTCAAATAATTTATTGGATTCTTGAAGCATCTAATATTACTATAAAACAGTTTAATTTTCTAGAAAACTGATCATGTACTCCACTAGATTCTAATTAGATGTTAACTTTTTTATAAGATGCATATGATAATAGTTTATATTTGAATTCCCTCTCATCATTTAATGTATATAAATTTAATTAAATACTATATTTCTTCATTATATAATAATTAAAAAACACTACTAACATCTATACCTCATTAATCGTAAGAGTACCAATCGAGTATTTTATCATCAGATCCATAACAAGAGTTGATTGTCTGATGGTAGAAGATAATACACTACAAATTGATGGAAGTAATCTAAGAACATTTATAAATCAATCTATTTCTAGAAAAATAGTTTATAAATCAGTAACCTAATTTACTATCTTAGTAAGAATTCCATTCCATTGGTTTATACTCAATCCATATTTCATTCTGATTGTTTCAAATGTGTGTTTTTTGGTATTATATCACAATTTATTAATATTATCAGTACCTTTATATGAAAATAAGAAAGATTTCCACATTTTACAGTCTATAATACATTATGAAATTGTAGTGAATTCATTAGGTCCTAATCTATATTAATATCAATCCCTGCATAGAAATTTTATTCATAGTCATATTTTTTTCATAATAGAACATTATTTAGGATCACTGGTAAATTTTTTAAATGATTTAATAGCTTCCAAAGAATATTTTAGTAAAATCATTTTTAATATATAATCATTCTATCCTTCCAGTTCCCATATTAATATTTATATAAATAGTTATCCTTCACATATAAATTATTTATATCATGTTATAACTTGTAAAAAAATTTGAAGAGTGTTCTTTACGCTACAATTGACAAATTTTGTGAACTCTAAAGAAAATTTCCCATATACCAATTCTTTAGCTGGATATGTGTTTCATAATGACTCAAGGGGGAGGCGAATTGAGTTATCTGAAATTTTATCCCAAATATGAATCCTACTTAAGACATAATTAAATGTATCACACTCTTATTTATCTGATATTAAGAATATAGTAAATCAGAGGTAAGAGGTGGGACATGGGTGATTTTTTGTGATCTAAGGGAAAAAGGCCCTATAGTCCACTCACCCATCACTCTCTCAACAGGATTGGCAATTTGTTCTATGCAAAGCCTTTTATTAAGGACATCAATAGTTGAGTGTAAGAAACACAACCCATTAAAAAAGGTTACAATATATTTCATCTTTAATTTTCATTTTATAAGAGCTATCATTATCCATTACACATTCTGGACAATGATTCTATACTTTGTAGAAACAAATGTGTATAAATATTGTAGGATCAACATACAATTGTAATGAGAAACTAAAAATTTATTACGAACTGTTCCAGAGAATGGAAGAAAAATTTATTGTAACATTGAATGTTTTATTTTCATTATATATTATAGAAATTAACAAAAGATAATATTATTTTCCATAATCACAATAAGAATGGAATGAAAAACTAGGTATATGAATGTTTCTTCTACACTCTATAATAATTTGAACAAAACCTATGCCTTTTTAATTTTAGAACCTTGATTTAATTCAAATGGTCTTTAGTAAATAATATAATTGTTATATATTAAAGATCATTTCCATTTTTTGTGACTCTCTACAAGAAATGAAGAAAACAAAGTTATTCATCTTAATTTTTCTCCTGTATTCCTATGGCCAATATTACTTTTTCGAATTAAATTATTAAATTAATCTAATGTTCCTTAATAATACATCTCTAATTTTTATAGATATAAATTATGTTCTTACTAATCTCGATATAATGAAATGCTAATTGAGACTCAAATTCCATGATCTTAGTGTATGATTCAAACCATATAAATCCTTCTTCAACTGACATACTTTGTTATCATCTTCATGAATGAGAAACCCATCTAGTTTCTCAATGTAGACTCTTCTTCCAAAACTCAATTTAGAAATGCTGACTAGAAATTGAAGTGCCCAGATCAGTGTGAATCACTGAGAGGGGGAGGGGGCGAATCCGTGATCCCTTAAAATTTTTTACTAATTGATTCTTAATCAATTAAACCTCTATGGCTTGTTAAGGCCTCGATCCACTCTTCTTGTATCTCTCATCCTTTCTTCGAGTGATGTAGTAAATGTAAAGGCACATGACACAAGGATTTACAAGGTTCGACACCAAAGGCCTACGTCCTTGCCATGTTGGTTATACACCCCAGCATTGATTCTTCCATTATAATCTGTTAGTATTACAATGGTCGATATAGAGTCCCACTGTATCTCTCCTGAGTCCCACAGGAGGGTCTTTATACTGCGTCCCACAGTGTTACCAGAGTCCCACTGGCCTGCTCCAGAATCCCAATGAAGACTTCTTCTCCCTGAGTCTCACTGGGGGCTTCTCCTGGCTCCTCGAGTCACACGAGTAGCTCTTCTTCTTGTTCAGCTCTTCAAGTATCTTCAGCAGCCTGGGATAAAGACTGGTGGCCTTGCTCTGTACCTCTGCTCACTTGTGATAAACTGGTCTTCTCGTCTTGCTCGGGCTTTATCACCTTCTTCTAAGGATGACCCGGCCTATCTCTTCAACTACTGAATACTCAGACAACTGATATCTTTAACTTCAGTCTGGTCCAGTCTCACTGCAATTCAACTTCATGCACTAAATGCATGGAAACTTTGATTCTTCAAGATCTTCTGGTCTTGGACTTCTCAATTGCACACATCCTGATTTAGCTTTGTTCACGTGTGCATGTGCATGCATGCATGCATGCACTCCCCTTCTTCTTCTTGGTGCAGTAAACCCTTAAAGGGTGTAATTCTTTTTAGTACACACCTTCTCACTTCCTTCACACACTTAATTACTTTTGATTACACACATAAATGTGTGTTATACTTTAGTGTGAGAGTCTTCCAGTTCTTCTAAGTGTATACACTTCACTTAGTGCACACACTAGGTTCGGCCTTTTTATTCCTTTGCACACACACCACTAAGGTAAGTCTTTATCCTTCCTCCTTCACTTTTCACACACACACAATGTGTTGTCTTCACTTGGTGCACACACATAGGCTTCGGCCTTGTTCCTATTCTTGTTTTGCACACACACAAAATATGTTCTTTTATTTGTTATTCAAAGTGTGCACCCACAAGGCTACAACCTTCCTCCTTTTCTTACACACCCCAAAGGCTACGGCCTATTCTTCAAATGCACACACAAAGTGTGTTCTTCAATTTGTCACAACCAAGGGCAACGACCTCCTCCTTTTTTACCTACTGCCCACGGCCTTTCTCCTTTGTAAAGCACACAAGGCCTTGGGTCTCCTTCTCCATTTCGCACACAAAACACCAAGTGTGTAATTCACTTCACCCGAACCCAATCTTCAAAGGAGGCACACAAGTTTCTTGGGTACAGCGGCCTCCTCCTCTTCTCAACCGCACAAGGCACAAGAGTGTGGCCAGCGCGCAGGGGTGCAAGAGCACAAGGTCGCACAGGGTGTGGCAACACCTTCCTACCGCGCAGGGGGAGCGGTGGCTTCCTCCTGCCGTGTAAGTTCGCGGGCAGAGAGGGTAATGGCCTTGAGCGCGCAAGTGTGCGGCTCGGCTCCTTCATGTCGCGCAAGGGAGGCACGCAGGGACCTCCTCTTCTCTTCATTCGCGCAAGGGGTGCGCAAAAGGAACCTCAGCCGTGCAAGTAGAATGCGCGGGGCTTCTTTCTTTGCGAGGCAGAGAGCACTCACGGGACTTCGGATTTTTAACAAAGGATCCGCAAGACTTCTCTGTGCTTCGGGCTCTCCTTTTATATGCGGAGGGATGCCTCTGTCCATCCGCGTGATAAATCTCGAATCACCGAAGATTTCGGATCTTCAAGATTTTCTCCAAATCTTGTTTTCCTTCGCTGTTTCACGCGACTTTATCTCCCTCTTTCATTCCTCCTCATGCATGCAATTTTGAACGCATGCACGGCCTCTGTTTTGGACATCCCATGCAAAACACGAACACCATATGGCCTCGGCAACTTCGTTTTTCCTCGGCCTTGTTCGAAATCTTTATTTCGTTGCATGCATGAAACTTTTAATGCATGCATGTGTTCTTTATGGCAAGACGATCACAATGGTGGATTTAGCTTGATCGGAGGTGGCCAGGAGATCGACTTCAGTGCTCGGAGGGCCACTGGTTCAGGCGGCGTTGCGGGAGGTGCCTCGGCCGAGCTCGAGGAAAGAGACGCCTTGGAGCCATCGGATGCGGCGTTGAAAAGATCATCAATGGCTGGATTAGAACGCAGCGCGCGACGGATCAGATGAGAGGCTGCGATCCAGCGCGCGATCGATCGTGCGGCCAGGATGCGCTCCCGGTGAAATTTGCGCGTCCCACATCGAATCGCCGAGTGGATTTTCCGCGGTTTATCAACCAGCTGCTCCCAGAGACGGCCAGTTGAACTTCTCCCTCCACGGTGCCGCCCCGCACCGTGTTCTCTTAGCGGGCAGGATCTTGCGCCCACCCCTGCCACACGGGCGCGCCACTGGCGCCCACTATGCACACACGGGCGCGCTATGCGCCCACCATGCGCTTCTCAGGGCATGCCCCTGGCGCCTATGCTGCGTCCTGTGGGTGCGCGCCCCTACCTCAGAGTTGCTGCCTTGGCCTTGAGGGTTCCCCATGGGCGTTGTGACCCTCGGCTGGCCTCCTTGGTGGCCCATTTTTTTCTAATGGGAAATCTTAGGACTTTGTATAAAACAAAGTAACCAAGTTTCCAATTCCAAATGCCACTTCAACCTCTAAGCCATTTCTTCTTCTATATCTCTCCTCCTCCTCTCTTTTCTTCTCTTCTTATTTATTAGAATTCCTCCAATTCTTCTTCATCATGTATTCAATATTTAAGAATGGAATTTTCGAAGGGTCTTCCTTCAACCGATGCTCCTGAATCAAATAATTCATCAACATTCTTCAATGATCCAATCAGAGATCAAGTTGGATCATCTTCAATTCATCAGGCACTAAGAGATAGTGCATGGTGTTCATTAATTCACATCATCCACTCAGTGATTGTGGATGGATCATCTTCATCTCCTCATGCATTGTTATGACAATGCATGGGCTTCAAACATTGTTGTGACATTCTATCCAGTTGATACAAGTTCTTGGAACTTTAAGAACAGCTCAACAATCGTCTGATTTACATAGAGAATGTTTCAAGCACAACATCCTATGTCACTTAGTGAATCTCCTAAGTGACATGCATCTTATTACCATGACCATTCTCCATCATCACCATCACCATCACATCCTTTTTCATTCACATCTTAACATTCCTTGACATCCATTCATTCCATGACAACATCATGCCTCATTGACAACAAATGCAACACAGTGCATTTCAATCTCCCCCTTTGTATTTGTTGTCAATACACTACTTCTGCACATATGAATGGGTCAATATGTGTGCCAATATTTTCTCCCCCTTATTGGTAATCAAATGCAAAGGTGTGGTGTGGTTATCTTCAAAAATATCTCTTCCTCCCTTCGAATAGCATCTTCTTGAAAAGCACTAAGAGAGGGATGATGTCACATGTTCTCTTTAGCAAAGAACCTTTAGTAAATCAACTCTAAGTCTACATGGGCTAACCCAGTGTAGAAAACAAGAGTGATGTAACCAAGGAACTCAAAGCTGTCCAAAATTCACTGTACATGTGAGATCATGCTTCAGGGGTTTGAAATTTTTCAGATATATCAATGAATTGCTAAATCTTGCACAACTTCACAAAACTCATTAGAATGTTCAGGTACAAAGATAAAGCTCCCCCTTTCAACCATTTTCCTTCAATCAATACTCCCCCTTAATTGTCATGATGAATACAATTAAGAAACAAGGGATGAAATTATGATTGGAATACCTTCACTTTTCTCAAGATGGTATTAAATATCAGAATCCCATCTTCTTCAGATAGGCTCCCCCTCAAGGGGTGCACTCCATTCCTTCTAAACCATCCTCCAGCTAAGAATGATCATCATATTCAATTCCCTGCAATGTCAGCACATGTAAATACAAGTGATTAGGGAATAAGATGGAACCTCCTTGGTTCATCAATGTTAACAACAAGGTTGAGAAGATTCTCTCAACCGAGATGTCCCATTTTCACTATTCTTCACACTTGCACGTTTGATATTCATTGATGTTTGTGCGGGTGTGGATCTCAACACATCTTCATGTGAAATCTTCTTCTTCCCTTTTGCCTTAGCAATTGCCAGAACTTCATCTTCAGCTCTTTGCAGATCTTTGGCAAGTTGCAACTGATTTGGCCATATGACTAGTAAGTCACTTGTGAGTGTGGCCTCAGTTCTGGATATTCCACATGGTTCCTTCGATGCTTTCAAGCTACCTTTCTTAGGCAACTTGTTTTCAATCAATCCCTTCTGCTTCTTCTGGATTGATTGTTTATTTGAGTCCAGTCTGCCTCTATTGAATTTCATGGCCTGTTTACAAAGATCCATGATATTTCCTTTCCTTCCAGCGTAGAAGCATGTTTTCTTGGTGGTCCTTCTGGATGCATCACCCTTCTTGGATTTAGACTCCAAGGTCTTCTCTTCCTTTTTCATAATCTTCTTGGGAGAATGTTCTACTTTCTTATGCTTGCTTCCCAAGGATTCTTTCTGAGCCAGGTTCTGTGATCTTTTCTTCTTTTTAGCTCTGGATACAGTTGGAGATTGACATGTATCTTTTTGAACACTTTTGCAATCATCCCAGATGTTGTCAAGTAATCCAATTCTATTTGCAGTAAACAGATGTCTCTGGACCTCTGGATGTTGCTTCTTTTCTTTCGGCTTTCTCCCCCTTGGCATGGGCTTCCTTTGTGCTTTGACATTCAGTGGATTGTACCAACAATCCTTTGCACAATGCCCATACTTATTACAACAACAACACTGACCCACAAATCTTGACCTCTTAAGTCCTTCTGATTGTTGGGTACCTTTCTTGACTTGCTGTGTTGTTTCAGGAGAGCATTCTTTCTTCATTGTCTTCATCCATACTTGTTTGGAATTATTTTTCCATCCTGCACTTTTTGTGGAAACACAATTAGAAGCATTAGTGCAAGATGGGATGGATGGTACCTTCCTTTTAGAAGTTGTTGCCCTTTTATTAGAGGATGTCTTTCTTTTAGAATCATCCTGCTCAATGCATACTTGAGTAGCAACATTTCTCATTTCAGCTGACTGGGAGGCTTTGGCTTTGGCTGATTGCTGAGTTTTCAATATCACCTCTAGTTCTAAGAATTTCATGTTAAGGGAGTTCTTCTCATCCTCAACAGTTCTTAGCGTTCCTTCCCAATTTTCGTTCAGCTGTTTTATCTGGTCTTCATGCACCTTATTCATTTCAAGAAATGAGTTGTCATGCTCCATCACCCTTTTTACTTTGTCTTCAAGTTGAGCATCTTTAACAACCATTGATATTCTATGCCTCTTCTCCAGTGCATGGTAAACATCTTTGATTATTACATTAAAGAATTCTTTCTCAGAAAGGCTTCTTTGCAATTCTTTAGCAGTGTCTTCATATCTTTCATTGCAAAGAGAAACAGTTTCATCTTTAGCCTTCACCAGCTTTCTAAGAGTGTTGGTTATGCCAACCCTTTTAGCCAACTGATCTTCCATTGTATTGGCTTCTTCTTCTAGCTGTAATTTTTCTTCTTGAAGGTCAAGGATGCCTATAGCTACACACATTGCCACTTCCTTGGGGACTGTCTTCTGAAGATATTTGATTGCACTTTGAAGATCTTTCATTGTTCCAACTTCATCACAGCTAGGACATGCTTTCTTCATTTTCTTGGCCTGTTTCTTCTTTCTATTTTTCTGAGTCTTGGCAGATATCTCCATTTGAGGCTGGTCGCTCATTTCCTCAAATCTGCACTTCATAAAGACTCCCTTGGATCTTTTAGAGGTAACCTCCCCTCTGATACCAATTGAAGTTCCCAGATCAGTGTGAATCACTGAGAGGGGGAGGGGGTGAATCAGTGATCCCTTAAAACTTTTTACTAATTGATTCTTAATCAATTAAACCTCTATGGATTGTTAAGGCCTCGATCCACTCTTCTTGTTTCTCTCAGCCTTTCCTCGAGTGATGCAGTAAATGTAAAGGCACAGGACACAAGGATTTACAAGGTTCGGCACCAAAGGCCTACGTCCTTGCCATGTTGGTTATACACCCCAACATGGTTTCTTCCATTATAATCTGTTAGTATTACAATGGTCGATACAGAGTCCCACTGTATCTCTTCTGAGTCCCACATGAGGGTCTTTATACTGCGTCTCACAGTGTTACCAGAGTCCCACTGGCCTGCTCCAGAATCCCACTGAAGACTTCTTCTCCCTGAGTCTCACAGGGGGCTTCTCCTGGCTCCTCGAGTCACACGAGTAGCTCTTCTTCTTGTTCAGCTCTTCAAGTATCTTCAGCAGCCTGGGATAAAGACTGCTGGCCTTGCTCTGTACCTATGCTCACTTATGATGAACAGGTCTTATCATCTTGCTCGGGCTTTATCACCTTCTTCTAAGGATGACCCGGCCTATCTCTTCAACAACTGAATACTCAGACAACTGATATCTTTAACTTCAGTCTGGTCCAGTCTCACTGAAATTCAACTTCATGCACTAAATGCATGGAAACTCTGATTCTTCAAGAACTTCTGGTCTTGGACTTCTCAATTGCACACAACCTGATTTAGCTTTGTTCACGTGTGCGTGTGCATGCATGCATGCATGCACTGCCCTTCTTCTTCTTGGTGCAGTAAACCCTCAAAGGGTGTAATTATTTTTAGCACACACCTTCTCACTTCCTTCACACACTTAATTACTTTTGATTACACACATAAATGTGTGTTATACTTTAGTGTGAGAGTATTCCACTTCTTCTAAGTGTATACACTTCACTTAGTGTACACACTAGGTTCGGCCTTTTTATTCCTTTGCACACACACCACTAAGGTAAGTCTTTAGCCTTCCTCCTTCACTTTTCACACACAAAAAATGTGTGGTCTTCACTTGGTGCACACACATAGGCTTCGGCCTTGTTCCTCTTCTTGTTTTGAACACACACAAAATATGTTCTTTTATTTGTTATTCAAAGTGTGCACCCATAAGGCTACAACCTTCCTCCTTTTCATACACACCCCAAAGGCTACGGCCTATTCTTCAAATGCACACACAAAGTGTGTTCTTCAATTTGGCACAACCAAGGGCAACGACCTCCTCCTTGTTTACCTACTGCCCACGGCCTTTCTCCTTTGTAAAGCACACAAGGCCTTGGGTATCCTTCTCCATTTCGCACACAAAACACCAAGTGTGTAATGCACTTCACCCGAACCCAATCTTAAAAGGAGGCACACAAGTTGCTTGGGTACAGCGGCCTCCTCCTCTTCTCAACCACACAAGGCACAAGAGTGTGGCCAGCACGCAGGGGTGCAAGAGCACAAGGTCGCACAGGGTGTGGCAACACCTTCCTACCGCGCAGGGGGCGCGGTGGCTTCCTCCTGCCGTGTAAGTTCGCGGGCAGAGAGGGTAATGGCCTTGAGCGCGCAAGTGTGCGGCTCGGCTCCTTCCTGTCGCACAAGGGAGGCGCACAGAGACCTCCTCTTCTCTTCTTTCGCGCAAGGGGTGCGCAAAAGGAACCTCAGCCGCGCAAGTAGAATGCGCGGGGCTTCTTTCTTCGCGAGGCAGAGAGCACTCACGGGACTTTGGATTTTAAAAAAAGGATCAGCTAGCCTTCTCTGTGCTTCGAGCTCTCCTTTTATATGCAGAGGGATGCCTCTGTCCATCCGCGTGACAAATCTTGAATCACCGAAGATTTCAGATCTTCAAGATTTTCTCCAAATATTGTTTTTCGTCGCTGTTTCATGCGGCTTTATCTTCCTCTTTCATTCCTCCTCATGCATGCAATTTAGAACGCATGCACGACCTCTATTTTGGCTATCCCATGCAAAACAAGAACACCACATGGCCTCGGCAACTTCGTTTTTCCTCGACCTTGTTCGAAATCTTTATTTCGTTGCATGCATGCAACTTTTAATGCATGCATGTGTTCGTTATGGCCAGACGATCACAATGGTGGCTTTAGCTTGATCGTAGGTGGCCGGGAGCTCGACTTCAGTGCTCGGAGGGCCACTGGTTCAGGCGGCGTCGCGGGAGGTTTCTCGGCCGAGCTCGAGGAAAGAGACGCCTCAGAGCCGTCGGATGCGGCGTTGAAAAGATCATCAACGGCTGGATTAGAACGCGGCGCGCGGCTGATGAGATGAGTGGCTGCGATCCAGCGCGCGATCGATCGTGCGGCCAGGATGCGCTCCCGGTGAAATTTGCACGTCCCACATCGAATCACCGTGCGGATTTTCCACGGTTTATCAACCACCCGCTCCCAGAGACGGCCATTTGAACTTCTCCCTCCATGGTGCCGCCCCGCACCGTGTTCTCTTAGCGGGCGCGCTCTTGCGCCCACCCCTGCCACTCGGGCGCGCCACTGGCGCCCACTATGCACACACGGGTGCGCTATGCACCCACCATGCGCTCCTCAAGGCGTGCCCCTGGCGCCTACGCTGTGTCCTGCGGGTGCACGCCCCTGCCTCAGGGTTGCTGCCTTGGCCTTGAGGGTTCTCCATGGGCGTGGTGACCGTGAGTCCAACAAGATCCTTGGGTGATGACCCTTGGCTGGCCTCCTTGGTGGCCCATTTTTTTTCTAAGGGGAAATCTTAGGACTTTGTATAAAACAAAGTAACCAAGTTTCCAATGCCAAATGCCACTTCAACCTCTAAGCCATTTCTTCTTCTATATCTCTTCTCCTCCTCTCTTTTCTTCTCTTCTTCTTTATTATAATTCCTCCAATTCTTCTTCATCATGTATTCAATATTTAAGAATGGAATTCCCGAAGGGTCTTCCTTCAACCGATGCTCCTGAATCAAATAATTCATCAACATTCTTCAATGATCCAATCAGAGATCAAGTTGGATCATCTTCAATTCATCAGGCACTAAGAGATAGTGAATGGTCTTCATTAATGCACATCATCCACTCAGTGATTGTGGATGGATCATCTTCATCTCCTCATGCATTGTTATGACAATGCATGGTCTTCAAAAATTGTTGTGACATTGTATCCAGTTGATACAAGTTCTTGGAACTTTAAGAACAGCTCAACAGTCGTCTGATTTACATAGATAATGTTTCAACCACAACATCCTATGTCACTTAGTGAATCTCCTAAGTGACATGCATCTTAGTACCATGGCCATTCTCCTTCATCACCATCACCATCACATCCTTTTTCATTCACATCTTGACATTCCTTGACATCCATTCATTCCATGACAACATCATGCCTCATTGACAACAAATGCAACACAGTGCATTTCAGAAATCCATCAAGAAAATTATAAACATTTTTTACCTATTATGGATATGAATAATCTAATTGTCTCCATACTTAAAATAGGTGCAAAAATCTAATCAACATCAATACCCTTATTTGAGATTACCTTTTCCCCACCAGGAACTCTTTATTTCTAATAACAACCGCATAATCATTCATTTTTTTGCAAAAGACCAATTTTTCCCTATGACATTATTGTCTACAAGTCATGAAGCAATCTCCCATGTTGAATTATCTTCAATTTAGTCAAGCTCTTCATTCTTAGCTTAAACCCAGTTTGCATCTCAAACTTTTTAATAAAAACATTTAGGTTACACGTGTGATAAGTATGATTCTTGTAGTATAGTCTTCATCGTCCTTGTGTGCACTGGTGTTGTCTGATCACCAATTATGATTTGTCTGTCAATTTCAAATCATCTCACTAGTATCTGGAAAGACACTAATTTATTATAATCATCTTAGTGTTCTTCTGAATCATCATTTAGAGCAAGAGTGTATCCCGATCTACTCATCTCTTCACCACTATCCTCTATTGTCTGATCATGCATTTGCCGATTATTTTTTTCATTTTCGACTATAGGCACATCATGACTTTCAAATATCATTCCAAGCCACTTATTTAAGCATTTATATTCTTTGATAATTTTGATTATCCAAGAAATATCACTTCATCCACATGGGATTCAAATTTACTATATTTATACTTATTGAGAATGAAACATTTACTTCCGAATATTTAAAATTACTTCAATGAAGACTTCTTTCCATACCATAACTCGTATAGAGTCTTCTTATCTTTTTTAAAATTAAAAACTATGTTTGATGTGTATACTGCTATCATTATTCCTTCTTTCCAAAATTTCCTTGGAAAGACTTTTTAATGAGCATTGTTCTGGCCATATTGTTGAAAATCAGATTTCTTCTCTCAACTACTCTATTCTTCTATGGAGTTCTTACTAATACAAAATTATGTATTATCCCATGTTTCTTGTGATAATCATGAAATTTTATATTTGTGAACTTTTTTCTGTTATCTGTTCGAATCGTCTAGATTTTATGACCAAGAATCCTTTCACATTCCCATCGATATCTTGTAATGAAACTGAACACATCATATTTGTGAGTGATTATTGAATCCTATTCCATTCTACTATAGTAATCAAGGGATGGAACATAATATATCCTCCCATAAATATCCCTAGGTAAAATAATCCCACAAACATCAATGTGCTCAAACTCAAGAAATAATGTTGACTTTTTATACTTTTTCTTATATGTCTTTCGAATGATCTTTCCCTATTGGATGGCATCTCATGTATGAGTACAATCACATGATAATCTAGGGAGATTTTGAGTTACATCAAATTTAAAAATATCTTCAAAGGAACCTTCGATTACGTGGCCTAGATTCTTATTCAATAACTTGTTTTCTTCATCCTTGGAATGAAATCACATATTTTCTTCTCCACTCATAAGGTAGAGATTCCCTTTCATACATTTTCTTTACAACACAAAAACACAATAATTTTCTTTAATGATACATAATATGTTGGAAAAACTTATAACATGGCCTGATTCACACAATTGATTGACACTAAGCAAGTTGTGACTAAGCCTCTCGATAATCAAAACATTTTGTCATCTAATGTCTTTTCATCCAAACATAGATATTCCCAAACCAATAATTTTCAAGCCTTCATCATTACCAAATATTAAGATACCTTATTCGTCATACCTAATTCCATTAACTAGATCCTTATTTCCCATTATATGGGAAGTGCATCCACTATCAATGATCAATATCCCAGTGTAATCAGTTTCCTTTAATGTAATTTCTAAAACCACCGATTGTTCTTCTGTTTTCTATTTCTCCTAATTCATTGACTTCATACTAATCATGGAATGCAAATCTTGATCTTCCTTAGCATATGATAAAAAAACATCAACTTATAGGTCTAAAAATCGATTTTGAATTGTAAGCTCTCTAGATGATACATTTTTCTACTTCTTATGAACACATTCGGTCTGCCTCATCACGTTCCTCTCCATTTCTGATGTATAATATCTTACCATATGTCTGAATCGTTTACTCCTGAAAAAATACCATCAGATGATGACCATTAATTTTGAGCTCTATACAACCACCTTTTTTGATCTTGTTTCCTTTGGTACTTATTTTCTATGGAACATGTTTCTTTAGAGTATCCCATCTTACCACAACAACAACAACATATTATGTGAGGTACATTATTGTGTGAAAATAATGAATCCTTAGTTGAGCCTCGGGTTCTATGAATCTTTTAATTATGCTTCATACGAAAAATAATCTTCAAACTTGGAGTGGGTTCTTATTATCTGTCTTGAACCATGACTTCCTTTAGATTCAGTTAAAGACACATACCATCTTCATCATTTAGAATTGGATGTTACTTATATTCTGATGGATGACTCTACTCAAATATCATCTTCTTTGTTTCCTTTATGATCATATTTCTTATTAGTTTCCCCTGATCATAAATTGTTCATCACCAATAGATGACTTACCTTTCTAGTTGTTCGATACATCTTATTTTATGTTTTCTAGTTTCAGTCAAACTATCAATTTTTATATTATATTCCTAAACATTGATATTATATTAAACCAAAATTTTGGTGATTTCTACCATTAAAGTCCTCTACTTTTAAATTTCATGCATTCAGCTCAGAAATATATTATTCCTACTACTGCATAAAACATTTGGAAACATGAACAAAATTGTTAGATTTCTTTTTTTTCTCTCAAAATATCTTCCTCTCCAAGAGCAGCTTCTAATTCAGCCTAAATATCAACCCTTCCATCAATTTCACCTTCTTCAATGTCCCTTTATTCTCTTTTTAATGAATTTATAACAACTGCAAAAAAATAATCTATTTTATGATCCTTGCAGTCCCCCAACTCTTCTAACTCATATTCTTTTGATCTTCCATCTTTTTTTGAAAGAAGATTATTCTTATTGAAGAACTTTCTCCTAGTAATTATCTTACCTTTCTCATTTGATTAATACTTATTTTTGGGAATTTCATCATTTTCTTCATTTTCATCATCACACATTTTAATAGACTTTGCTAAAAATGACCAATAGTTGTACATAAAATGCATGAAAATGGATGTTTACCTTTGAACATCCCTTTTCAACTTTTCAGATCGGGGGAGAAAAATGCTATGCCATCATCCATATTGTTATCCTGAAGACTATATTCAACAGAGAGATTCTTCAATTCCTTGAATTCCACTTCCTTACACCTCCCCTTTTCTACTTCATTATTATCATCGTTTATCATTTCATATTCTACAAGAGGTACAATGTAGGTTATCTAGTGTAACATTTTTTGGGTCTTTGTCTTCCAATACTGAAACATTCAGATTGAACCACAGTGGAAGTTTCCTCAAGTTAAGTTTCCCAATATATATATATTCAATGACTTCTCCAAGACCCCACTTTTCTTCCACAATAATATTTATCCTGTAATAGAATGTATCAACAAAATCATTGTGATTCTTTATGATATCTTTAGACTTGTTACATAGAACCCAAAACTTTCTTTCTCAGGCTGCTGACTCGCCCTCATAAACATTTAACAAAATTTCCTAGATTTCATGTGATGTTTTATAGTATATAACCTTTGTATAAATTGAATTTCATAAGGATCCCAGCAAATCATTGATCACTTAAGAATTTGAATAATATTATCTTATTTCAGCTTCTGATAAGGTTACACTATTAATGTTAGCTGATATTCCATGAATAGATTCTGTGAAGACATCCATCCCTACTCATTAGAAGTAGTGCTACATCATATTCTTTTATAGTTGAAAATTATTTCTGTCAATGATCAGAATTCCTTTATGATTTACCACCACCATTTATTCTTGTTGAGATATAATCACTAACTTTTAACCTTTCATCTGATACAAATTGTTAAGTCTACTGAGTTAAGTACCCTGGGGGGGGGGGGGTAAATCCGGGTATGACAGAAAAAAAATTTCTCTTGTTTGGATCTTGTTTAGTTGTTTGAAAATACTCAATTATCCCTTCCTCCTGTAGAAATATAAAAACTGATTTGAAATCATTCATAGGACACAATAATTTTTATATGGTTCACCCTCACTAAGCTACGTCCAAGGAGCATTCAACAGAAATTTGAAAATGTACCAGATTCACTTAGGCTCACTCACAACCGTGAGTACAATGATCATATTAGATATTCTATGTCTAGGATCACTTCCTTTAAAAATGTTAGGGTATTATCACTACATTCCCAAGGTTCACATCCTATGCCTCTTTCTCCGGCTCACTGCCAGTGGAAAGGGCCATCGTCTTCCTATTTCTTTTGCTCACAACTCTTGGAAAGTAATCCACATAAAGTTTATTGATTTTTCGGTCAAACATAGTTTATAGACATATAGGTCCCTTAATTTTTGATGAATTCATTCATCCTCAACTATAGTTAGATGCTCTGTTGAAGTCAATATCTCACTCGTAGATGAAGTCCACCTTCCTGAGTACATCTTGGTGTTGGAAAATACTTTTGAAACTGATTTTAAACTTACATAATCTTCCTTGAAAAAAATACAAACCACCTTGTTCCTTCGCATACTATATAGAGGTTTTGGTATGTGGAACACCTCTCCATGTAAGGCTTCTAGATTCCACCAAACACTGTTGCCTCCGCGTACAGCTTCCATTGCTCCACCTCTATGAATTGACCTTTGTCCACGAACTTTTCTCTGTTAGTAGACTTTCTTCTCTTCCATGTACCAGTGCTCCCCCTCCATTTACTACTTTTAGAATTATCTATTTCATGTATTGGAGATTCCTGATCCATGTACTCAGTCTTCCTTTGTAGGTTATGAATCCCAGGAAACACCTTCAACGGAATTTTTTCCAGGTGAACCACTTTAGCTTTCGTGGAAATCTTCCCCACAAACGTCCTTTCGACATTATTGAAATCGAGACTATAAATAGGTTCAATAATGATATTCCATCTCAATAGTTATATATGGGATTAATGATTCTTATATAGAAAAAACTATCCTAAAAATACACTAACCAAAGTTTTTCCAAATCATTGCTCCATCCTCTACCTCATATCAATCCTCCTACCGCCACGAACCAGAACCCTTCCAACAGACTGCTTTTTATACGTGCTCCACATACTGCATTTTCTCCTACAAAGTTGATATCCTCCACTGTTGAAAATACATCCACATACCACCATTCTATCACCACAAAACATCCCTGATACCATTTTCGGTTTTGCGAACCGCTCTGCCATACCGTTCACACTGCCATGCCTACCATTCCCAGAATATGGTACACTTTCCATGAATTATGGTATGCAGTTATCATTATTTTCCAATTTGATTAAATTAACTTCATAAAATTCACTCATATTAATAATTACTCCATTTTCCAACATCAAACTCCATATATTTAGGCCCAAAAAATTGGAATACACCATAAAACTACAACACCTTAAAAACCTTTTTTCGGAAAACACAAACCACACTCATATTTCATCCATCAGACATTGTCAACAAACACAATCATACCCAAAAAATATTGAGGGTACAAATTGAGGAATTTTTTCCCCAACAGACAATCTCTATTTATTAGTTTTTCATTTGTGTGTGGACTTGAGTTTCTATTGATTTTTTATGGTATGCTTAAGGAATGATTGGTTCTGAATTGTGTGTTTTGAAGCACATGAAACCATTTGAATGAAACATAATAAAATGTTTTTTCATGTGTTTCCTTCATTGTACCAAAAATTATTCTTGGTAAAGAGATGTATTATGGAGGGGAGGGTGTTACATCCTACGTTTTTGATAGGGTGGAATTTCAAAATGAATTTTAATTTTCCTTTAAGTGGATGGGTATCTTGTTGAATATAGCTTCTTAATATAAATTAGTGAAATGTAATACATAATTTTGTTTTCTTTAGGTTTGGTTAAATAAAAAAGCGGTGTATCATGAGTTCGGTGGAGTTTTAAGATCATTATACTAAGTTACAAACCTTTTAGAGAGACTATTGAATGAATATAGTAGTAACGCAAAATTTTTCAATCTATGATACTAACCATTTGGGGTTTGTCTGGGTTGATTGTAGAAACTGTATCTACTACACTTGGTTTTTTAGACTATGCATCTAATCCTATTAAGTGCCTTCCCCTTCGATAGCATGGTGTATAGGGTTGAAATATGTTTTGGGTACTCATATATCTAAAACGTGTTAATATTTTATGTTTGGAAAATGATTATTTACCCCATCCTATTTAAAGGGGTTATGCCTTCATTCTCCTCCTATAGATGCAAAACAACATTTAATTTTTTATTATTCTTCTACTCTCCTTCATCCATCAAGATATCGTTACCTTCATTCCTTTATTTCGAGTGTTAGTTGTCATGTTGGATGAATATCAGTGACTCTTATACACCTCTACTTTCCCCCTAGTTCTTCATTCAAAAATGTTTCTTGTATTTTTTTGTGAGATAATTTGATTAATTTTATATGAATTTTTTCATTTCATTCATTTATCAAAAACTAGATCAAATCAACACTTGGAAATTGATTATTGGACCATCCTAAGTATGATGTTGGTGGTCTATTACATTTTCATCAATGTTTTATTGATATAGAAAATTTTCCATTGTGACACACACTGGAATTTCCCAATAAAACACCTTAACATGTGAAATTATTTTTTTATATAATAATTTCTTAAGTATAATATCTTTTTCATGAAAATATTTCCATTTGAGGTGGTTTTCTGGGACTCGGAAAATCTTAATGGGGGGTGTATCCTTTGTATGTCATTGCTAATGTTTTTTTTTGATAGGATTGGACCACCCTTATTGAGTGTTTTTTAATACATATGATTATTATTTATTTCTTATAATTTAACTGGACTTACAGTTTTTTAAATTAACACTCATATTAGAGATGTTTTAATATTTTTAAATGAAAATGTATTTTATCCATTCCCCATTGTGTAATAAAACCACATGGGTGGATCCCTATTTTCTCTAAAAAATTGTTTATATTACAGGGTGATTATTAATGGTGAATGAAATGATTATGTACATATAATTTATTATATTATATGTAAATAGATATATGGATGTGGGCCACTTTTTCATAAGGGTTTATATTATGGAATGTTAAATAACATGACCTCTTTGGTAATTCAACAAGTATGATCATATAATTTATCTTATTTTTTGAGATATAGTTGGATTCCAATATAATAATTTCTTGGACATACTCCTACTTGGATTGAACATATATTTTACATTTATTGATTCATGTAGTTATATGTAGTAATTCCATCTATGGGCTCAAAAAAGGATGGATATTATAGTACCCTTTAGTGACATATAGTCCCATAGTGGAATACATTAGATGCTTTTAGTGAGAGGTGTCATTATACCATGAAATCATATATATTTGATTCACAAGTTGGTTCACCATGGATAGTTTTGTAGGGATAAAATTTATTCATAGCACACCTGGAGTGATATATATTTCCCCAGTTGATTACCTTTAACTGGGTTGGTATTCAATGTTCGTATACAATGAAATGGGAGATACACAGACCATATGCACTATACTAAGGATGGGAACATTGGATTATTGATTTAAATTACACAATGAATGATTCTTGGGATCCTCATTATGGATCACCTTGGATGGTCTCATAGTCTAATGGACCCTCCACACACTCTGAGTGATATTTGGGTATCCCTTTTATGAAATACCATAAACTGGATAACATGGGAATTGGATTTTACAAGAAATAGTTGGCATTCATTAATACGCAACACAACAGATTTTCTAATACATTATCAGTATTACATGACCTATTGGGAGATAATAGATCCCATTAAAATGGTATTCCTTAGATGGGGTCATATGATACATAGATATCTATCGTTCATGCTTATTTACAACATATGTCTAGTAGTACGTTCGTATTTAAATGTTGAAAATGGTGTACTGAATCCTTTATATGAACCCTTAATATATAGTATGACACTGGGCATTGAATCCTTTATCATATGATTCCCATGAATGGTGTCCCTATTTATTCCAAGTGTCTATGGTGTCTAATCAAGGATGCCTATGTTATGCATTAAATCCTGGATTTGAATATATGAATATATGTCAATATATTATGTTAAATATATAGTGAATATATATAAACACAAATATATATATTATGATAATTATCAATATTTATATATATATATATATATATATGTGGGGAAATTATCTAATAGGAAATATGACTTATTCCAAAGTGGGTATGGTCAACCAGGTGTCCCTAAAGAGCGTGAGCACAAATTATTTAATATTATTCATTAATTCTACACATTATTTATTATACCAGGACACATCTTTATTTTTTATTCATAGACTGGAATATTCTATAGAAAACATAGGTGGTTTCCTACTGAGTATAAATCACATTCTATTTAGGCCACCATTACACTATGGTACCCAAAAAGTTACCACAATTTTGGGTTTAGGATTATGGATCCTACATTATTTCTATTTTTATTTAGAGTTAGGTTGGTGCATAGAGGAATTAGATGGATCTAATTATAGTTTTTATATTAAAGATAGCTTCTAGGTATATCATTTATTATTTACATGTTCTTTATATTTTTCTTATACTGAATGTTTACTTCTTATTTTTTATAGCCTATTCTGGACATTTATGAATGTTTTTATACTTATTATTGACCATTTCTAGATTTCATTTGACATATTATCTTCAACAACTATGTTATTTATCATCTCTTATTGTTTTATTCCTTATATAATACCAATGATATTCTCTTATCATGAGGTTACAATAACCCCATCTTATAATCATTAGACCCTCACTTATATTCTAAATCCATTGCCTTATGGGGAGGCATGCTTGATGCCATGTAACTGACCGACTCTAGGCATCATTTTAGTGTCTCCCTGGTCTAGGAATTACCAATTCTATAATGATTTCTCTTCTATTGACCAGTGTCATTAATATAGGACATGCGTTGATTTTGGATTTTAAATTTTAGGCATCATCCTTTGAGATAAAGAATAGTTTGACATTATCTTTAGTGATTAATCTTTCGAAGGCTTATAAGGGATATGATATATTTTATGAATAATATATTTTTGGTTTGAGTTGTATTCCTAGGAAGGGATATCACGTGGTGCCTTATAGTTATAATCATCTTTGAATTCATGAAATGAAATATAAAACAAGTTATATCGAACATGTAGGTATGTTTTCTGATATTAAGAGTTGGTAAAACAAAATTTCTTGAAACTTTTTTATCATATTCTCTGATCACAAAAATAAGAGTTATATCATCTTCCAAAAATATTTTAATCTTATTCATTGGTAGTGGGTGGATTTCCCATGGAGTCTTTAATTTTTCATTTCCAATAACCATAAAAATATTAATTTCATTACTGATGTGTGAATAAAGTAAAATAAATCCTAATACATGAAAGAATCATTAATGGTTTTTAATCTGTTACCTCTAAAATAATGCACATACTTGAGGGTTCATAAAGATGATATTGGGATTTGTAATGGATATTTAGTTAAGATCATATATTCTTAAAATGATTCTAATGGATTTATTTCTTGATACTTAATTTTTCGATATTAGGGATAAATAATATGTTTTTGAGACCATTATTGAATATATCTATATTGGGAGGGTATCCTTTTCTACATGAACTATGTTTTTATTCAGTAAATTATTTAAAATGTTGCAAATGGGGGTCATAATCATTCATAGTGGGTTATACGCTAGATTATAAGGTAAAAAATTACAATTTAAGGTCTCATTTCAAGGACACAGTTACTAAATTGGGGTATCAATATTTTTATTTCCCATTTAATACCTTCGAACATGCGAATTTTAAGCATCATAAGACTTAAGTTTTACTTTACCACCATAGCATGAAATTTTTAGGCGGGATGATCTATCAAATGAAATTATGTCTGGGATTCCACTTACAACTTTAGGAACCAGTGAAATTTTAGTTGTGATTGACTGAATGATTAAATAATCTCACCTTAATTATATTCATGTTATGTCAAATCATGTGTACATGGGAAATATATATTTGTTTATTATTGTCAAAATACATGGTGTTTTATATGAAATTGTTTCCAAAGTACCCACTATAAAATCTCTTTTTCATAGAGGCATCCATCTTGTGATGAGATCTGATGTCATGTTTGGAATCATTTACAATACTCATATATATAGTCATGTTGAACATGACATATTTATATTAGAAAAAATTATTCATGATTGTTTCCATGGATTTAGAGGAGGAAGGGATTTTAATTTTGGTTTAGTTGAGTTTTCCTATTAGAGTAGTTATATATTTTCTATTAAGATAGAACACATTGATGACATGTTAAAACATCCTTGAAAATCATAATTTTCTTTTTCATATTTTGATAAATATACCATGGTGGGACCAAGATTCATCTAGGAATCATTGGTTAAAATCTATAAAATTTAGTAGATAATGTTAATGTTGTTAATTCAATATGAGTACTATAATGATCATTGTATATGAATATTTTAATTCTCAATTGGTGGATATGATTTCTTTAGAATATAACCTTATTTTGGTCTCTATGGACTAATAAAATTTGATAATTTGACATCATGATAGATGGGGTTAATTGACATTGTTGAGATGATTTGGAAGATGTATTACCATTCTGGTTCTCCACCACAAATGCCTTCAATACATGATATGTTTGAAATATGAAAACATAGAAAGTATATTTTAAATCTGTATAATGTTTTTAGTTATGAATACATTTAGGTGAAATTTACTATTACCAATTCCAAATATTAATTTTATTTTTTCTTCAAATATGATGGATTTTTATGGAATATCCATACCACTTCTTTACGTTTTATGGAAACATGGTTCCAATTCTCATAATATGGTTGACACTGAGGTTTTGAAGAGAGATTAGTGTCCTCATATCATTTTATAGAGAACTATTTATATAGTTTCTTTTTAGTGGGAGACTTTATTTTTGTAAGAAATGTAACATTCTCACATCCACATTTAGTTAGATAAATTCATTCATTTTTAAAATTGTTAATTTTTTACATTATCTAAAATTCTTTTAGGTGAGATCGAGAGTATTTTGATGGTTTAAATTCTTATGAACACTTGGCAAGTTGTTATGAAATACTATGTGGTTCAATATAGAAAAACATACCCATTATATTTTATTCCCATTGGAGGGTACATAGTTAGTCACAATATTATTACCAACCCTGTTTCATACCCTTATACCATGCCACTTATAACAGTTTGGCCATTCCTGATGTGTGAATGTCTAATAAAAGAATATGAAAAACCCATTCATCTCATTCAGTGTCCTATAATAAGTTTCATGGGGCGGCAAATTATGTGTAAACCATGTGAAAAGTATTAATTACCATGGATTTTATTTCTAAGACCAGATACTCAGCGAAATCACTACATTACTATCCGAGTGGAATATGACCGTAACTAAAGAGACACCTATTTTTATATTTTAGATATTATTTTCCTCCTAAAGCTCATTCATGATGGATCTAATGGCGGTTGATCATTCTTTTCAATAGTTTTATTTGATTTTTATGTGTTATTATTTGTTATTCTAAAATTACATGTGACTTCATGGATAGATTATTTGATCGTGAATGTTGAAGATAAATCTATGGATAAATGGATGATTTAATTGGGCTTTATATAATTCCATCAAGGATTTGGTAATAATTTTGTAGATATAAATTGATTTTAGGTGATCAATAGAAATCATTGATCCATGTGATTTTACAATCCCTAGTTATTCAATAGATTAGTAATAGGATAATATTATTCAATAATTTTTTATTTATTATCATAACATGATTCTATTATCATTCCTTAAATTTAGGATCAATAATTGGGTGATCTTTAATCATGTGATGTGAAGTTGGTGGTTTCATATGCCGATGATTTCCAATTTAATTCACTGAATCCTGTATGTTATAAGTATAATTTAAATAAAATTATAAGGACATATTTTGGATTCATTATTATTATTTTTCCATGGTATGTGTGGGTTGAATCCCATGAGTAATGATTTTAAAATAATGTGATTATCTCTTTAAAATTTCTTTGAAATGGATGAATTATTCAAGGAAAAACATTGTTGATTATTCATTGATAGAAGATCATGTGAAATGATTTTTTATATGTTATGGAATGAATAGATTCTTTGAATGAAATTATTTTGGATGAAAACCAATTGATATTTGTTTTTGATATTAAATTTAATGATTTGAAAAATGAAAATTTGTATGATTTTAAATGATTTTTGAATGATTTTTAAAAAATAAATTCCATTCTACATCTATTTCATTGAAAAATAGTTTCTGATGATTTCGTTGGGGAATTCCCTTGCAACCGAAAACATTGGTGTGTGGATGTTTGATACTCTTGTTACATATAATTATATCCTTCCAATAGTTGGTGAGATTCATCAAATTAATTGAATATGTCCACTCCTTGATTGAAAAGGTAGTATGAGATGTTGAATCCTCTTTTTGGCGATTCCTTCATAGCTTTTGACTCCTTGTCCGAGTCTTCCTCATAGAGTTATGTATGTTCATGGAACTTATTCCCATTTCCATCTATTGGTGGATAATGGCTAACTTCTCTACTTATTTCTAGACATATAAAGGGTCTTTATAGGGTAGAAACTGTATCCCAGGGGAGTAGTCACATTGGGCATCACTGGCATGCCTATATACTGGGAATATTGTTCAGTTGTCTTCTTCTTCAAAAGAGGGTATCTCATAGAGGCATATCCACAATAAAACCTGACGAATCCCATGTTGAACACATGGTAAGTGATGCCAATGGAATACATTCTAAATCTTTTTTCCTTTAGAATCCCATTTTTAGTATGACATACTATTACGTTTCAATTAATTATTTTTCGATATTGAGAGGATGAAGTGGGATTGATTAGATTTTCCCATAGAGGCGGGTTATGGATATACGTCCCCTGGGGGGAGCACCAGGAAGGTTTACTGATGGACATATCAGAAGGCCCCATATAGGCTGATATGAGGAGGTGTGTTGCATAAAGTAAGAATGTCACATTTTAAAGGAGGATTGATTAGAACAACATCAATGGTGTACTAGAGTGGCATGTCATATAAAGGTAAGATGTCACATAGTGAAAGTTGATCTGGACACCCTTGGAGGTAGATTAGGGAGGTACAACCCAATGAGGAGGGAACAAAGGATTTTCATGGGTTATAATTGATCCTCAATGAGGAATCTTAAATACGCATCCTAAGATGTAGGTATCAAAACCCATATAGTTTGAGAGAATGTGAGGGGCTTACGCATGGATGTTTCTAAATTGGATGGAATAATCGCACTAGGGTTTAGAGGAATGGGTAAAATAATAATGGATTATTGGTGATGTGGATGGAATTTGTGTAGTGGATGAAGTGTTGGGGTGATCGGATAGAATCTCTTGGAGGCTTCATATATATACTAGTGATATGGGAATCAAATTCATTGTAGTTTGGGAAGGGGCATTGAACTTTACAACTGAAAAGGAGGCCCATGAAAATGGAGCATGTGGTCGGGGAATACACAAAGAAGTCAACCAAGTGTGTAGGTAAATACTGTCTTAATCCATGTGGGATTCTTTTTGGTGGAGGGTTATGGGTGTCATTGTTAGTACTAACCTCTAAGCCCCTTTGACTCATTATTCGTGCGAGAAATAAGAAAAATCAGTTGACCTAAGTTTTTTTGTCGGGAAAGATTCTTCAATGAGTTATGAAATGGGGATTACACCTGGAATCTTATTGGGGAGAATATTATTCACTATAAAGAGTATCTCATTCCATGTGAGAGGGGAATTTTTTTACATGATTTCCATCTAGACATGGTGACATATTCCAATGGGAGAGGGATGGGGTATTGAGAGTTCATGCCCCATCTATCTTCTCTTCTGCCAGTGGAGGAGGTAGAGAGTATGAAAGGTAGAATGGTTCCTGTTGATCATCCCATATCTGATACTCATATCTAAGGTAGGAAAAGATGATAATTAGTGTCTCCTATTATAATAAATTCTATAGGATTACTTCATGATGGATTCCAAGGATGATGTCATTCTTTTTGTGGACGATATCATTGCATGTGAGGATGATCTTGTTTTATGTAAATATTTCTTTGGAAATACTGTGTTTTCCACACAAGGTGAGGTCACATTTTAAATTCATGTGTTGGGGAAATTGGTTCTAATAAGTTTTACGTCATGCAACCTGGATGTAGGGGGACTCACTCCTCTCGCGTTGGGATTACATAACTATCACTCGTGAAAACCAAGGTGGGGCATGTCAGTAGCCATTTCAAGGTGCAACAATGTAAGTTAGTTGTCAGTCACGAGGTCCATGTTAGAATCTATTTTCATAAAATTAATAGAGAATATCATACCTATGCTAAAATTTGAACGATAGGGTAACAGATTCATAATGGGGAAAGTGTACAACTCACGAGGTACCAAGAATTTCTTTCATGCAAGATAGGAGGGACGCATGAATGAGGCACACACTAGGTGTCAGGGTTGCATGTAAGAGGGGATGGGACATGATTATTTGACATAATGGGAAGCTATAAATAATCAAAGAACGGGAACACACTATATTGAAGAGTTACATGCAAAAGGAAGGGTTGGGGATAATATTGAGTTTCACAAGAGATTATCGGTACACACAAGGGGGGCAGTTGCATGAACCTGCATTAGGATAAATGGTGTTGGGTGAGGATTACACATATGTTGGCCTACAATAGGTAGGGACCATAGGGATATTTCCATGAATGATATCTACCTTGAGGGTTCTATGACTTCCCGATGGTGGCAAATATCATTTTTACGTATAACAGAGAAAAGGTCCAACTTCTGGAGGATTTCCATGAGGAAGGGGGTGAACATAAATATATAGATGAATCCTTTGATGATGGTGTGAAATATATAGGGAAT
Organism: Viscum album; assembly: GCA_963277665.1. Lineage (NCBI taxonomy): Eukaryota > Viridiplantae > Streptophyta > Magnoliopsida > Santalales > Viscaceae > Viscum > Viscum album. Next base: position 747,678,316 of record OY728157.1, read on the forward strand.
GAAAAATGGATTTCGTGCAAACATTCCATGAGCCACCTTGAGCAAGCGAGCAATTTTACGTTTAACGTCACATTAGGCGTGTGAAGGAGTTTCACGTGATTGACGTCATTAGACATAGAAGGAACCACGTGCACACACCTTTATTGGATGATTTTAGTGTTTGGGGTGGAACATAACTATTTGAAACCGTATTGGGGTTCAAGGTATTTTAACATGGATTTCAATCTTACCCTCACACCATGAAAAATTCATGCACCTTTCCTCACATTATCAAGTTGTTTATAGGAGATGGATGGTGCCTTTGATTTACCCAAATATGGAACGTTGAGGCTTTGTTTAGAATTATGTGCTAGAAAATTCTCCCTCAAAATCTAAGTTGTAAGGGCACCAGATGGTCATGTTTTGGGAGAAAAGATGAAGATAAGGGTTGATTCCATGTGTTGCTCATAAAATATGGTTGGGGTGAGTATGGAACCTTTCACACATTAGGAAGACCAGGTCTACACCAATAATTAGGAGTATGAGGCCCTATGTAAGATACCTTGATGTTCCGTGTGATTGGAAATTTTCTCTCCTGTGCATAAGATCAATCCGCCTATGCAGAAAACCCTGCATCGACTGCTTCTTTCACAGAGCATTCTCTTCTTCCACGTAATTGGATTTTAAAGATATTAGAATTATTTCATGTCCAATTATTGATATTGGGTTGAAAGTCCCATATTTCATACTGACATCCAAATTTTGGTTGATTCATCCTTGGATATTTATGTTTCATCTAAAATAGCCAAACTACAAGATGCTACTCAGATCAATACTATTTCAACCATTTCAAGGACTAAGATGAGAATAAATGACAATGTTATTAAGTATAGGAGGGTTGTATCAGAGCATAAGATGATACTGGGAATGATGAAGAGGTCATAAATAGAATACCCATTGAGTGATGACCTTTCTTTATAGAACATTTGGAAGACGGAGAATGTGACCATCCCTACGTCTGCGGTTGACTCACCAGGGTCGTGGTTCAAACGTGGAGATAATCTCCCATGCTACAACATCAATGTGCATGACCATGTTTTTAGGGATCATTGGGACATTTTATTCTCTATAATGAATGGGAGGACTATTATGGTCTTGGGGGATTATTCAATAGAGGTGGATTTCCCACCCAATTACTCCACTACATTCAGAAGCAACATAAGGGATACCAATAAGAGATGGTATAAGGACTAGGATTTGTGAACAAGTGGAAACATCACTAGTTTGTGTGTTTATGTGATGTAGGTATCTATCACAAGTTAGGAGAATATGGTATATTTTAATGACATCAGGCTTTATAAAGTGGTGTTGACGTCACAAATAAATTTCAACTGTCAATTGTATTTTTTGCCAAATCTCCACTGGTGTCGGTCACTATGAAATAAATTATCTTCTGCACAGGGAATTCAACATCAGACTATGGGATATACTAAAAATTAGAGGCACTTTATTGTATGTATTTTTTTATTAGAAATTTATTCCACTGTATAATACCTAGTGAAAAAGTCAGTGGAGTCTTATCCTGGTGGAATATATACTAAAAGTGGTAATGGAGTAGATGAAAACTAAATTCTTCCAAAATGAAATTCCATTCAAGGAAAGTTTTGAATTTTCATTAAGAATAATTAGAATGTGTGGATGTCATGTCGTGGGTAGGGGTGTCTAGTCGCATCTCAGAGAGGGAAAGCCGGCTCATAGTGGTTCATCCTGGAGGTAGTATAGTACTAGAAGTGGGGTACATCATGGTAGGAGGTTGGGACCTGATGGTCCATTATACTACCTTCCTTTAAACCTTTTTGTTTGGTTGGCTACTTTCAGTAAGGGAAACAAGGATGGGAATCTGCCAAAGAACCCAAGTGATAGTGGTGATTACTGTAGATATTAATAGGGTCAATTATGGAGTACCCATGCAGGTAGGATATATAGTATACTATGTTATATCTCAAGGGGGAACACACCAAGAAAAATCTATGGACCATTTAAGTTTCCCCATGTTTGGATCATAGAGAATATAAAGAAATATTAATTTTTAAATTTCATCAGCCTACCGAATGTCAGTGCTTGTCTATAATTGTTGAACATAGCTGGGGTATAGCCAAAGACACCCAATGATGTAAGGGTGAAAAAATGAATCAGAAACCTGATAAACGTCAATATCCACTGCTTTTCAAACTGGTTGGTCTGATTTTGTAAAATATGCATGGTTCATGGTAGAAAAATGAATAGATAAAAATTTTCCTAGGTGCGGTGCTGGTGGATCATATCAATGACAATTTCATCTACAAGTCTTATGTGTTGTCATATTTTCCATTAATTTCTGTTGAATTTGATAGGTGGAGATGAATTTTTATATGGGGGTCCATGATGAGTGAAACTCATATATCCTTTTCCATATATTATTTATGCTGATGATTGCGGGCACTAGAAAAACAATCATTCTACTACCGAACATTATTGACATGAGCATGTCGAGGGGATATGATGAAAATTAGGTGTCATCCCATCCAGAGACAATCCTGTAGTGAAATTGGATAATTGAACTGATGATTGTAGAGGTAGGTCCCAAAGAAAGAAGGCAGGGTGCTTCCTAAGTGGGAGCCTGACCTCAAGGGTGGATGAAGATGGAACTATGATGGCAGGGATGTCATAGTGTGTGACCACACCTCCACCTCATGAAGGGAATTGGTCCTGAATGTGACCTCAAGGGATAGTGGAAGAGATAACATGTAAGAATATAATGTGATTCTTGAAATGAGTTACTGGAACTGTCGCCGCCTCCATTTGTCCCTCTAGGAGAATTCTGTAATTTTCACTGATGATATAATACTTTTTGCAGAATATAATGAGCGACATGATTAATTTTATATATTTAGAGTGCATTCATGTCATATAAAGGAGAAATTACACTAGAGACATGAATACCTAACAGCTATGGATATTTATGTGTGTCAACAGGGGAAGTTGAAAACACAACCCAAAATAGTAAATGTCATGTTTATTCTAGAGTCAGATTGAGAGGAAATTCTACTAGAGGAATATGTTGAAAAATATGAATAAGACTATAATGTCCATTAGGAATCAAAGGGGATATCATATAATGATGGGACTCATTGGGAAAGTTTTGATATCATGGGATTCTAATAAGACCTAAAGGAGTATCTCAAGGTAAACCCTAACTTTCTCACATCTATTAATTGACCATTCCCATTTAGTAATTGGATTCACTAAAAAAATATTTTTCTTAAAAAGAGAACCTCATGAATGTGGAAGGGGATCCCACTGACATGGTTGAAGACATGCCAATATGTTTTAGGATAACATTACGAGGCCTATGTCTAGTGCCGAATCGACTAGTGCTGAGCTGGCTGCGAAGGTTAATGTACAAACTCATAACCCTATCTCATTCCCATCATCAATGGGGGTCCAGAACCTAGAATAACCTTGGCGGAACCCAATATTAGAGGTGAATCTCACTAGAGTAGACTTATAATTGAAATGCACTCCCATTAAGGTAAGGGAATATTTCAAACCATTCCGCCAAATCCAATATCCAGGGAGCTTTTACATCAATTTGTTTCCCTGTTAAATGTATCTTTTTCCCAAACTAAGTGAGTTGAACCAAATACAATTATAGAAATACCCTGTTCTAAAATTTATACTATAGTGAAAGTAACTTTAATGACTCTAGATATCAACCTAGTGATGCTCATCTTCTATTAGTCCTCACTTCTACATAGTCATACCTATATTTTGTTGATCAGATTGACTGTGGTGATTTTAACCATTGAAGTTATCAAAAGACTGCAAGACCATAGACCATAAAAGCATTCAAAATAAAAGGGATCTATTTTAAAGAGTTCTTCTATTCATGGGTATAGAATGGCCTATGTAGATCCAACCTTTCTGGTTCCGAACAAACAAGCAGTTATGGTTGCAAGTGATTCCAATAGTGGGGTATAACTTGAGGATGATAGGGGAAAGATTGTTGGGGAGGAAGAATGAAGTGATGATGGCCATCATCATGATATGGATCCTAGTGCCTTGTAGAGAATACAAGAGTAATACACTACTACAAAACTCCTTTCCTCTTTTATAGAGTATAAACCAGTTAATCCTGATGACATAGATTCCAATGATAATGATGTGGCTGAAGAAAGTCCTATATTCTATCATAGGAAATGGAGGTGCATGCCACACTTCATGTGGCTTACTCTAGAGCCACAAATGGTGGGCTGTATGGGATCCCATAACCATTAGATATAAAATCTATGCACTAGAGGGGATGATTCTTAAGGGATTCACGTGGTCGTACATGATTTCTATTATAAAAATATGAGGGAGGGTAACTATAACCTTTTAGTTTCATGGGGTAAAAAAATATCACTATACAAATGATTCAAGAGGTCAATGAGAAGATTCAACATCTCAAGTTGAAAGAGGTCCAAGGTGATGAATTCCTCAAGACCCATACAAATATCATTAGAAATATGAGAAATCTACTAGAAGAGGCCAAGAACAAAATGTGGTTGGGGATTTTCAAATATCAAATATCCATATTGTGTGGGGCCTGGCACATGAAACACCTGATGAGATTCGTCTTGCATCCAACGATTAGGAAGAACATTAGGGAAGAATAATCAAATCTTAGAGGCAACATACTGATGGATAGAATAGTTGATATTCTCAATCAACGGGGAAGTACCACATGGGTTGTCTTTGCAAGACTCATGAGAGGCTCCAGTATCTAGATCACTCTTTCTATTCATCAACATGCTTACCAAATTTTGAAACATTAGTATGTATAGAAAAATTTCTAAGGTTGATTTAATTAACACACATCAATCATATTTTGGTAATCCTTAGTGTGAGAAACAATTGATGACCACAAAATTGCTCACCTTATGCGAGAGTGTAAATTGACCATCGAATACAATGGTTTGTTATTGTTGTCTGATGCCTATATGTGTTTTGTTTTAGAGAGATCATGGATGGATAAAAAGGAAACTAAAACATCAATATTTATTCCCTAATATTCACTAGTGCGTGGATAGGATAACATTGGGGGTTTTAGATTCAACCTAATCAAAGGGAAAAGGGGAGTGTGAAACCTAATACCCAATACCTAGAATACAATGAGAATGATATGGTGGTACATGATAATTTCTGAATGTGTTCAAAACATATCTTCCACATCATTGTCCTGAAATGGGGGAAAAAAGAGGGTCAACTGCTAGCCATATTAAAAACATGGAATCTGTCTCATAATGTCATCCAAAATCATCCATGATATTGGGAAAGGGAATTAGGGGATCCAAAATTCTATGAGACCATACCATTATGTGGGTCCCTTAAGACATGGAAGTGGATGAAGATTCAAATATAGGGCATGAAAAGCATTGGAATGAAGTGATGGCATCCTCAAATGGATTCCTACACTCTTGGAATTAAGACACCATGTCATAGAATACATTGATGTAATAGAATTTGTTTGAATGAAGATAAAAAAAATCTTCTAGGAGAGCATCATCTCAGATATCGAGTGAGAGAAAAAAGGTGATGAATGTGGTTGCTTTCTAGAATTGGGAAAGGACCCCTCAATAATGGTCCTAGAAAATTAAATAGTTTCAGGTCATGAAACTGAGGAAGATAGACACACATTTTAGCATTGTTTGTCAATGATGATGCATGGTAAAATGTAATGTCATGTAATCAAGATATGTCCTAAATCTTAAAATTATGTGGTAGGGATGTTGCATAGGGTTTAAGGTCATACTAAATAGACATATGCCAATAGTTTAATTTCATGTCACACAGAATATATAAATGCCTATTCACCTCATATTTTCTTTACAAGGAAATATCCAAGAGCGGATCGCATACAACAAAATTATTATGAGTAGAAATATTTCGATGTGAATGATGATCAAAGGGACCATATCACATCGCACATCCCTAAGGTATTTTTATACACTTTGAAGTCATTGATGAACATATAATTTTAGTTTAGTGCTATAATGATTGGACTGATGTGAAGGAGGCTTCCCCAGATAGGCATATTGGTGTGACAGAGTGGATAACATGATGTGAATGAGGGCCTAGGAGTCCTAGCACAACATAACATTTTCTTTGTGGAGATCTTATTTTAAGGCCCTAGGTTTTTGAAAAAATGGTTTCATGTACAGATTCCCCATACTGATACACAACCAAGTAGAACTCCTTTACCCACATCAGTCGTGCTCGGTGTGGGAAACAAGGAATAGAACATGTGGTATATATAACATGGGGAAGTGCACATTATCAGTTATTCTAATTGTATTATTCTACCCTGATATAGGAGCGAAGAAAAAAGGTATATATAGACATTCATGAAATCATAGAAGGAGAAACATGACTCTATTGATTGATTGTTGACCATGTTTGAAACACAAAAACCACAAGACTACTTGTCCTGAATGAGGTTAGAAAACATAGTATCAACTGTTAAACAATTTAAAAATAATGGAATCACTATTTTCAACCAAATAACTAAATGGGTTTTGGACTATCATGGGAGGAAATCCAAAAATGACATGAGTTCATCCCCATTATGGGGTTATTCATGATTTGAAATGTGATGGGGGATATTACTAATAAAGACATGAAGTGTGGGATGAGAAATGAGAGTATCCGAGAGTGGAATTAAGAACATTAGATTTTTAGGACGGTTAAGGTCATACTGCATAGACCATAACTAATGCCAAAGTCCCAAAAGGTTGATAGACATGAAGCTAAAATCATAGGAAAAATGTTCATGCATCACTACGTATTCCATAAGGATGATAATCAAGGAACACATTGTTCAAGAAACCGGCATGGTAAGAGACCAACACTTGTGGTGGAAATCCTATATGGGGAGGATACTAGGGCATATCATAGTTATCATGATGCAACCTGAATTTCATCCCAATAGAATCATAGTTTAACTTCATGAATTGAGGATGTTAGAACTTAGTTTAAGGGAATAGAGTTTAGAATATAATAAAATAATCACTCTAAAAGTGATACATGTGATATAGCTTCATAACATGAATAAGGGTCTTGGAAACCCACACACCATGTATGCATTCTCAAGGAGTCATGTATATAGTTTGAAGTCATGATTAATTTACTAAAATGCATCTAATTGGCTAAAGGATTGGTAAAATTGTTGCTGGACACAATGAAAAAATTCATTATCATCTCTACATATCCCAGAAGGATGGGAATCAAGCCACAAATTGTTCATGGAATATAGAATGGTAGTGAACTGGTGATAGGGGAAATTTCCTCCCAATAGATAGTATTATTATTTTTTCAATTAATCATTGTTTGGTTATGATGATGGTTGTTATGCGGTTTATCATTGTGCAATTAAGAAAATGGTTCTATGTAGTTTATATTCATGTAGTGTGGTCTATAGAGACTATGAAGAGTTTGAGGGAATAATGTATCAACCACAAATTAGTTTATAACCATTTCTCATGGACCATGGGCTCTTAGTTTAAGTCCATAGATTTTGAAGCATAATAATAGAGTCTTCAAGAAGACATTTGTAGTGCGGTGATATAGAAAAAATTACATAAATGAGATCCCAAGAGGGAAAAATACCACATCAATCACTTCCAACAAGGCCTACTTATAGTTTAATGTGGTGATGTTTGAACCATAAGTTCATAGTTTACGTTCATAGAGTTCAGAACATAGAATAAATCTTTCTGTAGAAGATTTATATATCATGGAGGGGTGAAAACCCCAATGTGAATGAAGCCTTTAGAGGACCTCCTACATGCAACACATTCCAAATAAAACCAGAAAATAGTTCAATGTCATGATTAATGGAATATGGGATTTGATTTTATGTTCAAATAGTTCTAACAAAGAGTACACACCATTATGATATAACTAATGAATTATTTTTGGTCCTTCCCACTTGTGTTGTAACATTGATGGATTACTATTCGGTATCATCATAATTCTTAGATCTAGTACCATGTCACCTTGGAGGAATAATTGTTGGAGAACCTTATTATTGAACACCATTGTGATCATGATCTGGTGATTCTTTATATTATGAATGGTCGAGAGCCAGTTTTCTTCAAGATATTCCAGGTCTTCTTATTAGACTTATTCAATTATTTCTAGCATCTTCTGATCATATATAATTATTTAGAGTGATTGATACTGGATCTTTATGTGAATCACCCCATCTTCTCCATACTTGAGGGAATATGGAGTCACGTGGGTGTAATTTAGAGTCATCATCCAATATACCCAGAGATCATTGGGGATATTATCTAAAAAACATTTCATATTAAGGCACACCATATTCTATAGAATTTTGGAGAGGGTTTTGTTGAATTCCTCAATATAATGATTTCCCTGGTCATTGTAGCGACATGTAAAGTTGGATATGATGCTTTACATTTCTTATCACTTCGTTAGCTAAGATGATCAGAGGTCTGTTCTGTTTTTGGTGAAAATATCTTGTGGAACTCCAAATCCAAAGATGATATTAGAGCTAAAGAATTAAAAAATTGACTGGGCCTGGAATTCCTTGGTATGAATCCCTTATTCCCACATGTAAAATAAATCAATACCGGTTAGATTGAACCTGCATCAGCGAGGTGTTTTTAGAGGATATAGTCCCATGATGTTGAGTCCCCACTCTGAAAATGTCTATGGGAACATGGTAATATAGAGAGGCTCTGGTGGACAACAAAAAAATTGGCATAGATCTAATGTTCATGTAATATCTTTGAAAAATACATGCAATAATGGATTATAGTGGCCAAAAGTATCCCGTTCTTAAAATGTGGTGAAAATGTTTCAGCCCTTCCTTTTGAGTACCAAATTATCTTGAATAGACATGTTGGAAGACTGGAAGGATTTCATCTCCTTTAATTAAATGTATTAAAATTACACCAAAACCATTTCTTTAGAGAGTATGATCAATGTTGGTCCCACTCAAATGGGTGAACTATGCTACAAGTTGATGGAATCACTCATGTTTGGATGCGTCATGTGGTATGTTTTCATTCCATATACACTAAATCAAAAGAGTTATAAATTGGAGGATTCTTATACTACATGTGGATATGGAGTTCTTGATGTAGAAGAACCAGTAGTCTGATTGTTTATCTGCTATATTTAATCATCATCTAGAATGAAGTAAGAGATAACCCTTTGACGCACCAAATTAATATAAATATCATCCTAGTCCAGAAATGTAAGATATATGAATAGGATAGCCAGGGTATTGGATCAACCATTCTGTGACCATGGAACATGATACTATTCATACATAGAAGGGAACTACGCCATAAAATGGGAATTTCTCTATAGAAATAGTATGAGCTCTGGATTTTGATGATGGAGTCAACATTTAATTTTTTGATAAATTACATTGAGTACCCCTTAATATGTAAGTAGATAACATCAATCTTGATGGAAAATTAGAAACCCATAATGAGAGCCCAATACTCATTCTTGTTGTTGGTGCAGTCTTTTAATGGTAAGAATGTGTAGGGTAGGACATTCTAGTCCATGGTGATGAAAACAATCTCCAGTCCCACTCTATCGAGCTGAAGATTTCTGGGAATTATAATGGTTGTGATCTTAAGGCAACCGAAAAATCTATCTTTTGACTTGGAAAAAATTCATCCCATGAGAGGAAAAAAATTATCTATTAAATCAACATCTTAATGTTATTCTTTAAGAGTTGTATGGGTGTCCGGAAATTATGCCAATTCTTGACCCTTGATGGTTTTCCATGGAATGAACCTGATATCTGACTACTGATGGATCTCTGTCCAGTATGATATCCATCCCATCATCAAAAATTGATTAATAATAAACTTTAGTGAATACATGTAAGATTGCATATGTATCTAATAATGTTGTTGATAATGTCAAAATTCTGCAATGTGAAAACCAGCACGAGGAAGCTCTTCCTGATAAGATAGTATCTAGACTATTTATAGAGGATCATGTGACTGAGATGTTATGAAATACTCAAAGTCCATGTTTTGTTATTTTGAGAGAGAATGATGTTGTGGGCTCATTCTAGGGTTGTCACATAGAGGAAAAATAGATTCTTGGATATTGGTGGCATCATAATTGGGGGCTGTAGTAGATACTAATTGATCTCCTAAAACATGGTATGACACTCTTCAACTGACCGGTAGACTAAAAAATACTACATGTTCTTGGATAATGGAATTCAATTTCTATCTAGTATTTTAATGAACTAATGTATGTAGTCAACATGGCTTTGAAGGCCTCTAATCTCTCAAAGGTTGTTTGTAGGAAGCATCTACCTAATGGACTTGATCTTTTCATGTTCTATCTCGATACCACTATATCTGATGACAAAGATAAGAAATATCATAGAGATTACCCAGAAAAAAATTCATGGGGTTCATCTTCAAATTTTAGGAGTGGAGGACGATTAAATCCTTCCCTAGATCTATGAGGTTGTTCTAACACCAGCTACATTTGACCAGAAATTATGCAACAAATAACTCCAATGGAATCCCAAGGATTGGTTTAAAATGAGGTTCATAGACCACTAATATGTGGCACCTACATTATTAAGACCAAAAAGAATTACCTTATATAAAAAATTACATTGAGAATCTTTGAATATAGTAGAATACTCATCTTTGAGGGCCATTATAATCTATTTATACCTAGAATATCTGTCCATAAAGGAGAGAAACTAGAACCCAAATGTGGCATTGATCAAAAACTCAATCGCTGGGAGGGGAAATCCTCTTTAGGACAACGACTATTGAGATCCATATAGTCAATTGAAAGAATAATTTTCCCATTTTTTTCTAGAATGGGATGATATCATCTAGATAATTGTTATACTAAACTTCCTTGAAAAAGATGGGTTAAATAATAGTGTCTACATCATCCACAATCACGGTACCATGAGAAGGGTGATTTAACTTGGGGGGATGATTGAACTCACATTGATTCACTGGGAGACCAAGATGATGGATGAAATCATGACAGTGTATCCATATAATATCATCATAGATCAAGTAAAACATATTACCATGCTGCTTGATGAAATCCATGTACTTTTTTTATTCCTTTGGTAGTATCACTACACTGATTAAGACTAGAATCATATATATCATGGTATTAATATATAACTAGACCATCATATCTATGGTGGTGGTGACACCCTCTTAAAAAGAAGGAGGAGAATCTTTCAAATCCTATTCATCATCTGACGTAAAGGAATCACTCGGAGGATATGGATATTATGCAATGTCTGATTCAGGGGGAACACTGGTTCCCACATGGGTGGTGGTAGAATCCTCCCTAGATGACACATAATTTACAAAATACAAAACGACAGAGTTTGTCATGCCAATTCAATTAGGCCTTTGACCATGGGTGCTTTATTGATATCAAAGTAATGGTGATGGGTCATCCTTTATTGGTTCATCATAGATCAGTGAAAAAAGTGGGTATGACACACAAGTGTGGACATGGGGTTATCATCTCAGTACTTAATAGGGGTAGAAATTTGTAGTTTCATCCAATCATGACTAGAGATGGAGTATGATGTAATCATATAGAGTTATTTGAAATTAGTGAAGTGGTTACAATTCATACAAGAAATAGAATAGGTTTTCCTGAATTATTGTCTTTTAGGATCCCACCGATGAATTGGGAGGATGATTTCATCATCCAAATCCATCCACGAGATGGATGCAATAGTGGTGTGCCCAACATAATTTTACTGAATGTTCTTGTCCATGATCATGTAACAGCCAAAATCCATATAGTGAGATTAAAAAGATTGAAATGGAAATGAATAACCCTGGATCCTTCCAACTCTATCATTATGGGTGTTCTTGAGGAATTGGTGATATGAAAAGGTAACTACTACATGTAAGTGGAGATCGGGCATACCCATTAATGCATTGCATGCGATATCCTATGAGACAACCATGAATTTATTTTTTTTCTACCATACCACTGAATTAGTTATTTAAACAGATAATTTCATGTGTTATCTACTTGATTTTATCATATCATTGAATATTCTTGTCAAAGGGGCTCAAATTATCTTTAGTTAGCCCCAGCTTGGGTAGTATCCGGGCTAGGATGAGATTGATCTATGAACCAATGTCAACCAGACAATGACATATTTCCATGCCATTGATCTTGCTGGTGATGTTTGATGGGTATATTTTCCACTGAAAAGGGGAGAACTGGTCTTCTCCATAGAATGTGATGATGGCTTTGAAATATACCCATTCGACCTCCTCACTATATATGGTCTCTACAGACTCAACCTCTATTTCAAACTAGAGGGGCATTTTAATGTCTTCTTAAAGATCCTCACACATATCTTCTAATTGGAGGAGGGACTGATGAATCAATATCCTTCATGAATTCTAGTGTGATGCTTCAATATGTCTTAATTATCGTCTAGGATCACATTTCATCCTTTAGAAAGTTTCCCCTCAGTGGTAGGAATGAAAATCACTACTTGATGAACCACTATATTTTGGATAGTGATGGAAATTTAATTCTACTCCCATGATAACTTTCCCAGAACTGCAATTGGATAACTATAGGCCAAATGAGGCTCATATTTATATGGACATGGACCATCACGGGGAAGTTAGTAGTGTTTAGCTTGGTTGAGTAGCAAAGTCATCAATGGTGGTGAATCCATTAAAAGGGGCAGGGAGGACTATGCCTACTGGGCTTTATACAGAACCTACTATCTATTTTCTATAATATTCATTGCTCTATTGAAGTACTGGCCTTAACATTCTAGTGAATTTTATGCGCTCAACCCCTTCTCTAATGGTATAAACTAAATACATGATTATGGATTACCTAATACACCACATCGTTGAGAACCATATAAAGATATACCATCTCAACGACTTTCAGTGAATCATACTCTTGACCATCACCCAAGGAGTCTCCAAATACTGGAATGACTCTAGGTGTTAGGAAAATATATTGTGGCCTGAAATTAATGAGAGTGTGACAAGTATTCAACACTATTGGGGACTATTATTTCCCTTATTTCATCACTGTCATCTCTTTCAAGACATGGAAGGTTGTGAAGTGGATATAGAAGCTACATCCAGAGAATTTGTAGTGATGTATGTAGATTTGTTCCATCTTAAGTGGGTGTGTATGACACCATGGGTGTGAGAAACTAACATTTGATCCAACAAGTCATCATAATTCTAGGTCTTGTGGTTGGAGACCAACATCCAATCACCCTTTTTGTTGTTATTAGTATTTTTTGAGATGCATGTAACTTGTTCCTAGACACGGCCCAAACAAACTACTTCATTTTTAATGGGGTTTTGGGAAAATACATTAACACATAACATTGGTTGATTCTATGTCGAGGATTCTTATGGTAGGGAAAGTATTTTGGGTGATCAGTGAGCTCAGCCTCATGGGGCATCCTGTATTCTGTATGTTTCACAACCCCATTATCTAAGGCACTACAAAAATAAAATGCAATATGAGAATACATAAAAGATTAGTACTAGTTCCTTTTTTCTATGAAGGGAGATCTGGGAACTTGAATCTGATGAGGAGTGAGATCCTGATGAGGGTTTGGAGATAGATTATGCCATTTATGGGGCTGTGCAAGGTGGGGAGGACCCAATCGACTCTTCAGTAGATGAGGTTGATCTTGATGAGTTTGTTGCACTAGATGAGGCATCACTAAGGGTGGCACTACAAGTAAAAAATCTAATGTATGATGAGATTACACCTATACTATGGCATCCATCTTTTTCTTATAAGATTTTTATGTAGGATATGGAAAATTTAAAGGACATTCTATCATAGAACATAATAGGGGTTTCTCTAGGTGTTGGGCCTTCTTAGAGGAATTCCAAAATAAAAATGGAATGTTCTATCTAATGAGGGATGGAACCATCTCGGTCTTTATATTCCTCATGAAAATTGTTAAAATCTAATCTTAGGTCAGTGGTATGTAAAATGAATACATTATTTCATTCCTCTAATATACAAGTATTGTGACTTACATATCAAGTAACTTTTTTTTCACAAAAATAGTCCCATAATACTTTTCTTGAAAGTGGTGGAACTGACTAGTATGGAATCTTCCTATGGAGGTCTTCCAAATTAGTGATGGACCCTATATGTTACTTTCTATACCAGATGAATGAAGTCCCTTCCAATGAATGAACAAAAAATTTGTTCTTGGCAGGTTTAGGCTGGTCTAGGGTTCCCAAAAAGGCTCCACAACTTGAGAAAAATTGGACTACATGCTGTAGTGGGAAAGCTCTCCAACTGAAGCCAGAAAGGTGGGATTCTCAAAATCGGGGGAGGGGGGTTCCCATATATCGTCCACCATTCCAGGTACAAGTGTCAATCAGGTGGGATTTCCACTAGTCCTATCTCAAGGGGCTCAAGGAGAGTAGTGAGAGTTGCTACTAGGTCATCCTTAAAAGAGTTCCAGTCTTCATGAGGATCTATGACCACCAGTGCATTGATATTATCATGAACCCTTTAGACATGATCAATGGTTCGTAGAGTGTGTTGAGGTTCATATAGGTATGTATACTAATGTAAATTTTCACTAGACTATAGATTATTTGGTGACACATACCACATTCATTTCCCATAAAAAATATTTCCTACCTTTACAAGATTTGTGAGATCATAAGGATTGATTAAGGGGATATGGATGAGAGGGATTTTTGGATTCTTATGCTACCCTAGTTGTTTAGTAACATGATCCTCTCAAGGGATTCCATAATTTGGGCACCACTATACAAGTATTTTATATATGATCCTATTATGATTTGAAATCTTCAAATGTGGGGTAGTATATGTGGAATCATCCTTTGTAAATTGCGCTTAATGTGTTTGATTATAGAGCTTGGAGTTGTCAATTCTCTTTTTAACCTTGTTGGTATTCTGATTAAGATTTACTTATGTATATTTCTCTATGAGTTTTAGAACATTCCTTTTTTGGTGACTATGGACACTTGTAGGGTCCACCTGATATTACAATTCTCTAGGTCATGAATTACAATTTTTCGGCCTTTACACTAATGCCACCATACTTAGAATATATTTTGTTGACAATGATGATTACTATGAATGTTCTCAAGGGTATATCCTTGATATCAATAGATAGGTCTTACTTTCATAGGATATGATTGATGTGGATAGTATTATATTGTCCCTAGCCTAGAATAATCAAATGCAGTGACATATATTAAACACTTCTATAAAGAAATGTGATGCTATTGATGTATATTTATTGGATGGATCTGTTGTAGCTGGGTGGTGAAGGGTTCGAGTCACTGGTTGTGCTACCAACATGACCATGCAGAATTGTTGTTCGATGTCAATAAATACTTTAGGATACTTTTACAGGCCTACTGAAAATCATGGATAAGAAGATTCATTTCCTAGATGGTCTAGTGGAATCATGTGAGTTGGTCCTCATTGAGGGACTCTGGGAAGATGATGTTGGGAACAATATTTGGCCAAAAAACCACAAATAATTTATTGCTATCTAGAGTGTTCCATGAAATTCCTTATTCAGAGATGGGTTCTGGATCTTGGGTGACCCATACTTCAATCGGTGCTTTCCATGAGACTGATAGTGGACCTGATGTGGACTGGTGCATTGGTGGGAATACTAATGGAGGGGCCATAGTGAGACATGACTGATTTATGTATATCTATGAATATTTGTGGGAGATGATGGCACTTTATCTTGTATTTGTAGTATTGGTTCCTCTCCATTACCTCATGTGTGGGTGTAGTGATTGTAATCTTTAGTTCTAAAAAATTCTCATTGTCAAACAAATAAAATAATAATTCCATGTCATCATGGGAATAGGCAGTGAATGAAACTGGATAAAATAGACAAGACTTCACCATGATACCTTATACAGGAACAAAAACCTCCACCACCTACATGAATTTGTGATGGGATTTGGGGATTTGGTGTATCTCATCCATTGGGACGATTAATCTCACATGATAGGCTCCTGACTCAAAATATGAGGTAGATGTTTTGGTTGAAGGATCCATCATTAATTCACATTCTCTTTAGTAGTGGTGGTTCACCCATCTTCTCCATGATAGATCCTCAAAGTAGGGATGTTTTTCAGTAGGAGGAGGCTATTCAGGATGGATGATTGTGATATGGGGTGGGCCTTCATATTATTATTCTTCTTAGTAGGGAGATCCTCCACCCTATGTAGTGATGTATTATGAAGAAAATTTCATTTTTCAGCAAAAACATGGGGAGGAATTCATTTTGATTTTGAGAGTGGGGAGGGCCTCTAATTTAGTGGATTGAAGTGTGCGGTGGTCATTAATACTGATAAAAATAGGCATGGGTCTGACCTCTATGTTGAGAAAAATCAGTATTTGGATGGAATAGTTTATGGGATCCATACACACGGGGAGTAACTATTCTTGGATGGTTGAAACATGGTGATGGACTTCATTCTAGTTGGATATTTCATGGGGAAGACCTTTGTGTTGGGCTATGGTTGTACATGGGGGACCTCCATATTAGTTATCGATGTAGTGGGGAAGACCACCACATGATCAATAATGGAATTGGGTGAACCTTTGCAGGAGTTTTTGGAAACATGGGGAGGGCCTCCATGTTAACCATAGAATGAGTGGGTTAGAACTCTAGTCTGGTTCATCATAAAATAGGGAGGACCTCCTTATTTGTTGAAAATGAAGTGGGGATGGACTCCCCTATATCTAGGGAAGACTCAATAAATACCTTTTCCCTTACTATTGGTGACATGGGGAGGACCTCTGTATTGGGAACAATATGCATGCAGAGGACCTCCATACTGGATGTTGACGAACCTAGGATGACCTCCACATTGATGAATTTGGTAAACATGGGGAGATCTTCCATGTTGTGAGGGAAAGTAGGAAGGTCCTCCACTCTATTTTGAGATGGTACTATGAGGACATATATACTAAATCTGTTAATCATGGATTGGTCCAAAATAGGAACAAGTGATATCAGCAATTGATAGAACCAATCCAGCATTATTGAAGGTAGGATGGTGTTGTGATCCTAACAAAATAATGATGGGTATGTACTCTGTAGTTGTGGGTATCTGATGGGATACTCATAGGGTGGAAGGAGACATTGGGAATATGTAATACAATGCCTTTTTGGGGAAAATCATGATCTTGTGGTAGACGTTGGCATAAAGACATTTGGGATGGGGCAAAAAGTGTAGGGGTTTAGTACACATGTTTCTTAGCATTGAATACTACTCACTACTAGTACTAATGAGGCCTGGTTGGAGACCTCCTAGTGACTCCCAAGTGGTAGTTATAGATGATGTTACTTGGGTGTTCCATACTTCCTTGGAATCAGGGAATAAGTCGTTATATTTCACTTGGAAGTGGTTCTGAAATATATTTGGTGTCAGACTAGGGAGAGGTGGATCCGAGGGCTACTATTGGGGTTGGTGGCATCAGTGAGGCAAAAAATACTCGATTTTCTATAGATCCATATCCTTCATGGTAATGACTCCCTCCACTTCATACTAATGTATAAGGAATCAATTTCCTCGTCTAAAATACCTCAAAGGAGGTGATTGTTCAGGGAATCCAGGTGGTCGTAGTGATGGATGAAGTCTTGGTAGACATCCAGTCATGTGGGACTACTGTATTGATGTTTATTCTACCCCTGTGTCTTCAATAATTCAATAAATGATTTATTTTATATTGGGTATTTCAAATAAGGACAATTCAGATGTTAGTATGGATATAAGGAATGAAATTATTGATGCCTCAAAATCTTCCAATCTTCCATTGATAGAGTGGGAGATCTGTGCTGATGATATCATGGACCTATGTTCCCAACACTTTATATCCCCAATTTATGGTGACTTCGTTCATGGGTCTATTGTTTTTCACTCGGTCTTGGATTTAGATAGCTATATCCATTGACATTATAATCAAATAATGTATCAAAATATACTAGTCACTATGCCTGAGGAGAAGTGTTTCACCTCAGGTTCACCTTTTCTTTTTTACAATGCATCCTTCAAGGCATGCCCCTACATCAAGAAATAATAGGGTGTTCATGCTATTTTCTCATGTTATGCCACATTTACACTGCCCAAATATGGAGGACATTAATCACATTCATTGGAAATTTCTTTTCCATTATTGAAATGAGATTATGGAATTTTAGATCTTCCTTTAGTGGTTTCCTCCTAATAATTTTCCCTAGTTTTGGTCTCCCTAAAAGAGTTAAGTTTTTTCATGGATCACATTCAGGGTTTTATATCATTGTGGATGCTAGTTAATTATGCTACTCTCATCTAGACAGTTCAAAGGGTATTGATAATGTAGAAATCCCCGGTCAGCTTACTAGTCACATTTGGCATCACTGGGATTTCTAGATGTTGGGAACATTGATAAACTATATTCTTACTCATAGGAGGGAATGTCATGGAGTAATATCGGTAGTGGATCCAAGAGAATCCCATGATGATAATGACATATCAGAATCCAAAGTCATATCTTCAGAGGATTTCACAAATGGACACCAATTATTTATCATGATGTATTATTATGTGTTAGATCCTCAGTTTATCGGCTTATAGAGATGGAGTGAGTTTGTTTAGAATGACCCATGGAGTCAGACCATGGAGATACATCCTTAAGAGAGGGAACATGGAAGGATTATTGAGAGACAAATGAAAATTCCCCATGGAGGTTGATATAAGTAGGTATGTTTGACAAAGGAATGTTGTCACACTGTGAAGGAGGTTGGATCATAATTCCGTTGAAGGAAGACCAGAGAGGTGTATACCATATAAGGAAGATTACACAATCTGAATGTTGATATATAAACCCTTGGAGGTAGATTGGTGGGGTATTACCAGAGGAGGGGGGCATTGAGGTTTTCCATTACTCAAAATTGAACCTTAAGGAGAAATCCTACATAACTTTATTAGGAGGAAGGGTTCAAAACTGATGTAGTTCGAGATATGGTGTGTGGATCATGCTTGAGAGGTTCCCAAGTGGTTTATAAGATCTAACCAGGATGTGTGGGTCCATGTAAAATTTGTTAGGATTATGGGTGGAGTGGATGGAATATATGTAGTGGATGAAGTGTTGGGGTTATTTACCTGATCATAAGGGAGGATTCCAACATATCACAGTTTAAGGGAATTAATGTCCATGTATTTTAGGATGCGTAATTGGGAGTTACACTAGAAGATGATGCTAATGGAAATGGAGCATGTGGTTAGGGTTTATGCATAGAAACTACCCAACTGGGTTGGTGAAGTCTAAGGAAATGTCCATGAGGGATTTCCACTGTTGGAGGTCCATGTTTTAAATGCTCTCTACTATCCACACAGATCCCATGAGTAATGTTTGGTGTGAGAAGAATGATGAATCAGTTGACCTAATAGTAATTTTGAAAATGATGCGCCAATGATATATGATATGTTTCTGACGCATGGAAGATGCATGGGAAGAATCTTCATCCTTGTGAGGTGGATATAATTACTTGTGAGTGAGGATTATTTATGAAAAAAATCCATGTGTAATTGGTTACAATGTTCACATTCAGAGGGATGGGGTATTAAGATTTCATGTACCCCATGACCCCTCTTCTTTTATTGAAATATGTCTATAGTACATGAGGTGGAATGGTACATTATGCCCATGCCCTCTTAGACCCTGATATCCATGGATGAAAAGAGGAGTAAGAGTGTCTCCTCAAGCAGGAAAGGCTAGGGGAAAACTATCAGATGGATTTTAGGAGGACATCATTCCTTCTATTGAGGATCCCATTAAATGTGAGTGGGATATCATTCCATGTCACTAATACATGAATATTCTAATAATTACACACATGGTGAGATAATAGTTTAACATCATTTGTTACAGATTTTGATGCTAGTTAGTTTTACTTCATCCATCTCAGCTGTGGGGGGACTCACCTCTTATCCCTTGGGATTATATAATCATTTCCCATGAAACCCTAGGTGGGACATGGATTTAAAAAATCCAAGGTGACCTAGTGTGGATGAGCAGTCACACATGATGTCCACACTATAATCCCATGCTGAAAAGAAAGAAGGATTACCATAACTATGATAAAAAGAAAAAGTTAGGTTTTGACTTTAACATGGGGAATATGAGAAGACTTACGATAGACCAAAAAGTTGCTGCATGAATGAATCGAGAGATCCACAAAATAGGCATGGGAAAGATGTCAAGGTTTTGTGAAAGAGTGAAACATACATGGTTTTTTTGAAAAAAATGTTAATCCATGGAGCCTCAAATATGGGGTCTATGAAATATTGGAGAGTTGCCTGCAAATGGAAGGGTTCAATGCAAGATTAACTTTTTCCTGAGACCAAGGGTGCATGAAGGGGGGTATTTTATGCACACCTAAATTAGGTTAAAAGATGTTGGTAGGGGATTACATAACTGTGGTCACACATGAGCTAGAAACCATAGGGAACTTGTTTCAAAAGATCTCTACCGTGAGTGTTGTATGCCTTCATGATGTCACGAAATATCATTGTTATGTGTAGTAGACCTATGGTTCGACTTCTATAGGATTATCATGGGGTGTAGGTGTACATAAATATATAGATGAAGCCTTTGGAAATAGTGTTCATTATTTAGGGTGAAAAAGAGTGATTCTAAACAATTGTGTATAGATCAATGGAAATCGAGTACACAAATGGGTTTCTGATGTTGCATTGTCCACAAAACATAAAGGATCTGAATGTTGTGGAAGCATGACGGTTGGGATGGCCCAAAATTTCCTTTTCCCTAATCAATGAAAAATCCCAGATCATTACAACAATAAATTCTTGTATCCACAGACTAAGATAAAATATCTAGACAAAAAATGAAAAGGGTTCCAGATTCTGGAGATAGAATCTTGCAAATCATGTTTATAATTAATTTAAAAATTTATGCAGAAATTAAATACATGGATATTTAGTACATTATTCATTGAAGATGTTGATTATTCAGAATGACCGTTCTATATTGTATCATTATTCTTAAGAGAATCAAGACTAGAATCCCTGTAGTGGTGATCCACACATTTTTGGATGGCCTCGGATCGAAACCACTCGTTCTTTTGGTGTTAAGATGAAAAATTCAGTGTCTTTGTTTGATATTAATTGATTTCCTATTCATTATTCTTGAAGAAAGTGTCAAATTCTTTGGAGGAGAGAAAAGAGGATTCAAGATAGAAACTGTTTTGGCTCAACAATTCTCTAAAAACTGGTAGTTTGGTTTACCAAGCGCAATGGCAGAATAAACGTACCTATCTATTCAATGATGTGGGGTTTCAGTTACAATATTTTAGTGGTGTAATTTGAATTAAATACATTCACAACCTTATAGATAACCCATGATATAAAATAACAATAACAACACCATTATCCGTGGTGCACCAACTTGTTCAAAATGGAATCATAAATGAAATCACATTCCACATAATGATAATAGAATTATTATTATTTGTTCTGGTGACATATAGTTAAATAATTATTTATCCTCTTTACAATAATTATTTTAGTACCGGACTGGTGTTGGTCTGCTCAAACTCCACTTCCATTTATTGAATACAAAAATAAATAAGTAAATAAATAATTTATTCTCATAAATAAAAAATTTATTTTCCAACTAGTAAATAAATATTTATTAAACATTAAATAAAATAAATAAATATTTTTATTCAATTTATGAGATCAGTTTTTCTAGAATAAAATTATTTTAGGGTATTAAGAATTATATCTATTCCATTAATTAAATTCAAATTGAATTTAATCAAGACCACAAGAAACACTTAGTGTGAGACCCTCTGGGATTCCTTCTCATTGGAATTAGGTGTGCTTCCCTCAAGTCCAAGTTGCTGTATGGAAATGGGAGTAGGAACCCAATGGAGTGAACATAAAGTTACTACGATGACATTTACATACGAATGCTCACTATGTAATATTATCCCTTTCTCTCAATATCTCATCATGAAAATTTTATGATAGTGTCATCAACCTATTTTTTATACGCCTTTCTCTCACTACATGAAATGAAGTCATCATTACACCACCAACATTGAATTTAGGATGACTGTTATTTTCTAATAAGAGGTTCAATATATCAACTTCCATAAACAGAATGGACAAATCCTTCCACGACTTATCCATTAATAACATGTCACTTGTGATGCAACCAACATACCCAACATCCCAACAACTTATGGAATGATGTTTTTCATCAGTAAATCAATGTGAATGAGTCATGACACACATTAATGATAATATTAATGTATAAGGATCATTACCCATGATTGTAGATTAGAAAACTTGATGATACCAAAACATGAAAAACTTCTACATGCAAGTCTGTTCTCATAACATCATATCTTGGAGATTAAAAAGTTTGAACATCATGAGAAGAAGTCTCATTTTCTTATGAGTACTTGCACATAATTCTATTTATAATATGTGTCCCATCATTGTATGTCAACCAAGAACAAAACTATATTTAAGAATATTGTAATAGAAATTCTAGGTTATTATCATAGTGGAAATCTATTATAACACTATCAATGAGATAAATACACAAGTATATTATTAAATCATAGTCATGAAGAACAATAAAAAATATGTAATAAGATGTTTAATATTTATATACATTAAAAATTCATGTAATCAATGTACATATAGTTGGTCCTAGGACACCGACACCAATAGAATCTAATTTGGACTAGTGCCAACTACCAATGACATTCAGTCTACTAGAACTCACATGATGATCATATTTATGCTGATTCAAAGTTTTAATCAAGGGTTCCATCATGTTTTCTTCCATATAAATGATGCTCACTGCAACATCACCTCTCAGAAGAAAAATCCCTTAAGATATGACACATTTGATGTAAGTGATTTGTCCGTTAATGTGACAAGAGATCTTTTTCAAGACCCACCAGTGAAGTATTATAACAATTGAGTGTGATGGGATCTTTACTAATAGGTTCCACATATATATCATGGAAGAATCTTTGCATCAAAAACGCTTCTTTAGCTTCCTCAGAGGATGTAATATACTAAAACTCTACTGTAGAATCAATGACCATACTCTACAATGAGTTCCTCTATCTCACACCACCATCATTTAAAGTGATGATGAATCTTGCCTCTGACTTCATCTTTTTCTAATTATTAAAGTAACATACATCTCCATATCCTATTATGACTAGTATCTCGTCTCCTCCATAATCTATTAACATTTCCTTGGTACTCCATTGATACTTAAGAATTGTCTTTACTGTCATCCAATGGTAGTCAGCTGGGTTAGTTTGATATCTTCCTACCACTCTTAATGTGTAGGTGATACCTAGACTAGTACACAACATGGGATACATGACCACCCCAATCACTGATGTGTATAGATTCATTTCCATTCCGCATCTTTCTGTATTCATTTTAAGACACCTTTTCATGGAATTGTGAATTCCATGCGATGTTGGAAACAATCCCCTCTTGGATTTTTACATAGATAATCTCTTCAGTATCTTGTCAATGTATGTACTTTTACTTATCCCCAACAGTCTCTTGGATCTATCACGATGTATTTTGATCCCATTAATATATGATGCCTCGACTAAGTCCTTCTTGGAAAATTATCGATTCTTCCATTCCTTAACAGACTATAAGACAAGTATCTAATTTCCAATAAGTAATATGACATCAACATTTACTATTATAAAAATGACTACACTCCCACTCAGTGATTTGTAGACACAAGGATCAGATTTTTTTTGTTCATAATACCAAATTTGGTTATGGATTCATAAAAATTAATGTTCCATGACCCAAATGATTTCTTTAATCCATAAATGGGTTTATGCAAATTTCAAATCTAATTTGAATACTTTGGAGTCACAAACCCTTCAGGTTGTGTAATGTAGGCATCTTCTTGAAGGTTCTTTTTAATGAAGGATATTTTTACATCCATTTTCCAATTCACATAGTCATGTAAAGCAGCAATGGACAATATAATTCTGATGTATTTTACCATCACAATTGTTGACAAGGTTTTGTCATAGTCAATGCCTTGATTCTATTTGAACCCTTTTGCAACCAGTCATGCCTTATAGGTTCTAAAATTCCTTTCCATGTCTAATTCCTCCTTGAATACCAATTTGCAACCAACATGATTTACATGAACTGAGGGATCTACTAGAACCCACACTTGGTTTTGGCACATGGAATCTATTTCAAAACTCATGACTTCTTTCCACTTGGATACTTTGGTGCCACTTAATGATCTCTTGTGGGTTAGAGGACGGTTATTATAAACTAATAATGTGTCACCAACAACCGTAACTAAAAAACCATACTGTTCTAGTTCTCTAACTTCTATTGTACCCTTACCAGGTACTTGTGTCACTGGAACAAATATTTCTTCCAAGGGCATTTTGGAATCTGCTCTTATACCAACTCTTGTGTACATTGATATTTGAGCTCATTGATGCATATATATCTCCCACTATATTTTGGGATATGTTCACCCTCTCACGTAATATTCCATGTCCTTCCACTATTAATTTTTTTTCTAATGGGTCATATTGGTAATATCCCCTTGTTTCCTTAGGGTATCCTATAATGGTACACCTTGTTTCTCACGGTGCAAGTTTGTTACCTGAAAAATCCTTGAGAAACACTTCACTCTCCCACACATGTAAATTTGATAAAATGTCTTTTTATACACTCCAAAGATTATATAGAATACCATTAATCAATTTAGTTAGTACTTGGTTTCGTATGTGTTCCACTGTTTGTAACACATATCCCAAAAAGGATAATTGAAGAGTTGCATGAATCATCATTGATCTCACCGTGTCCCACATGGGGCAGTTCCGCCTTTCCATTAAAACATTCCACTAATTCATGTAAGGAGATGTGAGTTGGGATATGATCCCAAACTCCCATATGTAATCCATGAATTCTTGATTAAGATAATATCCACCTCAATTTTGGTGTAGAATCTTTATCATTTTACCATGATGGTTCACAACTTCCTTATTCTATTCCTTGAACTTATCAAATGAATCTAACTTATACCCCATCAAGTAGATATATCCATAACTACTAGTATTATTGGTATAAGTTATGAATTTTTTGTACCTAACCCTTTCTTCAACTGGAAGCTGTCCAGACACATTAGTATGAACCAATTCAAAAATCTCTTTGTCCCTTTAACCTTTCCCACTAAATGGGGCTTTGGTAATTTTTTTTAAACACACATAACATAACCCATGTGAATTTTGTTTGAATGAATCTATATATCTGTCTTGATGTATGTTTTTTAGGAATTTCTCATTTACGTTACCTAGACAGTGATGCCAATGTTGGTTGTAGTATGAGTCATGTGAAGTATCTTTGTTATCAACATTCATTACTTATTTTGTGTAATCCAACACGTAAGGAACATTGTATAAATGTACCCTACCAAAAGAATGCTATCATTGTAGAATAAAAAAATTAATTTTATAAGTTGAAAATAATCCATCTGTATCTAGTATGGATTCAGAAATAATGTTTTCAGTAATATAAGGCACATAATAACAATACTTTAACACCAAGATCATCCCTGTCAACAACGTGAGGTAGAAGTCCCCGAAAACTATAACTACAAGTATAGATCCATTGGGTTCTCATAGATCTACCTCCCCTGGGTTAATTTTCCAAAATGTACATGATTCTCAGATTTTAATACATAAGTGTGAACCACAATCTGTATTCAACACCAAATTTATAGAAACAGATAAATTTATCTCGATAGAAAATACACCTAAAGCTTCCCCTTCCGTCTAGGGATGGGTGTAATTTTTCTTCCTATGGCCTTTATTTCCATGTACGAAAGAAATAAATTCACATTCCCTCCCCCCCTCTTGATCTTCGTTTCTTTGGAATGACATGAAAAAGCATTAGGATTAATGCTCGCTGCTTTCCATTTCCTTTTATTCACCATAAGGATAGATGGCTTGTCATTCTTCATATATCTTTCTACTTGGTCAATGAGGATAATAAGATTGGATAGATACTTTCAAATATTATTCATATTGAAATTAACCACAAAATTTGATAATCTCTAAGGTGGTGATGTGATAATGAGATCAATACCATATTCGTTGGGGTGTTTAAACCCTAGAACCTCTTGGTTCTCAATGTAGCCAATGATATTTACTGCGTGAGGTCCAACTAGGTCACCCTCTGTAAGCAAACACTGTAAGAGTTCCCTGGATATCTCAAACCATTCATATATTTCTCTCTCATGGTAAAGGCCGTGGAGGTGATTGAGAAGACTATACACACCCTTGTTTTAGTGGGAATTCATGAGTTCAATAGAGATTGATGAAAAATAAAACATTGATCACAGACCGCATTGTTCATATGTTTATCATAGACTAGAAAATCCTCATCACTCACCTCTTTGGCCAGAGGATTAGGTAATGGTGACTCTAACACCTAAGACTTCTGTTCATGGAATAGAACGGTCCAAAGGCATCTAGAATATTTTTTGAATTTACTACTAGTGAGGATGTTGGATTAATCCAGAATTGATCTTAGGGATAGTGTGGTGGAACATGTAATTTTATTCTACAATTAAATTATTATATTATTAGTACATTCTTGATTACATTTTATGAGTTATAAAAAATTAATTATATTTTGTCTCCCACTATTATATCAAGTCCCGATGGACCTCACAATTGAACTACAAATGTCTAGTTTCTTGGGCATTCTTGTGAAAAGAATTCATATTCCACTTTGTGTAACCCCAATAATGGTTGGTCAAGCTATTGGAACGTATTTTGGAAGGAATTTCTTTTCCAACTGTGGGATTATAGATCGTGATCCATTGAGTGGTCTCCCCAATCCATAAATCCTGACATGGATTTCCTCAACACTTTCCTTCAATATTACACAAAGTCTATAGAGGGAAACTCTACTTGATGTAATATGATTAAGTCATCCCGAAAATTTCATAACAGCTTTCTGTATAATAGTACGTGTCCCAATAAGGGTTGGTAAAACACTAACTTTTATTATGACTTTTCATTAATCATTTAATGGAAGGCTTAGTATGAATTAATAATATATTGTTGGATTTTTATCTCTTTTGGGTAAATTTCTTATTTTCTTTATCACATTATTATTAATATTAAGTGAAAATTACTTAAGCGATTAACCATTTCATGATAATATTTAAGCATAATCCTTGTTTATTTTAGTTCCATCTTACATGATTGTTTAATTCCTTAATTATGTTATTGAGAAAACACAACCATAATGATAAACCATGAAACATGAAAAAATAAAATAAAGGGAATGATCCTGAGCTTTTATAATGGTTAGTTTATATAGATGTTGACAAAATAACCCTGAACATTGGTAGAAAAACCATTACCATTTTGGGTTTATGTTTACAGATTTCCACATGTCCTCCTTTGTATCTCCTTGGATTGTTTTCGTCACAACTCCAACCTGAACCTCCTCCACTTGATTTGGAGCTCCATCGATTACATATTCTTTTTAACACACATATAGGTGAGGGGTAAAAGGGGGTTTAAATAAAAGATACCATGTGCACACATTCCCTACACATTAATGAGGAGAGATGGCTTGGATTCCGATAATTTATTTTAACAAATAAACTAAAAGGGAAACCAGTTACATACAAAGGTCTGGTCTAGCACATGATCATCCACATTCAAGAAATGAGTTATGAAAATATGGAAACCACTATTAAATTATTTAATCATTCTTATTATAATAAATCATGCTCAATTAAATTAATTATCATCTTTAATTAATCAATCCTTTTATATTAATTACTTTAAAGAGTTTACTTGAGATTCGCATCCTTGTACATAAATGTAACATAGAGTTAACCTGGTGAATACCTCTTCGAATCAACCCATAATTTATTTTACTCATATACTATTTTAATCTCTTGACATATGGAATAAATGATGAATCAATGCATGGAGTAACAACCTGTAGTACAATTTGTACATGATAAGTAGTTTTGAATATTAAAAAACATTAATGTATTACCTATCTGTAATTTGGTAATGTTAAAAGTGTGTAGTTCTGAGTACCCAACATGTACTACTATCACTGTATTTACCAAAGTACACGCCTAGGGACTCAGTGTGTGATGAGTACATCATATATTTTAGAGTACACAACGTGTCCAGTGGGATAAAGGTTGTGTTGTATCCACGTTACTTGGTTACCATTTGGATTAATCCATTTATGTGATAGACGGATTGGCCCCAGACCTGAAGGGAATACATGCCTTGTTCATTGGGCCACACAGTGTGTAATCTGGAAGGAGTGTGCCTATCTATCCAAATCAACATGGGGTGTAAAATTAATTACATCGTATGTAATAAATGCACATAGCTTGAGTAATTTCCAAATTACTCCTAATGTGATAAACACGACTACATGTGTTCCATTCCGGATTACATGATGTGTGTGGAAGAGAACACGATGTGCAAGTCCAAAAACACGATGTGTAATTTCATGCCACCTAGATAGAATCATCATCTTCTCTTAATGATTAACTCAGATTAATTTTAATCTAAAAATTATTCATTTCTGTTAGAATTGTGAAAAACAAATGGGGAAAAAGAAATATGGAAATCCAGATTACAATAATAATTAGAAAAAAATCGGAAAACTATATTATTAAATCAAAAATCATCAATGATTTATTTAAATAATATTAACTGAAGATGAACCTCCATATTATTCCACAAGAAGGATCCAAAAACAGTGGAAATGTGGCGGTTGGGAGGGAAAACATTTCCATTTTTGTAGTCAATGACCAATCTGAGAACAAAACGACGATAAATGCTAGTATCCATAGATTAAGATCAATGATCTACAAAAAAGAAGAAAAGGGAACTAGATCATAGAGAGAGGATCTTGTGCATCATGATTATAATTAATTTAAATAATTTCTATTGAAATTAAATACCTTTATTTTAGGTATGTTCTTCAATGATTATGTTGGTTTGTTCGGAATGACCCTTCTCAATTTTCTCATTTCACTTTTGGATACAAACCAAAATACCTCTAGCGTTGATACAAAGATGTTTTGATGGATTCTAATTGACACCACTTGTTCTTCAAGTGCTGAAACAGAGAATCAAGGGTCTTTCATTGGTCATTCTTAATCGTATGTTCTTTAGTCTTGAGGAACGTCTCTCATTCTTGAGTGAAGAGAAGATATGATTCAAGAGGGAGAAAAATATTTGGATCAACAATTCTCTCACAACCAGTACTTCAGTTCACCAGGTGTAATGGAACAATAGAAGTACCTTTCTATTTAGATAAATGAGGTTTACATTACAAAATTTAATTTTATAACAACAAGTTAATACATTAATAACCTTAGATAAAATCCATGTAACATAATAACAATAAAATCACGATAATTCTTTGTGCGTCAAATTGCATAAACCAGAATCATAAATGAAATCTCATGCCAAATAATGATAACAATGTTATTATTATTTTTTATTATACCATCTAGTTAAATAATTTTTTAAAATATTTTAAATAATTATTTTTCTACTTGACTGGATTTGGTATTTTTGATCTCAACATCCATTTACTGAACACTTAAAAAAATAGATAAGTAATATATTCTCAAAAATTAGAATTTTATTTAAAACTAGGAAATAAATATTTATTAACTGTTAAATAAAATAAATAAATAATTTTTTTTAATTAATGCGATCATTTTAACATGAATAAAATTATTCCATGGTATTGAGAATATTAATTATTCCATTAATTAAATTAAAATATAATTTAATCGAGATAACCAAAAACACTTACTGGGTAACACTCTTGGATTATTTTCTATTGGCATTAGGTGGGACTACATTAAGTCCAAGATTACAGTCTAGAAATGGTTTAAGTCACCCAATATAAATAACATAAATTCACAATGCCGAAATCTACATATGAACGCTCACTGTGCAATATAATCTCTTTGTCTCAATATCTAATCAAGCATGTTTGATGATAGTGTCATCCACCTGTTTCCTTGATACATCTTTCTTTGAATACCTGAGAAAAACTCATCATTACACCTTGGCCATGAAATTTAGGTTAGAAAATCTATTTCAATTAAAGCCATGAGATATCAAATTCTATAAATGGAAGGAAAAATCATTCATCGACTTATCCATTAATAACATGCCACTCATGACACACCCAATGTACACTACTTCGTGCCAACATGTGTTGTGGTAGTTTTCATCTGTAAATCTAAATGTGTGATTCATGACATGAATTCATGGTAATCTTAATGTCTAAGGATGATTACACATGATCGCATATAATTATATCTAATGACAGTAAACCATGCCAAATTTCAATAGGTGGGTATGTTCTCATAACCTCTCGTCTTGAAGATTACCAAGTTTGAACTTCATGAGAAGATTTCACATCTGCATACAAGTAATTCCACCAGATGATATGTAGGAAATGTGTCCCATAATTGTATGCCATCAAAACATAGAATTATATATAATAATATCGTCATTGCACATCATGGATCTCATAATAGTGAAAAAATGTTATGACCATGTCAGTGTGAAAAGACTTAAAGAAATTATTAAATCATCATCATTCATAACAACGAACAATAAGTAAAAATATGTTTAGTTTTTAAATACATAAAATATTCATGTAATAAAAGTAAAAATAGTTGTTTCTAGGAAACAAAATCTAATAGGATATATGAGTGATTATCTTTCTTGCACACAGAAGTAACTACTTGCTCGCACCTTTCATGGTAGTTTTGAGTTGTCAGGGTTGAAGTTTCTCATCTGGTATCTCATTGGGCATGCAAGTTTTTTTACTCAAATTTGTTTATTGAAAATAGATTTAAATACATGTATCTTACTTCCATCATATTCTCAAGATGTTCTATCGAATCAGATGGTACCTTTAGTTTACCCAAAGATGGCCCATTACGTTTTCATCAGGAATTATTTGCCAACATTTACATGGATGCTTGAGTTTTTTGGTGTTATGAACATATGTTGTGAATTTATTATCAATTAATATAGATAAATGGATGATTAAAACATGGAATAAAATATTGGGAGGTTAATGAGTTCATTTATTAGGGTGTTCTCTATTCAACCACTGGCCTGAGAACTAGGAATGTGTGCACACACAGAGCTATATTTTACTATTGTTTTGAATTATACTTTTAAAAAACTATCCCCACATTACATAACTATGTTTCCTGTATTTTAAATGAAAAACTCATTAGATATTAAAACAAATTGACAATCAACCATTTTCTATTGAAATTATTATTCATCCCTCTTTGATTGTAATAATTTTATACATGTTTTAGTATTCATAATTAAGTTCATTGAAATGAACATTCCATTATGAATTGTGAAATGGTCCCATGACATGCTTTAATAAAAAATGAATATAATTGTTTAATTTGATATGGTTTTTTATGGATTGATTGGTGATACCCATTTTTTATATTTTTTAAAACCAAAACTTTTTCGATGGACATTTTTAGACATTATTTTTTTAGATGAAAGAATAGGGAAATAATCAGTAAGAGGTGGTGGGCATTCTTAATTAGTGGGAAAATAGTATTTTTTTAGTGACCATATTGTTAAATTATCATTATTTCATAACAATATATAGCAATGATGTTGTCATTAGGTTTGTGATGTCAGTTTTGATATTTTTTTTACCTTGTGATGTTTTTATCATTGATGGATTTATTATTACACTAATTTTTTACTATATTATATAATGACTTGATGATTTCTTTTTTTGATGAAATATCCCAAAAAAAATTCTTGATGCCCATGCTATAGATTCCAACCAATGGCGATTAGGATTTCTATTCATCCGTGTATGAATTGATTTCTGTTATTTTTTTTCTAGTTATCCAATAATGTTTGTGTGATTAATCATAACTAAATAAATATGAAAACATTTCATTATTCTAATAATAGTAATTACATTATATTATGTCAGAAAAAATATTTTCGTGATGATGTAGAGGACGAATAAATAGAAAAATTTCTAAAGTGGAGAAAGTAAATACGTTGTTGTGTTTTTTTCTTATAAGAAACCATATTGATTTAAAATTTATTCAAGAATCCATCAGAAACATAATGATGAGAGCATGTAAGAGGATTATTGAGGATCAAAATGAGGCACTTTAGTTGTGTTACTTAAATTTTTTTATAATACATTAATTGGGAAGTGGGATGGTCCATTTGTTTGTAAATGGAATATAGGTTTTCTCATTATACAAGACATTATATTAATGGAATATCATTTTTAAATGTTAGAGTCTCATAAAGTGAAAACCATTAAAGTGGTTATGAGTATTCATCTATCAAATTCAAATATAAAAGACTAATGGACAATGTTGGGACACTTGTTTTAATTTTTTACTTTATCATATATTTTAATATAATGTATATTAACCATGAAATCAATATGTTATACCTCATAAACATATTTTAATGACCAAAAAAGTTCCCCTTATTATCAAAATTGAATATGAGTATTTCCAATTCGAAAAAAAATTCTATAATACTAAATTTTAAAAAATTATATGATATAATTTTGTTAAATTTTTTTCTTTAAGGAATAGAAATAGTTTTTAGAAGTATTCTAAATTGATTCCATATTAGTAATTATTGGTTTGAGAAGTAATTTTTATTAAAATTTTAAATTTAATTATTCCACATTTCATTGATTAGGACTGTTGTATCATAAATATTATTTATTCATTAAACCCTAACAATATAATAGAATTCATATTATTTATAAAATCATCAATCTAATATTTTATCCCAAAAAAATAAAACTGCTTAGACAAACCCAACAAAATTATCCTATGATTATAATAATATTATCAAACCACACATGATTTTCATTTTCAAATAATATAAATTTTAATATATATAATTAAATAATAAAATTAAGGCATAATAAATAAAAAACTATTTTTAGGATAAATTTAGAAATCTAATATTTTAGTTTTTTATTCTTAATTACTAAAAATTAAAAATTACTTTTAATATTTTAATATTATCAAAATAATTTTTTTTATTTTATAATAGTATAAATTTCTCATTGAACTAACTATTCAAAGAACACAAAATTAAAAATTTAGAAGAAAGTCATTTTTTGAATAAAATATAATTATTAGTTATTTAATTATACTAATTTTCTTATACCTATTAATTAAAATTAAATTTTTTCTATTTTTAATTTTTAAATATATTTTATAGTTAATTTACATAAATTTATATGTATAAATTCTTAGATGACATTAAAATTACAATATTTATTATAATTAAAAGTGACATAGTTTTTTGGGGTGTAATTTTATGATAGAAATAGGTTATCTAACATATTATTTAATTTAAGGTTGAATATTTTATAAAATAATTGGTCACTATTGAAAAATTAATAACTAGATTAAAAATGTGGATAAATAATTACTTATCATTGATGAATATAAAAAAATACATATAAGGTTAAAGTATTATTTTATCATTTAAAATTAATGAAAAATCATTTATTTTTTTGGTCTTCAAGGAACATATTTTAAAATCATTACCTTAAGTAGCTATTGTATAAATATATAAATGATTGATTTTATCATATTTTGGAAATGAAAACTAGGTATTAAATTCTTATCATTATAACATAGAAAAGTAAACTATATTCCTATTTTATGAAAACATGAAAGTCAAATAATATGGTGGAAAAAAATCACCATCTTCTATGATATATATATTGGATATTGTTTATAAAAAATTCCATTAGTCATATAAGATAAATGTTCATATATTGAATTGTTGAATATAATTCTCAACATTATCAAATATAGATGGGGATTCCATTATATAAAATGTATGATATGTATGTCACTCCTATATTACAACATATACATCAGTGTTTTAATTTTTATGGGTTTTCATATTATATTAGTAAACTCTACAATCCTTTTTCTAAGGCGGATAATAGATTTAAATTACCCTCATGACCAAGGGAACATGGATGAGGAGATATATTTAGTACCACTAAAGGGGTTAATGATAATTAATTGTAATAATAAATTGTTTTCTCCACCAATAATAATGAATGTCTTGATTCTAGTTATTTTATTTTACTGATATAATGAATGTTTTTTTGCAGGTTTTATAGATCAAAAAATTATATATTTTTTTGAATTATATGTTATTACACCAAGTGGTATATTGAATTCATTCATTTTTAATCACCCATATAAAATATTTGTTTCCTGGAAGGATAACTCCATGAAATATTATATTATTTAGATTTTTGTATTTGATGTGATATTTGGTATTGATTGGTTTTCCATACATAAATATTAAATAATTTCTAAATATATAAAGATATCATAAAATATTTAAAAACATTCCATGAAAAAATATATAGATGGTAATATGACTATAACTATATTTGAAATCATATTACTATTAATTGTTCTTTATACGCGAAACAATGGATAAATAGATGAATTTATATAGAGGTAAGTCAACATTGAGGACATTCAAAATATAGAAAAATATATTTTTTATATTTTCATTGAATTTTCCATTCCTCCATAAAAAGGTGAGATTATGTTTTATATTTCCCTCATTTATAGAAATATTCAAAAATAAAACTTCACTTGTAAAAGGCCCCCAAAATTAATATAATTGAATAAGAACCGCTAATATATTTTTTTAGGGA
This sequence comes from Viscum album, assembly GCA_963277665.1. Classification (NCBI taxonomy): domain Eukaryota; kingdom Viridiplantae; phylum Streptophyta; class Magnoliopsida; order Santalales; family Viscaceae; genus Viscum; species Viscum album. The sequence goes on from OY728157.1 coordinate 747,713,253, forward strand.
TTGTTTTAAAAAGAAATATACTTTAGTATAGTATCAAATATCATAATTGTTAATTAATTTGTATTTAATAATATATAATTTTATTTATTACAAATAAATTAATTTTTCATAATCAAGAAAATGTATTATCAACAGAGTAATTATTACAATTTCAGTAAAAAATATGGGATTCCACACATTTTAATGACTTACTATTGATGGATAGACCATTATCTGATTGTGAACACAAATAATACATCTATAACATATATTCTAATATGATAGAAGAACAATATATTCTTAGTCTTGGAATCCTTGAGAATAGAGAAAACAAAATCCACATATACGTTCATTGAATTTTGGGTATATATGGAATAATTATTATTCATTTTAATTTTAAGGGATGTTATATCAATAGATCCATAAATAAAAGAGGTAATATAAAAATTTCACAAAATATCATATATGCTATATATATATTTATATTAAATCGATTATCAAGATAATATTAATATTTTTTGATAAATGTCTCACAATTTACAAATAAAATAAATACATTAACATATAATGGAGTCATTTTTTAAGTTGTTGACCTCGAGGAAAATTTATTTTTGCATAATAGAAGATTTTTTGCAGTGAACCAACCCCAGTAAGCCTCGAGTTGGTGTCTACTACCATTACATTGGCATGATTACAATGAATAAAATCCCAATGTACCAAACATTTTAGTTGTCATGGTCATCTATAAACATAAATGAGGTTTGAATTAAAAATAAATACACTAATGACAACACATATTTTTTTATTTCAAGGATAATTACATTATTACATCTGTTGTATCCTTACATATCATTTTTAGCATAAATCCGAGATTGATGGTGATGAAAAAAATTTGGGTGATATCAAATACTATGTATGGTCATGTGTGAGTGAATCAACAATGAATCAACGATAATTGTCATTATTACAAGGTAATAAATAAAACCACATGCCATATAATCAATAAAATGAGTGAATAATCAATATAGAAACGTAATTACTTAAAAAACATTCCTATAAAATAACTAGATAAGGATAAAAAAATATGGAAAAAAATTTACAAAAAAACAAGTTATTAAATAAATTAACTAATAATTAAATTCACCAATATATATACATTGATGTAAAGTCATATTGAAAAATAATAATTTATCCAGAATTTGGGAAATGATTAATTAATGGATTCCATGTTTTTTAAGTATATAGTCCCATTACCGTCAATAAAATTAACAAGATAGTATACACTATACTAGATGAGAAACCCATTTTCATATGTTGGAAAAATGGCTTATCCAGTGAGAGTACTGATTCATCAAGGCACTATCTAAAACCTTTCTCTACCCCTATCATACCCATCAAAATAATTCCCCTTATATTAAATAACTGATTTTATAGTGTTCCTTGTCAAATATCATTATTGATTTGTAGATATAGATTTATCAGTATTTCTTCTAATATAAACTATAATTTAATGTCAACATCATATGTAAAAATGGTATACATTTTTGGAAATAATAATATCCATGATAAATGATGTGGTTATTTTGGGGAAATTCATTGTTTAATGTTCACAGGAACTTGAATATTTCAAGGTTAATTGAGAAAGGACTAAAAGTAGTGAATATAAGTCCAATACATGGAAAAATAAATCATAAATCTTCTTGAGGAACAATAAGGATGGTATTAATACAATATATCCTAAGGGAAGTAAGAATAATGGTTCTATTTCAATGATGAATAGAAATACTATAATTAATATTCTAGAAATAATCATGAGTAAATTATCCTTTTAGTTTTTAAAAGAATTTCAAAAATAAATGTCTTTTAAACCCACTTATGAAAAAAATTTATTTAAAATGAAACCTTAAAAAAATTAAAATGAGTCTTCTAAAAAATCATTATGGGAAAATTTATACATCATATAGGAGGAAAAAATAATATTCTTTTTGAATGGTAAAAAGGATAGAAAAATGTCTGGTTCAGAAAGTGCTATGATTATTCCCTTAAAAAACATTCTGAAAAATAAATAAAAGATAAATATGCATTTAATAAATCATTTTGTAATTATTAAAAAAATTTATGAATGAATCTTTGTAAAATAAATATTTTAGACGAAAATAGGTTATCTGAATAAAGTGATAAATGAATTCAGGTTTTATTAAAACAAATTATATAATATTAGACGTAATAAAGAGTGATAAAACAACACTTTTACATGAAAATGGATATGATTAACTATTTTAGAATAAAATTAAATGATTTATTAAAAAATGATCAAATAATTTCATTTGATGGAAATTCAGTTGTAAACATTCTCCTACCAAGTGAGATTGTGAAGTAAACCTTTGAAAAGACGATAAACATCACATGAAAATAAACCAATGAATATAATATGTGTTTCAGATGAAAATCCAATTAATTGAACTATAAATACATCAATAAATAGTAAAAATTTATTAAAAACATATTTTTTGAATATTAACGACAATGTGGATGTAATATAAGCAAATGAAAAGGAATCTAGTTATGTAATTATTTACCACTCGGTATCATTTAACTCAAATCCGATTTGAATAAATAATACGAATTGAAACTCAAAATACCATGAATAATGAATTATACATGATTTTATATTTCTAATTTTAAATATGTTCACTATATATATGAAATTAGGTGAAAAACAATATTGTATGTCTAATGGAATGGAAATTGAGAGAAAGTCCCTTAGTACAAGGTATCTTTTCAATTGGATGACCCAAATGTAATAGCAATAAAATAAATAATATAAATAAATAAAAGATAAAATAATTCATGATATAATATGTTGAAATGGGATGTTTATACACGACAAAAAAAAGGTGATATATAAAAATGGCATTTCCCTAATGGAATGAAAAGTGAGAAAATAATCCCTTAACTAGTGTTTCAATTTAGGAAAATGTCATTTAACATAATGTATTATAGTTTTATACATGTTACTAACTTATAAAGGAAACATATTTATATCCATGATATCATATGTTATCTTCTTATAATATCTTATTACACATTTGTTAATAACCATTCATTATATTCACAATTTTCGGGTCTTAATTACCTAGTTTCTCGACTAATTTTTGACTTGTTAATTGTTTCTAGTCTTACATAGATCATGATTTCGTCATCTCAAAAATTTACACCATGATGTAATTATAATATATATTAATTATACATGTAATTATAATAATCCATAGTGTTTCAAAATATGAAATGAAATGCCTCTTTCATGGAGATGGTTGGTCATACTTACGCATGGATCCTACTCTCATTTATTTTCTATATTAAAAGAATTAAAAGTGAGATATAAATATGTATATTATAATTATATTTTAATATATATGTTATATAGTTTCACTAAAACCATCATTAACACATTTCATTTATAGTGTGAATTAGTCATATCGGTTAGAAGATTTAGTAGTACACACTTCCAAAAACGATGTTATCATATTTACTCAAAATGAAACAAATAATAGTATGTGTTATATAAAAACTAATTAAGAATAAATACACTATAAATGACATATATTTAATATATGAATTTTGTGTTTATCATAATTCCAAACCAAGAGAGTTGTTAATTGAAAAAATAACAACATCTTTTTGTGAGGTAGTAGATCACTATACACATAAACTGGAAGTTCAGGATTATAATTTTATTATATATTCATCGTATAAGAAGAGTTTAAGAGGTGTAGAATGAAAATAAAACTATAGATATTGAAGAAGGATGTTATGTGGTGTAAATATAAATCCCTTCGGTTTAAACTGGGGGGATTCTATGGATGGATTTCTATAACACCCTAGGTTTTTATAGGAGAAAACATTGTTTGATAGACTATGCGATATGTAACACTAAACCCAATAGAATATTGATTAATTAAATAATACCATTTTATCCTTTATATTAAATACATTTATATATATTGGATTAACTAATTTATGATATATATATATATGTTGTAAATATATTGATAAATGATTCGAAAATAATCAATTTATTTTTTGGTAATGTATTTTTGTTTGTTTCCCTCAAAAATTATTTTTATTTATTTTATAAAAAATAGATTATCATTATTTTCTTCAACTATTTGAAAATTTAGTTGATAAATTGAAATCCATTTTTATATCATCATAACATAATTAAAATTGAGAAAATATTTTAAATTGTTTGGAATATATATATATTTTTATGGAATAGTTGAAAATAATGTTTTTTCTAAAATTATCTTTTATATTGATAAATTAAAAAATTTAAAAGAATGACCATTATTTTAATTTGAATCCAAGGTAAAATTATTTTTGTTGTTGTATTCAATTAATTACATTTAAATTATACTTATATATGGTTCTATTATTAGTTTAATTTTGTTTTTTCAATACATTTGTTTTGAAAACTATTTGAAAATGAATAATGTGTTTTGATTATAATTATTTAAATAAAACCAGATGATAAATGATTAAAATTATATTTTTATATTACAAATATATATTTATATTACATGTTATATAGATAGAGAGAAATAATATTATCTTTGATAAATATTGTTTTTAGAAAACTCATTTCTATTGTGATTGAGTGTTTTGTTTTAAATTAAATTCTTCCAAATATGTGAATTAATTTTCATAAATTGGATACCATATTTTTAATTATTTTATTTTATATTTGATAATAAGTTTATTTAAATTTTTTAACAATAGGAATAGTAATTGTAGTAAATATTAATTAACATGGTAAAGCGAAAATAAGTCAATTAAGGGTAAAGATAATTTAAAAAGGATAGAAACAAATTAAATATAATAGTATTAATAATTATATTACTATTTAATAAAGAATATTATGATATTTATTCCTTATTATTTATAATTTATAGTGGATTTTGTTACTTGTTTGATAAAAAAAGTATACCAAAAGGCATGAATTTTACTTTTAAGTAATATGAAATCTAAATTAAGAAATTTCATTTGATGAATTAATATCTATTTTAAATAAATTATATTTCAATAATGTATTATTTGAAAATAATTCTTATTTAATATAAATTATCATATAATTTTTGTGATGTCAATTGTAACTTTTATATGTGTTCGAAAACATTTATTGTAAAAAACCCATTTTTCATAAAAACTGTTGAATTTATTTAAAAAGTAAGGATTTAAATATTTATAAAATTATAAATATAAAATTAATTTTATTCTTGTAATCATAATGTTGAAATTATACTATGGTGAATTTATCATTATTTTCTAAAGTAGTCTATTTCTTGTGTAGAAATGAAATTTTGTATAAATAAACATCGGATGTTATGACATCATAATGAACCAAAAGTGATGTAATTATTACAATAAATGGGATCCACAACCAAATTATTGTTTTACCTTAAAAATAATGTGATTTTAAAATTATATTATTTATATTAAAGCCAATATGATTCTTCTACAACATACACTATTTATTATGATTTTAAAATCATTTCATTAAGACTGTGACTCACCCATACATAAGAAAAGGAATTATTTTAATATTATTTCACTTTTAATTATAAAATAATAAAATCGACACCAATTTCTATAAACCATGGTAAAACCCATTGAATGATATTTTTTGGATATTTTATTAATTAGGGTCCAATGACTTAATTAATAAAGAAATACCCCTTATATCTATATAAACCCATCGAATATAATATTTATACTAACTCAATCTCATTGGAGAATGTACATATTCTTCCCTAAACTCTCAAGAGTTCTCCCAAGGGGGATTTATTTTCTCAAGAATACTCACCCATTATTTTGGTGTCATACACTCAAGTAAAGAATCATCACCTTCCCCTCCTTCTTTCGAATCAGTCACATTCTTTGCATTTAGTCCTCCTAATTTTTATTTGAGATATTTTAATTTATTTATAATCATACCGTTAATATAAAATTGGTTTTATTTGGACTATATATCATTTATCCTTTCTTATTTTACCCTTACTTAAGCTGTTATTATGTTGAAATTCCATTAGAGAATCCTCTACTCTCATCTTTTTATCAAGAGAATATTTTTATTGTGTCACTAAATTTATTCATTTATTCATATTTTATTATATGTTCATACATATTACACTTACATTAAATTTTATTTCTAAATTATTAGAGTCCCTTTCACTCCCCTTAATCCACCCAAAGAACCTTTATGTACACCCATTACAATGTCAAAATTTGGTATAAAATTCCCCATTTCTCATTTCCATTGAAGCACTTATTTTATATGATGTTTATTAAATTAAAATTTATATTAATGTTATATGATCTTCAATTTTTCCCTTACTATAAATTAATTTCAAAAATTATTAGCCCCCCCTTTCACTCTAATTAATCATCTGAAGATCCTTTATGTACACCCATTACCATGCTAAAAAATAGTTACGATTCTTTTCATTATTAAAGTTTAACCATAGTATTATTCCATCTATTTCAAAATATATAGTGTTGTTATATGACTTTCCATGTACCTAAAACTACCCATTTTATGGATATGTGATGATGGACCCCCTTTTATCTCATAAATGAATTTTTATAAATTTTTATGTGATGATGTTATGATGTTAATATTTTACATTGACTTTCCATGCCAAAAAACTATGTAGTGGATAACAACCCCTTTTTTGATCAAGGGAGTTCACATTAATTCACATATAATATTCTGTTTTTTTACTGAAATATATTTATTCATCACTCTTTATTCATTGAATAAATTATTATTGTGAATGAATCCATGTTAAATGATCTATGTTGCAAACATAAGTATGATATTCAAATGATTATGATTGGTACATCTAGATATAACATCAATGAATTGGTTATTGTTTTGTATCTTAATATTCTAGATTGGGAAAAAGAGTTAACATATTTTCTCTGGGGGGATGTTTTTCCACCATGATTTCTTGGCAGGTTTGTCGTATGCTTATATTTATGGCTCAGTGATTAGGTTGTCTCCACATTTACCACGTTATGATTATCATGATATATAACAACTTATTATTCATGCACCATTAGTTTCCAATTGATATGCCCCTTTTCTAAAATATATTATCTAAATCATTCTATTACTTGTTTATTACCTTATTGGAATTTATAGACCACCCCTTTAAAATTAATTTTTCATGGTAAACCCTTTCAGTTTTATAATCCCTGAAATTCTAAAAGCATGTAAACAATGTTTTGAATAATATTGGTGTATCCCATGTTCAAGATGTTATTTCATATAACTATTTCACAAATACAATATAATTGTTAATATTTTGGGTTTTATTAATTTTACATTTTCATAATAAATCACGAATTAACGTGTAATAAATATAAGAGTTGTTATAAATGGTATCAGAGAGAAAATTTAGTTATCTTTGGGATTTGGAATAGAAAAAACAAGAAAAATCCATAAGGATAAGACTATGTATATGAAAACATACCAATACTTTGATAATTATTCAGTAAGTGGTTTTTGAAGATAACACATCCCTATATGGATTCAATAACAAGACATGGTTCTAGTACATATGTACCCATGGGTAACAACTCTAACAAAGTGTCCCAACTATAACTCGGGGTATCCTGGTACATAACAATAAGTCTTAATACAAATCTAGTTTGATATTAATAGGATATATTATTTGGTAAATTTACAACATCATTACAATCCATTCTTAATGGATCGATAATGCCCATAAGTTTAAATTCTAGAAAATATATCATGGATAACATATATTTAAGATGAGAAATTCATACACTAAGGAAATATATTTCATTTATAAATTATCACATTAATGTAACTGCATCCCTGTTTATGTGTTTAAAAATTATCATAATTAAAATTTTCCCTTTATTCTAGATAATGGCCAGAAATGGGAATAACCATGTAAACGAAAAATGTTAAGGAAAAAGTTATGAATTCCCAAATGTGATGCCCAATAAGATGGAATATCATGTTTAACATATTGTGAGTATGTCATTACAGTTATCAAAAATAAAAATAAAAAAATAGAACATTGTTGAGTTACTAATGAATTTAATAAAGAGGAAGAAAACATCTTAGCAAAGTTCATCTGTTAAATTTGGCAAGGTAAATGTGACCCAAATTCCATTGGGAAACCCATTCAGAAAGTGGAACCATGGGAAATTTTACAAATGGACTAGGGGATGTTTAATGTTTGGGAAGAAATGGAATAAGGCATCCAATTACCGTAAAAAATGGATAATGCGAGGGATGGAAATAAAAAAATAAAGTATTCCTTATAAAATTCTATGTCAATATTGTGGATAAGATGGGAATTATATATGATAATGGTCTATTTGAAGGGAAGTGAAGCATGAAGAGCACCAATAATATTCATGAATATGGTAAAAAGGAATTTACACAAATGCGATGGATTATAATGAATGATTTACTAGTAATATTTACTCCATAGTAGTGTATTACTTGTTTTATTTCAATTAATTACCTACAAGATATATTGTATATTTTAAAATAATATTGAGTCACAACCCGAGATTATTTGACTTCAGAAAAATAGGCTATATATATCATGATATGTGAGTGGAAATTTTCTTTATGAAAATACTATCAATCATCGTTTAGTGTTATTTGGTGTAATCCTACTACAAAATTATTGTCCTCTTATTAATACAATATAAATTACTAAGTGAAGGAACTCACCACCTATAACAAGAATCAAACTTCAGTTCTATAAAATTAAAAGAAAGATGATTAATATTATAATCTATCAATATTATTTCACAATAAGAAATATTATATATATCAATTTTTTGTGACTATGGAACGAACTATATTTTTTGAATTTATATATAGTAAATATCAATGTGTTTATAAATGGGTAATTTATGTTTATGTAGTATAATTAGTATATCAATTATATTATAGATGTTATAATATTGAAGCATATAAATATTTTTCCATATTTTGTTTCTATTAGGAATTTAATTTTTTATGTTTTTTATTAAGAACCTATAGAACTGATTTAGATTTAATGTAGTATTTTTATAAACATATTATTGAGGGATTGATAATCCTTAATAGGCAATTTATTATGGAAAAAATATATAGATTCTTGGAATGATATTTTCAAGGGAAAAGTAATTTTTATTTCTTTAATAATTTTTTTTATATAGGCGATGGAAGTTTTTTGAGATATTTTCAAAAACACATGAAACGAAAAAAAAATCTTTTTGTGATTTGATTATCGACAGTTTGGTAGATGTTTTATTTAGGTAGATCAATATATATCTGCTAGGATTACCTAATATAAATTCTCATAAAATTTTTCATGTGTACTAAAAATGATATGATACACCCTTTTATGTTAAAACAGTCTTGAATTTTTAGGTTATTTGTGTCATGTACATTTATTAATTTAAGGAGTAATCAATGTTAAAACATTGGGTTTTTTTGTAGAATTTGGAGAGTAATATTTTATGGTATTTTATCACTTTATGAAAACCATTTTTGATTTTCTAATGATAGTAATGACTGATTATTATTCATTAGAAAATTTTATATTATATTGGGGGATTGTAATAGTACTTCATGAAAAAATATCAACATTAGTTCTCATCATTTGGAGTAAAAATTTAATTGTAGTGGAAATTAATTATACTTGTCACCAAAGAATATTTAGTTATGTTCTTCATTTATATGATAAATTAATTCCTTAACACTAGTGAAATAATATTCAATAAAAAATGTTTTCATATTCTATTGAATTGATGGTCATTTTAACCATCATGTATTTAGGGTTTTGTGGTCCTAGAAATTATCTTCACTATTTTATCCATCACACTAAACTATTTCTTTGGTTATAGATTTCTCTTCCATATCTATGTTTTCACTTCCCACGAATGTTCTCTTACCTAGAAAAAAAATTATGTGATGACATTCACACTTCCCGTTGTAACATTTCAAAAATATTTTTCTTAACCAATTTTATGATGTGTGTTTTCAATACATATATCCAAAATTTTAAAAACATTTATTACCAATTACAACTTTAAATTATGGGGACATAATTTATTTATGTTGGAAATATTGTAACACCCTGAGTTTTCAATAGAGAAAACATTGTTCGATAACCTATGCGATACACAACAAAAAAACCAAACAAAGAATGATTATATAAATATGATTATTTTAAACATGTTATGAAATTAATGGAAATTAGAAAATTAACTATTTTATGAAATAAATATATATTAAATATATTGATAAATAATTACAAAATAATCGATCAATATATGGAAATGTACTTCTGATTGATTTATAAAAAAATATATTGATTTATTATTATAGAAAATATTTTATAATTATATCATATATCATTTATAAAATTTATTTGTTAAGTTTAAAAAAATTTCAGATTTCATTATATAATTATTATCATTGGGTGAAAATTTGTCATTTTTCATAAAATATAGATTTTTTAGTGTATATTAAAAAATAAATTTTTGTGTAAAATTTTATTTTATAATGATAAATTAATTCATTTAAATTTAAATGAAATTTGTAATTTTATTTAAAGTTTAAATAATGTTTATTTATGTTCATTCAATTAATCTAATTTAAAATCATATTTATAAAGTATTTTATTATGTGTTTATTTTTATACTTCAAATTCATTTGTTTGAAAAACTATTTCAAAATTAAAAATGTATCTCTATTAAATTTAATTAAAAAAAATGATGATAAATGATTTAGGTAATTTATTTTTCTTATATATATATTTATATTGTTAGATATATAGTTAATGTGAAATCATATTTTAATTAAAAATGGTTTTTCTTAATACTGGTTTCCATCGTGTTTGAATTCTTTATGTTTACTTTTTTCCTTCTCAACATGTGAAATGACTTTCAAAAAAGGGTTTCCATATTTGGAATCATATTAATTTATATTATGTAGTTATGTAAACATAACTTTTGAATAATAATAATAATAATTTTATAAATATTAATTTCCATACGAAAAATAAAATTGTTTAATTATGGGTAAAAATAATTTCACAAAAAATATAACCAAAGTAATTGTAATTGTATTAATATTTAAATTTTCTTTTTATAATAATTATTATTTTATTTATTCTTTAATATTTTTTATTTTTAAATTATTTTATAACATGTTTGATAAAAATGTACACGAGAAAAAAAATTATAATTTTATGTAACATGAAATTTCAATTAAATTTTTTTTGATGAATTAATGTATTTTTGTAATAAATTTTATTTTAATAAAATAATAATATAATAAAATAACTCTTAAATATAAATTAACATATATTTTTCAATAATTCAAAATTAATTTTTTTTGGTTTGGAAAACTGTTACTCTAAAAAAACCCATCATTTTTCAATAAATGTGGATTTTATAATAATAATTGAAAATTGGAATATTTATAATATTATTCAGATAAATGAATATTATTTTTCTAGTCATAAACTTGAAATTATTCAATGGTTAATGTTTATTAATTTTCAGAGATTGTTGAATTTTCAAGTAAAAAATAAATATCATATAAATATACTATGTGTTTTATGACATCATAATGACCAATAAGTGATATAATAATTACTCTAAATTTGATCCAAGACCAAATAAAATTTTCCCCTTTAAAATTATGTGATTATATGTTTATTTAATTTATTTTTTAAATTTGTTTCGAATCCTCAGAACCTATAATATATTCTCTAATTTTAAAATATTTTTATGAGTGTGACTCACCTCTATATAAAAAGGGAACTATTTGATTTTTTAGAATAATTTACTTATAAAATAAAAAAACATCCCATTTTGTCGAAATCAAGGGTAAACACTATTGGATGGTTTGTGGTTTTGGTTATTTTATTATGTAGAGTTCAAAATCCAAAATAATAATGAAATCCCCCTCTTTTTCAATAGAAACCGACCAAAGATACCATGATTCTTCACTAAAAGTCCTATAAGAACATTATTAGTCTTCCCCCCACTCTCTAGAGTCCTAGAAATGTTCCCCAAAGATCACAAGATTCCCCTCCCAATCTATTGGGGTCACACACTCATGTAAGGAATACTAACCTTCATCTCATCTATTCTATTCAAGACCTTTCTATAGAACCAGTCTTCTATGTTTTAGTTTTTTATATTTCCATTCATTTATAATCATTTTATTACATTAATACAAATATTTTATTAATTATATATCTTTTATTTTATCTTATTTTAACTCTTACCTAAGTTGTCACTATGCCAAAATTATAAAAGGGTATCTTCTACTCTCCGGTTTTTATCAAGAACATCTTGTTATTATGTCTCTAAATTTATTTTTACATATTTTTTGATATGTTATTACATATACCATTAATTTAAATTTTGTTTATAAATGACTATATTCCCTTTAACTCACATTAATACCTCTAATGACCCTTTATGTGAACATGTTACCATGCCAAAATTCCATAAGAAATTTCTTTTTTATCATTTGCATTCAATAACTTCATTTATATTATGTCTCTTAAATTTCTATTTCATATTATGGTATATGATATTCCATGTTTCCCTTACTGTACCTTTAATTTATAAATCATTAGATCCCCCTTTCACTATCAATAATCCTCCCATTATCCTTTATGTACACTTATAACCATTCCCAAAATTATTTAAGATTCCTTTCTTTATATATGATTTTTCATTACCTTATGACATCTATTTAGAAATTTATAATGTAGGGATATTATTTCACATGTCCCTATTATATTCCATTTGATATTTATGTGAGTAGATACCCCTTTATCTATTATCAACACGTTTTTATGAATATTTAAGTGACATCGTTATGCTTGCATCATACCAGCGTGACTTTCAGTGCCAATATAATTATTCAGTGAATACCATAAAAATTTCTTATCAAGTGTGTTAAGTTCTATGAATTTGTAATTTTTTATTGGTAATTATATTTATTTATTCTAAACACTTTAATCTTTTATTTAATTATAATGGTGAATGTATCCATGTTGTTTAATCTATGTAGAATACTTAAGCGTGACAATGAAATGATTATGATGGGTGTTCCTAGATAACACTCCATACACTGTATAATATTTAATAAAATGGTACAAAATGTTGGGACATTTAGTAATCCTTATTCATTTATGGTACATTTACCACCATGTTGTATTGGCGGGTTTAAGTATGACCTATGTTTACGATAATGAGTTTTCAGTTGTTTCTACATTTCCCACGTTATGATTATATAGCAGTATCTACACTTCTGATTCGTGATCTTTTTATGGACCCTTGATATTCCAACTATCTAACTTAATTCATCTTCTTCATGTTATTGCTTGTTTATTCCCTTACTGGGATTTATAGCTCCCCCTTCCTTAAGTATGTCTTCGTGTTTTCATGTGTAGTTTTAAAATCCATGGAATTATATAATCATGTTAAGGAAGTTTATAATAATTTTTTTATATCCCATGTTCAATTTTTTATTCCATGTACCCATTTCCCCAATAAACAATACTTTATGATATTTGTAGTCGAATTAAATGTAATTTTATATAATAAATTCAGAATTAATGATTAATAAAGTGAAGGATTGTTATACAATATGTCAAAGGAGAGTCTTCTAAGATGAGGGGATGGATTTTAAGGATCAATATTGGATAATATTGGTCAAGCCAATATGTATTCAGTGGTGTGAGAATGTAGGAGGATTTCGTAAATTTTTAATGTGGAGGAGGCATGACACTATTATAAGTTTTTGGAATAGGAATTCCACCTTTAATTCCTGGAAAATTGGGTCAAAAAAAGTTCCGAATTATATTAAGAGTAATATATGGTTGAAATATTGAAAACCAATGACGTTTGGAAAATTTTGTAGTTATTTTTGGATCTTAAGTTTATGGTTTAGTCCATTTTTATGGTAATTATTCTCTTAATTATTGTAATTAATTATATTCAATTTAAATAATCATTTTGTCCAAAAAATAAGTATAAATTATTAGAAATTATAAAATATTCTGATTCCAAATATGTTAACCATTTTTCCAAATTCAAATAACCTAATATTTGTTAATTAATTTAAAGTTAATCTCATAGATGTTACAATAAAGCTAGTTCTTAAAAAAATCTTCAAAAATTTACTATGTTTTATATTTAATTTCGTATTTGAATTGATACCAATGACATAAATTTGATTATTTGATATAAAATTTATCTTATTAAACATTAAAAATATACAAATATATAATTTATCCCTATAAATAAATTATACTAAAAAGAAGTTTTCATTTAAAGTCATTATGTTTCACTATAAATTAAAAAATAAAACCGCTCATAAAAACACTAAAAAATCAACATAAGATAATTTTTATTCAACAACATAATAATTGTGGGTTTTTACCTAATAAATTTCAAAAATTAACAAAAATTTGTTTTAAAATAGGATCTCTATTAAAATGAGGTAAAAGAATATTTTGAAAAATATTGATTTTTATGTGAAATATTGGGATTTTTCTTATCTTAAGACTATCAAATCTACTAAGTGAATGTCAAAAATATTTTATTATATATATATATAATTAATTTCACTCATTAATTTTAATTTATTTATTATGATTAAAAACATTTTTGGTCCTTAAAATAGTTTTCTATAAAAACATACGCTTTATATTCATTTGGTTTTTGTTTTCATTTATAAATTATTAGAAACTAGTGAATTAATTTTATATTTTTATAAAACATATATTTTTATAAGCTAGTTAATACTATACATAAGCTCTAATTTAATGACTAGGTTATTTTTGTACTAAGTAATAATGCTTTATTAATATATTATTGTTCTTGAAAACTCGGTCTTGCGGGTAACAAAGGCTATCAAAAACAGTTTTTGTTGCATTCTACACAAGATAACTAAACATTTCATGAATTCCATGCTATAGATTGAATATTTATAAAATAGTAGCTAAGATATAATGTATCAATATGTTATATTCCCTTACATTCTTTGTGTTCTATGTCATAAATTATATTGAATACATTGTTGTAATTGAATAATTTTAGTTAATGAAATCCTACCCCCATTAATTATATTTAATCATTGTAATTTAAACTTGATCAGGGTAATAAATTTCTTGTTATTCCTTTGTAAAAATCCCACATCATGAAAAGGGTATATAACAAATCCTCCAGAAAATAAATAATTTTATTTAAATAGGTCACATTGACTAACATATACCATGGTCTCAATATAAGAGCACATTGTTAGAAATTAGAGATACATTAATTAAAAAAAATCTTAAATATTTTTGGAGAGTGATTCATGTAATTATTCAAAAAAATGGAATGATTAATGTAATGTTGAGGGCCTCAAAGTCATAGATCTGTGATGATTTAGAAGACCATCGATTCATAAAAAATAATGTATAAGACAATAATTTCATTAATCATTTTCTTAATGTTGAGTAATTGTTTTACTTACTACTTATATAAGAAAATATGATTAATTTATATATTTATATAAAAATTTCATCCATTGTTATTTGTTTGATAAATTCTAAATTCACCCATTAATTCATGAAATGGATATCTAGAAATTAACATTGATATCTGATGTACTAAAATAAAATTTTAACTGATCATAAGGACAATAAAAGAGTGAAAAGCCTTCACATTTTCCTATAAATATTTTCTAAAACTAAAATGGTTAATAAATTAATCTCAAAACCTAAAAAGTGATGCAACTAGCTCATCATTAATATTAATTCATCAGATATTTCAAGTTAAACCATGAAATATTAATAAGTAATTTACATAAGTCATTAGTTGGTATCATACCCTCATTATCCTTTTATTATGGGTTAATGTCCCATGTCCTTGCCATATTTGATGGGTCGTCACTCAGAATACCTATTTTCCTTTTCTAAAATCAAATTCATAAATATAATTAGCATCATTGAAATTTAGTCACTAAAAATCCTTTCAACTATGGTTTTCAATAAAAACTCAATTCATAAATAAATCATCCATTTATTCCCACATATGTTCTTTGTTGGTCTAGAGATTATCCTTTGGAATAGGGAATGTCTAGAAACCAAAAATCATAGTATGATCATCAATTATCATATATTAGTTTTTAGGATGTCTAAATCCTAACACATTAACTTCACTCTATAATAACTCAGGTTTAACTCAGGTCATTATTAAAATACTTGATAATGGTTTGTAAACAAAATTTGACTTGTCATAAGAATACCGCATATGAGTGTTAAAGTGGGTTTCTAGTATGGCCTATTTTCGTTTACAATGTTACACTGAGTTAGGCTGGATGCACCTCTTCAGAGTTGTGACCTATAGTAATATCTATGTTAGAACCACCTCCACATTCAGAATCAATTCTGGGATGTATTACTTAGATGACCCACATAATATATATTTTACGATAATTCAAAGATGATAATCAATAACTATCCTAAATGTATAACATAGTGTTATGTTATCTGATATATGTTTTCCTAAATCTACTATCCAAGTATTCTATTAAACATCCTATGATATCCACTATAGAAAATTTACCCAAATATGCCTAAATATATTATCCACTACCACTACATAGGCATGATTACAAGGATTAAATAATGAAGGACTGAATAGTTTATTAGTCTCAGTAAAATAGATACAGAAATGAAACTTATATTATAAGTAAATACACTTATACGAATATAATTTTTCATTATGTCTTTCCTAATAACAATATTATATATAATTTGTTTATGAATATATTTCAAATTATAGTTTTGAAATTCCCATGGAAGCGAAAAAATAATGGTGAGCTAAATTTCTCAATAAGGTTAATTATAGAGGATGAAAAAAAATAATCATTGAAAATAGTAAATATGAAAAGGAAATAACTAAAAATACATTCCATATAATCGATAAAATGAATGGATAAACAATTGTCTATGTTGATAACTGAAAACCCATGCCACTCAAATAACAAGATAAGTAATAATGAATATATAATGTAAAATAACCGAAAAAAATTCCATTAAATCAATGAACTAAGAATGAAATGCATCTGTAGATTTTTCAATGGAAAATATCGTGGATAAATAATAACTGGGTCTCAATGATGGAAATTATGAATTATTGGTCATGATTTGTTTTTGGCACATGGTAACATTACCATTAAATCATTAAATAACATGTTTTATAAAATAATGTGTGAACAATACATTTTTATAGGCTATCCAACTGACTCATCCCATGAGACTCTAATGCATCGAGGGGTGATCCATAATTGGGATCCACCCATGTCGTACCTATCCAAATAATTCCTTATATATCAAATAATTGATTTAACAATGTGTGTTATAAAATATCTGTATGGAGTAGGAGATGCATATTAATAAATATTTCACCAGATATCAAATAATATTCTATTTGAGAACCATATTTAAAAATGGTATACAATTTAGTCAATAATCAAATAAATTATAAATTATATAGATATTTTGAGGAAATTCAATGATAAATTATCATATAAAATTGAAGATTTAAAGGGGAATAAAAATTAGTATCAAATTAGTTAATATTATTACAATCCTTGGCCAAATAAATTATAAACCATATTGAGAAAAATGGAATTTGTAGTTTTAATTTTTATTGAAACTTCTTTCTTCATGAAAATATTTTTTGCAAATTTTTTTTTATAATATACCAATTAAAACATGAAAAGAAATATTCTATAAGTTGATTGTTTTTTAATCCCTACATGTCATACGAGTTAAAAAGAAGATTACTTATTAAAAAGGATATACAAATTTATTTTGTGGAAAGAGAAAAGAAGATTCCATTCAGAAAAATTTTAATATAAAAATGGGGTTAAAATATATTTAATTAATAAAACTATATTTCTGAAAAACATTTATGAAATCCATTCAAGGAAATTGGGTTTTTCTAAAGAATAGTGGTTCCTTGACTAAAGAGAGAAATGGAGTTCTGTTTTATTAACAACATTTTATAAAATATTTTCTATAGAAAAGGGGATAAAATGTTACCAATATATGAGAAAGGTCATAAAAATAGTGTAGAGTAATATTAAATTATCTTTTAAAAAATGGTCCAATAATTTCTTATGTTTATAATTTAAGTGTAAAGAATCGGGAACATAATGAGATTTTGAAGTAAACCCTTTAAAATACAAATAACTTGATATGAGAATCAATCAACAGATAGATTTTTTCAGTAAAATGTAAATACACATAAAAATATATTAAATAAAAAATATATTTAGATAAACTTGATTATAAAAAAAGACAATTGAATATTAATTTTAATGATGAATTATTATAACCCAATGAAAAGGAATCTGGTCCTGAAATGCATTACGAGTTGGTAACTATTAAATCAAATCCCATTTGAATAAATAAAAAAACTTGATTAAAAAAAACAATTAACAATTAATTAATCATGATATAATATAGGTAAATGTGGATGTATATATACAATATATATGAAATTAGGTTCACAATAATTAATTACATCTCAAAGATTTGAAATTTGGATAATGTCTCGTACCACTTGAAAACATTTTAATTTGACAGAAAAACAAAATAATAATCAAATGAAACATTTAAATAAAATGAATATAAAATAAATCAACTTATAATATATCTAAATAAGATTTATATACACCACCCAAAATAAGTAAGATATGAAAATGGTGAAGGACTCATAGAAAAAAAAAGTGAGACATGAATTATTTACCTTGTGTTCCCATTAGGGTGTACGGTCTTCAACATCCTTTAAAATGGTTTTAAAAATATTAAAAACTTATAATAGGACCATATTTATATTTATAATATCACATATTATCTTATTATAATATATTATTACTCATTGGTCTTTAATATTTCATTATTTATTTCTTGTGTTAATTGCTTAGTTTTTCGAGAATGTTTTAACTTGTTACATATTTTTCATCTTATGTAGATTGTGATTTGATCATATAAAAAATTTAATCCATGATTTACATATCAAATTTATCCTGAATAAATTTATTTATAATAATATATTATATTTTAATATAATAAATATATTTAACTTTCATGGAGATTGTAGGTTGTAGGTATGCATGAATGCTAATTTCATTGCATTTCCTTATTAAAAAAATAAAAATTAATTAATTAGTTTTTATATTATATTTTTATTATCATATATATTTCATATATTTGATATAGTATTATTTAAATATTATTTATACATTCTTTGTACAACATGAATGAATCACATCAATTTGAGGAGGTGGTAGTCCACAATTCCACAAACAGTGTTATCATATTTACAAAAAATGGAAAGCATATGGGAATATGTTATATATAAAATAAAAAATCAGAAATATATTATAAATATCATATATATCATATAAAAAATTTTATCACATAATATTTCCCATCCATGACAATTGGTAAAGGAACAACGAACGACATCGTTTTGTGAGACAATAGTTCACTATACACATAACTAGTATTTTTGGTACCAATTAAATGGAATTGTGTGTATATATAGGTAGAAACATTATAATAAAAACATATTATAATATTTTGGATAATTGTTTTTATATAATCATGTAATAATAATAGTTTATGGGGGTTTAGAACTAAAATATAACAATAGATCACGTGGAAGGATGTTACACCTTATTCGGGAAACTCCTTTTGATATTCACCAAATGGATTCCTTGGATGGATTTTTACATGATGAGTGTATTATAGGATGATTTTAGGTATTTTTATGAGATATTTGTTTCAGATTTTGGTTGGTCCAATTGGGCATGATATGTGTGAGGATGATGGAGGTTTGAGTTCCTTTTTATTGTGAAGGTGGAGTTATAATCATGTAAACTTTTTGAAAGATAATTCAATAGATTTTTTTAATTGGAAAAGTGGAACCTATAAAATAATAAATTATATAAAATGGAGGATATAGTGAAAATATAGATATTAGATATATTTTTTATATTTTCTATGTCATTTTCTCTCTAATGTTTATGTTTTATTTATTTGTTAAGATATTTTTCTCTTAATCACTGTAATTAATTTTCATCACAATCACTAATATTATTTTTTCAAAAAATAGAATTACATCAATAGAAATTAAAAATTATGATTATTAATAATATGTAATCCATTTTTCAAAATTCAAATAACATATTTATCAGAAAGTAAATTTAATTTAATCACGCATACAAGATGACAAAGTTGGGTTTTCATGTAAATATTTTCAAACGTTTTATATTTTTTTATATTAAAATTCAAATTCAAATATATTCTAACGAAAAAAACTGGACTAAGTGATTTAAAATTTATCTAATTAAGCATTAAAACAAATGAAAATAATAATAATTTAACCATATAAATAAACTAGATGAAAAATTAGTTTTGAAATAAAATTAAGTATTTTTTGCAATATATCAACAAATGAAATCTCACAAAAAAAATAATCAAACTCACCCTATGATTATTTTTATTCTCATAATTAAATAATATATTTATTAAAACATATTAAAATTATAAAATTGAAAAAAATTGGAATTAAAAAGGGTTATCCATTAAAAGGTGGTAATTGTTCAATTAAAAAGATATTTATTTGTGTGCGAAATATTTGGTTTTTTATATGATGAATATTGAATATATTAGATGAATGTAAAAAATATTTGATGTAATATATAATATATATATTAAATTAATATTTCTCTGTAATATTAATTTAATTTATTAGGATAAAATAGCTTTGTGATCAGACAATTAGCTTTCTATAAAAATATTCTCTTTATATTCAATTCTCCTTATATCTATTTCTTATTAATTTTTAACCAGTTAATTAATTTTAAATTAGTGTAAACCAAATATTTCATAAGTTAGTTAATACTATATGTAACCTCTATTTTAGTGTATATGTTATATCTTATTATACTAAATAATAATGTTATATTAATATATTCTTCTGTAAAACTCCATCTTGCGTGTAATGCAAGCTATCACCAAATGTATTCGATGCATGTGACATATAAAAACTCATCATTGTTTTCATTTAAAACTAAATATAATATTCATTTGAAATAGATATTAAACATTAATGTTTCAGGGTATTATTTTTCCTTAAGTGGTTAGTGTTCTGTGTCATACAAGCTATTGTATACAAAGTTATTATTTTAAAATTTTTTGGAGATACATTATTCAATAAAAATATAATAAAACCACCTTATAGTGAAGAATGAATTGTTTTGTAAAATTTGTAATTGTATATTGTTATATGATGTTTCCTTTTTAAAATTTTTATGGCGTACCTTATGACATACATCATTTATTTTAATATTAAAACAATAACATAATAAATGAATTAAAGTGGTCCATAAAACTATTTTTATTAATAACATGAAGGTTTTATCTCTATCTTGATAAATGAAATATATAAAATAGTCCCAAAAATTACTATACATGTTATTATACAATTAGTTGAACAATTTTCATTGTAAATGGTTGTTATTGATTAAGGAAAATGAATTCTTAACAAATTACATGTAACAACCATGTTGTTTATTTCATTTTTAACAATAATTGTTTCAATAACATACACATAATAAACCTTATAATTTCAATAGTTTTAGTATATTTATGAAATTAGGTTCATTAAATAACAATTTAAAACATGAAAATCAATATCTTTATTGAAAACTTCTTTGACATAACCAAGACATACCTTCGTACTTAAAAATGTTTCAGATAACCTGAAGAAATACAGAAAAGGTGTATGTTATAAGGCCCATTATGGGAAAAAAGGAATAACATGAGGAATAAAATATATGTTAGAAAATATAGATATCAATGGTGAATGAAAGGAGATGTAAATTAATGCATTATATAACCTCATAATCAAAACATTGTAAATGTCGCAACAACTTAAGACACAATATCATAAATAGATCAAGGATAATCATGCTAAGACCCCATTATAGAAAAAGTACCAAAAAGGAATTAGGTAAATCCCCTATCCAAAAATGAAGTATCATGATACTAATTATTAACGAATTTATTGGAGGGATATCAAGGTGCACACTTCATAATAATTTTATTCTCATTCTAAAGTGTTCCACATTGACCATACAAAATAGATTCATTCCACGTCCTAATTTCTTCAATGGCGATGAATTTATATTATATACATTTATGTCCAAAAATAAATAATAAATAATTAATAAGGGGAATTACTTTTATGTAGAAATGTGTATGGTATTCAATTCTTTATTATTTTTTCATGGAAAATCACGGTGAAATTTCGGCATCATAACTACATCATACAAGAAGTTCATAAAATTGGTTGATGAGAAAGAAATGGGGATCTAAAAATTTATACATGAAATTTAAAGTAAATGGGACATGTTATGACATTTCCCATTATATTTAATTTTAAATAAATGGTGTAACATAATAAAGAATCTTGTTGAAAGAGGAGAAATAAAAAGAACCCTTACAAAACATCCACATGCTAATGGGTGTACATAAAGGTTCATAAGAGGGTTAATTTAGAGTTAAAGGGGATCCCGTAACATAAAAAACCAATTTTAATGGTGGATATATAATAATTTATCCCAACTTACGAAAGTTGAAATAAAATGGCATATCATAAATGATGTGCCTGATAAAAAGAGAAGAGAGAGAATCCCTAAGAAATTTCGGAAGATTAACAACTTAGGTAATGATCAAAATAAGAGTTTATAAATGGTATATCATTAAAATAATATCAATTTTAATTAATGGATTCATAATAAATTAATTAAAATATAACAAATTTATGTTATAATGAAATATTTCAATGAATGTTCTTAAATTGAAATAAAGAGAGCAAGGTGAGAATCCCATACTTTGACGTGTGACAGCAATGGCTTAGAAGTGGATTCTTGGGAGCATGGGAAAATTAGGGGTATATTAAGAAGTAGATACCATAGTGTGGTTGAGTTTAAATATGTTTTACGTAATATAATTGGGAGTTTGGCTGGCTTTATATAGGATTGTATGGAGATTTCTTTGTCATTTTTGTTTTGGACAATACATAATAAAATATTAAAAAGCACAAACCATCCCTTTGTTTTCTCATGTTTTTTCCAATGTATAGTGTCATAAATTATTTTATAACTAATAGGGCCTAATATAATAATATATTCCCCTTTATTATGTGGAGGTGAGTCACGCAATCAATGAAATGATTTAAAAATCATAAAATATATTATATGTTTGGGCGATTCAGTATGGTTTTATAAAATTAAATAAAAAAAATCTAAAGAATTTTATTTAATGTTAAACATATATTATTTTGAGGAAAAATTTTAAAGTATTTATTAGATCATTATTGGTCCATTATTATGCAATAAAACACACATTATATTTTATGGAATTTAATTTTTACCCAAAAATTCGACTATATGAAAGAAATATAAAAAATTCACCCTTGGATAATTTGGATGTCCTAATTA
This sequence comes from Viscum album, assembly GCA_963277665.1. Classification (NCBI taxonomy): domain Eukaryota; kingdom Viridiplantae; phylum Streptophyta; class Magnoliopsida; order Santalales; family Viscaceae; genus Viscum; species Viscum album. The sequence continues at coordinate 747,736,870 of OY728157.1, forward strand.
CAAAAGTAAAAATCTTTTTATCTAAATACTTTTCTAAATTTGAGAATTTTCACTTTTAAAATAATAAATGACATTTATTGAAAATGACTGGTTGTTGTTAACAACAGTTTTTGAATCCTAATGAAAATTACATTTAACTTCATAAAAATTATATGATCATTTATATTTTAAAATATTAACTTAAAATTAATAATTTGTTAAAATATTATTTATCTCAGAAATAAATTAATTGATAAATTCATTAACTCTATTTTAATATTAACCAAAAATTCAATTAATGCTCCAAAACTAATTTAAAATGTAATAATAATAAGATAAAAATATATTCAATATTCTGTACAAAACTAATGTACATATTACCAATTATAGGGTTTCTATACATATCCCTTTATTAAACTAGCACAATCCCTAAGAGTAAGATGCACGGGGGAGGGTCTTTCATAGGGTTCTTCGGTGAACATGGTTTATCCCATGATCTCGATGAGTTTGACTTCCTCCAAAAACATTTTCTCTCATGCTTATATTATTGGATATCATATTTTTATTGATCTATGGAAAATGCCATAAATTCTATCTCCCTCAAAAGCCCAGGTAGATGGGATTCATTGGGTACGGTTCTAATGGTTGAGGTGATCCCTTCCTTTATTTGTTCCAAAAGTAATTATTAAAACCCTATATTTATTATAGTCATTTGACCACCATTCAATGAGTATATTATAAATGGTGAAGATACATAGCAGTCATGAAAATACAATAGGATATAATAAAACAAAATAAGTACATGTGTTTTCTATATTCATAAGACATTTAATTAAATTTAAAAGAGGAATTATTTTCAAAAAATACTAATTCATTACAATATTCTCCCCTTTCAAAATGTTTCTCTTGAAGTATTCCTTTCCCACACTAAAATAGATGGTGTTAAATCTTCTTCATCGCATACACTGAATCCCATGATGTTTCTTTGAACTTTTTATTTCTCTATAATACTTTGATGGGGGAATTGTATTATTTTATAAACATTTTCTCCATAATCTATGATCTTCACAGACTTATATTCATTGGAAATGTTATTATAAGAATGGTATCACCTCTGGATTGAGTACATGTGATGGGTCTTGTATGTAATTTCATAATAGCGATACATGGAATCTATCGGGTACTTGTGATATATTCTGTGGTAGTGCAAGACAACATGCCACTGCTCTAATGCAATCAAGGATCCTAAAAGGGAGAATTTACCTTAGACTATGCTTTCTATTATTCCTATATCTCCTCACCATCTTCCATGAAGATGTACAGATGAATAAAGTGTCTCAAACATCAAACCGATGGTCTCATTGATAATTGTCATCATAGCTCTTTTGTTTCTTTGATGTGATGTTGGATGTTCTTAACCTTATCCACCATTTTGTCGACTATTTCCAGACCATGAATTATTTATTTCCCAACATCATCTCAGTATTCTGGGTTTCTGAAGCTCTTCCAAAAAATGGATTCATAGTGGGCCAAGTGAATTCTCAAGTGGAAACTATTATTGTAAGGGAGCTCCACCGAATGAAGATTTTGGTCCCATTCGCATTTGGAGTCTATTGACCAAGCTCTAAAAATGCACTAAATTATGTTAATAGTCCAATCTTATTGGAAAACAATTTGAGGGTGATAAGTCATACTCAATTTCATCCCATTGTTAGATTTTACTATATATTTTTTCAAAACATAGAGATGAATCATTGATCTTGATCGGACATAAGAAATTGTTCTACTCCAGGAAGCCTAAACAATTCTCTACTGTATATCCATTCTAGTTGATCCAGTGATAAATTCCCACGAATTGTTATGAAGTGTGTAGTCTTTATAAGATGATCCATAATGACCTATATTTCATTATTTCCCTTTTATATATTTGGATGTCTAGTGATCAAGCACATGGCGATGTTTTCCGATTTCCATGTTGGTATTGGTAATGGTATCAATATCCTCTTTGACATATGAATTTTATCCTTCACTTACTGACATACCAGGAAATTTGATGTATAATCCCAGATCCCCTCCTTCATATTTTCCAAACAATAGTTCTCTTATAGATCTCAATAAATTTGTTTGTTTCATGGGTGAATATATAATGTCGAACTATTTATATCAACAAAATGTTATTTCTTTAACTCAGTATTTATGGAACACATAGCCTTGATGCAAATAATTTAATTCTTTCTTCCTTAATGTTGAACTTTAAGGATTTCCCTTTTTTAGATAAATTCCACTTTCTTATTGATTTCAACATCATATTTTTTAGCATCTTTTATCTATTTCAAACATGATAGATGAGAAATAATTTGTGAACAAATTGATGAGGTTTCATTTTTTATGGTTCCCATATCTATATTCTTAAAATTTAAAAAGATCATCTCCTTCTCAATTCTCATATATGATGGAATTACTGGGTCCTTTCTACATAGATCATCTTCCACCTTGTTCACATTCCCAGGATGGTTGTTGATTCAGTAGTCATAATCCTTTATGATCTATAACAAAATTATTTGGCTCATATTTTTAACATATTGTGTGAATATATATTTGTGACTTTTGTGATCAGTATATATATCACACATCTCCCTAAATATATAATGCAACAATATTTTCAAGACAACGATCATTGCTTCCAACTCCAGATCATGTTCTAGATAGTTTTCCCATGAATTTTCAACTACCTGGCGGCATAGTAAATGACTTTGTCATTTTTCCTTAACTCCCATTCCAAAACTCTCTTTTAGGCATTGCTAAAAATTATGAAAATCTCCCCACTTTTGGGTAGTGTGAGGTTAGGGTAGTGATATGTCTCCTTTTCAACTCAATGAGCCATTCTTCACATTCATTATTTCATGTATATTTAAATCCCTTAAAATTGATCAATTTAAGAGGGTTTGACAACCATGTGAAATTTCTCACAAGTCAGCAATTATATCCAGCTATCACAAAGAAACTATAAACTTATATCATGGATGATTTCCTCTACCATCCATTAATTGATTTTTTCTTCAAAATATTTCATGATATCACATTACAAGTGATGAAATTCCCCAAGAACGATGCTTACATCAATTAGAACTCACACTTATTGTACCTTGAAAAGATATTCTCCTTTCGAAGTACTTTATCATAGTGGTTTGATAGTCCTCATGCTGCTCCATTGTTTTCTATTATATTAGAATATCATCAATAAAGATGACCAATTTTTTTTTGTAATCTATAATTACTCTATTAATAAATTTCATAAATATTACTATATAATTAGTGAGTATGAATGTCATAAATATGAACTAATAATGCTAATACCTTATACGAAAATTATTCTTGATGATATCTTCCTTCATCACCCTTAATTTTTAATGTCCCGACCATAGATATACCTTAGAGAAGTATTTTTCTCTACATATATAACTGAACAAGTCATCAATTTGTGGAAAATAATGCTTGTTCTTTATAGTGATTTTTTGAGCTCATTATAATCACCACAAAGGCACATTGTACCGTCATTCTTCTAGACAAATAAGACTGGTTCACCCCATGGTGAATCACTTTGGTGTATAAACTCTTTATCTGAATTCTCATATGGTTGTTTCTTTAGATATTCTTATTCCTCAATGGAAATTTTATACAGTTTCATGGATATTGGAAATTCCTCACATATAAGAAAGATAGAAAACTCAACCTCCACGATGGGATGAAGAGAATAAAATTCATCAAGAAACACATTAGAGTATTCATTCACAATATACATGTATTCAAGGATGGTTCTTTCCGTAGAATCAATTATTTGATCCAGATATAATTTCTTATAGGGAAATAATATAAATTATTAAGATGATAGTGATAATAAATATTCCTTCCCATACTAAAACATTTACAGAATCCCGGGTTAATTCATCATTTATAGAGTGAATTAATAATTATGTACATTTATGTTGGATCTATATAGGGACATAAAATTCTTTCCCAAAATTGCATAAAATTCCACCAAGGGTAGTATGAAAATGATTCTAGGGATGTTCAATCCAAATTTTTTGATAGGGGATGATTTATATACATGGGATGAAATAATTACCCCATTTTTCATTATTATCGACAGCTCTACTTACATGCCTTGTGGTGGTTTATGAATAGATCTACTAAACATTAATGACATAAAGGAATTTTTATAACTATAGCCGATAAACCTACATTTCACAATTTTTTATTCTAGTTATACTTTATTGATAGAGACATGTGGATGAGTACTCTTAAAATATTAAATACATAAATGGGAATCTAATAACATTAAACAAATATCTTATATATTACATTTATTTCCTTAACTTATGTATTTATATTCTTTAATCTATTTTAACCATGATCAATTTTGAATCATATATTATTGTGGGAAATTTTGTTCCCTTAATAATGGTTCATTATAAGATTATGAATTTACCAGAATAACATCCCCCAATGGTTTCAAACGAGGTGAATAATAAGACCCATTATCTTGTACAAGGTTACCTTGAGTTAGGCTTGGAACACCATGATGTAGTTTTCAATCCAATGTACATCAGTTCTAGAACCACATTGACTTGTAGTATCCCAAGAGGGAGGGATTCTCTTGATAAAACACATTATACTTACTGACATTTATGGATGTTTTCTTACACATATGCTTTTACAAAGTGTTTTCAGTATGGTTTTCCAATACTAATTCCAAAAATCAATAAACATATATTTTACTATAAACCATAACAATGCTGCTCATTATTTTATTTTTTAACATAATTTATAACATAAAATTTCACATAATACAACGTAGATGTTGGAGAGTTATAGTGTCTTTTGATAATTTGTTATATTACATAACTAAATTAAATAAGAAAAGAAATATCTTTATTGAAAACATCTTTGACAAGACCAAAACATTCCTCCGTACATAACAATGCTGAGGATAACATGGGGACATACATAAAAATGAGTTGAGATATATGGCATGTAATGGAATAAACAATGAATAACATGAGGAAGAAAATATATTTTATAACATATGAATATCTATGCATCGTAAATGTAATAGGAAAAGTAAGGCATGATAAAGTATGTAATCATAACATCGGAAATTTGGAAAAAACTTAAAACACTTCATCATAAATAAATCAATATTAAATCCACTAAGACCCCATGGTTGAAATGTCCAATAATGGAATCAGGTAAATCCCCTATCCTAACATGGGGTATAATGATACTAACCATTACCTAATTAATTTGAGAACTATGAGAGATCACACTTCATAATCATTTCATTATACATCTCAATTGTGCCACCCAGATCATATAACATTGATTCATTCAATGTCATATTTTATTCCATGACCGACGAATGTGGAATAAATACATTTATATCCCAAAATCAATAATTTTATTTTCATAGTTGTGAATACCCTTGATAGAGAAATGGGTATGGTATTCTCTTCCCGTGGATTTTGGAAAATAAAATCATGGGGTAATATTGGAATCTTAATGAAATCATATATAAATTTATAAAATGGGTACATGTGACACCCCAAGATTCCACGTGGCATTTCTCTTTGAATAATGTAATAGCTTGCGCTTTACGTAACATCGAGTTCTAGAACACCACACCCAATCTATCTAGAAATTATTATTAGTAATACCACATTTTGAAATTTTATAAATTTTATTTTTCGGAACATAATTCATATTTGGATTTGGAATATCAAAATTACCTTAAGGTGAATTTTTGGTTTTTTTCTCAAAACATTCAATTTTTAATGAATAGTGAAAAAGTGGGTTATTGTTTAAAAACTAATTTTTATTTAAATAATATTTTATTTTAATTAAACTTAATTTATGTGAATGTAGATACATAATTCTTAAATAAGTTCAATGAAATTTATTGGAGTCATTTTATAATAAAAATAGATGTATAAAATTTTATTGAACCTATTAATGTCTATTACCCACCTTATAGGCACGTTTGCAAACTAGCATAAAACATAATTTTACCATTTCTGTGAATTGAATTTCAGAAATAAAAGAGACCCAGTTTTCATCAGTAAGTAAAATTTGGTTCTATAGGATGAAAATAACTTTTTGTGAATATTAACATTGGAATTTTATTTAACACGGTTAAATGTAAATAGGGTAATTAAAGGTAAAAATGATATTGAAATTACCCTAACACATGTCGAAATTCTATTAGATACATGTATTTCGACCAAAATAATCCTTAGGAATAAAATATGATCCTTTTAGTCCACATGGATTATATTAGGACTTTTATTATTATTTTATTTAAAGAATAGTTATAAGTGTTAAATTAAATGTTTAATAATTAAACCAGTTTTAATATATTGATATACATAAGATAAATTCGACTATAAATATTCATTAGAAATATAAACAAATTCCTATATAATCGTATTATATTTTTAATTTTTAGGCAATATATGATTAAATTTATATATGACACAATTAAGATGCAGTAATTACATTATTATTGGAAGATTAAAATAATTGATATTACAAATATCAATAATATTTTAAATTGAGACTTTTGTTGTTTTAAAATAATTTTAATGGTTAATACTACATTTTTGGATTTATTAAAGAAATTTACATCTAAGTGATAAAGTTATTATGACTGTCAAAAAAACCAAATACTAAATAGTCTCAAAATTGACATAAATGAGCTTTTAAAACACATACAATATTATTAATTGATATATAATTCCTAAAAATATAAGGATCTGAAAAAAACTTATATAAGGTTATATATATAAATAATTAACCACTTTGGGTATTCGTTTATTTTTATAGTATGTTTATTAAGCATTTATTATAATAATACAAGAATACATGGTAAAAGTTAAATTATTTAACTAAGAGTTAATTCTACATGATACGTTTAATATGGTGACCTAAACCATTCTAAAACCTATTGGTTGAGAGTTTTTAGACACATCCCCACATTATACTCTAATTAAATAATTTTTTAGCCAGTATAAACAGAATATTATTGTATAATAAAATAATATTTTAAGCTTTTCTTAAATAGATCCTCATCTCTTGTATAAAAGGGTACTTCTCTTCTCTCAAAATCACACCTCCAAAGTCATTTGGATCAGACCAAACCTGCTGCAATATCCTCCCAAATACCCTCAATTCATCTTATAGTCCTTACATTTATCCAAATCCACCCTATGGGGCCCTTTCGATCAAATAAAAAGGAAGCACCGAAAGAAGAGGTAATAATTTTGTCACATCTTTCAAAGTTCTTTTCTTCTTACACTTAACTTTCTTTATTTTTTGAATTCCTAAATAAAAATTCTAGTACCCTATAATTTCTATGATGTTATTATAAATATGGTACCACCATATTCAATATTATATCCGTCCTATTAATGAAAACATCACCATACGTGCGTACGTACGGCTTACCGTCTCCACGTTGTGGTGTAGTTTGTTATTCAATACATCATTATTTGGATGTGTATAATAATGAGTATAATTGATGTAAATAATAAATATAACATGTTATTTATTCTGTATATATGATATATTTTCCAATTATAAATGATCTCACTGTAAATATAATGATATTGTTGCTCATGTGTACGTACGGATTACCGCCTCGACGAAAACGGTGAGATTCATTCCCCATCGTAATCATTCAAGAATAATTTTTATTTTACGATTAAAAATAATGTTTAAGAACTATATATCAATCTGGATAGAATTAAATCCAATATATTCCTAAAAAACATGACTTACGTAACAAAACATATAAAGGAAAAAATATCAGTTAACACCCGAAACAACAATACTTCTAAAATTTTTACTAACAAAGAAATATTAGAAGATCGTATATGATATCATATTTATGAATGTGTTTATTTTATAATTTAATAACAATGATATAAAAATTATACCAGAGTTTAACATACCCCCATCCAAGGAAAATTACAAGGTAAGGGTTCATTATACTATCTCATCATTATCTAAGGTTGTTTATACGTTAGTACATACTGGGACTTCATTATCATCCACATCCGTGGTTCTTAAAAATGTATTTCCAAAAATACTTACCATTTCATAGAATATGGGTTAATTTAATTTATTCCCTTGTTCTGTATTTTATAAAATGTTTTCAAAGGAATCTTTCTGTCGTTTTCTAAACAAAGTTACACTATGATCTTTTCGAAAAATTAAGGTAAGAATATTTTTTGACTTATATGGTGGGGGAGGCTATTTACTACCATTATAAAACATTCTATTCTTCCCTTAAAATATTATAAGAATATGTTCAAAATATATGTTTTAATTTATAATTATGTGACATTTTAATGATTTCAAAATAAAAAGATATATTTCTCTCCTATAGTTTTTATTTCATCTATGTCAACATATTTGGATGGATTTTACTCTTATTGAAGTTGATATATTATGATACAATATTCCATATTGTATTGAAGTTTTTGTGATATTTTTGACTATAGATGTGTTATTTTTATACCATTCACGTTTTAGGGTTTATGTATTAACATTTAGTATGCTAGTTATAATAAAAATGTTTATGTTATGTTTTATCATCTTCATATGAGGAATGCATTGGACTTAGTAAGTGATGGGTGGAACCCGATATAGCTCCTAGATGCATCAGTAGATCCTATTAGACAAACTTGTGTCTTGGCACAGGGCCTTGAAAAAATCTTATTTGTAGTCTTGGAACGAGGCCTTGACTATGTGGTTATGATGTCTTACATTATGAATTCCATCAATATGTAATTATTTATTGATGATACATGTGATTATTTGAACAGTAGAATATCCATGTGAATATGTAATTGGAATTATTTGATTTATCTTTGCCATATTATATTGAAGTTTATGTTTAAAAGACTTGTGTTTTAGTTTTATAAATTTTCTTTAAATGTTTATTCTTATTTAAGATTGTTTATTTTATATTGTTATCCTTACTGAGCATTTTATCTCACCCCTTTCTATGCATTATTTTTCCTCGGATGTGTAGAAGTATATTACGATTAACCTGAATGAATATGAAAGGGTTGTGAGTGTGTTCAAAGGGGACAGAATGATGTTGTTTTTTAATTTCATGGTGTAATGTTAAACTTATGTATGTATCTAGTACATCCAAGGCAACTAATCAAATCATTATTTTGGGTCTTGATCTATTATGATCATGAAAATGTTATGTAATAATGCACAGACTCTGGGTAACTTGGATTGGGGCACTACAATTGGTATCCTAGGAAGTTTAGTACAAATAGTGGAAGCTATATTTAGAAAAACTCTAATTAGAGACCATTTCCCTAAGATATACTTTGAGGAATACTATAGAACAACTTCCTAGAATTTTGGTAATGTAGTGATTTTTTGTATTTTCTAAGCAATACATCACTGTCTGGATACAAGCAGGTTGAGGTGGCTCTGGCATAGATGTACCTAGGAGTGAAAACTTCGACAAGCTGTCTCGGGCATGAACTGGGGTATCATTGTACTCAAAAATGGGATGGGCTGCACTCTTGGTTACCACACTATCGGGGGATATTCTTAGGATAATTCACATTTTCTTTACAAACCATTATGAATGATTTATGACTAAATACATTCTCAAAGAAAACATTTTATTATTATTATGAATTATATGTACAAACAGTTCAAATGATGTTAGTTATTTTACTAGTTTGGAATTATGTATTATGATTCATCAACTAATCTATGGTATTCCATTATATATAAATGGAAACTAGTGGAAGGAATGGAAACCGTATCAATGAACATAATCTATATAGGGATTTCCCTCAAACTCAAGATAATTATAGTAGATCTAGTGATGCAACTGGTGCTGAACAACATATAACCATACTAGGACAACTCACCTAGGTTAGGAATAATTACCTTACAAGTATGAAGCACCCTGATCAACAAGGTGGAGGTTAAATGTTAGAATGATTCCTTAAGAAACAACAACCACCATTAAATAGAACTACAAATCCATTTGTAGCTGAGAAATGTATATGTTCCTTAGAGAAAGTATATTCTTCTTTTGAGGAGTAGTGAAAGGTAAAAAGTTATCATGGTGGTTTATCACCTCATGGGAGATGCAGATAAATGGTGGTATTTAATTCAAACCACAATGTAGGATGAATTTATATAAAATATGGAATATATGGATATAAAAAGTGAATTTTTTAGTCTGTGGTAAAAGGAGGATGAATATTTTGCAAAGTAAGAGGATAATTTTACAAGGATAGATATCAGGAAGCAAACTATATATGTATCCTAAGGAGTACGATTGATAGATAATTTTGATGGGTTTAAACTATTTCTTCATTAAGCATTATTATCATAATCCTTTTCATCATATGAATATATTTTCTCATGTTCTATCAGTATAGAAAAATAATTCTCTATGTCTTACAAATTTTAAAAAAAAGAAGAGAAGAAGAGATATGCAGAACACTTTGGAAATGGAAATAATAGGAATAAGGGAAATGCTAAATTTACATCAAGCAGAATATGTGGGAAGAAAACCATCGTACATTCCTGAAGGGAATGTGAGTCTATTATAATTGTGGTGAAAAGGCCCCCAAGATCTTGATTGACATGGAAAGAAAGAGGAAGTCAATGTTGAATGCTAAAATTGTAGAGAAATGGGGAATTATGAAATTGAATTTATAAAATGCCAATGAAACATACCTCAGAAAGGGACAGGGGAGTAAGGCCAAGATTATTTGGTCACTACAACTGAGTTTGAATCTCCGAATGACGTGGTGGGAGGTAATTAAATGGTTTCCTCAAATTTATCCAATTATTTATTGAAACATGAAGCAAGGCCCTTTCTCGATCACCTACCTTGGTCCCTGTGTCATCAGGAAGGTCGCGTGTCTAGCATTTTGACCACATTACTGCTCACATTACTGGTCGTGTCACAAACTGGAAAAGAAAGTTCTTGTCGTTCGGAGGTAGGATCATGCTGGTTAATAGAGTCCTATCTTCAATTCCTGTCCATGCCCTCTATGCTGTTAAAGTTTCCAAGGGTGTTCTCTGAAGCATCAACAGGGTGTTGGTTTTTTTATCTGGGACGTGCATTCAGATGGACAACGTCATTGTTCTTCCTAAGAGAGACTCTCTAAGCCGATTGAGGAGGGAGGTATCTATGTGAGGATCATCTCGGATACCCTGAATTCCATACACGCTAAGCTTTCCTAGGATGTGATTGAGGTTCGCTCACAGTGGTGCAAGTTCATGGTCACAAGGCAGAGTGAGGGGTACCAGGCTGGCCATGCAGCCTCTGTCTGGCCCGCCATCGCACCTTTGATTGAATCCCTTATTCCGCACTCTAGATGGATCGTGGGGAGAGGGGAGATTTCGTTCTGGAAATACGACTGATCAGGTTCGCATCTTGGCTTCCCAGGCTTTCCTGTAACCAATATTTCTTTCTGCCAGGCTAGGATGTATCATACTTTTATTGTGGAATTTCTGAACAGGGAGCAGCGTGATGTCTTCGACCATATTAATACCAATGATGAGTGTGACAAATGTGTCTTCACCGCTTAAAGATCATGTGAGTTTTCAATGAAGGTGTTCTATAGGGTCTACACCACCTCGGTCCCAACCGATGCATGGGGAGGAGCCCTATGGAGAAACGAAATCTCAAAAAAATACAATTTCTTATTTTGGAGGATCCAGAATCGAGAAATTTCCACTGATGACAACGTGAAGAGGATGAGAATCCCTTAGACATCCCGCTACTGTTGTTGTAGGTCAAAAATGGAGGAAACCGTGTATCATCTTTTATTCTTGGGTGACTGGGCCACCTTTATCTGGTCGGCCATTGGTGAGTTTACGGGTTATGCTATAAGAGACAAGGCGTAAGCCCCATTCCTTGATCGTTGGTTCCATGGTGTGGATGGCCAGAGCCCGGAGTGCAAGGCCCACATGGTGGTGTTGGCAACAGGTTGCTGGTGAATCTGTATTTCTCAGAACAAGGCTGTTTTCGAGGGTGCCACCGATTCTCCAAGGGCGGTGGTGGGAAGGGTTAAATTATTGCTGGTGGACCTACTCCGACTGAGTAAAGGTTGGCAGGATGCTCCCACCATGAGGATTTTTTCAGGATAGAATCACTCTATTTTCCCCACTGGCATGGGAAGGTAGGGGAATTGGGTTCGATGGATCCCCCACCACTCAAACAACAAGGTGAACACTGACAGCTCATGTATGATGGGAAACATGAGGGGGTTGCGTATTCCGTGACACAGATTGTGTAGTCTGGGATGCCATTGCTGCTAGATTCGGCAGGGGTGATTCGTTACAGGATGAGGCCTTTGCGATGCTGTTAGGACTGTATTTAGCCAGGAAGAGGAACATTGTAGTGGAAACCAACTCCATCATCATTTACAACTCCATATCAGGTAAGAGCTCTACCACAAGTTTCATTGATTACATTATGAAGAAATACCTATGTCTTATGGATCCCAACACCAAAATTCTCTATACTTGGCATGAGGTTAATAAGGTTGCAGACTGTCTTGCTTCCTTGTCAACCCATGGGAAGTGTTTCATTTTCTCCCTAGATATTGTCTTGATGTATTCGGAGGGGGAGCATCTGGCTAGAGGGGATGCTCTTGGGCTGCTCCATTTTACACCCCCTTAGCTTCTTGTATCCTGGATCCTTGGAACTTTGGTTTCTCATATTTTTCCATTAGTTACTCTTTATTGTTTCTATTAAATAAAAAAAAATGATGATGATGATGATGTTGATGTGTTTTCATAGGATTTAGGTGGACATCCGCTAGGATGAGAAATTTAGTTTCCAATTGATTTAATTTTTGGTTCAAGGCCCCCATCGAATAACCCTTATAAAATTGCCACTATGGAATTAGTGGAACTATAGAAACAACTAGAGGAATTTATTAATAAAATATTTATTATCACTTGTGTTTCAGAATGGGGAGTGCCTTTTCCTTTTATAATTATGAAAATTGATCTAGGAGGTTGTGAATTAACTATAGGGATATCAATGTTATAACAATAAAGAATATGTATACCCAACCACACATTTATGATTTTTTCAGTAAAATTAATGGAGATTAATATTTTCAATGATTGACCTTCGATCTAGATATCTTCAGTTTTTTGTGAAGAAGGAAGACATTCTGAAGACATCATTTCATACCAGGTATGTGCTTTACTAGTTGAGAGTAATTCCTTTTGTACTGACTAATACACCCCAAATTTTCATGGATCTAATGAATTGAGTTTTCAAGGAATATCCTGATGACTATGTAGTGGTATTTATTGATGTTATCTTGGTTTAATATAAAGGTTGCGAAGATCTTGAAAATCTCATGCCCACTATTCTAAAGACTCTTAGATGAAATGAATTATATGGGATGTTTAGTAAGAATGAATTATGGCTTTATGAGATTTTTTTTTCATGACCATATTGTCTCTAAGGATGGAATCTTTCTTGATCCTTCTAAGAGAATAGATACACATGAATGGCCATAACTGACAAGTATAAGTGAGGTACGTGGTTTTATTGGTTTATAAAGTTATTATCAGTGTTTTGTCCAGAATTTTTCTTGATTGGATAGCCCATTAACCAAGATCACATGTAAAGTTATTAAATTTTTTTGGACAAAAGAGTGTGAAGAACGTTTTAAAGAATTGAAGAGAATATTAGTCAATTCTCCTATCTTAACTCTACCATCGGGGAAGAATGGGTTAGTTAGTTACATCAATCTTCAAAGAAAGGACTTGGTTGTGTCCTTGTAAATAATGATAGAGTTACTTCCTATGCATCACGACAACTAAAAATTCATGAACAAAACTACACAACTCATGACATTGAGTTATCATGTGTAATATTTTCTTTGAAGATATTAAGACACTATCTATATAGGGATTTCCCTCAAACTCAAGATAATTATAGTAGATCTAGTGATGCAACTGGTGCTGAACAACATATAACCATACCAGGACAACTCACCTAGGTTAGGAATAATTACCTTACTAGTATGAAGCACCCTGATCAACAAGGTGGAGGTTAAATGTTAGAATGATTCCTTAAGAAACAACAACCACCATTAAATGGAACTACAAATCCATTTGTAGCTGAGAAATGTATATGATCCTTAGAGAAAGTATATTCTTCTTTTGAGGAGTAGTGAAAGGTAAAAAGTTATCATGGTGGTTTATCACCTCATGGGAGATGCAGATAAATGGTGGTATTTAATTCAAACCACAATGTAGGATGAATTTATAAAAAAAATATGGAATATATGGATATAAAAAGTGAATTTTTTAGTCTGTGGTAAAAGGAGGATGAAAATTTCCCAAAGTAAGAGGCTAATTTTACAAGGATAGATACCAGGAAGCAAACTATATATGTATCCTAAGGAGTACGATTGATAGATAATTTTGATGGGTTTAAACTATTTCTTCATTAAGCATTATTATCATAATCCTTTTCATCATATGAATATATTTTCTCATGTTCTATCAGTATAGAAAAATAATTCTCTATGTCTTACAAATTTTAAAAAAAAGAAGAGAAGAAGAGATATGCAGAACACTTTGGAAATGGAAATAATAGGAATAAGGGAAAAGCTAAATTTCCATCAAGCAGAATATGTGGGAAGAAAACCATGGTACATTCCTGAAGGGAATGTGAGTCTATTATAATTGTGGTGAAAAGGCCACCAAGATCTTGATTGACATGGAAAGAAAGAGGAATTCAATGTTGAATGCTACAATTGTAGAGAAATGGGGAATTATGAAATTGAATGTATAAAATGCCAAGGAAACATACCTCAGAAAGGGACAGGGGAGTAAGGCCAAGATTATTTGATCACTACAGCTGAGTTTGAATCTCCGAATGACGTGGTGGTAGGTAATTAAATGGTTTCCTCAAATTTATCCAATTATTTATTGAAACATGAAACAAGGCCCTTTCTCGATCACCTACCTTGGTCCCTGTGTCATCAGGAAGGTCGCGTGTCTAGCATTTTGACCACATTACTGCTCACATTACTGGTCGTGTCACAAACTGGAAAAGAAAGTTCTTGTCGTTCGGAGGTAGGATCATGCTGGTTAATAGAGTCCTATCTTCAATTCCTGTCCATGCCCTCTATGCTGTTAAAGTTTCCAAGGGTGTTCTCTGAAGCATCAACAGGGTGTTGGTTTTTTTATCTGGGACGTGAATTCAGATGGACAACGTCATTGTTCTTCCTAAGAGAGACTCTCTAAGCCGATTTAGGAGGGAGGTATCTACGTGAGGATCATCTCGGATACCCTGAATTCCATACACGCTAAGCTTTCCTAGGATGTGATTGAGGTTCGCTCACAGTGGTGCATGTTCATGGTCGCAATGCAGAGTGAGGGGTACCAGGCTGGCCATGCAGCCTCTGTCTGGCCCGCCATCGCACCTTTGATTGAATCCCTTATTCTGCACTCTAGATGGATCGTGGGGAGAGGGGAGATTTCGTTCTAGAAATATGACTGGTCAGGTTCGCATCTTGGCTTCCCAGGCTTTCCTGTAACCAATATTTCTTTCTGCCAGGCTAGGATGTATCGTACTTTTATTGTGGAATTTCTGAACAGGGAGCAGCATGATGTCTTCGACCATATTAATATCAACGATGAGTGTGAAAAATGTGTCTTCACCACTTCAAGATCATGTGAGTTTTCAATGAAGGTGTTCTATAGGGTCTACACCACCTCGGTCCCAACCGATGCATGGGGAGGAGCCCTATGGAGAAACGAAATCTCAAAAAAATACAATTTCTTAGTTTGGAGGATCCGGAATCGAGAAATTTTCACTGATGACAACGTGAAGAGGATGAGAATCCCTTAGACATCCCGCTACTGTTGTTGTAGGTCAAAAATGGAGGAAACCGTGTATCATCTTTTATTCTTGGGTGACTGGGCCACCTTCATCTGGTCGGCCATTGGTGAGTTTACGGGTTATGCTATAAGAGACCAGGCGTAAGCCCCCTTCCTTGATCGTTGGTTCCATGGTGTGGATGGCCAGAGCCCGGAGTGCAAGGCCCACATGTTGGAGTTGGCAACAGGTTGCTGGTGAATCTGTATTTCTCAGAACAAGGCTGTTTTCGAGGGTGCCACCTATTCTCCAAGGGCGGTGGTGGGAAGGGTTAAATTATTGCTGGTGGACCTGCTCCGACTGAGTAAAGGTTGGCAGGATGCTCCCACCATGAGGATTTTTTCAGGATAGAATCACTCTATTTTCCCCACTGGCATGGGAAGGCAGGGGAATTGGGTTCGATGGCTCCCCCACCACTCAAACAACAAGGTGAACACTGACAGCTCATGTATGATGGGAAAAATGAGGGGGTGGCGTATTCCGTGACACAAATTGTGTAGTATGGGATGCCATTGCTACTAGATTCGGCAGGGGTGATTCGTTACAGGATGAGGCCTTTGCGATGCTGTTAGGACTGTAGTTAGCCAGGAAGAGGAACATTATAGTGGAAACCAACTCCATCATCATTTACAACTCCATATCAGGTAAGAGCTCTACCACAAGTTTCATTGATTACATTATGAAGAAATACCTATGTCTTATGGATCCCAACACCAAAATTCTCTATACTTGGAATGAGGTTAATAAGGTTGCAGACTGTGTTGCTTCCTTGTCAACCCATGGGAAGTGTTTCATTTTCTCCCTAGATATTGTCTTGATGTATTCGGAGGGGTAGCATCTGGCTAGAGGGGATGCTCTTGGGCTGCTCCATTTTACACCCCCTTAGCTTCTTGTATCCTGGATCCTTGGAACTTTGGTTTCTCATATTTTTCCATTAGTTACTCTTTATTGTTTCTATTAAATAAAAAAAATGATGATGATGATGATGTTGATGTGTTTTCATAGGATTTAGGTGGACATCCACTAGGATGAGAAATTTAGTTTCCAATTGATTTAATTTTTGGTTCAAGGCCCCCATCGAATAACCCTTATAAAATTGCCACTATGGAATTAGTGGAACTATAGAAACAACTAGAGGAATTTATTAATAAAATATTTATTATCACTTGTGTTTCAGAATGGGGAGTGCCTTTTCCTTTTATAATTATGAAAATTGATCTATGAGGTTGTGAATTAACTATAGGGATATCAATGTTATAACAATAAAGAATATGTATACCCAACCACACATTTATGATTTTTTCAGTAAAATTAATGGAGATTAATATTTTCAATGATTGACCTTCGATCTAGATATCTTCAGTTTTTTGTGAAGAAGGAAGACATTCTGAAGACATCATTTCATACCAAGTATGGGATTTACTAGTTGAGAGTAATGCCTTTTGTACTGACTAATACACCCCAAATTTTCATGGATCTAATGAATTGAGTTTTCAAGGAATATCCTGATGACTATGTAGTGGTATTTATTGATGTTATATTGGTTTAATATAAAGGCTGCGAAGATCTTGAAAATCTCATGCCCACTATTCTAAAGACTCTTAGATGAAATGAATTATATTGGATGTTTAGTAAGAGTGAATTATGGCTTCATGAGATTTTTTTTCATGACCATATTGTCTCTAGGGATGGAATCTTTCTTGATCCTTCTAAGAGAATAGATACACATGAATGGCCACAACTGACAAGTGTAAGTGAGGTACGTGGTTTTATTGGTTTATAAAGTTATTATCAGTGTTTTGTCCAGAATTTTTCTTGATTGGATAGCCCATTAACCAAGATCACATGTAAAGTTATTAAATTTTTTTGGACAAAAGAGTGTGAAGAACGTTTTAAAGAATTGAAGAGAATATTAGTCAATTATCTTATCTTAACTCTACCATCGGGGAAGAATGGGTTAGTTAGTTACATCAATCTTCAAAGAAAGGACTTGGTTGTGTCCTTGTAAATAATGATAGAGTTACTTCCTATGCATCACGACAACTAAAAATTCATGAACAAAACTACACAACTCATGACATTGAGTTATCATGTGTAATATTTTTTTTGAATATATTAAGACACAATCTATATAGGGATTTCCCTCAAACTCAAGATAATTATAGTAGATCTAGTGATGCAACTGGTGCTGAACAACATATAACCATACTAGGAAAACTCACCTAGGTTAAGAATAATTACCTTACTAGTATGAAGCACCCTGATCAACAAGGTGGGGGTTAAATGTTATAATGATTCCTTAAGAAACAACAACCACCATTAAATGGAACTACAAATCCATTTGTAGCTGAGAAATGTATATGTTCCTTAGGGAAAGTATATTCTTCTTTTGAGGAGTAGTGAAAGGTAAAAAGTTATCATGGTGGTTTATCACCTCATGGGAGATGCAGATAAATGGTGGTATTTAATTCAAACCACAATGTAGGATGAATTTATATAAAATATGGAATATATGGATATAAAAAGTGAATTTTTTAGTCTGTGGTAAAAGGAGGATGAAAATTTCGCAAAGTAAGAGGCTAATTTTACAAGGATAGATATCAGGAAGCAAACTATATATGTATCCTAAGGAGTACGATTGATAGATAATTTTGATGGGTTTAAACTATTTCTTCATTAAGCATTATTATCATAATCCTTTTCATCATATGAATATATTTTCTCATGTTCTATCAGTATAGAAAAATAATTCTCTATGTCTTACAAATTTTAAAAAAAAGAAGAGAAGAAGAGATATGCAGAACACTTTGGAAATGGAAATAATAGGAATAAGGGAAAAGCTAAATTTCCATCAAGCAGAATATGTGGGAAGAAAACCATGGTACATTCCTGAAGGGGATGTGAGTCTATTATAATTGTGGTGAAAAGGCCACCAAGATCTTGATTGACATGGAAAGAAAGAGGAAGTCAATGTTGAATGCTACAATTGTAGAGAAATGGGGAATTATTAAATTGAATGTATAAAATGCCAAGGAAACATACCTCAGAAAGGGACAGGGGAGTAAGGCCAAGATTATTTGATCACTACAGCTGAGTTTGAATCTCCGAATGATGTGGTGGCAGGTAATTAAATGGTTTCCTCAAATTTATCCAATTATTTTTTGAAACATGAAGAAAGGCCCTTTCTCGATCACCTACCTTGGTCCCTGTGTCATCAGGAAGGTCGCGTGTCTAGCATTTTGACCACATTACTGCTCACATTACTGGTCGTGTCACAAACTGGAAAAGAAAGTTCTTGTCGTTCGGAGGTAGGATCATGCTGGATAATAGAGTCCTATCTTCAATTCCTATCCATGCCCTCTATGCTATTAAAGTTTCCAATGGTGTTCTCTGAAGCATCAACAGGGTGTTGGTTTTTTTATCTGGGACGTGCATTCAGATGGACAACGTCATTGTTCTTCCTAAGAGAGACTCTCTAAGCCGATTGGGGAGGGTGGTATCTACGTGAGGATCATCTCGGATACCCTGAATTCCATACATGCTAAGCTTTCCTAGGATGTGATTGAGGTTCGCTCACAGTGGTGCAAGTTCATGGTCTCAATGCAGAGTGAGGGGTACGAGGCTGGCCATGCAGCCTCTATCTGGCCCGCCATCGCACCTTTGATTGAATCCCTTATTCCGCACTCTAGATGGATCGTGGGGAGAGGGGAGATTTCGTTCTGGAAATATGACTGGTCAGGTTCGCATCTTGGCTTCCCAGGCTTTCCTGTAACCAATATTTCTTTCTGCCAGGCTAGGATGTATCATACTTTTATTGTGGAATTTCTGAACAGGGAGCAGCGTGATGTCTTCGACCATATTAATATCAACGATGAGTGTGAAAAATGTGTCTTCAACGCTTCAAGATCATGTGAGTTTTCAATGAAGGTGTTCTATAGGGTCTACACCACCTCGGTCCCAACCGATGCATGGGGAGGAGCCCTATGGAGAAACGAAATCTCAAAAAAATACAATTTCTTAGTTTGGAGGATCCGGAATCGAGAAATTTCCAATGATGACAACGTGAAGAGGATGAGAATCCCTTAGAAATCCCTCTACTGTTGTTGTAGGTCAAAAATGGAGGAAACCGTGTATCATCTTTTATTCTTGGGTGACTGGGCCACCTTCATCTGGTCGGCCATTGGTGAGTTTACGGGTTATGCTATAAGAGACCAGGCGTAAGCCCCCTTCCTTGATCGTTGGTTCCATGGTGTGGATGGCTAGAGCCCGGAGTGCAAGGCCCACATGTTGGTGTTGGCAACAGGTTGCTGGTGAATCTGTATTTCTCAGAACAAGGCTGTTTTTGAGGGTGCCACCTATACTCCAAGGGCGGTGGTGGGAAGGGTTAAATTATTGCTGGTGGACCTGCTCCGACTGAGTAAAGGTTGGCAGGATGCTCCCACCATGAGGATTTTTTCAGGATAGAATCACTCTATTTTCCCCACTGGCATGGGAAGGCAGGGGAATTGGGTTCGATGGCTCCCCCACCACTCAAACAACAAGGTGAACACTGACAGCTCATGTATGATGGGCAACATGAGGGGGTGGCGTATTCCGTGACACAAATTGTGTAGTCTGGGATGCCATTGCTGCAAGATTCGGCAGGGGTGATTCGTTACAGGATGAGGCCTTTGCGATGCTGTTAGGACTGTAGTTAGCCAGGAAGAGGAACATTGTAGTGGAAACCAACTCCATCATCATTTACAACTCCATATCAGGTAAGAGATCTACCACAAGTTTCATTGATTACATTATGAAGAAATACCTATGTCTTATGGATCCCAACACCAAAATTCTCTATACTTGGCATGAGGTTAATAAGGTTGCAGACTGTCTTGCTTCCTTGTCAACCCATGGGAAGTGTTTCATTTTCTCCCTAGATATTGTCTTGATGTATTCGGAGGGGGAGCATCTGGCTAGAGGGGATGCTCTTGGGCTGCTACATTTTACACCCCTTTAGCTTCTTGTATCCTGGATCCTTGGAACATTGGTTTCTCATATTTTTCCATTAGTTACTCTTTAATGTTTCTATTAAATAAAAAAAATGATGATGATGATAATGTTGGTGTGTTTTCATAGGATTTAGGTGGACATCCACTAGGATGAGAAATTTAGTTTCCAATTGATTTAATTTTTGGTTCAAGGCCCCCATCGAATAACCCTTATAAAATTGCCACTATGGAATTAGTGGAACTATAGAAACAACTAGAGGAATTTATTAATAAAATATTTATTATCACTTGTGTTTCAGAATGGGGAGTGCCTTTTCCTTTTATAATTATGAAAATTGATCTATGAGGTTGTGAATTAACTATAGGGATATCAATGTTATAACAATAAAGAATATGTATACCCAACCACACATTTATGATTTTTTCAGTAAAATTAATGGAGATTAATATTTTCAATGATTGACCTTCGATCTAGATATCTTCAGTTTTTTGTGAAGAAGGAAGACATTCTGAAGACATCATTTCATACCAGGTATGGGCTTTACTAGTTGAGAGTAATGCCTTTTGTACTGACTAATACACCCCAAATTTTCATGGATCTAATGAATTAAGTTTTCAAGGAATATCCTGATGACTATGTAGTGGTATTTATTGATGTTATCTTGGTTTAATATAAAGGCTGCGAAGATCTTGAAAATCTCATGCCCACTATTCTAAAGACTCTTAGATGAAATGAATTATATGGGATGTTTAGTAAGAGTGAATTATGGCATCATGAGATTTTTTTTTCATGACCATATTGTCTCTAAGGATGGAATCTTTCTTGATCCTTCTTAGAGAATAGATACACATGAATGGCCATAACTAACAAGTATAAGTGAGGTACGTGGTTTTATTGGTTTATAAAGTTATGATCAGTGTTTTGTCCAGAATTTTTCTTGATTGGATAGCCCATTAACCAAGATCACATGTAAAGTTATTAAATTTTTTTGGACAAAAGAGTGTGAAGAACGTTTTAAAGAATTGAAGAGAATATTAGTCAATTCTCTTATCTTAACTCTACCATCGGGGAAGAATGGGTTAGTTAGTTACATCAATCTTCAAAGAAAGGACTTGGTTGTGTCCTTGTAAATAATGATAGAGTTACTTCCTATGCATCACGACAACTAAAAATTCATGAACAAAACTACACAACTCATGACATTGAGTTATCATGTGTAATAATTTCTTTGAAGATATTAAGACACAATCTATATGGTGTAAAATGTGAGATATACACTGATCACTAGAGATTTAAGTATATTTTCTAAACATAAATAACTCAACATGAGGAAAATATGATTGCTTAATCAACCAGAGTATTTTGATTTCACTATACACTACCTCCCGGGGAAGGAAAAAAATGTTGTAGATGCTTTGAGATGAAAAGATCATGGATTTTTGAACATGATGAGAGTTCAAATAGATCCTTTGTTCATGGATCTATTAAAAATAGATATGTTAATAATAATTGACAGTGAAACATTGATACATTTTCGATTGGATTCCAATCCATCTTTACTAGAAACGATAAAATGTTCTCAGAATGATGTTGAAGAGTTTCAAAAAATAATAAAGTTGTGAATGATGGGAGATTGATAGAATTCTTATATGAATATGGAATTTTGAAATTTGGGAAGAGACTTTCTGTTCCTGATATAACTAATCTAAAAATGGAATTTTTGGATGATGCTTATAACTCTAATTTTTCTATACACCCCGGCAGCACTAAGATGTATAGATATTTGAAGAAACATATTTGTATGGACAACATGGAGAGGGAGATTTTTGTTTATGTGTCAAGATGTATGGTTTTTCAATAGGTTATGTATGTAATAAAACATCCTGGATGAGTCTTGGAACCACTTCCCATACCTAATTGGAAATGGGATGATATTATGATGAAATTTGTCATGGGGTTACCAAAGACTCCTTGAAGGAATAATGCAATATAGGTAATTATTGATCATCTTACCAAGTCTTCACATTGTCTTTCTATAAGAAAAGATTTACCACATGAACATTTATCAAAACAATATATTAATTATGTTTAAAACTTCATGGAGTACCCCAATCGATTGATTCTGATCAAGATTCCCTTTTACATCAAGATTCTGGAAAAGTCATCAGATGGTCCTATATACTGAAATTAGTTTGAGCACTACCTAGCACCCTCAAACTGATGGACAATCAGAATTGACTATTCAAACAATATAAGGCATGTTGAGATCTTGATCACATGACTTTCAATGTATGTGGGATCAATAATTACCTCTGGTATAATTTTCTATAATAATATCTTTCATTAAAGTATTCATATTGCACCTTATTTAGTGTTACATGGAATGATATGTCACACACCAACTTGTTGGGATGATGTTGGAGAAAGAAACCTCATTGTACAAGAACATGGTGAGGAAACAATAGAAAATTTGAAGATTATCCAAACCCACATCAAAGCAGCTCGATATAGGCAAAAGAGCTATGCCGATAACTGAAGGAATGATTTGGAATTTAAAGAAGGAGATAATGTTTTCATGAAGGTATCACCATGGAAGGGAGTTATAAGATTCAGAAAGAAGGGTAAATAAAGTCTCAGGTATATCAGACCTTTTAAAATTATTGACCTAATTGATGTTCAATCTTACAGTTTGAAAATGCCTCCATTTCTCTCCAAAGTTAATGATGTGTTCCATGTATCACTGTTGAAGAAATACATTTTTGACCCAATTCATGAAATCACCTATGAAAAAATAGAACTGAAACTCGATCAATATTATTCTATAGATCCTGTCAAGATTATTGATACCAGAGAACATGTGTTAGGAAACTGGATGAATCGTCTAGTAAAAGTTATATGGATAAATAATAAGATGGAAGAGGAAACATGGGAACCCAAGGATCTTATAATGAAGAACCACCTTAATAATTTTATGTAGTTGTATTTTATAAATGTTTAGGATGAAATTTTTTTAATGACGGAATAATGTAACAGCTCAATCTTTCACGGTACACTTCTCTGGGAATAATTCAATTGTTTGGATTGTACACAACTTCGAGTTCTAGTACACCACGACCAATGAAACTAGCTCTTATGAATAGTTATACCCACTTTTTGAAAATTTATAAATTTTATTTCTCAAATTGGACTTCATTTTTGGATTCAAAAGATCAAAATAATCTTAGGGTGAATTTTTGGTATTTTTCTAAAATGAGTAAATTTTTGATGAATAGTGAAAACACTGTGCTATTGTTTTAAACCCACGTTTTATTTAAATAATTATTTAATTTATTTCAATTTATTTTATTTTAAAATAGATAAATAATACCTATATAAGTTAAATATAATTCATTAGAGTGATTTTATAATAAAAACAGTTGTATAAAATTTTATTGAACATTTTAACGTCTTTTTTCCACCTTCTGGGCGCATTTGCAAATTTGCATAAAACATAATTTTAATGATTCTGGGAATTAGATTTAAAAAACATGAGAGTTATGGTTTACATAATTATGTATAATTTGGTCGAATAGGATAAAAATAATTTTCGATGAATTGTTACTTTTGAATTTTATTTACCAAAGTTAAAAGTAAATAGGTTAATTAAAGGTAAAAATGATATTATAATTATCCTAACACATGTCCTAATTGAATTGGATAAGTTTATTTCGACAAAAATCAACTTTAGGAACAAAATATGATCCTTTTGGTGCACTTGGATTAGATTATAACATTTATTATTATTTTAATTAAAGAATAATTAAAAGTGTTAAATTCAAGTTTAAAAACTAATCCATTTTTAATATAGGTTTATAAATAAAATAAATTTGAATATAAATATTCATTAGGAAGAAAAAAACATTTTCTACATAATGGTATTTTATTTTTAATTTTTATGTATTAAATAATTAAATTTATTTATGACACAATGAGGATGCAACAATTACCTTAGTATTGAAAGATAAAAGTTATTGATATTATATATATTATAATAATAATAAATTGAGGTGTTTGTTGTATTCCACTAATTTTATAGGTTAATATCACATGTTATGGTTGATTAAATAATTTTTTATGTGGTAATGTTGATATTAATTTCTAAAAAACAAATAATAAATAGTGTCAAAATTTAAATAAATGAGTTTTTAAAACAAATACTATATTATTAATTGATATAATATTACTAAAAATAAAAGGATCGGCCAAAGGACCTAGATAAGGTTATATATATCAATTATTAACAACTTGTGGTTCTCGTTCATTTTTATATTATGTTTAATAACCATTTATTATAATAATACCAGAATACCTGGTAAATGTGCAACTATTTAACTTAGAGTTAAATGTAAAATATAAAGTCAGTATTGTGAGCTAAAACTATCTAAAACCTATTGGTTGAGGGTTTTTAGACCCATCCCCTCCTTAGAATTGAAATAATTATTTTTGGAGGCATTATAAACCGAATATGAATGTATAATAAAAAATATTTCATGTTTTTCCTAACGTGACCCTCACATCTTTTATAAAAGGGCACTTCCCCTTATCTGAAAATCACACTGCCAAATCAATTTGGCTCAGCCAAACCTAGATCAAATATCCTCTCAAATACCCTAAATTAATCATATAGGCCTTACATTGATCAGAATCCAACCTAATGTGCCCTTTTGATTAAATCAAAAGGAATCAAAAGAAGAAGAGGTAGTAATTTCGACATCATATGCGCGTACATACGGATTACCGTCTCCACGCCAGGGAGTAGTTTGTTATTCAACAGTTCAATATTTGGATTGTTATAATAATGAGTATAATTGATTTAATTAATAAATAAAATATATTAATTATTCTGTATATATGATATAACATCCAATTACATACAATTTAACCATCAATTGAATGTTATTTTCGCTCGTGTGTATGTACAAATTACCATATCCACAAACGCGATGAGATTCATTTCTCAAAGTAATAATTGAAGAATAATTTTCATTTTTTGATTAAAAATAATGTTTAAGAAATTAATATCATTCTTGATATGAATAAAATACATCATATCCATAAAAAACAAGACTTACGTAAAAACAATATAATAAAAAATGAATCATTTAAGACCCAAAAAATTATACAATTGAAATATTATTAACAAATCAGTATTATAAGATCATATATGATATTATATTTATGTATTTGGTTCTTTTATAATTTAATAATAATGAATTATCTATTATATAAGAGTTTAACTTACCCTGAACCAAGGAAAAGTAAATGTTTAGGATTAATTCTGAAATCCCTTGTTTATCTGATGTTCTTTATACGTGTGTATCTACTTGGACTTCTTTATCATCAACATTCGTGTTTCTTAAAAAAAATTGATAACATTATTAATACTTCCATGAATATGGGTTATTTTAATTTATACTTTTTTTAACTTTTTATAAATTTTTTTGAAAGGAATATTTCTGTTGTTTTCCAGACAAGGTACTTTATGACCTTTTTGAAAAATTAAGGTAATAATGTTTTTTAACTTATATGATGGGTGCGGATAATTTCCACCATTATAATTCCTTAGAAAATTCCCTTACAAGATTAAAAGAATATTTTCAAAATAAATGTTTTATTTTATAATTCCGTGACTTTTAAATGATTTCAGAATAGAAATAGATATTTCTCTCAAATAGTTTTGATTTTATCTATGTCGATATCCTTTAATGGATTTTTATCCTGTTGAAGTTTATTTATTAAGAAACAATATTATATATTGAATCAATGGTTTTGTGATATGTTTGACAGTGGATGGATTATTTGTTTTACCATTAATGGTTTATTGTTAAATTATTATCATTTCGTATGCAAGTTTTAATTAGAATGTTTATGATATATTTTATCTCTTTCTTATGAGAAAAGCATTAGAAATAGTAAGTGACATGTGGAACTCACTATAGCTACACAATGAATCGGTAGGTCTCATGATACAAACTAGTGTCCTAGCACAAGGCCTTGAAAAAATCTTATTTGTAGTCTTGGAACCTTCCCTTGACTATGTGGTTATAATGTCTGAAATTATGCATTCCATCATTATGAAATTAGCTATTGATATTACATGTTATTATTATACTACTAGAATATCCATTTGAATAAGTAAATGGAATTATTTGATTCATCATTGCTATATTATGCTGAATTTTATGTTTAAAATTCTTGTGTTTTTTTCATATAAATTCTTATAAATTTTTATGATTACTTATGATAGTTCCCCCTTTATTTTTATCCTTACTGAGAATCTGAGCTCACCCCTATCTAGGTTTTATTTTTCACTGGATGGGAAGTAGTATAATACGATTAACCTGCCGGGGTAGGCTATGGGATATGAGTGTGTTCAAAGGGAACACAATGTTATTGTTTTTTCATTTCATGATGTAATGTAAACCATATGCATGTATCTAGTACATAAAAGGCTAACAAACCTATCAGGCTTTCATTACTTGATCTCTTATGATCATCCCAATGTTATGTACTAATGCACCGACTCTCGGTAACTAGGGTTAAGGAGTGATAGTAGTTGAGAGGGAATTTATTCTATCATAATTTATACATGAAATTGATAGTAATAGTCACATAGAAGGACATTACCTATCAAATGTTATTGTAAAGGTGTAACATAATAAAAAAATTTGAAGAAAGAGGAGAAATAAAAAGAACCCTTACAAAATTTCAGCATGTTAATTGTTGTACCTAAATGATCATAGGGGGATAAATGAGAGTGAAATGGAAATGTATCATTTAAAAATAAAATCTAAATTAATGGAGATATAAAATACAATTTCCCAAATTATGAAAATGGAAATCGAAATGGAATATAATAAATGATGGCGTTGATAAAATGATGAGAGAGGAAAGACCCTACGAAATTTTGACAGAGTATCAACTTAGGTAAGGATAGATATTAGAGATAATAAATGGCCTCTAATTAATGTAATATAAATTTTATAGTAATTAATTAATATTAAATGAATGAAAATATAAAAAAATGATGTTATAATGAAAAATGTCAAATAATTTTCTTGAATTGAAATAAATATTTTAAGGTTATAATCCCTTACATGGTTGTGTGACTCCAAAGGCATAAGAGAGATATAAAAAGATCTTGGAGGTTCCTTGGGAAGAATTTAGGGAGTAAAGATGAGAGTTTGGATGTGATTAAAGGAGTTTTTTAAAGATTAATGAGATCATGGGTGTGTTTATATAGGAAAACAGGGGGATTTCATTATTATTTGTTTGGTTTGTGACACTAAAAATGATATATTCCAAAAGACTAACCATCCAATGGTTTCACCAAATAAGAATGGAATAAATTATTCAATAAAGGCAGAGATCAATTATAAAAAAATATTTCTCTTTCTTATGTGGAGGTGAGTCACACATTCAATGACATAATTTTAGAATCATAAAATATTTTATAAGTAATAGAGTATTCACTATGGTTTTATACAAATAAATATAATAAATTAAGAATCACATTAATTTATAGTGAAAACATATATGTGGTTGAAGATACACTTCATAGTATTTATTAAATAACTATTGTGCCTTTATGATGTTATAAAACAAACCATATATTTTTACATTATATATTTTATAACCAAACATTTGACTGTCTTAGAAAATTATGAAAAATTTCACATTGGATAATTTTGTCATCATGATTACAAAAAATAATATTAAATTTATCTAAGTAATTTTCTTAATATTTGAATTTTCTCCTTTAAAATAATAACTTACATTTATTGAAATTGATGGTCTTTTGTCAAAAACAGTTTTCAAATCCTTATTAAAATTATATTTGACATCATCAATATTATATGATCATTTATATTTACAAGAATATATTTATTAATAATATTTAATTGAAATTTTAAATATTTAAAAAATAAATTAATTCATAAATAAATTAATTGAATTTGAATTTTAATTGAAAATAATATTTATTCTTAAAAAATCATTTACAATGTAATAATAACATGATGAAATTATATTCAATATTCAATACAAAAATAATATTCAAATTTTTAATGCTAGGGTCTTGATACATATCCCTTTATTAAACCATAGTATTCCATAAGAGTAAGTTTCATGATGGTGGGATTTTACGGAGACACTCTATGAACATGGTTTGGGTTGTGATTTCAATGTGCTTGAAATTATCTCGTAAACAGTTTTTCTAATGTTGAAGTTGTTGGAGCTCTTCATGGGGTTGGTCTATGAAAAAGCCCAAAAATGCTATCTTACTCATAAGCTATGATATATGGGAATAATAGGGTATGATCCTATGGGTTGATCCCATAAATTCGTTTTTCTGTGCCAAAAGGAATTATTAAAACCCTATATTTGTACTAGTAATCTGATCATTATTCAACGACTATATTATCAATAGTAAACATAATTAACGACTGTAAAATCAAATTGGATATAATAAAAAAATAATTGAATGTTTATTCTAAATCCATGAAAAAATGTAGTTAAATAAAGAAGGCTAATTTTATTCATAAATTTTCTGGGCGTTACATTACATATGGGGGAATGAAAAAAAGTTGGTTGATTAACTATACAGGAAAGATCAGGATTCTTTATCCATGAAGAGAATTTATTAGAACACCTATATATTTTATGACATAGATTATTTTTAATTTATTTTATGTCAAGTGTTGTAAGATAAAAAAATATAATCTAGTGATACAAACTACACCATATTATCTTTCAGTATACACAAAAAT
Source organism: Viscum album (assembly GCA_963277665.1). NCBI lineage: Eukaryota > Viridiplantae > Streptophyta > Magnoliopsida > Santalales > Viscaceae > Viscum > Viscum album. The sequence continues at coordinate 747,766,618 of OY728157.1, forward strand.
ATGGTTGGCTTGTCTTACATACAATTTGATGTTCTTTTTGATAGAATTCATTTTACAAAAATCTATATTCAGGAGAACAATTAAATATTATTTTTTTACCTTATAAAATAACAAAAATAATAGAGGTTATGAATAATATTAACTTAATTATGAAAATATTCTTTATTCATTTGGGAGAAATTAATTTAAAATAAAAAAAAATTAAATAAAAGAATTTTTTTAATGAGAAACTATTTAAATGAAAATAAGTGAGTTTATACAATAATAAAATCACTATTGATGAATTTTATTAATTAAATATATGTTTAATAAATTCTATATATGGTTTTAAATTCACCTTAGATGTTTTATAGACAATAAATAAGAACAAAATTAATATTTTATATAAAAGATATATTTTTCAAAAAAACGAAATATTTCCAGATTTTGATAGAGAACCCATTATAAGTATAGTTTTTGGGACTTTTATAAGTAAAAAATTTGTAAAATAATCTTCTTCATTTTAATATGGAAATAAAAATTAAATTTGGATAAATATTTTGTATTTTTTATGATAACATTCATATTTTAATGAATAGTAAAAAATACTGCATTTTAATTGAAAAATGTTTTTTCTCTAGATTATTTTTATTGAGAGATTATAAATTTAATTTGTTTTAATCTATAATTATATAAATTAAATATAATTTAATTCAATTTTCACCGTTTTATTTAATTTCACATTAAAATTGATTATAAACACAGGACAATCTTTTGATAGCATTTTTATTAAAAAACTCGCCTTCTCATTTGTCAATGGGAATAATTTTAACATAATTAGAAAAACTTAAAAACATAAAATTTTGAAAATTGACTCCAAATTTGGAATCAGTGGGTCAAAATTATGTTCATAGTTTAATTTTTTTTAATTTTATGATTTGTAACTACAGTAATTTTTATTTAACATGGTTAAAGAAAAATATGGTCAAATTGGGTAACAAACAACATGATAAGGGAAAAAATTTCTCTAAAACCATCTCTGATCCTTTTTTATACATAAAAATATCCTCTAAATAGATAAGAATTGTAATTTAATAATTTTATGGATTTATTTATTTGAAAATGATATACTTATTATTAATATAAAAGAATGTTACATGAATATGACAAAATGTGAACCTCTAATTACTAATAAGTACCAAAATTTAATATAAATATAAACATAATAAAACATTGATAATAAATAATCTCCAAAAATATAATGAAATTATCTCTATTGTGTTAATTTATTTAGAATTTTTAGATACTAAATAATTACCATAAATGCATATACAATGATGATACCAATATTATTTAATTGATCGAAAATCAATAAGATAATTTTTATTAATATAATAATAACCATTAATGATACGAAAACATGAAAAAATAATATTGGTAGAGTATATATATTTCATTAACATCCATGGGTCAAGTTACTGACCATTTGAAACTACATGTAATGGATTATGGAATTTATATTATTTTATTTAATGTACAATAAAAATTATCACATTCATATTTCTTATACCATATAATTTTAAATATACTATTAATTGAAAGATATATTCTACTATCAATAATATTATTGAATCTAGAAAATTTTCATTCATCATGATAATTTATTTCTCATTTTCATTGAAGAAATATGTATATTATGTAATTAATGAAAACTGATATTGTAATTATTTTATTAATGGTAATATCAAATTAATGATATTAAAAATACTAAAATAAATATATATTGGAATATTTAATATTTAAAATTAATTTTATAGGTTACCTTATCCCTATAATGATATAATAAAATATAGTTTACATGGTTATCATCTTATATTAATATTTTTAAAAATCAACAAAAAAGATAGTGTGAAAATATAAATTGTTGATATATTATGAAAATAATTTTTATTAAATTATTTAAAAATTATATAAAATATTTTAAAATATAAAATAATTATAATATTATATAAAATATTCTGAATTATTCATTTATCTTTTAGTTGACAAAAAATAAGAAAAATTTAAAACATTTAATATTGGAAAATTTGTTACGCTAGAAAAAAATTAAAACAGATATGAAATGATTAATTAAAAAGATATGGTTTAAATTGACACCGTAACTTGTATATTTTTTTTTCTGATTACATTAAAATATTAACATATCTTACCTTCAAATATATCTTATTTTTGAGTAAGTTTTATTAATTTTTTAATTATTATCAAATAATAGTTTTTGAAATTCTAAAAGTTCCCCTCACATCGATTATAAAATAGAACCTCCTCCATCAAATATTCACACCCCGTTGAGCCTTGAATCTCAAAAAAATAATCTTCCAATTTACCTTTATAAAATTACTAGTCACATTATAGAGGATATATTCTTTTGAAAATACCAACTACAATGTTCATATGGGGAGATTTATAGAGCGATCTTCCAAGAAGAGGTAATATCCCTACCGATGTTTCAAAATCAATTATTCTTCTAAATCCTATTATTATATTGTTTCAATAATAATATAAAAAATCTAGTATTACCTATATGATGATAAATTATTAATATTATGGGAAAACTATATTCCACCATCTATGCATCCAATGAAAAAATGAAATCACAACGGGTGCGTACATACGACCTAACAGCTCCACATAATGGTGTAATCTTTTTATTGAACACAATTTACTTAGATTGGTATAATGATAGATGTAATAGAAATATATAATAATTATACATTATATTTATTATTTTAAATAACATATATACAATTCAATTCCATAATCATTACTATTAAGGAAATGATACTATCTCATGTGCGTATGCACGGGCTACCGTCTCCACAATGCGATGAGACTCGTTTTCCATACTCACAACTCATGAATGTTTAAATAAATGTATATAATAAATTAATATTATATATACTTCCTTAATTATATTCTATAAAGGATATAAAAATAACCTATAAATAATATAATGTACTTATAAAACAAAACCTGTCTAGAAATGATAAAACAATTGACACCCAAAATAAGAGTAATAATGAAATATTATTAAACAGATGATAATATGGATATATATGAAATTATAAGTATAACTATGGTTTTGGAATAAGATAATATCATTATTTAATCTGTTATACAAGAATTTATTAAATTTACATAGGAACCCCAAACTAAGGTAAGGGAATTTTATCTCACATTTTATATCCTTAAAATACATGGCTTATTCACCACTAGTTTATTTTCAATGCACACATACTACCAACAAATAAATTATATGACTTTTTCATTTAATTTATGTTTATTTAATTTCCAAATTTATGATCTCAATTTTTTGGGGTTTCATGGTTCCAAAATTACCAAATGAGTAAGGTATCTTTTTTCTCAATTAGCCCTCTCTGAGACATGTCATTTTTTATTCACCTATGTTCTTTTATGAGGTGTATGTAAAAAAATGTGACAGGTTTTATAATAAATATCAATATTTTCATAATCCTATACGTTTCTTTTATTGTTATCATTTCATGGGGTTTTCTTATTCAAATGTTTGAAAGTGGTATGTGACAATTTGAAATTTTTGACGATTAGTTTACTTAGAACATGTTTATAAAATATCTCTTCGTCTCCTTTTCATGGAAAATTATTTTAAAGAAATATTTTTTGTTCTAAAGTGTTAAATTATAATTTTTTAATTATATTTTAAATGAATTTTTTTTTGAACAAATATTTCACGTAATAAAAATATTTTTTCAATAAAAAAGGGATATTTTCTTCAAAAACTGTTTTCAAGAGTTCTCTCTATATTATTTTCCAACTAAGACCATGCTATTTGATGTTAATTTTTTTATTGCATATATGAATAAATTATACCATTTATATTCTTTCATTTAATGTTTTACATTTATTATATATTGGTACTTATGAATTTTGTTTCTTTTCCAAGAGTTATGATATGATTACGTGTTTTATGAAACCCACTTAATTTCATGGGTTATTAAAGAAATATGTTCTCTGAGAACATGTAAGAATGATTTCATTATGATATAGGTGGGACATATATCTCCATACAATTAATTTATTAATTATTTATATCTCATGATATCGAAATGAATGGAATGACATTTAACACTGGTTCAATAATACTGTGTGGGAACGACAAGAAAATCAGGTTCAGTAAATATGGCTGGAACGAAGAGTTAACTCAGTTATGTATTGGAATTTTTCAACAATGATCGTATTAAAAGAGATTCCTTGGTTAATATGAAAATCATATTATGTTCATATTTATCTACCACAAATTCAATTTCCTATTAATATGTTATGATTTCATACCTAATGTTCTTCAATTCTGTATGATTATTGTCTTAAAACATCCATTAAATATTCCACACTCAAATTTTTGAACATTTAAATGATGTGTATGATATTTTACTATTATGATCATGTCATTATACCCTTATGTTCATGTTTATTCTTACAAATATCTCTTGTTTACCCTTATTGTGTATTTGAACTCACCCGTTCTTATTACTTTTTCCACATGTTAAGAGGAATGATGTTAAATGTGTTCTGTCTAGAATTATTTCACATGGATTATTTTTATAACCTAATTTGAAATATTAAAGGACTGAAATAGTTGTAGATAATGAGTTTTAATTTATGAACCATTTGCTCATGAACCAAATTTTTTAGAGTTTTTCCTAATTTTCAAAAACATTAAACCTAAAATGTTTTTCAATATGTAAGTGATCCATTATTTTACTTTTTATGTTTTATTATTTGATGGAAATAATTGGGTCACATTTTTAAATTATATTTCATTAATGTTGAATCATGAAGTGTGGATTCTGGGCTATTACATTTTTAATTAGAGTAGGGTTTAGACAACATCGGAGATTTGGATCTTTTCTTAAGAGTTATTCAACCCATCACGTGATTATAATTTTTGGTTTGAACAAAATATCAGTGCCTTAGAACCCCCTATTGAGGATTTTGGTTATGAAATATTAAAGTGGATAATGGTATTTTGGATACATTTATTTTTGTGTTAAATATGAGTAACCATCTTTTTGGAATCAAAATTATAGTTAGGATTCAACCATTGAGGTTAAAATTTTTATTTTATATCATTATTGGAATGATATAAGAATTATTTAGTTTTAGAAAAAGGTCCAACCACATGAAGGGTGAGAACACATCACGTTGGACAAGGCTATGGGAATCAAACCCCAAACCGAATGTTGAAAAAGCTTTATTACCTACCACTATCATACACAATGTACCTAATTTGTATGACTTATTATTTTTAGTTATACAAGTTTATTTAATAAGAATAAGATAATTTTGGGATCTTATGTTTTATCAAATGGATATCCTCAGTATTGGACAACGATTTTTTGTTTAAGTGATATATAATATTTTGAAAATTGGCCTATATTTTGGTAACATTATATGATTAAGGAAAATATAATACGATGGGAGTTAAATTGAGGAGTTGTATGTGATAAGGTTAATTAATTTTTGTGTAAGTCATTAATAGTGGTTGATTTTATTTGGAGACAATTGTAAAAATTTATCTTGAATTATTATATCATCAAATTCATCTAAATTTTGGGTTTAAATATTAGTCATGAAATTTTCAAGTAGAGTTATCTATTGAATGGTCTATATTGAACATTGGGTATTATAGTTTCATTTTGGATATTAAATTTGTTTTTGAATAGATAAGTTTATTATTTTTTGGATTTATCTTCTCTTTTACAAACCATTTGGGTTATTTTTTAAAGAAAAGAGAAATATATAGTTAATCTTTTATGGATTTTTTGATTCTCTTGAAGTTGATTCTAGTGATCCGCGTGTGAAAAATTCATCTCGAATACTCATCGTTTGGAGGAAAATATTAGTTTGTGGTGGAAATTGATTAAATAATTAAACTTTACTTTTCAGATAATTATATTTCCATATGATCTTAGTATAGGTAATAATATAATTCATAAAAACTATGATAAATTTATTTAAAATTATTTCTATTTTATTTTACTCCTACTAAATAAAATACTGGTTAACCCATCACAAATTAATAGTTCTGTGATTATTAACATCCACCAAATAATGTTTTCTATCAGTCTCTATTAGAAGTTGATGGTCTGTTCTTTCTTCCATAAACATGTTTCCTTACATGGGACCCTAGAAGATATTATCTTATAAGACCATCAAACATCCATTTGTTTAATTGAAAATAATAGTTTTATTAATCCTTTTTACAATGTGGGTTTCTATCCTTTTACAACCACAGAGAATTATGAGTGTGAAATTCATTTTAAGGGGGACATAGTGTAACACCGTAAGATTTTGTGAGATTGATTATTTTTAATGTCTTGGATATAATTTTTTATATGCTACAATAACATTGTCTGGTTCTAAAATCAACACCATCTTATCTTAGGATATATGCAACACTATTCTTGGATTGTGTCACAAAAAATTTCAATTTCTTTTGATAGAATTCATTTAATGAAAAACCAAGTTTCAAGGAACAACTAAATATTATTATGTTACCTTATAACCCAAAAATTATAATAGATTTTATGAATAGTATTATCTGAATTATGAAAATTTGATTAATTATTTGATGATAAATTAATTATAAATGAAAATAAAAACCTTTTTAAATAAAAGGAAATGTTTTTCTGAAAAACTATTTAAATGAAAATAAGTGAGTTTATAAAATAATAAAATATATCTTTATGGTGTTTATTAATGAAATATATGTGTAAAATGTTAAATATTGTGTTTAAAAATCATCTTCTTTATTTTCAATACATGATATAATATCAAATTCAATTTTTCAAAAACAATTCAAACAAATTGCATTTTTGACACTTTTTTTATGGGAAACCCATTTTAAGTATAGTTTTTTAAACATTTATCATTTCCATTTAGAAAAATAAACATATTATTTGGAATCTGGGCATCAAAAATATTTGTTTGGATAAATTTTTAGTATTTTTCTCTTAAAATTCATATTTTAATGAATACTAGAAATTACTGTATTTTTATTCAAAATTTATTATTCATATTATTAATTTATGTTATTAGATTATACTTTAAAATTTTTTTAATGTATAATGTGCTTATTTTTTTATCAATTTATATAAATTTGAGTCAATTTATGTAATTACACCTTGAAATTTGATATAAAAATATGTACATCTTTTGACAGTTTTACTTTTTTTAAAACCCACATTAACATTTTATCAATGAGATTAATTTTAATTTAATTTGTGAAACTTCTCTATTTGACATTTTGAAAAATAATTTCCATATATAGAATTAGTGGGTCCAAATTATTATAATTTTTTTAATATTTATTTTTTGATACTATGAATAGTAACGAGACAATTTTTTAGATTACGTGGTTAATGGTAAATCGAAAACAGTTGGGTAATAAACAATATGATAAGTAAAAAAAATTTAACGCCTCAAAAAATACTATTGGATGAATAAAAGATGACCCTTAACAATTAATTATCTAAATTCACTCATTTAATGGACACTTTTATATGAAAATGATATAATTTTTATTGAAGTAAATTTAAGTGACATGAAAGTGAAAAAATTTCACCCTCTAATTTTTTATAAGTATAATAATTTTTATATATTTATAAATAGTAAAAAATTAAAAAATAAATATTTTACAAAAATGTAATGAAATTATCTACATCATAGTAATTTATTACGAAATTTTAGAGACCAAATTATCATTTTAAATGCTAATAAATTGATGATGTAGAAATTCCTTAATTTGTTAAAAATCAATAAACTACTTTTTATTAAAAAAATCATAATCATTAAAAGAAAAAAACATGCCCAAAAATTATTTTTTGAGTATATCTCCACCATAATGATACAAGCGTCATTTTATTGACCATTTTTAGCCACACATAACGGATTATGACATTTATATTATTTTATTTAAATAAATGTCAATGTTATCACTTACATGTTTTTTATACCTTGTAATTCTAAATATTAGGTAATGAAAAGATATTATACTATCAGTAATTTTATATATTCAAGAAAATTTATATTCATCATGTAATTATATTTCTTATTTTTAGTGAACAAATATTTATATTAAATAAATAATCAATACTGATATAGTAATTATTTTATTAAGGGTAATATCCAATGAATGATATTAAAAATATAAAAATGAATTTATTTGGGGATATTTAATATTTCCAAATAATTTTAAAGATGAATTTGGACCCATATTAATATAATAAAATATTTATTTTCTTGTTTATCATATTATATTGACATTACTAAAAATTCGAGAAATAAATAGTGTCAAATTGACACAATTGATATTTTTTCAGAATAATGTTTTATTATTTTATTTAAAAAATAATAATACATATATAAAAATATTAAATAAACTTAATATGATATAATATATTAAAAATTATTTATTTATTGTTTAGTTGACATAAAATAAGTAAAATTAAAAACTTTTAATATTGGAAAATTTGATAAGTTTTTAAAAATTAAAATAAATAAGGATTAATTAAAAATATATGATTTAAAATGACATAAAAAATTGTCTAAATTTTAAAGGATGATGATTTTAAAATATTATCATATCTTAGATTGTAAAATATATCATTTTTGATGTATTTTTATTAACATTATACATATTATAAATTAATAGTTTCAGAAAATCAAAAAGTTCCCCTCACCTCATTTATAAAAGGGCGCATCCTCTATCAAATCTCTAAACCTCTTTGAGCCTTAAAGCTCGAAAAAACTCTACTCATTTCCACTATAAACATTCCTAGTCACATTATATAGGTTATGTTCATCTCAAAAGACCATATCTAGTGTTCATAAGTGGAAATTTATAGAGTGATCGTCAAACAAGAGGTAACTTCCTTAAAGTATTATTAAAATACATTTCTCTTATACATTATACTTTTATGTTGTTCTGATTATTGTATATTAATTAAAGAATTCAATATACACAGATATGTTTTTATAGTCATGGGAAAACCATATTAGTCCTTATGTTTATCCAAGTAAAAATTAAATCATCACGCATACGTATGTATAACTTACGATCTCCATGTTGTGTTGTAATCTATTTTTAGTCACCGCATTATTTGGATGGGTATAATGGTGAATGTAATAAACAAATATAATAATTAAAAAAATATATTGATTCTAGAAACAAGATCTATATCATTCAATTCAATAAATATTACTATTAATGAAATGATACTATCACTTTTGCGTATGTAGATACTAACATCTCCACAATGCGATTAGATTAATTTTACTTATTAACAATTAATGTATGATTAAATAGATATATATAATGAATAAATATGATATTTTCTACCTTAGTTCAATTTTATAAATTATATGCCTAGAACATACGAAGAATATGTTTGTCTTATAAGATAAAACATGCTTAGAAAAGAAGAAACAATTAACACTCAAAAAAATAGTAATAATGTGATATTATTAAACAGGTGATAATATGATCATACATGATATCATAAATATAAATATTGTTTTAAAATAATATAATAAAATTATTTAATCAATTATAAAAGGGGTATTGATATGTACAAAGGAACCCCAACCCAAGGTAAGTGAATTTTATCTCACTTTTAATTTCCTTGAGATACATGCTTTATTAACCCCTCATTTATTTTGTGTGGAGTACATACTGTCCAAAATGTATTCTATGACTTTTTACTTTAATTTTTCTAAATTAATATAAATATTCTATGATCTATATTATTTAAGTTTTCACAGTTCAAATGTTACCAAATGAGTGAGGTAGTTTTGGTCCCAATTTGCCTTCTTCGAGACACATATATTGTTATTCACCAATTTTATTTATACGAGGTGTATATAATTTAATTTGATGTGTTATATTAGAAATATCCTTTTATTAATGATATTATAAGGTTATTTTAATGTTATTATTTCATTGGGATTATGGTTCAAATCTTTTAAAGTGGCATGAGACACTTTGAAATGTTTGAAGATTATTTACCTCAAGAAATATTTTTAAAATATATATTTTTCTCATTTTGAAAGAAAATGATTTTAGAGAAATGTTTTATTTTATAAAGTGTTCTATTATAATTTTTCAAAGATAATTATAAAGAAAAAAGATATTCAAAAAAAAAATTATGTACTAAAACTAATTTTTCAAAGAATAATGGATATATTCCTAAAAAAATGTTTCAAGAGTCCTCTCAATATTATTTTCCAAATAAGTCCATTTTATTTTTTGTTAATTATGTTTTATTTGTTATATAGACCAATGAATCCATAATTATTTAATATTTTAATGGTTTACATTTAATATATATTAGTACTTATGATTTTTTACTTTTTCATGTGTTATGGTTTGAATATGTGTTTTATGAAACCCATTTCTCTTTATGGGTTATAAATTATCTATGTTATTATGGTACATATAAGAATGATCTTATTATAAAATGGGTGGGACCTATATCTAACTTCAATGCAATGTGTAATGATTAATATTTCATGAGATAGATATTACTCAAATGACAAGTAAATCTAGTTCAGTAATATAGGGATGTAATGGAATATAAATTATGTTCAATGATATGTGGTAGTAATGAAGACTGAAATCAGTTTGGTATACTATTTGTTCCTCTATTATAGTCTTGGTATCACGCCCTGGATACTACAAAAATCATACTATGTGATTATTTCTTTTCCAAAAATTCCATGCTTTATTCATATATTATTATTTCATGGCTTATGTTCTTCATTTCCTTGTGATTCATGTCTTATAAACATCCAATATTTATTCCATGACTTTTATTTATGATCATTGATATGAATGGAATGATCTTTTTCAATTATGATACAGTCTGTTTACCCTTATTTTCATGTTTATGCTTACTTTTCTATCTTGTTTATCTTTACTAATAATTTGAGCATACCCTTTCTTATGTTTCTTTTCCCCAGGATAAGAGGAATGATGTTAATTTAGTTTTATATATAATTATTTCACATTGATGATGTTGATGACATAATGAGAAATAATAAAATCCTATCATAATGGGAGGGGTGTGTTTTTATTTATGAACTAGTTGTTTAAAATCTGAAATTTATAGGAGTTTATATTAATTATATATAACTATAATCCAAAATGGTCATAGGGAATGTAAGTGAAATATTATTTTCCATTTTATGTTATATGTTCTTATGAAAAAAATTGGGTCTCATTTTTAAATTTTATGTCATTAATTCTGAATTTGAAATTGTGGATTCTGGGATACTACATTTATGGAGACCTAATAGTCTTTTTTATAATGTATTGTACTAGGAGACCGATGGGAACGGGAAAATTATGAAATTTTCATAATATAATTCAAAATAATACATCCACATGAGGATCAATGATGTATAGAAGGAAGATATGGAGTTATATATTATTATATTAAATATTATAATGTTCAATATCGTTTTAATTGGTGTTTTTTTAAAGGTAATGCTTTGGTCAAAGACCAAAGAACAATATAATGAAAAATAAATAAGTTACAAGAGTCTGAAATAGGGTTTTTTTTACAATCTCTATCAAAAAACTCAAATAAATCAGCAGGCAGGGAGTTCATCCAAGTCATGCGCTGGTGAACTCCTTTGTTGGCAAGAGCATCAGCAACAGAATTCACTTCACGATAAGTATGGGTAGCTATAAAATAAATCCCATGAAGCGTGTTAAGGTAGTTTATCCAACAAGTAGTATGCTTCCATGCCAGATGAATGCTGCCATTCCAGATGGCATGAATGATAGTGGTTGAGTCACTCTCAATCCATAACTTCCTCCAGCCTCTTTGAAGAGAAAAGTCAACAGCGTGGATGACACCCAACAATTCCACCTCCAATGATGACGAGTGACCACATTCGACGTAGAAATAGCCCTAACACTGACCAGCAAGAATCTCTGAAAATAGCTCCGCAACTGGCAGGGCCTGGGTTTCCTTTAGAAGCACCATCAACGTTGACTTTGATCCATCCTGGCATTGGTGCCTACCAGAATACCTCGAAGGTGCGTTTGGGCTTTGGGTAAATTCCCGGAACACGGAGGCGGTGAAGAATCTCAAAATCCCCAACCGAGTTGTTGCAGCAATCTTTTTGAATGGAATCATCTTCCTGGATCGCGACAAGAATCTGAGATTTTCCTGCCCTGAGACTAAAATTGTGATTATTATGAATAAGGTCATTTCTAACGTACCAAATCTCATGGAAGAGTTCAGCCACTGCCTCCAGTAAAATGTTTTTGATCTGCAATGAAATCTTAGATCTAGTGCAGTTTTTAATAAACACAGAAATAGAATTAGTAAAAGACCATCCGCAGTTGAATAAATCAAAAACAAAATTCCATAAGGTAGAGGCTGTCGCACAAGACAGGAAAAGATGATCTGCAACTTCCCTGTGTTGGTTACACATGCAACATTTAGAAGAAAGTTGGATGCCAAAATTTTGAAGAGCAGTATCCGTAGGCAATCTATTATGGGCAAGACGCCAAATGAGAGTGAGCCTAGAGGTTTTGATCTAGAGTTTATTGAACTTGCTCACACAAAGATAATTTGATTCAATATGAGAAAAAATCTGCTTATAAAAACTTTTAGAGTCAGGAATGCCATTTGGGGAAGGTTCCCAGACAAGGAAGTCACCATCAGGGGAAAAAGACTGATTGTCAATGATCTGTAAAATCTTATCAGGGAGATCATGTCGATGAAATTGGAGAACATCCTTTATAGATTGATTAGTGTCCTTAGGAATGTGACTAGTAGGTAATAAAGTTATCAAGGGGTTATCACACCATTTTCCACACCAAAAGTTAATTGAAGAATTTGCACGGACCATCCATCTAGATTTCTCCATGATCTTATGATATGTGTCCCTGATAGATGGCCAGATGGAAGAATTAATGAAAGTAAAATTTCATTTTAAAAGCTTAGAAATAAATCTATGATACAAGAAATGAGTAGCTTCTGAGGAGGGATTAAAAATGTGCCATGTGAGATGGTCTGGAAGAGAATCATTGAAAAGATTTAAATTTTTTATACCAATCCCACCTTTATCAAGAGGTCGACAACAAGAATTCCAAGGTATAGTGACAAGCTTCCTTTCTGGAATACTTCCAGTCCAAATGAAAATTTTAATAAAAGTATTGGTTTTCTTGAGAATACTAACAAGCCATTTATAAATCATGAGGGAGTATACCATTTTGGAGACAATGGTTGATTTGACCAAGCAAATTCTCCCAGCCATGGAGAGAGATTTCCCTTTCCAATTGGAAAGTTGGTTTATAATCTGATCAATAACATTAGCAAAATAGCTGGCTTTGGGTCTCCCCCAAAAAATTGGAACTCCCAAATAAGAGAAAGGTAAGAAACCCTCTTTAATTCCAAAATAAGTTGTAATTCTAGATTTCCTTCCAACAGAAAATTTCTTACCAAAGAAAATGAAAGATTTATTCCAATATATCGCTTGACCAGAAACCTCTTCATAATGAGTAATAGCTTTCTTAAGAGTATGAATATTATTTTGATCCCCTTTAAGAAACAGGATAATATCACCAGCATATAAAATGTGAGTAGCGGCATTAAGATTTCTAGAAACTTGTTTAGGTTTAAGCTTACTTTGATCAACCAAATTACTGAGGATTCTACTAAGATAATCCTCAGCAATAAAAAAATTAATAGCAGAAAGAGGGTCACCCTGTCTGACACCTCTAGAACAATTAAAAAATTCTCTAGGAGATCCATTAATAAGGATAGAAATATAATGAGAATGAAATAAAGTCCTAATCCTTCTAATGAAAAGATCATGAAATCCAAAGCTTTTTAGAACATTAAAGATGAAATTCCAATCAATGGTGTCAAAAGCTTTTCTGATATCTAGATTGATCACCACACATCCCCGACTATTTTTTTTATTAAATTGTTAAAGCATTCAGAGGCAAGACAAATACAATCTTGAATGGGTCTTCCTTTAATAAATCCAAAATGATTCCAAGAAAAAATTCTATTGAAAATAGGAGCAAGTCTATTTGCAATGATTTTGTTTATGATTTTAAAAATCATGTTAATAAGAGTAATTGGTCTGAACTGATGGATATTAGATGCATTATCGACCTTAGGAATTAAGCTTAAGAATTGAGCATTGATTCCATGCGGGAGTAAGCCATGAGTGAAAAATCTCTTAAAAAGTTTACAAACATCTTTGTGGATTTTGTCCCAATTATTCTGGAAAAATCCATTATTGAACCCATACAAACCAGGAGCACTGTCTGGATTAAGACCAAAGATAGTGTCTTTGATTTCATGGTCAAGAGGAGTGCTCAGAAGATAATCATTGTCCCTTTCGTCTACCAATAGAGGAATAATATCAGGTTTAAGAGCAGTGTTTATACCTGGACCATTAAAAATGATATAAAAGTACGAGGTAACATGATCTGTGATGGCCTCTTCAGATTCAATGATCACTCCATTATTAGAATGTTTGGAAAGAGGTCTATTGGCCTTTCTAATTCTTTGAAGGAAATTATAGAATTTGGTATTAAGGTCTCCATCAGTAAGAAATTTAGTCCTGAACATATGTTTGTGAATATAATCTTTGAAAGTATGCAAGGAATTAAGTTTTATGGAGATATTAACTTCCAATTGAGGATCCATGTTGAAATCAGAGTTGGTGTTTTGAGTTTGGAAACGACTAAGTTCCTTCTCAAGTAGGGAGATATCTAGATCAATTTGAGAATTTGATGATTTGCACCAACCTTTGAGGGCCTATTTGAGTGTTTTCAATTTGTGCATACAGGAAAAAGAGTCTGGTTGATGTTTCATAGAATTCCAAATGTTATAAATGAAAGTAACACAATCAGAGTTCGATGACCAAGCATTATTAAATTTGAAAGGAAGGGAAGATTTTTTATCATTTATAAGAAAGCTGACAAGGATGGGATGATGGTCAGAGTTGAGCCTAGGGAGAGTAACACTCGAAATATTATCCCAGTTATAAAGACCCTTCATATTGACGAAGGCACTATCAAGCTTCCTAGAAACCGTTTTATTATGGTGTTTTCGGTACTGTGAAAATTTAGCACCAGAAAGATTTATTTCAAAAAGATTGCAGTCTTCAATAGCAGTTCTGAATTCCCTAGAGGATATGGAAAGGTGAGAGGGTCCAATATTTTCACAGGGGGTGAGGATATCATTGAAATCACCCATAACCACCCAAGGAAATTGAATTCATTTATCCAAATCAAGAATATCATTCCATAAGACTCTTCTATATTGGTATCTATTCTTGGCATAAAACAGTGTACAAAAAGTATGACGATCATTCCACAGAAAGTCACAGGTGAGATACTAATAAGAGATTCTAAAAATGTTGACATTTTGCAAAGAGGTATGATAGAAAATCCACATAGAATCGGAGTGAGGATATCTTTTTCAAGAGCCTAGGAAATTGTAAATGAGAGAACTAAATATCAAGAAATTCATTTTGAAGGTGACTTTAGGTTCAAAAATATCAAAAAGAAGAGGTTTGTGAGTGTTTAAGAACCTCTTAAGAGTGATGGAGGTGTCTTGATTGGCCACACCTTGACAGTTCCAATATAGAAGATTCATTACTAATTGGATTTTGGGTTAGAAGCCTTCTTGTTTTTCGACTTCCCATGTCCTTTCTTCCCTTGAGATCTCGTGACCATTGGGGAGGATGAAGGGTTTTTCTTGGTCTCCTGGTCTCCAAAATTTTGCAAGTCATCTACTTTCATATTAGAATTATGATTTAGGGTAGAAACTGAGGGAAGCATAATTTTAGACCTATCCAGTGAATGTTCTCCCGTAGGTCCATGGACAGGTAACTGATCATTCAGAGACTGAACCATATTTTGAGTAATGTGAGATGGGTTATCCATGGAAGAAGTGAAAGAACTGGCCATGGAGACAGCTACATGATAGGTGGATTGTTCAAAAAAGGAGTGAGACGTAGCCCCTACCTTGACAGAATCAGAAAATGATAAAGGTTTCATATTGTTTTGAAATAAAATAGAACTTATATTCTCAAGATTCTGGGAATCAGAAGTGGGATTAAAATTAGGGGAAGATTCCTGTTTTTCAATAGGTTGGTTGGACACTGCCCTGCTAAACAAACCTTAAGTAGTATCTTGAGCTGGTTGAAGAACAGGAACAGAGACAGCAGGTACAGGTAGGGCCAATTTATGTGCAGCATGTGTGGTAGTAACAGCAGCTAAAGGAATGTATTATTCGGCCTGTGAATTCAACTGTGCAACAGAATGTATGTCAGCCAAAGGATTGGGTACTTCTTTAATAGCAGAAACAGAATCAGGTTGTGTAATAGTGTCAGGTGCACATGAACGATCGTGAACAAAATTTGGAGTAACGACCTTAGAAAGAGGTATGTGATGCTCTGAAACAGGTTTTTCAGAATTAGAGGTAGCAAAATCTGCAACAGAAATCTCTAAAACAAGGTTACCTGGGTTTTGAATCTTCTCCTTTTCACTCTGCGCTTTGAAGGAAACATTAGATTTATCCTCTTGAGCCGATAGAGGTAAGACCTCCAAGTCCTTACTAACATTTTCATGTAAGATGAGAGTTTCAGGTATAGAAGCAATAAGATAGGTGTTGGGGACAGTCGGTGAATTATTATCAGTGCCAACATCCCCAGACACTATTTCTTCTAAGTCCAAGGCATAATTTTCATTCTTATGTATGGATTCTTCTTCATCAACTAGGACACCCCAAGATTTACCTTCCATAGAAGTAGGAACATTGGGATTTTTAACCCAAATGTCTTGATTTTTTTTGGAGTGTTCAATTTTATCAGTGATATTTTTTTCTTTTTTACCAAAATTAACCTCTTTCCAGTCGTTGTTAATTGGAGGATCCATTTGTGTCCTAACCAACCTGCATGTAGAAAAGTTATGCCCAATCATTTTGCATACATCACAGAAGGGAGGTTTCTTTTCATACTCAATGTTGAGTTCAAATCTATTAGTAGGTGTGTTGAAACCAATAGTATTTGGTAAATCACTGGCTAAGTTGACCTCAACCATTAATCTAGCATATAAACCACGATCACCATTCAATGTTCTATGGTCTATTTAGATGGGGGAACCTATGTAGGAAGCTATATAATTTAAGATATTTGGGTGCCAGTAAAACCAATTAAGTCCATGAATTCTAACCCAAACATGTGCCATGGATTGTTTTGGAGTAAAAGGGTTAAAATCAGCATCCCAATCCGAAATCCTAAGAAAGCCTTGCTTAAGATGAAAATTTCCAAGTTTCCATACCTGATCAAGCTCGGCTTGTGTGCTGAATAGGATGTGAAAATATCCTTTAACTATAGGAACCATATTCCAGTTAGAAAAGCCCCAAGAAATGTGCAATCCGTTTCTTTAGTTCGAGTAGAGACCAGGGCCGGTCTCCTATATTGTATGAGATTCGGCCAAGAATCGAGAATTTTCACAACTGCTCTCTTTGAATAAGGGCTTCTGGATCTGCATCAACTAAGAAACCCCCATCATTGAGCTTCCGGAAGAGAGGTTGTTTGAAGACCTTTGTATCACTCAGATCAACTCCCTTTAAAGCATCGCAAAAGGAAATGGGTGAAACGCGAAGAGGGATTTCATAATTTCCAACTTTAGTTTTCTTAGAATCATGATCTATAAAGGCGATGGCAGTGGTATAAACATTCTCCCAATCCGGATCAAGGCCAGCCATCAGCAGATCTTAAGAAAATCAAAGGTATTGAGTTAAAAGGTTATTTTTTATGATTCAATTAGATCATCTATCCTAATTCACCAATAAAAAATAATTACGAATAAGGTTGTTAAGAATAACTTATGGTCAGTTAATAAGAAGAATGAAATTGTGGGTATATATCAGTATATATAGTTTTCCTAACAGTAGTCTCCAATTGTAAATAATATAATGGAATTATGAAACCATTTCATATTAATTTAACGAAATTTTATAAAACAACAAATTATTTCATCATTGGCCTTCCAAAGTCCTCTAAAGGTGTTTAATACCAAATTGGATGTAATTTATTAACATATTATGTTGGAATACATGATTTATGTTCTATAGGATTTACCAATCAACTAAAATTTGAATTTATATGCACTCTAAGATTCAAGGATTTTTGGAGTACCAATTTTTATTCCACATGATCAAGATTAAAATAACTGATCATTGATATTAGTAAGCATATAGAAATCATTAGCTACAATTCTAAAATTTATCACATATAATAATCATAAATCAAGTGGTCAATAAAAAATACACATTTATGCATTGGAAGATATGATATAGCCTTCCCTAAATAATTTTAAATGATATTATATTATCATCGTCCACTGATTATATTGACATATAATAACATCTTTATATAATTCATTGTAATGTTCCAATTTAAGAATTTATTTTCAATGAGATATTGATATCTTAAATGGATTTATTTAATTTAGTGAGAATAATTTTTCAGGACTCTAACTTTTTCATGAAATTATATAGAGGTTATATGTATCTTTACGAACCAAAAATGATTATAATATCATTAAAATATATAAAATGTTAATCATCAATTAGACATATAGTTTAATTTTAATTATAATGAACTAGCTCATGTCAACTAGACAAGACACTCAAGATGGACCATCAAGTTGAGGTAAATGATGATAAATAAAAAAATCCCGGAATATAATCACACAAAAAATTCAAACATATTACTATTTGGATGGAAAAAAATCAATAAATCCTAAGACAATTATGGTTAAAACCAAATGTTTTAATCATAAATAGACAAATATTGACCAACTATCAAATCCAAAACACCCTGCTATGATGGAATCTAATGATAACATAACCTAGGATGATACCATATGACCTTCTATTTCTATGAGTCATGAATAACATGGTCTATAACCACTCATCGGAAACTATTGGGTGTGATCCTACGGCCCAATAGGATACCCCCAATGAATCTATAAAAGCTTTCATATCAATAATGCACAACATCGAATTTGAAAACAACAACCTAATTTGTAATGATTTTTTCATAAGTATATCAATAATTTATCATTTCCTATTCTTTCTATAAAAACATAAATATATTTTTTGTAAATAAAAAATAGGTAATATAAAAATGTGAAAAAATAACCATGAAATTAACTATCTTGGGGTAAACTAGGTATCAATAACAAAGAATAATTTTTATTCTCTATAATATGGGAATACATTCTACAAAAACTGATATATTTTCCTACCATAACCAATCAACATCATAAAATTAATCCCTATAGGTAGTACACACACTACAGTCACATATCTTTATTTCCTAATTAACTCAATATTCTATGTGTGCTGATAATGTTCAAAAAATTATTTCCAAAATAGTGAAAACTTTTTATTTAATCCTTTTTCCATCATATCTAATCTCTTTCAACAACAACATAATGGAATCCATGAATTATGAACACTATCATAGATGCACCTACCCTAATATGACGGAACTGTATCCAAAATTGATAATGAAGATTGGAAAAACACATATCTACCTCTAAAAGTTATGTCCCAACAAGAATGTAAAAAGTAAAGATAAAATATATTAATGGATCATGAATCTAAACAATAATCAATGTTGAAACTATGACAAAGGAAAAAATAGAAGGACTCTTACTTGATGAGATGAATGTAAACAACAATAATAACAAATTACCAAATAAATTCTCTTGAATTTTTATATATATACAATATTTTTATTGAGATATCTTTGTTATGAGAGTAGAGGCTTTACATATAAAAAGAATATAAATAATTTTTTTTAGTTTTCTGAAAACTAACGAAATGATAGTTACATGGTCTGAAAACCAATTTCATGTCATGAATACCACAAAATCTAAAAGCAATGAAAAAATTCACATCAAATTAAAAATATTGATTATTATAATTACAAGATGTGAAATCTTTTTGGGGAGTGTAATGAAATCAATCTCTAAACTGATTCTGGGTATCAAACATAGAAGCTAGTACATGATATGAACAAGATTTATAACATTGGAATACTTCATACCATTAACCTACTCATGATGTATTACTAGAAACAAATACATTTGGTTTCAAAATTACATGATGTGTAATTATTAAGAAGGTAATTATCAAACCATATTCTATAAAATACATAAAAAACCCACCAATGGAATTCACTAAACATGAGGAGAGCCCTTTATATTCATGGATAACAAATTACACCTACACTCTATCCAGTTATAAAATACTACCATTGATATTAATCCATTTTACACCTAAAATGTTATCTATTATTAAGATTCCCAAGAGTCACCCAATCAAAAAGCGAAAAAAATATAGTGCATAACTGATGGAATATAAAATGTTGTTAAAATCTCTAATTCATAAAAAATGTTTTCTCCAAAAGATTATCATAATCCTAGAATGTAAAGAAGTAAAATCTTTTATTTAATGATAAAAAATTCCCACCCCCATGTCTAACAGATCTCCCATAAACAAAGACAATATTCATAGAATAAATAATACTTTTAAAATACATTACCTTCTATTGGAAATAGATAATATATACTATTTTCTCAACTACAATTATATAATTCTTAAGATTAAAATCCTCTAATCCAATCACATGGGAATGATTTTCTATATACCTCATAATACCAAGAACATGAAACACATCATGTAAATAAGTAAAAAATATAATATAACTCACTGATATGAAAACTTCTTTAGTCCTCCAATGATATTTAAGGGGCACACAAACCTTAGTGCCAACATACTTTCTTACCCAACCAATAATGTCCCATGTGAGGGAAAAATCTATGAATGACTGGATCACTAATAGGAAACTCTATTATCCTTTACTAAAGGTCCAAATGAGATTTATAATGAACCTATTACAGGATCAATCACTTCTAAATCAACTAAATTCTTTCAAAAATATTCTAGAAAAAAACTCAACCCAACAAAGGTATCCTCTAAAAAATATATCATGAAAAAGGGAGATCAATATGAATATCCATAATAATCCACGAGGGAATCAATCATAAATGATGACTGATATTTATTTTTATATGAAAACCTATCTAAGGGAAAATTAATTTCCCATTAACCAATGAAATAAATCCTCCATGCATGTTGCACATACTCAAGAGCTTAAATGACTCTCTCTATATATCCATCTATTTACGGAGTGTATGCAATGGTTAATTTTATATAAGAACCCATTACGTCCCTCAACCCATCCCAAAAAATTGATTTTGACCTTAATTACGTATTAAGAACCACTATAGGGGTATCATATGATGTCTAATAGTCTATCAGATATACAAGTTTCGATGTTGTTCCACTATTGTCAACTCCCTGATAAGTAGGAAATTGAAAAAATTCATGACTCAATAAATAATAAACAAAATCAAATCCTTCTAACTATGAGTATATGCTATACCAATAATGAATTATATAAACATATCATTCTATTTCAATACTAGAATGGGTAAGGAAAGTAATAATCCAACATTTATATAGTGTTCCACCATAATTCTAAAAAAATCAAGACACTATGATACAAAATACACAAATGATGATCACATACCCTATCACCATTATATAAATGTCATGTAATGATACATATTCATAGTATATGATTGTACATATTAAAATGAATCGTTTAAATGGTCTAACAATTCCTAAAAAATGAAATCATTACAACCTTCACTCCACAGAAGAAAAAAATATATATTGGAAGACTGTGAACCCTTAACAGGGGTCTCGCCACAATAATGGTTTTACTGAAGCTCTAGAATTTTGGTTCAGATATATTCCCAGTCTATAAAACACATAATTAATGATGATTTTCCGACCATGACACCCATATAGAACAACACAGTAGCCTCATCTATTGAAAATCTCTTCTATACTAATAAACTCATCAATGACCACCCTTCCAAGGATTCCCTTACTTATTACATCTGTAACTTATTTCCCAACACCTCAGTGACCACATTCCCATTCAGAGGAGTATATACAATATACAAATGAAAATAGTGGAGGTAAACCACCTTGCATATTTTTTTCTTGTTCAAATCAATTTTCGTATAAATATATATCTTGGTCTAATAATCATAGAATAATATAAACCACTCAGCAAAGATATAGATATTCAACATTATTATTTAATGCATAAAAACATCTAAGAAAAGTTTATGGATTGTAGTAGTTATGATGAGGGTGTAACTTTCTTGATACCTAGCTTACCACTTATCCCCCCTACATTAAAAAATAAAAAAACTTTCTTGAAGCCTAATAGAAATAATAATAGCACAAAACATATTTTTGATGAATCAATATATGATCTATGGTTAATTTGACCCCAAGACCCTCAAGATATCTCTAAACAATGTTCTTATAGTCAAAAATTTCAACCTCATAGTTTAATTTTTTATATGATATGTAATCTTGGAGAAGTCTTAAAAACCCACCTATAATAACCAAACAACCCATGAATCTTCTAATATCAAACACATTTATGGGACACTTCGAAGTCAAACCTTATTCCAAATTTTCTGGATCAACTAATCCTCCCCACCGAGATATAAAAATCCATATAATCCTAACTTCTTGAATCATAAACATACAACTGGAAATCCAAATATTAAGATTATGTTCCATGAATGGGCTAATAATGATATCCAAATGATCCATGTTTTCTACATCTTATATAAATAATTAAATAACTTCATCCATAAAAATCACCATAATAGAGTCTAAGAACTGATGACTAATCTTATTGATTAGTTCCAATAACACTCCAAGAGAATTATTTTGTCTAAATGGTTGAAAAAACTATAAATCCCTATACGGGCTCTTAAAAACGTTTTTACATATTTTGTATTACAAGACACTCAAATATTAGTACATAAAATTTAAATAAATCATAGATAACCAATGAAACCCTCTAAACTGGTCAATGAGATCATCAATCTATGTACTTGAAAAAAAATTCATGATGGTCTCCAAAATTAGATTTTCATTGTCACATAAAATTTTGAGGCTCTCTCATTCATTTCTAAAAACTAGATTGGTGAAGCCCAGAACAATATGTTAGGAAAAATACATTATTTTTTCTTTTGATATGTACAATTTGGATTTTAATTTATACTAACACAATAGGTAACATACATTATGATGGACTAGAAATAAGTATCATACCAAGGATTAGGTTAATATTAAACATAACTTCTCCATAAAGTATTAAACAAAAAAAATTATCTGAAAATACAATGGTGTAATCACACACCACCATATAAAATTGAATTTATAAATATGGGTTAACATCATGTAGAAACATATTCCATATATAGAATAATATAACAATAGAATACACAACAACAATCCCCACCCTTCATGATCTTGAGTCCCAGAAATCCCAAAAAACAAGAGTGACCCAATCGAAACATATAACCTGATCCCATTAGAGATAAAATTCTATATATGCCTCAATTCTAATAATGCATTTCAAGAAAATAAGCATGTGGTATATGTCATAATCAGGAACTACAATTTCCCACTCCAATATAATATCATCATTCATCACCTTCCACATAGTACCATGAATGATTTTTGGGAACACTTTCCCAAAGGCATGGAATGATCCTATAAGAAAAACAGAGTAGCTAAATACATGACTAAAAAATAAACTATATCTGATGATATAAATATATGAGTATCACATGAATCAGTTAATGACAGAGAAATTGATGATCAATAACACTGTAACTGTAAATTTTGATTACCATACTTTAGATTCCACTCACTCATACTCTATTACATAAATGCATCAGTTGTCATCTCCTTTTAGCGAATTCTTAGCCACAAGAACAAACCCATTAGTGAGAGGATATGAACCACCACCCATGGAATCATCAGTATGAACATGTGTAAATTTTCTGAAAATAGATCCAACCTTAATATATTGGGACATCATGTCAAAAAAACATCAGATTGATAATTTTCCCACAATGTTGAAAATTCATTGGAATGCCACAAAATTCAATATTGTATAACTACGCCACCCACAATGATAGAATTTTTTTTATACAATCCATTAGAATATTCTGAAATTAGTCGTGAGGAAAACATGGAGCCATTTTCATTAATTTTATTTTCAGAAGATACACCCTTGGTGACCACTAGAACAACATACTCTCCGCCAAAACGAATCTTTACAACTATGTATTCATTAGAGAAATTTTTTTAACCACCATCAAAATGGTCATAATTCTCCTCAAAATCAACATCATTTGATTATCTATCGTTAGAACCAAATCAATATTTTGATTCATTATGTACTCAATTGTGACATGCTCTATTTCCAGAATAAATAGCTATGTAAAACAAGTTGAATAATTAAATATTTTATGATCTCCATGCTCCTAACCTAAAAAATATTGGGTCTTGAAGAGACGTAGTGTCTCAACATACAAATGATGATTGAATATATTTGTTAAAAGAATCCGATGTAAGATCATTGTGAAGTATTGTCTTAAAAAAAAGTCAAACCATGACCATCCCATTTATTTAAGCATATATGTTTAAAATCCCACCATAGGGTCATCGAGATTAATTAGATTAATTAATATCCTAATTATATTCTCATGATAAACTTCATAATTTTCTATTCTATTGTTATAAGTGGAGGATGGTGGATTTTATATTGAAAATTATGATTCATGATCCACTACTCACCATGGGTTCCTGATACATATGTGGCTCATAGTATGAATAGTTAGGATTACTATTTTTACTAAATAAGGTTTCACAGGAGGGACGTAATGTTGTACCTATATTAAAGACATATATATTTAAACTCTAGGAGATATCATTTGAGTTATTTTCTAAGAATATCCAAAAACAAAATTCAATCACAATAAGAATACCAAATCAAAGTACAAAAATTAGTTATTAATATCAATGATTTAGAACATTATGAATTTAAATCAACACAAGAAATATTTAGGCTAAGATTACAATATATGAATAGAATAAGTCCGTTTAAATAAGAATCCCGCAAAATTCATTCAAATGACCAAAAAACATATTTTTAAACATGTTGAAAATGTTTCATCAACCCATGGTTACTTGATTTCAGACACATATGTTACATGTATAGGAACACTCCCATACCTATAGCCCAAATTGTATTGGTTTGAAATCCTATATACAACGCACACCAAACCAAACTCATGCAGTATTAACACACATTATGCTGACATTCCCTATATAACTAATTTGTAACAAACCAATCAGGATTATCTTGGAAATCCCTCTCCACTGACTGGTCATGGTAAGGTAAACAATTTCAATTAAAACAATACATAAATATAATAAAAATAGACATAACTAGAGTGAAATGTTGAAAAAATGATTCAATAAGATCCATTCATACAATGATAAATAATCTAAAATAACAAATTTTAAATTAGACAACACCAAAGAGACTCAATGTGACTAACCATCACATCCATACCACCACTATATGAAGAAAACTGATGAAAAGATAACATAAAAAGTTAAATGTTTCCCTTCCATTTCCTAGTGACCTGATAAATAACATCTCCAACTGATGAATATATAATATTATTGGGGAAAAAAACCTACTAGGATACCACTAATGAATCTATATAATACATTATATCAAGAATGTAGAAGTCCCATATTTAAATAAATAATACAATTTCTAAATAATTTTTTATTAATAAAATAAAATTTAAACATTTCATTTACTTTGTATAAATATTGGAATATTATGGTATGATAGAAAAAAATGTAAATTAATTATTTATAAACTAACTATGAAATAAATTATCATCTCTTTAATTTGTTATAATTAACATAAATCATAATTTGGGATATATCTTATGAAAAAGAATAATATTGAAACTGATATTGGTTTCTTATATAGTTAATTGATCTAAAAAACAAACCCATAGAAATAACTGACACAATAGGGGCATATATCATTGTTCTGATGCACCCAAGGTTCCCAGTGTTATATTTCTCCTCATAAACAATCTCTTAAACCCTGATCACTTTTAATTAAACCCTTTATTTACCATAGAAAATACATTTAAACAAGATCATTATGAAATCAAAGAATTTGAAGCACTATATTTGGTCTACATAACTCAAAAAATATGGATCCCTATTCGCCTTCAAATATATATATTCAAAAACCAATTATTTGTAATATGAAGACAAGGATGTATATGAAAATTAACACGATCGATATAAAAAATCAATAAAATGTTAATACAAACCAAAATTGCATCTAAAGTAGAATCAACAAAAAAACTATCGGGAGTAAATAATTGTATCATTTTCTAATGAGATGAACCAAAACCATAATGATCATAAATATCAATATGAATGATCATGATCTAGTGAAATTATATAAAATATCCTAAGAGCGATCTAGGTCACGATAAGGGAGGCTTCCAAACAAATAAAAAATAGTTAATCCATTCAGCACCCAAATATATCTATCCATGGTAATTAATTAGGGTTCATCAATAATACAGTTTTTGTGATCCATGAAAACCAAAAAACACTAAAAAACAAGCCACCCCAAGTTAATATTTTTTTTAATAATATATTATGTGAACCCTTTTCATATTATGTAAAACATCTACAAACAAGGTTGAATAATGAACTCTTCCATACTCTAGTAAATGGTATAAAATTGAATCATGTCATGTAAAATATTAAAACATCGAACTAAATCATGAAATATTCCTATAATGAAATACACAACGGGTAACCATTAGATAATTTGTAATAATCCAATAGTTAATAATAAACCATGATTTTGAAAAAAAAACCAAAACCATATCTGTAGTTCTCCAAACTCATTGAGAACATTATGTGGACTTAGAAAAAACAATATAATAATACTCAATTAAGTGGAATCAAACATACATCCCATTACATCAGTTACTTTTCCATATAATAGGATCCCTATTCTCAAAAATCATGTAATCCACCCCAAAAATCATAAACCAATAACAAAAGACCATGTATACCTAATGAAAAAATGGGGAGTTGTATTATTGAATAATTATTACATTGAATGTGTAAATGGAATATGGAATTGATATTTATAATAAAGGTAAGATATTCCCTCTATATATTATTCACTGTAAGATTCCAGATCACTCATGGGAAGTATCTAATCCTAAATCATATAATAAAATTTAGTAATAGTACTATAATTTTAGAAAAGTATATATATTTTTAGTTATTTAAATACCAACTCTTTATATATATTTAAAAATAATTAGTGTAACTAGAACAATATCTATCATAAAAGGAATATACAGTAGTAATCTTGGTTGAATGAGATAAAGTACTTCCCCACAAGGCCACTCACAATGTTAATTTTTATAGAGGAATTGTGTAACACCACAATATTTTACATTATATTTATATTATATAATGTTAATTTATTTGATACCTTTTTATTTAGGAAACCATGATATTTTAAAACAGTATCATTGTGTTTAATTGCATATACATGATTCTAGATCGAGTTTAATTCACCCATGAAATATTTTACTCAAATATGACAATTATAACTTAGACATTTAATTAGAGGTTACTAATAGGTTTAAGTATGTTATAAAATATTTATAATTTAACTAAAAATAAAAAATTCTGTAATAAAAGTCACTCTAATTTATTAATGTGAGTTTTTAATCAAACAAATAATAGTATAAAAGGTCATTTCTATTGGTTTTTATGTGAAAATATAATAATATTTTTTTTATATTTTTTAAATTTTATTTTATAAAATTAAATTAATTTTTTTATTAGTATATTTTTATTATAATATGGTGAAATTTTTGATGTTTTTAGTAAAAATGGATTATTTTTGGATAGTGGAAAATGATAACCTACCAGAATACCATTTTTATTCTCAATAAAATAAGTAATTAAAAGGTACACTATTTATTTTAATATAGTTTAAATATATTATATTTTAAATTTAGTTATATTTAATTTAATAATTTACATTTAATGAATATTTATAATGTATTTTAATGAAAATTTGTATTTAGAATTTAAATCACATCTTGTGTGAAAATTGTTTAAATGTACATAATGCTTAACAATTTAATCTAATAAATACACCTAATGATGAATGATTAATATTAAATAAATATATTATATATAAATATATTATAATATAAATGAATATAATGATACTTACAATCCGTATAGTAAACATGACATCATCATATACTTTAAAAATATATTTTTTATTAAATTGTTTTTTAATAAGAATTAATGGTTCTTTTTTTAAATTTTTCCACTTCCATGATATGAATTTAATAAAATAAATCTTATTTATAATCGTAATATATAATATTATAAATTTTTTCATCTTATATTTTACTATAATGATTATAAAATTCCTTAAAAATAATTATTCCAATTATGGTGAAATAACAATTTTGTGTGTTAAATGAGGTTGTGTTACAATTATTTTTTCGCACACATAGAATTTTTATTTTATTATTGTATTATATATAAAGAATAATTTGAAACCAATTATCTAATATGATTATGTTTTTATACATAATTGATTAACTACCTCGGTTAAAAACATATTTATGTGGGGGAAACTAGAAAGGAAAATGTATGTAAATTGAGGGGAAGAAACATGTTAATTTTTCTCATGGAGGTTTTTATTGAACATAAAATCACTCCAATCCATTATTTGTAAATTTTTAGGCACATGGGATGAGAATAAACTTCCATTATTGAATATTTGTTTTGTTTTTTAATAATGCCACTCATCATCCATTTTACGTGGCCAAAAATTCTCCTCATTTCATCACAACTTTAAAGCCATATTTCTCACCCAAAGAATTATAAAATCTCTAACCAACAACATTATCCACATTATATATCTAATTTTCTATAATTGACAATAATCCTTGTGAACTGATGATGGTATCCAAATGATGTATCTGAATGAGAAGGTAATCTTCTTAACATTTTTGTCATTTTATTTTTTCTTCAACAAGAATCATTTATGTATTATAAATTAAAATTTAATAACAATAGTATATATCATATACAAAGATGTTATTATTTTAAATTAACAGCCTATATCCATACCATATCCCATTAAATGGGAAATGAAATCATCGATTGTGGGTTTAGGGGAAAACTATCTTCGAACTGATGTGACTCGTTTTCTAAAAACACATCTTATGATTGGATATAATGATATATTTAATATATATATATGATATGATTAAATTATACTTCATTAATTTAAATATCAAATATAATTTATTACTTCACAATCTATTTTAAATTTGATAACGCCGCTCTTGTGTATGAGAGATTAACACCTCATGAATCAATTTTATTTTTTTCAACTACTCTTTACATAGAAGGTAATGATGATAAATAATATGAAAATATGTGATATACATGAAATAATATTGTTTCATGAAAATTATTATGCCACCTAATTTCTTACCATTTCCACTAATGGTGAAATTTTTGTGTTTAACATGTGTATGTATGACCTACCATCTCCCCGAAGCGATGTGATCCATTCTCCATGTTAAAATTAAAATAAATATTTTAAACATGAATATAATGAAATAATGATATTTATAACATTTATAAATTTATGGATATTATGTAAATATAAAATTTTAGTCAGAACTAGAAACATTACGTTGTATAATACATGAGAAAACATAGTAGTTAACACACGAAACAATACTAATAATTAAACCCCATTAACAAATTGGTAAAACAATGTTAGAAAAGGATTATATATGATACTATAATTATTAATATTATTATATTTTACATTAATATAATGTCTAGATAAATTATACATGATATTAATTCATTTTTATCCAATAGTAAATGAGAGGTAAGAGATTTTTTATCAATATTCATTCATTGTGGAATATTATAATGTTATCCCTAACATTAATTTTATATGGAGTATATACATCACCATTAAATGTGATATAATTAATTTCCATAATTATTGATATTTTAGGTTTAACATTGAATTTTTTCATCATTGGTTATTTGACTAAAAAATTTCCAAGTGCTAAATAATTTCAAACTCTTTTTTTTCATTTGGTCATATTAATTATTCATTACTTGTGATATTATTAGAATATGAGTGTAATGTTTTTTTATTAAGTTATGATGTATTTAATTTTTTAATATTTATTTGCATTTTATATTCATAAATAATTCAGTGATTAAATATAACATCAACATTATGATCATTTGAGTGTTTGCTCATCTCAAATTATCTTCTTCATGACTTATGTATTATTATAAACTCATATTTTTATATGAGTATTATATAATTACCATTTGATTTTTTATGTAATTAATATATTTATAATCAATATATTTAGTTATTTATTTTATTTTATTCCTTTCATGTGTCATTTTAATCAATTTGTACCAATTTTGTCTGATACTTATGATTTAATATTGTTAAATATAGGATTGTTTATATATGAATTTTAATTTAGGAAAATTATTTTATTATTGTCTAATAATCCCATGTAATTTCATAATCATATAGATATTCATGGTGTTTTAGTATAATAGTACCATTTTAACCTCTTAATAACTAAATTGAGTGTGAAAATATTTTTAATAAATTTGTTCTTCATTTTTCACTTCAGCCCAAAATAATTTATCTTTAAACCAATGTTTTCTATTTTTTTCCAAAATGAAAAACTATGATTGTTCTATAAAAGTTTTATATATAATTAATATAAAACCCTGAGATTTTATAAGATATTTTATTCATACATATATTCAGTTGTACGCTTCACCAAGATTATCTTACGCTATACGCAACACCATATTAGATTGCAGTATATGCAACATTATTCTTGGATCGTGTTACACATAATTTCTTGTTTCTTTGATAGTAGTTATTCTATGCCGCATTGAGTGTATATAAATATATATATACATATATATATTAAATTTATAAAAAAAATATGGTTGGATTATGTTATACGAAACAACAAAGGAGTCTTACACTACACGTAACCCTGACTTGGCTTGCATTACACGTAATCACGACCTTCCTCGATAGCGTGTGTTGTACGTAATACCAGGTTTCACTAAACAATGATTTATGGTTATAATATTTTTATAAACTATCCATTATGAATATTATTAACTAAATTTTTAATTTTATAACATTATTATTTATCTGACACATTTTCTAGAACCTGGTATGAGAAAAAAAATCGGGTAAAATTAGCATTTTTAAAAAAATGCAGTTCTTCCGCCTATTGATGGAACACCCATTTTAAATATAATTTTTGAAAAGTTTATAAGTTCAATTTTACAAAATATACTTATTATTTTGAATCCGGATATAAATATTTACATTGGATAGAGTTTTGATATTTTTTCTGACAATGTTCTTATTTTGATGAATAGTAAAAACACGCTAAATTTTACATAAAAACAACTTTTTTCATCAAGATAATTTATATGGATAAATTATAATAGTAAATATTTTAAAGTATAAATAGAATATATTTTTACCATTTTAAATAATGTATGTCATTATCATTGATTTTACATTGAATTCGTAGGTTAAATCAATTCAATCTTTTGCAATGTTTTAAACAAAAACCCATTTTTTTCAACAACGGGACTAATTTTAAATTAATTTCTACAAATTGTGTGATTTAAATTTGAAAAAATGTGGTCAATATTTGGAATAATTAGGTCCAAATTATGTTAATAGGCTAATTTTTATTTTTGGGCATTATAAATAGTAACTACAGTAAATTTTATTTACCACAGTTATAGGTAAATTAGGTAATAAAGGGTAAAAATAATATTATCAAATTTCCTAACACCTGGCTTAATATAATTTGATGATTATATTTCTTCATGGGGAATATTTTTGTCTAAATTGAATCCATTGGAACCCACTTGGATGTGATTAAAATATTTCATTTATAATATTTCAATGAAAGTGAAATGTGTCTCTCTCAAACTTTAATAAATTGATTATTTTTTATATAAGGTTATACATAATATAATTTCGATTATAAATACTAATTTGAAGGAAAAAATTTTTTCACTTTCCATGGTAATTTATTTTTAATTTTTGAGGAATATTTATTTACCATAATATCATATTCATTAATGATGATAAAATTATGTATTTAGTGAAAAATCAATAATATAGTTCTTATTAAAATAACAATACCTATCCAAATGACCATAAACTTGACAAAACATTATTTTTCGAGTATATATATACCCTAATCATCAAAGGGTCATTTTTTGGACCATTTGGAGCCTTATAAAATTGATTAGGACATTTGTATTATTTTATTTTAAATGATGTCAAAGATGTCACCTTCATAATTTAATAAATATAACAATTTAAATTTTGTGATTTTAAGATGATAAATTCGAGTAAAAATATTATTATGAAATAGATTATATTTATCTTCATCATAGGAATTTATTTTTAATTTTAATTCTACAGATAAGTATATTAAATTATTAAACAAAATTGTTGTAGTAATTATTTTATAAAGAGATATACCAAATAAATGGTTTTAAAAATATTAAATTAAATAATATAAGAACATATTAATGTACCCCATGATTATTTTAATTAATATGACATGTTAGGGATCTATTATATATATTTTTTCGAACATATCTTTTGAGTGGTGTTTATTTAAATTAACATAATGAATAGTGTAAAAATTGGCACTATTGATATTTTATAAAAATAACATATTATTAAATTATTTAAAAATCAAAAAAATATTTAAAAACTACAAATCAACAATTATATGGTCGAGAAGGTTATAAATTATCCAATTATGGGAAATTTACAACTTTTAAATTTTTATTTATAAAATTTTAAAATTTAGAATTTCATTACCACAGATATAATTAAATTGATTAAATAATGATAAATCAAGTTGACAAGGTTTAAACTAAACAAAAAACATGTCTAAATTTTATTGGATTATGAGATTACAACCGTATCTCATTTTATATTCGAATTGAGTCATATTTGGTGGTTTTTAGGTGGAGTTTCATTTTATTATTAATTAATATTGTTAAGGTTTCCAAAATTGCCTCTCTCCTCTCTTATATAAGGGCACTACCTTCCCTCTCCTCTTCACACACATTTGAGCCTTCAATATTGGACAACCCCTGCCCATTTCACTTATCCACTTCCATATAAACCTTAGGGGTCATGGTCTTCTATAAAGACCAACTCCAGTGCTCTAAGAGGAAGATTAAAGGAGGTGCATCGAAGAAGATGTAATATCTTCTACAAATTCTTTCAAGTTTCATTCTTCTTCAACATATTCTTCTTTAGTTGTTTCATTATAAAGTAATAAAATCAGTATCACTAATATACTGATATGTTATTATAAATATGAAACAGCACCATTTCACCTTCTATCCATCCTACAAAAATGTAATCACCACGCGTGCGAACGTATGGAATACCGTCTCCACGCAGTGGTGTAATCTATTTTTCCACCACCACATTACTTGGATGGGTATAATGGTGTAAATAATAACTATATATAGTTATTATAACATCATAATGATTCTGAGATATTATATCATCCACTCCAACTCTATTCAATAATTATGGGAACGATATCATCGCTCGTGCGTACGTACAGACTACCGTCTCCATGATGGGATGAGATTCATTATCCATGTTAACCATAGAAGAATGATTATAAAGTATATATAATAAGTAATCATGAAACATATGACATAATAATTTTACTCTAATTATGTATATATTTATATGTCATTTACTTCCATTCAATTTAATAAGGAAACAAAAACCACGTTCATGCGTACGTACGGCCTACCGTCTCCATGAACGGTGTATTTCATTCCATTTATCGATCTACCATATATATTTATATTATGAATATATATTATATATATAAATAATGTTTAAAATTATTTAATTATGTAAATCGGGATATTTTTAATAATATCAAGAACAAAAAATCAAAACATGTATGATAAATGAAATGATTTTACCCAAAACGCTGCTTTAGCATGAAAATTTACAAAAGAACGGGTAATATAAAGTCATAAGTAATCCATATATGAAATCATAACAATGAATATGATTATTTAATAAGTCAATGACATTATTTAAATCATTATATAGGTTGTTCGGATACATATGAAGCATATCAGACCTAAGGTAAGGTATAATTATTCCAATATCATTCTTATCTGAGATTGTTTATTCGTAAGTATTTACTGGGTTTATAGTTATTATCCAAGTCCATATTTTCTAAAAGTGTTTTTATGTATGTTTAAAGTCCATTTTACCCATTTTTGACTTTTACCACATGTTATGAAAGGAATATTTATTTTTTTACCATATGTGGAACTTTATCACTTTTCCAACAAAATTACGAAGATAATATTTTTTAACTTATACGACATGAAAGGAATTTTACTGTTTCGTGAAGCCGTATTTTCATTAATATTACTCAGTAATATTTCATATTTATTTTCAATAAAATCGCATTCTTTTAAAATTGTGTGGCATTTTGTGAAAAGAAAATGTTATTTAATGAAAGGTTATTCCCTCAATAATTCCTTTCATGTGTTTTATCAAAACCATTTTCCATCTAAGATGACATTATTTCATATGTGTATATTTCAAGAATAATATATCTATGATTTAAATGGTTTCACTTTTTAGGATGAAATGATTTCCATTTGTTTTATATGGATTATGTTATGATGGGATGTTTTTTATGAACCCCATTATTATTCTTTGTGTTATGATGAATGATTTATGTTTATGTTGTGTCACAAGTAAGAATGATTTCATTATGAGATGGGTGGGACCTATATCTCCCTCCAATGGATTTGGTAAAGATTTATATCTCATGAGATAGACATGTCTAAAATGGTATGTTAATCTGGTTCAGTGATACAATATTGGAACGAGGAGTGAACTCGATTCAGAAAGAGACTTTGTCCACTAAGATGGTCTTGGGAGCAATGCCTTGGATACTATTGAAATCATATCCTGTGCTTAATGGTTTTCCACAATTACATGTTTTATTCCCATTCTATTTTATCATTATTTATGTTCCTTTATGATATATGACTTACTTACTTCCAAGATTTCTGTCTTTGCTCAAGATTTTGAAGTTTAGATTTTATGTTCATGTTTTTTGCATTCAAATGTTTATGGATTGTTTTGTGTTCTCTATGTTTACCCTTACTGAGAATTTCAGCTCAACCTTTTAATGTTTTCTTTTTCCCTAGGATATAAAGAATGGTTTTAGGTAAGAAAACAAAAGGGTAAGATCTTTATGGGATATGTTGAATATATTTCACCGCGATTAGAAGATTATTGTTTTTCTGATTTTCCAAAGACACTACACAATTACGATACTTGTGTGTGTTTTTTTATGTATTAAGTATTCCGCAAAAGTAATGTAATGTCCATGTATGTCAGGATATGGGTCTCTATAGTTGGTATCAGAGGAGAGGTTTAGTTAACCTTTGAATTTAGGATGCGAAAACTTTAGTGATATCCCTAAAGATATTTCTAAGGTATGTCTAGGGATGTCCCTATGGTTATGTATAAGTATAGGTTAGAGTCCAAGAATTATGGTAATGATAGTATAATTAAACCTACGATGATAAATATTGAATGTACTCCCCTTTATTATGTAGTCTTTCTAGTATGAGTTTTTCCTCTCATACTATTCTTTTTGGGTTTTAAGAAATGGCAGGAAACAAGTGTAATCATGTTAATGGAGAATATGATGGAAAATGGAAAGATATTCTTCATGAGAATCCAAAGGAAACAGGATTTGGATGTCCAAACATCATTATTATGCCTAATCAGCAATCTCATAATATGATCAATAATATCAAATCTGGCAGTTTTTCTCACTCCGCTAATAAGAAAAAGATTGAGTTTCATGATGATCATAGAGGAAAGAAATTTCAATTTCCCTCGTGTCAATCATGTGGGAAGAGGTATCAGGGAGAATGTTTCAAAATAACTAGAAGATGCTTTGGGTGTGGAAAAGAAGGACACAAATCTGGTAATTGTTATGGAAAAGGATCTGTTAACTCTATGGGCAAGGATAATGGTATTTATAAGACATCAACAATGATTAAATGTTTTAAATGTGGAATGTATAGGCATTACACACACCAATTCTCTAATGAAAATTTATATGAAGATAATCAGCATGGATTTATGGGTAGTATTTATGTTGATGATGATGAATTGACTACAAGAGATATATGAGATGAAATAAGTGTTGAGTAATAAAATGATGAAGCTTAGTCAATGGTTTAAGAAGGTAGTGGAATGATTGTATGTTTATCAAGAGTTATGTTGTATAGGTAATCTATTGGTACTATGGAATAAAGAAACATCTAAGGATTGTTACACTATTGTTTTTCCTAAATTATTTGAAATTATATGTTGAATGGTACTAGTAACCATGGAAGGTTATTTATATATTTTTGGAAAGAAGATGATATTCATATAATAAAGGGATAAAGAGATAATGAAATGTTTGATAGTATTAATGAGCTTATGACGGATATAAGGAAAAAGTGATATCATGGTTTGAGTACATAGAAATTTTGGGAATTTGTTATGTGGAAAGAGTTAACTTTTGATAGCATTCATGTTTTCACTAAGGTTTAATTTTTATTCATTTTTTAAGAGAATACATAATTACGGTATTCATATGTTTGGAATGTGACCAAAAAGATAAATTGTATTCACATTCTTAGTTGATGACATTTCTAGTAATAGTTTTTTTATACTATGAGCTTTGATAGAAGTATTTTGGATAAATATAATGATTTGAAATGTATTATGTTGGACATAATATAATATTGTTTATGGATAGAACCTTTTTTCGATATTATTTCTAGAATGTTATAATAGGGTTGTTTTAGAAAAATGACAACCTGCAGGACGAGCGACAACCCATCACATCGAACAAGGTTTTGGGAATCGAACCCACAACCAATGTGCGATAGGACTTTATCGCCTACCACTGGCCTACAGGATGTCCCTGGTTAGTAGAAACTATTTTTTTATTAAGCGGTATGATAGATGTAGTATAAGTCCATTTTTTGGAATCATATACAAGTAACATCACCTTATATGGACTTATGGATATTTGATAACTTTTTCTAACCTTTTATTTGAGAAAGATGGAATGACCCACTATTCTATCACATGATCTGATAAAACTTAATGAATGACAAATTCAACTTCATTTCTTTAAGAGATGAAGTGGAAATAGTTCGAGGCACGAACAACGGTGATATTGTACCGAAATAAATTAAGTATATTTCTAATTAAAATTATTCAACTATAGGGAAATGATCTTGAAAACAAAAAAAATGTTTTCCTAGTGTCCTCATAACCTATAAATTAAATGGTTACATATATCATCACAAATTTATGGCTTTTTTATTGTTGTAATTTTCATAGCCATGTTCTCTACCACTCACAATCAGAACATGATGGTTAGATTTATCCTCCTTATCCATATTTTCACCTATGATCTCCTATGAGGAGACCCAGTGATGAGTTAATTTGGGTAACCATTATGCTTCATTCTCTACCTTTTAAAAATATGTTTTAGTATCCCTTTTTATGATGTGGGTTTCTTTGAATGAAAATCTCAAGTAATAAACCATTTATAACCCCGATGAATTTCGAGGGAGAAATTAATTTTAAGGGGGGTAGAATGTAACACTATGATATTTTATAAGATATATATTTTTTTCTATCATATCTTTTATTTTATGCTACACAAAGATTATCTTGCGCTATACGCAGCACCATATTAGATTCTAGTATACACAACACTATTCTTGGATCGTGTTACTCACTATTTCATGTTAGTTTTATAGTAGCTATTCTATGAAACATTGAGTGTTTACATATATATATAGTCAATTTATAAATGAAATATTGTTGGATTTTTTTATACGCAATAACAATGGATTCTTGCACTACACGCAACCCTGACTTGGCTTGCATTACACGCAATCATGGCCTGCCTCTATAGCGTGTGTTGTAAGAAATATCGGGTTTCACTAAACAACGATATATGGTTATAATATTATTATAAACTATAATTTATGAATATTATTATCTAAATTATGAATTTTATAACATTATTATTCATCTTAAAAAAATTTAGACCGTGGTATGAGAACAAAATAATTTTTTTGGGTAAAATAAGTATTTTTCAAAAAATGCGGTTTTGCCGCCTTCTGATGTCACACCCATTTTAAATATAGTTTTTGATAAGTTTATAAGTTCAATTTTCAAAATAAACATCTTATTTTGAATCTGTATATAAAAATTTACACTGGATAGAGTTTTGATATTTAATTGACAATGTTCTTATTTTGATGAATTGTAAAAACACGCTAAATTTTACTTAAAAACAAATTTTTTCAACGAGATAATTTATATGGTAAAATTATAATATTAAATTGTTTCAAAGTATAAATAGTATATATTTTTACCATTTAAAATAATTTATTTCATTAGGATTTATTTTAAATTGAATTTGTAGGTTAAATCAAGTCAATCTTTTGCAATGTTTTAAACAAAACCCCGTTTTTTTGACAACAGAATTAATTTTAAATTAATTTCAAAAACTTCTATGATTAGAATTTGGAAAAATTGATTCCATATATGGAATAAGTAGGTCCAAATTATTTTAATAGGGTAATTTTTATTTTTTGGCATTATATATAATAACTACGGTAAATTTTATTTACCATAGTTAAAGGTAAATTAGGTAATTAAGGGTAAAAATAATATTATAATATTATCCTAACCCTTGGGTTAATATAATTGGATGATTATATTTCCTCCTAAGGCATATTTGGGTCTAAATGGAATCCATTGGAACCCACTTGGATGTTATTAAGACCAATAATTTATTTTATTATAAAGAATGTGAAATATGTCTCACTCAAACTTTAATAATTAGATTATTTTTTATATAAAGTTATACAGAATATACTTTCGATTATAAATACTAATTGTAAGGATAAAATATCTTTCTTTACATGGTAATTTATTTTTAATTTTTATGAAATATTTAATTACCTTAATAGCTTATACATTAATGATGAAGAAATTATTTATTTAGTAAAAAATCAATAATATAGTTTCTATTAAAATAAAAATACCTATCAAAAGGAACAGAATATTTTCCAAACATTACTTTTCGAGTATATAGATAACATAATCATCCAAGGGTCAATTCCTGGACCATTTTTAGCCTTATAAAATCGATTCGGACATTTATATATTTTTTATTTTAAATGATGTCAAAGATGTCACCTTTATAATTTAATAAATGTAAAAATTTAAATGTTGTGATTTTAAGATGATAAATTCGAGTAAAAATTTTATTATGAAAGATATTATATTTATATTCGTCATAGGATTTTAGTTTTAATTTTTATGTAACAAATATGTATATTAAATAATTATACAAAAATGTTGTAGTAATTATTTTTTTAAGAGATATACCAAATAAATGGTTATAAAAATATTAAAATAAATAATATATGTAAGAATTAATGTGCCACGTGAATTCATTTGATGAATATGACATGTTAGGGATCTATTATATTTTTTTTCGAACATATCTTCGGTGTGGGTTTTATTTAAATTCAAATAATGAATAGTGTCAAAATTGATACAATTGATATTTTATATAAATAACACATTATTAAATTATTTAAAAATCACAAAAATATTTAAAAACTAAAAATAGAAAATAATATGGTCTAAAGGCTATAAAGTATCCAATTATGGGAAATTTACAACATTTAATTATGTATTTATAACAATTAATAATTTATAATTTTATTACCACAAATAAAATTAAATTGATTAAATAAGGAAAAATCAAGTTGATAAGTATTAAAATAAACATAAAACATGTCTAAATATTATTTTTTTGATAATATTAAAACCCTATATCATCTCATATTCTAATTGAGTCATTTTTGGAGGTTTTTAAGTGGGGTTTTATTTTATTATTAATTAATATTTTTAAGGTTTCGAAAAGTGCCCCTCTCCTCTCCTATATAAGGGAACCTCCTTCCCTCTCCTCTTCACACACATTTGAGCCTTAAAGCTCGGCCAACCAATGAAAATTTAACTTTTCCATGTACATATGAACCTACTAGAGGTCCTGGTCTTCTTTAAAGACCAACTATAGTGCCCCAAGAGGAAGCTTAAAAGAGGTGCGTCGAAGAAGAGGTAATATCTTCTACCAATTGTTTCAAGTTTATTTCTTCTTCAAATTATTCTTATTAAGTTGTTTAATTATAAAGTCATTACATAAGTATAAATAGTATACTTATATGTTATTATAAATATTAAAAACCCTATTTCACCTTCCATCCATCCTACAGAAAATGAAATCACCCCACGTGCGTACGTACAGAATACCATCTCCACGTCGTGGTGTAATTTGTTTTTCCACCACCACCTTACTTGGATGGGTATAATGGTGTAAAGAATAGATATATATAGTTATTATAACATCATACTGATTATGAGAAATTATATCATCCACTCCAATTATATTCAATAATTATGGGAACGATATCATCGCTCGTGTGTACGCACGGACTACCGTCGCCAAGATGCGATGAGATTCATTCTCCATGTTAACCATCCAAGAATGATTATAAAGTATATATAATAAGTAATCATTAAAAATATGAAATAATAATGATACTGTATTTATGTATATATTTATATGTCATTTACTTCCATTCAATTTAATAAGGAAACAATAACAACGTTCATGCGTACGTACGGCCTATCGTCTCCATGAACGGTGTATTTCATTCCATTTACCAATCTATCATATATATTTATATGATGAATATATATTATATATATAAATCATGTTTTAAAATATTCAATTATGTAAATCAGGATATATGTAATAATATCAAGAACAACAAATCGAAACATGTATGATAAATGAAACGATTTTACCCAAAACACTACTTTAACATGGAATTTACAAATGAATGAGTAATATAAAGTCATAAGTGAACCATATATGATATCATAACAATGAATATGATTCTTTAATAAGTCATTGAAATTATTTAAATCATTATACAGTAGTTTCAGATATGTACGAAGCATATCAGACCTAAGGTAAGGGATAGTTATTCCAATCTCGTTCTTATCTGAGATTGTTTATTCATAAGTATTTACTGGGGTTATTGTTATCATCCTTGTACATGTTTTCTGAAAGTGTTTTTATTTATGTCTATAGTTTTTTTACCCATTTTTGACTTTTACCACATGTTATGAATGGAATATTTCTTTTGTTCACCATAAGAAGAACTTTTTTACTTTTTCGACAAACGTATGAAGAGAATGTTTTTTTAAATTATACAGCATGAATGGATTTTTACGGTCTCATAATGGATTCTTTTTGTGAAGCTTACTCTACAATATTTCATGGTTATTTTCAATAAAATCCTTTTATTTTAAAATTGCGTGGCATTTTGTGAAAGGAATAGGATTTTTAATGAAAGGATATTTCCCTCAAGAATTCATTTCATGTGTTTTATCAAAACCATTTTCTATCTAAAATGACATTTTTTCATATATGTATGTTTCAGGTATAATATCTCTATTATTTACATGGTTTCGATTTTTATGATGAAATGATATCCATTTGTTTTATATGGATTATGTTATGATGGGATGATGTTTATGAAACCCATTTTTATTCGTTGGGTTATGATGAATGATTTATGTTTATATTGTGGCACGAGTAAGAATTATTTCATTATGAGATTGGTGGGACCTATATCTATATTAAATTCATTGTCTAACGATTTATATGTCATGATATAGACATGGATGGAATGGTAAGTTAATCTGGTTCAGTGATATAGGACTGGAACGAGGAGTGAACTCGATTCAGAAAGGGACTTTGTCCACTAAGATGGTCTTGGCAGCAATGCCTTGGCTCCTATGAAAATCATATCATGGGCTTAATGGTTTTCAATAATTAAATGATTTATTCCCATTTCCATTTTATCATTATTGATGTTCCTTTATGATATATGACTTACTTACTTCCATGATTTATGTATTTTCTCATGATTTTGAAGTTTAGATTATTATGTTCTTGTTTTTGCATTCAAATGTTTATGGATTGTTTATTGTTCTCTATGTTTAACATTACAGAGAATTTGATCTCACCCTTTTTATGTTTTCTTTTCCAAAGGATATAAAGAAAGGTTTTAGGTAAGAATACAAACGGATAAGATCATTATGGGAGATGTTGAATATTTTTCACCACGATTAGAATATTATTATTTTTTTCGTGTTTCCAAAGACACTAAACAATTATGGTCCTTGTGTGTTTGTGTTTTTATTATGTATTAAGTATTCTTCAAAAGTAATGTAATGTCCAAGTAAGTCAGGGTATGGGTCTTTATAGTTGGTATTATAGGAATGGTTTAGGTAAAATTTGGAAACTACGATGCGAGAACTTTAGTGAGATCCCTAGAAATATTTCTATGTTATGTCTAGGGATGTCCCTAAGGTTAAGTATAAGTATAGGTTATAGTCCTTGAATTACGGTAACGATCATAGAATTAAACCGAAGATGATATATATTGAAAGTACTCACCCTTGATTTTGTTGTCTTTCTAGTACACGTTTTTCCTCTCATACTATTCTTTTTGGGTTTTAAGAAATGGCAGGAAACAAGAGGATTCATGTTAATGGAGAATATGATGGACAATAGAATGATATTATTCATGAGCCATCAAATGAAACAGGATTTGGAAGTCCAAACATCGTTATTATGCCTAATTAGAAATCTCATAATATGATCAATAATATCAACTTTCATAATTTTCCTAACTTGGCTAATAAGATAAAGATTGTGGTTCATGATAATCATAGAGGAATGAAAGTTCAATTTCTCTCATGTCAATCATGTGGGAAGAGGTATCATGGAGAATGTTTTGAAATAACTAGAAGATGCTTTGGGTGTAGAAAAGGACACAAAGCTAGTAATTGCAAAGGAAAAGGTTCAGTTAACTCCTTGGACAAGGATAATGTTATTTCTAAGACATCAACAATGGTTAAATGTTCTAAATGTGAAATTTACGGGCATTATGAAAACCAATTCTTTAAGGGAAAATTTCATGAAGAGAATCAACATTATAGTATGGGTAGTATTTATGTTGATGATGATGAAGAGACTACAAATGTTATAAGAGATTAAAGAAGTGTTGAGGAATAAAATGATGAATCTCAGTCAATGGTTTAAGAAGGTAGTGGAACGGTTGTATGTTTATCAAGAGTTATTTTTTGTAGGTAATTTAATGGTACTATGGAAGAAAGAAACTTCTAAGGATTGTTACACTATTGTTTTTTCTAAAGTATTTGAAAGTATGTGCTAAATGGTACCAGTAACCATGAAAGGTTATTTAGATATTTTAGGAATGAAGCTGATATGTGTATAATGAAGGGATAAAAAGATAATGAAATGTTTGGTATTATTAATGAGCTCATGACTAATATAAGGAAAAAGTGATATCATGGTTTTAGTATATAGAAATCTTGTGAATTTGGTATTTGGAAAGAGTTAACTTTTGACAGAATTCATGTTTTCACTAAGATTCAATGGGTATTAATTTTTCAAGAGAATACATAATTAAGGTCTTCATATGTTTGGAATGTGACCCACAAGATAAATCGTATTCACATGCTTGGTTGATGGCATTTCTAGTAATCATTTTATTTATAATATGAACTTGGATAGATGTATTTCGGATATGTCTAAATATTTTAAATGGATTATGTTCAACATAAGATAATATTGTTTAAGGATATAACCTTTTTTCGGTATTATTTCTGGAATGTTATAATAGTGTAGTTTTAGAAAAAGGACAACCTGCAGGATGAGAAACAACCCGTCGCGTCGGATAAGGTTTCAGGAATTGAACCCACAACTGATGTGCAGTAGGCCTTTATCGCCTACCTCTTGCCTACAAGAAGTCCTTGGTTAGTAGAAACTAGTTTTTTTATTAAGCGGTCTGATATGTGAATTATAAGTCAATTTTTGGAATCATATACAATTAACCTCACCATAGATGGACTTATGTATATTTGATAACTTGTGCTAACCTTTTTTTTGAGACAGATGGAATGAACCATAATTCTATCACATGATCTGATAACACTTAATGAATGACAAATCCAACTTCATTTCCTTAAGAGATGAAGTGGAAATTGTACAAGGCACGAACAACAATGAGATTGTACCAAAATAAAGTAAGTATTTATTCTAATTCAAATTATTCAACTTTAGGGAAATGAACTTGAAAACCAAAAAATGTTGTCTTAGTGTCCTCATATCAGATTAATTAGAGGGTACCTTAGATCATCACAAATTTATGGTTTTGTGATTGTTGGATTTTTCATAGCCAGGTTCTCTACCACTCTCCATCAGAACTTGATGGTAATATTCATCCTCTCTACCCATATTTTCAACTATGATCTCCTATGGGGAGACCCAGTGATGAGTAAATATGGGTAACTATTATGTTTCATACTTCACTTATTAAAATTAAGTTTTAGTATTCTTTTTTACGATGTGGGTTTCTATGAAAGAAACTCTCAAGTAAT
This sequence comes from Viscum album, assembly GCA_963277665.1. Taxonomy (NCBI): domain Eukaryota; kingdom Viridiplantae; phylum Streptophyta; class Magnoliopsida; order Santalales; family Viscaceae; genus Viscum; species Viscum album. The sequence goes on from OY728157.1 coordinate 747,811,573, forward strand.
AAACCATTTATAACCCCGACGAATTTAAAGGGGGAAATTCATTTTAAGGGGGGAAGAATGTAACCCCCTGAGATTTTATAAGATATATAATTTTTTCTAACATATCTTCTTTTGTACGCTACACCAAGATTATCTTGTACTATACGCAACACCAGATTAGCTTGTAGTATACACAACACTATTCTTGGATCATGTTACACACAATTTCAAGTTTGTTTGATAGTAGACATTCTACGCAACATTGAGTGTGTATATATATATATATTCACTGTATAAATGAAATATGGTTGGATTTTGTTATACGCAAAAACAAAGGAGTCTTTCACTACACGCAACCCTGACTTGGCTTGCATGACACGCAATCACGACCTTCCTTGATAGCGTGTCTTGTACGCAATACCGGGGTTCACTAAACAAAGATATATGGTTATAATATTGTTATAAGCTAGCTGTTATGAATATTATTCACTAAATTTTGAATTTTCTAACATTATTATTAATCTTACACATTTTCTAGAATATGGTATGAGAACAAAATAAATTTTTCTGGTAAAATAAGTATTTTTCAAAAAAATGCAGTTTTGCCCCCTTTTGATGGCACACCCATTTTAAATATAATTTTTGAGAAGTTTATAAGTTCAATATTAAAAAATAAACTTCTTCATTTTAATCGGAATATATAAATTTACATTGGATAGAGTTTTGATATGTTTACGACAATGTTCTAATTTTGATGAATAGTAAAAACACGCTAAATTTTACTTAAAAATAACTTTTTTCATTGAGATAATTTATATGATTAAATTATAAAAGTAAATTGTTTTGAAGTATAAAGAGAATATATTTTTACCATTTACAATAATTTATGTGATTATCAATGATTTTACCTTGAATTCGTAGGTTAAATCAATTCAATCTTTTGCAATGTTTTAAACAAATACACGTTCTTTTTCGACAATGATATTAATTTTAAATTAATTTATACAACTTATATGATTTGAATTTTGAAAAATGGATTCTATATTTGGAATCAGTAGGTCCAAATTATGTTAATTGGATAATTATTATTTTTGGGCATTATAAAGAGTAACTATGGTATTTCTTATTTACCACATTTAAAGGTAAATTGGGTAATTAAGGGTACAAATAATATTATAAAATTACCCGAACACTTAGCTTAATATAATTGTATGATTATATTTCTTCCTAGGGAATATTTTGGTAGAAAAGGAATCTATTGGAACCCACTTGGATGTGATTAAGACCTTTAATTTATTTTAATTTTAAAAAAAGTTAAATATGTCTCACTCAAACTTTAATAATAAGATTATTTTTTATATAAGGTTATACAAAATATAATTTCGATTATAAATACCAATTTGAAAGATAAAATGTTTTTCTTTACCATGGTAATATATTTGTATTTTTTAAGAAATATTTATTTACCATAATATCTTATACATTAATGATGATGAAATTATTTATTTAGTGAAAAATCAATAATATAGTTTTTATTAAAATATCAATACCTATCAAAAGGACAGGAAACTTTACCAAAAATTATTTTTCGAGTATATGTAAACCCTGATCATTCAATGGTATATTTTTGGACCATTTGGAGACTTATAAAATTCATTAGGACATTTATATTATTTTATTTTAAATGATGTCAAAGATGTCACCTTCATAATTTAATATATATATATCAATTTAAATGCTGTGATTTAAAGATGATAAATTAGATTAAAAATATTATTATGAACGATATTATATTTATCTTAATCATAGGATTTTATTTTTAATTTTTGTGCAAAAAATAAGTATATTAAATAATTATAAAAATATATTGTAGTAATTAATTTATTAAGAGATATACCAAATAAATGGTTTTAAAAACATTAAAATAAATAATATATGAAACAATTAATGTGCCCCATGAATTATTTTGATTAATATGACAAGTTAGGGATCTATTAAATATTTGTTTTGAACATATATTATGTGTGGTGTTTTTTTAAATTCAAATAATGAATAGTGTCAAAATTGACATTATTGATATTTTATAAAAATTACATATTATTAAATTATTTAAAAATCACAAAAATATTTAAAAACTGCAAATATAAAATTATATGGTCTAAAAGGTTATAAATTATACAATTATGGGAAATCTTCAACATTTATGTATGTATTTATAACAATTTAAAATTTAGAATTTTATTACCACAAATAAAATAAAATTTATTAAATAATGATAAATCATGTTGATAAGGTTTAAAATAAACTTAAAACAAGTATAAATTTTATTGTTTGATGAGACTAAAACACTATATCGTCTCATATTCTAAATGAGTCATTTTTTGTGGTATTTATGTGGGGTTTCATTTTATTATTAATTAATATTTTTAAGGATTCCAAAAGTGCCCCTCTCCTCTCCTATACAAGGGAACCTCCTTCCCTCTCCTCTTCACACACATTTGAGCCTTCAAGATATTTCAACCGCTGCCCATTTTACTTATACAGTTCCAGAGATACCTACTAGAGGTCCTTGTCTTCTTTAATGACTAATTCTAGTTCCCTAAGAGGAAGCTTAAAGAAGGTGCATCGAAGAAGAGGTAATATCTTCTACCGATTCTTTCAAGTTTCATTCTTATTAAACCTCTTCTTCTTTAGTTGTTTCATTATAAAGTAATAACATAGGTATCAATAATATATTGATATGTTATTATAAATATGAAACAACCCCATTTCACCTTCTATCCATCCTATGGAAAATGAAATCACCGCGGGTGCGTACGTATAGAATACCGTCTCCATGCTGTGGTGTAATCTGTTTTTCAACCACCACCTTACATGGATGGGTATAATGGTGTAAATAATAACTATATATAGTTATTATGACATCATAATGATTATGAGATATTATACCATCCACTCCAATTCTATTCAATAATTATGGGAATGATATCATCCCTCGTGTGTACGTACGGACTACCGTCTCCACGATGCGATGAGATTCATTCTCCACGTTAACCATCCAAGAATGATTATAAAGTATATATAAAAATTAATCCTGAAAAATATGAAATAATAATTCTACTGTGTTTATTTATATATTTATATGTCATTTACTTCTATTAAATTTAATAATTAAAAAAAACAGTGTCTATGCATACGTATGACCTACCATCTCCATGAACGGTGTATTTCATTCCATTTATCGATCTATCATATATATTTATATGCTGAATATATATAATATATATAAATAATGTTTTATATTCTGGAATTAAGTAAACCAAAATATATGTAATAATATCAAGAACAACAAATAGAAACATTGACGATAAATGGAATGAATTTACCCAAAACACTTCATTAACATGGAATTCAAAAAAGAACAGGTAATATAAAGTTATAAGTGAACCATATATGATATAATAACAATGAATATGATTATATAATATTCAATTACATTTTATAAATCATTATACAAGAGGTTCAGATACGTACAAAGCATATCAAACCTTAGGTAAGTGATAATTATACCAATCTCGTTCTTATCTGAGATTGTTTATTCGTAAGTATTTACTGTGGTTATAGTATAATCCATTTCCATGTTTTCTAAATGTGTTTTTATGTATGTTTAAAGTCATTTGTACCCATTTTTTGTATTTTAACACATGTTATTAAAGTAATATTTCTTTTGTTTACCATATGAGGAACTTTTTTACTTTTCCGACAAAAGTACGAAGAGAATGTTTTTTTATCTTATATGGCCTGAACGGATTTTCATAGTTTCCTAATTCCTTCTTTTCATGAAGTTTACTCTACATGATTTAATGGTTATTTTCAATTAAATCCTTTTCTTTTAAAATTCCATGGAATTTTGTGCAATGAAAATGATTTTTAAAGAAAGGCTATTTCTATTAAGAATTCTTTTCAAGTGTTCTATCAAAACCATTTTCCATCTAAGATGACATTATTTCATATGTTCATGTTTCAATTATAATATATCTATGATTTTCATGGTTTCACATTTTATGATGAAATTATATCCATTTGTTTTATATGTATTATGTTATTATGGGATTATGTTTATGAAACCCATTTTTTCATTTAGGTTATGATGAATGATTTATGTTTATGTTGTGGCACAAGTAATAATGATTTCCTTATGAGCTGAGTGTGACCTATATCTCCCTCCAATGCATTGGGTAATGATTTATATCTCATGAGATATACATTTATGGAATGTTATGTTAATCTGGTTTAGTGATATAGGACTGGAACGAGGAGTGAACTCGATCCAGAAAGGGATTTGGTCCACTAAGATGGTCTTGGCAGCAATGCCTTTTCTACAATGTAAATCATATAATTTTATTAATTGTTTTATAAAATTACATGTTTTATTCTCATGATATTTTATCATGATTGATGTTTTTTATGATATATGCCTTACTTAGCTCCATGATTTATGTCTTTGCTCAAGATTTTGAAGTTTAGATTTTATGTTCATGTTTTTTCATTCAAATGTTTATGGATTGTTTTATGTTCTCTATGTTTACCCTTTCTGAGCATTTGAGTTCACCCTTTTTATGTTTTATTTTCCCCAGGATATAAAGAAAGGTTTTAGTTAAGAAAACAAAAGGGGAAGATATTTATGGGAGATGTTGAAGATATTTCACCATGATTAGAAGATTATTTTATTCCGAGTTTCCAAAGACACTAAACTATTACGGTCCTTTGTGTGTGTTTTTATTTTGTATTAAGTATTCCTCAAAATTAATGTAATTTCCATGTACCATAGGCTATGGGTCTTTATAATTAAAATTTTTAAAATATTTTAAATGTAATATTTTTATCATTTAAAAAAATTACTTTTTACTTTTCTTAGAAAAATAGGAATGGAATATTATTTAACATGCATGGAATGAATAGAACTATCCAATATCATTGAATCATATTTCATTAAATATTAAATTACATGTCTAATATGATATTTTTAAAATAAAAATTATTTCTTAAAATTTTGTAAATTTATATTTTTATGAATTGATATTCAATGTCAAATTGTTATTTTCCTCTCGAGTGTTCTCAAATTTTTTTAATAGAACTGAGATTCATCACTGGTAATAACACATTATTTTACATATACTCATTTGGATATATGTTCTAACTATACCATAATTAAATTTATATGGATGGTTTAGGAAAATTTCTAGTAGGGAATGTATTTTCATTATTTTTTTGATGAAATTTTGTATTGATTAACAGTCACATTAAATATTCATTTTCATGTGATCATTGAAAATTAAATTTCTCACAAATATCTATATTATTTATCATGGACATTCTTATTAATCAAATGATATATCATTTCAACAAAAATAATTTTACTATTAATGTAATATTATTTAGTGGTGAAATTTTTTTAGTCATTATTCTGTACTTTATTTGATCATTTGGTGATAAGGAATAATTTTTCAGAATTAAGTAAACCATTCAATATACGAGGAATGTGTTGGATAGAAATTACTGGGTGGGGATTGGGTATGAATAGCCACTCAATACATTAGTTGCTTCATGATATTAATTTATTAGACTACCTAATTTATATTTATTTATATTTCATGCATACCCATTTATTAAGTTGCCTTGAAAAAAGGTAATGATGACAAATTTATCTTGATTTCTGAGATAATCACATCCTATATTATGTATTCCATTTATTAATATTCAATTATTATCATCCATGATATTTTCACATAGATATTATCTCTAGATAAATATCATTATTAGTTTATTGACTATATAAAAGGGGATTTATTTTCTTTAAAATATAGTTTTAATTATTAATTGTCTAATCATGTTATTGAGGTTTTTTTAAGTGAAATATTTTTGATTATATATTAATCTTTCCAAATTCATTATTCCTTATACATTATGATTTATTTTGTCATTATATATTCTAACAGACATAACTCTTACGGATCATTTGAGATCAAAGTTATTTTTTCCATTTCTAGTAATCATGAATGATTACTATAAATGATATTTATGGGGCATTATACATGAAAAAATTATAATATGAAGAAAAAATATTATTATAATTCATGTATTCAAATTTATTATGGGAATCTTGTATTTATTACTTGTACCAAAAATTGTAAACTAATAAGATGATGGGATGTAATCACATCCTAAATTCACATATCTCATACTATAATCCTTTTTTAGAAGTAAATCCATCTTAGGAAGGATTTGGGTACAATTTTAAGAAGGAAACATTAATAAATGGAAACATTTATCTATAATCATTTTTGGTAAATTTTATGAAACCACATAATTTAATTATTATTATATATATATTATAGAAAAACAGTAGTATATTACATATACATAATTTTTTTCATGTTATTTTCATGACTTACAAACATCTCAACATCCATAAAATGAATTACAACATAAATGTTCATGTGTACAGTGGACAATAATCTTGTGAAAGGTTTTCATTAATCTTTCCATTAACACCTCTCAAGGATGGTAATAATTTTGGATTAATTATTTCTATATGATATTTATTATATGGATATATTTTTTGAATTATTGTATCTCATATACCTTCCTACTCATATTTTTTCAGGAAATATATTATATCACTCATGTGTATGGCGAATTACCACATTATGAAGCGATGTGATTTATTCACACTTTAAATTAAAGGTAATAATAACATGTTTAATGATCATATGTCATATACATGAAATAATAATTATTTTTTAAAGATAATATATCATAAAAATTAATATCAATCAATCGTACAACAAAATGGAAGAAACATTCATACGTACTTAAAGCCTACCATCTCCATGAAGGATGCATTTCATTTTTTATCACTAAATTATATAGATTTCACTAAATAAATATATGTGGAATATATATTGTATTTATATCCTTGTTAATAGTATTTATATTATAAATTCAATATAAATGAAAGAGGAATGAAAATAAAAAAGCCAAACACAAACAAAAAACAAATTGGTTTTTTCCCGAAATGTAATTTTTATATGGAATCTCCAATAAAAAAATTAAATGGTTATTAGAAAGTAATATATGATATAATATATAGGAATATTTTTGAAATATATTTATTAATATATATATCCACTATATATTATGTTTTAATATGTAAAATGGATATCAAGATACATGGTAAGCGATTCTGTATCAATTTTCCTTATTTGATACATATAACATGTTATGCACCAATATTGTTTCTAGAGGTTTATATAAAAAAAATTGATATATAATATCATGATTTTATTTATATTATGGATAATATATGTTTCAATTTATATTATTCCTTCATGGTGATTATGAATCAAATTTACCAAAGTGGTACTGATTTTATGTTATAATCTCAATGTTTATCAAGAATGTTTAAGATTATGTTTCTCATGATAAAATCATGTGAAAAATTCCAAAAGAAACATGAAATTTTTTTAATCCAAGCATATTTATAATATTTTCATGTAATATATACATTTTAAACTATTTGGTACTAAAAATAATAGGAAAATGTTTTTATGAAAATACATATTTATTTATCCCTTTAGTTGAAAATATGTTTTCTCAAAAAACCATGTTTTTTAAAAAAAATTAAAAAATTATTCTCTATTAACATAGTTTTTATAAATTTAATTTTTAGTCACAATTTAATTTTTTACAATTATTTTTTGAAATGAATCTCCATGTCATATTCCATAAAAATATCATATTTTTGTTTTATCATTAATGTGAATGGAATCATTTTTAATGTCTGTGACATGAAAAAAACATTCCTTCATCATGTACAATATTTTCTTTTAATATTTCTTAATAATATTTCATGTGTATATTATTAGGAAATAATTTTCAAAAGTAATTATGTTTCAAAAAGTATTTCTTAAAGTGGATACGATATATTCATCGGGAAATGTTTTTAAATAATATATCAAAATAATTTTCAATATAATATGTAAATTTTTTATTTTGCCTATGTCTCACAAGGTAATTTATCCATTCATATCATTAAAATTATTTCATTTAATGATTTATATTATTGATTGAATGATTTTTATGTAATTTATTTCTCTCAAAATAATTATACCATGATAAAAAAATTATGAAACCAATATCTTTTTCCCTGGGTTACACTATAATAAAACGGAGAAATGATTTTGAAACATTTCACATTTATATAGGTTAGGATATGATAAATTTTTATGCAACCAATTTAATTTCTAGGGTTATGGAACAAAAAATGTTTCATGATATTATGGAACACATTAATATTGTTTTCATTCTAAGACATGTGGGACCTACATCTCCATGAATTGGGTAGTAAATTATACTTCATGAGATAGACATGACTAGAACTGTGAGTGAACCCTTTTCAATAATTGTAATATTTCTACTCTAGTGGTCCTTGTTGTGATCATTGACTACAATTATGGTTTGGGTAGTGATCCAAATCTAATATGATAGCATTGAAATTGATCGATGACTTGGAAATGATTTTCTATACTTTTTGTGTGTGGCATAATTCCTTCTCTTAATCATAGTTTATACACTCACAGATCATGTAATTTCATTACCTTAAGATTCATGTCTTACAAACTTTAATTTTTTATTCAATTTCCCAATATTATTATCTTGGATATGTACGCTATGATTTTTGAAAATTATTACAATGATCTCATACCCTTACATTCATGTTATGATATGGTATTTCCCTTTTTACCCTTAATGAGCATTTATGATAACATTTATTTTGTTTACATTATCTAGGTTATGAAGAAAATTTTAAAGTATGATATTTCTAAAAAAATTTCAAATTATTAGGATAATATTGGGAGATAATTTAGTTTACTTATAGACTGGTTGATTGTGTTTCCAATTTACAAATGACACAAAACACTTAGAGTTCTCAGGAATGTGTTTGTATAATGTAATGAATATTCATAACAAGTTTTGAATATTTTTTTATGATATACCTGTGTTTTAATATTGGGTATCATATGATCTAATTATTAAACCTTTGTAAACTAGGATGAGAATACCATACCGATATCTCTATGGAAATATTTTAGGATAATTCTATGGAAAAGTTACTGTGTAGGAAAATGTCTTAGAATTTTGGTAATTCATAGATGGAGTGGTTTGTAAGTAATTAAATCACTTTATGGACACTAATGGATAATGTGGATCATGAAAAAGGAACCTAGAAGTAATAACTAGGGGATGAATGAATTGATCTACGATCGATCATCACATTATACAAGATAATATCCCTCGATACACACATGGGTTGATTCTCCTGTAGGTACTATTTTGAAATTAACAAAATCTTTTCAAACCATCATGAATGACATTAATATATGTTGAATATTATTTAATAATGATAAAAATCTAATTTCATATATGAAATATGGAGTTATGATTTAGAAAGATTATAAGTTGTTTTCATGATTATTTGGTTCCATAATATATTTATTTTTTATTGTACTAGGATTTTTTTTAGTCAATGGATTGAACGTGAAGCTAAAATATTAACACTAAGTGTAATTAAAATTTCAATGATTATCCTCATGAGAATATAAAAATTAAGGGAGTGGGGATGAAAAATATTTTTTATATAATCAATCATTTCCAAAGATTTAAACGCCATGACCCGTCCCCTGAGGCCCGTGTTGTGACTACCCCAAACGTGCCTTCTACAGGCCAGCCGGTGGAGACTATCACCAAAAACGAATATCCCTATAAAGGGGAGGAATTGATTTTAAACCTGTAGAAACAGAAAATACCAGAACACAATAAGTAGAAACCATGAAGTAAACTACTGTAGTAAAATTTCTATTGAATTTATAGGGGCTGGAATACAAGCCCAACTAAATAGTAAAAGTATAACTGAAACAGAAAATGACTCCTGGAAAATCCTCCGAGGATCCTACATGAAGGGTATGTACTTCTCATTATTAGTAGTCACTGTAGAATGTCATGTGAAATTGTCTACCTCTAAGCACCATCCAGTCCTGGCTCCCTCTACCTCGATCAACGTTGTACGTCGTCAGCACATGACCCAACAAGGTGTAGCTGTAGCCCATGCAGGGGTGAGTATAACAATACTCAGTAGGGATCCTGAGACCCCCGAAGGTCTCCTAGAGTTCCAAAAAGGATAAACCAAAAACATCCTCCTCCACAAAGCACAAAGTAGTCATAACCTCTACAGAGGTAATTTCCCATACATATACTATGTTATCAAAATATACTCACCTCATACAAGCGGAAACACAAGGCTCTAAATTTTAAGCCGTTATCACAAATGAACCATTGGGGAAAATACTATGGAGGTATCAACACGAAGGTTACACCACGAAGGTAAAATTACCACAATGTTAACACCATGAAGGTAACACCACAAAGGTAACACCACGAAGGTAAAAGTACCAAAAAGGTAACACCACAAAGGTTACTCCATGAAGGTAACACCATGAAGTTGAAAGTACCACAAATGTTACCCCACAAAGGTAACACCATGAAGGTAAAAGTACCACAAAGGGGAAGACTCATCTCACACAAGGAATATAACTCTATGACCTAATTATAGATGATTAGTTATAAATATAAATAATCTTATTTTGTCGAGAGGCTCTTCTGCTAACCCACACATTATTGATAGATGCTAACCGACACAGGCTCACTAGGTGCTGACCCACACAATATCAATAGATGCTTACCCACATAGGATTGTTAGATTCCGACCCACACAGGATCTCTATGCACTGACCCGCACATGATCGATAGATACTGACCCACATAGGATCGATGTTCTTTCTTCATGTTACAGCTAGACAATAGATTCCAGTACTTAGCAGGCTTGATTCAGAGTGGATTCACTCCTCAGGCCGTCACACATACCTCTACCACCACAATATTCGATGAAGAAGTATCCAAAAGGTCCTCAATGTCGTAAGGGTTCCAAATAGAAAGACGGTGCATCAATGATACGCTCGTTCTATAGATTTTAATCATTTTAGTACCGAGGGACCCGTTATGATCATTAAACTAACGTCCAGTTCAAAAGTTATGACTCTTTATGAGAAACTAGGCTAGTTGGGTCTGGGTCTGGTATGACCTAGTTGGACAGACCCTACTCGACTTGGCCTCGGCCGACCCGACCTGGTCTGGGTCTCTTCGATCCTGGGCCGAAACATCCTGGACTGGTCCAGCCCGCTGGGCTGGTGCAGCCGATCCCACGGAGGGGCTCAACCCATCCCACAAAGGTTTGTGGCCCAATAGGATCATTCGACACAACCCGCGAAAAGAGCATCCCTCTAGGAATGTGTGGCCCAACCTATGAAGGGCACAACCCGCTGGGCATGAGTGGCTCGGCTCACAGAGGAGTGTGGCCCGCGGGCTGGGGCCCACCCTAGATGGCACTGGGGGATGTGGGTGTGCACTCCCCCTTTCTCTCGAAAAGCTATGCTATCCAGGTAACAGAGCTGCGACGCCGCAAGGCGCTTCCTGGTCACCAATGGACCCACAAGGGTGGGTCCCTGCTCCATCACTGCGGCTTTGTCCCATAACAATCTCCAGCGGCACACGACAGCTCACCGCTCCACCTCCGCCTTCGCGGCTAGACGATGTCTGCCATCATTGTCTACTATGGCTCTATACCCCAGCCCCCTTCTCCGAAGGTGTGCGAAAGAGTGCTACCCCTACCTCACTGCCAGCCATTGTCGACATCCACCTTCACCCACAATCACCGGTTTCGCAGCCTACTGTGCCAGTGTTGTGACGACAATCTTCCGCGAGTCACCAGGTGATCTCCGATGGCCCGTTTTTTCATCCGAAGGAACCAACGACACTCTCGAGATACCCTCTTCACCGATTGTCCCTCCGTTCTGAAATACATCCAATTATAACAAAATCCCATGAAAAACATGTTGGTAAATAAAGTAGATGAGGGTTCCGGCCTTGTTTATTTGGTCTGCAACCTTCGTGGTAGCTTGATATCACTAGGGAAGAATAATATTCAACAAAAATATCATAAAACTGAAACAAAATAGAAACCCTACCTCAAGATCATTGTAGAATGTCTGTGTTTGAGGTAGAGTCTGTGTTTGTTAGTACATGATTCTGTGGCACTCATCACTGCTCACCGGAAGCAGTCCCATCTTCTAAGTGGTTGGCATCACAGTATTTTACCATAGGTTCGTCGTTCGGTGATGTTGTACCAATAACCCTCCCCAATCTCCATATAAATACGAGGGCGGGAGGGTGAGAAATGCCAATAGGAATTTATTAGGTTCATTTAATGGATGAACCTCCCAAATTCCAATGGTTTTGTTACAATGATTGAGGACTCAAGAAAATTAATGGTTTGACATGTCATTGGTCCTGCCACCACTGCTCATCCATTGGAGGGAAAGAAAAAGTGAAATAAAAAAACTTTTTTATTTAACTATTATATTAAACATCCAAAATATATAATTTTATCCAAACCTACTAAATTTTATGTGAAACCATCGTTAAGAGAATTATTAATCTTCAAATTCAATGGTGCTCTAGGATTTTTAATCTGATCACTGGTTCAAAATTTAGAAAACACTTCTCACCCTTTTACTGAACGTAACTTAGAAAAAGATCAGAAATTCATTCTGGGAACCTTGGTGAGTCTATCAATGATCCCCCAGATTGAATCTTGTCCCATAGAAGTATGTGGAAGCCCTGTCAAATGTCCCTGGAGATACCATCCCACTTCTACTCTAACACCTATAGTGGTGGCGCTAAGCCTGCTAGAACCTGATGCTCGACTATTACTTACTGACAAGTTAGGCATCATGAAACAAACTCTATCACTCCTTTTATCATCCCAGGACACCAGTGATGATGTTGGAGGTCCTGATACATCTTTGCCACCCTAGGATGCACCGCCAAATGGGATATATTAAAATCCATCAACAACTCCTCCCATAGCACTGCAGGTACCATGGTGTGTCCTCTGAAGAGGATGACGTGCTCCCCAAATTCAGAAAATCCATCTTGTGCCTTTCTTGAGGATATTTGACCTCTTTGGGCCTCACATTCAATGTCCCCAAGTTGTCGCTCTCAAAATCTTTGACAAAATGGGGAAGTGACAATAATAGACTGGAGGTAATCTTTTCCATCACTATCCATAATGGATATCTACAACGCAACTAGATACTCTATCACCTCACTCTGAAACTATAGATAAGACTTACTGCTGAGTGTGTCTGCTACTACATTCCCCTTCCTAGAGGTGTACACTATCTCAAAGTCATTTTCCTAGAGGATCTCTAGACAACGTTGTTGTCTCAGGATCATTCCCTTCTGATAAAAGATATACATGAGACTCTTGTGATTAGTGTAGACTATAAAACATTTTCAAATCAAGTAATGTCTCTGCATTTTCAAGGTGAAGAACACAACTTATAACTCCAGGTCATGGGTGGCATAGTTCTGCACATGATGTATCCGCTGTCGTGAACCATAACCAATCACTTCTCTCTCCTTCATCAGGAAACATCCAAGTCCAGTTCTCGATGTGTTGTAGTATACTACATACATAATTCCTTATTCTGGTAGCATTAAGATGGGGTTACTTGTTAGTATCTTACTCAGCTATGAATACTCTACTGGGATATCTCCATCTATAAAATGTGATATCCATTCTTCTTCATTGTTGAAGGGTGACACAAATTTGGAAAAGTCTGGTACAAGTCTCTGGTAGTACCCAACCAACCCCAGGAAGCTCCACATCTCAGTCACAGTTCTGGGTGGTTCCCAAGAAACCACAACCACTATCATCGATAGATCCACTGCAACACTAGCCTTCATGATGATGAGTCCTAGAAAGTGGACCTCCCATATCCAAAACTAGAATTTCGAGAGATTACCACAATGATGGTGCTCTTGGAGTGTATCCAGAACTGTCTACAGAGGACAGGTATGCTCCTCATCCAATGCCGATTACTCCAAGATGTCAACAATGAACACCACCATGATGTTATCGAGGTATGGCTAGAATATCCTATTCATGATTCCCATGAACAATACTATGGAATTGGTCACGCAAAATGGTATAATAAAGAAATCATAGTGGCCATACAGACATCTGAAGGTCATCTTCTACACATTCTCATCTCATACCCTTAGCTGATGACAACCTGAACTGAGGTCTATCTTTGAAAACCATCAATCACCCTTCAACTCATCAAATAGATCATAAATCCTTGAAAGTGGATACTTTTCCTTCACAGTCACTTGTTTCAGGTGCTGATAGTCCAAAAAGAGTATCAAACTCCCATCTTCCATCTTTTCGAACAAAATTGGGGTTGCCCATGGAGAAAAACTGGGCCTTATGAACCCCATACTCTACAAGTCCTCCAGCTGTACCTGTAACTCATGATAACCCTTAGGAGCCTTCCGATATGATGGTGTAGATATTTGTGTCATCCTTGGGTATAGGTCGATGTAAAAGTCTACCTCTCTACTTAGAGGTAGTCCCAAAACATCATCAGGAACGACATCATTATACCAGTCCACCACTACAGGATAGCTCGAACTCTCAACATCAACTACCATGAGGGTAAGGTTAGCCAACTGATGTGTGATCGGATAAACCCTCCTCTGGGTATGTCTATAATGTGTTTCCCAATATAATTTTACACCAATGAAGGATAATATGGTCCAATCCACATGGAAACACCACACTTTGTGCCTAATACACTCAATCTATGCATGGACTGTAGATAACTAGTCCATACCCAAGATTAATTTGTGAGGATTCAATTCCCCTACTAGAAGATCCCAGCCGAAGCTCTCACCTCTCAGAGTAAGCTCACACTACTGGAAAGAGTCTGTAATTTTTGAATCCCCTATCATAGGAGAATCTAGCCATAGGATCAAGCCAATGACACCATCAGAATATTTGAGCTCCAAATGAGGGTCGTTGCAATAAAACTATGATAGGAAGTTGTGTCTATAAGTACTGTAGCTATGGTTGAGTAGACACATATTGTATCTCTAATCATCACTGGAGCGTCGTGTTCATAGGCCTCAGCTACTTGGAGCTGAGCTCATCAATGTCCTCCTGCTCCCTGTTGTCGGGTGGGACCACCTGAAGGTGGTGGTGGTAGAACCTAGAATCGTTTCCCACCACCTACTGCATGACCAGTTCCCCTACCACATCCTCCACATTGTGTACCTTATCACTCAAACCTTTGCATCTTCCTTTTTGGTCCCTCAAATGTCTTCTTGTTTTGCATATGACAGTTCAGGTAGTCGCAATCCATGTGCCCCTGCCCACCGTACGAGTAGCGCTGCCTTCTCCTCATCTGTCCTCCTTTGTCCTGTGAGCATGCACCACCGACCTTGTATCCCAAAGTTATCCACCAGGAGGTATGGCTTGTTTGGGACCCTACGTCATCCATATACCCAGAAAGATAGTCAGAGGTAAGTTCATCTGACCATATATAAAATAAAAAGAAAAATAGTTCAGTCATATAGTCATACAATCATCAAAATCCAAAACAAGAGCCAACCAGACAAAAAGAAACTACATATCATAGTAACCATAGTCCTCACCATATCCATAGAAATCTTCCATAGTAGTTTATTCCCACTCTGATTTTGTTTCATATTTCTTCAACACCATGGCATACTTACTTCTAATCTCCTTTTTCTCCACCGAGATTTTCCCCTTACATGATTTTTTGTTGACGCGACCCTTCATTGCAGCAGGGATATCCCCTCTTTCCTTCCTAGACGATGACTTGGTCGATTCTTGCTTCAGTAGGTATGAGTATTCATTCCATGGCCTCCTCTTTGGTGGAGCAGCCATGGAACCTTCACTTTCAGACATCTTCTTTCATCCACCTTGAAAAATATCACTATATGATGGTCTTGCAGCACCTCCACCATTCTATTTTTCACTATCAGTTATATTCCCCCCTTTATCAGTGATATTCACAGAAACCAAACTCTTGCAGCCAACATCATTCTTCCCCAATACATCGTTTGAGGTTTTAATAGACTCTCCTCCATTACGAGAGAGCCTATTATGATCAATCACAACAAGGCAACGAGGGTTCAACTCACCAAAAACACCATCAAGTGACTCCTTTCTTGGGATATCCACTGCGACACATCCTTGATTATTAAGACCCTCAAAATCATGTGCATCTGCTATCACATTGAGTGACTCATCTTGATCCAACCCTTCAAATCTATTACCAGAAGAGGCCCAACCAGATGGGGCATGATTTTTCTTATCAAATCCACCTCCTTCATCCCTCATATTGTCAGAGATCAGCTGCACTTGGCATGAATTAAAAACAGCCTCCAGCAAAGGCAGACCTCCACCACCAAGATCATTTTTGAGATGGTCAAAAACCTACCTCACTGTTGGATGTAGTGGCTCCCACACCTCCTTCACTACACAAGCACACATATTCACCTCGATGCTAGTATCGTTCCATTCCCTCGCTCCATTTTTGTAACATTCGATGCAGCATTAGGGAAAGGACTCCCCATGTGGTTACCCTGATCAGCAATAGTTCCAGTACCAACACATTCCACATCCCTATCCTCGACCACACCCCCTCACACACTCAAATGGTCTACTGGAACACCCCTAACAAGAGTGGGAGCCAATCCAGAATAATCACCAATAAAAACTCCCCGTGCCCCCATCACCAGGGAGAACCCATCCTTTCTTCTACTGCGACAAACCAAATCAGTATGACCAAGTCTACAACATTGCACACAGTACCTCATCCAAGACTCGAAGAGGAATTCTTGATACAAATGGAATTCATTATTTTCTGTGATCTAGAAACGATTCACCAGTGATCCTGATACATCAACCTCCACACAAATCCGTGGATAGATCGGGTGACACACAAACTCGGTTTGGTGGTCATAACATAAATAGCGGCCAATCGTATTTCCAATTGCACATAGAATAGATGGATTTTGGAAGGACAGAGGTAATCCAGGGAGACTTACCCATGTCACGATTTTCGATGGATCCTTCCGCATATGAAAATCAAAGCTCCAATGAAAAAGGTACAATGATAATCCCTTGCATCTTTGAGGGGCCCCAGACCAGGCAATAATCAAATCCTCCTCCGACCCAAATCGGATCATGATATGTCGCCGATCAAGAAGACCAACAACTACGTGTTCTTGAAGCTCCCATTAATCAGAGAAAAAATGCTCGAAATCATCAATCGATGGGCGCTGAGGACGAAAACGGGCGACAAGGGTGAGCTTGAAAAGGTCTGTGGCACCATTAATCTCTATCAAAAGAGCTATCTCTAGCACCCCAGCCTACGTCAGAATGCAGATCGATTTCATCAATGCTATGATCTCCCATCGTAGACCGTTATCAATGGTCTGGGCCTTCAATAAATGGTCCCATACCATTTTGGTGGAGTAGCGGGAGAGATCAGTGAACCTTTCTTAGTACAGGGCGATAGTTATGCTGCTTTGCTATAAGTGCAGCAGCTCTTATATACACAATGTTAATAGGGTCACTAGGAATAACTCCTCTAAAAAATGGCATTTGAAGTCATCTCAAGAGAGATTCACCTCATCATGTAACTGGAGTGTCAGACTCCACTATCTTCCAGCTTCTAAATGTAAAATACTAGCATCAAAGATGACAATCAGACCAACCGGTGTCCCAACTAAGCGAAAAACTCTTGCCACACCCTCCAACAAGTCCTCATCCACCTTCAAATCCATCTCGCCTCGGAACCTTGGAGGCCTATACTGCTAAAACTCATTCAACATGCTCATTCGGAGTGTAGCCTCTCATTGCGGGGATGGTGGAATCTTCTTCCCAAAGGTTAGTGGTTCCACTGGTACACCACCCGAAGGTGCTAACATCATAAGAGGATATTACACTGAGGCCCCATCGCTTGGTGGGTTGTCATTGTGTACTCTATCAGGAATCTAGGATGGATATATATGTGGTAGATTCCTAGAATAAAACTACTGCTCTATGGTCATAAAGTTATACTTGGTGAGAAAACTCAAATAAATAATAAGTAATACATTTCAAAACACATGTAATGGTCGCTTTCGTACACTGAGTCTGAAATCAGAATTCAGGGTCCTGGTGTATGGATACGTCAACTGTCGTACCAATACTGTATTCAACAAACTAAAAACAACACTTGTAAGATATAACACTATTGCCATATAGAAAATATTAGAGTCCCTGTGTTTCGGTAGAACTGACTCCTCTGAAACCACTTTGTCACGACCCTTCCCCTGGGGCTAGTGTTGGGACTACTCCAACCCCACCATCAATATGCCAGGGGATGGTGACTAGCACCAAAAAGAAATATCCATATAATGGGAAGGCATTTCATTTATGCCTGTACAAAACATAATCCATGAACCTAACAAGAAGAAACCACGAAGTAAACTACTATAGTAAAATTGTACTGAATGTAAAGGTGCCGGAATACAAGCTCAACTGAAAAATAAAATAGCTCATGGAATGTCCACCAAGTATCCTACCCGAAGTGTAGGTATAAATCACAACAATAGTCACTATAGCACGTCACGTCAAATGGTCCTCCTCTAGGAATCATCCAGTCCTAGTTCGCTCAGCCTCGGTCAACGCTATCTATTGTCTGCACAAGACACAGAAAGGTGCGGGTGTAGCCCATGCAGGTGTGAGTATAAAAATAGTCAGTAGGGAGCCTGAGACCTCAAATGTCTTTAGGAGTTCCACGAAGGATAATCCACAAAGAAATACCTCAAATAAAAATCATGAAGCATTCATAAACTCCACTTAGTTATATTCCCATACATATACCTATGTTATCAAAATATATTCATCTCATACATGAGTAAACATATGGCTCCATATTTTAAGAATTTAGCACAACTGATTTATGAGGGAAGTATATGATAGAGGTATCACCCGAAGGTAACACCATGAAGGTAAAAGTACAAAAAAAGTAACATGAGGAAGGTAACACCAAGAAGGTAAATGTACCACAAAATTAACACCGTGATGGTAACACCACGAAGGTAAAAGTACCATAAAGGAACAACATGAAGGTAACACCATGACGGGGAAAGTACCACAAAGGTAACCCCATGAATGTAACACCTCGAAGGTAAAAGTACCACAATGTTAAAGAATTATCTCACACCAGGTATATAACTCAAGTAAAAAAGTACAGATGATTAATTGATGATCTATACCATTTTATTCTATCGTGAGGCTCTACTGTTGACCCACACAAGAATGATAGATGCTGACCCAAACAGGATCACTAGGCACTAACCTACATAGGATCGATAGATGTTGACTCACACAGGATCTCTAGATATAGACCCACACATGATTCCTAAGAGCTGATCCACAGAGGATTAATAGATAAAGACTCACATAGGATCAATGTTTTTTCATCATGTTAGAGCCCTCAATTAGATTCCCACACAAGGCATGCTTGATTCTAGGAGGATCTTCTCCTCTAGACATTGATCATATGTGAACCACACATATATTCTATGATGATGTATCCCAATGGATCTCCATGTTCTAAGGGTTCCAAATCGACATGCGACATGTTAATCGAATGCCCGACCTGTGGCTTATAAGAGGTTTAGTACTGAGAGTTTTGTTGGATTTGGGTTCGATCCAACTCGCATGTACTCAACTTTCTCTAACACTCATGCAGAGTATACCAAAAGGATCGTCTCACTCCAAGGATCCTAGTGCTGCAAATTGCGTGTCAAACGGACGTCGAATTCATATGTTATAGATCATTAAGAGAAATTGGGCCCGGTTGGGTTAGGGTCTGGTCCAACCCGATTGGGCCAACCCAGTCCGGTTTTCTCCCGGCCCGACCCGCTTTCGGAGCACATCCCTCTAGATAGGCTTGTCCCGACCCACATAGGGGCGTGGCCCTGCCCGCGAAGGGGAACGACCCACTGGGATCGCACAGCCCGACCATCTAACACTACTACAAAAACGGGAAATGGAAGTGCTACCCTTATATCAGATCTAAAAAGGCACTGATAAAGGGGCCTTTATCAATGTTAAAAAAAGCACTCGTAAAGGGGCACTTTTAACAGCACACAAAAATCAATGTTAAAGGTGACCCTTTATCAGTGATTTTTTAGCCCTGATAAAGGCCCCCCTTTATCGGCCATTTTTATGAGCGCTGATAAATGGGACCCCTTTATCAGCACTGATAAAGGGGAGATTTATCAGTGCTTTTTCCTATCGCTGATAAATTTTCTGTTTCAAAACAAATCATCAAAAATATAATATTTCTCTACAAGTATATTTATATTGATATAAATATAATATATATTTTTTAAAAATGTAAATAAGTATAAACAGACTATTACATTAAATATATAAGAAATTTAGTGAAAATGGATTTAAAATATTTTAAAAAATATTATTAATTAATAATTTGATAATTATTATTGATTAATAATCATTTAATTACAATTTGAAAAGACAAAAAATCAAAAAAAATAATAATAAATGATCTAAAATAAGTTAAAAATGTAACTCAAACTTCAAACGGACATAAATTTTGATCCGGGTGTCAGTTTGAGCTCTAAAACATATCAAATCAAATCCTACAATGAGATATACGCGCTTGTGACCTAGAAAATGCTTCTTTCACATTATCTAATGCAAAAAAACCCATAAGTCCTCCAAAACATAGTTTTTAGTCGGCATACACCGATTTGTTAACATTCAAACAAATTTAACTTTTGATCTGGATGTCCGTTAGGCCTGTACCACATATCATATCAAATATTGTTTCATTTTCTTAGATTTGACTATTTTTGGAGTTGAAATGAACTTATGGATTATATGTTAGGGTTGTTTTTACATTCTATGGATTTTAAAATACACATATATATGTATTTATTCGTAAATATATATGTGTTTATGTGTGTGTGTGTTGTATATATGTATGTATATATGTATGTATTTATTTATTTATAAACACACATAAATAACATATTTCTTAAATATATTTAAAACTAATCTTATAAATATATATTAATATACAAATAAATATACGAATAAAAATTTATAACTAAATATATATATATATATAAATATAAATAAATATAAATATATGTAAATATGTATTAATATACGAATGAATATATATATATACTAATATATTAAAAATATATTTATATTAATATGAATCTATATTAATATATGAATAAATATAACTATATATATTTATATATAAATAAATAGATATATCATTAAATAGAGAAAACATGAACTTTATTAGTGGTAAAGGAGCAGCCGCAAAATGGGTGAGGTCGCGGGTTCGAGTTTGGGTGGAAGAAAAGGGGTGTGCGCGTGCGGGGATGTGCGGGAAGGGCAGCACACGAGAGACTGTGAGGTGGGTTCTGCCAAGCACTGATAAATGGGGGGTCAAGCGCTGTTAAAAGCTCCCCCCCACGTATATTAATTCTATTTAATTTTTTGTTGAATTTTTTTCACCTTTTTAGTGCTTTTTTAAAAGAACTGAAAAATTCCCCTTTTCTCTGTTCTTTAAAAGGACGGATAAAGAGTCTTTTATCAACGCATTTTTTAGTGTTAATAATGGTTCCATTATCACCGCTTTTTGGTGTGTTGATAAAATGTACCCCCTTTATCCTCGCCTTGATTAAAAATGATTTTTTAGCACTGTTAATCAACCTTTCTAGCACAGACAGAATCCATACTTGAAGTAGTGGAAGAATGCGACCTGCTGGGATCCCGCATCCCATCCTGTGAAGGGCACACCATGCTCGGCACACGTAGCCCACCCTATGGAGGGGCACAAACCGTTGGCAAGGGCCCTCCCTAGCAGTGTTGGGGGGGCACTCCCCCTTCTTCCGAATGGCTATGTAGTTCTGGAAATGGAGCGGCGATGCCCCATGGCACCGCGTGGTCGCCACATGACCTATAGCGGTAGGACCCTCCCCTACTGTCGCGACTTTGTTCCTCGGCCCAATGCAACGATGCGCGACGGCGCGTCGCTCCAACTCCACCTATGTGGTCGGCCAATTACCACCATAGATGTATGTCATGACCCCCATCTCCTATGGTGCACGATGACATTTCATCTCCTCTTTCGTGGTCGGCCATTTCTGGTGGTCGCCTTCACCCGCCAGCGTCGGTCGTCGGTGCTGTCATGCCGATGTTGTGCCGGTGGTCTTCAATGGGTCACCGAGTGAGCTCTGGTGGCATGTTTTTTCCATCTGAAGGTACCAACAGCCCTCGAAGGACACTCTATTCATCGATTTTCCATAAATTCCTAAATCCATCCAATCCGAAGAAAATATCGTTAAGAACCCATTAGTAAAACAAGTAGCGGATGTTTAAGGCCTTATTTGATTGTATTGCGCCCTCCACGTTAGTTTTATTTCATGAGGGAAGACTAAGAGTCAACAATTATCTTAAAACTAAACCAAATAAAAACCCTACATCAAGATCATTGGAGAACGTCCATATTTAATGAGGAGTTGGTGTTCATCCATTCAGCATTTGGTGTCGCTCTTCACCATTTTCTAAAACCAGTCCTGTCCTCCAAGTGGTTGGTGTCATGGCATTTTACCAGAGCTTCGTCTCTTAGTGAAGTCGTGCCAATACCCCTCCCCATGCTTAATATAAATAGCAAAGTGGGAGGGTGAGTAACAACTTTTGGAATTTATGAGGTTCATTTAATGAATGAACCTCCCAAATTTAAATGGTTCTATTATAATGATTTTTTATTCAAGCTAATTAATTCCTTGACATGTCATTGGTCTCGCCACTGCGGATTTTACATTGGAGGAAATGAAAAAATAAAATAAAATAACTTTGTTATTTAATTATTCTTTTAAAAGTCGAAAATCAATCCTTTTCTCCCAACCTACTTCGGTTGATGTGAAGCCTTCCTTATGTGAATCCCGACACTACAGATTCAAAAATTCTCCCATATTTTTAAACCAAACACTGGTTCAATTGTCAGAAAATGCAGTCTGCCCATTAACTGAAGGGGCCTTAAAAAATGTTTAGAAATTCATTCTGGGCACAACAGGTCTCAGAATCATGCACCGTCAATTTACACAGACTCATAATAATTCTATATAATTAAAAAATTACATGGAATATCCTTGTCATTATAATAAATCATTCTAGAATACAAACAAATAATGGGGGAAATAACATTTTGTTGAGTCCTTAATAATGAAAAATACATATTCTATTAGTGGAATATTTGATAATATTATTTCTGGAAAATATATGAATACCACTAAAAAGATATAACCAAATCATCAATTTTGGAAAAATGAAAATTTCATTTTTGATATCTCCCATTTAAAAAGTGAAGAATATCTATGGGGAAATCTTATCAATAATAAGAGTCAGCCTATTGAAATTGACTCAATGGAATGGGTTGATTAGAAGAATATATTTTTTAATATGTAAATTCCCCATATCAATCATTTCAAAATTGATAAGTATCTCCTTGATAAAATGAAAAATGATGATGATTCTATAGGTACCTATGAGGAATATGTTACAGATCTTCTAAGGAATGATTTGTTATCACCATTAAATAGGAATGCAAGGTTGACTGACTTTTTGATGGTTTAAAATCAATACTCCACAATGAATTATCTATAAAAGACTTTATTAATTATGAAGAGATTGTTTGATGTACTACAAAGGATTAAATGGATATAGAAGTTATGCATCACTCACATGTTTTTTATAAGAAGATAATCTTATAAAAAAAATAAATATATAATAACCATTGAGTGAATAAGATGAACACTACTTCATGCTCATTGTCTGGACAGAAGCATGGAAGAAAGTTTCTTATGTATACTAGAAATTTTATTTATTTTGGAATAGAAGTTGATCCAGAAATTTGTTGTCGATAAAACAATAAAATGTCAAATAGCTATTTGAGTAGAGAAAAATATACCTAGAATGAACCACCACACTTTAGTGTTTAATGTTCCTGGAGTATGAGAACTCTTCTAAACAGTGAAAAATACTAATGCTAATGATGATGTTCAAAATAAAAAAAATCTATTAGGATAATTGAGATGGTTAAATATTAATTAATCTCTATTTTTGTTGATTTTATCAATAATTTCATAGTGAAATAAAATCTAATCATGAAATCTATAAATTCTGTTGTCTTTTTTGAATTTGGATATTCCCTTACATTCAAATTGAAATAATTTTCTAAAGGAATCAAGATAAAATCCAACTGAAAAGTTGTATAATTATTATTGAAATCCACTTGTGGAAATATGATTTCATCTAAAGTATATGATTTATCTCCCATTTATATAGAAGGTAATATGATTCCTAAAAATCATTTCATTCTAAATTTAGTTAAATTTGATGTTATCTTGGTCATTGATTTCCTTTTTATACATAAATAAAACATCAATTGTCAGTGAGTGTATGTCACATTTGATATTCCAAACCAACCTATAATGTTTTGTTATTGTGGTGATAAGTATGAAATTTTGATGGGGGTCACATCATTTGAATATGTATTAATTACCATTTAGAATGGGTGTTTATCTCAAATTGTTGGGAATAAAATTAACATCGTTGATGTGTTTATTTTGTTATAAAATATTAATGTATCTTCCAAAGGGTTTCCATGATTTCAAAAAATTTATGTTTAGTTCTCTATAGAAATAAAACTTGGACATCACCATTTTAAAATAAACCCTAGAGAATGCCTCGATTGAGTCAAATGAATGAATCATTCAACTTCATGAGATCCTTGTAAAGAGATTCATTTAGCCATGTGCATCAACATGGATTCTACCTTATAATATTTTTTAAATAATGATAGATAGATGGATCTCAATATTAATTTTTGGGATTTTAACAAAAGAATGATCAGAAAAATGTATCTTATACTCCATATTGATAAACTATTTGATCAACTACATAGAGATCAATACTTTTTTTAGGAATGACGTTTATTTTGGATATCATTAATCAATGGTCAAGAATTTGGATATACCCATGAATACATTTCTTAGAAGGTATGGATAGTATGAATATATAGCTATTTTATTGATACACAGAAATTCCCCTTCTATATTCACGTATTTATTGAATTGTTTCACTAGAGATTACATTGATCTATTTTCATAATATTTATATGTGATATTATTATCAATTCATTGTGAAAGGAATATCATGAATACCTCTTGATAATTTTTCTATATACACTATGGATTTATAAATGATATAAATTTTTAAAAGGTGTAATTTTTGGCTAAAAACATATCATTTTGTTTCCAAATAATCTCAATATGTGGTATATATATAACTATCAAAACAAAAGCTATAAAATGTTGGAACTATATATCCATTGTGAATGGGATCAAAATATTTAAAGGATTACGTGGAACTTGATGATGGTTTATCTAGAATTTGTCCTGACTCTCTAATCCCCTCAACATGATAGCTCATAAGGGAACTAAACTCTTTTGGATAGATGAATGTGATGAAAATTTCATGGAAATAAATAGAATATCAGTCATCTCACAAGTTTAAAACTTATCATATAGTGGATAAGGGTTTGTACTCTATAATGATGCATGAAATAGGGATTGTTATGTGTTATTATAAGAAATCACATGGTTATTGATAATACATTCCAATAGTTGAATATTCAAGAGAAAAATTACCCAAAATGTGATTTGGTGTTAGTTGTCGTAATATTTTAATTAAATATTTGGATGAATTATATTTATTGTAAAAATTTTATATATATACTAATAATAAAATTTTAAATTATATTGTCAAAGAAAATTAGTTTAATATTATCCAATTAAGAGGTTTAGATCTGATAAAAGATTTTGACTGCTCAATAATTTACCACCATTGGAAGGAAAAAAATATACAAAATTGTTTGAGTAAAAAATACCATGGTAACTTATATAAGATGTATATTAAAAATTATTCAATATTTATGGATTTGAAAGGGATGGATTTGGAAATCCCAATGGAATTGGAAAAAACTTGCCTTTCTCAATTGAATGTTCAACCATATATACATGTAATAATTAAATACGTTCATAAGGAAGATGTTTTCTACCAAAGAAGGTTTTAAATGATATATAGATTAACCATGATCAGGTTTTAATGATAAGATTTAGTAATAGTATATGTGTTCCAACCCCAAAATATTTGAGAAGGATTTGTTAGAGGAAGGTTAATGATCTTCATTTCTACTCATTTAAAAAGAATTAAGATATACTGAGAGTTGAATGAGTAATTATGGTTATATTTTAAAAAAAGGTATCCGGTAGTTTTCTTCATGGTTCATGGTTTTTTATCAAGATAGGGATAATCGATGAAATTATAAGGGACATTACATCCCTTAACGATAATAGAATGAAAATGGGAGAACATCCTCATGAATTATTTCATTCACTCCACAAAACCACATATGGGAATAATTTTATATGGGATATAGTTTATTTACTAATAAGTATAGTACACTTCATTGATATTAGGGATGTAATATCTTTTGATCATATTTGCATGATATAAATTACGAAAGTGGTATGACTGTATGGAGTACCACATTCCATTATGTTTTGATCGGGATCTGAGGATTATCTAAATGTTCTGGTGATGTATCGTATAGTCCCATGATATAGTGTTGATTTTTAGCAATGTGTTTCATCCACTAATAGAAGATTAGTCCTATAGAAAAAATTAATCACTAATGGATATTTTGAGATCATGTTTTTTGCGTTTCAATGGTTATTGGAATCAACAACATTCACTAGTTATGTCATCCTAAAACAATGGATTTCACTCAATATTTTCAATGGTACTTTTGAGCCCCTATATGAAATTAAAATTTGATATTTAATTTATTTGAGTAAATATGGAGAAATAACTCTATAGGGACTAGAGATAGTATAATAAAGGTTTGATAAGGTCAAATAAATTCAACAAACCATCTCAAAAGTTTATAGGTGGATGAAAAGTTATGCTGGTAATCACTGACATTATCTAGAACATGATGATAGTGATTTAGTGTTTCTATTAATATATCCATTGAATAAGGTTACAAAATTCATGATGAAATGGAAACATAACATAGGTATATACAACCATTATAATGTTTTGATCATATCGAGACAATATCCTATTTTCTGGAACATCAACAAAACCTCTCTCATATTCACAATGTGTTCCCCATATCTATGTTAATAAATTACATAAAAACCCTACAAAAGACTTAAATAATATGTCTTAAAATTATTAAATGATTTTTATTATACAAAAAAATAGTTGATATTCACGATCATAGACAACAGGTTACATGAAATAAGCCCACTCACATTGTTAATGTATTATAGTACTGCCAACAGGTTTTTGAAGCTTCACGGGAACTTGAGGATTTTATGTGTAATAGGAATGCTAATTTTTTTATTGTTTTGATGAATTTTGAGAGAAAAAATCATATTAATGGGAGTAGAATGTAACACCCAGTGTTATTATGAATTAATTTTTTCAAATATTTTAAAATCCATTGATAGGATGGGATATAAGATAAAACAAGTCAATATTGTGTAACATGAAATGACATGTCATGATTTCACTACAAGAAACATTGGTTTATCTTTCATTACACGCTACCCAAAGTTTTTACAAGACCACAATATATATTTAATATTGTAAATTAAATGAACTTGTAATAAACTAACAAATAAATATAGTTTTATGAATAGTAATAACGACATTTTAAATATTATTTATAATATTTTTATATAATGAAAACATATAGGATAATATTATATAATTTACAATAATTCCATTATTGGTGTGAAAAATATTATTTTCTAAAAAATAATCTTTTATTTTTTTTTAACTTCAATATAAAATACTATCAATATTCTTATATATAAATATAATATAATAATTTTAGATTTTGAAATAATAATGTTAAAATAATTATAGGTGAATTTTGGGATTTGTCTTAAATATTTTTTTATGAATGGTGAAAATTATTGAATTATAATTGACAAATAAATTTTCATTTATTTTATTTAAAAGAAAAATTATATTTTAATATGGTTTTAATGTATCCTTATATAAATAATACATATATTAATAAAATTTAGGTGATTGGAATAAATTTCATATTATATTTAGAAATAATATCTTTTTACATATTTTAATATTTTATTTTTTAAAAATATTTTTCTTGTTGTGTCTTACAGGTTCATTGGAAAAAATAATTTAAATTGTTTGGAATTAAATTTGGAAAATTGGATTTTATTATTGTAATATATGTCCTTTATTTTATGTAATACGGTCTGCATAATTTTTTACCAAAACTAAAAAATTAACATAAATTGTTTACCATGATTAACATAAAAATAGGTTTGTTTGGGAGTTAAACTAAAGTAATAACTATTTAAATGACCTATTTAATTGAATATATGTTATTTGAAACTCATATTTAAACATTATATTTAAATGTTAAATAATTTTCCACTATTGTATTCATTTTATAGATAATAAATGTTGGTGGAATTATTTATTCCAAAAAATTCAATGTCAACCACTCACCTCTCATATAAACATCCTGCAAATATCATCTATACTTCACAACAGAAATCCCATTTGGATTGGAAACTAAATTCCAAAATCACTTCCAAAAATCCATCTTCTCATCCAACAAAGATTCTTTTGGATATAAATCCAACCTAACATGTCTTTGTTTGTAATCCTAATGAGGATACATGAATAAGCGGTAACACCAATCATTAAACATTTTTGTTCTATTTCATTTCACACCTCCATAAATTTTTATAATAACAAAATGAAATAACAACTTTTGTATCTTTAATATACTTATATTTTGTTATTCTATGTAAATGAACTAAAACCATATCCACTTCTATAAAATGGGTTACAAAATCATTATTTATGTGTACATTAGACAACCACCTCATGATCTGATGTCATTTTTTTTACATTACAACCAAACATGGATTCTTATATATATATATATATAATATTATTATTTATATAATAAATAAATTAGAATATTATTTTTGCCTATTTATTATATTTTAAAAACATTAAAATAATTTTTTTAGAATATGATAATGTCTGAAATGTCTACGGTGGACTACTGCCTCATAAAGCGATGTAATTCATTCACCTATTATATGAATGGTAATGAGGATGTGTTCAATGTGAATATCTGTAATATATTAAATTAATATTATTCTTACATGATAATACATCATCATATTTTCTTTCATTCTTCATAATATAAAAATGAAAATAGTGATCACGCTTATGTAAAGACTATCATCTCTATGAATCTGGTACTTCTTATTTTTTCACAAATCTTTATAGGTTACTAAAAAAATAAATATAATATATATAGTATGTTAATAAATTTTTTAAAATTATTTATTTAATGAAATCAGTATCAATGTAATAAGAAACAATTACTAATCAACCCTTATAAAAAAAGCATTTTATACAGGAAATGTAACTTTTCCATGAAATTGTTAAAAAATTGGTAGTAAAAGGTCATTATTAATTCATATATGTGATATTATATACATATAAATATATAAAAATTTTATTGTATATTATATGTTTAATAAAATTGTTTTTATTATACTGGTGGTTTGAAAATGTATGACATATGTCAAGACATAATGTAATGGATTTTGTTTGAATTTTACTTCTTAAAGATGTACAATATGTTATGCAACTATAATATTTAAGTAAGTATATATACAAAAAATTTGAAATTTTATATTATTAATTTATTTAACATCATGGTATTTAATGTTTCATTTTTTATTCCTTCATTGGGATTACGATTCAATCATACTAAAGTTGTAATGATTTTATGCAACAATATCATAATTTATTTGTATTTTTAGTGATTTTGTATATGATGATAAAATATTATTATCCAAATATGGATATACTTGAGATTTTTATCATCCTGTACATATTCATCATTTTTTGATGTTATAGTGACATTTTTCTACTATTTGGATCCTATGATAATAACAAAATGTTTTTTATAATATGGATCATTTTTTTCTCTTTGGAATGAAATCCATTTTTGTCAAAATAAATATTTTTAAAAATAAATTCACTTACGTATTCTCCTATGATTTCTAAAAGACGTTTTTATACATTTTAGAGTTTTTAACAAAAAAATAAATGAATAATCATGTCATTTCCCAAAAAATTCCCATTTTTCTATTAGATAAAAAACGAATGGAATCCTTTTTTTAAACATGAATGTTCATAATGAAACATGCTATATTAATGACCATTATGTTCATATAATATTCAGTTTTATGTTTCTAGTAGTATTTTAAATTAATAAAATTTTTAAAAGTTGTTATATTTTAATGATTATTTTTCTATGTGAAAATTTTATTTTCATCAATAAATGTTTCAAATGATCGATCAAGAACATTTTCCTTATAATATTACATCTGTTGATGTAATATATTACGTATCGGTCATATGATCCTATGATAGAATTCTTATTCACTCAATGAATGTTTTATGATTATATTGGAATGATTTTTATGAAACCTGTTTCTCTAAAATGGGATATAATCTGATAAAAACATAATAAAACCACTTCTTTTTATACAATTTTTTGTATGTTGAAATTATGAAATGATTATAAAAACTACTTCTTTTCCACATGTTAGGATATGTTTACATGTTTAGGATACCCATTTTATTTCTGTCTCTATGATACGATGAATGAATTATGATCTTATGCCACACATAAATATGGTTTTCATATTTGGTTATGGGTGGCCAATATCTACCTTTAATTATTTGGGTAAACATTTATATCTTATGATACAGACAAAACATGAATTGGGAGAGAATGCAATCTTTTAAAGGGACTTTTTCTACTATGATGGACTAGGGAGAGATTTTTCACCACAATGATGTTTGGGAATTGAACCCATTATAATATGCTTTCCTAGGTAGTGATAATTTAATATTATGGAAATGATTTTCTATGATTATATGTATTCAACAATTCCATTTTTTTCATTTTACTATTATGGTATCATTGATCGTGTTCTTTTATTCATTTATGAATCATGAGTTATGAACTACCAATATTGATTATTTGAGTTAATATTATGATATTTTATATGAATAAAATGGTTTTGAAATCATATCTATATGTTTTCATACCATTAATATCATTCTATTCTTATATATCTCCAATTTTCACCCGTACTGAGCATCTGATATCACAATTTCATTTATTTCCATTACATAAGTTATGAATAAATAAACAATGTATGATTTGTCAAATAATGGTGAGAGTTTTGTTGATCATATGTTGGTATTATGTAGTTTACCTAGAGATTAGTTGTTTCGATTTCTATTTTTCTAATGTCACCAAACTATTATGGTCCTTGAGAAAGTTTTTTTGTAATGTAATGAATATTCATAAAAAATATGCAATATTTATTTATGATAATCTTTCATTACTTTGTGTTGTGTTTCAATTTGGGGATCCCAATGATTTTGAATTACTATATGTTTTATTAGAGCAATCAAACAATAGCGGGTAAGGTGAATTTTATATTTCAAAAAGTAATCATGGTAATAGGTATATACTAGGTAAATAATAGTAATGGACTATGTTTTCATGGTTCATTAATTTTCAATTAACGTGGTTGTTGGGGATCATTGGAGGATTCGAGAGTTTTCTATGGAGTATAGTGATGCAACGTAAATACTATAAAAGATAGACACTATACATTGGGTATATATTATGAGATGGTGGTTCACATCTTCAAGTAGCTGGCCAGTTCACATCTTGTAAAGTGGACAAGTGGTATCCCATGGGATGAGAACATGTTTTGTGTGTGTAATTCTTGATTTATAATAAATTCAGTTATTATTCCCTTGAGGTGATGTTTTTTGGGTGAAATATTGATTTTTTAGAACCCTAGGGATTATACTCTCTATAATGGTTGCATAACGTAAAAACAGTGGGATCCATGTTTTATTTCCATATCATGGCTGAATTTCCTTTTATTTCACGCATATATTCTCTCTTGTTATGGTAATGTTCTATGATCCCCCAATATTTCATCGAGAACTCTTCATTAAACTTTGATCATTGGTTCTGGTGGATCTTCTTTTTCAATTATTTGTAGTTTCTCCCACATTCCCGGTTTTTCTCTTCCTTTATTATACGATAGATTCACTAAGATACTATTCTTTTGATTTTTTGATTAATTTGGGTTGTGTTTTGATGATCGATGGGTGTAGTATATATAAATTATCAATATATCTTGGGGCAGTTATAATTAGAAGGTGTTTCATATTTTCCTTATTGTGTGCAATTAGTTAGAAGGATTCTTCGAGGTTATCAATTTATTAATCTGATTATTGTGTATATTGTGGCTGGGGATTAATAATGTTTATGTATGGAAAAGGTTGTGCTGGATTATTCAAAGATAAAGAATTATTTAATTTTAAATTGATATAAAAATGGGTTTTATTCACATGTTTTTATATTTTTATTGTTATTATTATTTATTGGTGAATGTAATGGATTGATTAACCCATGATAATTGTGGTCAGTGGGGAATTTGTTTATACTGGATGATTTTCTACATCAATGAGGATTTTTTCTGTGATATTTTGTGATACCAATCTAAAATAATAATTGTCTAACCACTTATATTTTTTTTGTAAAATTAATACTAAGTGATTATGATTTGGGTGATAATGACCCTAACACATAGTGTAATTTTATAAAATCCCATTTGTAAATATATAGGATTGATTTTTTTGTGTGGTGGATTAGTGGTTTGGGAATGTGGTGGCTACTGGTTTGTTATTCATCCTTCTGGGAGGGGTGTATGTTTTTTGGACATGATTTTGGTGTGGTGGTGTTTCATATCCATGATTTTGGGGAGGTGAGGTGGTGGTATGATAAGGATGATGAGAGAACTATGATTTGTGGTTGCTTTATAGTTGATGCTCGGGTAGCGATGGAATAAATAATTGATCAATAATGATTTAAATCAATGATGTTTGGTTTTCTTAATTTGAGGTAAAGGATACATGAATAAATAAATGATGGAATGTGTGGTTAAATGTGGATGATTCTTAATAAAGAAATTAATTTTTTGGATAATGGAATTGGATGGTGGTGTGATGTGGCCAGTTATTTGATTGGTGTTATGAATTTTTAGGTGCTAGAGAAAGTGTTGATGTAGTGAGTTTTCTAGTGTTTTTTTATGAACTCATTGGTTGATAATGTGTGTGTGTTTCCATATTTATATACTTGTATATTCCTTATGATTTCAGTTCACATGCCACCCATGTCGAGCACTATGTGCCGATACCTGTAGAGTAATATGAGTGGTGTTTTTATTGACATTCGGTATGGAGGATAGATGGCTAGGTACCCAGCCCATCTTGAATTATATTATTGGAGAGGTATGAATTGCAAAATATATGATTTTCATTGTTTTACTACTGAACTAGATTGTTTTTTTCATAGGTAATGTTTATTTGGGTGAGTAATGTCGTGGTCATGCTTGTGGGGAGGCAAGTTGATGTGTCTTCGGGTGAGATGTTATGTTGCTGAGGTTTTTACGGGTAGGATGAGATTGTATAAGGTATATTATATTAGTGTTCATGCATTATAGGAGAATGATCTGTAGAGTATGTCTCTTTTGTTAATGATACCACACTACTTAGGTTAAGGTGGTGGATTATGATGGTCGAAGTGTTTTCATGTGAGACATGATGTGGTTGTGCTTATGGGGGATCCAGATCAGTTGTTTGTGGTTTTGATTATATGTGATTGCTACTATAGAGTTTTTTGTTATGTAAAAGAAATGGGAGTTCCTGGATGTACTATATTATGGTGTGAGAGCTGCACACTATTGGAAAATTTTGGAGTGATACACTTTAACTATATGCTTCTTGTTTTGTAATATTGCTTCACATGCTTATTTAGTGAGCATGCCTTTATGTTGGATTGTTTGGTTAGTATACCTATATTATAGTTTGATTCTTTTGTTTTATCATTGGAGATTTTTTTATCTTATTTCACATGTACATAAGTGACATATTTTCACAATGAGTATACTTTTCCCTATATATATATATTATTTTTAGGTTTTTAGAAGGATTACATGGACTATGTTGGAAATTACTATCTCAAACCATTTGATAGAAATTGTGTCACTTCATTATCATTTAATTTGGTTATTTAGATTGTAAAATTTTATTTTTATCTATTTTAGGTATACATGCATTATGGGATTTCATTTTTCATTTAATTTATGTCATGGATATTTGGTTGAAAATTTAACTTATATATGTATCATATATTATTAGAGAGAGTGTTGGTTGGAGTGGACACTCAAGAGGGGGGGGGGGGTGAATGGAGTTCCAATTAAAATTTCTATTTTAAAAACTTTGTCTAAAAAACCCCAAATAAAATACTGAATTAAACTGTAGTAAATTTATATCAAAGTAAGGGTTCGGTTGGGTTCGCAAGGGATTGATTATTTCCCAGTTAATCAGAACAAAAAGGTTGATTAACTTTTGGAACCAACATACTGATTTACAACTGATATAAACACTTGCGAATTTAATTATCAAAGTGACTTTAAAACAGTTTTGGATTTAAAGAGATTAGTAGCGGAATAAAAGAATAACTTTTAAAGATATAGAAAAACAAATATACCCAAGAGGTTCAGTCTCAAGCTGATACTTATTCCTCTCAAAAGCTTTTATAAAAATATGATCCACACCCCGGATCAGGGATAAACAACAGTATACAACTGTCCAAGTCCAAGACCTCTACCACAGTTATTCATGGGAACAAACACAACATCAACCAGATGTTCAGGTCACACGACCTCTACCACTATCCCAGTGGGAAAAACAAAATGTAAGAGAGTTGAGTGATGATTTAAAAATCCTCCAGTTAGAGTACAATAGACAGTGTGTGTGTAAAATACAGCATATAACACACACTGCTCAATAAGTAAAAGGATAAAACACAGAGCAAATATTTAGAGTTTAGAAATGTCTCTAGTGATTGTCATGCAGTTCCGGACTCCTTTGATTGATCAGAATTCGCTCTGAGTCCTCTTCTGGTTTTTGTCTGGAAAACAGAGTATCGTCTGTTTCCTTGACTTCCAGGTGTAGAGACAGTCGAAGAAGATCTTGTGTTATGTTCTCGTTCTCATCTCGTCACTGGTATGCAGTAATGAGTTCTTCGTGTAAGTTCTATCGTCTCTTTACATTCACGTTTTTGTTGTTCTTCTAGCACACCTTGTGGTCTGTATATCTCTCTCTGTGTATTCGTCTATGTCTCGCACACCCCTGTGTTCTGTCTGTATCTATATTCGTCTCTTTTTTAGTAGCACATCCTTCCTTTAGTTAAATCATGTGCTTTGGCAAACGATTATTTAATATTTGCAGGTACGAGGTACGGTTCCCTGACATCCAACAGCACACATTAAATAAATGTCAGTGTATTAAAATATATCTAATATGACCATTGGTTAGATTAAACAAAGATAAAGAAATTAAAGCAGTGTCGGGTTCTATCTCTGGAACGGTATCTATTGATAGCGGTAGGCTTGTGTTATAGTATGTGTCTGTATCTGTAGACTTCATTTGTAACGGTAGACTTTGTATCGGTAGCTGTAACAGTAGATTTGATCGCATCAGTAGCGGTATACTTGTAACGGTAGTTGTGGCTCTGCCTTGTATTGGTGGTGGTAAGTCTCTATTGGTAGACTTTGCATAACGGTGTATTTCAGCATATCGGTAGACTTCAGCATATCGGTAGCTCTGTATCGGTGGCCGTCGACTTCGATGTAGCGGTAGGCTTGAGTACCAGTGAGCTTGTAACAGTAACTCTATCGGTAGGCTTGATGTTCCATATAGGTAGACTTTGATGTAGCAGTGATCTTTGAGTACCTGTGAACGTGATGTATCGGTGTACTCCGTATAGGTATCTCTATTCGATATCGGTAGCTCTAATCCATAATGGTGGCTACTATTCTATATCGGTAGATAGTTTGTAATGGTAGCTGAAAACTGTTTGATCATTCACTTGGCAGAATGAGTTAAGTCATAGTAAACATATATATGATAACTCAAAAGACTTAATTTAAGCATAATGAAAGTAACAACATATATTAAAGTATATTTGTAATGTATTAATCATAATAAATATATATAGAAAGAATGGTTGGGATTATCAAAACAGAATAAAGAGACTTAATTCCAAAGGGTTCAACAATCTCCCCCTTTTTTATAATCACAACTTATGCCAAAATAAAGTAACATCAGAGGAAACAAATAAAAAAAATCAATGTATGATATCAACAGTATAGTATTAGAAGAAAAATCTCAGCAATTGATATCAAAAATAAAATAGTCTCAGAGGAAAAATATGAAAATAGGAATATATCAAGAAATAATGTAGTATAAGAGAGAAAGAAAGAAAAAAAACCAAGATTCTTTAGTTTGAAAAGATTCGCATATTCCTACCACTATCAATTTAACTATAGGATTTTCCTCCAAAGTAGTGATTGTCTCCCCCTATCAATTTCTTTGGGTATAGGTTTCCAATAATTTCTCCCCCTTTGTGATTAACAAAAAGGAGGGTATCAGAGAAAAGAGAAGGACTAGGAAAAAAAAAATAGACAGAGTAAAATAGACAGTGAAGAGAGGAATGTAGTATGTGATTGATAAGAAAAAGAAAAATTGGAAAAATCAGACAAGTACAAAAATACAATGAATCCCATAAAAATGGAGCTAGAAGCACTCAACCAGCCTCTTGAACAGGTGTATTTACCTTGGGATCAGAAGAGGGTTCAGATGTAGAGTCAGCAGGCTTGGGAATTCCTGAAAGAACCACTGGTGGATCAGCAACTGATACAGTACCAGATCTGTAATCTGAGCTCCTCTGAGGGATCATTGGTGTCAGGCTTCTGATGGCTTGAACTGGAGTCAGATGAGGAGTACTCCCAGAGGCCGATGGTGGAAGGGCAGGTGGTACAATAACTGGACGAGCATCCACATGTAGTAAAGGCAGTAAGAGATTCCTGAAATCCATGATAATGCTTCCTCCTCTCTCCATTGCAGACACAAAATCATCTCTATTCTCTATAAACTTATCCAAAGCATGAGTATGCTCCCTGAGCTTACTAACTTGTTCCCTAAAGGCTTGGGTAACTGGAGGCAACTTCATATTTTCAAGCAAACTCTTGAAATGGTTTGTCATTTGGTGCTTGGTATAAACCTTTTCAAAATAAGCATCCACCTTATTCTTGATTGCCTCTTGAGAAGCAGTAGCTGCCCACAGGTGATCACGAAGAAAACTACTAACTTCCCTAGTGGTAGCAAGACTCTGAGTATCTTATGCACCACTAAGACTGGAATTAGCCAATTCTTCCTGAATAATAGTGCGGATCTGGTCAAGGTTCACACTGGAGCATGTTTAGGGAAGAGGTTTCATTGAGAAGGCCACTGTCTCCTTGAAATATTGAGTCAGACTACTGACCACCTTCTGAGCAAGTTCATCCTGACTGTTCAGATGTTCTTTGATTGACTTCTTAAATGCCTCAAAAACTTCCACAAATTGTTTGACCACTTCTTTGATATAACGAATGTCAGTGTGCACTTGGGTTTGAGAACTGTTCAAAGCAGTCAGTGAAGCAATTGATTGTCTAAGAGAAACTACAGCTCCTGTCCAACTCTCAATATGAGTGTGGAACACCTTATGTTCATCCACCATTTCTTTCACAGGACTGGACACACTACATCCAATGGATAACTCAAGGGATTGCTCCATGCTTTTCATCTCTTCAACCATACTTTTCTTCATATCTGCCATGGATTCTCTTATTGCTTCTATCAATTCGGCTTTTAAAGACTTAAGGTCCTCTTTGGTTGCCACATTTTCAGCTACAGTGGGTAAGGTAACTGATTCCTTTTGGGGTTGGTCTTCCTCATCCGAATCTCCATAAAAAAGTCCAAGAATCATATATCCAGGATCTGATGTCTAACCTTCAATGTCATATAATACTGATACTAAGCCAAGATTCTCTCCCTCACTTGGAACATTCTCCTGAGGTATCTCTTCCAACTATTCTTCCTGAGGTAATTCTGTAATTTACTCTACAACCACCGCAGATTCAATAGCCATTTGTTCTGAGTCATTAATGACTCTCTCATTAACAGGTGTTGTTGCTACATCTTCCTGATCAGCCACTGTCCTGACTGTACTGACTATTAGAGGACTCAAACTGAGCTCTTTTTCAACATTTTCCTCATCATCTGCTTCACCATAAGCCTCCTTTTCTCCATTAATATTATGATCATATTTGGTTGTCTCATCCTCCTCAGAGGTATCCTTGACAACATACTGGCATGCTTCTTCTTCT
Source organism: Viscum album (assembly GCA_963277665.1). Taxonomy (NCBI): domain Eukaryota; kingdom Viridiplantae; phylum Streptophyta; class Magnoliopsida; order Santalales; family Viscaceae; genus Viscum; species Viscum album. The sequence goes on from OY728157.1 coordinate 747,850,156, forward strand.
TCTTCTGTAGTCTCTGTATCATTTTCCTTCAAGACAGTTTCTCTTTTTGGTAGTTCCTTTATAGGGCTAGCTGCTCCATAAGAAATAACTTGATGCACAAGACTAGGGGGTAAGTCTGGATCTCCTCCTTCCACTACTGATGTTTCTTCCTCCTCAGCTTCATCATAACTGTAGACCAGTTCAGGCTCATCTAGTCGAAGACCAGGATCTCTCACATCCTTTGGTGTAGAGGGATGATCCACAGGATTGAACTTGTCATAAATTTTTCCATCATCATTCACCCATGATTTCTTCCAAGGATTCCAGCTGACTTTCATGTATTTACATACATTTATTGTAATACAGAAGTTATCCTTAACCACTACCAGCTCATTTTTAGGTCCAGCTATCTCGTTCACTTTCAGCATCATAGAAATTAGCTTTGAGAAAAACAAGGCATTTGATTTTGACTTCGGTCTAGTCATATCTTCTACTTGAACCATAATCAATCTACATAGATTGATTCTCACACTGTGCTACAGCAAATGTAACAGATATATGTCTTGGAATCTCAATGTGGAAAAGTCTCCTCTTCTCGGACTAACAACATGCTGAATAAATTTAAACAACAGCTTATCTTCTCCTATCATCTCTGCAGCAATCAGCTTTCTAGAAGTCTCATTCCCTGTGAGTTCTAGTAAAGCATCCTCATATTGAAACACATCACTGGTCGAAGGTACAAACTTGTAATAATAAGAAAAATCGCCTTCATGAGGAACTCTCAGGTTCTCAGGCCATTCATCTGAATTAAACGACACTTCCTGACCATTAACATATGAAACCATTCTGCTTTCTTCTTCAGACATTTCAAAATGAACGAATTCATAGAACTGTTTCACCAGTCCTGGATAATAAGGTCCATTGTTGTTCGCGAAGCATTCTAGCCAACCTTGTTCTTGTAAAACCTTAAGAACTAACGACTTTCTTTCCATCATCCATTCTGCACACACCTCTTTTTCAACAACAATCTCACACTTTGATAGGTGCGGGTTTACTGGTCTTCTCTGAGCTACATGTCCACTACCACTTCTACTGGCATCAGTTATCTGAGGTCTCTTGACGCGTTCCATTATGGATTTGAGGTTAGGGTTCTGAAGGTCGAGAGGTTTAGGTTTAGGAGAATTTGAGCAGACAGGTTCGCGGTGAGATTGAGTGAGTCTAGTTCGAGTTTTAATATTATTTAGGATTCATAAATCACACAAATCATAAATAAAATAAACAACGGTTAGATGACTCAGTTTTACAAAATAATACAGCGTGAAAATGTACCGGTAATGTCTTCTAACGGTAAGGTCTCCCTAATGGTGAGGTCTCCCTAAAGGTGAGGTCTCCCTAACTGTGAGGTTTTCTAATGGTTAGGTCTCCCTAACGGTGAGGTATCCCTAACGGTGAGGTCTCCCTAAGGGTGAAGTTTTCTAATGGTGAGGTTTTCTAATGGTGAGGTTTTCTAACAGTGAGGTTTTCTAACGGTGAGGTTTTCTAATGGTGAGGTTTTCTAACGGTGAGTTTTTCTAACGGTGAGGTTTCTCGAACGGTGAGGTTTTCTAACGGTGAGGTTTCTTCAACGGTGAGGTTTCTCTAACGGTGAGGATTCCTAACGGTGAGGTTTTTCTAATGGTGAGGATTCTTAACGGTGAGGTTTTTCTAACGGTGAGGATTCTCTAACGGTTTCATGGGTATGTTATCATTCCTAATTCATGTCCAATGAAACTTAATCTTTCTGAACATAAAGGCTTAGTGAAAATATCATCTAATTGAAGTTCAGTGCCTATAAACTCAAGTGTTATATCACCTATTTGATAATGATATCTTAGGAAATGGTGTCTAACATCAATATGTTTAGTTCTAGAGTGATACATAGGGTTCTTAGAGATATTAATCGCACTAGTGTTGTCACAGTTTATTGAAACATGTTTAAAGTCAAATCCATAATCCAGTAGTGTGTGTTTCATCCACAGAATATGTGCACAGCAACTACCATCAGCGATGTATTCTGCTTCAGTAGTAGACAATGCAACTGAGTTCTGTTTCTTACTAAACCATGACACTAGGGATTTTCCAAGTAAGTGACATGTTTTAGATGTGCTCTTCCTATATAACTTACAGCCAGCAAAATTATCATCCGAATAACTTATTAAATCAAATGATTGTTCTTTTGGATAAAAAAACTAAATTCATAGTACGCTTAAGATATTTATAAATCCTTTTAACAATGAGTAAGTGTGACTCTTTAGGATTATCTAGAAATATAGCACACATACATACACTAAACATAATATCAGGTCGACTAGTAGTAAGATAAAGTAAACTCCCAATCATACCTCAATAATTAGTTTGATCAACTAGTCTCCCTGATTCATCAACATCCAATTTACAGGTGGTATTTATAGGTATATCACTTTCTATAATATTATCCAAACCAAAACGTTTTAATAAATCCTTAGTATATTTACTTTGAATTAAAATAATTCCATCTTTAGTTTGAAAATTTTGAAAACCAATAAAATACTTAAGCTCTCCCATTAAGCTCATTTCAAATTCATTTTGCATAACTTCTGAAAAATCAGTACATAAAGAATTTTTTAAAGATCCAAAAATAATGTCATCAACATAGATTTGTACTATTAATACATATTTTGAAATCCTTTTTATAAAAAGAGTGGGATCAGTAATTACTTTTGAAAATACTTTTGAAATAAGAATGTTTGAAAGTCTTTCATACCAAGATCTTGGAGCTTGTTTTAAAACATATAAATCTTTAGAAAGATTAAAAATATGATTTTGGCAATGAGGATTTGAGAAACCAGGTGGTTGTTCCACAAAAACATCTTCAACAATAAAACCATTTAAAAATGAACTTTTCACATCCATTTGATATAGTTTGAAATTCAGATGTGATGCATAGGCAAGTAAGATCCTAATAGCCTCTAATCTAGAAACATGTTCAAAGGTTTCTTCGTAGTGAATCCCTTATTCTTGATTGTAACCTTGTGCAACTAGCCTAGTTTTTTTTCTAATGATGTTTCCAGATTCATCAACTTTGTTTCTAAACACCTATTTTGTGCCTATGGTTATAGTGTCCTAGGTCTTTCTACTAATTTCCAGACTTTGTTTCTTTCAAATTGATTTAGTTCCTATTATATAGCCATTACCCAAGATTCATCATTGATAGCATCCTTGATATTTTTAGGTTCTAGTTGTGACAAGAAGGCTTGATGTTCAACCTGATTTCTAAGAGAAGCTCTAGTTTGTGTCCCTCTATCAAGATTTCTTACAATAACATCTAAAGGATGAATCTTCTGAATTCTAGTTGATCTAGAAAAGGTAGGGCTAGAGATTTCAGGTTCATCTACAGGTTGAGGTTCAACAGAAGAAGGGTCTGGAAAATTTCCAGAACTGGATGTTTTAACTATAGGTCCACTATATTTATCATTAAGGTTCAAAACAGAGAGATCATCTTCAAGATTTCTAAGAGAGGTCTTAGGTTCATGTGGATCAGTTTCATCAAATTTGATGTGAACAGATTCTTCCACACATTTGGTTCTCTTATTAAAAACTCTATAGGCTTTACTAGAAGTAGAGTAACCTAGGAAAATTCATTCATCACTCTTGGATGAAAATTTGTCGAGATTGTCTTTAGTATTAAGAATAATGACTTTGCAGCCAAAAACTTTGGAGTAGTTAACCTTAGGTTTCCTATGGTTCCACAACTCATAAGGGGTCCTCTTAAGAACAGGTCTAATCAAGACTTTATTAATAACATAACAAGCTGTATTTACAGCTTCAGCCCAAAAGTAAACAGGTAGTTCATAACCATTAAGCATGGTTCTAGCAATTTTTTGCAGGGTTCTATTCCTTCTTTCTACTACACCATTTTAGTGAGGAGTCCTAGGGGAAGAGAAATTGTGACTATAGAAATTGTGTGAGCAGTAGGATTCAAACTCATGCTTTTCAAAATCACGACCATGATAACTTATAAGAGTTTTAATCTTAAGTCCACTAAGGTTCTCTATAGACTTGTAATATTTAGCAAAGTAAGAACAAGCTTCACTTTTGTGAGATAGGAAATATACCCAAGTATATCAAGAATAGTCATCTAAAAGAACATAGACATAACAGTTCCCATTTAAACTAGAAACTCAAGAAGGTCCAAATAAATCCATGCGAACCAACTCGAGAGGTTGAGAAGTTGAAACTTCTTTCTTTGATTTAAAAGAAACTTTATGTTGCTTTCCCTTTTGAAAGGGATTACAAACTTTGTCTGCTGGAAATTCAAGTTTGGGTAGGTCTCTAACTAAGTTCTTCCTCACAAGTTTTCTAAGTGAATGCACATTGCAGTGTCCTATTCTTCTGTGCCAAAGCCAAGACTCTTTATGAAAAGCATTTAAACAAGTAATATTTTGCTTAGATAAAGAATTTAAATCAACAGCATAAACATTTTCATTTCTCAAAGCATAAAATACTAAAACATTTTTAGAATTAAAAACATTGCAAGAATCATTTTCAAATTTAACATAAAAACCATCATCACATAACTGACAAATACTTAACAAATTGTATTTAAGTCCATCAACAAATAAAACTTTAGAAATTAATACTGAGTTAGTGTTACCAATCTAGCCTAAGCCTATGATTTTTCCTTTCGAGTTATCACCAAAAGTGACAAACCCTCTATCAAATCTGACTAATCTTTTAAAGCATGAGAAGTCTCCTTACATGTGTCTTGAACATCCACTATCCAAGTACCAGGTCTTTTTACAGGAGCTCATTAAGCAGGTTTCCTACAAAACAGATTTAAACAGGAAATGATTTTGGTACCCAGATTTTCTTGGGTCCAGACAGGTTAGCCAATAAAACTTTAGGTACCCATATTTGTCTAATGGGTCTCATAAAATTTCTAGAATCAACAGATTTTGAACGATAAACCTTATTAGATCCTTAACTATGAATATAACTCGATGAAGCATATGAAGTTCCAGAGCTAGCTACATCTGTCCAGATTTAGGAATGAATCTAGTTTGGGTAATTTTCCTTTATCCAGGTTGGTATCCTATACCAGTAGTGTATCTAGTTGATATTTTCTTACCTAGCATCTGAGTAAGAGTATCTTTACCATTTGTAAATTTCTCTATGTCTTTCTTGAGTTTCTCATTAGATAATTTTTGTTTAGTGTTTTCTTTATTCAACTGAGAATTCTTTTCCATTTCAATATCAAGATTAGATTTATGTTTAATAGTTAAAGCATACTGTTTCTTTAAAACTTTTTATTTGTCTTTCAGCTCATTACAGGTTTCTTCTAAGATATCACAATATTCAAATAGATCAGATTTAGGCATGTTATCACATTCAGAATCATCTCCAGAATAATATGAATTAGAAGCAGGAGTTTTTGAAGTTACCTCAGAAGTGTTTGTCATAAAACACATGTTCGCCTTGTTTCTGTGTTCAGTTTCAGAAACTTCAGATTCACTAGAACTGTCCTCAGAAGCACTCCAAGTGGCCTTTATGGCTTTCTTATACTTGTTATCCTTGTATTAATACTTCTTCTTGTATTTCAGCTTTGGACAGTCTACTTTTATGTGTCCCTTCCTTTTGCACTCATAGTAGACAACATCATCTGATTTATCAGGCTTCTTCTAATCCTTTTTCCAATGTCCTTTGTTGTCATACTTACCTTTGTAGTTTGACTTTTTGAAAATCTTCTTCTTCCTATAAAACTTTTTAAACCTTCTAGAAATGTGAGCCATCTCAGCATCACTATCAGAATCACTCTCACTGTATTCACAACTTGAACTTTCATTGATATCTTGACACTTTTACTTATCCTTATTCTTTGAGGTTGTAGTTTTGAAGGCAACAAATTTTCTTTTAGGTTCATCATCTTCTTCTTTGTTCACTTTGAGTTCCTCTTCATACATCATCATTTTTCCAATTAATTCTTTGACTAGAAGTTCTCCAATGTCACACGATTCTCTAATGGAGACAGAGGTTCCTCTCCATAATTCAGGTAGACATCTCAAAATTCTCATCATTTGTTCTTTTTCTAGAACATCTTTTCCTAGAGAAGTCATTGTGTCGAAAATTTCATTGAACCAGAGATACATATCAGAAATGGGTTCATCAGGCTTCATCTTAAAATTATCATACTTAATAGTATAGGTATTCAATCTCATCTCCTTAACATTAGTTGTTCCTTCATGAGAAACAGCTAAGGTATCCCAAATTTCATAAGCAGTTTTACAAGCATATACTATATTAAATTCCTCATCTCTTAAATCACAGTAAAAATCATTCATAGCTTTACAATTATTATTGTAGGCTATCTTAGTAGCTTCATTCCAAGTAGTTCTAACAGTAGTAGGAATTTTATATTCTGATTCTATAGCAGTCCAAATATCAAAACCCATGCTCTGTAAATGAATTTTTATCTTGATTTTCCACAGAGCATAGTTAGTGCCATTGAAAAATGGTGGTCTATTGGTAGAAACACCTTCAACTCTATTATCCATGATAGCTAAATTAAAGCAAAGATTTTAAAGAGATAACAATTTATAAATAACAGAAATTTTAAGAACTTTAAAATACCACTAAAATCACAGTTGAAAAATAGAGTACAAAATATTTTTTCCTCTGATACCAATTGTTGGTCGGAGTGGACACTCAAGAGGGGGGGGGGGGGGGGGGGGGTGAATTGAGTTCCAATTAAAATTTCTGCTTTAAAAACATTGTCTAAAAAATCCCAAATAAAATACTGAATTAAACTGTAGTGAATTTATATCAAAGTAAGGGTTCTGTTGGATTCATAAGGGATTGATTATTTCCCAGTTAATCAAAACAGAAAGGTTGATTAACTTTTGAAGCCAGCTTACTAATTTAAAACTAATATAAACACTTGCGAATTTAATTATCAAAGTGACTTTAAAATAGTTTTGGTTTTAAAGAGATTAGCACCGGAATTAAAGAATAACTTTGAATGATATAGCACATCGAATATAACCAAGAGGTTCAGTCTCAAGCTGAGACTTAGTCCTCTCAAAAGCTTTTATAAAAAGATGATCCACACCCTGGATCGGGGATAAACAATAGTATACAATTTTCCAGGTCCAAGTCCTCTACCGCAGTTATTCGTGGGAAGAAACACAACAACAACCAGCTGTTGAGGTCACACGACCTCTACCACTATCCCAGTGGGGAAAACAAAATGTAAAAGAGTTGAGTGAGGATTTACAAATCCTCCAGTTATAGTACAGGAGACAGTGTGTGTGTAAAATACAGCATATAACACACACTGCTCAATACATAAAAAGATAAATCACAGATCAAATATTTAGAGTTTAGAAATGGCTATAGTGATTGTCATGCAGTTCCAGACTCCTTTGATTGATCAGAATTAGCTCTGAGTCCTCTTCTGGTTTTTTTCTGGAAAACAAAGTATCGTCTGTTTCCTTGACTTCCAGGTGTAGAGACAGTCGATGAAGCACTTTTTTATGTTCTCATTCTCAGCTCTTCACTGGTATGCGGTAATGAGTTCTTCACTTAAGTTCTGTCATCTCTTTGCATTCACGCTTTGTTGTTCTTCCAGCACACCTTGTGGTCTGTATATCTCTCTCTGTGTATTAGTCTATGTCTCGCACACCCCTGTGTTCTGTCTGTATCTGTATTCGTCTCTTTTGTAGTAGCACATCCTTCCTTTAGTTAAATCACGTGCTCCGGCAAACGATGATTTACTTTTTGCAGGTACGAGGTACGGTTCCCTGACACCCAACAGCACACATTAAATAAATGTCAGTGTATTAAAATATACCTGATATGACCATTGGTTAGATTAAACAAAGATAATGAAATTAAAGCAGTGTCGGGTTCTATCTCTCGAACGGTAGCTCTTGATAGCGGTAGACTTGTGTTACTGTAGGTGTTTATATCGGTAGACTTCATTTGTAACGGTAGAATTTGTATCAGTAGCTGTTATAGTAGATTTGATCGCATCAGTAGTGGTAGACTTGTAATGGTAGATGTGGCTCTGCCTTGTATCGGTGGCGGTAATTCTCTATCGGTAGACTTTGCATAACAGTGGATTTCAGCATATCGGTATACTTCAGCATATCGGTAGCTCTGTATCGGTAGCTATCGACTTGGATGTTGCGGTAGGCTTGAGAACCGGTGAGCTTGTAACTGTAACTCTATCGGTAGACTTGATGTTCCGTATCGGTAGACATTGATGTAGAGGTGATCTTTGAGTACCGGTGAACTTGATGTATCGGTGAACTCCGTATCGGTAGCTCTAATCCATAACGGTGGCTACTGTTCTCTATCGGTAGCTAGTTTATAAAGGTAGCTGAAAACTGTTTGAGCATTTAGTTGGTAGAATTAGTTAAGTCATAGTAAACATATATCTGATAATTCAAAAGACTTAATTTAATCATAATGAAAGTAACAACATATATTAAAGTATATTTGGAATGTATTAAGCATAATCAAGATATAAAGAAAGAATGGTTGGGATTATCAAAACACAATAAAGCCACATAATTCCAGAGGGTTCAACTGAGAGTAATTCATCTCATATCAAGAGATGTTTTAAACCCACAGTGCTAGTCACAAACCTATGGCCTACTGGTGGTGGGTCTTAGGGGTCACTTATGGTCTTCCCACACTATAATATCTTTTGATGTTGGGGTCCTGAGATAGGGGTATTTAAGGTGATGGATGATAGATAAGATATAGTTTATTGATAAAAAAGAGGTGATTTCATCAGTTTGTATAGAAATAATTCTGGTGGACTTTTCTGCCAAACATAGGATAGAGAGATAGACTTTTCAATGGGATTTTAGGTCCCCATGATCTAGTTAATAGACTATTAGTTACTAAATTACCATTTGAGGTGGACATGTCTAACTTCTAGTGAACAAGGAATGATACAAGCATCATGATGACTTATGTTCTTGTTTGAAGTATAATTTTTTTATAGTTAAAATGATTTATAATGAATATATAAAACACTCTATGCTACATTTTCAAAGGAAATATTTACTTTCTCATTCAACTATGGTTTCTATTTATAGTATAGATGTGGCTCAAAAAATTTAGGTTTAGTAGGAGGATACATATGGTCATTTTTGGGTTGATCGTTCGTGAGAGGATGCAGATTGGATTAGGGAATTACAAAATTTCCAACATCGGGATTTTGGGAAGTAAATGTGAATTGTTTTTGATGTTGAGATAGAGAGATATCTAGAGATGTTTGAGATACCATTTAGTTTTATACTAACATTAATTTAGAAGAAGGATCCTTTGAATTTTGGTTAGATGTGGGGAAAATAACATAAATGTTCAATGAAGTACCCGTGATAGGGGGATAAAATTTATGATTCATGGGTTGACTTCTAGAAGGAGTTCTAGGAATATTTCCTTTCAATGACCATGAAGGAATTGATGTAGAATGATTTCCCTCTTTTAATCATTAGAGTATGTTACTATGAGAGTTGGGAATCATGTTAATGGATATTATAATTTCTTGATTGATCTTTTTCCATATAAGGATTTTAATGAGATACATCTTGATGAATAACTCAATCCATATATCATGTATTAGTTACTCCTTTTATGTTTTTGATATATCTAGTTTTCCATAAGAAGCAGATGGTTCTTGAGTACAATAAATCTGAGTGAGTTTTTCTGTGAGAGGGATACCAACATGGTACCTTGAGGGGAACAACTATTTATAGAAAGTCTCAGGAACTAAGAATTTTGAGGTTTTTACTAGTATGGAGATGACCTTAGTAGATTCCGTTCCATCTGTTAGGGTTTTTGGTTACTATTCATTACCTAGGTTCCTTGAAGAGTTGTGTTTTGGTTTTGGGGTTTATGGATATTTCTAGAACCATTTCCCATTAGTTCTACAACCAATGTATTGGTGATTTGAAAAGGGTATGTGTTATCCTATGTAGTAGTTTTGAGTGATATCATTTCTTCAGTAGGGTAAAAAGAAATATGCTCTACCTAGGGGTAATAGAGCAGGTGAAGGTAAACCTCAGGATGTTCTACATGTTCAATGAACTCTACCTAACAGATTTCATGTATGCAGTTGATAGTTGTGGGGAGGAAGTGTTAGGAATGGCTAGTGGCATATAGTGGAAGAAATACTTATAGAGGTAACATAGATTGTAAAGGGTATATTCAGTTATCATGGTAATCTTACAAATTACTTTTTTGATTCAGGTGTTTCTAAATCATTTTTTACACCCACTATATTCAATGCTCTTGTATTGAATTTTGAGAGGATTCCAACAACCCTGGTATTGACTACAACATTTTATGGCCAAACCAACCATTTTTATAAGTTCTGGAGTTGAAAATTGATGATGGAAACACATCAGTCTCATGGGGTTCTTTTCATGCTAATGATGCAGTCATACAATGTAATAGTCATCATAGAATAGTTGTATTCTGTATATGATATTTTTTAATTCTTATATTTATTAATTATGTTCCCTGATTTGGATGGATAGAATGTGGTTTCCATTGGTGAGTGGGGTTGTCTAGCATGAATTTAACACCTGGAACTCCTTATTTCATTGTTAGTTGAGTTGTCAATGGACCCAGTAGAGGCTGTGATAGTAGAGGTGCCTAGGATCATTGGGAATTATTGAATGATTTGTAGGGGAGGTTGTAAAACTAACCCTAAGCGTGAGGATGAATTTAGGATAGACATACATCCTTGTGCGTCACCAAATTTAATAGATTGCTATCAGATGGAATCTTATGAGTAGTGTGAGTTAATTAATTTTTTATATTATCTGTTGTGGAAGGGTTTTACCTAGCGCATTTTGTCATCGTGGGGTGATCCTATGTTTTGTTTCATAAATTTAAATGGTATAATGATATACCACTAGAGTTTTAATTAGTAGTAGGCCAGGAACCACTATCCTATCCAAAGGATAGACTATTTTTAAACAAAATGAGTGGGGTAAGTTGGATTTCCATGATTGATCATTTGGAAGGATATCACCAGTTGAGGGTGAATGTGAGAGATAACTTCAAGACTTAATTTAGAAGAAGGTATTTGAACATCATGTTTTTTAAATTATACTTGGTGTTATGAAAATAACTGCTATTTTCTTGGGGATTATGAAATCAGTGTTTAATGAGTTCTTACAATGGTTCATCTTCATTTTCATTGATGATATGTTGATTTTCATGATGCCAAATAAGGGACATGCTGAATATCACAGAACTGTTTTACAGGTTCAACAATACCAAAAACTATATAGACTGTTTTACAAGTACAATTATTGGACAAAATAGTTGCATCAACTTGGACATGTGCTTTCGAAGCATGGTTTCGAAGTATGCCATTTGACAGTCGAGGTAGTTGTTTCTTGAGATACAGCCAAAAAAGATGAATAGGTTCACTATTTCAATAGTCTTAAGGGTTATTATTGGATTTTCATGCTGGAATCATCTCATGTATTATCCCTGATGACATCATTTAATAGGGAAAAAATAGTTTTTTTTGAAGATAAGTGATAGTCATTGTTTGGTTACATGATGGGGAAACTCATTAGTAGTCTAGTGCATCAGTTTATGAATGAGATGGTGATTTTTGATGTGTTTTTGATTCATCCATAATGGTATTGGGATTTGTTTTTTTTAGTAGAGGGAAGTGGTATTTTATGGGTCTAGGGAGTTGCATCGCCATGAAAATAACTTTTCTATCCATGATCTATAATATAAAGCGGTTGTGTTTTCACTGATGTTGTCACAACATTATAACATTTTGGAGTGGTTTTGGTCATTTTAGATCATAAGATCTTAAATTATACTTTTTAAAAATGTTATCTAACCTTGTAGAATTATATATGGATTTAGCCTATTTAGGATTATAATATTGATATTTCCTTTAACATAAAAAAGGGGATTTTTTTGGTAGATACTATGAGAATGAAGTTATGGAATGATGTTGCTCAATAGTTTAGAGATTCTTGGAGAGTAAAAAATGATTTTGCATCCATGATATTAGATAAATGGGTATATGATGATAGATGGTGTTTTTTAAAATATCGTGTGGTCATTTATGATTCATAATTTGGTGGAGTCTTAGGGGGAGACATACTGGGAGAGGTTATGCGTGATCATGTTGGTCATGGCGATGTTCCATAGGGATGTCAACAGATGTTCAGAACGAATGTTATTTATTGTCGGGATTTTTGATATAGTAATAATGATAAGGGGAGTCATTAAGGCGTTTCATATCTCACCATTGGGGGTACGCCCAATGTATTCTATGATCTAATGTGTTTTAAAGATGCAATTTTTGTGAATGGGGATAAATCATCTAGTGGTAGAGATTGAGGTATGGTGTTTGGCTTATGATTATGTGAATTTAGATCATGACGTTCCTTGGAATTTTGTAAAATTCATATGTTCTCAAGTTGATATGGGAGAAAATATTGATTCATTTCATCACTTGGATAACAAGAGCTCTGAGAGGATGGGATACAACCTCGGTGATCATGGATTGGCTGAAAAAAAATTCCTAACTGTTAGCAATATTGTAGTTAGCCATAGATGATCCATTGATTAGAAACTATGTAGATGAGGTTTTGTGATATTTTGGACTTCATTGGGCCATTATATCATATTTGGAAACACATTTCACTAGACCATTCTTTAATGGATTTCATCATGCTTATGGAATGGAGTTGTGCCTAAATGATGCTTTTCACCCTCAAATGGTTTGAAATATGGAACAAACTATCCATATGCCAGAATATATCTAGAGGGAATTCATTTTTGAATTTTTTGGATCTCTATATTGACACTTTCCTTTGGTCGAGTTAGTGTACAAACACATCTATCACTCTTCTATTAGCTTGACTATGATATAGGAACCATAATAGTAGTTCTATCATTATTTTTTGTGCAAGATGGATGATAGTGATGTAACTATTCATTGATTAATTATATTTTTGACCATGATAGAGAAATTTTATCTTATTTCTGAGACATTGAATGTAGCATAGGAATGGAAGAAATCATTTTACAACTAGATGAGGTAGCCCTGGGAGTTATAAATTGGGGAGCATGTATACTTGAAGGATTCACTTGATGTTGGAAGAAAATGTTTGGTAGAGTGAGTTTGATTTGTCAAAGGATTGTTAGTCCTTATGAGTTGTTGAGAAGAGTTGTTGTACTAGGGTATCTATTTTAATATACACCATAGAAAATGAGGATCCATGAAATTTTCCTTGTCTATTGGACTCATCCATATTCCATTGATAACCCACATTTCATTGATATAACATATTTAGATATTTAAGATGACAAGATGTTTAAGGTGAAGACTACAGTGATAAAGGATCTCTAATAGAAGCTTTTTCATGGACTGAACATTGATTTGGATCATTTTTATGGGGGAATGGTATCCTGTAGGAGAGAACATTGGATAGGGATATGCAAATGGATTCCCAAAATATAATTTTATTGTTATATTTTATTTATTTATTTCTCATTGTGATATGATGTTTGGATCCTTCTATTTTATGAGATATGCTTTTTTGTGACACCAAGAGAATTAAAATAAAATAATTTTGTAAAAAATATATTGTTTATGTTGTAATTATTTATACACAATGTTAAAATTATGCTATATACAACACTGAATAAACATGCATCACATGAAAGAACTAGTTTTTCAATTATTTAATAGAAAATCTATTATAATGAAAAATTTTACTCTTTTATGAATTTTAATTTTATAAATAAATATAATATTTTAATATTTTATGTTTATATTAGCATATGGTTAATTTTTGATATTATTCTGAGAAACATCATTTTTTGATGTATAGTGAAAAGTACAACAATATAGTTAAAACACCTTTTTCATTTGAATAATTATTAATGGTAAATTATATTCTAGATTTATTTTAGAGTCACATTTGATCAATTATAAAAAATTTTGAACTATAATATTAATTATAAATAAGAGTACCTTAAAATTGAATATAAAAACATAAAAAATATTTGAGCGATTTTCTACTATAAAATCTATTATTTTCCCCCATCTTCAAGATTAGTGTTAATATTAAGTTTCCCACTTCTGTTATTATAATTTTTTCAAATATGACATACACAATTGCAATTAGTAAGATATTTATGATTTAATAAGATTAACTTTATTTTTTTTCCAAAATGATTAGTGAACGTGATTAAGATTAATTATGCTGAATAAGGTACAACTAAGCTTACTAAAAGAGTAAACCTTAATTTTAAGGACCAAAATAAAATGGAAAGTTGCCAAAAAGACTTTGGATTCCAATAATATAACAATTTATCCACTTTTTTAGGAATATATGGTTATTAGGATACTACTAAATGAATGTTCCCAATACAAAAGTTTATATTAGTAAAAAGGAAAAGAGGGATCTTTCCTTACATTTAACATTTATAAAATATTGAGATATGTAAAAAACATCATATTTTCATTTATACAAAAAAAATTTAAGATAAATAGAATATTTTTATCATAATAATTTATGAATAATGTTTTAGGATTATTTAGTTACTTAAAATACTTAAGAAACACCAATGTAGTCGTTATTTAGTGAACAATTATCTAAAATAAATGATATTATATATATTAAAAGTGAAGTTTATTGATTTAATTAATGTTTTCATTTATTTATTATATTAATATATCATATTAAACACATGTAAACCTAATATATTTGAATAGAAATATAATATTTATATGTTATAATCAATATTAAATAAATAATGTCAAAATTGATATTATTGTTATTTTACAATAAATGAATCATATTAAATGATTTAAAATTAATAAAAAATCCTATATTATTGCATGTAAATTTTTAAGTGTCAATAGATATTAAATATTTTCTATTAATGGACTAATTAATTCATTATAATTAACATATTGACCCATATACTGAAAAAACATAGTCAACACGACCCATGTTCAAATAGCGTTTTAGAGCATCACAAACGCCTGTTTAAAAATTAATTTCCAAAAAACATTTGAATTTTATTTGATAAATTGGAAATAATATTATTAATTCAGTTTATATATATTTTATAATAAATATCACTTTAAATTAGTCTTAATGGTTAAATTATTTAGATTAGAAAACTAGATGCTTTAATAAAAACAAAAATGATAACATTGGCGTATCAAATAAGTAAAAAACCCAAATTATTAAAATGAACATATTTTAGTGTGTATGAGGTTTAATGGGATCATTATTATCATTTAATACATTAAATTTTTAATTTTAGAGGAACATTAGGTAAGACAGAAAACCCATTATTGAATTCCATTTTGTATTTACAAAAGTGCCACTCCATATTCTCTATAAAAACCTAGCAACTATCCCCATTCCTACCACCTATAAAACCACCTAAGATACGGAAATACCTTCCCAAATAATAAAAAAATCCCTCCCCTATACCTATAGTATTACCTTTTGGAAGAAATATTTACAATAAATCCTTTTGGTATAATCCAAAAGAAGTTACCCGATTAAGAGGTAATGCCACCCCAAAATTATTTTAATTTAATTTCCCTTCTCAACTCACTATAATATTCTTATTCTATTATTACAAAAAGAAATATTATAAATATAATTTTATGTTCTTATGATAAGTTTTAAATATAAAATGATGCACACCTCCATCTAATGGGTAACAAACATACTGTTTCTATGTATGATGAAATACAACATCACAAAACGATGATTGTTCAATTTTTCCTTTCCACCTCTTAGGGAAGCCATTATGATGGAAACTCTATATAATATATATATATATATTATTAATAATGTATTATAATTCTGTAATTTTTTCTGGAATAAACCATTATAATATCCAAGTGGTGTAAATATGATAATTTTGTTTGGGAATGTGTGGACTACCTCCCCATTAAAGCGATAGGATTTTTTCAAGCTGTATATAGAACTAATAAAAGATGTTTTTAATAAACCAATATAACAATTATAAAAATTATATGAAAGTTTTATTATAATATATATATGTATAATTTATTTTTAATTATATTAATACAACAAAGAAATGAAAGTAGCGTTCATGCATATGTACAACCTAACATATCCATGAATGGTGCACTTCAATTCTAATCTCCAAATATTATAGACTATTATAAATACATATGTTCTGAATATATAAGTCAATTTAGTATTAGATTAAATTCTTAAAATCATGAAACCATGATATATTTTATATGAAAAACAAATGAAAAGTTGATAACAAACTGGGAAAACTAGACAATTAACTCCCACAATAGTCAAAAAAGGGATGATTGTTAAAGAAGTAGGGAATAAATTATTTTAAGAAGTTAATATATGATACTATAAATATGATTATGGTTCTAGTATTTGTAAGTAAGCTATTTTAAACCATTATACATGAATTTAAATACTATAAAAAAATGGAATGTTTAGTTAAGGTATTTCATCTCAACTTACTTACCATTGTTACTTACATTTGTTATGAACCAATTCAACCATATTTGGTGTGTATACTTCCCCTTAACATGTTATACAATGAATATAACTATTCTCATAATGTTATATGTCTCATTTTTTTCTTTAGGAGTTATGATTTAAATTTATCAATGTGGTATTGGACATATTGGAATTTTTAAATATTATTTTTCCTCAAGATTGTTTTAATGTCAACAAACCTTGTTTTTAATTATCCATCTTTGAGATATTACTGACAAATATGTATCTACTATTCAATGATGATACATTTTTATGGCACATTGTTAATTAATATGAGAAATTATTTGGACTCACATGACTTGGGTGGGGTCTTGTTATTGATAACCCCTCGATGCAATGGTAGTCTCATGAGAAAATTCATTTGGACAATCAGATGTGTTTTTACCATCGTTTTTTAAAACATTATGTGAACGGTCAGGATGACAAAGATACAGTGTACCTGAGAAACATGGTGTCAAATAATTAAGAATTTCCCAAATTTATATTCATCTATTATTCATTCATGAGATTATGGGTTGACATATCTAAGGAAGAATTTAATTTTCCGAATTCAGTTTTTATTCATACATGAGATATTGCATCAACATATCAATGGGTATATTTCATTTTTTCATTGATTAAATGGAATGATTTTCAGTTTTATAAAATTATATATTTATATTTTCTTATCTCTTAATTTTAAATGAATGAATTATACGTTATTTACCTTTCCATGTTAGTTTACTTCTAAAGATACATTATCTCTTCCTCTTTAAATACCCTTAATTCACATTTGAGATCGTCCTTATTAGGGTTTTCTCAGGTTATGATTAAGGGAATTTTGATTAAAATTTCAAGGATGTATTTGATTTTATTTATATATATACCATGTTTGTATTTCTTATTCCCAAATGTATTATGGGTATCATATATGTAATCTAGATTTCCAAGACTACTAAACTAAATGGTCCATTGGGATTATACTCCATTTAATAATCCAAATATATTGTAATAATGAACCACATTTGGGCTTCTAGGAGCAAGGCATTATAGTTATTATCAAATTATGTTTAGCAATAACCTTGAATACTAGATTTAGAAAATATATATTACGAATCAAAACCCTAATAAAATAATTGAGGATAAGTATACATGAACGTCCTAGACTTTTGGTATGGTAGATATTTTGTGGATATTCCTAGAAATACATCCATTTATAGATAAAAACGGTGGGCGTGGTTCTGGAACATATGTATATAGAACTAATAAGTCTGACAAGGTGTTCTTGTTTTGACTCAGGGAAACATGGTATATGACTATGGGTCTTACTTTACAACTTGTTTGATAGTACCCGGAGAAATTCATAAGATGATTCAAATTTTATTTACCTACCATTATGAATGATTTAGAAGTAATGATTTCCCCAAAGTAGCCAATGTTTATTGCTTTTGGTATTTATGATGGATAAATTTATTTTATATGTCATACCATATTTAGTGTTCTACAAAGATCAAAACCTTATAAGTTAAGCAAGTATATTTCATTAGTTATAAATGACGCATAATATAAGGAATGAGAACTCCACGAGTTCATGTGATTTGAGGTGTAATAAGGATCATATATTTTACAGTCTTAATACATAATTCCAAATTGATGTATCTCCCATGTACTATCATCATATGAGAAAAATAATATCATGTGTTAAGAATATAATTAAAGAAATCTCTATGTCCTATGAATTATAAGGGAAGGATAGGATGGTAAAGGAAAATATGGTTAATGAAAAGAAGAAAGAGAAGGATTTTCTAACATGTGATAATAGTAGAATGAATCACCATGTTAAATTCCTGAAAGGAATGGGAGTATGCTATATGTTTGAAGAAAATGGACACCATGTTCACGATTTAAATTGTAATAAATAGTTTTCTAATGTTCATTTCTTCTAATACAATTAGAGGATAAACTATATGGATCCATATCCCCAGAGCCATGGAAATATAATCCAGAAGATGCTATTGGATTGTTATGAAGATTTAATGAAGCCAAATATAAAGTGGAATGATTAATATACTGGTTGAAAAAAAAATCAATTGAATATTTTATTATAAATTTACTGGTTATGATAATAATGGAATATATGAGTATTGTACTCAAATAATTTTTAATTAAGGATTTGAGATCTTATGCATAATGGTATTAATAATTTTTACTCATTAGGAAGTTATAATTTTTTGATAACACATGATTGAGGGAATGAAAACCCTTAATATATTCCTGATGCTATGATAATGTTGAAGAAATGATGGATTTGTATATGTATTGACTACCTTGAACTCATTAAATACTTTTAGATAAGTGGTCTATGCACTCATTGATGGATTATAAAACACATTTGGATTTATTTTTTATGTCCAATAACATGTGTCCTACATAATTAATAAATTTGAATGCATGGTTTATTGTAATTTGAGTTATTACCATATGCCAAGAGGATACATGATGATGTTATTCAAATGGTTGGAATGTGAAAATTAAAAGATGTTTCATGTTGATAAATGTATAATGTTATGTTCACTATTGAAATTTAGTGACATTCCTTAAGATGTGATTGGATCATAACTATATGAAAAATTTATCCATTTATAAAAAAATTTATGATTATAATTGGATTATATTTTAGAGGGTAATGTATTACTTCACTATTTCTTGAATTATGTTCTTTGGTACTAAGTAGATATAGTTCAAGGCATAATAAAAATTAATGATTGTGTTTATAGAAATGTATATTTACTTATATTCCTATGGAGTGAATTAGTTCTGTAAATATAGAAAATAATTATATTGAAACAAAAAAAGATGTCTTAGTACCTTCATTTCTAATGAATCATATATCCACCCATATCATTGTGGATTTATGATCGTCTCATTGTTAAATTGCTTTTAACCATGTTCTCTGTAACTCTCCCTTATAACATGATGGTTAGATTTTTCTTCCTTATCCATATATTTCCATTTCACACATTTGTTATCCTACCAAGAAACCTATTTACATGACCGTTGTAAAATCCATTCTCTCTATTTAAGAATATGTGGTATTAACCATTTTTACGATGCGGGTCCTTCAACAATAGTTAATTTTACATCCCTTGATTACTCAGATCGATTTAAAATTGTGAAAAAATAATTTAATTGAGGTGGGGAGAATGTAACATAATGAGACTTTACAATATTTTAATTTTTATAATTAATATATTGTTTGTGGGAATTATTTATACACAATGATAAACATATGCTACATACAACACTAAATTAACAAGCGTTAAAATCATGATTGAGTTTTGGCACCTTATAATGGAATCCCTATTTTAAACCAAATTTGGACTTGTTTTTTATTTTTATTTTTAAAAATATCCCTAATTTTTTAATTCATAATTTGTATATTATATTATTGTGGATTTTCTATTTTTTTGAGAAATGGGATTTTTTGATGAATAGTGAAAATTACTACCATTTAGATAAAAAAATATTTTTTTTTCAAATAATTATTTATAATAAATTATAATCTAGAATTTTTTAGTTCAATTAGAACAATTATACATATATTTATATACTAAATTTTTGATATAATTAAATTTACATTCAAATTTAATATAAAAACATTAGAAACTTTTTATCATTTTTCATCTATAAAACCCATTATTTTATCCAGCTATGCGATGATCATTAAAATTAATTTTCCTACTTATGTGATTAGAATTTTGAATACATGAAATTATAATATGTAACTAGTATGATAATTGTGGTCTAATAATATCAACTTAATTTTATGACCAAAATGATTTGTGAATTTGATTATGATTAATTACATTGATTAAGGTTTGATTAAGCATAATAAGACACAAAACATTAATATTAAGGAATAGAATGGAATGGAAACTTATCCAAAAGCCTCTGGTAACTAATATTTGACCATGTCCCCACATGGATTGAAATATATTCTTATTGGGTTGCAATTAAATGAATTTTTTCTATATAAATTTTAAATGACGAAAAAACCAAAATCGACCTTTCCTTACCTTTAAATTTTATAAAATATTGAGACATGTAAAAAATGTCATATTTTTTTCATATATACTATTTTGAAATATAAATAGTTTAATTTTATCATAATAATTTATCAATAATTTATATTGATTAGCTAATTACATAAAATGCTTAAGAAACACCAATGTAGTGATTATTTGTTTAATAATTAGCTAAAATAAATGATACTATAAATATTAAATGTAAAGTTAATTGATTGAATTATTGTTTTTTATATGAATATATCATGTTAAACAAATTTAAAAGTTATATATTTTAATTCTAATATAAGGTATATATTTTAAATTTTAAAATTAAATAAATAATGTCCAAATTTATATTATTGTTATTTTATAGATAATTGAATTTTATTAAATGATTTAAAATTAATAAAAATCATATATTCATCAAAGTGATAATTATGTGTCAATAAAAATTAAATATGGTATATTAATGGACTAATTAATCTATTGTAATATACATGTTGACCCGTATACTATTAAAAACTTGTTAACACGGTCCGAGTTCAATTAGTGTTTTAGCATGTCACAAGAACATGTTTTAAAGTTAAAATAAAAAACACAGAAGAATTTTATTTTATAAATTATATATAATTTTAATAATTAATTGGATATATATTTTATAACAAATATCACTTTATTTTACTCTTAATGGTTAAGTTAATTAGACTACAAAACTAGATTCATTAATAAAAACCAAAATGATAAAATTTAAGAATCCTAGAAGTTGAGGATTCAAACTTCTAACACAAACATATTTTTGTGTGTATGAGGTTTTAATATAATATTATTATCATTTTACCCATTATTTTTTCACTTTTGGGGAACTTTAGGAGAGATAGACCACCCATTATTGAATATTTTTTGTATTTACAAAAGTGCCACCCCCTTTTCTATAAAATTTCACCACCGTTCCCCATTCTTAAAACCTCTATAAACTCCTAATTTAGGCCAATAACTGACAAAATATTATAAAAACCCACCCTTATAATTTTATGAATACCTTTGTGTAGAAAGATTTCCATGAAATCCTTGTGATATAAACCAAAAAAAGTTACCTGATTAAGAGGAAACACATTCTCTCATGATTTATAATTTCATTTCAACTATACACTCCATATAATATTCTTATTCTATGATTTAATAAAAACACCAGTATCCTCAATATATTATTTTTTAATGATATGTTTTTTATGTACACTTATACACACCTCCATCTAATTGGTAAAGAACATTCTATATCTATGTACGATGAAATACAGCCTCATGAAACAATGATTGTTGAAAATTTTCCTACCACCTATCATGGTGGAAATTATGATGGAATATATATATATAAGATATATAAGATATTTATTATTTCTTATTATTTTGTAATTTTTATTTGTAACACACCTTTACAAAATCCATGTTGGGTAAATATGATAATTTTGCTTGACGAAGTGTGGACTACCACCTTCAAAGATATATGATTTGTTCATTCCATACATGGAACATATAAATCTTGCTTTTAATAAAAATATAAAAATTATATAACATGGATATGATAATTTAATTAAAATATAAATATCTATACTTTAGTTATAATTATTTAAATATAGAAAAACTAAAAGCATTGTTCATGTTTACGTACAACCTACCGACTCTATAAACGACGCACTTATTCTCTAATATCCAAATATTATGGATGATTATAAATACATATGTAATGAATATATAAGATAATTTAGTCATGTATTATATTATTTGGATGTTGAAACCCTGATATATTTTATTGTAACAAAAAATTACAAGTTAAAACATACTCGACAAACTACGCTATTAAAAGCCACAATAGTCTAAAAAATGAAAGATTGTTAAAAAACATGTAGTAAAATAATATATGATGTTAATATATGATTATATAAGCACAAGTATGGTTCTAGTATAAGAATGTAACATATATTAAACCATTATACAATAGGTTAAATACAACACATTAATATGAAGGTTATGTTAAGGTATTTCATCTCAACATTCTTAACATTGAGACTCATGTTTGTTATGATCAAATTCTATTTTATATGGTGCATATAATTCAACATTAAATGTTATACCATGAATATACATATTCTCATAATGTTATAAGATTCATTTACTTCATGAGGAATTATTATTTAAATATATTATTGTGGTATGTGATACATTGGAATGTTTAAATATTATTTTCCCCAAGATTGTTTCAATGACAACCACCCATGTTGTTAATTATCCTACTTTGACTTATTATTGATAAATTAATATCTTCCATTCAATATTGATACATTTTTAATGGAAAATTGTTCATGAATATGGGAAATTATTTGTAATGGTATGACATGGGTAGGGCTCATTTATAAATATACCCTCAATGCATCGGTTTTCTCATGAGATGAATCATTTAGCCAACTAGATGGTGTTTTAACCAACATTATTTAAACACCTTGTGAACGGTCTTGACTGTAAAGGTAGCTTTTACCTAGGAAGCAATATGTCTAATAATTAATGATAACCCTTATTTATATTTATTTGTTATCTATCGATGAGATATTACGTCGACATATCTATGGATACATTTCCTTTTTTTGATTTAGTTAATATTAATCCTTGAGATATTGCATCAACATATCCTAGGATACATTTAATTTTCAGATTATTAATTAATTGACATGTTGTTCAGTTTCCTAAATTTATATATTCATATTTTCTTAACTACATATTTTAATGGAATGTTTAATTTGTTATTTTCCTTTACCTATTAGTTAACTTCCATAGATTCATTATTTCTTTCGATTTACATACCCTTACTGAGCATTAGATCTCACCCTTATTATGTTTTTTTCTAGGTTATGAAGATGAGAATTTTGATTAAGAATTCAAGGATTTTTTTTATTTTATATTTATATGTATCTTTTCTGTATTTAATATTCTCAAATATATTATAGGTAGTGGGTATTTAATCTAGATATCCAATACTTCTAAGCTGAATAGTCATTCATGATTATATTCCTTGTAATAATTCAAACCTCATGTAATAATGAACAGGCTTCGTACGTCTGGGTATGAGGCATTAAATTTTTAGAAATTTTATTTTTGGGGTGTGATGTGTGATAAAGTAATATCATATGATAAAGGGAGGACTTGATTATTAATGAAAAATAATTAATTATCATGTATTCAAATCCATGAACAAGAGTCTTGCCACTTAATTCTAATAGTATGCCGATATGGAGGATGGAATTACATTATTTGTGTGATCAGAGAGGTGTTTCTAGTTGATTAAGAATATTTATTTTTTGGTGTGAGTAGAGGTTGATAAGGTTTTGTGGTTGTGTAGTTGTGTTAGGGGATAAGGATTCTAGCAATTAATTAATGATGTAGTGAATTGTATTTTGTGTCCATCTTGTTTTCATTTTTCTTTTTTGGTAGCATTTTTGGTATAATGAGATTATTGGGAGGTATCATGTGGGGTGTCTATTTGGAATCATTTATTTCTGATATTGGTTTTTGATTCTAGATGTAGAGAATAATTTTATTAGTGTCAAATTTAATGGTACATTCCATCCTGATTAGTTACAATTTTTGTTTTTGGGGATTGTTGGGTTCATGGGAGGTCTGGTTGTTTTCAATGGAGTTTAGAGGTATATATGAGATACTATATAAAATAAAGTCTATTTACTATGTATATGAAATCAAATAGTGATTCACATATTATATAGCTAGTTGGTTCGTGGATTCATAATATGATAAGGGGTATCCTGGGATATGATTTCATGTTGTGTTAGTGGGATTCATGACTTTTAATAAACTTTTCTGTCAATCATTCATGGCGATGAGTTTTGTGGTTAAAGTTTTATATTTTCACAAACAAGAAGATTACACAATGTGTAATGGTTACATGAAGTATAGACACTTGGATAGTGGGTTTAATTACATTTCCTGGCGAAATTTATTTTCATTCACCATCCACCATTCTCCCTCATTTTTGTATAGATCGAGGTTCCTTGATAAGTTACTCAATCCATCTTCCTTAGGCTTTGATTATTTTGTTATGGTGGATCACTATTAGAAATATATATTAGTCCCTCCTCCAATTAATGGTTTTCATTATTCCAATACTCGTAATGTAATTCATAATGGTGATAATATTTTGGTTTGGTTTGTGTTTTGGGTAGTGTTCTGATGATCATTTGGTGAGTTATTGGTTGATCCCTGATACCTAATGGTGACATTATGGTTGGAGGGTGTTTTTTCTTTTTTGATGGGATGTGTAAAAATTTGAAATCATATTTGATTAAGTGATTACCTTTTTCAAATTTATAATATATCATGAGGTAATGGTTTTTACATGTTTATCTACAGGTGATGGATGTGGAGGATTAATAAAACAAATAATGAATTGTATACTTTGAAATTGAAGGGTATAGGGGATTGATTAAAATGTTTTTATTGACTAGTTATTATTTGTTGTATTTTTTATCATGCAATAAGGGTTTCCTCATGTTTATCTATTGGACATAGATTTTATGGATTAATAAAAAATAATTAATTGGGTAATCTGAATTCATAGTTTAAAGGGGTTTGAATCAAATGTTTTTACATCCTTATTATTATTTGTGATATTGTTGTTGTCTGTGGTTGATTCCCCATATAAAATTTTGATTGTTGCGTGATTTTTTACACTGGATGATTTATCATGTGACATATTTTTTTTATTTATATTTTTCTAATATCAGCCTAAAATGGAGATTATCTAACAACATATATTTGGTTAAAATTATTGTTTCTAGAGGATTATGGATTGTGTGATAACACCACCAATATAAATAGGAACGTGTTAAAAGATATTTTTTAGATATCTCAAATTTATTTGATGTGTGGTTGCTGTGTCACAGGGGCATGTGGGTGATGATTATTTTTTATCCAGGATTTTGGGGTGGTGAGGTGGTTTGTTATCCATGCTTTTGGGGTGTTATGTTGGTTTTTTTGGACAAAATTTGGGGTGGCGATGTTGTTGTTGTATTTATGATTTTGGTTTGATGAGGTTATATTCCACGATTTTGGGGTGGTGAAGTGATGGTATGATGGATATGTTGATATATTTTTGTTATGTTTTTTCTTTGTTCTTGAGTACAAGGTAGTTACAAAATAAATAATTGGTTAATAATGATTGAAATATATGGGTTTTGGCTTGATCAATTGGATGTAAATTATGTATGAATAAATAAATTATGGAATGAGTGGTTATATTTGGATGTTGATTAATAATTAAATGAATGGGTTTGATAATGTAATTGGATGGTAGAGTAATGTGGCTTGTGGTTTGTTTGGTATTATTTATATAGAGGTGGTATAAAAAGTGGTGTTGTTTTGAGTTGGTTAATGTTTTGTCATGAACCAATTGGTTGGTCTTTTGTGTGAGGTTATATATATATATATACACTTGTATATAAACTGTGATTTATATAACACCGTACCCACATTGAGAACTATGTGACAACACATGCATTATCACAAGATAGGTGTTTTTATAACATCAGTTGAGGATGGCTGATGGCAAGGTACCCACTCTTTCCCACTCTATCTTCTATGAAAGGTTGTTATTTCAAATTTTGTGATGTCTATAGGTACTTTAGTGCACTACATGGTTATTTTCTTTTCCTAGGTCTCTTTTAGTGAGCTATGATGTGGTAGCGCTTGCTGAGATTCAATCCTAAGTGTCTTTGGGTGATATGTGATATAGACATGGTGTTTTTGGGTTGTGTGAAATAGGATGAGGTGGATTAAAGTGTGGTTTATGCCTGGTATAAGGAGGGAACAATATTTATTTCATAAATGTTTACATCACCCTATTGTTATTGTTATGGCTGTGGATGTGTGATGGAATAGGTTTTTTTGGGGTGATAGGTGATGTGGACACCATTTTTGGATAGAATCCATAGGTTTATGTAAGCATGATATGACGTGGCTATTATTTTGGGGTGGTGTGGTATATGAAAGATATGGGAGCCCCAAGATGTACAATGATGGGGTGTGAGAGTGGTATATGAGGAGGAAAGTGGATATGGTTTCCTGTTTTCAATATAATTCTTGTTATATTATATCACATGGCTTGTGTTATTTTTTGAATTTTCTTTTTTAATATGGATTTGGTTATTATACCTCTAGCGGTTCATTTTTTTGATGTTATCTCACGTGTGCAATAGTAAACTTCATTCACATGTGAAAAAGTGATTTATTTTTCCAACAATGTATACTTGTATTATCACTCTAAATATATAAACCTTTTTTCAGATTTCGAGGAGGATTACATGGATATTCAAAACATTTCAAGCTCATACCTTGGGATAAATGATGTTTCACATCTATATATTTTCTGTTGTGTATTTACATTGGAGAATTTTTTTCCTTATCAGTTTTATTTATAAATGAATTTTAGGATTGTTTGGGATTCTTTTCATTTAGTGTCATGGAGATGTTTTGGAGAGATTAATATTTTCTTTTAATAATATGTTATTATATAGGGTAGTGAAAACCGTTTTATGAAATTTTCAATACATTTTGTTTGAGTCTCCAACCCAAGCTCTACTAGAGGTGGAACATATGGTTAATTATCTAATTTCCCTAATTTGATAATCTTCAGCGGAGGGGTTCATGATAATCACATAGTATAAATAACCATTATGTGGAATGTATTTTTACTACTGAACATATATTATAGAAATCATGTTAATTCTTTGTTTTTATTTTATATACGGGGATTGAGAAGAGTTTTTATCATTACGCACCATCATAGTGATCCATGTGAAAAGTTATTATTGTGATTAAGTGATTGGTACTCTTCCATGAGATAAAAAATTAATAGAGGGTTATAAAATTACATGATAAAAGAAATAAATATCACGGAGATATTAGGGAAATCCATTTGATTGTGAACCATTTTTGAGAAAATGTGTTCCCAATTCTTATACAAATTATTTTAATTAACGTGAGGACTATAAAATAACAACTGATAAAACCATAGTAGATTGATGATTCAGATAAATATGTATATTTGAGTGGATATTTTGTACATATTATCAAGTATAATATTATTTGTGATTATAGAATGATTGTGAAGTGTTACAAATATTATTTTTAGAACTAGTCGATAGTTGGTAAATGGTTTAATGTTTTTAATATTGATGATTGATAATTTATATTTTTAATGGGAGGGAGGTTTTCGTGATTCCATATTGAATTAAATATGGTGGTTTTGGAGTTTTTTGGACATATAGAGAATTATAATAATAGATATTACTTTTATGAGGATTTGATCAATCATTATTGGTGGGAAAAAAATCATACAAGACCCATTGTAGAGGGCTACCACACTTTTGATGGTTGGGTTGGATGGATATTAGAATCCCCATAGAGTTATGTATAAGGGAAAAAAAATTAATGTTTGTTTAAATTATGTATACTAAATAAAAATATAAATATTTAAGAATGGGACACCATTTTAAAATATTTCACGGTTTAATCTACAATTTAAAAAAAATTATATAGAACATCCATTAAGGGTTCACTTCATGGCCAATATCCCTTTAGGTGAGGAAAATTCTAATCACCCATTTTCATCCCCATATTATTCATTTTATATTGGTTGTTTATGTTCAAATGGTGATACAATTAGATATAGGATCTTACTATTGATGTACCATTTTTATATAAATATTTATTTTATTTGGTTTCGGTGAGATTAATCTAATGATATAAAAATGGTCAAATTTATAAATCTTGGAAATTATTTTATATGTAAATTATATATTCCCCATTGTTTTTTATGGTATTAGAAAATATGATATCTATATTTAATTTTAGCATTTGGTAATAATATTGATAGTTGTTTGGGTTAAATAATATGATTAATTTATCACATAGGATTGAGTAAATGGTTGTTGTGTTATAGAACATGTTTTAAGTTGTCACTATTAGATTATATATATATATATATATATATATATAATTTAATATATATATACCAACTATGGAATTTCAATTTAATTTTTTTAATAATTATTTTTTAAATGTAACAGGTTATCATCATAAAGAACGATGTTTTAATATTTGTAAATTATTCAAAAGACAACAAATTTTTGTAATTTTCTTATTGATAATATTTTTTTATAATATTTTTTTATTTCATATAAGTTCCATTACACATTCAAGAAAAGTTATTTATATTTTTTCATCATTATACTATGTGAAATCAACCATCAAATGGGGGTGATCATCCAATGGTGTGATAGTTAATAAATGATGACATAATTTCTCAAAATACTGTACAATAGAACTATGTTCAGACATATAATTATGGAACATTTTATACACTATATAAATATAAATTATTATTCATAATTTTTTTTCTAAAAAGAATTTTTTTTTCATTTTTAGTTTATTAATATTGGAAAGAAATTTATATTATATTTCAATGTGAAGTTTATTTTTTAATTTATGTTTATTATATTTTATTACTATAAATGTAAGAGATTAAAAAATATAATTTATAAGGAGTTATAAAAAATGATGTCTGTATTGATGGTATTTTATTCGATATATAATTGTTTCAAAAATTTATATTTTAATGAAAATTAACATATTTTTATGAATTTTGGTTATTTATAATTTTTCAATATTTAAATCTTTTTGGTTCATTAAATATTTATCAAAATATGTTAGTATTTTGGTCCCCACCAATTATGGATTCTCCAAGACTATAGATCTTACTTCATTGTTATATATTATATCATATGAAAAATATAAAAATAATACATTGGATAACGAGTTCATTACATTTTTTAGATATTAGAATAGTTTATTTGTCTGTATCTGTATATATTTATCTTGAGATACCCATCGAAGTAGTAACATCTTAATTTTATAATAAAATTCATTCTTGGTTATAATTGTTCGATAAATTATTAAGGCAGTGGAATATAGCATATTAAAAATAATCATATTCATTTTGACACAAAAAATGTGTTTATTTTTTATCCTAAAATTATGTTATTAATTGGTGTTCACTATATTTCAATTATACAATACATGAATGATTGGGTAATATGCATAGCTAAGAAATATTTTTGGTACATAGAAATCTTATGGGTCGTGGGCTTGTAAAAAAAATAAAATATGGGAGAAATACTATTTTCAGAATGAAATACATTATAATTATTATTTCTATCATAATAAATAAACTCAACCAACTATGAGATTGAATTTATTTAAGAAACATGTTGCTATATAGTAGTATAAGTAGTGATTATATGTTTTAGATAACCATTGAATATTTCTAATGTATACATTGGTAATTTTATAGTTTGAATTATAGATTTCATAAATTGGTATTTATTCAAGTAAATATAAAATAAAATGAACAAAATTTTATAAATATTTAAAAATAATAATAATAAGATCATAAAATAATTACTCAATCTACATACCAAAATATGAGGTATTATATATTATATGAGAAAACCATGATTAATTTCATAATATATGGTGTAATTATACTTTTGTATATCATCGCATGTATGAATTAAAATATATCATCCAAAAATTATGTACCTTTAATTTTCCTGTAAAAAATGTGAAATTAATCGATACACATGTTTAGCCCCCCACCGCTAAAACCAACAAAAAATTTCCATCAATCATATTTCATCATAAGATACAAATAATAATTTTAATAAATTTTTAAAAATCTATCAATAATAACTATCTAATGCACACTTTTGAAGTATATCACCAACAAGAAATTTATACATTAAATATTGATTGAGTAATCAAAAGGATGTGTCTGAAGGAATAAAATATTTTCATACCTGAAATAATCATTTACATTCCCAAGATTTCCCCCAAAAAATATATGTTATATATTTCATATACATGGATTTTATTTAATATATAATATAAATTATTTTTTAAAAATATAATAGTTATTAATTTTCATTTTTTAATCCCAAATATAAACATTGTATGGGTATGATGGGTTTATAAAACCTATGTGGATAAAGATGTAATATATAAATTTATAAAAATAAATGGTTCTATATAATTTTCACATTATTTATATAATATTATTTATCAATTGTGTTAATTTTCACTATTAAATAATCATAAAATTTGGAATATAAAAATTACATTGACTATATTCTATCACATTTATTTTAATTTTATAAAAAATTATAACTGAGAATTTATTCCACATACTAATATATTAATTATTTTCTATTTGAATAATTATATGTATGAATATATAATTAAACAAATATAATTAAATGAACCTCATTGAGATGATGGAATTGATATAATAAAACAAATGAAAGATATAAATATAATGATGATTCTTTAGAACATTGAAAATAAAATTCACATAAGAAGGATATGAATATATTTAATCAATTGAGTAAATAATGTCTATTAATTATTCGATGAAGAATGAAAAACATTAATATTTTATTAGAATATTTAAAAAAATATGCAACATTTGGATATTTTTGATTGATGTGGTTTCCAAAAATATTTGGAACTTGAGTTTAGGGGGGTCATATTTTCATCCATTTTAGATTATTTTATCTCACATATTTACTCACCCTAACTCAAATTTCCCACTTACCTATTTGAAATATATTAAATATACATTTATATATAATTACATAGTTATATTTTAATATTTGAATTAAATGTTCATTCTCTTTTGTTTTTTATTCATTTGACGTTCTTCTATAACAATATCTCTTAACAAAAATCATAGAATGTATCTATTTGAAACATCTTCATATCACAAAATAATTCTATTATGAGTCCTAAAATGATTTTATTATTATTATTTCTAAATGTCACTATTTATAAATCAAATAGAAAGAGATATTTTAATTTTTAATCAACATAATTTTCCATTATTTAGCTTAAATTCTGATTTCCTAGTATTATATAATATTTGTAAATGGGTTCACTTGAAATCACCAATTTTTAAAATATTTTTCACCATCATTGAACCCAATTTTAAATACATTCTAATAATTTACCACCAAAAAATTTCAATTATTTCTTAATCAGTTCTTCTGTTTTTATCAGACATGATACAATAATGTATTATGATTTCCATAGTTTCATGAATCCATTTTCCCACTCTTGTCTATTTTATTCTTTATCATAATTTATAATTTAAATCATATATATAAATAATTTACATGGAAAAAATACTAGATAAAAATGGATTACTAATTATAAAACCTCTTTATAATTTTTTATAATAATAAAAAATAAAAAATGATGTATTATGGATTTGTATTTAGTCCACCACATTTTAAATCATCCCTTAAAATTTAACATTGACATACATTTGTGATGAAATATTATAGTGTTGTTGAATATTATATTAATGAGCATGATTTTCATATTCCCTTGATGTCATTTGTCTTATTCAATAATTATATTTGGGTATTTATGAACCTTCTATTTCATGACTCCTAGGTATGTTTTTTGATTCATGTGTAATACCTCAATATAGTTTTTATTACAGCTTTAATTGTATGTTTTATATTGAGTAGTACATTAATTAGTTTTAATGGAACCCTAAATTGTTATTATAAAAATATAATCAGTCTTAAATAGTTACGATTTTATAGAAAAATGAAATAATAAAAACAAGATTACCATTAGATCACCATATAATAGGAATTCACTTATCATAGTGTAATAAGTAACATATAGGTTATAATTGTGCAGGTGATAAAAAATATATCAGTACATATTCATAACCCAATGAAATCAATGTTTCTCACTCATATAATTTATAATATATATATATTTAATGAAACTACTTTATAATTATAGTATTTCCCCTAAAAGTTAATGTGGGATTTCCATCCCCCCTACAGAAACATGATATGGGATAACCATAGAAATTGGATATAATAACCCACCACAAATTTTTAAATATGGAGAATAAAATCAATATAATTATGTAAAAGTTGGAAAAAATATTTTACCTATGAATACAATAATACATATACTAAAAATGTCAAAATAAACTAATAGGTTGTGACATATGTTCATGTTGGGTAATCATGCATCATATAAACACACATTAAAAATGATCATATTATATTCTATATAAAATGATTCTTTGTAGATGGATAAATCCAAATAAAATAAAACTACAATTTTTTATTATATCAATAGATATCAACATTTTATGGTGAAACTATCTTCATGTTGGTTATATGTTAACCTTATTTTCTCTATACAGTAGTTTTTAGGGGAGGGTGCATCCTATATTTTTCCAATGCCACAATTAGAAGACAATACATCCCTAATGATATATGTGAGGGAATTAACCTAATATGTTGTAAGGCCGTACTGATCAATAACAATGTGGAATGTGAATTTAATGAATATAGAAATTTATTGAGTAGGAATATTTATCTCCCTCTCATTCTACTGTTCAAACTTATGATTTATACTTTCCAAAATAATTAATCTTCATGGTGAAATAAATTAAAATAAATAAATAAAATTGTTAATTTTTTATTGGTGGGTGAATTTTATGAAAATAATAAAACCATATATTTAAAAGGAATTTATAATCCAAATAAAGGTTATAATTACATGTGGCCAAGTTCCTCCTGTCCTTTTCCATATCCTATTTTTCAGAATAATAAATACTTACAATGATATAAATTATAATAATGATGGAAAATTATTACTTTTTATTGGTGTGTGAATTTTAGAAAAAAAAAATTTATTAACAATTTATAATCTAAATGATGGGACAAATTACAAGCTTCTTTGTTCCTCATGACCTATTCCATATAACACATATGGTCACCTACATACATTGTGATACATTCCATTAACATATATATGTTTTCTTGAACAATTAACACTTAAATCATGTGTTTTGAACCCTGATGAGATGATATTGGAATATTAATTAGTTACCGGTGGTTACGTGGGACCCCCACACTCATTGAATATATAAGGACTCTCTCACCAACAATTTCATGGGATAACCCCCAAAAAAAAGAGAGTAGAAAAATAAAATTTGAGATTCAACATGAATCCCACTTATGTTTTTTTATTCAAATTAAAGGGGAATTGAAATTGATGGAATGATACTGATAAAATACA
Organism: Viscum album; assembly: GCA_963277665.1. Classification (NCBI taxonomy): domain Eukaryota; kingdom Viridiplantae; phylum Streptophyta; class Magnoliopsida; order Santalales; family Viscaceae; genus Viscum; species Viscum album. The sequence continues at coordinate 747,884,015 of OY728157.1, forward strand.
AGGATCTAAATAATTATAATTCTAATACACCAATATAATAACAAAAATAATGTGGAATAAATTTATGATATTTTTTAGAAGTGAATAAGATCAAAGGTGTGTCATCATAGTGAATAGTTACTCATAACCAGATTATAAAAAATGTTTCATAAAATGACAATAGAAATTTATCAAATGGTACCCAACAAACCACTATTTTCATTATATCTCTAACTCTGTACGGTGTTCCACCATCATACCATCCTCAAATTTTCAGACATATCTTCATTATTAATGTGTTTGATAGGTCACCCAATTTAGTAACTAGCTAGGTATTCTAACAAAAATTGAATCCCATCACATATGTATTATATAATGGGATTCACCTAATACATGAACTTTTCCAAGCCAAAAATAACCATTAGTTATATATTCACCCTGGTGACCAACATGATTTTCTGTTAACATATGACTTTGATAAGACCTATTATTTTAAACCTTTTAATTATAAATTATCTTCTATATCTTGACTCAAAAAATGCAATTAAATTTATTAAAAAAACCTAAAACAGACCCCAATATTTTTAAATTACACAAGGAATAAAATAATTAGTTGATAAAAATATATTATTTTAAAAAATAAATTATATATAATTATTTTTTCATTGATTAATATATTTTAAAGGGTTTATTTTAAATATCCATGAAATATAATGTCATATTATTAACCATATGAAACTAAATTTATAAATGAAAAATGAATACTAAATTATATATTGTTTTAATTTGTAAACTAAAATGGAAAAATTCAATTATTGAAGAAATTTATATCAAATATGATTAATGTGACTAGAATTTTAAAACCCATTTTGAATAATATTTTAATTAATTTATATACAGTATATTAATTTAATGATAATTTTGGATTTTATTATTTCATTAAAATAAATTAATTTTGGTATTATTTTTCTGAATATTAGCTCATGGTGAAATTTTTATATTTTTGAAAAAATAATTAATACTTTGGTGTAAATTATAATTATTATTTTCAAATAATATCAGTTTTAAGAAATTATCATTATACAATAATTGTATAATTTTTTTAAATTTTCTTAATCATAGTATTATGAATTTATAAAATCAAATAATAAATAATATTTCGAATTTTTAAAACCCATGTTTTTTGTTTTGGAATCTTATATAACATTATACTAATAAAATAGTTTTAAATCACTTATTAAAACAATGTTCTCATACATTAAAGAAATATAATCTAAAAAATGGTTTCATATTTTAAAAAAAATGATAATTTTATATAGTAAGATAATTTTAATTTCAATACATAAAAGTATGATTACATTGATTAATGTTAATTAGCACAATAATGATAAAAGTATTATTCTCATTGAATTATGTTATCTATAGTGTGTACAATATAATGAAATAAATTAATATATTTCATTAAATTAATCATATATTTTTATGAAATAAATCTATTATTATAATCACTCAAATTTAATTGGTAATTAGTTTTATATATTATTAAAAAAGGAAACATTTAAAAAAATCTCCACAAAAAATAGGTTTTCAAAATATTGAAGGTTTTAATTTAAATCTTATACTTATATATTAAAATTTTATTCCTAGAACCCATATATATTAATAGGGGTTTATTTATAACTTCATTATAACATAATTTACAATATTGGCCCCATCATTGTTCAACTATAAATTTCGAAAATCCTTGGGTAGAACACACTGTATGGTTAAGAATATGGATAGAAAAAAAAACATTTTCAATCTATGTGAAGTGAACCTAAAGTAATTTACATAAATCACACAACTTATAGGCCCCAATCACATTGCTTATAATATAGTGGAATCTATTATTCCGGCTACATTATTTTTGGGCATGGTTAGACTAATTTTAGCATTGTTTATGCAACCCATACACCTTCCTCAAAATATAAATAATCAAGAACTGGTACATCCAAAATGATATTCAACCCCATTAATATCCCCAAAAAACACTAAGTAAGTTATTGAATAGGAATGTCTTCAAAAGTTATGGTCTCATATATATTGCAGGAAATATTATCTTACAAGAAGAAAAAATCATGGACCATTCTCTAAATACATAATTATTTTTTTTGAATTTGTAAAAAATATAAATTACCTAATTTTATGCATCCAATAATTACAACATAGAACAAAAATATTTAATAAAATGTAAAACAAAAAACCTATTAGGTTTATAGATTTATATATTTACAAGAAATATTACATGAAGATACATATATATGTTAATTACTATTTGTCATTATGTCAATCATTACTTATTTCCAAATAATCATTCAATAACTCTTAAATAATATCTAAACATCAAACCCATTTTAAGAAAACATAATTATTTTTTTTAATATTATCCAAGTAAAATGAATAAATTAAATCCGTGACCTCAAAAACAATATACTGATATTTATATGTATTAATAATTTAATATCTTCCATGGAAATATAATGGCAATATGAAAAATTAAAAGTGCATAACCATTAAATATGACAATATAATACCCATTAAAACATATATCATATGACATGGGTCTCAAAAGTACATTAGCATAATAAAATATCCATCGACATACTAAACATAATCTATATGAAAACAATAATTGATCCAAGGAAAAATTTGAACTCATAGATATCATTGAAAAATTGAAAAATTATGTGATATTAAAAACTCATCATAGAATCACCTAAATAAGGTAATTCTAACAATATTTTATCTATAAAATATATTTTTTAACTTTTCCATATCTTATGAGTTAATTAATGAAGTAAAAAATATTTTCTCTTAGTTGTCAAATTACTTCATTGTCCCTTCAAATTTACATCCATCTAGTTAACCCGACCTCGTTACCCAATATTTTTGGTGAGGTATAATGGACCCACCAATCACATATCACACATTATATCCCATACAAATTTGGATTCAATACCAAATACCAATTTCATTAATAATTTCCAATTACCATATTGTGGAACAAAACACAATAATTCATACATTTTTTAAAAAATATAATCGATTGATTTACCTTTGAAATTGAAACATGTTCCATATCATTCTAATTAATACATTACAATTAAAAATTTATAGAAAGTATGTGAATGATATTTCAATATTATATTCCGAGTAATGTATAAAATTTATTAATGGATATTGTAATTAATGAATATTTATTTAACATCAATCCAAAATGCTTTTGAAATAGTAATACCTTGATATTTTATGATATTTTAATTTTAAGAAAAATTTTATTTCATTCATATCATTATTTATACACAACAACATCTTTTAATTAACCACGATATAATGTGAAACTATAATTATTGAAATGTTACTATTATAACATTTTCATTATATTGGATGCATTAATAGAAATATTGGAATTGTGAATAATGTTTATTAATGTTTTATATAATGAATATTTATTGATTAAGAAATAAATAGACATTTAAAAAAATTATATAGTTAATTTTTTTTGAAAAATAATTGTTTCCATTACATTCTATATATAGATATTATAAATAATATCCATCATGTTTTAAAGAAAAATTTGATGAAATGAATATCTTTTTAAAAATTACAAAATCAATATAAATATATTTTTAATGTTTGAAGTATTTCTATAACACGTAAATTTTTTTTGAATAAAGGAAAAAAAAGATTTTTTTCAAAAACTACATTTTCATTATTGTAATTAAAATATCACAATCATCTATGGTTTTTTGTTAATTTTAATCCCTTTTAGAATAAAATTAACAAAATCAATGTCATTGGAATGGTAATTATTCCTGATATCTGTAAAAACCATTTTTATATAGTATATGACCTTTTTCTATGAAAACATTGGTCATCATTTTTTATGACGTTTTAAATTTAATTTATACTTCAAAAAAAAATATTTCATTAAATGTAATATATATTCAGAATCATAATTTATAATTTTTTTAAAGACACAACTTTTATTTATTGTCATTATTAACAATATCATTTAACACAACTAGTTATCACGGTAAGAGTTAAAATGTGTTCTAGGGGTTAAAAATATAAAGTTAAGGATTAAAATAATCTAATAAAAAATAAAAATACAATTTTTATTCCATATTTATACCAATATTATATTTTAATTCATACAATAAAAATTTGGAATCTATTTCCATGAGTAATAAAATAATATATTATTCTATGTTAAAATGTCCCAAGTTACTCACATGAAAAAGGACACCCATATACAGTTTTATCTACACTTCATGACCCATTTAGGTATGGGTATACATGAAAAAACAACTTCTTAATAGTGTAACCCATTTTATATAAGTCTTTTTATAGAAAATAATACCATCATTTTAGTCTTATGTTGTAATACAAAAGTGGTTTCTCATTGAATATGTAGGTAATTTAACTGAGAACATTAAAACATATTTCTTCATATACCATCACTAATCATATTGTATCAATTGTAAAATTATGAATATAGTATCTTCAATATAATGACGTATTATTATGATTATTGAATATACCATTTCCACTTTTCTCTTATATCTAAAATAAAAATATCAACAAATGATATATGAAGAGTACAGTCTCCACATAGGGATATGATAAATTCTCCTTCATCATCATTAATGATTTTTTATAATTATGGATTTAAGGTTTATATGTTATGGTTATGTTAAATGTAATATGTGTCAAATATTATTATACTCATTACATTCCTATCTATTTGATTATGAAAACATTGATCGTGCATACATGTGGACTACAACTTCCCTGAAGGGGTTTAACTAATTTTCACTTTTTAAATTAAATATATTATAATATGGATGTGTTTAATTAATATATTTGATTTTAATTATAAAATAGTAATTTATTAATGGTTAATTATAATTTTCCATTCACTTATTCCATCTATCCAACACAAGAAATAACACTTGTACACATGTGTGTAATACCATCTTCATAAAGCAAGGTAATTTTTTAACATCAATTTCAATTAATAATAATAAAAATACTTTCTATTGAAAAATATGATACATATTCAATGACTTGGTATCTCTATAGTATTATCTAGTGACTAAGGTTCATGGTCCATGTCAATAATGGAGAACATAATAGTTTTCATCCAAAATATCATTATAAGGAAAAAAATTCAATAAGAAGATAGTTTGAATTTATAATGGAATCATTTGTAGTATGTTATACACGAATAAGGTTATATAATATATTTATACATAATATATTTTTATTAAATATGATTATTCAATAGATTTAAAAAATAAACAACTTAGGGAAAATGTTTTTTGTTACAATTTCATTTCTTTTGATGGATTCAAATTATTAATTTCCTATTCGGTAAAATGATATATATTTTACCCTTTAAACCCCATATTTTTAATTTAGTCATTTTATCCAAAAAAATATTAATTAAATAAAACCATTTTCATATATTTGTTTCCTAATATTACTAGAAAAATATTTTTAATAATAACATTTTTTAATCATGTTTATCTAAGTATATTTATCTCCATGGTTAATAATTTGGTTAAAATATTTTTTATTATGTTCTTAAAATTATAAAATGATTTAATAATGTAAAATTTTCCATATGGGGATTTATATAATTTTATCAAAATGAATTGATTTTGGGTTTCAGTAATGTTTTAATTTTTATATAATATTTTAATAAAAAACTTTGTTTAAAAATGTACTACTGGAGAATCCGGTACCATTATCATTACAAGTATTTTTATTAATGATTACATTAAAATATTTTATATTTCATTTCAATAATAATATTTTCTCTATTATTCTCTACATTTTAGATTTTATATATCTATATTCAAAATGAAAAAATTATTTTCTTTAATAGATATTCTAGTTAATATTCAATGGTCATTCCTTCAATTTAAACACAACTTGAAGTTTCTTATGATTATCTATTTGAATGATAGAATTATACTATGCATATTTTTTCTTTGGATGTTAATTGATTATTTTTAGGAAATCATGATTAAAAAAATTTTCATTTCCATGGGTTAATCTTGGATGAAAAGATGAATAGTTTCATGTCCATTTAAAATGTACATTAATTGATTGTTAATATCAGTAAGTTTTGTTTTTTATTACCATATAATTAATTATCAAATGTTTTGATGATATCTAATTATATCATGATAATATATCTAGTCATGATTGGGAATACAATTTCTCAATTTTTTATTCTTGAGTATGTTTTCTTATTGCTATGTTTTAATGATTATAATGGGTTATAAATTTGAATTAATATGATCACATTTTTTGGATGAAGAAGGTATCTTCTTTCTAAATGGAAAATATATTAATTCGCATAACATTGAATAACTCAATTCAAAATATTATGACGTCACAAGCCTATAATCCCATGAAACTATGCTATGTATTGTAAATTATGAATACTTATTTAACACCCATATTGATTATTCTTCTACATATGTTTTGATTTTGAAGTTTTTTATCTAAAAATTTCCATGCGTGGATCATGTTGATTGAGAATATACACTTTATAATATTATAGTAAACTTTTGTTAATATTATTCACTCATATGACTGATATACCCAATTTTTTTTCCATATTTAGTAACTAAACTTTTAGTTTATTATAATTATCTACCAAAAGTTTTTATATAGGGTTCTATGTGTGATGAATCTTAAAGGGTACAATATATAAAGAAATATATTAATGATGATAATTATATTACATAAATAAAATTATTATATTTATAGTCTCTAGATTCACTAATCCAATTCCATTCATCGAAAAGTTTATTTGGGATATATATCAATTAATATTTGAAATTAGGTATTATATCTGTATGTTATGAATCTGTTTTTTTATATATTGTATCATATATTGGTTTAGTTATTTTTCAAGTTTTGGATTAGGGAAAATTATTGAATGATAATGGTATAAGTCAATGTAATGGTTAACATTGTAATAATTTGGTAAATAAGGTATTATGTTTTTTCGAAGAAAATAAATCCCACATAGGATCATAGAATAAATATTTTATTGTGACATACATTCACCATTGGTTAATAAATCATTACAATTTTTATTACATATTATCTCAATTATCATTTTTCAGGATGAGTGAGTTTATGAATGCACATTTTTTAAAGAATATTGTGGGATATGGTCTTGTTAATTTATGATTTTAATTATGATTCATTATGATGTATTTGAGTATATATTGACCATGAATACCCTTGGAAAAGGTTTTTGTAACACCCTGACCTCAGAAGCCTGGATCCAATATATTATTTTAATACATAGGCATGATTACAAGGAATCAAGTCCTTAAGGGCCGATTGGTTTAGTAGTCTTGTAAAATAGATTACATACATGAACATTACCATAAACATTCAAACATAAAACAAAACATTAATAATCCTTTGAGAATTCAATTATTATTTTATATTAAAACTGTATATAAATCATAATACACTTATTGGAATCCTAGGTAAACAATACTTAAGAATGGAGTGAGCTAATATGCTTCATAAGGTTAAATAATTTAGCGGAAACAATAAACTTTTAAGGAAAAATGTATAATATAAAAAAACCATTAAAACATAATCATTAACATAATATGGTGAAAATAAGTAAATAATTATCCTATAAACATGGTCATGGATATTCTACTTGTTGAATAATCACATGTGATAACTAATTTCATAATGAGGGAATTCATAATGCTGGACATAAAAACCTCATAGTCAAGACACCATGCCTAGACTAAAAATAAAACTTTTTTCAAGGCCTTATGAAAAGGAACTAATAAATATCATGAGACCTACAAATGATTCTAGGGGCTATAGAAATCCTTACACGTCACTTATTATGTTCAATGCATTACTCATATGAAAAGGGTGAATTATAAAAGAAACAATCGTAGGAAAACTCACATACAAAATTTCAATACATTAAAAAAAACCGTGAATGGTATAAAAATAGCACATCTACAGTCAAACAAGTCATAACTCATTAAATATAATATAGAATATTGTATTATAATAAATCAACATCAATCAAGAATAATATCCATTAAATGATGTTGACATAGATGAAAATGAGTAGTAAAACACTTTGAGAGAAATATCTGTTTTTCAGGAAATCATCTAAATGTCAAAAAATTTAAAAATAAAAAAAAATTAACAGACATTTTGAAATATAATTGTCCCATTTAAATATAAAACTATTAAAATGAATTGATATTTTAAATCATTCATGTTTATATAAATAACACTTTAAAAATATTTTGAAAACATGGAATCAGTGAGAATGATTTTGAAGAATAAATATTTATATGATTTCAAGTGATGTTTTAGTTAAATATTCCCTTAAAAATAATAATTTTGAAAACTATTTTATGAAACATGGACATAGATAATAAATAGGTTGTAATTGAATCTTTACACATAAACTATCTCAAATAATAATGAAATTGGGGAATTAACCCTTACCTTGTAAATTCCATTGGTCAATTGTATGTTTATGCTCTTGTATAATGACCATTGTAAGTTATTAAATAATACCATAATCATATTAATATTTATTATATCATACTTGATTCATTTAAGACATTATACTACCAATTTAATAATAATTTTCATGTTTAAATAACATTTCATGTAATAATCTCTTTCTTTATCGTATGTGTTTTAACATGTTATTCGTGATCATATCAAGTAGATCAAGATATAACAACATTAAGAATATAAAACATGTTTTATATATTATATATGTTCAAAATATAAATATGTATAATAGATATATATATATATGAAATGGAATCACCGTTCACGGATATGGTAGTCTGTACGTACACATAAACGTTGTTTCTAGTTTTTTATCGTATATTATGGAAATAAGTGGACAAAATATATTTATCTACATAAAAATATATTTTTCAATTAGAAAAATTATTTCATATAACTTATAATTAATCAATATATATATATTTTCTTGAAGGTTTATTGTTGAAGTTGAATCTCGTCGAATCAGGGAGACAGTAAGACGTACGTACTCACGAGCGAAAATATCATCATATTGATTGTAAAATGGTGAATAATTGGATATTATATTATATGTAAAGACTAAATATCATGTTATATTAATTATTTACACAAATTATGATCAGTATTATACCCATCCAAGTAATTTAGTGTTGAATAACAAACTACACCATGATGTGGAGACGGTAAGGGGTACGTATACACGTATGGTGACATTGTCATTCATAGGATGGATATAATAATTAATATGGTTGTCCCATATTTATAATAACATCTCAGTATATGTAAGGTACTAGAGTTATTATTTATTTTAGGAAAATACAATAAAATAAGAAGTGGATGAAGAAAATAACTTTGAAAGAGGCGATGAATTAATTATCTTTTTCTTCGGGTTCTTCATATTGATTTGAACAAAAGGGATCCATAAAATGGATTTATGTGTAAGAACCCGGTTCTTATTTTTGAGTTATAGTTTTTTTCATTTCTCTTTTACTTGTTTTTTTAAGAAATAAGGGAATTGGGGGAAAATCCTAAGTTTTGGGACTACACGCCATGTACTTTTTTCACATGTCGTGTACTTTGGATACGTGGGATGAGTACACAGAGTGTGTAGCCCTGTCTATGACAAAATGTGTAAAAACTGACTACACACCATTTAGTTTGTATTTAAACGTCATGTAGTCAGTCGGAAGGAAAATAATAAAGCAGTGGAAGCCGGCACTAGCTGTGTGATAGTACAAGTAGTGTAATCAAGAATACACGCTGTGTACTCATGTCGACAGGTGAATAGTGCGACAGTGCCGCAAAAAGAGCAGTTAAATGAAAAAAGTACAAGTCATGTAGTCATTAGTACACACCGTGTAGTTAGTTATTTTAAATTAAAATGGGCAGTAGATAGTCTTGTTCACTGGGTTGGCTTATAAATGGAGGAAGGAGTCAGGAGTGGAGGCTGGACCTTTGAGGATCTCCAGATGAAGCGCTGGGAATCCATTTTCTCCTCTGATGATCTCGTTGGAACTGAACGGGTAAGCGCTCAACTTTCCTTATGACTTTCTTTCCAATTATTCTTCTAAGGGATGGTATTTATGTTTTAACAAGGATTTGTTTACCTCATATCTACGTCGTTCTTGGATGATTCGAGGATCGTCGTTTGAATATACCGTTCAGGGGCGTTTAAGGTAGGTGGCGTGGTGTTTAATTTCCAACTGATGTGCATTTTGTGTACCATTGAGCAAAAAACCCATGATGGGGTGTCCTATGGATGAGGCCATGGCTGTTTTAAATACCTAGAATTGTATATGTAATTAAATGTGATAATAAACTGTTGTGTGGGATTGCTTCTTGGATCTAGGACCACCCCGAGGGTGCGTTCCTCTGTTTAGCCATTTGGACAGGATACCTGTAGGTATGCCTTTATAATAATGATTATAGATTTTACTTGAGAGGAATTTCATGTTTATTTCTTATTTACATGTTGGGCATGGTCGAGTTGATTGTTTAGCCCAAAGGCAGTGTTTTACTTAGCCTGAGGGCAGTGCATCTTTTAGCCCGAGGGAAACTTCTTCTGTGCATGTGGGCAATAGACTCTATGCCTGAGGGCGACACTTTATACGCCTGAGGGAAATATCTGTTATGCCTGTGGGCAATTACCTGTGGGTTAAGATTCTGATTACCTGAGGGTAAGCGTTTTCATGTCTGAGGACACTGACAGTTTACATAGAAATTCACTATGGTGGTTTTCTTATAATGAACAAGTAAATAAATATTAAAATGGCAATATAACTGGTAAATTTAGTTACTTTTTAATGCTTCTTTGTTTATTTCATTTTACTACTTCACACTATGGTTTCATACTTTCACACAATTGGCCATGGGCCTTTGGTGGGTGCCTACATGGATTTATTTCTCACACCCTATTTGGGTCATGTCTTCGGCCAAAACAGATTACTTTTCTGAAGGCGTGGACAAGGAAAAGGGTCCCTATACAGGTACTTGATTTCTTCTTAGGAGTAGGGGAGCTGTGAACCAGGCTTAGGCTTGTGACGCTACCGGCTGTTTTGTTTTGTTTTGTTGTACACTGTATTGTACTGTACTGTATTGTTGTGTAACATGTTCTGGCTGTTTTCTTAGAACAGGAGACATGTTGCATCATTATCTATATAAATGTTGGTTATCTTTTACTATAGTTGTTTATTTTATATGTGAATAGTTTATTGCTTCCGTTGTTGTTGTATTTTGTATATTTTATTCCACTGCGCTACACTTTGAAAAATGTGGGTATAGTTTCCCCACTATCAGACATGGGCCCTTAATACTAGTCGGCCGCCTCTGGCGTTTGGTGAAATGCGCTTGAGGTCACGTGGCGAACCGGGTTCGGTGCACCCGTGAGTGGCACCCGGACCCAGGATGTTACAATGTGATATCAAAGGAGTTCTTTTCTTTGACTTACTATTTGGAGCCGTAGTCAAGGATAGGACGAAAACAGTAGTTTCTAAGGAGTTGTGCCCGAGAGTAGCTAACCCGTGTACGGGGAAAATCCACTCTACCTCGATTATTGCAATTTTCTGATTTTGCAAATTTTAGAGTTGATTTGATTTTCACCATTGGGTGACGCACTTGTGACTGTGCTATTTATATTTTATCCATGGGTTCTATTTAGTTGCAACCTGATGAGATGCGGGTATGCCATCTCATGTATAATTTAGGCACATTCTAGAAATCACATTCCATGCATAGTTCTATGCCACGTATGTGCATTAGAAATTGCATGTTGTTATGATAGTTGTTGTGCTATAAAAGCATGATATTGTGGTAGCTTCTTGATAAATACCTGCAATGTGATAGGGTATTTTTGTGTGAGTCGGTTCATAGAATGAACGCCAAACTTTGGTTTTTGGGGAGTATGGTCCCTCAATGACAAGAATTTGGTGGATCATTGACTTGTTTGTCTTGTTATAACACATTTAAGATGCCAAACCTCAATTCACGGGGAGTATGGTCCCTCACGGATCAGAATTTGGCACATAGGTGTTGATTTCAGTGTTTTATATGGGATTTGGAGTAGTTTCTAAGACATATTGTCCGGAAAACTGAGTGTACACACCGTGTAGTTCTATGGGCACACGCCGTGTGTTCTTCTGTTCGGGATGAAATGAAAAAAAATATGTACACGCCATGTACCCAAAGTACATGCCATGTATTCTCTTCTCGTGTGGACCTGGCTGTGTGGAAGGGAAACCGGCGTAGTGTACACACTGTGTGTGGGTGTAACAGGCAATGTAGTGTGAAGCCAAGTAGTCGGCCGTGTCACAAACGACACATGCAGTTGTAAAATTACACCATTCACGCCGTGTAGATTATGTACACGCCATGTAGTTTTGTTTAATGGGAGCTGTGTGGCCTAGCCATGTAGAAGGACTTGGGTAGGGGAAGAGAAGTCAGGTACATGCTGTGTAGTCAGTATACACACCATGTAGTATTGTTTTGAAAATCATGAAATTCCTTCTTCCTCCAGTTCCATTTTTGGTCCCTTCATTTTTAGTCTTGATAATATGGATCTAAGGTGTGAGTTAGACCTTGTAGAGTTATGCCGTCGAGATGACCATGCGTTGTTCTCAAAAAGAGCGGAACTATTATACTCCAGCGATGGTGGGCCATGGGCTACCATTGGAACCTTCACCAGAGCCAGATGTGGCGTGAACTTTTATATAGGACACAGGTGCATAGGTGTAGTTCTGTGAAGGCTTTAGGCGGTTCATGCAGACCTTTCAGGAAGCACCGCCAACTGCCACATTTATGGCTGAGCTGACTCATGTCTTCCATCTATAGAATCCACCTACGTTTCAAGGGGATGGTGGACCACAAGCTATGGGGTCTTGGCTGGGGTCTATGAAGACTATCTTCGAGAATCTAGAGACGCCGCCAGGGCGGAGGGTCAAGCTCATGACTTATATGCTATGTGATTCCGATAAGAGGTGGTGGGATGTTACCACCCAGTCAGAGCATCATAGAGACATTGTGTGGGATGATTTTCCGATAGTATTCTATGACTTCATCTTTACAGAGATTCTAATATCAGATAGTGCTCGAGAGTTCATGAACATGTAGCAGGCGCTATGTCAGCGATGGATTATTATGCTCGTTTCAACGAGATTCAACGTTTTGCAACCGTTCTGGTGGGTGATGGGATGTTGAGAGCCAGATGATTTTAGGAGGGTCTTAATTATGACATCTGATCACTGGTGAATGTTTTTAGGTTTCTTACAGTACATTCTATTGTAAACTAGGCGCTGATTATAGAGAGGAAGCTTCAAGAAGCTAGTGGTGTGGGTCAGGGCGGATTAGTACATATTTATCAAACTATTTCTACTGGAAAGAGGAAGAGAAAGATAGACTTCTCTCAGGGTGGAAGAACCATCTAGAAGAATTTTTCAGGTGTACAATACATTTTCTACTAGTGTGGTAAGGATGGAAAAAAGAGACCTCAGTTTCCATGAGACCCAGTGGATTGCCGAGCTTGCTGAAAGATGGGTCATCTACTGCACTTTGGCAGGGTGTTTCCTCCAGTGGATAGTGAGAGGGGTTCTATATAGACTCCGCGTGTGGGAGCAGAACCAGTAGCTTCATACAACTTAGGAAACTAGAATACGTCAGGGCGTGAAGGAAGAGATGGTGGTCGTGGCTATGGTATCCAGACACCAGGATCTCAGAGGCAGTAGGGCGGGACAACTCAAGGTATCCAGACTATGTCGTAGGTCCGCGACACTGGGTAAGCATATGTAGTGCAACAGACCCAGCAGAAGCAGGATCCCATACCTTCTACAGTTAGAGGTACTATTCTAGTAGCTTCTGTCTTATTTTATTTTCTTTTTGATATGGTTGCTACACATAGTTTCATATCTATGCCTAATGTGGAGATCCTTGGGCTCTATTTTTCTTCTTCTTCTATTTTTCTGATGCTAGACACTCCATTGGGAATTAGAACGACATGTGTGCATCAGTGCAAGGAGTGCCCCCTTGTGGTTGGTGGGTGTAACTTTCTATGGGACCTCTTTGTCATAGAGATGACGAGATATGATGTCAATCTTGGGATGGACTGGTTGGTTACCTTTCGAGCCTTTGTAGACTGTTATCATCACAGGGTGTGTTTCATGTCACCAGAGGGCGGAGAGTTTCTATACAAGGGTGAATAGGATGTTCAGACGAGTCGAGCTAGACCAGAGCATCATGGGCGAGGTGGAGTTACAACCCAGATTGTGAGTTTATATCTAGATAATCAGGGTACTTGTCAGACATATTTCCCTCATGTGGTTGATCGTTTCATGGATGTCTTCCCGGATGACATTTCGGGTCTACCTCCAGAGCGTGAGGTGGATTTCTCTATTGATCTTGTGCCAGGGGCAGCACTGGTGTCCATTCCTCCTTATAGGATGGCCATGCATGAGTTGCAGGATCTCAAGAGGCAGTTAGAGGAGTTACAAGAAAAGGGTTTCATCCAACCCAGTACTTCTCCTTGGGGTTCGCCGGTCCTCTTTTCGAAGAAGGCGGACTGTCCCCTCAGACTATGTATGGATTATCAGAAGCTGAACCAGTTAAAGATTAAGAACCAATAACCCTTATCGAGGATTGATGATATTTTTGATCAAATTTCTGGAGTATGAGTGTTCTCAAAGATTTTCTTGAGATCTAGATATCATCAGCTGCGCGTGAGACCATATGATATACCGCTTACTGCTTTTTGAAGCAGATATGGTCTGTACAAGTACTTGGTTATGCCATTTGGACTCACGAACACACCAGTAGTTTCCATGGATCGGATGAATCGTGTATTCTATCCATACCTGGATGCTTTTGTGGTAGTATTTGTGGACGACATGTTGGTGTACTCTCACACTCGACACGACTATGCCACCCATCTTGAGATCATTTTGAGTACACTGAGAGAGCATAAGACATATGCTAAGCTCTAAAAGTGCCACTTTTGGATGGGCCAGATTCACTTCCTGGGTCATATCATCTCAGAGGCAGGAGTTGCAGTAGACCTAGAGAAGGTGAGAGCCGTAGTTTCCTGGGAGCAGCCTAAGAATGTGTTTGAGATATGGAGTTTCTTGGGGCTGGCTAGTTACTATAGATGTTTCATCCAGGACTTCTCCTGGTTAGCAGCTCAGTTGATGGGTTTGACTAAGAAGGGTGTAAAGTTCATTTGTTCGGAAACTTGTGAGACAGCCTTTCAGGACCTGAAAGGAAGGTTAACATGAGCACCAGTCCTGATACGCCAAGAGCAAGGGAAGAGCTACACATTTTTCTATGATGTATCAAGTATTGGGCTAGGATCAGTATTGATGTTGGGTGACCGAGTTGTTGCATACGATTCTAGGTAGTTGAGGTCACATGAGAGGAATTACCTGACGCATGATCTCGAGTTTGTTGTAGCTGGTCATGCATTGCGCTGTTGGAGACATTATCTATTGGGAGATCATTTTGTGGTTTTCAATGAACAAAAAAGTCTCAAGTATATCTTTACTCAGCGTGACATGAATCTGAGGTAGACAAGGTGGGTCGAATAACTTCGGTCCATCGACTTTTAGCTTTCCTATAACCCTGGTAAAGGTAATGCAGTAGCTGATGCACTGAGCAAGAGGACATAGATATAGGTAGTGCAGGAGGCCAGTGGTGAGTGGCAGCTCATGGATTTTTTTTCTCTGAGATGCATTTGGAGGGGCATGACAGGTAGGTGAAAGCCTATATTTCATCTTTAGCTGTGACTTCTACCCTCCTGGATAGAGTGAGGATAAGACATCTATCTGATTCCGAAGGCCTGGTTCTATGGGAGTCGGTGGCAAGTGAGGACCCCCCCCCCTTGGTTGGATGATAGGCGATAATGAAGTACTGCATTTCCATGGATGGGTGTGGGTTCTATGGGATATACACGAGGAGTTGATGGGGGAGTTTCATGTTTCATCTTGGCCAGGTCATCCCGGAGTTACCATGAGGTACCGTGACTTGAGATGTCAGTACTGGTGGCCAGGTATGAAGAGAGATGTAGCTTGTTTTTTATGAGATGTTCCACCTGTCAGCTGGTGAAGGCGGAGAATCAAAGGCCATACAGACTATTGCATCAGTTACCCATCCCGGAGTGGAAATGGGATGATTTCGTGATGTACTTCGTGACTGCGTTGCCGAGGTCACCTTGAGGCAATTATGTCATGTGGGTTGTTGTGGACAGACTCACGAAGGTACCTCACTTTTTTCCAATCACGGAGACCATCAGTGTTGACGAGCACTGAATGTTGTCTATCTGAGAGGTCATACGTCTTCATGGGGTCCCTCATTCAATCGTTTCAGATAGGGACGCCCATTTTACATCTCATTTCTGGCAGAGTTTTCAGAGGGAACTGGATACATAGGTGCTTCTTATCACAGATTACCACCCTCAGACCAATGTCGAATCAGAGTATATGATACTGATGCTTGAGGACTTACTGTGTGCATGCATCCTACACTTTGGGGGCTCTTGGGAGAAATATATACCCCTGGTCGAGTTTTCATATAATAATAGTTTTCAATCAAATATTGAGATGGCTCCTTAAGAGGATTTATATGGTAGGCCATGCCGATCACCCTTGTAATGGATAGAGGTAGGTGAGGCATCTTTAGAAGGACCATGTCTTGTGAAGGAGACTTTTGAGTAGGTCCAACTGATTTAGAAGCGGATGGCTACCGCACAGTCTCGTCAGAAAATTTATGCTAATTACCGCAGACGACCCTTAGAGTTTGTGATCGGGGATCATGTTCTTTTACGTGTTTCTCCTTGGTTGGGTCACAGACGGATCAGGAGATAGGGTAAACTTTCACCGGGTTATGTAGGGCCATTTTAGATTCTGGAGAGAGTTGGGCTGGTTTCCTATCAGTTGCAGTTACCACAGAGGTACTGAGACATTCATGACGTCTTCCATGTATCTCAATTTCGCCGCTATCATTCATACCCGTCTCACGTCTATCAGCCCAAGGAGGTTGAGCTCAAGGTAGATGTGTCCTTCAAGGAGAATAAGATTCGTATCATTGATAGGAGGAAAATGTTTTTCCGAGGCCGGTTAGTTCCTATCGTACGGGCGCTATGGTAGCATTGCCGAGTGTAGGACGAAACCTGGGAGTGGGAGACCGACGTACGTTCTCAGTTTCTAGGGTTGTTCTGAGCTTCATATTAGCCACCCTTAGAAGGTAAATTCAGAGATGAATTTCTTTAAGGGGGGAAGTTTATAAGAACCTGTTTCTTATTTTTGAGGTACGAGTTTCTTCTTTTCTATTTTCCTTAAGTGTTTTTGATAAATAAGAGAATTTGGGGGAAAACCCTAAATTTTGGGACTACACGCCATGTAATTTTTTCACAAGCCATGTACTTTGGCCGCGTGGGATGAGTACACAGAGTGTGTAGCCCTGTCGGCGATGAAAGGTGTAAAAACTGACTACACGCCGTGAAGTTTGTATTTGTACACCGTGTAGCGAATCGGCAGGCAAATAGTAAGGTGGTGGATGTAGCCGCCAGAAACACGACAGTACCCGCCATGTAATAATGAATACACGCCATGTACTCATGTCAACAGGTGAACAGTGCAGCAGTGCTGCAAACGGAGCAGTTAAATGAGAAAATTACATGTAGTGTAGTAAATAGTACACGTAGTGTAGTTTTTTTCTTAAAATGGGCTATAGCCAACCCTGTTCACAGTATTGGATTATAACCAGAGGAAGGAGTCATGAGATGATTTCGTACCTTCAAGGATCTCCATATCGAGTGTCAGGAATCTGTTTTCCCCTCTGACAATCTTGTTGGAATCGCACGGGTTGCCCTCCACTATCCTTAAGCTATTCTTTCCTATTCTTCATCTAAGGGAAGTTATTTGAGTTTTAAAAGGGATTTCTTTTACCTCATATCTACCTTTTTCTTGGACTATTCGAGGATCGTCATTCACGTATACCGTTCAGGGGCGTTTAAGGAAGGTGGATTTGTGTTTAATTTCCAACTACTGGGTGTTTTGTGTACCATTGAGCAACGACCCCATGTTGGGTTGTCATGTGGATTAGGCCTTGGCTATTTTAAATACTTATAATTGTATAGGTAATTAAATGTGATAATAAACTGCTTTGTGGGATCGCTGCTTAGATCCAGGGCCACCCCGAGGGTGCGTTCCTCTGTTTAGCTATTTGTCCAGGATACCCGGGGGTATGCCTTTATAATAATGATTATAGAATTTTTTTGAGAGGAATTTCTTCTGCATTTCTTGTTTACATATTAGCCATTTCTTGGTTACTTTTTAGCCTGAGGGAAGTGTTTTAATTAGCCTGAGGGAAGTGCATCATTTGGACTGAGGGAATCTTCTTCTGTGCATGTGGGCAATAGACTTTGTGCCTGAGGGTGACACTTTATACACTTGAGGGAAATATCTATTATGCCAGTGGGCAATTACCTGCGGGTTAAGATTCTGATTACCTGAGTGTAAGGGTTTGCGTGTCTGAGGACACTAAATTTTGAAATAGAAATTCACTGTAGTGGTTTCCTTATAATGAACGAGTAAATAAATATTAAAATGGAAATATAAGTGGTATGGTTAGTTACATTTGAGTGCTGCTTAGTTTATTTCATTTTACTACTTCACACTATTGTTTCATACTTTCACATAGTTGGGCACAGGCCTTTGTTGGGTGCCTACTGGGATTTATTTCTCACACCCTATTTGGGTCATGTCTTTGTCCCAAATAGATTACTTTTCTGCACGCGTGGATAAGGGAAAGGGTCCCTATACAGGTACTTGATTGCTGCTAAGGAGTAGGGGAGCATGGGACCGGTCTTAGGCTCGCGATGCTACCAGTTATTTTCTTTTTTTTCTGTACATTGTATTGTGTTGTACTGTATTGTTGTGTAACATGTTCTGGCTGTTTTCTTAGAACATGATACATGTTGCATCATTATCTATAAAACTGATGTTTATCTTTTACTGTAGTTATTTATTTTAAATGTGTATGGTTTATTGCTTCTACTGTTGTTATATGTTGTATATTTTATTCTGATGAGCTATAATTTGACAAATAAGGGAATAGTTTCCCCACAATCAGACCTGGGACCTCACTACTAGTCGGCAGCCTCTGGAGTTTGGGGAAATGCGTTTGAGGTCACGTGGCGAATCGTGTTCGGGGCACCCGTGAGTGGCACCTGGACCCAGGAAGTTACATTACGGTCAATGCAAGGCCTTTAGATGAAATTTATGGTAGTTGAACGAATATTTTATTAGGTTTCATAAAATCCAAAAGGCATTGGAGATGTGAATTTAAGAGTGGGAAAAGTACCCTTTTATATGAGAGGTGAGTGGAACTTTTAGAAAATCATGAAATATTATATTTTTATAAAATAATTTCGGTTTCTAATAGTTCCAGATTGATTTATTTCGAGGATAAGTTAGGTATAGTTCTAAAAACTCTTAACTAATATGTTTTAGACAATTTTGTGTATCCATATTACCCTTATCTTTAAGAATTAACTCTTAGTTAAATAGTTTAACTTTTACCACTTCTTGTGGTATTCTTTCAGTATATGGCTTATAAAAATACTATAAACTTTCAAGAGAACCTATAATGGTTAATTAATGACATATCTATCATTATATAAGTCTTTTGACATAAAAAATATATTTTTATGAATTTTATATCATTTAATAAATAATTATTGGTTTTAAAAACTCATTTATGTAATATTTGACACTATAAAGTTTTTTTAGTTAATGACATCAAGACATAATTACTTTTAAAAAAATTCATTGAATAAACCACAACTTTTCATATACCCCTAGAATATTCTTGGATGTCATCTAATCTCTCCATTTAGATTTATTATAATATTTATACATCAATTATTTTAGTCTTTCATTAATAAGGTAATTACAACATCATCATTGTTTCATAAATATATTTAATAATTTATTATCTAAAAATTATTAAAAAATACCACGATGTATGAAATATTTTTAGATTTATAATAAATATTTATAGTATAATTTATCTTATGAATAGATATATATTAAAAATGGTTTAGTTAATACATTTTTAATTTAACACTTTTAACAATTCTTTAAATGAAATATAATAAATGTCCTAATCTATTACAAGTGAATCAAAAAGGATAATATTTTTCTCCTAAGGTTTATTTTGGTCGAAATACACTTATCCAATATAATTAATACATGTGTTTGGTTAATTATAATATTATTTTTACCATTAATTACTCTATTTACTTTTAACTATGTTAAATAAAAATCAAAAGTTACTATTCACCAAAAATTATTTTCATCCCATTGAATCACATTTTTAATATTGATAATAGTTGTGGATATAGGATTTTTGTAATTCAATCCACAAAAGTGGTAAAGTTATATTTTATGAAAATTGGGAAATGTTCCAAGTAGGTGGGTAGAAGACGTTAGAAAAAGTTCAATAAAATTTTATATGTTTAATCATATTAAAAAATGACTCCAATGAATTAAATTTTTCTAATACATGTATTATTTATCAATTTTTTTACATTATGTTAATCTTTTTTATTTAAAATAATTATTTATTTGAGAAAGTCGTTTTTTATCTACAACATAGTGTTCTTCACTATTCATAAAAAATTGATTGTTTTTCGAAAAATACCAAAAAATCCTCCCAAATATAATTTGGATATTTCAATATAAAAAATTATGTCTATTTTACAAAATTCAAAAAACAGAAGTTTTACTAATTAATATAAAATTAATTTCTCTTCTCAGAATCAGAAAGAAGGTTTTTAAGAAGTAAAAACTATCAAAAGATGAACATGTGTTTATGTCCATTTTAAATGTGAAATTACATAAAATTTTATAAATTATATTAGATTATAATAATACAATATAAATATACATTAAAACACTCAAATTTAAAATTTAACACATTAAATTATTTTGATCAAAAAAGTTTTTTTTAATTGAAATTTAGAAATTTTCATTATTCATTAAAATATGAAAGTTATCAGAAAAGTACCAAATTTTTTTCCAAAAATAAATTATTAGGTCTCAATTATAGAGGATAATTTAATTTCAACAAATTTATTCAATTAATTTTTCAAATATTGTATTTAAAAAGTGGTTTCCATTAAAAACTGAAAAAACTGCATTTTGCAAAACTAGTTCTTTTATCTAAAAATTGAATTTTCCCTTATATTATGTCAAAAAACAAAAAATATAAGTTTTAAAATTATATAAGATATATATAATTCAAAATGTGGTGAATACTACTCATAACCGTTTTTTAATGGCTAGTTTGATAGGTCATGATGCGCTTAAAATCGGTGTTGCGTGTAGCGCATGCTATTGAATTACATTAAAGGGATAACATACTATGAAATAATTGGGTGTTAAATTAAACACTTCTTCAATAAATTGTATCCTCACAATTTTAATTTGTTCTTCAAAAATAAAATGTTGAAAATAGAAAATACCTTTGTGGAAAACCCACATCCGAAATAGGGTTAATAAAATTTAATTTTAATCGGAGGGAAAGAAAAATGAAAAAGTCACCACCAAATTATGATTTCGAATAAGAGAACATTGGTTGAAATTAGACTCATATAAATGGACGGAAAACACAAATATTTAATGGGAGAGACTGAGGTCATAAATCACAAACAAGTGATCAACAAATGCAATATTTAGGGACCTAAAGCCATAAATCTGTAGTGATTTAAAATATAATTGGTTTAAATAAACATAAGGTATTAAGATACTAATTTTTTGGTTTTAAGTTCATTTCCCTAAAGTAAAAGTGAAAAATGAATAAATTAAAAGTTGAGTTCCATCCTTTAACTTGTTTCTACAACAAACTCATCTTTCACTCTAAAAAATAATAGAACAAAAAAATAATCTATTTATCGTAATTTTATAGGGTTGAAAAAAATAAATTTATAATTCATCTATCAGACCAATTTTATGAAATTATACATTATAAAAATTATGACTTTTCTCAGGCCAGTGGTGTGTGAAGCCCCCTTTTCGCCCTTTTGTTGCGAGTTCATGCCTCGTGGCCCTGCAGGACGTGATGGGTTGTCTCCAGATCTCAGGGTTGTCCACTTTATAAAAATCAGAAAACAATATTAATAAATGTTTTAACATTAAATTATAGAATCTAATTACCAAATTAATCCATTCTGACCATTAGACTTATCAAAAATACTTGTGTCCAAACTGACAACCCAAAAAATTGTTAGGAATGTCAACATATCATAATGAAGATCTCTTTTATCACATAAAAACATATGAATAACTTCATCATGTATTATATTAAATCATGGTGACAACATAAATTACCATAAAACCTTATTTAATATGCTCATGCTCCCTTATTCTTTATCGAATACTTGATATTCTCCTTAAATCCAAACATGTTGAAAACACTAACTAACAATTTATTAGTTCCAAGGAAGTCAAGAATATCCAATATAATTTTTCCAAATCAATCATCACTTATTCCAATATCATTACCTTAACATCCAGACTAATTTAAGGTTTATCATTCCATAAAAAATATATTTTCCAAAATGACTAACATGTTATTATGTTACTTTTCATTGTACTATAAAATCAAAAATCCATAATGAAATAGTACTTCAATACAATCCTTATTTATTTCCATAATTCATATAACTAGTTCATCAATGATTCAATACTCGAATTACATAATTTTTCTATCCTTACATAAGCAGAGTAATCATTCCTCATCAACCTTGGTATAAGGATAATATTTATTGTGATCTAATAGTGGTTTTGGGGGTATATTTGTTGATGATTAAGACATTGATTCAGATAATGTCTCATCTTTTTATAGTGGAAGCATTGTACATTGGAAACATTTTTCTTACCCTTTAAATCACTAAAATAGTGTCTTTTTTTCACACTTATAACACACTACCATTCCCTTTAATGATTTACCAAGGTGATTCGTTCCAAAGTATTCACATGTGGAAAAATCCTTCCTTCCCTTCCATCTTTTTATTTGCAATCCCCTTCTTTTCATTTTTCCCTTCAATGCAATATGACTCAAAGAATTCATTACATATCTTATTAACATATGATACTATTTCTTTAAATGAGGAGAATACGTGGATGAATATTTATCTTATAAATGTTGGCTTATGAACATGAAAGATACGATTTTTCTTACTATTTGGATTGTGCATATTTTTGGAGTTCTCATTCCTTCTATTAGGCACCATTTCTAAATGACTACATACACCATGATTTATCATATAATTATTTAAAAAAATTAGAAATATTCTCAACATTAATTGAAGATTTTCACAATCCACTATCATAATCAGAAAAATGGTTTCTTTGTTGAAACTTTTACTCATAAGTCCTTCATAATGGTTTGTAAAGAAAATGTGAATTATCCTAAGCAAATCCCCAGTGAGTGTCAACCCAGGCAGGCTGTAAAAACCATTTTTGTGTACCATGATTCCCTAGGTCAAGCCCAAATCTACATGTAAGTGTTTTCACTCATAAGTACATCTATACAAGAACCATGTCCACTTGTAGTATCCATGAATGGATGTATTCCTTGTAAAACACACATAATATCTACATTACAATATCTTTTGGATGACCGTCTATACAAATCATCAAAGTCTATCTTAGGGTAATGTTTCCAAATCCGATTTTATCAAAATCTAGTTTCCATGGTTATTTCAAAAATTCTCAAATACCAATTATAATTCTATGACCATAAAACCCTGGATCCAGTACTTTATTTTAATACATTGGCATCATTACACGGAATCGTGTCTTAAAGAACCGATTAGTTTAGAAGTCTTTGAAAATAGATTACACTCATGAAAGATACATTACATATTAAAACATAAAACACAACATATATAATCCTTTGAGAAGGACATTATTTTCATACCGTAACCCTAAATATAAATCATAATACACTTATTGGAATCCAGGGAAAACAAAACATAAGAAATGGGTGTGGTCAAATTCTCAGCAAGTATAAATAATTTAGTGCATTCTATAAACATATAAGGAATGATTTGTAATAAAAACTACATCTGATTAAACATTAATATCAACTTAATTTGTCGAAAGTAAATAAAAAAATACCATTTAACCATGAATATAGATATTATTCAAGTAAAATAATCTCATGTAATAACTAATTTTAAAATAAGGGAATTCAGAATGTCGAACATCATTACTACGTTGTCAAGGCCTCGTACCATGAATTATAATAAAAAAATTTCAAGGCCTTATGCCCAGACAATTGTTAGTCTCATGAGACCTACAAATGAAATGGGGGGCTATAGAGGGCCCCACATTTCACTCACTAAGTCCAATGAATTCGTCATATGAAAAAGAAGAAACATAAAATAAACATTCATATTAAAAATTGAATACAAAATCTCAATACATTACCCATTAACCATGAATGGTATAAAAATATATCTTCCACAGTCAAACATAGCACAACTTATTCAATACAATAAATAAGATTGTATTATAATAAATAAACCTCAATCAAGAATAATATCGAGTAAGGGATGTTGACATAGTTGAAAATGATCAGTAAAAATCTTTGAGAGAAATATTCCTTTTTCAGGAAATCATTTAAATGTCACACAATTTAGAAAGGAAGGCATTTAAAAGTCATTTTGGAATCAATTTTTCCCATACCACTTTGAATATTTTGAGAGAATTAACATCTTAAAACATTCATGTCCATAAAAATAAATACATAAAACCATTTTAAAAATAGGGACATTAATAAAATTGATTTAACATAATAAATATTTAAACCATTTAAAATGATTTTTAGTTAAAGTGTCTCTTAAAAATAATCCTTTGGAATTTTTTTTAAAACATGGTACATGATAATAAATATGTCTCAGTAAAAACATTACACATAAATAATCTCATATAATTATTTAATTGAGAAATTAACCCTTACATTGTGCATTCCATTGGTACAAGGTACGTTTAACCTACTTTATAATTACTATAGTATGTTATTAAATTATCCAAAATTAATATTAATATTTATTATATCAAGAATTATTTATTTATGACATTATACTAACCATTTAATAGTAAGTTCAATGTTAAAATAATATTTTAGGTAATAATCATGAACTTTATCATATGTGTTTTAACTATTTATTAATGATAGTATAACTTAGATCATGATTTACCTACTTATATAATATAAAAAATTATTTATATATCATATATATTTAAAATATAAATATTTATAATATATAGATATATGAAATGGAATCACCGTTCATGGAGACGGTTGTTCGTACGTACACATGAACTTTGTCTCAATTTTCTTATCGTATTGTATGGAAGTAATTAAATGGAATATATTTGTCTAAAAATATATATATTATTATAGTAGGAATATTATTTTATATATCCAATAATTAATCAATAAATAATTTTTTATAAAAAATACTGATGGGTGATCTTTGAATATGAATCTCCTCTCGTCATGGAGACGGTAAGCCATAACTATGTGCGAGCGACAATATCATTCTAGTAATGGTGAACCGGTATTTAATTGGATGTTATATTATATATGCATAATCATTATCATGATATAATAGTTATTTAAATTAATTATACTCATTATTATACACATCCATGTAATGTAGTATTGAATAACAAAACACACCATGACGTTGAGACGGAAAACTGTACGTACGCACTTATAGTAACATTATCATTAATAGGATTGATAAAATAATTAATATGGTTTTACCATATTTATATAATCATATTTTTATGAATATGGTAAAATATTTATAATTTTGTTACAGAAATAATTAAAAGAATTGGAAGTGTGAATTTATGATAAGGGGTTGCACCCTTTTATTAGAGTGGTGAGGGAGAGTTTAAAAAAATATTGAAATATTATTTAATTATAAAATCATTTTTTGGTTTTAATAGTTAAAAATGTATTTATTTCAAGGAAACGGTGGTTATGGGTTGAAATAATCTCAATCAATAAGTTTTAGACAATTTTATGTCACTATATTAACCTTATCTTTTAGATTTAACACGTAGTTAAATAGTTTATCTTTTACCATGTCTTCTTTTATTCTTACACTATATGGTTAATAAATGTACTATAAACTGCCCTGAAATACTATAGTTGATCATTAATGAAATATATATCATTATATAAGTCTTTTTTCTTAATAATATATTTTTAGGAATTTTATATCATTGGAAAAATAGTATTTGTTTTAAAAACCCATTTATGTCAATTTTGACACAACCTAGTTTTGGTTTTTTGTTAGTCATCACGACTTAATTACTTATAAAAAAATACATTGAATCATTCCTAACATGTAATATTCCCCTATAAAATTAGTGTATGGTTTGAAAAGTCTCAATTTACATTGATTTTATGATTTATAACATCCATTATTTTAGTCTTTCATTAATAAGGTAATTACTGCATCGTCATTGTTTCATAAATAAATTTAATTATTTAATGATGAAAATTTATAAATAAAATAACATGATTTGGGAAGTATTTTTATATTTCTAAGGAATATTTATAGTCTAATTTTTCTTATATATAACTCTATATTAAAAATAGTTCAGTTAATAAATTTTGAATTTAATACTTTGAACACTTCATTAAATTAAATATAATAAAATTACTAACCTAAAACATATGGATCAAAAAGGATCATGTTTTTGTAATAAGGGCGATTTTTGTTAGAAAACACTTATCCAATAAAATTATGAAATTAGTTAGGGTGATTATAATATCATTTTTACCTTTAATTACCCTAATTAATTTTAACCATGGAAAATAAAAATCCAAAGTTTCTATTCACCAGAAAAAAAGAATTCAATTGAATAACATTTTACTTACTGATGAATACCATTTCTATTTTTTTTGAAATTTAATTAATAGAATTCGTAAAATTATGTTTTATAAAAATTTCAAATGATCTTATAAGTTGGGTAAAATACGTTAAAAAAAGTTTAATAACATTTTTATATATAATCTTATTATAAAATGACTTCAATGAATTATATTGGGATAATATATGTATTATGTATCTATTTTTACTTTAAGCTAAATTTTTAATTAAAAATAATTATTTAAATGAAAATGTCAGTTTTTGTCTACAACTTAGTGTTTATCACTATTCATCAAAAAATGAATGTTTTTAGAAAAATACAAAATATTCTCCAAAAAAAATTTTGATATTACAAATTTAAAAATTATATCAATTTTTACCAAATTCATAACATAGAATTTGTATTAAATAATTTAAAATTAATTCCCTCTAATCAAAAACAGAAGGCAGGTTTTTAATAAGTGAAAACTATCAAAAGATTTAAATTTGTTTATGTCCAATTTAAATATGAAATTTCTTACAATGTCTTAAATAAAATTAAATGATAAAAATATAATATAATGATAACTTAAAACTACTCACATTTATGATTTAACACTATAAGTTATTTTAATTAAAAAAGTTGGTTTCAATTAAAATTTAGTATTTTCACTATTCATCAAAATATGAATGATATCGGAAAAGTACAAAAAAATTATCCCAAAATAAATTTTCATTTCCCACGACTAAAGAAGAATTTAATTTCATTTATTTTATAATATAAAAGTGTCAAATATTATATTTAAAATGGGGTTTCCATTAAAATGCGGAAGAACTGTGTTTTTGAAAAATACATCTTTTATCTGAAAAATTAAATGTTCCCTTATATTATTCCTAAGAATCTGAAAAAATGAATGTCAAAATATATATAATATATATATAATTATAAATGTGGTTAATTATTTTCATAACCATTTTTTAAATGGCTATTTTGGAAGGTCATGATGCACTTGAACTCGGTGTTGCGTATAGTGCATACTATTGAATTAATTTAAAGAGATAACATACTATGAAATCATGGTGAGTTACTTTATCCCCTCCTTCAATAAATTTCTTCCCCAAAATTTGATATTGTTCTTGGAAAATAAAAGGTTGAAAATAGATAATAATTTTATGGAAAACCCACATCAGAAATAGGGTTAATATAATTTAGTTTTAATAAGAGGGAAATAGAAAAAAAGTCCCCAACAAAATAGTATTTTGAATAGGATAAAATTGGTGAAATTATAGACACATAATTGTAAGAAAACATAAATATTTATAAGGAGTGATTGCGGTCATCAATCAAAAACAAGTGAAAAATAAATGTAAAATTAAGGTATTCTAATCCATAAATCTATGTTGATTTAAAATATCATTTGATCAAAAAAACATAAGGTATTCAGATAACAATTTTTTGTGTTTAAGATCCTTTCATTAATTTTTAAGTGATAAAAATAATACTTGACAAGTAGAGTTCCATACTTAAACTAGTTTATACAATAAACACATCTTTCACTCCAAAAGATAATAGAAGTAAAAAATATTCTATTTAAAATAATTGTATTTGGTAAAAAAATGAATTTATAATTAATCTATCTGAACATTTATTAAAAAAAATACATTATACAAAACCGGAAAACACGTAGGCCACTTGTAGGTGATTCACCCTTGTCGTTCATCAGTTATTGGTCCATGTATTCTGGCCTTACCAGTCATGATGGGTTGTCTCCTGGCCTCTGGGTTGTTTTTTATAAAAATCCAAAAATGATCTTAAGAAATGTTTTAATATTCAACAATAGTATCCCATCTCCAACATAATCCATTCCAACCTTTAGACATATCCAAAAAAGTTGTGTCCAAACTCACAGTCCAAAAATCTATAAGGATGGTAAATATAAGATAATGAATTTATCTTTAATCACATAATAACAAGTGAATACCTTCATTATGTATTCTATTAAAACATGGTAATCACCTGAATTACCATAAAAACTTATTGAATATGTTAATGTTCATTTAATTTTTATAGAATACCAGATGTTCTTCTTAAATAAAAAATTTTTTTAAACTCCAACAATCAATTAATTAGTTCCACAATATTCAAGAATATCCAATATAATTTATCCAAATCATTCATCTATTATTCAAATACAATTATCTAAAAATCAGGACTAATTTATGTTTTATATTTACCTCAACAATATATTTTCCTAAATGACAATCTTTCTATTGAGTCACTTTTTGTAGTACCACACAATCTCAAATCAACAATTAAATAATACTGCAGTACAATCATTATTTATTTCCATAATTCATATAACCAATAAATAATTGATACAATACACTAATGACATAATTATTTAATCTCAACATAAGCACATTACTTATTAAAATCCACTTGTGGTAGAATCATAATCACGATTATGATCCAATAGTTGATTTTGGGGTATATTACATTGATGTTTGAGGCATTGAATCAGATAGTGTCCGATCTCTTTATAGTTTAAGAATTGTACATTGGAAACCTTTTTCTTATGCTTGAAATCATAAACTCAGTGTCATTTTTTCCAAACTTATAGAAAACTCACATTCCATTCAAGCATTTACCTAGGTTATTTTTTCCATAGTTATCACTTGTGGGAAAATCTTTATTTCTATTCTTCCCATTATCCATATTTTTATCTGTCATCATCTTATTCCATTTATTCCTTTCAAATCCATAGGACTCAAGGAATTATTTACATATCCTATTAACAAATGAATTTTATTTCCTTATATGATGAGGATATATGGAAAAATATTTCCCTTCTAAATGATGGCTGAAGACCATGATAGATAGGATCTTTATTACTATTTAGATAATGTGTATTTCTTTATATATCATTCCTTCTACTGGGCGCCATTTCTAAATTACGACATACACTAGGTTATATCATATCATTATTTAAATTCCCAAAACATGAAAAATTTTCAATATTAATTTAATATTTTCACAGATTTTGTATCATAATAAAAAAATGGTTTATTTGCTTACAAATTTACTCATAAATCCTTCATAATGGTTTATAAATAAACTATGAATTGTCTTAAGCATATCCCCGAGGAGTGTCAAAACAGGTACGCAGTAAGGCCCGTTGTCATGTTCCAGGATACCCCAAGTAAAGCTCGAATCTCCATGTCATAGTTTTTAGTCATAGGTACATATGTTCTAGAACTACATCCACTTGTAGTATCTATATAGGTATGTATTTCTTGGAAAACCCAAATAATATCTACATTACCAATTTTTTGGATGGTCTTCTATAATAATCCTCAATGTCTATCCCAGGGTAATTTTTCATAATTAAAGTATATCTAAATATGATTTCCAAGGTTATTTTTAAACCTCATCAGATACCTAATTTAATCCCCTACACCCCGAGCTCAGAGCCATGGCATTATTTTAATATGTTGTCATGATTACTAGGAATCATGTCCCAAAGGACCGATTAGTTTTGTAGTTTTTGAAAATATATTACATACATGAACTACACATTACTCATTAAAACATAAAACATAACATAAATAATACTTTGATAATGTCATTATTCCTTAGTTTAACACTACATATCAATCACAATACACTTCTTGGAATCATGGGATAATAAAACATAAGAATGGGATGAGCTCAGATGCTCATTAAAGGTACATAATCTTGCAGAAACTATAAACTTTTAATTAAAGATGTTCAATAAAATAGAATCCTTTTAAACCTAAACCAAAACATTATTTGGCCAATATAAATCATAAATTACCATATAAACATGCACATGTATATTCTAGTAGTCGGACAATCACATATAAAAAATAATTTCATAATGATGGATGGCATAATGTCAAACATCATAACTACATTGTCCAGGCATCGTGCCAAGAATAAAAATAATTTTTTTTTCAAGGTCATGTGCTAATACGCTAGTTCATTTCATGAGACCTACTGATGCATTAAGGGGCTATAGCAGGCCCCAACCATCACTTGTTATGTCTAATGCATTGTTCATATGAAAATGGTGAAACAAAACATAAACATTCGTATTAATACTAGCATATGAAATGTTAATACTTTAGACATGAACCATTAATGGTATAAAAATATAATATCCATATTAAAAAATATAATAATGTATTCAATACAATATAAAAGAATGTATTGTAATAAATAAACTTTAATCAAGAATAATATCCATTAAAGGGTGTTGAAATAGTTTAAAATGATCAGCAAAACTCTTTGAGAAAAATATCTATTTTTTATGAAATCATTTCAAAGACACATAATTTGTAAATAAAGAAATTTAAAATAAATTTTGGAATCAATATATCTCATAAAATTTTGAGATTTTTTAAAGGAATTAACATTTTTAAATATTCATGTCTATATAATTAAACCCTTAAAATGATTTTTAAAACATGAACATTAATGATTTTGATTTTGATGAATAAATATTTAAACCATTTAAAATGATGTTTTAGTTAAATTGACCATTAAAAAGAATCCTTTTGAAATATATTTTATGAAACATTAACATGGATAATAAATATGTCCTAGTAAAAAATTACACAGAAATAATCAAGGATAATTATGAGATTATAGAATTAACCCTTACCCTATACATTCCTTTGGTCGAGGGTATGTTTAACCTCATGTATAATGACCATAGTATGTTAATAATTTATACCAGAACCATATTAATATTTGTTATATCATAATTGAATAATTTATGACATTATACAACCCATTTAATAATAATTTCCATGTTAAAATAACATTTCATGCAATAATCACTTTCTTTATCGTACGTGTTTTAACTTGTTATTTGTGATAATATCACTTAGATAACTATTTAACTACATATAGAATATATAAAATTATTTATCTATCATATATATTCTGAATATAAATATCTATAATATGTAGATATATGTAATGTAAACATCGTTCACGGAGATATTAGTCTATACGTACGCATGAACGTTGTTTCTGTTTGCTTATCGTATAATATAGAAGTAAGTAAATAGAATATATTTATCTATATAATATTTATTATTATAGTATAAATATTATTTCTTATACCTCAAAATTAATTAATATATAATTTTATATAAAAATTCGTGATGGTGATCTTTGAAGATGAATCTCATCGCGTTGTGGAGACGGTAAGTTGTACGTACGCACGAGTGGTAATATCATCCTATTTATGGTGTAACGGTGTTAGATTAGATGTTAAATTATATATACTGAATCATTAACATGTAATAGTTATTATTTACATTAATTATACTCATTATTATATCGATCAATTTAATGTTGTGTTGAATAAAAAACTACACCATGACGTGGAGACGTAAGTCATATGTACACACGTATGGTGACTTTGTCATTCATAGGATGAATAGAATAAATAATATGGTGGTTAATTATTTATAATAATATCTCAATATTTATAAGGTACTATAATCATTAATTTTTAATGGAAACAATAGAAAAATAGAAAGTTGAAGAAGAAGAAAACTTTGAATGAGGTGATGAAGTGATTACCTCTTTTTCAGGTTCATCATTTCGATTTGAACAAAAGGGCTCCCTAATTTGAATATCTGATAAATGTAAGGCCTTTAGGTTGAATTGAGGGTAGTTTTGAAGATTATTTTATATGGTATGGCTGATACAAGAGGCTTTGGTGGTCTGAATTTATGAGATGGTGAAGTACCCCTTTTAGGAGAGGTGAGATTCACTTTTAGAAATGTTTGAAATATTATTTTATTATAAAATTATTTTCAGTTTATAATAGTTCTAAATGGATTAATTCATAGTATAAGGTGGTTATATATCTAAATCTCCTAATTCAATATGTTTAAGACAAGTTTAAGTCACCATATTATACTTATTATCCATATTTGTCTCTTTGTTAAAAAGGCCATCTTTTACCATGTTTTTTTCTATTCTTAGACTATATGGTTAATAAACATACTATAAACTACCAAAAGAACATCAAGTCGTCCAATAATGACATATATATCATAATAAAAAATTTTCCCCCAATATTATAGTTTTAGGAATATTATATAATTTAATAGAATAGTATTGATTTTAAAAACACAATTATGTCTATTTTGACACTATTTTGTTTTTGTTTTTTGTTGAAGTCATAAAAACAAAATTACATCATATATAATACATTCTATCAACCATAAAATTTCATATTAAACTATATAATTATTATATGGTATCCAATGTATATATTTAAAATGATTTTTATATTTATAACATCAATTATTTTAGTCTTTCATTAATAAGGTAAATAATGCATCATCATTGATTCCTAAATAAATTTAACTATTTTATGTCAAAAAATTATAAATAAAATAAAATGATGTAGGAAAAATTTTTATATTTCTAATTAGTATTAATAGTCAAGTTTTTTTAATATATAACTCTACATTAAAAATGGTTTATTTAATAAATTTTGAATTTAACACTTTTAATGCTTCTTTAAATAAAATATAATATATGTCCTAATCTAATCCAAGTTGAAACAAATGATCATATTTTTTTCATTAGGTTGATTTGGGTCGAAACACACTTATAAAATTGAAATAGGACATGTTTTGGGGTAACTATAATAGCATTTTTACATTTAATTACCGTATTTACATTTAACCATGCCTAATAAGAAGAAAAAGTTACTATTCACCAAAAATTATTCTCATACCATTGAACCAAATTTTATATACTAATGAAAATAATATATGTTTGATCTTTCGAAT
Organism: Viscum album; assembly: GCA_963277665.1. Taxonomy (NCBI): domain Eukaryota; kingdom Viridiplantae; phylum Streptophyta; class Magnoliopsida; order Santalales; family Viscaceae; genus Viscum; species Viscum album. The sequence goes on from OY728157.1 coordinate 747,917,874, forward strand.
TAAATTCACAGAAAGCTTAAATTACATTTTAAGAAAACTTTTTAATGTTCTTAGAAGGTGGGTAATAGACGTTACAAAAAGTTATATAAAATTTTAAATGTCTATTCATATTATGAAATAACTATAATGAATTACATTAAACTAATATATTTATTATGTATAAAATTTTAATTTAAGATAAATTTTTAATTAAAAATAATTATTTAAATGAAATACTCAGTTTTTATCTACAACTCAGTATTTTTCATTATTCATCAAAAATTGAATGTTTTCATAAAATTTTCAAAAAATTACTGAAAGATAATTTTCATATTCCCAATTATAAAATGATTTCTATTTTACTAAATTCAAAACAATTATTACATATTAATTAATTTTAAATTAATTCCCATTGCCAAAACCAGAAAGCGGGTTACTATGAAGTAAAATCAATCGAAAGATTAGCATGTGCTTATGTTCAATTTAAAAGAGAAATTACATAAAATGTCTTTTATTATATTAACTGATTAAAATATAATATAATGACACTTTAAAACCACTCAAATTTATAATTTAACATTATATATAATTTTGATTAAAAAAGTTGTTTTTAACTAAAATTTTGTATTTTTTAGTATCCATCCAAATATAAAAGTTATCCGAAAATTACGAAATATTTATCCATACATATTTTTTTTCTCACTACTAAAGATTAATTTATTTTAATTAAATTCATCATATAAAAGTGTCAAATATTGTATTTCAAAAGCGGGTTTCATTAAAAGGTAGAAAAAATGTATTTTTGAGAAATACATATTTTATTTAAAATTTTGTATTTACCCTTATATTATGTCTGAGAAACAAAATAGAAGAATTTTAAAAATATATAGGATATATAAAAAACTCAAAACATGGTAATTACTATTCATAACCACTTTTTTAAACTTCTAGTTTTATAGGTTGTGATGCGCTTGAACTCGATGTTGCGTGTAGTGCAAGCTATTGAATTACTTTAAAGAGGTAATGTACTATGAAAACATGGGGTGTTACAAAAATGGTGAGGTATATTGAAAATAACATGTTTTGATTTTCAATAATAGTAAATGATTCTCAAGATTATATGATTTCTCATTATTATGTTTGATGTTCATTTAATTCAATTTCAATTAAATATGTGAATGATAATTGAATAGTGAATTTGATTTGGTGATGTGTATATACAAAGAATGAATTAGACTATTTGAGGTTATCCAGATGAATTCATTTATACCATGAAATATTTTTTAATATTTTCATTTTTATCCTCAATTATTAGAGGATGAGTTGGTAGAAAATATTCCCAATGGAATGAATAGTTTATCTCCAGATTAATTTCCTTCTCCAACAGTAGTATATTTGTATATTATTAATTTAAATCTAATTATTTTTAACTTTTGTTTTAGTTTTTCTATTTTTTATCATGGATTGTCTCTAATAGTACATATCCCATATCAATTTCTGAATAATAGATGTTGCATTCAAATTTTTGAATCAACATATGATCACTTATATGTGACTGGATAAACCATAACATCTAATGGTAATTACATCTATCCTGTGGGTATCAATAAATATTCAAATGGTTTTTTATCAAATATTATTTTAGGATAACAAAATAAATAAAATATCTATATTTTCTATGAATATGGTTATATATTTTCAATGGACTTGAAAAATATTACCTCAAATCATAAAGTATAAATTTTAATAGAGAAAACATGTTGTTAAAAAACAATTTGATTGAATGATTATATAATTACCCTATTGTGTTATAGGATATGGAAAACAAACTCTAATATAATTTAGACAAGATATTCATTCTTATTACAACATCAACATAGGGTGATTGTGTTCTTTTTAAATGATTCATTGATGGATCTCTTTCATGATTATCAGGATCATAACAATATAAAAATGAAGGAAATGTGTCGTTTACCATATATTTATGATGTTTAGTTAACATTAAAGTGGACCATAATATTTCTCAAAATTGATCTTTTACCTAGATATCTATAAAAATGATCAATAATGAGAAAATAGAAAATAATTTTTTTATACAAGGTTTTCTCATTATGAATATATTGTAATTTTATTTAGATTTATCAATTAAATTTCAATATTCGTGGATTTAATTAATATAATATTTATAGATTTATTGGATGAATAATTTTTGTAGTGTTGTAGAATATATTTAGAGCTAGTCATGGTTCTGTTTCTATTCAAGATATTGATTAGTATCCTTTATGGTAAAAGGGGTGGTATATATACTTACATAAAAATAATTTGGTAAATATTCATAGATAAATTATTGATTTTGAAATAAATGTTAATGTTTGAGTGAATTAATTATTATTAATATTGAATATAATAACAACCATTGGAAGGAGAACATGATGGATGATTATCATAGTTAGAAGTATTATGCTTCATTTAATGAAGATAATTGCATGAGATCCATTATTTAATGGTTGAATGAAGGTTGGTCTTGAAACCAAGGGGAAATTGGAAAGATCATATCATTATTAGATGATAGTTCATATGTAAATGCATGTGAGGAATAAATTGAGTGAAAAAGAAAAATGCAGAAGTACCTAATAATATGTAAAATATTATAATGATAAACTATGATTTTTAATGAATTATGGTAATAAAATACATAGTATTTGACCCATTAATTATAGATATGATTATAAACATGTTATATAAAAATCCTATTTCAACAATCACTATTAATATTAAAATTATGATGATTTATAGGGATTTGAAAGAGTATGTATTTTTGGAAAACAATGATTTTTTTTTCATAGTATGTATCTTGATGACTCTTAAATCAACAATTTTAATCCAAGTGAAAAATTTATAATGGTACAATACTACCAATACCTATATTATAATTGATATACGAAAATATCACCATATATTTCGTGATCTAACTCCCTGAAACATGTAATTAAAAAAAATCTATTTGGGTTTTGGTAGATTTCCTAATTAAATAAGAACTGTTAATTACAATCTGACATGATATCAATAAGGGTAATAATATTATGACATATATTAATAAGAAGTTTATTTTGAAAATAATATTATTGTTCATTGTATATGATCATTATATGAGGATTTCCATAAATATAATAAGTTGTGTTTAGTGTGATCTAGATATATAGTTGTGTTTTAATATTGTATATCATCTAAGAAATGATTTTCAATATGATATACCCATTTAAACTCTACAAGACAAGTTTAAATCAAACCATATTGATTTCAATGGGGGATGAGAACAACTACTCAATTTATGATGTTTTTAATCAATAATTACTTTCACATTTAAATTCAGATAAACCATTATGAATTCCTCTATGATACAAAGTATATAAATACAATATAACAGTTTAATAATGATAAATAAAATATATGGGTAACTATGATATATGGGGAAATGGAAAAGAAATTTATATCCATTTAGTAGCACATTAGGGTAGTTCAGAGTCAATAGAAAACTCATGGCTACATTCATTAGTAAAAATCTAGAGTTTGATATTAGTGATATGTTATTTCAATGAATATATCATTTAGAAAATATACTATATTTTAGAAGTAAATGTATTCATATAAGTAGATATAAAAATACATTCAGGATTCTATATGTTTTTTTGATGGGTTTTTATTTGTATACAATTCTACCGAATCACTTTGAAGTTAGGGATGTGTTCCATATTTCTCAACCTATAATGTTTATATATGATCATACACATGTATATAACTAAATGGTCATACGAATACATCAAGATCTCTCTTTTTTTGTCATAACAACAAGAGATTTTTTATTTATGAGATAATGTTCTAGGAAACAAGGTCACTCACATGGTTAACTTTCTAGGGTGAAAAAAAGAAAGATGTTGTGTGGGAACCAAAATTTGTCTTAGGGTATATGAATCAGTAGATGATTATATCATTGTGACTTAACTAATATCAATAAATTATTATTATTATTATATGGACTGTAATAAAAAATATTTTATCAAATTTTAAAAAAATTAATATCATAGATAGGTCTCGATACGAGAAACATATAACGTAAATGATTTTTAACATACCATTGAATTAATATAAATTAATTATGACTTTTATAAAAATAAATAATTTTTTTATGACTATGAATAAAAATATTATTTCAAATATTTATTATGAATTTATGTAACTAAAATTTATTATTAATGCTGCACTACTCAAATTTCATTTAATTCATTTTATGCTTAAAATTTTTTTCAAAAAAAATGGTTGTCATTTCTTTTTGTGTGTATATATTATTATTAATTTCCAAATTTTATAAAAAAATTAATTTAGGAACTAAGGAAAATATTTTTTTCAACATTTCAGTATAAACATAGAGTAACAAATAAATTTTTTTTTAGAAATGTTGATTTTTGTGTGAGTAATAGAAAGTATCGATTATATGAGAAAAATACCTTTTCCTTTAAAGAATTTAATTTTTTCGTTCATTTGTTTATTTTTTTAAATATCATCTATTTAATTCTAAAAAACATAATCCAATAAAATTAAATAAAATCAAGAAGACTTGTGATATTTTTATAAATTTAGGTTTATTGTTAAATAGAATATATTAAGAAAACTATTTGTCATCATGTTTTAGTGGTTTGATTTAATATTTATTTTTAAAACATAAAAAAATTGAATTATATTATATAAAATAAATATTTTAAACCATATTATTCAAATTCTAAAATGATTTCACTTTATTCTTTTTCAATATGAATATTATATTTTATAAGAAATTTTGCTGCCAAGGTATGAGTAAAAATATGTTAAAAGGATTAAAATAAAATGATAAGGGTTAAAATGTCCTAAACAAATTAAATATCATATTGATTTGAGATATTTGGAACCTATATCATATCCTCTTCAAATTACATTCATTTGATAGAATTTGTCTTAAGGAATAAATTTATATATATTTAGCTTTTCAAAAATATGATGTATCAACCATATAATTTAATGATTATTTGATAAAATCAATTTCTTTGATTGAGTTTTTTTCACACATATTTGATATATTTAATGGAAAACATTATGTTTCATATCATATACAACATGAAACACTAAAGATAAATGGTCGATGATATATATTAAATAATATTACCATTATATCTATTTTATAGAAATAGATGGAATGACAAGGAATAACTAAATCAGGTAATATATGTTTAGGTCCCAATTAGTAAAATTTATTGATAAATTAAATCACATTATAGTAAATAATATTTATTATTCAAAATATTTTTTCAAAAAAAATTATTTTTATATCTCTTTTTGGGAAAATAATGCAAATATTTTTTTTAAAATTTTCTAAAATGTATCTGTTAAAATGAACTAATTATTTGAAAGTATCATATCCAATTTAAATTAGGGTGAAATTGATTTATTTTTTCTGAATGTTTTATTTTCAGTCATTAGTGAACGATATGAATTTTTAAATATTATCATTTTTCAATTGATTATGATATTCAAAAGATTCTTTTTTCATTGAATATTCCTTTAATGTGTCACAAGAATTATTTATCCTCAATTTATATAATTAATTACATTAGAATCATATAAATATATTATTATTATTTTGAGATTAATTTTCATTTAATAAGTCATTTTTTGGAAAACTATTTTTAAATTTATTAAAAAAATTCAATTTAAAAAATTGAGATAATCATTAATTGTAATATATTTAAACTAAATATATATATTATATGTATAAATATATTTATTTAAATACATATTATAATGTTCACTATTCATATAACTAATATAATATAATTTTATGCATGTAAAAAGCATTTCATGAAAATATGGTTTTTAGTATTTTTAGGGGTATATAATTAAATTAAATTTTTTACAATTCGGGGGATGTAATATTGTAAAATTGAATCCATTTTGGGAATCATTATAATTAATATTATATAATAATTTCAACTACATATATTATCTCAATGAGTAGTAAAAAGAGTCAAAATTATTTATCCTGGTTCAGGTTAATAAAGGATTACCGGGAGTCAAAAAATGAATATAGAGTTTAAAATGACCCTTAAACACATGTAATTCCTATTTATAGACATACATAGGCTATATTTATTCTTAGTTTTGATGATGATTCATTCCATTTAATTTTTTCAATTAATAAACATGGGTATAATTTGTACTTTAAAATTAATCCATGTCTCTCTTCCTCTTAAATTATAATGTACACTCCCCATCCTTACATATTCACAACTCTCAAGAAGTTTTACCTGAACATACCTGAAATAAATATATCATATACATGCAATTTTAAATTATTGATCATTTTTTCCAAAAGGATTCATTCCATTGTCCTTTATAAGATATCATAAGGAGGTTCTTCTAAGCTATAGTAATTTCATTCACTAAGTACTTTCATTATAATAATTATTTGTTCACCATAAATTGTATTTTTACAATTATAATATAAAACCACCATAACATACCATATATTGAGATGTTATTATGGCTATTAAATAATATATATCCATCTCCTTCTTGATTTGATTTCAAATTGATCCATCGATCTTATGCATGACAGAAAAATGACTCACGTACCAATGTGATTAGTTTTCCATCACCAAATCACATTTGAATACATAAGGAAGAAAATAATGTATTTATATAATAATTAATACATTATGTTAATTATTTAAAATTAATATACCATTCAATACCATACCATTAAATCAAATAAATGAGAAATAACTTCTCACAAAAGTATATACTGCTTACCATCTCCACAAAATTTTTTGACACATTTTCCACGTCCAAATATAATGGATGGTATTAAATATGTATTCAAAAAAATCTATAACATCAATATAATTCTAGATATGATGTATCTATAACCTATGCACATGAACTATATCATTCCTTTCAAAACAGGCACGATAAGACAAGGGAATTTATAACAAAAACAATAATAATAATAAATAGTCTCTAGCAAAACATTGGTTATATGTTATATGAGGAGAATATATTTTATTATAATTATAAATATTCTTATTAAAATATAATAACATTAATAAATCCATTACAAAAGACTGTAATACATGTTCAGCCACAGGAAGTTAACATAATGTATTTTTTCCCAATTTCTATTCATTAATACATATTGTAAAATTATGCACAAAATTTATTTATATGGGGAATTTAAAAACCATTTTACATATAATATTATAGTTATATAACAGTTTATTTTAATCTTTTTAATTACTCATTACAATGGAATATCAATTGAGAATTACCACATGTTAATGAATTTAATAATATAATTTGTTTTCATAGGGTTATATAAATTATTCATTATCTTTTATAAAATATTATTATATTTGTAATAACTAAATATTATTATATTTTTAATAGGTAAATGTAATATGTGTATTCATATTTAACACACTTAATAGATTCAATAATTCATTTTCAATTTAATGTTATGATAATTTTAAGGGTAACTCATCAAATAATTTCATATGTTTCACATATGACATGTTATACACCAATATCTTTTTTGAAGAATATATAATAAAAAATTGATATGTTATGCCATTATTCTCATAATGTTCACTGTATTTAATGTTTGGTATGATTTTATTTATTCTATGTGTATTATGAATGAATAAATACCAATATTTTATAATATATTTATTCAATTTCATTTTAAATTCATTTATTTATACTTATTTACCATTTAATATAATTATTTGATAATTACTAAATAAAGCTATTTATTTCTAGAATACTATAGTTGTTCATTTTGTTTAATTATTAATTAAATTTTCACTACATTTAGTTAAAATGAAAGAGATTATTTTTATAAATAAATCAAACTTTTACTCTCTCTTCAGTTGATATTTTCTTTCACGAAACTCCATGATTTCATAAAATTTTTGGATGAAATGTTTTTATGTTTATTTTAATGTCAATTTTAACAATAATGTTATTTATTCAAAATATTATATAATTTTTTTTATGTCTGTTTGAAAACATATTAAGATTAAATTTTCATATAAAAATAATGAAATTATTGTTTTATTAACATACTCAATGTTAATAGAACATTTCTTCCATCATGAACACTCAAAAAAATTTCTACATTATACGATTATATTTTTATAAAAATATATTATAAAATTTCTATTATTTTGAAATATTTTGTCATTCTATTATGAATTAAAAAAATAATACTTTCAAAAAAATCAGAAATAGTCAATTCATGGAAATTTCATTCATCAACAAAAATAAATATTTATAGTACATATAATCAACTTGGGTGATATTAAAATGATTCAATCCTTATCCTTTCTCTCGGTGTATTGTGATTTTTTACAATAGAATATATTGACATTCACATTCTTGAGTAATTTTGTTTTCAATAAAATTTCCATGAAATATTAATATTCATTCCATCAATGGGAATTAAATTTCTCCCATCCAACCATATTATTTATCATTTATATTCTTATTGTTTAAACCATATATTTATAAAAATTGTGTTCTCAAATGAAAATTGTTTTATAGGCTACGAAAATATTGATATTGTGTATTCCTTAATCAATATGAATTTTTTAGTAAATTATATTATAAATGAATTTGATTTATTATTCAATACATGAGTATTATATTGGACATGATGTGAAAGGTGTGGAAATGAATTTGATTTTCCCTCCTTTCATTGATGCATTTTTTCACTTTTTATTGATTAAATATAATGTGTGTTTAGTTTCTTACCAATCCATATTTATTATGAATTATATAATAATGAGATTCATGTAATTGATAAAATGAAATGTTTTATATATTTTCATTACGTTATTGATTGTTTATTATCTAATACTGATTTCCATGTTATTAATTAAATGGAATGTGTGTTCAGATAATTTTTTGTACATTTATATTATTAATTATCTAATTAGGGCCGTCATGTTATTGATTTGATTTAATGTGTTTAAATATATTTACCTTTCCATATTTATTTTTCTATACATAACCATTATATTTACATAATTCATTAAATTGATTTTTTATAAATGTATTTCCATTTTTATTACATCTAAATGGACATTCTTTATATAATCATGAGAACTCTAAATTTACATAAGTCTATTAGATAATTTCATATCACCCATATTTTTTTCTTTTCCATATGATATGAATATAGAAAATTTGAATAACATTAAGGATACAAGACTATTTTCATCCATGTTTTTTCATATTTTAAATGTAAAGAAAGACTCAATAATATAATATTTTACTAATACTGCTAAACACTGTTGTCCGTTTTTATGTGAATTATTCTATCTATCATGAATTTAGTAAAGTAACCACCTTCATTAGTCTGATGGGGTAAATTTATTTGTAGGTTGTTTTATAAATTTTTTAAAAGTAGTCATGTGATATTTATTTTTGAAAAATATTTTATGGAGAATAAACCTATTGTAGAATTTGAGTATATATAAATAATAGAATCCTAATGTTTTTGGTATGTAAAATATTATGTTGTTTTTCCTTGTAAAACCTCTTTTTCAAGATACTATAATTAAAGAAGGTTCTTCTGTATTTTTATATAGGAGTAATAATTCTGAAAAGGGAAAATTGGGATTTGAATCGATCATAACATGGTGTATCAAAATGGGCATTAATTTACCCTATGATTGACACTTTTTGGTGATATGTTTTGGTAAATGGAAATTTTTTTTTACAAAAAATTATGATGTATTTAAATAGATGATTAAAATTAATTAATTTGGTCAAACTTATGGTATCATAGATTTAAAATCTTCTTACGTGAGTTAGACATCCAATAAATGATTATTTGGAGCTCCCAGTATGATTAATGTTGTTAAAATTATGCTTTTTTGGTTTAAATAAGTGGAAGGTCCGTGAAGGATTAATGATAACATTTAATATGATTGAATGTGTGATGATTATGATAAACCAAATGGGAGGATAACATGATTAATATATATCATCATTATTCATATTCAATTATATAAATATGATACTTTATTTTAGCATCACCAACTCTAAGACTGAACAATGAAGAGAAGGATAGAGTTTACTAAGAGCATTGGTGGTGGAGACCATGGAGAGAATAAAGATGATTTTCATTTTTGTTAGAAATATAGAAAGAGATATTGAGCATAATTTTTCCAAGGAAATAAAAAAATTAATATATATGGAAAATAAGGGGAAAAAAATTAAGAAGAAAAATAATAAATAATGATTTTGTGAAATTAACATCATCCTAAAAATACATTTTGTCATGACCCGCCGTCTAGGGCCCGTGCTGTGACTACCCCAAGCCTACCTTCTATAAGCCAGGGGATGACAACTAGCACCAAAGGCGTAAATCCTTAAACAGGGAAGGCATTGCCTCTATAACTGAAAACAAAGACAATAGAGTACACAACTGAATACAAAACAAAAAGAAAAATTGTTTAACAACAGTGTGATAAAATTAAAAGGGCAGGAAATACATGCCCCAATGTAAAGTACAAGTACAAATAAAAAGAAAAAATAGTTGAAACGTGAAAAGTTGCTCATGGATCGTCCACTATGTATCTTACCTGAAGGGTAGGTACAGATAGCCTCCTCCCATCAGTCTCCATTGGGTACCAACTTGTTGTGAGGTCCACCTATGGGTGCCATCCAGTCCTCATACACTCAGCCTTGGTCAGCGCTATTCTTCATCTACATCCAACCCAATGAGGTGCGGGTATAGCCTATGTAGGGGTGAGTAAAATGATACTCAGTAGGGACCCCAAGACCCTCAAGGTCTCATAGAATCCAACAAGGATAAACCACAGGGTATGAAATCCACAGATAACCTCACTTAGGTATATGCCCATACATTTACCTATGTTATATATTAATCCATCTCAATCATGAGGAAAACACAAATTTACTAACTCATCTCACAATGTTATAAAAATTTTGATGTGAGATAGAGGTGATCAGATGTAACCACTGAATCATCTATTCTATCAAACCCACACAAGATATAGAAACAGACAACAGAACTGTCGGACCCACACAGGATCTCAAAACTGTTATTCTGTCGAACCCACATAGGATCTAGGAACAGAAGTCAGAACTGTCAAACCAACAGAGGATCCTGGAATAGTATTCAGAGCTGTCGAACCCATAGGGGATCCAGGAATAGTCATCAGTGCTATCGAACACAGACAGGATCCAGGAACAGTTTTTAGTGCTGTCGAACCCACATAGGATCCAGGAATGGTCGTCAGTGCACAACTAGCCACATGGTTCCGCACGAAGCCTGCTTGATTCCCAGAGTGTCCGCTCAAAAATCCATGTGTCGATAATTCAACTACAAATAAGTCCCAAGAATAATTATCTCAAAGGTCCGCCTCATCATCAGGGTCTCAACGCAACAGACAACGCGTTAATCGGTCGCCCGGTCTGTGAGTTATTAGCCTTTTAGTTTCGAGGGACCAGTTTGATTCGTGTACGATCCAACCTAACCATATCTCAACTAAACCCTGAACTCTAGTGGGGTATTATCAAAGGATTGGATACACTCCAAGATTTCTAGCACCACTGACGGATCGTCAAACGGACGTCTAGTGCCAATGATATGGCCAAAGAAAGTAAAGGGTCGGTAGTGGGCCCGGGTCCAGTCCAACCCAGTCGAACCGACCCGGTCTGACCCAAGGTCTGGCCCAACCTATTGGAGGGCCAGCCTGTTAGGTTTTTCCTAGCCCACTGGGACCATCCCAGCATGCCTCAAGGGCGGTTTGGCCCGTGCCGGTTCGGGCAGGGTGCGGCCAGCGCAGGCTGGCGTTGTTCGAGCAGGGCAAGGGCATGTGGGTCGGTTCGAGCGGTCGGGTAGGGCATGGCCAAGCCGGCCGGTAGGTGGCTGGTTTGGGCATGACCCAGCTGTTTGGTGGCCAAGAGGCATGCGGTCGGGCGGGCAGGAGGCAGGGAGGCGCGTGACCTGGCGGGCCGGCGGCTGGGAGGCACGTAGGTAGGCGGTTTAGTGGAAGGGAGGTGCACGACCAGGAGGGTTGACATTATCGCCATGCCGAAAGTTCAACATAAACAAGATCAGCAGAGGTGTCGGGCTATGTTGGTTTGGCCCACACCCTCCGCATTTAGGGTGGTATCAATTGGTTCATCAAAGATGTACGATATACAACAATTATTTTACAACCACAGAATTAATTCTCTCTATCCGTAGGATAGAAATAGAAAAGGAATAAAACAAAAAAGTAAACCCCCTACCATTGTTCGTCGTTCGTTGACGAAGTCGTACGAAGTAGATGAAGAAGTTACTTTTTCGTTGCGTCCACTACACGCTTCCAATCCTGAGTGGCTTCCTCTCGTGGAAGACATGCCACGTTGGTAGGTTTCTGAGGAAGATGTTCGTAGAGGTTTGACATTCTTCATCGGTGGAGCGTTCTTCACTCTTCATTGGGAGATTTTCTCCCTAGCTCTCCTCTTCCCAAGTTCCACCAAATGAAATATTCCAACCAAAAGAAATATTTCCCCAAAAAATAATAGATTGTCTATTATTTTAGAATATGGGATTTAAAATAAAAAATGGAGTATTATTTAATTGGCCCCACCTAATAAATGTGGCGGATTATTGAAAGATGGAACAAATTAATTAAAGGGGAATTGAAGAGGCTCCCCTTTTTAATTTGGAGCTCGATAGTTTCTCCAATTTAATGGGGAGTTTGAAGGGGTTAAAACCCCGGGTGGTCCCCACCACAATTAACATGAAGAGATGTTTGGGTTCTGATGCCCCCCCTACCATAACCTTTCAGGGGAATTTATGGTGTGGTGGTCCCACATCTAACATCCAAGATGAGGTTTTAACCACCAAACACTCACCTGAAAGCTCAAATATAATAATGTGTCACTCACATTATTTTATTATTATTTTTTCATGAAAACTCAAAAACAATCATTTATTCTCGACCAACTGTCGTCGAGGTGAAAACTTATTAAGAAAATACTGGCTCTACGAGTTCAACAGTGGCCTGAGATTTCAATTCTGAGTAGCGGTTCAAAATTTATAAAAACCCACTCGTATGTTTACTGAACGTACCTGAACAAAACGTCAAAAATTGATTCTGGGAACATCGGGCCACAAAATCAAGAGCCTACAATTTTCGCGGATTCGTAAAATTTTCATGTATTTAAGAAAAAAAATTCCACGGAATTCTCAGGACTTTACATTCTACCCACCTCAGGACTTTACGTCCCCGTATGCTACAACTCGAACTGTGGGAACAAGTGTGGGTACTGACCATGAATCTGAGCCTCCCACTCCCATGTGCTCTCCTGGAGGTTCCCGTGCTACCAGCATACGCACACTAGAGGTATCAAATATCCACATAGGACCCGCTAATGTTGATCCTCAATCTCCACTAGAACCTTTGTGAATTTCACCCCATCATCGACGTCCAGCTCCCCTAGGTCGATGATGTGTGAAGGGTCATGCACGTATATCCTCAACTGGGATACATGGAAGACTTCATGCTCCTGGTGCAACTAAGGTGGATGAGATAAGTGGTATGCCCCCTCTCCAACTCTGTTGAGGACCTAAAAAGGTTCGACAAAACATTGAGACAACTTGCCACCTCAGCCAAATCTCCGTAAACCTCATCGGCATGAGACCCATAGAAAGACATGGTCGCCATCCTCAAACTCCAGAGGTCTCCATATCCTATCAACATATGACTTCTTCCTGCTTTGTGTCATCTTAATATTCTCCTAGATGATCTGCACATTTTTGTGGTAGTCTATACCATCTCTGGTTCCACCAGTGCGAACTCCCCTAGGTCTTTCCAGCTTATGGGAGATCAACAAGGTCACCCGTATAACTCCTCGAAAGGTGCCATCACATTTTTGGAGTAATAGATGTTGTTGTATGAAAACTCCACCAAAGGTATGTGATCCTCCCAACTGTGACCAAAGTTGAGGACATAAGCACACCACATGTCCTCGAGGGTTTGAATGTTTTACTTATTCTTACCATCTGACTGTGTATGGAAGGCGGTTCTCAAATGAAGTTGAATCCTGAAAGCCTCCTGAAAACCCTTCCATATATAGGAAGTAAACCGTTCTTCATGATCGGAGATGATAAAAGAATGAACTCTATGTAGCCGAACAATCTCCTGCACATAGAGGTGTCCCAAGCTCTCTACTGAACCCTGCTCTCTGATCGGTAGGAAGTATGGTGACTTGGTGAGTCTGTCGACGATCACCCACATAGAGTCATTTCCCCTGGATGTACGCGGATTTCCTATCACGATGTCTATGGATATCCCATACCAATTCCACTCTGGAACCTCTAAAGGCTAAACCAAGCCTGCTGGCACCCGATGATCTGCCTTCACATGCTGACATGTGAGGCATCGTGAGGTAAACTCAACTACTGCCTCCTGCATAACTAGCCACCAGTGATGTCATCGAATGTCCTGGTACATCTTTTCCACTCTTGGATGTACCACTAGAGGGGATGTGTGGAACTCCCTCAGCACTTCCTCCTAAAGTGACATTGGCACCATAATACATATTCTAAAGAGGATGACATGCTCCCCAACTTTAGAAAATTTATTAGGTGCCTGCCCTATGGATATTTGAGCATGTAGTGTCTCGCAGTCAGCGTCTCCACGTTGTGCCTCCCAGACTCGCTGAAGAAGTGGTGGAGTGACTGTAAGAGACTGAAGCAAAGCTTCTCCATCTCAGTCCACATAGGATATCTGTAAAGCAGCCAGCTGCTCTCTCGCCTTGTTTAACAGCTATATACCAAATCTCTTACTTAGGGCATCTTCTACAACGTTCCACTTTCAAGGAGTATAGACTATCTTGAAGTCATAGTCTTGGAGGAACTCAAGCCATCTCTATTGTCACCGGTTCAGGTCCTTTTGAGAGAAGATATACATGAGACTCTGGTGGTCATAGTAGACTATGAAATGCTCACCCATCAGAGAGTGCCGCCATATCTTCAAGGTGAAGACCACTACTGCTAACTCCAAGTCATGGGTAGCATAGTTCTACTAATGATGTATCAGCTGACAAGAACCATAAGCAATCACTGCTCGCTCCTACGTCAGGACACACTCGAGTTTGGTCACTGATGAATCACAATAGACTACACACCCTACGCCCTCCTTTGGAAGCCTTAAGATGGGGGAACTATTCATAATCTACCTCAGCTTCTGAAAGCTTTGCTGGAATCTATTCGACCACATGAAGGGTTTACCCTTCTTTACCATGGTTGATATTGGTGTTGTAACTCTGGAGAAGTCTGCTATGAACCTCCAATAATATCCATCCAAACCCAGGAAACTCCGAACATCCGTCACACTCTTGGGTGGCTCCTAAGAAATTACCTCCTCAATCTTCACTGGATACACTACAACTCCAGCCTCTGAGATGACATGTCCAAAAAAGTGAACCTCTTGGATCCAAAACTCTCCCTTCAAAATATTACCATAATACTAGTGCTCTCGGAGTTTGTCAAGTACTAACTGCAAATGGTAGGCATGCTCCTCCTCAGTAGTCGAGTAGATCAGAATGTCATCGATGAAGACTATGACAAAGCGATCTAGGTATGGCTGGAAGATTCTGTTCATTAGTCCCATGAACACTGTTGGAGAGTTGGTTATGATGAAAGGAATAACCAAGCACTCGTAGCGGTCGTACCGACATTTGAAGGCTGTCTTCTGTACATCCTCGTCTCGAACATTGAGTTGTTCATTGCCTGATCTAAGATCTATCTTTGAGAACCACCATTCTCCCTTCAACTGATCAAAGAGGTCATGAATCCTCGAGAGTGGGTACTTGTTAATCATCGTCACCTAGTTTAGGCGATGGTAATCGACAAAAGCCTCAGGCTCCCATCCACCTTCTTGGAGAACCGAATCAGGGCTGCCCAGGGAGAAAAACTGGGCCGGATGAATCCCTTCCCTTGAAAATCCTCCAGCTATACCCGTAGCTCACAAAGCTCAGCAGGAGCCATCCGATATGTTGGTGTAGATATCAGTGCCGTCTTGGATTACATGTCAATGTATAAGTCAACCTCTCTGCGAGGAGGTAGAACCAGGACATCATTAAGGAAAACATTAGCGTATTGTTCCACCACTACTGGATATGTCAAACTCTTTTCATCAACTGATCTGAGGGTAAGGCAGGCCAAATTATGAGTGATTGGCTGCATCCTCCTACGAGAAACTCTATCATGTGCTGCATAGGCTACCTTCTCACCGGTGAAGGTAAACCTGGTTCTTTCCATGAGGACACACCACACTTTGCACCTAATACAGTCAATCTGAGCATGGACTGTAGATAACTAGCCCATATCCAAGATGAAATCTTAAGGCCTCAACACAACTACGAGGAGATCCCATCTGAAGCTCTCGCCTTCAAGAGTATGCTTACACTACCGACACCAGTGTGTGATCATCGAGTCTTCTCCCGTAAGATTCTCTAGCCGTAAGGATCGATCCAATGACTCAGTCAGAATCTCTGAGCTCCGAACGAGGGCAGTGGAAATGAAAGAGTGATTGGGACCTTTGTCTATAAGAACTGCAGCCAAGGTGGAGTAGACACAGATCGCACCTCAAAACATATCCAGTGCACCGTGATCATAATCCTCAGCTGCCTGGAGCTGAGATCTCCCCTTTCTACATGCTCCATTCGGTCAGGGTGGAACTCCTGGTGGTGGTGGTGGTAACACCTTGTAACGCCATCCACCACCAGCTACACGACCAGCTCCTCTTCCACCTCCAATTGTGCCCTATGGTTCGCCTCGATCGAACCTCTACCACTTTTGGGGAGGTCCCTCAAGTGTTTGCTGATCATCCGAATAGTGGGCCAGGCAGTAATGAGCCATGTGACCATGCCCACCACATGTGAAACACTGCCTCTTCCTCTAATAACTGGCACTGCCTCTTCCTCTAATAACTGGCATTGTCTCGTTTGACTCACTAAACCGAACCCGAGTCCTGAGGTCATCCACCGGATGGTCTGGTCTGCTTAAACCTCTGCGACATCTATCTACTGCAAGCTATAGAAGACTCCGCTAAGTGACACCAAGTGGTGGGTCTCGCTACTGTTGAATTCTCATCAAAGAAACTCTCTACTAATAGGTATCTCTCCAACACCCCCACATACATCGGGATGGTGAGGGAGATCATTGAATCCCTGATATCTTGCCTGAACCCCTAATCTAAGGATCGAGCCCTAAATAATAGGTCTCGCACCAGATTTGTGGAGTAGAGTGAGCGGTCGGTGAACCTCGCTGAGTACTGTGCCGCCATCATGCTACCCTTCTATAGATGAAGTAGCTCTTGTATCCCCACTAATCGTAGGGTGTTTGGGACAAACATTTCCCAAAACAGGCTCTCAATGTTTGTCCAGAGTAGGGTCGCCTCGTCATGCACCTAGAGAATCAGGCTCCACTATCTGCCTGCTGCTGCCTAAAGGAGACTCATGGAAAGTATCACCATAAGGTCTGCTGGTGTCCATACATGTCTGAATACTCTCACCACAGCCTCCATCCAGTCCTCACCAGCCTGCGGGTCCATCTCGCCCCTGAACCTGGGTGGCCTCTAGTGTTGGATCTCATGCAACGCACTCAAGTGGTGTTCACTCTCTGCTGCTAGGGCTGGTGGCATCGGTGGCCAAACAGGTAGTGGTACCGTTGGAGCCTCCGCTGTAGTATGGCCCTACACAGAGGCCACATCCCTCAGTGGGATGCCATCTCGTATAACTCTCAGAAACCTGGATGGCTTTCATCATGGAGGCATCCTTTAAATAAACAGGTGTGACATGCTAAATAAGTTAAAACTGGTGAGCTAACTCAAATAGATCACTAAGGAAAATCACGAAACACAAACGCATTCAGTTTTTTCATGCACTAAGTCAGAAATCAGAATTCAGGGTCCTGGTGAATGGATACACTGATCGCTACAGCAACACTAGACTCCCTATACTGAAAACCACATTCAGTATGCTTAACACTATTTCTTTATAGAAAAGATCAAGTCCTACCTTTTGTGGTAGAATCTACTCCTCTGATACCAATTTGTCATGACCCATCCCCCGAGGCCGGAGCCATGACTACCATAATTCTGCCTTTTATTGGCCAGGGGCTGGCGACTAGCACCAAAGGCGTAAATCCCTTAACTGGGAAGAAATTGCCTTTGTAACTGAAAACACACACAATAGAGTAAAAGCTGAATACAAAACACTAAGAAACATTGTATAACAAGAGTGTCCTAAAAGTAATGTGGCTGGAAATACAATCTCATCTATAAAGCACGAGTACAAATGAAAAGGAAAAAACAACTAAAAGGTGAAAAGAAGCTCCGGGATCATCCACCACAGATCCTACCTAAAGGGTGGGTACATATAGACTCCTCAGCACTCCACGTCCGTCAGTCTCCACTGGGTACCGACTCGTCATGAGGTCCACCTCCAGGTGCCGTCCAGTCCTCATACACTCAGCCTTGGTCAGCGCTGTCAGTTATCTGCATCAAACATAAAGAGGTGCAGGAATAGCCCGTGTAGGGGTGAGTATAATGATACTCATTAGGGAACCCAAGAACCTCATGGTATCAAAATATCCAAAAAAGATAAACTAAAAGGTATGAAATCAAAAGATAAATCAACTTAGGTATATGCCCATACATATACCTAAGTTATTTAGTAATCAATCTCAACCATGAGGAAAACACAATGTTACTGAATCATCTCACATAGGTATACCAATTTTGAAGAGAGATAGAGAAAATCAGATGTAGCCACTGAACCATATATTCTGTCGAACCCACATAGGATCCAGGAACAGAAATCAGAACAGTTGAACCCACACAGGATGCAAGAATAGTTATTCTGTCGAACCCACACAGGATCCAGGAACAGAAGTCAGAACTGTCGAACCCACACATGATCTTGGAATAGTAGTCCTAGATTTGGAACTCGTACAGTATCATGGAATAGTCTTCAGTGCTGTCGAACACACATAGTATCTAGGAAAAGTAGTCAGTGTTGTCAAACCCACAAAGGATATAGGAACAGTCGTCTGTACACAACCAGCCATAGGGTTCCAAACGAAGCATGCTTGATTCTGAGAGGGTCCACTCCTCAAGCTGAGTATCTATACATTAACTACCACGAATTCCCAAGAAGAAGTATTTTAATGGTCTGCCTCATTATAGGGGTCTCAACGCAACAGACAGCACATCAATCAGACGCCTGATCTATGAGTTATTATCCTTTTAGTCCCAGGGGCCCGATTAGATTTGTGTACGATCCAACCTGACTGTATCTCAACTAAAACCCAAACTCCAGTGGGGTATACTCAAAGGGATGGATATTCTCCAAGATTTCCAGCACCATTTACAGATAGTCAAATGGACGTCTAGTGCCAATGATATGGCCAATGAATGTAAAGAGTCGGTGGTGGGCCTGATTTCGGTCCTACTCGGTCCGACCATGTCCGACCAGGGTTCGGGCCAGCCCATTGGGCGGTCCAACCTATTAGGTTTGGCCTGGCCCACTGTTCTTAGCCTAGATGGCCACATGGGTGGTTCGTCCTAGAGTGTTGCGAAGGCGCAGCTCGACGCGACTCGTCCCAGAGGGTGTGGTCGGTCTGGTTCAGCCAGGGTGCAGTTAGCGCAGGTCGGCGCGGTTCGGGAATTGCATGACCAGGTGGGCTGGTAGGCGTGGAAATTGGGTTTGATGGTCGGTAGATGCACAGCCAGGCGGGCCGGCAGCCGGGAGGCACGCGGCCAGGCGGTTCGGCAGCTGGGAGGCGCACAACAAGGCGGTTCAGTGGCCGGGAGGAGGGTGACCAGGTGGTTCGGTGGATGGAAGGCATGCGTCCAGAAAGGCCGGGAGGCGCGGAGTTATTAGAATCTTTAAAAATGAAATTATTATGTTAATATGTGGTATCATATATTTATTCATATAATATTTACAATAAAATAATGGAAACAATCATGGATTTATTTGTTTGGGGTTGATCATAGGTTCAATGTATTAAATTTTTTTAAAAAAAATGATGGTTGTTTATCAATTTTATAGATATTTTCCGATCATTTATAGATATAAAATGAATTTTTTTAGTATATAATAATATTATTTAAGGAATAATTTAATTACATTTTTTGATATATGATTACAGTTATTAGTAACCATTAAGGTTTATTGTTTTCTAATATTTAGTAATTACGAGTCATCCTAATTTTGGAATGTAATTGGAATCATATTAATATATTTTGCTGAAAAGGACAACTTGAATATTGGGTGACATCTGGTCGCATCGAGTTAGGCTGTAGGGCTTGAACCAACATCCCAAGGGATATAAGGGTGATATTCGAACACATAGACTATGTGATATAAAATAAAATGTGACATTTTATTTATATATTCTATTTGAAATATAATTATGATGCTGAACACTTGGTATAGTAGTTTAGGATTTAGATTAATATATCAAATTAACATGTGGTACCATTTTTATTTTTGTAAATATTTAAAGACATATGGAAAAAATGTCAATTTTTTGGGAATTATGATATATTACATGTACATTTTAGTACTTCTTGCAAAAATATTAATTATTTTAAATCTATAATTTGATTAAGAAATGGAATGGATTTTTTAAAAATAATAACTAAATAAAGAATTTGTTAAAAAGAAAGATATTGATATTATGTAAATATATTTCCTTATATTCATATAGATTAAAATAATTCCTCGACAACATGAAATGGTTCTTCAAGAAAAATTTATCCTATCAAATTTATTTATGATTTATCAAATGGTACATTAAATCACCATAAATTTGTTGTTTTTAGTTATTAACTTTCATTTTATCATTCATTATTATGATATCAATGATATCTATCACTCTAATTATTAATATATGATTTTCTTACATATCAATATTTTACTTTCCTACTAATTTTTACTTACATGAAAAAATAATTATGGGTTATTATATATTGCCTTCAGAAATCCCATTCTATATTAAGGATACGATGTTTTGTTACCCATTTTTATGTTATTTGTTTTTAAAAACGGAATTTTCATATTTCCATCTAATTATTTCTATATATATGTTCAAATTTTAATAATGTAATTTATTAATCGTTGGAAAAATGTGACAACATTATATTTTAAAAGAACCATGAAATATATTATTAATATATCACTATTATATCCCAGCTTCTGAATTGGTGTGTATAAAAAGAATTATATGAAGTGCGAAATATATGTACATGACCTAATGAATAGAATATATTGATAAAAATACCTATAAATTTAGTAAATTAAATTTTTTCATATAGATAGTTCCTTATTGTGAATTTTTTTTCTCTTTCTGAGAAAATAATATAATTAATTTTTTCTAATGTTATAAAAATATTTGTGTAAAATTTTACCCTATTTTATTTTCTAATATAAAAATAATGTCATACAAAATATTTTTGATTTTTTTAAAATTTTATTTTTTATAACCGTAATAAATAACAGTTTTAGTTACTATAAAATTTATTTTAAATAAATTTAGTAATTTAAAAGTCATAATAGTCATTGAACATGATTAAAAAGTTAAATAAGTATTATTTTGTTATGTTTAAAAAATTTAATTACATTATAATCATATTTATTCCAAATTATGATATAAGATTATCATTAGCATTACATACTCATTTTTCTAATTTTGTTTAAATTATTAATGTTTAATGATTTTAATTAACTATGTTATTAACAAGTAGGATCCGGACTACTGTGGGTGAATCAGTGGTTTATTTTTTATGAATGCTTCTGAACTAATTTATTAAAATTTATTGACCTATGATACTTTTTAAAGTTATGATCAACTCAAATGTAACTTCGCAACCGTACCATTCATATGAAGAATTATAAATAGAGTAAATGACATATTATTTACAAGGTATATTATAATGAACTACTCTTTTCCATGTTGAATAATCCCACTATCATGAATTCTTCCACTATATTGTTTTTGAAAAATAATGGCATAAAGAGTGAAAAATCCTACATTCCAAGTAAGAACATTAATTCAATAGTTGGTTATACCCATAACTATAAATTTTGTATCCACCTTCCCAAAAAAAACTATGATCCCAAGAAAGAGATGACTTTTTAGAAACTGTTAATTATCCACATTTACAAGATACACTTTTCTACTTCTTTTCTAATCCACTTAAAAAATTATCTACTTCCTCTAATAGTAATTTGAATCAAAATTTATTTATTTAAAATCTTAAAGAACTTAAACAATTATCTAAGGAACCAGTACATCACGAAACATTATCCAAATAATATATCTTGAAGAATTTCCCTATCAAAAGTTAGTCTGATCTACCTTAATTTGATAACATATGTCAAATGGGATCTGTCCAATTGGGAATTGTCTGACTCTCATTATACTATTCCAACATTTATTGAGTAGTAATTCAATTATATGATCAATATTCCTCTATCTGATGGAACCCAAACTGATGAACTTTCCTTGATGGATGTCACTCTGATGGACATTCTCCATTGAAAATCATCTTTTAAAGTCTGTTCTGTTGGTCATATTGAACATCAATCTAATGAATATTCTTTATCTTCAATCTAAAACATAAAATTTTATATGAATACAAAACCATGTTCTACAAATATCAATGATATAGTACACTTTTATAATTTAACACACTCTAAAAGTATATATATACTTTTCTTTCCCTTTATAAGAACCCCAGAATGAAAAATTGTAGAAAATATTTTCATCTTTTCCACTCAAAAGAATTCACAATTTCTAGATTTATAATTCATTTAAATATTAATATTTATCTTATTGAAATATTCTCAATATTTCTAGGAGTTTCTCGAATATTTTAAAATATATTAAAATCTTTAGAATTCGTAGAGTTTACAAATAATTATTCAGTGTGATTCTTCAGTATAAATTTTTATTATGATGAAATCATATGAAAACATGAACACTAATCATTTCTATGACATATTTTAATGACTTAAATTATTCTTATATAAATATTCATTTCCAACTAAAAACACTTTTTAATATATTGAAAACATTTTGTATCATTCAGAAACATTATTTTTCAATACTTTAACAATAAAAGAAAAATAGAAATATCATCAAAGATTTAGTCCTTTTATTCAATTCCTCAGACCAATGATCCTATGGGTGATTTATTTAATCATCTGATGGATTTAATGACGTTATCATATATCTGATCGATCAATATGTACACCACTAGGATGAATTGTGACAGTTCCAATTTGATGAGTCTACATCTCTTCTTGAGAAGTGATCAATACTTTTTTCTCTTGACCCATTTGAAATACAATTCAACCCACTGAAATTTTTTTACTACATTTTTTATTTTTATTTGGTTTATCAGTCTATAAGTCCTTATGTTTCATTGATTTCAAAAATATCATTAGTCAATTCTACCTCCAAGAAAACTATGTATATAATCTGTTAAAGAAACCAAAAATTTATAAAATTTATTTGTGTTACAATCTGTTATGATGAATTAGTTTTATCATGGAATTATTTAGTTTAGTAAGATAAATATTCCAACCTTATGATATTTTCACAAATATGATTCTAAAACCAATGATCTATATCTTTCTATATCGGGTGTTCCTCACATCAATGAGATGCATTCCAAATACTTCCCACCATGTTCTCCTATCCTCTAATACTATAGTCTGTATCATGAAATACTTCAAGAATTTTGATAACTACATGATTTGAAAAAGAATATTTTGATTTATATTATAAGGATTTTAATTATCATGTCTTATGTAACCTTCTATTATTCCATCAAAGACACATTCTGATGGTCTGGGTCTGCTTCTTATATTTATGGCTTGGATCTGACGTTCTATGATTCCTTTTGTGACGTGCATCTGATTCTCTATGTCTCATGAATATTCCTTATCAGTATATTAGTTTTTCCATTGGGGTGCGTCTGGAAACAAAAACTAAAAATATTCTAAAATTCAACCATATATCATCCATTGAAACACATACAAAAAAACTCAATATGGGCCTAAAAATATCCTCCTTTTCATTGGTTTTCAATAACCACTTAATAACAATACTACTTGTTGTTTTATTTTCATACTTTTTCTTCTCCTCATTAAATTATTACTCGCATGATTTCTTATATCTACCCCTTAATTAAAATAAAATTTAATGTGGCCATCATGATAAGTACCACTATTGAAAAATGATATCATTTCCAATGGTTGCAACATTTTATCTAAAAATATTGAAACCCTTATTTTAGAGAACATATGTATCACATGAGGTTCATCACAATGTGTCCTTAACTGATCAACTCAATGTCTATATGGGAGAATCCAATGAAAAATTAGAGAGTATAATAAAGGTTATATATGTTGTCCATAAAAAAATTCAGGCATTACATTTTTATGTTTCATTAAACATTATCATTTCTTGGAATATTTTGAAAGGAATTTTTCAGTTAAAAGATGCTTGCATCCATTTCCACAAACCTATCAAAATGTTGATGTATAAAATACACAACAATCCAAAAACATGTATTTTCTAACCTCATTACATTATTGTTTATTAATAATAATAGACTCATCAACATTTTATTCCAAATTTCAAAAACATAAATTCCCTAGAAGTTATAACAAATACAAAAATGTTTTGGGAATAAGGGGAACCATAGTAGATTCATTGAATAATTTTTCAGACTAAGAGTCCTCTATCATTATTGAATATTTATTGTTCTTCTTATACTTTTCATAGGGTGTATTTTCTTCCTTATACTCATCCTTATCTTATATTGTATCATGTATATTTACATATATACATTCTTAAGATAAATATAAAATGCTATTTTCATATATTTTATCCTTTTTTTACAGTTAGTTTTTAAAAACTATTGTATGACTTCCTTTTTTGGTACCATTACCTTCATTCTCACACCTTTTTTATATTTTTAGAATTTTTAGATCACCATTTATTGAGAAAATTTTATCCACTATTTATTTGATCATAATAAACCAAATTAATCATATTTACATGACTTGATATTATTTATTCATATAAAATTATTTTCATGGAATCTAGTTCAGGATAGATAACCAAGCATTCATTATTTTCTTTCTTACCAGGTATAATTTTATCAGTTTTCTTAATATACTCAGCCTTCTTCATCTTTTGATTTCAATTTTTTCCACATAATTTTTAATAATATTTTAGCTTCTTTTCACATCATATATTACACTTTTTTTCAAAAAAAAAATCTTTGTAGATACATTTTCTATCATTGTCATTAATATATTTTTCTGAAAAGGACATAAAACCAACATTGAACTCAAACTCCTAATTTTTCAAATTGATAAAAAAAATATCATAGAACTATTATTGTTGTTTCTTAAAAAATCATTGACCAATTTTATCAATAAGATATTTTCCTAAAGATTTCTAATATTTCAGGGTCAAATATGTTTTCCGATAGAATTTATTATGTAGAACATTATTTTCAAATTCTTTAGAAGTTTCTCCATTAACACCCACACCCTTGGTAATAATTTCTATCACCATTCTTATCTCACAATGTGTTTTATTGATAATTTATTGTGTTTCAAAAAACTCATCTTATTAATTAGATTAAAAAACATTTTATTAGCTATTGTAAGCCCCATACTCTTTTCAAAATCATCTCTAGTGAGTACCATATACAATGAAATGTGGTATTTTTCAACATCTTTTATAATTTTCATATCAGAATCTATCTTAATAGTTTCATTGATGGGAGTAAATACCACTATTAAGTCATCTCTATCATCATGTAAAAGTTAAATATTCTAGGGTAACATTATATTCATCCCAATATGAATATTATTTCCATTAAAAATCAGAATATGCCAATTGTTCACAAAATTTTTATTCTCTATTCCCAATAATAGATCTTTCAAACAGAACCTCTTCTGATGCCAATTTTCTTATCCCAAATAGGATCAATAGAATTTGGATGGGATGTGGGTGAATTATTGGTTACATATTCTTTTATAACAGTGTTTCATAACTAATTTTGTAAATATTCTTTTCCTCTAAAACTTATTAATGTTATAATCCATTCAGATATGACTTCTTAACCATAACATTCATTGAAAAAAATAATATTATTGGGTAACACATTATATTTAAAAGTATTACTACAAATACTTACTTCTTTATATGTTGGATAGTCACAAAAACATTTATACTTTAACACTATAATTTTTTCAACAAAAAATTGTACAATTAGTAATAAATTGTTCAGTCCAAGTATATGATTTCCAATAATATTTTTTAATACCATCCCACTATGTGTTTTTATCAAATTTCCCTCACCTTATTGTACAACCAAATAAAAAAGTCATTTTTAGAAACTAATATCTATCAACAGTTATGATATTCAATTTCATTCTTATTTTATAACCCACATTATAATATCCTCACCGCCTCTACTAGTATGGTGAATCAAACATTACATGTGTACAATTATAAATTAATTCAACAATTATTTATAAAATTTGTTTAGATGGAATCATTCTATAGAAACCCTATCCAGAAAATATCCTCAGAAAAATATATTCTCACATGCCACAATCTGTTATCCTCTATCTAATGGGATTCGTCTGATTGTCCTCATTACTATTATTTTTTTGATTATCCTTATTCTACTGTATTGTAACTAAATTAGTAGCTCAATATTTATCCAAATGATTGAAATCTTTCTGATGAACCTTTTTCTAATGGATGTATCCCCAATGGGATCACTCTATTATAATTTCACTGTTGATTCATCATCTATTGAAACATACTCTGATGATCAGATTGATGCTCTTGCTGATGAATTTTCCTAAGCTTCATCCTTAATGAAATAGTTTAATCATAATATTTGTATGTATTCCAAAAATGTACAAGATCCAGTGAACATGATTAGTTCAACAATATCACAATGTACTTATAAATTTTTCCAATATATTATATGAGCACAAGAACCAAAGATTTGGAAAACTAATTCCTTCTCCCTCTCAATGAAATTCAGAATTCAAGAATTTTATATTCATTTATGTCTCAATTTTTTTTCATTTTTTTTCAAAAAAATTATGATCGTCTCAAATCATCCTATATCTACTAAAATATTTAGAATTCATAATGTTTATAAACATTTCATCAGTATGAATCTTCATTATGATGAAAATATATACAATTCTAAACAATTATCATTATAATGGCCTCTTGTATACACAAAGAGTCTTCTCCTAAAAATGCTATGTACCAACTAAAATCCACTTTTTAATATGTTAATAAAATTATATAGTGCTAAAAAACAATATTCGTTAATGTTTCTATGACAAACAAACATTATAAATATCTTTAATGTATTTCTATTTTTCTTTATTTCCACATACTTATGATCCTATGTTTAATGTAGTTCAACATTTGATGGATTTAGTTATTTCATCATGAATATGATAGATCAGTTTATACATCACTCTGATGAATGATTTATTTTCTATTCTTATGTTTCTATACCACTTATTGAGAAACAATTAATACTTATTTTATTTTTCTCTTGAATAAATAGAAATCAAATTCAACATGATGACATTTTTTGACTAAATTATTGAATTTTATATCATTGAGTTGTATATGAATCCTTCTAGTTAATCGATATCATCAATAAAATCATTAAATTATTCCTCAAATAGAAGTATATATATCTTATGTGTTAATGACACTAACCATTTATAGAATGAATCTATATCAGAATTCATTTTGATGGATTAGTTTTGGAAATGAATTATTTACTTCATTAAGATGAACTATCCATACTTTTGATATTCTCACACTGATGATTCTCATTCTAATGATAGACACCCTTCAGTGTCCATTGTTCATCATATCAATGAGCAGGAACCAGAATAATCACATTCTATTTTCCCCTCTTCCCTAAAATCCATCTTGTACCATAAATTTATTAATGATTTATTAGAACATTGTGTTATGAATGAATCATCATAAATGTATTGGAATTTTCTACGAGTTTTCATGTCATCCAACATCTTCTATTTTCCAACCGAGCCTCATTATGATTGAATGGATTTGTTGACTAATATTGATGGTCAAAGAATGATGATATTGCCTATTTCATGGGATTATAGTTCTATGTTTTCTTTTGGTTTTTCATCTGATTCTATATTTTTGGTGTGGCTTTCTTATTATTATAACAGTCATTATGATGGGGTGTTTCTGGAAAGAAAAACTAGACACGCTATCAACATTATCCATAAAGAAAATATTTATAAATAATATAACCAAAATTCATATGGGGCCCAAAAATAAAATTAATTTTTAGTTTTTATTGATTTATTTTAAATTTAAAGATTTTATATTTGAATATATTTATTTCAATCCTTACCTATATGATTATTAATCTTATAATTAATTTAATTTCATCCTACACATGAAAATAATTATTTATTAAAAACTCATTTTTCTAAACACTTTGAGTAATTATCCATAATATAATTTTGTCAACAGGTTTTTTAGGTAATTTGATAAAACAGATTTCATATATGAAATTTTCATACTTAATATTATATAAATGATGAACTGAAATTTTTTAATAATGAATTGTAAAAACATTAAAAACTAATTAACATGGTTAAGTTTTAAAAGATTTTTTCAGGGGTTAAAAATGATAGTAAAGTTTGGAATGACATGAATAGTTTGTCTATGTCCCTTTTTTCCATATATTGACCTGATCATATCTATGGTGAGATATTGGACATGTTTTCTACCTTTTTGAATACAAAAAACATGGTTATGAATTATTATTCTAAAAAATACAAAGTGTTTCATCCTCTAAAATAATAAAATGGAACACATTCCCTTCAATAATTCAGACCTATAAATCCAATTAGATCGAAAAAACACAAACATTATCTCTCTATCATCTATATTGTAATTCTATAGGTTCTCTTACTCCCCAAAATTCAAACATATGGTCTATAATAAGAGATCAAATATAGGTTCTTCTAAGAGAACATTTTTGTATTCACTATTTATTTCCATTTTTTGTTATTTTCTCACTTAAATTATTTTGGAAAAATAAAAATATAATAATAATATTGTATCCCTTATATTTAGATTTCAGTATGTTAATTGAATAATATCAGTCTAACTCAACCACCTAGAAATGGGAAACAAATCCATCCCTCATGTGTATGTCGAACTACCACATCATGAAATTATGTATATTGTTTTGCATCACCAATTCAAATGGTATGTAAATATGATGGAATAATTAATACATATAATAAATAGGAAATTTTCGTAACTATGAAAAATTAGTAAACCATACCCTTCCATAAACATTAACCTATTATGTGAATGATATCATCGCTCATGCATACGTACGACCTACTGTCTCCATAAAGGGATGGGATTCCACTTTCTTGTACATCCATCATGAATAGTTCTCAAATTTCCAAAAAAAAATTATTAATTATTTGTATGAAATTAATATCATTCCACAGATTAATTATCTTTCTATTATAAACAATAACTATGAAATTGTTTGAAAAAAATGCATGTGAAATAATGCAATAAACACACAAAATAATAATATTAGTAAATAGTTAACGAATGAGTTGTAATATTGGAAAAGAGGTTAAAATATGATATTATATTCATTAATAAATTTCATGTAAAAATTAATAAAAAATAAATTAACCAATATGTTAATGTGTGTTGAACCAATAGGATGTGTGATATACTGAAATGTTTTTCTCAATTTTCTTTTCATTAAGGAATAATGTAATTTTATGAAACTAATTTCATAATATGGTCTATTAACATCCCATTTTACATGTAAAGTCATTTAATCTTCATAATTTATTTTATTTTATGTATTCAATTACATTAATTCATCCAAGAGGATATAAATTGAAAATTACCTATTTTTAAATGAATTAAAATCTCTATATATTATATTGAGGTTATATTACATAATAATTTTCATTGATTTTTTAAGATTACGTGATGAATGAATTATATTATATTATTTTATATTAAATAGTTATTATATGTGGATTTAAATTTAATTCACATTGTGACACACTGACTTAGGTTCCACTTAGAAGTACCCTAATCTAGTTTTCTGCATGGCCTTATGTACATGTCCCCAGATGCTAGAGGCTATTAGTGACCAGCGAGAGACCGACATGTGTCTATGGGGAGATGATGAACTTTGGTTTGAGTATAAAAATGAAACAATCTATAAATAAATATTTTATGTATATCAATAGTTTATAATATATTGGATGCATGTATAATTAGAAAAAACTATATAATAAAAAACATAGTAACCTAAATCAATTACAAAATATACTGATTCCATGTATCTAACAAAAAGGGGAAAAATACATACAGAGAATCAAGAATTCAATATAGTGAATTTTATGAAAATGCAAAGAAATAGTGTATCCAAGAATCTCAAGCTCTATCCTTATCATTTTATACTAATCTCTAATAATAATTCATTTAAAATGTCACACATCCATTAGTGGATGCTTCCCCTATTCTGAAAATGGAACCATATAGTCTTATTTCGTACCAATGGGGGCCGAGATTGAATATGAGACAAATTTAGTAGGGCTCCACAAGTCGCGTCTATAAATATATATCCAGTTCATAAAATTTGGAAGAGTGTAGACAAAATAAGCATAATGAATGTTTTAAATGTGTCGGCTCAATTTTCTAATGGAAACCATGCTGACTACAACTACTTCGGCCCCAGAAAGTTAGTATGAACACATAACAACATTTATAAAAATATATCCATATTATACATACTGACATCTACAACCATACATGTGGATAATTCCACTAACCTAAACATGAGGTGTAACTCAGAGATCCATAAGATGCAACATGAGTATCACAAATATCAAGGGACACAATACCCTGTATCATAGTCATAACGGTATCAATTATTAGTACCATAATCATATGGTTTTCATTCCAATATCCCATTAATGGGGGAAACCATACATAGTATCATAGTAAGGGAGACCATGCACAGTATCACAGTAAAGTTCATCATACATGTATATGATAATACGAGTCATCATGACCCTATATCAAAGATAGGGTTTTCATGCATTGGTATAAACGCATAGGTTCGTCAGGCCTGATAGCATAGTATAGGGAATCTGTGACCATGTTAGTTATAAAAATGGGTTCCATTCCAATATCACAAATAATGAGAAGTCATAGCCATGTAATAATGCATCATTGTAATCATGAACATTTACCATAATTAATGTGGGTCTATATTCCCATGAATTATATAAATTATTTATAAGATTTGTCATTAATATGTAAAAATGGAAACTAAATAACTGATTTACCTTTAATATTATCAAGGTAGTAAAAATTGTCCTATTTATGTAAATATTTTGTACATACCCTTAACAATAAATCCAATTCAATATTATTGATAAGTTCATCGGTTGGGTTATGCCATTAAATCAATACTCTACAAAATTTATATCTGTATTCAAAAATAAATCAAAACACAAAAATTTGTGTTTTTTATATGTAACCCTAAAATCTGAAAAAGAATATTTGGGAACATCCATTTGAGTGTAATAAATTGAGTTTGGATGACCTGAAGCACCTCAAGGGTTCTAATAAGGTCATTATGTTCTAGAACAGAAAAAAAATTTAATGAAGGTCTATTTTAGGATTAAATCATGGTGAAACTGTCATACAGAATAATGAAATTTTTTATAGAACATATCCTCTTGAGTTCTAATAACTAGACCACCTACCTCAGCCTCAAATTACAGTCCTGATTCAATATCGATCCTTTTTTTCTTCGATCAAGTGTAAATGGAAGATCAAACAAACACCATTAGAATATGTTGTAAAATAACTCAAAAAATGAGTATATGAAAGATTGAATAATTTTTATTCTATCTTACGAATTGAATAACATACCACTGGAAAAATAAAAAGATGAATAGACATCAAATTCATGTTTGAATGAATTATTGGGAGAAAATACTTGATTAGGCTTCAAAAGAGAACTAAACCAGGGGAGGAGAGTTTTCCATTGGCTAGAGAATGATGTAAGTGAAAGGAGGGTGTAAAATTATATGTTATTAAAGATATTTGGGTAAAATAACACAAAATAACCTGTTCCCATGGTTTTTCTATTATTTTTGCTAAATAGTTTGCCAACTATGAAATTTCCACAACATAAGGAGAGACCCCACATTGTTTCAATATTTTTTTTTGAATAACTGTGTGCAAACCATTTTGTGTGTCTTTGGTAAAAACAATAGAGCTACCCACATAGGAGTTTGACCCTGGGGACATAATTATGGAAAAACATAATTATCCCTTGTAAATTCCTATATGGATAGGGTAAACAGTATAGATTGTCTTTCACAGTTTCTAATAACTGTGAAGGAAATAACTTACCTCAACTCGCTAGTGTTTTGTGAATAGAACAACCCCCATGCACCCCTAAATAAAACTTTTAATTCATTAAGAATCCATAATTGGTCCAAAAAAAATATTTATATTGAAATAAAAAGAATTTTCACCTCATAGAAAAGAAAATATCTTATAGTCATTCTCCCACAAAGTAACTCATTGCCATGATTTTTTCTAGGGTATGTGATACACTCTCTAAGAACAACATTGGCCACTATGCATGAATGAAGGCCTCACGATCCCATGTTTCACTATGTATGTGGCTAGGTTCTACATCACCCATATTAATTGGACACACAAGACATAAAGATCCTTTATTCTTTTATCATTGATCCATAAAGGATACTCCTTAATATAAAAATCTTTTTATAACACAACATCCTCAGGATTAACAGTATGCGATGTGATGGCATGATAATAATGATGTTTTGAAATGTCGTAGATGTCATGCATGTCATGGTACCTCTTAGAAAATATAAACTGATATGTTATCGACTGAATCTCTCCATGATATAATATAGACTTAAAAAGAATGATGATAACTTCCCCTTCCACAGTATCAGTTTATACCCAATTCTGGGCGACACCCAAAATAAAAGATGACCCCCAACCTTGAACCCCAATGATTATTAATGGAGAGTGAAATATGATTTCTTTATAGACTGAGTGGATTCATTCATTTCCTCATATGATGATCATTCTTTTAAGTCTCTTAAATAAGATGAGTACCATATATTACTGCACCCACTATATCTGAAAATCACATGGGTGAATGACACGAACGGCTACATTGGGTTATTTAGGCATCGATCTGAATCATTTTTGAAAAGAATTTATTATACGCGGTCTAGAGGAGAAGGATATAATTTTCAAAAGAGTCGCGGAAATCATGTACGCATGCTAAAAGTATCTCCACCAGCACCTATATAGTCTGTTATGACTCACCATTGGGTCTATGGGTGAAACACTAATCTCAAAACCACATATATACCCATATATCCTTATAAACCCTATGATAACCATGATGTGATATGATGATCCCTTTTATAAATGATTGTACATGGGACCCTGTGCATTAATATGATCTCATGAAAATATAATACTCCAAGACATTCATCTGAGAAATTATCCTAGATAGTAAATATGTGGGCTACAATCACTAGTCGATCCTTGACTACTAAAAAGGTGTTACTTCCTCTAGTTGATTTCAGTAATCTGATAAAGAAATCAATTGCAACATCCTTCAATTATTATTTTGTGAATGAGAAGTTATATAATAATCTTGTATATAATGTCTACTCTCCCTCAACCAACTAGTAAGTGGAAAACATAGTGATGAAACATACTATATGATGTATCATCCCTAAAAACCAATACTGTTAGGACATATCATGATAAATATTGGTGGTACCTAAGTTAATTTCAAAAGGATTATAATTTTTCTATCAAAAAAACTCCTCTCTCGTATATTTAGGAAACAATATACACCCATGTATACATAGGATGTCATCATTATCAATAGACCAATCTCAAGAAGATCGTTAATGGAAATAATCTCTCATCAGACCATGCATTAAGGATATAGTAATTGCAACATCATAACACTCTCTAGATGTAAAGATGTATGAAATGACGATGAAAATACATATTTTCCATAAGAATAAAAAAACAAACATCTGAATCATAGAAAATAGATCCATATGTTTTCACTCTCTACTGGCCTATTGATCAAATCTACACCATAGTCCTCCTTCTCAATGAATCAATGAATACATTGCCTTTACCAACCACATTAGGATGCTCAAATTCAACGGATTTAATATCTTCTACATGTCTTTATTGCATAATATTTATTGAACAAAAATTTAAAAAATACATGGGTATTTTTTGGTTCATAAACACCCAAAAATGATCTCCAAATAGGAAATTCCTTAAATGATCCATGATTTTTTCATCAATTATGAAATATATATTTCTTGTTGCATAATTTGGCTTCTCAGACCTTAAACACTGGGTAATTTACAAAATTAATTTATATTAAAACTTAATAATTTCACATATATTGTTAGTTATTGCATCATAATAATCTGTATATTGTCTTCCTAGATAAGGCGGAATCAAAAGAGGTGTGGATGTCCATGCCACTTTCTCATCATGAATGTTTATCTCATGACATTATGACCATATAAACATTAAAGAATTTATTTTCTATTCTTTATGATGTGATTATATGAGTGATAAGTTCAATATAAAATGTCTATAATACCCATATTTCCCTAAGAAAATTCATATATCAAATATGTTCTAGGATTCTCCCATTTGACTAAGACACTCTCTTATCTGGGTAAACTGAAACATTTTCTTTTGCGATTATAAGACCTAATAATTGAACCATGTCGAAAAGGTTGTGAAATTTAGTAATATTAGCAGAAAACTAGTTATCTATCTATGTTTTCAAAATGAAATCAATCTGTGTGACATGATTTTTTCAAGTATGTGAATAAAATATAATATCATCTATAAATACCACCACCATGGAATTATGATATGTATGGAAAATCACATTCGATGAATCCATGAAGACAACATGCACATTCATAAGATCACAATTCATAAATAGTTACTCATATTGGCCATAATGATTATGGATTTCAATATGTTGAATATCTTAAGGCCTAGATCACACTAGATGATTTCACAATCTCAGATAGATCATAAAGAATACATGACATCCTTTGATCTGTAAAAAAAAGATCATCTATATGTGGTATATGATACAAGTTTTTCACTATAATCTGATTCAAATTATAGTAATAAAATCAACAACATAGTTTTCAATCATATATCATGAAAAAATGACTAGTTTTTTTCAGGTAGAATTAATAGGTTTTATAAAATTTGTGGCCACCAAATCCTCTAGCAGCCCCTTGATCTCCTTCAAATCAGTAGTATCCATCTTCTAAGGACTAAGGGATTTTACCACAGCCCTATGAACTAGATCAATTGTAAAATCTACTTCTTTCAAGATTTATTCTTGGAAATTAATTAGGGAAAATATACATATACTGGTTGACTAGAAAAGGAAAATCATTCTGATGTTGTCTCTGATTGTAAATGTAAATGATTGTGATTTGGGTGGTCAATCCACATATCCCATGGTTACCTAGTATATCACTTCAAATATAGAAATCCAATTAACACTATTGAAAATATGTACCACCGTATAGTGATTAAAGATACTCCCTACTGATAATATTCTATAAAGGAATTATAAGAAACCAACCTATTCATCTGAAGAATGAAATCAAATCCTATCATGTCAAGGAAAAATAAGTTCAATAAAAAGATGAAAAACAACCTCATGTGGAATGTCCTTGATCAAGTGAATAGTCCATGAATGTATACCCAATGGTGTATCAACCATCATAAACCTACTAGAGGATGAAACACTGGGCCGAATGCTCTCAAAAATAGACACATATATGATGAAATCTGATGAACATAAATTGAGTAAGGACAAAATGATAATAGATGATTTTAGAATAGTACCACTAATAAAATATAGCTTGACGTCCTTCTACTCTAGTATAGGATTCCCTAAATAAATTTGGCATGATCCAAATCCCTGTAGTACAACATGAATATATTTTGTGGATATTATCAGTATTCATTTTGTTTCTAAATCATTCATACCATAGCCATGACTTTCTCCTCTTCATGTGTGGCCAATATTACTCCACAAACATGAATGGAGATGTGATACTGACCCCTCACATCATCAAACTTGGTGAGCTGGATGTCAACGACGGGGTGACTTTTTAAGAGGTTCCAGTAGAGATTGAGGATCGATAGAAGGGGGCCCTTCGTGGATGATCGATACCTCTGGTGCACATTCGTTGGCAGCACGTGAACCTCAAAGAGAGGACATGGGAGTGGGAGGCTTCAATGCATGCTTAGTACCCCCCCATTTGTTTAATTAGTTCCGAGTTGTGGCTTATAGGTACGTAAATCCTTGAGGTGGGAGAATGTAAAGACCCAAAACTTCCATGTAATTTTTTTAATTAAATAGTAATTTCACGAGTCAATGAAAATTGATGGTACGTGATTCCGAGGCCCAGAGTGCCAGAAATGAATTTATGGACTTTTGTTCAGGTATATTCAGTAAACATGCATGTGATTTTTTCTATCTCTTGAACCGATGCACAGAATTGAAATATGATGCCACCATTGAACTCGCGCGCTGATATTTTCTTATGGGGATTTTCACGTCCATTGTAGTTAGTCGAGGGTGAAAGATAATTTTTGGGTTTTTTGTGGAAATAATAAACTAAAATAAGGATTTATTTTATTTTATTTTGTAGTCACCACCGTCATGTGGATATTATGGTGGTGGGGACTATAGAAGTTTTATTCTCGAGATTGAATTCTCGGTGGTGGGGACCACCCGAGCCTAACTCCCTTGTGGATATTATGGTGGTGGGGACCACCTATGTAATGAAACCTCATGAACTCCATTATTAAGTGGAAATAGACCTCTTGATATCCCCACTTAATTGTGACAACCCTTCCCCACTTAATTATACCAATGCACCACATTAATTTATAAATTTTTAATTTATGCCAAAAAACATAATAGAGTGGATAATCTATTATTATGGAACCACATTACATTTGGGTGGAATTGGGAGAAATCTTATCCAATGAAGAATGGTTACTCCACTAAGAATTCTTCCTCCATGAAAGGTACCATCATGGAACTTCTTCTACTACGATGAAACGATGCACAATAACGGAATTGTAGGTGTGTGGCGGACGAGGCGAACGTTGATGACTTCACCACCTTCCTCATGCCAACACCAACAACAAACAAGGTAGGATGATATAAAGGAGCATGGTGGTTCTCGAAGACAGACCTCATATCAGGTTATCACCAGCTCAGAGTACGAGACAAGGATGTGAAGAAGGCATCCTTCTATGTCCATTAAGACATTATGAGTTCCTAGTTATGCCATTCGGTGTAACCAATGCTCCAGTAGTGTCCATGGGGATCATGAAAAATATCTTTCATCCATACCTCAATCTCTTTGTCGTAGTCTTCATTGACGACATTCTGATCTACTTGACTACTAAGGAAGAGCATGCCTATCATTTGCAGATAGTACTGGACACATTCCAAGAGAACCAACATTATGGTAAGCTCTCAAAGTGAAAGTTCTAGATCCGAGAGGTTCATTTTCTGGGACTTGTCCTCTCAGAGGCTACAGTTGTAGTGGATCCATCAATTATTGAGGCAGTACTTTCATGGGAGCCACCCAAGAGTGTGACAGAGGTACGAAGTTCACTATGTTTGGATGGATAGTACCGGAGATTTGTGCCAGATTTTTTCCAGAGTTGTAGAACCATTATCATCCTTTATGAAGAAGGAGAAACCATTTGAGTGGTTGGAGAGATGCCAGCAGAGCTTTCAAGAGCTATGGTACAGGCTGACTAGTTCCCCCATCTTGAGGCTTCTAGAGGAAGGCGTATGGTACGTAGTCTATTGTGACACATCCGGGACCGGACACGGATGTGTCTTGATGCAAGACCGAGCAGTGATCGCATATGGTTCTCGACAGGTGACACAACATGAGTAGAACAATGCTACCCATGAGCTGGAGTTAGTAGCAGTGGTCTTCGCCTTGATGATGTGGCAACACTATCTGGTGGGTGAACGTTTCACAGTGTACTATGATCTCAAGTGTCTTTGGTATATCTTCTCTCAGAAGGACATGAACATGTGACAATGATGTTGGCTTGAGTTCCTCTAAGACTATGACTTCGAGATAGACTATACTCATGGGAAGGGGAATGTTGTTCCAGATGCACTCATCTAGAGGTCTGGTATATAGCTTCTAGGTGAGGTGACAGAGTAGCTGGCTGCTTTAAAGATATCCTTTGTGGATAGAGATGGAGAAGCTTGTCTTTAGAATCTTACTCTCACTCCCCCACTTCTTCGGAAAGTCAAAGAGGCACAACATGGAGACGCTGACTGTGAGGCATGACGGGCTTAGATATCCACATCGTAGGAACCTGATTGATTTTCTCAAGGTGTGGAGCACATCATTATCTTCAGGAGACCTACCATGGTACCAGTGTCTCTTTGGGAGGAGGTGTTGAGGGAGTTCCACACATATCCTCTAGCTGAATATCCAGAAGTGGATAAGATGTACCAGGATCTCCGATGACAGCACTGGTGGCCGGGAATGAAGAAAGCAGTAGGAGAGTTTGTCTCATGATGCCTCACTTTTCAGTAAGTGAAGGTGTAGCATTAGGTACCATCGGGTTTGGTTCATCCTTTAGAGGTCCCAGAGTGGAAGTGGAATGGGATATCAATGGACTTCATGACAGGACATCCACGTACATCCAGGGACAATACTTTATCTTGGTGATTGTCGACATACTCACCAAGTCGGCTCACTTCCTACCGATCAGAGAGCCGGGTTTGGTAGAGAGATTAGGACACCTCTATGTGCATGAAAGTTTTCGGCTACATGGTGTACCTTTGACGATTATCTCTGATCATGATGCACGTTTTACTTCCCAACTATGGAAGGGGTTGCAGGAGGCTTTTGGGATGCAACTTTATTTGAACACCACCTTCCATCCTAAGACAGATGGTCAGAGTAAGAATACCATTTAGAACCTCAAGGACATGCTGCATTTTTGTGTCATCAACTTCGGTCATAGTTGGGAGGATAATTTACCTTTGGTGGAGTTTTTATACAACAACAACTATCACTCCACCAAAGGGATGGCACCTTCTGAGGCGTTGTACGAGCAACCTTGAAGATCACCTTTGTGTTGGACTGACCCAGGAGAGTTAGCACTCATGGGAATAGAGATGGTTTGGGCTACTATAGAGAAGGTAAAAATCATTCAAGAGCAGATGAAGACTACACAGAGTAGGAACAAGTCATATGCCAACATGAGACAGAGGCCTCTGGAGTTTGAGGATGGAAACCACATCTTTCTACGGGTCTCACCCCGACGATGTTTATGAAGATTTTTCCAAGAAGGAAAGTTATCTCCAAGGTTCATTGGACCTTTTCATGTCTTTAGCAAGGTTGGCGAGGTGGCATACCACTTATCTCTTCCACCTCAGTTGCACCGAGGGCACGACGTCTTCCACGTATCCCAACTGAAGGGATACATGCATGACCCTTCTCACTTCATCGACCTTGGCGAGCTGGACTTCAACGATGGGGAGAATTTTAAATAGGTTCAAGTATAAATTGATGATAGACAGAAGGGGGTCCTTCATGGATGATCGATACCTCTGGTGCACGTTCCCTAGCAGCACGTGATCCTCCAGGAGAGAACATGGGAGTGAGAGGCTACGATGCATGCTTAATACCCCAACTTGTTTAATTCATTCCGAGTTCTGGCTTACAGGGACGTAAATCCTTGAGGTGGGGAGAATGTAAAGACCCAAAATTTTCATGTATTTTTTTAAATTAAATGGAAATTTCACGAGCCCGTGAAAATTTATGCCATGTGATTCCGAGGCCCAGAGTTCCAAGAATGAATTTCTGGACTTTTGTAATGGTACATTCAGTAAATGAGCAAGTGAGTTTTTCTAACTCTTGAACCGATGCCTGGAATTGAAATATGATGGCACTGTTGAACTCGCAACACCGGTATTTTCTTATGGATATTTTCACATCAATGTTAGTTGGTTGAGGGTGAAAGATATTTTTTTGTGTTTTTTGGGGAAATAATAAAATAAAATAAGTATATATTTTATTTTATTTTTTAGTTACCACCCTCATGTGTATATTATAGTGGTGGGGACTATAGAAGTTATATTCACCATATTAAATGCCTGGTGGTGGGGACCACCCAATCCTAACTCTCTTGTGGATATTAGGGTGGTGGGGACCACCTGTGTAATGAAACCTCATGAACTCCATTATTAAGTGGAAATAGACATCTTGAGATCCCCACTTTATTGTGCCAACCCTTTCCCACATAATTATGCCAATGCACCACATTAATTTATAAATTTTTAAATTAAGCCAAAAAACATAATAGAGTGGGTAATCTTTTATTATGGAACCAAATTACATTAGGGTGGAATTGGGAGAAAGATTCTCCAATGATGAACGCTTACTCCATGAAGAATGATTCCTCTGTGAAGAGC
This sequence comes from Viscum album, assembly GCA_963277665.1. Classification (NCBI taxonomy): domain Eukaryota; kingdom Viridiplantae; phylum Streptophyta; class Magnoliopsida; order Santalales; family Viscaceae; genus Viscum; species Viscum album. The sequence goes on from OY728157.1 coordinate 747,958,712, forward strand.
ACCTTCATGGAACGTCTTCGACTACGATGAAACGACGAACAAACTAGGGATTGAAGGTTTGTGGCGGACGAGGCAAATGTCGACGACTTCACCATCTTCCTCATGCCAACACCAACAACGAACAAGGTAGGCGTTTCATGATTATCACTTCTATGTTCTCCCCTTATAATTATTTTGTGGGATTTGTGAATAGAGATTGACGAGGGTTGTGGGAAATGATATTTAAAAATATATTCCTTACACGTTCATTCTTCATTCTTTGTGAACCGCTTTCTATCACTCTAAACTTGGAGGGTGAAGGCCAAGAAAACTTGGGCTGACCCCTCTGCCATTCTTCTTTGTTGTAATCATCGAAATGGATGAAGGCGACTAAGGCGATGAAGGTGACGAAGGCAACGACACCGCCACCCGTGGACTCTGCAACCCATGTCGCCCCCATGGCATTCTGGTCTCCTGGTCGAAATGGCCACTCACTATGGCTCTGTGCACTAGACGCGCCTCCCACGGCACTCTTCCCTCTCAGATGAACTAGCCGCCCTCCCTGGATCCTCACCCCGGCCGAGCCACCCATGGAGCTCCACCCTCCCGACCGAACCAGCCACATGCCCCAGCTCCGAGACCCTACTGAGCCACCCCACAGTGCTCTGGACTGCCAACCGAATCGGCCCTACACCCTCGTCGAACCGTAGTCGTCGTGTCCCTCCGAGCTGTCACGGATCGCGCTGCCCGCTGGCCCTCCGAGCCTCCCCAGATCGCCCTGCCTGCCGAACCTCCGAGACGCCCCAACCGAGATGCCCTGCGGCCTTGTGCCCTCATGGCCACCCGCAGCCCTCTGTGGTCCCTTTCGGCCTATCAGGCTGGACCTAGCGGGCCGGGCCAGACCCAGCAGGTCAAGCAGGGTTGACCCGAGCTGGGTCGGCTCAGGCCAGGTTGGGCCAGGTCGGACCGGACCGGGCCCACTAAGACCCATTTACGCTCTTTTGACCATATCTTTGGCACCATATGTTTGTTTGATAGACAATCAGTGCTGATTGAAATTGTGGAGCGAGACGGTCCCCTTGGGTAAACCCCACTCCATTTTTGGATATAGATGAGGTACGGTTAGGTTGGATCACGCACGAATCCAACCGGGAACCTAGGACTAAAAGGATAATAACTCACAGATTGGGTGTCCGATTAACGTGTTGTCTGTTTCTTTGAGAACCCTATGAAATAGGAGACCTTTGAGTTAATTTTTTTTGTGACTTTTTTGGAAATTGGACTATAAAAAAAATAGATTTTGAGGCAGATCCTCCAGGAGACAAGCAAGCTTAGTGCGGGAACCTAGTGGTTGGTTTGGATTGACGACTGCTGACCGTTTTGACTCAGAGTGACTAAACTAGCCCATTTATGAGTGCCTTGGTGAAATGACAGACCCATGGTGGGGAGCGTCTCAGTGATGCGACAGACCCATAGTACTTGATAGGAGGATTACCTTAGCAGGATACGAGGAGGAGCACCTTGTTGATGGAGAAGACCCATAGTGGGGAGCACCTGGGTGATACAGAAGACCCACAGTACTCGACAGGAGTACCTCAATAGTCCAAGGTCAGTGGGAAGTTTCTTTGTGTGACACGGTTGTCCAAATATACTCAATTGAAGAGAAGTTCTCTAGTAGCTGAGGTAATCTTTTCACTATAAGTTTGACTATGTACTCAAGGAAAATTGAAATAGGTATTTACAAAAAACCATGTTATATATTTAAATCCGATTACATGGAAGAAAAAAATTATTTTTAATATACATAATATAAGGGATTAGATATAATTAAAACATAAAATATTGATTCATATTATTGAAATGATATGATGAATTATTTAGTAAGTTATTATTATAATTTAATGGTAGTAATATGATTTAGGGGGAAAAGTAAAGGACCTAATATTTCATAACATATTATATATATATATATTTTAAAAAATAGTTTGTATCAAACCCTAGAATAAATTAAATGAGAAATGATATTTTTTGACATTAAATATGACTATTAAAACATAAAAGTTGAATTTTCAAAATATTTCATTTTCTAAAAAGATATATTTTAAATTATGTCAAAAATATGTTTTTATTCATATATAAAAAAAATTAAATATCATTTAATTCATAATCATCATAAAATATTGCTAAGAACACTTTTTCATTAAAATGAAATGTTATATAGAAAATATTTTCTTCACTTTAGATATGATAATGCAAAAAAACGTAATTTTCCATATTTATAAATTCAATTATATTAAATAGAGTACAATGTTGGATTCATTTAATTTCAATTTTTCAAAAAGTTTTCTAATATATATTTTAGTTATAAAGGAATACCCTTGATTGATATTTAATTTACACTAAAAAATTTTATAGTCAGAAATCTTATGTGGCACAAATATTACAAAAGAAATTTGACACTTATACCACATAGAATACATTTTTAGGTTGAATTGTTATACCTACATGTCTCACAAATATATATCCACAAATCTCATAAAAAATAAACTGTTAATATTGTAATACTATTCATTGGAAAATATTTATCCCTCTTTGACAATAATTACAATATCTCACTATCAAAAATTTCAAAGCGATAATAATATCTTGACATTATCATGGAACTCAACTGATTAAAGGTAATTTATAATACTTATAAATGTTTTGGTCTTGTATCCTTGACAAAGTAACTCATATCTTTTTTTACACTGGATTCTAGAAGTGAATAACCAAAATTTTAATGTAATCATTACCTACCCTTCAACATCCATTCATTATTCCTCTCATCCACCCCCTACAAACTCATTATATGGAAGTATATATTTTAAAATTAGTGTAAATAATATAATAAATAGTTATTATGTTAAAAAATTTATCATATATTTTTTTCAACCATTTTAATTGAAAAAATTATAATATTGAACTTGTGTGTGTGTAGATTAACATCACCCTGAACGACACATTTCACCTTTTCATCACTTACATTTGAGATAATTTTAGAAATGGGTTTACTAAATATAAAAGTTATTTATTTCACCACATTTTTTGTGGAAATAAATATTAGTATTTATATAATTAATATAATCAATAATCACTCATTATAAAACAAATCCCAGAAAATTGAACACATAATGGAATGAAGAATATTATTTATTAGTGAAAAGATCTTGTAAATTTACCTTATTCATATAGTTATTTTCAATTTTGATTCCAAAAAAATAAAAAAATTAATAATTTCAATTTTATATTATTACATTTGTATTTTAAAAAATGCACCATCTATAGCCATTATATCACAATGATTGTATCATACACTTGTTGGGTCAGTTTTACATCCTATAAGGAAGAATTATTTAATGTTTTTACAATATACCATTGGATGATAAAAAATGGATATTAATATGTAAATAATTAATTTTTCAGTTTGGTAATATAAAAAATTAACTTGTTAACTATATTACGACCATTAATTTATTAATAATCAACTAATTTTTCTTTTCACCAATTTCATCTTAATGAAATGAAACTAAAACTCTTATAGAATAAAATTGGATATTTATAAATTATTTTAAAAATATAAATTATATTTAATTTTATGATATGCTAATAATTTACGTTTTGAGAAAAATATAGTGAAACATATCTATTACAATTATAGTTCAATGTAAAAATATTACTCATAAGAGAAATTGAAAAAAAAAAAGAAAATAATATTTTGAAAATATGTAAAAAATTAAAATTAATATTATAAGATGATGTTGTTTTGAATGAATTTATAAAATAGGTGATTAAATTATAATTTTTTGATAAATAGGTTGTTCGATCACTTCTATGGAAATCATGGAAATAGATAAGGTAATTTGGTAATCATGCTTCATTCCATGAGATGTGATGTTTCTTTCAAAATTATATCTTCAATGTTCCCCAATACTTAATGGTAACCTTTTTAATATGACCAAAACATTATAATCTATGGGTAAAAGTATTTATTTCTCTAAATTAGCATCCATCAATGATTTTGTTTTAATATAAATAAAATATATTGTTAAAAGTTGATATCCACATAAGTGATGATTTATCTTAAATGGTTATTTCATTCATGTCCATGTTTTTAGATCCCACTAATGTTATCCCTTTGTATTTTTATATACAAGAATGTAACAATTCATGTTACCTTAAAACATTCTTTTTAATGAAAAGATTCATTAATAAATTTTTTTTGGCTTCTCTCCTCTCATTCTCTCAAAAATATTTTATATTCAATGATGGAATGTTTTATATATAACCCTATATTTGATATTATTTTGTTTTAATTTTGTGAGATTTAATTTTTTATTAGTATATCTTATTTATGTGGTTATTCATATCACACATTTGTAATTTAAATATGAAACCCATTATTATTTCTAGTTTTTATGAGGTCATTAATATATGTTTTCTTCTAGTAAAAAATGTGTAAGATTAATATATAATTTGTAGGGGTTCCATATATTGTCCAGGAATACATTGAGTAAATATTTATATCTCACAAGATAATGATAAAATGACTTTGATGCTTAATCTAGTATTGGAAATAGGTTCTGATGCATGATCCACTATGGGAAAAAAGTTGTGATTCCTACTATTTTATAGAAAATAGATTTCGATGCATGATCCCTTATAGTAAATATATGATGATGATGGATCCAAAAATTTTATTTCTGTACCTATATTGGTTCCACAATATTTTTATATGTGATATTTTAATCCAATAATAATTATTTTCATCTCATTTTTTCCTTGTCTTTATATAATGTTATATGTTTTATCATATGAAATTGGTTTTGTCATTAATTCTCTATGACTATTTTTTATGATTTTATATCATTAAAATCTAATAAATCTCTCTTGATTATGTTCTCTCATATTCTCTTGATCATACCTGAGGTAATATATTTATTTCTTTATTTTCCCTTACTGAGTGCTCAAGATCAGACCATTTATTATGATACTATTTCCTAGGATATAAGGTGTGTAAAGACTCAAATTTTTTATTTCATTTATATAAGAAACTAATCAATAATTTCCTTTGGTGTATCTTTATCAACCATTTTGGGAAAATATTCTTGTGAAATATGAATATCTTCTATATCATTTGGAGGTTTTTTTATTTCCACATGGCTAGTAACACAACCATTGTAGAAGCCATGATGGATATGAGAAGAGTTATTTTGTAAAATTAAGAATAGAAAATATTAATGTGAAGCAATAAACATTGGAATAGAGCGTTTGGAAAAATAATTTGGTCCATGGAAAATGTATCTTCACTATAAACATGCTTATTGTTGTGATGGGGTAAAATGGAAAAAATCTAGGAAATATACCACAAGGGTTGGATGTGTTGTTCTAGATTTTCTAAATCTACCATAGAATGGTAGATGCAGTTGTAGAGGTTTTGGTGATAATAGAGATGTAATACGAATGACCGAAATAATTGTCAATTTTTTTATCTCAAACATTCAATGGGGAAGACATGCATGATCATTATGAGAGGTATTAGATACAATTTTAATTTATTTTTTTCATATAATAATGGAATGACTCCCCTATTCAAAATTATTATATCAAATGAGATAATTTATAGATCATGTTTATAAAATTTCAAGATGATCCAACAGTGTGTTTTGGGAAACCCTTTTTCACAAATTTGTTGTTGCTTTAGATATCCTCATTTATCTCCAATCATCATTACCTCCAAAAACTATCCTTATTAATTAAAAAACATAGAATATATAGGCTTATTCGTTTAGAAAAAATTTATTATAAACTTTTTTTATTCTACTGACACTATTAGAAGAATGGAGAATCTTTATTCCTTTAAGAGAACTAATTTTTTCCAAGATGATGTATTTATGTATAGTATGTGATAATTATACCATTTATATTATTCCATTATAGCTTTCTATAATTTTTTTCCACGTTGTAATTGGATCTAGATGTTATTGGTAATAAAAAAATTTATACTAATTATCTTAAAACATGATTTACATGGTGAAACTTTTAAAGAATTTTGATGTTGATGTCAAAAAGATTGAGGATGTAAGTCCTAGTCATATAAGTTCTCTAATCATGAGATGTTTTCTATGTTCTAAATTATTTGTATGTATAACCATATGTTCCATGTGTCATGTCACACATCGGAAATTTTAATGCCAAATTCAGAAAATAATTATGAGATATGGTATTTTAGTGAGTGTGTGTAGCACGTGTGATATGTACTTGTTGTGTTATCCATATCGATATATGTGAATAATGGGATGAAACTACTTCAAAGAGATGTATTTTTCATATTTTATAATAAATTTTTTCTATTAATGGTACAAAATTGATAGGTTGATCTGATTCAGCTTGGTGGCCCCAAAGGGGGAGGGGGTGGGCATGTTAAGACGAAGCATGTGACATGAAGACGTGATCGAGTTAGGTGATAGGACATGATGACCTTGTGTGGAATGATCTGGGGGGAAAGATAGTTATATGTGGTATAACCCAATACGTAACATTTTCGAATGATTTTATTTTCTGATATGAATTAAGAGATTATATAGACACATGATAAGATTATTTGTTCTAACATTGGGGCCAATGTCATGTACTATAATCGATTATCCTTGTGGCCATCTCCTATAATTGAGCATTTATGTGACTAGATATACAAACTACAACATTCCATAATCCAGTTTGATATTATTGTATCATGGAGTATATGTGGGTAAAATCTGGGTTCATGGGGGAAAAATAAGTGCGACGATGCGTGGTATGGTAATTTTTCATAGTATGTGAATTTATTTTCTTGACATGCCATAAAACTCTATATGAATATTAACTTATTATAAGGTATTATTGATGGTTTCTTACAGGGTTATAATCCCACCTATTTTTTGAATCCCTTTGTACATGTAGATTTCATGACATGGGATCCCGTGAAGAGAAATTGTAATATTATAATGAGAATAGAAGAAACATGTTTGGATTCAGAGATGATTTAGGATATAGTATGGATAATTGTAGCTACATTTATTTACATCCAATTTGTTGAAACATAGATTGATCCTACACATTAGGTGTCGATCTAATAATCCATGTCTGACTTGGCATGACATATATTTTAGTATTATTATTATACATTTTATATATTTAATTAGTTAATGATGTGAGTTACTGGTAATGGAAATGATTATAGAGTGAATAACCCTCTATGTAACCTTAGTTGCTTACTGCTACCTAGTTTTTTGTATAAAGGGAGATTACCATGGATCTTATAGCATCTCTATAATGTTCTTTTTTCAAAACTCATTGTAGGGGAATTAAAAGTATGAATTAACATGGGATTTTTTAAAAAACATCCTTGAATGATGAATCTTTGGTAATCACACATGGGAATTGTAAAATATTTAGCTTATGTATCTAAATTTTATTGATAGTTTAAATTTTAATGGTCTGGATTTTGAGTTTATAATGAAATGTAATAGTTTTAATTATGAAAATTATATAAAATAATGGAATTTTTATCTAGGTTGTCATTATAAGATATCTCTAGTCATTTATCCCACATCAAAATATTCTAGTATATAATTTAATGGGAAATGGAAAAAATTAGATGGAGTGGACTCAAATTAATAGTAAGAGAATAATATATCAATAAGTCACTATATATTTTATAGAAAACATGTCTGATAACATGATCGTGGGAGGGATACCTGATAAATAGGAACATATAACAATAATAATTTATTATATGGCGTGATTACATAAATATATTCAATGTTATATGATCACTTAATCATAAAAAAACCATCATGGAAGTGTGAAATAAATTATTCATTTTGAAAATGGAGTGAATAAAAATGTACTAAGGTAACATAACATATAAATAACACATGTATGATCCTATATAATCATATAAAATCTCATGTTTATCCACTAATAAATTGTTATCATATTTAAAACGTCTAGCATCATAATTCCCATAACATAAATGATTTTGGAAAACCCATATTTCTAATTTTTTCATAGAAATTAATTTTCCACAAATGTTCTTTATTAATCTCAACAGATATAAATAATTATTCAATGTTTTGAAAATATATATAATTTACTGGCCACCAATTAAACAATGATAAAACAAATATATGTTTTCAACAGAAATGAGCCTCACTACAATTCTTTTTTATCTAGTGGAACTGAAATAGACTCATCACATTTTCAAATAGTATGTTTAAGGATAATTTAGAAATTATAATTAGTTATAAAAAATATCAACCCCCAAAAAATATCATTGATAACATGATATGTGATATAATAAAAAAATGAGAAATTGAAATTATGATGTAGTAATAGAAGGAAAATAAACGTTAAGTCATAAAAAAGAGTTTTCACATGATTTTTGTGATGATTTCATAAAAAAAATGTTATATTTCACTTTCAAAAAAAACTAAACAAGTTTAAATATATAAATTCAAAACATTTTCAGAAAATAATTCATAAAAATTTAATATTGTATAGAAGAAGTGGTAATTCAAGTGAACATGGAGTAAATGATATAGATGGGTTTGTTAACGAAACGAAATACCTTTTACTCAATTAAAATAGTTTTAAATGTAAGACACTTTGAGAAAAGATTAAATATTTCATTTTAAAGACTGTTAAAAAATTAATTGTATTGGATATATAACATATTAATCCTTTGAAATAATAAATATAACATTTTGTTCTATCGAAAAAAATTGATATAGATATGAAATAGCCAATAATTATGATGAGAATTATTAAATACAACATCTATTATTATAGAGTAAAAAAATCAAAAAATTAAAAATATTTTGTTATAAAATAGAAATTTACCTATTGATAATAGAAAATAAAATATTATATTGAGATGCTAGAGATGTTATTTTTCTTATAACAGGATATTCATAGAACAAATGATATGTATTGATTCAAATAGGATTGGATCATGATAAATCCTTACAAATTTGGTTGTGTGAGATTCAATAGTTATGAAAAGGAGTAATAAAATTGAAAATCACCATGAATCACATTATGTTAAGTAATAATATATCCAATATATTATGAAAAATATTTCAATAATTTGATTCATTTTTCCATTAAAGGTAATTCAGATGAACACCACATAAATTATATTCCCTCTTTCTCAGAAATAATTAATCTTCTATTTAAATATTTAAGGTTTATTATTCCTTTATATAACAACCATATTCATAATAGTTTTACTGAATGAAAGTAATTTAAAAATCATTATTACCCACTTATTCTTTATTTATAATTAATAATAATTATTTTGCGTTAATTGTTTCATTTGTTCCATACCTAAATAAATATGGTATTTTTCACCATTTAACATGATCATGTGTGATTCTATTCAAAATTCTGTATGAATATGATGTGGATGTGATGTACATAGATATAGAGTCACATTGTTATTTTATGAATTTTTGGGTGACAGTTCATAAGTATAATTTATGAATGTTATTTTTCTGAAATTAAATCAAATAAAAATAAATTTCATTTATTAATGAATCTATCAAAATATATTTCAATTAAAAATTATCAAAAATTCATAAATTAATTTTTATTAATACACATTAATTATAATTATTTTTTATTATCATTCAATATATTAAAATTATAACATAATTTTTATTGTTTATAAAAATGACTTAACCCGCATGTTATAACAAATGATAGAGTTATAGAATGATATTGTATAGTCATAATATTACTTTCATGGATGATAATTTATTTTTTAATAATTTTATTATATTAATAAATTATATTTAATGGGAGGTGTATGGTAAAGATAATGTTAAATGAATAGGCATAGGATAACACTTATGATGAAGAACTGAGTCTTCTCCAAGAGATCATTTTTGTAAATAAGGATTTCAGACACCATGTTTCTAGAAGTTCCCAATTGTGAGAGACTATTTTTAGGGATGTAATTTTTTCATGGAACAAATAGGTAACTTAATTAGTGTTGTGGTTTTATGTTTGTATAGGATGGTTTATTTTATAGGTGATCATGAGTGGATTTTTTTGGAAATAAAAATTCACCAAAGAAGGAGGAACATAACTATTCAATGAATGTAGATAAAGGGTTAATAAACATTGTTGGTGGTTTTCTAATCCAATCATCAAGCCCATTTAAATGTAATTTTATAGATATCTTATGTCATTTTACCATAAAAACCCTTTACCATAATTTTACCCATTACTACAGAATCTTAATATTAACTCATTAAATTTTATTTTCCTAAGAAAAATTAAATTCATCATATTATCAAATTTATATTTTATGATTCCAAATATAATATATATTTCATTATATTAATTTACTAAATGTATTTTAAATTCATTTAAAAAAACTTATATCATATAAAAATAATTTTTAGAAAACTATTATATTATTTGTAAAAGGGATTTTTTTATTATTAAATCACCATATAATTATTAATATATGAATGAAAATTTATGTAAATAAATATATATTAATTTTCTGTAATTTCTCATATTTTGCATGTATTTTTTTAATTATTATATGGAATTATTTCGAGATAGGGTGTGAAAACATCACATCATTCCGAGGCCCAGTGAGCTTAGAATGGTCGTTTGAACTTTTTTTTAATTTAAGTGAGTCAACACTTGTGCGCGGTAGTGACAGATTCAAAACTGAGGCCCAGATTAGAAATCTAAGGGCACCATTACGTTTGGGGAGACAACTTAAAATAATAATGAGCGTAACCCCGACTGGCATGGGTCAAGGGGAAAAGATATATTTTAGGACGTGTTTAGTAAAAATCGAAATAAAATAAATTCGTAAAGTTTATTTTATTTTAATGGAAAAATCCGCTACAACACATTGACAGAGCACCTATTTCAATTTTAAATTCCTTGTCATAATGGATTATAAAATATCCAATGGACTCATTAATTCCACAGCGTAACAGAACACTGAATCACATTTCCCTTTTTAATGGCTTAAGTTATGGGTGGTCATTGACGAATTTTTTAGGGGAAGCTTTGGAGAAATTCGTGGAGCCTTGGAGGAAACTCATGGCGAAAAACGACGACGAATCAATGTTGTGAATCATTGCACCAATGAAGTTGAAGGATCTCGATGATGACAGTAGCGCGACGTGATGATCGTTCCTCAACCAGTTTGATGTAGGGGTTGTGATTTTCATTCCTCTTTCCCCATTTTGGAATTTAAACGACGAACGCAGATCAACCACGAACAAGTTGATCTCTACATTCATACGTTCTTGCGGAAGTGTTTAATTGGGATTATTATGGTGAAATATTCCATTTTTATTATTGTCGATTTCTAATCCGTTTAAGCCTACTAATGGGAGTGGATCAACGCAACGATGAATGACGGCGGCGGTTCATTCCTCAATTTGATTTTTTTGGACTCTTTCGTTCCCCTTCATTCTTCGCATTATTCACTTTCTTCACGGGGCGACAAAAAATAGATCGTTGCGTATCCTTTTTGCGCTGCAATGACCCCAAATTGAAGACTCGACACCATAACAACCTTACGGAGGTGTGATGACGATGTAGGATGACGAATTGACTCGAATCGGAAGAGGTCGTTCTTCAAGCGTTCTTCACGTGGGAAAATCAAAACATGTTTTCAGAGTCGATAAGAGGTCCGAAAACACTAGAAGTGGCTTCATGGTGTCGGGGTGACCAAAACCTGAGACTTTTATGGAGATCGGACGGCCGGATTGATGAACGGGGAAGTTCAGAAGGTGCGATGATGGAAGGCCGAGATTCTGGAAATTTCCAGAATACATGATGTGTACTTCTGAAGAACAGTCCGTGTGGTGCTTGCAGCGATGGCTAGGGTTTTCGGGGTCAGAGAGGAATCACACGATATGTGACCCATGTCGCACGACGTGTTGCGCCTTCCCCGAAGCTTGGCATGTATTTTTAGAAGTACACAGACACGGGTAAGACTACATGGTTTCAGGAGACACGGCATTTACAACATGGTAGAGGTGGCTGCGTAGAGATCTTCATGTATCTAGGGGTACATAGAAATGAGATGGATTAAATGTCCATGTAATCCATCACATGGCCATGTGAGGTCAGTAACGCGGGTCACCCTGTATACCGATTACACGGGTTGGAGGACACGGGTTTAGGATCATGTACGGGCACATGGCCAGCGTACACGGAGCCAATCCCAGCCACTCAGACACAACATGTACACCGTAATACACTCCGTGTTCTTAGTTTTTCTACATTACTAGTATTACGACACAGGCTGTTGTACACGGGCAGAACCCGGTGTCATCCAACACAGCGTGTAACTTCTCTACACGCCGTGTACTTTTTGGAAAATGACATGGTTCTCTTGTTCACTGTGTCTTGGACATCTTTATTTTGGGTTAGTGCCCCTTCTTCTCATTCCCCTAATGGCCATGCATCGTTTCCTTTTACAGGAGTATGATCCCTTCAGCAGGACATTCTATGATAGAGTCAGGAATCCATCCGAGAGGCCCGGATCGAGATCCTCTATCCATTCATGACCCTAGGTAGAGTCGAGAATCGATGTGACCAAATCCACTGGGCATCGATCCTATACCTAGTTGTTGAATTCCAAATTAGTCGTGGTATCCACAATGGCCCTAGTAGTGATTCTCATCTCTGTATCGTGATATTTCCCACTCAAGGGTGTGTCTCCCTTAATGAGTGCATCTAGCTATCAGAATATTCCCACTCTAGAGTGTGTCTCCCGTAATGAGGGTAAGCTTCCTCTTGTGACGCTTCCTAACAAACAGTACTTCTCAGATGGATTTCATTAGAGAAATAAGACTTGTGGAGTGTGTTTTCCTGAAACTAGTGCTCTGTGGAATCTTCGAACTGAACCCCTAGATGGGTGTATGCGGTTGTGTGACTTGTATCTAGACTACGAGTCCTGGTTTTGAGTATATTTGGTTTGTGATATATGATTGTACCTTTTATTTGGGTGCTGATTTGTGGTTTTTGGGGTCCTATACTGAGTATTGTTATACTCACCCCTCCACGAGCTTTGCCCGCACGTGTCGTGTCTTGTGCAGACAAGAAGCCTTTTGAGAGAGTCCAGGGAGGACCAGGATAGGACCAAGCTTTCTATGTTTTATAAAGGATGAGGTATTCCTATGGTTATGAGTGACATTCCTAGTGACTTTTTGTGTTTATATGTTGGAAATTACAGTTTTCAGACTTTTGTTTTGGTGGGCTTGTATTCTAGCCTAGTTTACATTCAGTACTTTACCTTCTGTCGTACTCTGTTGGTTTAGTTTATTATATGCATGAATTTTTTTCCTTAGTGTTTTTACATTTTATAATTTGTGGGGTTGGAGATGTGTGAGTGTGTGCAGGTACTTAGGCAATGCCTCCCATGATTAGTAATATTCCTACACAGTGCTAGTCACGAGCCCCTGGAATTTTGGAGGCGGTCTTGGGGAGTCACAGCACAGGCCCCACTGGGACGGGTCGTGACAGAGTGGTATTAGAGATGGTCTGTTCAACCTTGGGACCGAGAGTCTATTATATTGGTTTGGGGAAATGGTGTTAAGTGTTTTGAGTTCAGATTTCAGGCCAAAGACTCTAGTGTTGGTGCGACGGCCGATGTATCCATACACCAAGGCTCTAATAACATTCTTTTCAACTCAGTACATGAAGACACTGGTTGTGGGGAAATAAAAGAGTGGTACATGCATCATATAATAATGGGTTGTGTTTTCAATATCCTCTTTGTCAGCTATCCAGATATAATCATTGACCATGGTATATCTTCCTTCATTACTGGATGCCTCCGCGACGCATACCCGCTAGGATTCAATAGTGAGATCATGAGGATGAACCCCTCAGTGAAGAGGCTTAGATACAATGGCTTATCCCCTAGGCATTGTCACCAGGTGGTGAATTGGCTATGCCACCACTGGTGGAGAAGCCCGTGGTTCCTACGGTACCGACCGACGAGGAGAGCAGGCTTAGCGCACTCCATGAGTTCCAGAGACAGAGACCCCTTAGGTTCCGAGGTGAGCCCGAAACTTAGACGGCTGAGAATTGGCTTGAGTCGGTGACCAGATTTATCCATCTAGTGGGGACACTAGTGTACCATATGGTGATCTTAGGAGTGAGCCTTCTTCAGGGTTCGGCTGGACGAAGGTGGAGTCTGACCACATAGACTCAGGATGAGGAGTCTCTTTCATGGATGGAGTTTGAGTGACTCTTCAGGGATGAGTTTTCTCCAGTTACGCTGAGAGAAGTGTGCATCCAAGAGATTCTCAAGCTCCCGCAGGGCAGTATGACAGTAGATGACTATTCATCATGGATCACCAAACTCACCCGGTACTCAATGGATATGGTAAGGGATCAATACTTCAGAGAAAAAACTTCAAGAGAGGTCTACGACGGGACATCCGAGCTAGTGTCATTCCTCTATGCATATCGACTAATGCTAGGGTGCTCGAGCGGGCCTTGGTGATCGATAGCTTCTAGGCGGAGCAGAGACAGTCGACGATAGTCTACAGCAGGTAGACATGTGGAGAGACATCACCCACAGGGATTCAGCGTCAGACACAAGGATCTGAATGTGGTGGGAATCATAGGAGGACCCAGTAAAGAGGATCGACAGTCCAGGGCTCTCAGGCTGGATCCAGTCAGCCTAGGGAGAAGCAATGCTACACCTGTGATTGTAGTGGAAATCTCGCTAGAGATTGCCCGACCCGTCGATCTGCTGACAGGGAAGCAGTGGATGGACCACTAAGGCAGAGGTAGAGAGTGGATCAGACAGACTCGCCAGGTGGCGGACGTGGAAGAGGAGCAGGGAGAGCTTTGGTTGGTGTCAGACACTTCGACATACTTCCACCACCACCCCCAAGTGGTTCACACCAGGCACAATGAGCTGGGGGGGACAGGGATAGGGATAGCTGCATGCATTTGAGGCTTATGACCCAGGGGATCTAGGGATGATTAGATGTATAGTATATTTATTTTCTACCTTATCTTCCATACTTATAGACATAGGATCCAGTTATTCCTTCATAGCCACGTGTCTTGTATGAAACCTCGAGATTCTGGTAGAACCGTTGACTCGATCTCTATGCTTGGAGACACATACGGGAGGAGACTCGACGATCACAAACCTTTGCAGGCAGTGTGATCTTACACTGGGAGGAAAGTGTTTTGGCCGGAACCTCTTGGTGGTAGCATTGAGGCCTACGACGTCATTCTCAGTATGGATTGGATATCTTCGGTCCATGCCTAGATTTGACTGTTTTAGGCGAAGAGTGCGGTGTGTCCACCGTGATGGAACGAGGTTTTCTTTGTTCGGAGACAGGGAAAACCAGGCATCACAAAATGAGATTATGCATAGGAGGGTGTAGCCAATCTCTCATGGGTTGGCTATCCTTTTCCTCATAGTAGTGGATGTTGAGAGCTCCTAGTTCCCAACAGTAGTGGATTAGTATGAGGACGTCTTTCCCGATGATGTACATGGATGACCTCCTAGTCGGGAAATCATCTTCTGCATAGACTTACACCCAAGGACGAAACCTATTTCCTCATCAGCATATTTTATGGCTCCCGCAGAGCATTGCGAGCTGAGGGAGCAGTTGACAGATTTGAAGAGAAAGGGTTTCGTGGGACCCATTGTTTTAGTCTGGGCGGTCCGAGTCTTGTTTTCCAAGAAGTCAGACGGGAGTCTGAGGTTGTCCATAGATTATCGGCGCCTAAACCGAGTGATGGTGAATAACATGTGTCCACTACTGATAATCAATGACCTCTTCGATCATATGAGAGGGGCACAGTGGTTCTCAAAGGTTGACCTTTGATCAGCCTATCACCAATTACGAGTACAGGACATGGTTATACTGAAGACGGCTATCAAATGCCGCTACGGTCACTATGAGTAGTTAGTGATGACTTTTGGCATGACGAACGCCCATGTAGTGTTAATGGGGCTGATGAACCAGATTTTCTATCCATACTTGGACCGGTTCATAGTGGTCTTCATCTACGACATCCTTGTGTACTCGGCGTCAGAAGAAGAGCATGTGAGACACCAACGGATGGTTCTAGACATACTTTGGGAGCACCACCTTTATGAGAAGCTCTCAAAGTTCCAGTTGTGGAATTAGTAGTTCCAAATTATGGGAAATGTCATCTTAGCAAATGGAGTAGCTGTAGACCCAGCCATGTTGGATGTTGTATTAGCATGGGATCTACCTCGGAGCATGAAGGAGGTGCGGAGCTTCCTTGGATTGGCATGATATTACCGGAGACTCATTCCTGACTTCTCCCGGATATCTGCATCGATGACATCCTTGACCAGAAAGGGGAAACACTTCGTGTGGATGGAGAAATGCCAGCGAGCTTTCGAGTAGTTGAGATAGAGTTTGACAAGAGCCCCAATCATGAGATTTCTAGAGGTGGGTGTTGAGTACATAGTTTTTTGGGACGCCTCGGGGACCGGTCTCGGCATTGTCCTTGTCACGACCCGTCCTCGGGGCCCGTGTCGTGACTACCCCAAGCCTGCCTTCCATAGGCTAGGGGCTAGCGACTAGCACCAAGGCTTTATTCCCGATAAAAGGGAAGGCATTGCCTAGTAAAGTAAACAAACACACAAAGTAAGCAAGGGGAAGTAAACACTAAGTAAAAACTGGGTACAATAGTAAGTGCGAAAAAGTAAGTGGGCCACAATACAAACCCAAACTGAAAATAAAGTACAACTGAAAAAGGGAGTACAACAACTGAAAAGTAAAGCCGCAACATTGAGCCATCCACTGAAAGTCCCACCTGAAGGGTGGTTACAGATAGCCTCCACAGCTCCTCGGTCAAGCCGTCCATTCCGAGTACGTCCCGCCCAGTGGTCCACCTCCAGGTACCTACCTGCTCCGCAAGCCTCAACCACGATCAGCGCTGTCCGTCGTCTGAAACCAACACAACGTAGTGCGGGCATAGCCCGTGCAGGAGTGAGTATAAGCTACTCAGTAGGGACTCTGAGACCCCCGAATGTCTCCCAGAATCCACAAAGGATAATCCAAAAAGGAAAGATACAATCACAGAGTAACATCCGACACTGCTTAGGTATATGCCCATACATATACTTAAGTCATCAATTCTAGTTCGGCTCCAACATCTGAGCCCAAGTTCGATCACGTCAACACAGGATAGCACAAAACAATCCACACAAGAAAGAAAGTTAATAATATCAATGATAATGATTGAAAGTCAAGATTCATCTCACACATGTATACTTATTCGTAAGACAATAGAGATGATCAGATATAGCCACTGATTTATCTAAGCCGCAGTACCCACACAGGATCGATATGTACTAACTCCCACAATGACCCACAAAGGATCGATAGGTAACTAACCCCCGCAATGACCCACAAAGGATCGATAGGCGCTGGACTACACAGGACCGCTGAGCGCTGACCCACACAGGATCTGACCCAGACAGGATCGGTAGGACTGATCCACGTAGGATCGCTGAGTGATGTAGTCGCCACCGTTGAATCCACATAGGATTTCTATATAGTCGTCATCGTCGTCGCGGTCACAGCCAGCTCTAGAGTTCCCGCACACAGCAAACTCGTTCGGGAGGGTCCGCTCCACGAGACGAGGGGCTGATACATCAACTGACACATAGTTCGAAGTTGATGTATCCAAAAGTTCCGTATCGTCAACCAGAACTCAACATCATAGACGGCGCGTCAATCAGACACCCGGTCTGAGAGTTATTGGATTTTTTCGTCCTAGGGGCCCAGTTGGTTTTTAAGTCAGAACCAACCCGAATGCACCACAAATGCATCCAAACAATGAGCGGAGTAATCCAAAAGGTCTGTTTCACTAAGAGGAATCCATCAAAGTCGACGACACGTCAATCGGATGTCCGGAGCTCAAGTTATAAGTGTTTCTGCTCCGAGGGCCCGATTGGTTTTGTGTACGATCCAACTCTGCCGAACCCAAAGTTCTCCGAAACCTTATGTGTTATATATTGAAATGACGGTCTCAATATAAGGATCTCATCACAGCTGACGGTGCGTCGATCGGAGGTCCTCATCCCATGTTATGGGCACAAGACTGAAAGAGGTATGGGAATAGGGGTTTGGCCCGGTCCGACTCGGCCCGATACCCCCTGGGTCGGCCCGAACCAGGTCGACCCGACCCGGGTCCGGCCCATTAGGGCGCGGCCGGCGTGGCCGGGTGGCTCGGCCGGGCCTGGCCGGGTGGCACAACCGTAACGGCCGAGCGATGAGGGGAGGGGGGCTTCCCACCGCATTGTGAAACTGTGACCCCCATGTGGGAGCCCGCTCCTACTGGCTAGCCGGGGGTTATGACCCCAGGCACCTCCCCCTGACCGGCCGGCCCTCACCGGCTGGCCGGCTGCTGCCGCCACAGAACCAGGGCGGTCCCATCCCCCTGCTCCGACGCTGGCGGCCGGAAACCGGCCGCAGTTCCCTGCTCTGCAGCGGCATATGGCTGCGGCCTTGGTCCGTCCGGCGCGGCACTGTCGCCGTGACCCCACTCCGGCCGCGGTGCCTTTGTGGTTCCCCAGTGCTGTGCGACGGCACCTGTAGAGACCCGAATCTTGACGTACATGGACATTACATTGCTTTTGCGGAATACTTAATACATAACAAAAACAGACACACAAGGATCGTAATAGTTTAGTGTCTTTGGATACTCGGAATATAAACTTCTAATCATGTTGAAATATCTTCAAAAACTCCCATAACGATCTTCCCCTTTTTGTTTCCTTACCTGAAACCTTTCTTTATATCCTGGGGAAAATAAAACATAAAAAGGGTGAGCTCAAATGCTCAGTAAGGGTATCCATGGGAAAAGTAATATATACCATATACATTTGAACTTAAAAACAAGAACATAATGTTCAAACCTCAAAAGCTTGAGCAATAAAATAAAACATGGAAGTACGTAAGGCATAGATCATAAAGAAACATAAATCACAATAAAATAGCATGGGAATAAAACATGTAATTGTGGGAACCATTAAGCACATGTAATTATTTCCATAGTAGCCAAGGCATTGCTGGAAAGACCATCTTAGTGGGCAAAGACCCTTTCTAAATCGAGTTCACTCCTCGTTCCAGTCCTGTAATACTGAACCGGATTAACTTACCAATCCAGCCATGTCTATCTCATGAGATATAAATCTTTACCCAATGCATTGTAGGGAGATATATGTCCCACCCATCTCATAATGAAATCATTCTTACTTGTTCCACAAAATAAACATACATCATTCATAATAACCCAATAAATAAAATGGGTTTTAGAAACATCATCCCATCATCACATAATCCATATAATAGAAATGGATATAATTTCATAATAAAAAAAGTGAAACCATTTAAATCATAGATACATTATACTTGAAACATACACTTGTGAAATAATGTCATCTTAGATGAAAATGGTTTTGATAAAACACTTGAAATGAATTCTTGAGGAAAATATCATTTTTTTCTTCAAAATCGTTTTCTTTTCACAAAATGTCATGCAATTTTAAAAGAAAAGGATTTTGTTGAAAATATTCATGAAATATTTTGGGGGATGCTTCATTAAAATAAGGATTTATAAAACCATAAAAATCATTTCATGTCGTATACGTTAAAAAAACATTCTTCTCGTACTTTTGTCAGAAAAGTCAAAAAGTACCTTGTAGGGTAAATAAAAGAACGATTCTTTCCATACCATGGGGTAAAAGTCAAAATGGGTAAAAAGGAATTTAAATATACATGAATACACTTTTATAAAATATGGACATGTATGATAGCAATAACCCCAGTAAATACTTATGAATAAGCATTCTCGGATAAAATGAGATTTGCACAATTATCCCTTACCTTACTTCCGATATGCTTCGTATGTATCTGAACCTTCTGTATAATGATTTAAATAATTTCATTGACTTATTACAGAATCATATTCATTGTTATGATATCATATATGGTTCACTTATGACTTTATATTACCCATTCTTCTGTAAATTAATGTTAAAGTAACGTTTTGGGTAAAATCGTTTTATTTGTCGTTCGTGTTTTAACTTGTAATTATTCATATGATTAATTAGAACATGGTTACTTAAATCCAGAATGTAAAACATGATTTATATATAATATATATTCAGAATATACATATATATAATTGATCGATAAATGGAATGAAATACACCGATCATGGAGACGGTTGGCCGTACGTACGCATGAATGCTGTATTCGTTTCCTTATTGAATTGAATGGAATTAAGTAGATTACATACATATAATCATAAATCCAGAATCATTATTATATCATATATTTCATGATTACTTATTATATATACTTTATAATCATTCAAAATGGTTAATCATTGAGAATGAATCTCATTGTGTCGTGGAGACGGTATTTCATACGTACGCACGTGCGGTGATTTCATTTTCCATAGGATGGATAAATGGTGAAATATGGTTGTTTCATATTTATAATAACATATCAGTATATGAGTGATGCTGATATTATTACTTCATAATGAAACAACTAAAGAAGAAGAAGTGGAAGAAGAAATAAAGTTGAAAGAATCGGTAACAAACATTACCTCTTCGTTGAAGCGCCTCATTGAGACCTCCTCTTAGGGCACTAAAATTGGTCTTTGAAGAAGACCATGACCTCTAGGATGTTTCTAGGGAAGTTTAGAAGAGATTTTGGCAGGGTTTGGCCGAGAATTAAGGCTCAAATTGGTGTGAGGAAGAGAGGGAGGAGGTGCCCTTTTATAAGGGAGGGGAGGGGCACCTTGGGAATTCTTAAAAATATTAATTTATAATAAATCTATCCCCACTTAAAAACCTCTAAAAATGACTCATATTCGAATATAAGATGAGATAGGGTTGTAATCTCATCAAAAAATAAAATTTAGACATGTTAGTAAATTATTTTAAACGTTATAAACTGGATTTATCCTTACTTAATCAATTTAGTTTTATATGTGGTAATAACATTCTAAATTTTAAATTATAACAAAAATTACTTATTTGTTGTGAATTGTCCATAATTGGATACTTTATAACATTTTAGACCATATAAATTTAAATTTATACTTTTTAAATATTTTTGTGATTTTTAAACAATTTTATAATATGTTATTTTTATAAAATAACAATTGTGTCAATTTTGACACTATTCATTTATATGAATTTAAATAAAATATATACAGAAAAAATTTTCGAAATAAAAGCTTTAATAGATTCATAAAAAGCCATATGTATATAGAAAATTAGTGGAGCACATTAAATACTTCATATAATATTTATTTTATTATTTTTAAAACCATTTATTTGGTTTATCTCTTAATAAAATAATTACTACAACATTTTTGTATAATTATTTAATATACTTATTTGTTGCATAAAAATTAAAAATAAATTCCTATGATGAATATAAATATATTTTATTTCACAATAATACTTTTACTAGAATTTAACTTCTTAAAATCACAATATTTAAATTGTTATATTTATTAAATTATGAATACGACAACTTTGGCATCATTTAAAATAAAATAATATAAGTTTCATAATCAATTTTATAAGACTCCGAACAGTTATATATTAGGTAATTGGATGATTATGGTAGATATATACACTACCAATATGTTTTGTTCAATTTTTAGGGCCTTTTAATGGGTATTATTATTTCAATAAAAACTATATTTCTGATTTTTCACTTAATAAATAATTTCTGCATCATTAACGTATCACCATTAATGACAATTATTTAATCTATAAAAATTCTAAATAAATTATCATGATGTAGATAATTTTATTATATTAATTGATACTATTTATTTTTGATGTTATATGATGTATATCACTAAATTAAAATTACTATACTTATTAAATTTAAGAGAGTGACATGTTGTCACTTTCTTTTGTTTTAAAAATAATTAAATTATTTTCATGGTCAAAAGTCCATAAAATAATTATAATCCAACCCTTAGGTGATATGGGTCGACTTTTAGTCATCCAATAGGATTTTTTAAGGTGTTAGGGTAATTTTATAATCTTATATTTACCCTTAATTACCCGATTTACCTTTAACTATGGTAAATAAATTTTACCGTAGTTACTATTCATAATGCCCAAAACTAAAAAGTAGCCTATTAACATAATTTGGACCCACTGATTACAAATATGGAATCCATTTTTACAAATTCAATACACAAAAGTTTCAGAAATTAAATTAAAATTAATCTCGTTGTCGAAAGAAAATAGATTTTTGTTTAAAACATTGCAAAAGATTGAATTGATTTAGCCTACGAATTCAAGGTAAAATCAATGATAATGAAATAATTTATATTAAATGGTAAAAATATATTATATTTATACTTTAAAACCATTCAATATTGTAATTTAACCATATAAATTATTACGATGGAAAAAGTTGTTTTTAATTAAAATATTGCGTGTTTTTACTATTCATTAAAATATGAAAGTTATCAAAAAAACAACAAAACTTTCTACAATGTAAATTTTTATATCATGATTCAAAATAATAAGTTTATTTTGTAAAATTTAACTTATTAAATTCTAAAAAATTATATTTAAAATGGGTGCGTCATCAAAAGGTGGAAAAACTGCATTTTTTAAAAAATACTTATTTTACCTGAAATAATTTATTTTCTTCTCATACCATGTTGTAGAAAATGTGTAAGATGAATAATAATGTTATAAAATTAAAAATTTAGTTAATACTATTCATAATCGTTAGTTCATAATAAAACTATAATAATATATCGTTGTTTAGTAAAACTCGGTATTGTGTACAACACACACTATCGAGAAGGTCGCGATTGCGTGTAATGAAAGCCAAGTCAGGGTTGCATGTAGTGCACGACTCCTATGTTGTTGCGTATAACAAAATACAAAAATATTTCCTTTATACATTGAATATATATATATACATATATATACACAGTCAATGTTGCGTAGAATAACAACTATCAAACAAACATGAAATTGTGTGTATCACGATCCAAGAATAATGTTGCGTATACTGCAAGCTAATACGTTGTTGTGTATAGAGCAAGATAATCTTGGTGTATCTTACAACAGAACATATGAAAGAAATTAAAGAGAATATATCTTATAAAATCTTAGTTTATTACATTCTACCCCCCTTAAAATGAATTTTTCCTCGAAATTCATCGGGGTTATAAATTGGTTTCTAATTGAATGTTTCTTTAATTGAAACCCACATCGTAAAATGAAATACCAAAACTTAACATTAAAAACTAATGTATGAAACGTAACGGTTACCCAAATTAACTAATCACTGGGTTTCCACATAGGAGAACATAGGTGAAAATATGGATATGGAGGAGAAATCTAACCATCATGTTCTGATTGAGAGTGGTAGAGAACATGGCTATGAAAAGTCTAATAATCACAAAGTCATAGATTTTTGATGATCTAAGGTACCATCGATTCGTCAGATATAAGAGCACTAGGAAAAAAATTTTGGTTTTCAATATCATTTCCCTAAAATTGAAGCATACTTATTACAACATATAACAAAACAATGAAAGGACCGTATAGGTATAGTGTCTTTAGAAACTGGGAAACATAAACAACTGGTTCATAAAGCGTCTACACTGTCTCCCATTTATTTCATCATATCTATAGTCCCTTTTGGCATATCTTAATTAATAATCTTCTTCCTAACCTGGGGAAAGAAAACATACAAAAAGGTGAGCTCAAATGCTCAGTAAGGGTAAGCATGGATAACGTAAATCATACCATATACATTTGAACTTAAAAACATAAAAGTAATGTTTAAACATCAAAAGCTTGAGAAATGACATAAAACATGGAAGTACATAACGCATAGATCATAAAGAAACATCAATCACAACAAAATATCATGGTAATAAAACATGTAATTGTGGAAACCATTAAGCACTTGTTATTATTTCCATAGTAACCAAGGAATTGCTGCCAAGACCATCTTAGTGGACAAAGTACCTTTTCTGAATCGAGTTCACTACTCGTTCCAGTCCTGTAATACTGAACCGGATTAACTTTCCATTCCAGCCATGCCTATCTCATGAGATATAAATCTTTACCCAATGCATTGGAGGGAGATATATGTCCCACCCATCTCATAATGAAATCATTCATAATTGTGCCACAAAATAAACATACATCATTCATAATAACCCAATAAATAAAATGGATTTCATAAACCTCATCCCATCATCACATAATCCATATAAAATAAATGGATATCATTTCATAATAAAAAAAAGTGAAACCTTGTGAATAATAGAGACATGATACTTGAAACATACACATGTGAAATAATGTCATCTTAGATGAAAATGGTTTTGATAAAAAACTTGAAATGAATTCTTGAGGAAAATATCATTTTTTTCTTCAAAATAATTTTCTTTTCACAAAATGTCATGCAATTTTAAAAGAAAAGGATTTTTTTGAAAATAGTCATGAAATCTTTTGGAGGAAGTTTCATGAAAATAAGGCTTTATAAAACCGTAAGAATCCTTTCATGCCGTATACGTTAAAAAACATTCTTCTCGTACTTTTGTCGGAAAAGTCAAAAAGTACCTTGTTGGGTAAATAAAAGAAAGATTCTTTCCATACAATGGGGTAAAAGTCAAAATGGGTCTAAAGGACTTTCAATATACATGAATACAATTTTATAAAACATGGACATGGATGATAACAATAACCCCAGTAAATACTTACGAATAAGCAATCTCGGATAAAATGAGATTTGCACAATTATCCCTTACTTTACGTCCGATATGCTTCGTATGTATCCGAACCTCCTGTATAATGATTTAAATAATGTCATTGTCTCATTACAGAATTATATTCATTGTTAAGATATCATATATGGTTCACTTATGACTTTATATTACCTATTCTTTTGTAAATTAATGTTAAAGTAACGTTTTAGGTAAAATCGTATTATTTGCTGTTCGTGTTTTAACTTGTAATTATTTATATGATTACTTAGATCATGGCTACTTAAATCTATAATGTAAAACATGATTTATATATAATATATATTCAGAATATACATATATATAATAGATCAATAAATGGAAAGAAATACACCGTTCATGGAGACGGTAGGTCGTACGTACGCATGAACGCTGTTTTCATTTCTATATTGAATTGAATGGAATTAACAAGATGACATACATATATAAATAAATCTAGTATCATTATTATGTCATATATTTCATGATTAGTTATTATATATACTTTATAATCATTCATGAATGGTTAATCATTGAGAATGAATCTCATCGCGTCGTGGAGACGGTATTCCGTACGTACGCATGCGCAGGGATTTCGTTTTCTGTAGGATGGATAAATTGGGAAATAGGGTTGTTTCATATTTATAATAATATATCAGTATATTAGTGATACTGATGTTATTACCACATAATGAAACAACTAAAGAAGAATAAGTGGAATAAGAAATAAAGTTGAAAGAATCGGTAACGAACATTTCCTCTTCTTTGAAGCGCCTCTTTCAGACCTCCTCTTAGGGCACTAAAATTGGTCTTTGAAGAAGACCAAGATCTCTAGGATGTTTCTAGGGAAGTGGAGAAGAGAATTTGGCAGGGTTTGTCGGAGCTTTAAGGCTCAAATTTGTGTGAGGAAGAGAGGGAGGAGGTGCCCTTTTATAAGGGAGGGGAGGGGCACCTTTGGAATTCATAAAAATATTAATTTATAATAAATCTAACCCCACTTAAAAACCTCCGAAAATGACTCATATTCAAATATATGATGAGATATGGTTGTAATTGCATCAGAAAATAAAATTTAGACATGTTAGGAAATTATTTTAAACATTATCAACTTGATTTATCCTTACTTAATCAATTTTATTTTATTTGTGGTAATAACATTCTAAATTTTAAATTATAACAAAAATTACTTATTTTTTGTGAATTTTCCATAATTGGATACTTTATAACATTATAGACCATATAAATTTAAATTAATAACTTTTAAATATTTGTGTGCTTTTTAAACAATTTTATAATATGTTATTTTTATAAAATAACAATAGTGTCAATTTTGACACTATTCATTTATATGAATTTAAATAAAATATATATAGAATATATGTTTGAACTGAAAGATTTAATAGATTAATAAAATTCCATATGTATCTAGAAAATCAGTGGAGCACTTTAAATAGTTGATATAATATTTATTTTATTATTTTTAAAACCATTTATTTGGTTTATCTCTTAATAAAATAATTACTACAACATTTTTGTATAATTATTTAATATACTTATTTTTTTCATAAAAATTAAAATAAAATCCTATGATGAAGATAAATATATTAACTTTCAAAATAATACTTTTACTAGAATTTATAATCTTAAAATCACAATATTTAAATTGTTATATTTATTAAATTATGAATATGACAACTTTGGCATCATTTAAAATAAAATAATATAAGTTTCAAAATCACTTTTATACGACTCCAAAGAGTTATATATTAGGCCATTGGATGATTATGGTAGATATATACACTAACAATAAGTTTTTTTCCGGTTTTATGGCCTTTTAATGGGTATTATTATTTCAATAAAAACTATATTACTGATTTTTCACTTAATAAATAATTTCTGCATCTTTAACGTATCACCATTAATGACAATTATTTAATCCATAAAAGTTCTAAATAAATTATCATGAGTTAGATAATTTTATTATATTTCGGGAGACTATTTATTTTTGATGTTTTATGATGTTTATCACTAAATTAAAATTATTATACTTATAAGATTTAAAAGAGTGACATGTTGTCACTTTCTTTGGTTTTAATAATAATTAAATTATTTTCATGGTCAAAAGTCCATAAAATGATTCTAATTTGACCCTTAGAAGATATGGGTCGACTTTTAATCATCCAATAGGATTTTTTAAGGTGTTAGGGTAATTTTATAATCTTATATTTACCCTTGATTACCTGATTTACCTTTAACTATGGTAAATAAATTTTACCGTAGTTACTATTCACAATGCCCAGAAATAAAAAGTAGACAATTAACATAATTTGGACCCACTTATTCCAAATATGGAATCCATTTTCCTAAATTCAATATGAAAAAGTTTCAGAAATTAAATTAAAATTAATCTCATTGTCGAAAGAAAACGGGTTTTTGTTTTAAACATTGCAAAAGATTGAATTGATTTAACCTACGAATTCATAGTAAAATCAATGATAATGAAATAAATTATATTAAATGGTAAAAATATATTCTATTTATACTTTTAAACCATTCAATATTATAATTTAACCATAAAAATTATTACGATGAAAAAATTTGTTTTTAATTAAAATATAGCGTGTTTTTACTATTCATTAAAATATGAAAGTTATCAAAAAAATATCTAAACATTATCCAATTTAAATTTTTATATCATGATTCAAAATAATAACTTTATTTTGTAAAATTTAACTTTTCAACTTCTCAATAATTATATTTAAAATGGGTGTGCCATCAAAAGGTGGCAAAACTGCATTTTTTTAAAAATACTTATTTTTCCAGAAATAATATATTTTGTTCTCATACCTTGTTCTAGAAAATGTGTAAGATTAATAATAATGTTATAAAATTAAAAATTTATTTAATAATATTCATAACGTCTAGTTCGTAATAATATTATAATAATATTTCATTGTTTAGTAAAACTCGGTATTGCGTACAACACACGCTATCGAGGAAGGTCGCGATTGCGTGTAATGCAAGCCAAGTCAGGGTTGAATGTAGTACATGACTCCTTTGTTGTTGAGTATAACAAAATACAACAATATTTCATTTATACATTGAATATATATATACATATATATACACACTCAATGTTCCGTAGAATAACAACTATCAAACAAACATGAAATTGTGTGTATCACGATCCAAGAATAATGTTGCGTATACTGCAAGCTAAAACGGTGTTGCGTATAGAGCAAGATAATATTGGTGTATCGTACAACAGAATATATGAAAGAAATTAAAAGGAATATATCTTATAAAATCACAGGTTATTATAGCACCGCGGTTTAGTTCGTCTTCAACGACTCCACCCTTCCTTTAATACTTCCCACGCAGTGCTTCGGCACCGCATTTCCATGCTCGTGCCGCAAACAATATCAAACAACCAAGGTGAGAGGGGGGTCGGCCATGTTCTTGCGGTCCGACCTCCTCCTGTTATTGCAATAACAGGTGGCCCAATTTGAAATGAATAATGGCGGCGGAAGTAATCATGAACAAACAATTAAAATAATCCCTTACCTCGAGCATAGTTGAATGAAGGCTCGTCGTGGGATTGCACATTGTTGAAGGAGGAATCGCGGGAGTAGGATCGTTGTGTCGCGGAGAAAAGATTCGTCATCATCTCGTCGTCGATCTCTGAGGATCCGGCGTTCTTGTCGACCTTCATCAGAGTTCGGTGTTCTTCACGTTCTTCGCGTTCTTCGTCGATGAAGGAGAAATTCATGACCTTGAGCAAATCCTCCCAAGCCTTCATGCACAACGGACCCCTTAATAAAATAAGACATGTATTATTTTATTAACACACAACCAAATGTCTTTGAAAATTCAAAATTGAACCAATCAATTAATTGGATTAATTGAAATGTTTAAACCACCAAATTAAAAGAGGTGTTTCATAATTAGATAAATGCAAGAGTTGACTTCCACTTAATATGGGTGTGGGTGTGTTACCTTATTAATGGAGGGGGTGAAGAAAAGAAACGGTGGGCCTCATGTGGGTCCCACCTCACAAATATCCTACCTAGTGGGTAGGATATTGTGGGCCCCACTCCAACCACTTATCTTAGGTTAATCAACTTTAAATAAAATAAAATTGGTTGCACCACTTTTATTTTATTCCTTTACTTAACCCAAAAAATATTTAAAAACCACACCCGAGCAAACACAACTCCAGAAAAGGTGTTTCTAAGAAATTACTGGTGCTGCGATTCCATCGGTGTCCTCGGATTTCGATTCCGAGCACCGGTTCAAAAGTTAGGAAAACCTGATCGTTCGTTCATTGAACGTACCTGAGATAATCTCTGGAAAAATGATTTTGGGCACACCGGGCCTTGAAATCAGGTGCCGTTAGAAACTGCATTCTTGTAAAATCCCAAAGAAAATTAAGAAAAAAAATTTCCCTGAATTTTACGAGTCTTTACATTACTCCCACCTCAGGGATTTACGTCCCCGTAATGATACAACATTGCCTCGGGGAAACAATGTGGGTATTAAGCAGGCATCTGAGCCTCCCGCTCCCATGTTCTCTCCTGGAGGTTCCCGTGCTGCCATCTGATGCGCACTAGAGGAATCGACAGTCCACGTAGGACCCACTCCTGTCGATCCTCAATCTCCACCGGGACCTTCACAAAAGTTTCCCCATCATCAATATCCAGCTCCCTGCGGTCAATGATATGCGTCGGGTCCTGCATGTATCTCCTCAGTTGAGATACGTGGAAGATGTCATGCACTCGGTGCAACTGAGGTGGTAGAGCCAGGCAATAAGCCACCTCGCCAATCCTGCTGAGAAATTGGAATGGTCCGATCAAGCGTGGAGACAACTTTCCACCTCGGCAAAATCTCTGTAATCCACATCGAGGTGAGACCCGCAAGAAGACGTGGTCACCTTCCTCGAACCCCAGTGGCCTCCGTCTCCTATTAGCATAAGAATTCTGCCGGTTCTGAGCTGTCCTAATCCTCTCCTGGATGACCTGGACCTTCTCTGTCGTGCCTTGGACTATCTCTGATCCCACAAGTGATGACTCCCCAGGGTCTGTCCAACACAGCATTGATCTGCACGGTCGGCCGTACAATGCCTCGTATGGTGCCATCCCGATGGTGGAGTGGTAGTTGTTGTTGTATGCGAACTCCACCAAGGGTAGGTGGTCCTCCCAGCTGTGACAAAAGTCGAGGACACATGCACGGAGCATGTTCTCGAGAGTCTGAATGGTCCTCTCCGTCTAACCATCTGTCTGGGAGTGAAAGGCGGTGCTCAGACGTAGGTGCGTCCTGAATTTCTATTGCAACCCCTTCCAAAGCGGGGAAGTAAAGAGAGCATCTCGATCAGAGACGATAGATGATGGCACACCATGAAGCCGTACAATCTTCTGAACGTAGAGATGTCCCAAGCTCTCCACTTAGCCCTGTTCTCTGATGGGTAAGAAGTGATCTGACTTGGTGATTCGGTAGACAATCACCCAAATGGAGTTGTGACCTCTGGAAGTGCGTGGAAGTCCAATCACGAAGTCCATAGATATTCCATCCCACTTCCACTCCGGGACCTCCAAGGGTTGTACCAAGCCTGCTGGTACCTGGTGCTCTGCCTTCACCTGCTGGCAGGTGAGGCATCGAGAAATGAACTCTGCCACAGCCTTCTTCATGCCCAGACACCAGTGCTATCATCTGAGATCCTGGTACATCTTCGCCACTCCAGGATGTACCGCCAAAGGGGAAGTATTAAACTCTATCAGCACCTCCTCTCGTATAGCAACTGGTACCAAGGTACGTCCTCTGAAAGGGACGTCGTGCTCTCCTCCTAAAGAGAAACCATCAGGTGCATGTCCTGAGGATATCTATGCATGCCGCATTTCACAGTCGGCGTCCCCACATTGTGCCTCTCTGACCTTCTGCAGTATTGGAGGAGTGACTGTGAGTGACTGAAGAAAATATGCTCCATCTATATCCACGAAGGATATCTACAAAGTGGCTAGATGCTCAGTCTCCTCCCCAAATAGCGGAATTCCTGTCCTCCTGCTGAGAGCATCGGCTAAAACGTTCCCCTTTCCAGGAGTATATACTATCTCAAAGTCATAGTCCTAGAGGAACTCGAGCCATCGCCACTATCTCAGGTTCAGGTCCTTCTGCGAGAAGATGTACCTGAGACACTGATGGTCAGAATAGACTGTAAAGCGCTCACCCATCAGATAGTGTCGCCACATCTTCAGAGCGAAGACCACTACTCTAAATCTAGGTCATGGGTTGCGTAGTTCTACTCATGCTGCCTCAACTGTCGTGATCCATATGTGATCACGGCCTGCTACTGCATCAGGACACATCTGAGTCCGGTCCCTGATGCATCGTAGTAAAATATGTACCCAACTCCCTCCTCTAGTAGCCTCAAGATAGGCGCACTGGTCAATCTCTGTCTCAGCTACTGGAAGCTCTGTTGACATCTGTCTAACCACACAATGGGTTTCCCCTTCTTCATCAAAGCTGAGAGTTGTGCCGCAACTCTGGAGAAGTCCGGCACAAATCTCCGATAGTATCCAGCTAGTCCCAGGAAACTCCGCACCTCCGTCACGCTCTTGGGTGGCTCGCAATCAAGCACTTCGATCATCGCCGAATCCACCGCAACTCCCACCCCAGAGATGATGTGTCCCAAGAAGTGGACCCCATGTTTCTAGAATTGAAACTTCGAGAGCTTACCATAAAGCTAGTGCTCTCAGAGTGTGTCCAGTACAACTCGCAAGTGGTAGGCGTGCTCCTCCTCAGTCGTCGAGTATATCAAAATGTCGTCGATGAAGACCACGACAAATCAATCGAGGTAAGTCTGAAAGATCCTGTTTATGAGTCCCATGAACACTATTGGAGCATTGGTTAGGCCGAATGTCATAACCAATAACTCATAGTGTCAATACCGACATCTTAAGGTCATCTTCTGCACGTCCTCGTCCCAAACTCTGAGCTGATGATAGCCTGACCTGAGGTCTATCTTCAAGAACCTTTGTGCTCCCTTGAGATGATCGAAGAGGTATTCAATCCTCGGTAGCTGATACTTTTTCCTCACTGTCACCCAGTTCATGCGACGATAGTCGACACAAAGTCTCAATCTCCCGTCCGCCTTCTTGGCGAACAATATCGGGGAAACCCAGGGTGAAACACTGGGTTAGATGAATCACTTTCCCTGCAAGTACTCCAACTATACACGTAGCTCTCGAAGATCGGCGGGAGCCATCCGATATGCTGGGGTGGATATCGAGGATGTCCCGGTGTATAGATCAATATAAAATTCTACCTCTCTACGAGGAGGTAGTCTTTGAATGTCGTCGGGGAAAACGTCCGCATATTGATCCACCACTGTAGGAAAACCAGGACTCCGCATGTCAACTGCTCCTAGGATGAGACGAGCCAACTGATGAGTGATGGGTTGTCCTCTGCTCTGCGAGAGTCCATCCTGTGTTGTGAAGGTTCTATTCTCGCAGGTGAAGGTGAACCTGCTCCCGTCGGTGCGTTCACACTGCACCTTATGCCTAATGCAGTCAATCTGAGCATGGAATGTAGATAACCAATCCATGCCCAAGATGATGTCGTAAGGCCTCGACACCGCAACAAGAAGATCCCAGCAGAAGCTCTCGCCTTCTAGAGTAAGCTCACACAGCTGGCACTAGTGCGTAACTGTCAAGTCTACTCTCGTAGGAGTCTCTAGCCGTAGTAATCAAGCCAACAACTCTGTTGGAATCTCCGAGCTCCGAACAAGGGCAGCGACTATGAAATAATGATTCTCTCCTGTGTCTATAAGAACTGCATCAAGGGTGGAATAGACACAGATAGTACCTAGAATCATCTCTGGCGTGTCGTGGTCGTAGGCGTCCGCTGCGTGAAGCTGTGCCTATCTCTGCCTGCCATCTCCCTCGGGTCGTGGTGGAACTCTTGGTGGTGGTGGTCATAGAGCCTCAATGTGTCACCCACCACCTGCTGCTTGCCCAGCTCCTCTACCTCGTCCGCCTACTCCCTGCGGACTGCCACAGTCGACCCTTTTCCTCTGCCTGGGTGGTCCCTCAACCATCTACTGCTCCTCGGCATGGTGGGTCGGGCAGTCATGAGCCATGTGGCCCTACCTGCCGCATATGTAGCACTGTCTGCCTCCCGAAAGACTGGCTCTGTGCTGTGTGCCCCGCACCACTGATCCAGTGCCCTGAGGTCGTCCTCCTGAGGGTCTGGTCCGCCTGGACCCATGTGTCATCCGTCGACTGCCAGCTACAGAAGAATCTGCTATGTGCCGCCCTGCGGTAGGTCTCGTTGCTGGTGTAGACTCAGCAAGAAAGCTTTCGATGAGAAGGGCTCACTCCAGTACCCCTGCCTGTGTAGGAATGATGAGGGAGATCATTGATGCCCTGATCTCATGCCACAATCCATGCTCGAGGATCCGAGAATAGAAGAATGGGTCTCGTACAATGTCCGTCGAATAGCGCGAGAGATCGGTAAATCTCGCTGAGTACTGGGAGACCGTCAAGCTGCCCTTCCGCAGCTGTAGTAGCTCCTGGATGTACATCGCACGGAGGGTGGATGGGAAGAACTACGAGAGGAAGAGGCTCTCAAAGTCCTTCAAGAGTAGAGATGCCTTATCGTGTACCTGGAGCATCAAGCTCCACCATCTGCCTGCTGCCGCGTGCAGGAGACTCACTGTAAGCATCACCATGAGGTCTGCTGGTGTCCCTACCATACGGAAAACTTGTACAACTACCTCCATCCAATCCTCGGCTGCCTGAGGGTCCATCTCCTCATGGAACTTGAGTGGTCACGGACACTGAAACTTGTGCAGTGTACTAAGGCGACGTGCATCATTAGCGACTGGGGCTGGTAGCATCAGTGGCTCGGTGGATAGAGGTACTTCCGGTGCCCCTGCTCTCAAAGGGCCCTGTACCGAGGCCTCGTCGCTCGGTGGGCTGTTGTCCCGCACAACGCTCGGAACCCTAGCTAGTTGCCATCGTGGGGCTATCCTGAAGAGAAACAGGTGTGCCACTGTCAAACAGTATACCTCGTGAGATTACACAAAGTAATCACAAACAAAACATGTAACACACATGCAATCAATGTTTCCGTGCATTAAGTTGAAAATCAGAAGTCAGGGTCCTGGTGTACGGATACGTCGGCCGCCGCACCAACACTGGACTCCCTGGACTGATAACCACACTCAATACTCTTAACACTATTGCTTCACATAGAAAAAGATCAGAGTCCTGAGTTCTATGGTAGAACCAAACTCCTTTGATACCAATTTGTCACGACCCGTCCTCGGGGCCTGTGCCGTGACTACCCCAAGCCCGCCTTCCATAGGCCAGGGGCTATAGATTTAGCACCAAGGTGTGATTCTCGAAAAAGGGAATGCATTTCCTAGTAATGTAAACAAACACATAGAGTAAGCAAGAAGATGTAAACACTAAGTAAAAACTGGGTACAATAGTCAGTGCGGAAATGTAAGTGGGCTAGAATACAAACCCAAACTGAAAGTAAAGTACAACTAAAAAAGGGAGTACAACAACTGAAAATTAAAGCCGCAACGTCGATCCGTCCACTGAAAGTCCCACCAGAAGGGTGGGTACAGATAGCCTCCACATCTCCTCGGTCCAACCACTCGTTCCGAGTTTGTCCCGTCTAGTGGTCCACCTCCAGGTACCGACCTGCTCCGCCAGCCCAACCACGATCAGAGCTGTCCGTCGTCTACAACCAACACAACATAGTGCGGGCATAGCCCATGTAGGGGTGAGTATAAGCTACTCAGTATGGACCCCGAGACCCCCGAAGGTCTTCCAGATTCCACAAAGGATAATCCACAAATGAAAGATACAATCACGAAGTAACATCTGAAACTACTAAAGTATAGGCCCATACACATACCTAAGTTATCAATTCCAGTTCGGCTCTTACATCCGATCCCATGTTTGATCACGTCCACATAGGATAACACAACACAATCCACACAAGACAACAAGTCAATCATATCAAAGATAATGATTGAAATTCAAGATTCATGTCACACAGGTATACTTTTTCGTAAGATGATAGAGATGATCAGATGTAGCCACTGATTCATCAAAGCCGTCGGACCCAAACATGATCGATAGGTACTAACCCCCGCAATGACCCACAAAGGATCGATAGGTAACTAACCCCCGCAATGACCTACAAAGGATCGATAGACACTGGCCCACACAGGACCACTGAGCGCTGACCCACACAGGTTCTGACCCACACGGGATCGGTAGCACTGATCCACGTATAATCACTGAGTGTTTTAGTCATCACCGTCGAATCCCCGGAGGATTTCAGTACAGTCGTCATCGTTGTCGTAGTCGCAGTCAGCTCTAGGGTTTCCGCACACAGCAAACTTTTTCGGGAGGGTCCGCTCCACGAGCCGAGGGGATGATACATCAACTGATATGTAGTCTAAATTTTATGTATCAAAAAGTTCCGTATCGTCAACAGGAACTCAACGTCACAGACGGCGCATCAATCGGACGCCCGGTCTGAGAGTTGTTGGCTTTTTCATCCGAGGGACCTGGTTGGTTTTTTAAGTCAAAACCAACCCGACCGTACTCCAACTGCGTCCAAACCTCGAGCTGAGTAAGCCAAAAGGTCCGTCTCACTAAGAGGAATCCATCAAAGTCGACGGAACGACAATCGGATGTCCGGAGCTGAAGATATAAGTGTTTCCGCTCCGAGGGCCCAGTTGGTTTCGTATACAAACCAACCCGTCCGAACCCAAAGTTCTCCGAAACCTTGAGTGTAATATACAGAAACGACCGTCTCGATGCAAGAATCCCATCGCAGCTGACGGTGCATCGATCGGAGGTCCGCAGCCCATGTTATTGGCAAAAGACCAAAAAAGGGTCGAGAATAGGGGGTTCGGGCCCGGTCCGGCCCGGCCCGATACCCCATGGGTCAGCCCGAAACGGGTCGACCCGACCCTGGTCAGGGTCTGGCCCATTAGGGCAGGGCCCAGCCCGAGCGCGACCCGGCCCGGCCTGGGCGTGACCCGGCCTGGCCAGCGTGGCCAGGCGGCTCGGCCGTAACGGCCGAGTGATGAGGGGGGGGGGGCTACCCCCCGCGTTGTGAAACCGCATCCCCCATGTGGGGGCCACTCCTGCTAGCCAGTTGGGGGTTACGACCCCCAGCACTTCCCCCTGACCGGTCGGCCCTCACTGGCCGACCGGCTACTGCCGCCACGGGAACGGGGCGGTCCCGTTCCACTGCTCCGACGCCGGCGGCCAGAAACTGGATGTCGTTCCCTGCTCTTCCGTGGCCTATGGTCGCGGCCTTGGTCCGTCCGGTGCGGCGCGATGGTGTCGCACCCCTCCGCCGCAACCCCGCACTGGCTGTGGTGACTTTGTGGTTCTTCGGCGCGTCGCGACGGCACCGCGGTTTAGTTCGTCTTCAAGGGCGCGGCGCGACGACGCCGTGCTTCTCTGCCCTTACTTTAATATTTCCCACGTGGTGCTTCGGCACCGCGTTACCTTTCTCGTGCCGCAAACAATATCAAACAACCAAGGGGAGAGGGGGGGGGGGGTCAGCCGTGTTTGTGCGGTCCAACCTCCTCCCGTTATTGCGATAACAGGCAGCCCAATTTGAAATGAAGAATGGCGGCGGAAGTAATCACGAACAAACAATTAAAATAATCCCCTACCTCGGGCGTAGTTGAACGAAGGCTCGTCGCGAGATTGCACATCGCGGAAGGAGGCGTCGCGGGAGGAGGATCGTCGCGTCATGGAGAAAAGATTTGTCGGTGTCGCGTCGTCGATCTCCAAGGATCCGGCGTTCTTGTCGACCTTTGTCGGAGGCCGACGTTCTTCGCGTTCTTCCCGTTCTTCGTTGAGGGAGGAGAACTTAAAGACCTTGACCAAATCCTCCCAAGCCTTAACGCACAACAAACCCCTTAATAAAATAAGACCTGTCAACTTTTATTAACACACAACCAAACGTCTTTGAAAATTCAAAATTGAATAAATCAATTAATTGAATTAAATGAAACGTTTAAACCGCCAAATTAAAAGAGGCGTTTCATAATCAGATAAATGGAAGGGTTGACTTCTACTTAATATGGATGCAGGTGCGTTACCTTATTAAAGGAGGGGGTGAAGAAAAGAAATGGTGGGGCTTGTGTGGGCCCCACCTCACAAATATCCTACCTAGTGGGTAGGATACTGTGGGTCCCACTCCAACCACTTAGCTTCGGTTAATCAACTTTAAATAAAATAAAATTGGTTGCACCACTTTTATATTATTCCTTTACTTAACCAAAAAAAATTTAAAAACCACACCCGAGAAAACACAACTCTGGAAAAGGTGTTTCTAAGAAATTACCGGCGTTGTGATTCCATCGGTGTCCTCCGATTTTGATTCCGAGAACCGGTTCAAAATTTAGGAAAACCCGCTCATTCGTTCACTGAACGTACCCGAGCTAAACTTTGGAAAAATGATTCTGGGCACACCGGGACTTGGAATTAGGTGCCGTCAGAAACTGAGTTCTTGTAAAATCACAAATAAAATTAAGAAAAATAATTTCCTTGAATTTTACGTGTCTTTACAGTCCTAATGTAGAGGCAGGCAGTGATTGCTTATGGTTTGTTCCATCTCCGTCCACATGAGCAGAACTATGCGACCCATTATCTCAATTTGGCTGTGGTAGTCTTCCCATTAAAGATGTGGAGACACTAACTTATGGGCGAGTGATTTATCATCTACTCTGACCACATGAGCCTCATATACATATTCTTGCAGAAGGATCTGAATCTGAGGAAGAGGAGTTATCTAGAGTTCCTCCAGGATTATGATTTCGAGATCATATATAATTCTGGGATGGGGAACAAGGTGGAGGATGCTCTTAGCAGAAGGTCAAGCTTACAACTATTGAGTGAGTTGACACATCAATTAGCCATGTTCCAGTTGTCCTTCGTGGATAGGGAAGATGCAGTCTACCTACAGTCTATGGTTGTCGGCCCTCCACTCTTACAACGGGTTAGGGAAGCACAACTAGGATATGTCGACAGTGTGGATTTACATGCTCAGTTATCCACAGGACATGCTCCTAATAGTTATTCACAAGGTGGAGATAACGTACTTCATTTTAGAGGACACACTATTGTACCAGTGGAGTTGCAAGCGGAGGTCCTAGGGGAGGTTAATATATCTCCCTTGGTGGTACATCCTGGAGTGGTAAATTGTAAAGACCCAAAGTTTCATTAATGGAAAATCCATCTTGATCCAGTTAAATGTCTCTTTATGAAAAATGTTTTTATAAGATGTCAACTTCTTTGGTATTATGTTAAGAATTTTGACCGTTGTTAATATAGTTGGTGAACAACGATCACATGATTATTATAAATATAGGAGCTTAACAAATCCAATTTACTCAGACAAAAGAAGCAATGGCGTCGTCTAGTAGAATTGCTCCGTACGAAGACCATTTGTCAAAGCTCGGAAAAGAGGTAGCGGCATTGGGTTTCTCCCTTGACCAAGGCCACGCTGAGCTTCATCTTGTCAAGATCGAACGTGACCGTCTAAGGGAAAAGTGGAAGTTGATTGAAATTACCACTTGAGCGATGCTATCCGAGCCACCCTTAAGTCTGTCACCATCGCACACCTTACCCTTAGGTCATATGCAGCTGTTTTAAGCGGTTATGTAACAAATAAGTAGTACTATTTTCATGTACATTTTTTTTGTATATAATAATGAATATAATTTCTAGTCATTTTTGATACATTGTAATTAGTTTTTAATGTACAAATTGTGTTTTTAGTTATTATTTAACTAAGAATTATATTTTATTAAATTAAGGGATTTTTGAATTAAATAATATTTTAATAAAATATTATTATTATTATTAAATTAATTTATATTAAATATAAACAATCTTATAATTTTATGAATGTAATTATAATTTTTATTAAGGTTTGAAAGCAATTTCTGTCCAAACCTGTGAATTTTCGATAAATGCCAGTTTTTATTTTAAAAGTGAAAATTAACATATTTAGAAAATTATTTAGATAAAATAAATGTTATTTTTGGAATCAGGACGTCGAAATTATCCAACGGTGAATTTTTCATAATTTCTGAAACAGTCAAATTTTTGAGTAAAAATTAAATACCCTTTAAATATATAATGTGTTTTATGACATCATAATGACCCAATAGTGATGTAATAAAATACTATAATCTTTATGTTCGTCCAATATATGTTTTATCATTAAAATAATGTAATTTTGGGTTTGTTTCACTTATTTTTCAAAGCATTAATGGACCCCTCAAGACTTATTCAAAACCTTGCCTTTTGAAATTAATCTCCATGGGAGTGTGACTCACCTCCACATAAGCAACCCTAATATTTTAAGAAGTTTGGACTTTGGCCTTATAAATTATTTTTTTCCTCTTCCCTTTTCCAAAAATCATGGGCAATAACCTGAGGTTGGTTTGTGGTTTGGATTAATATAATATAAGGGGTCTCAAACCTAAATAATAAAGAATTCCCTCACGTTTCCTATATAAACCCACCCAATCTCCCACTTCCTCCTCACTCAAAGCCTATGGAGTTCGTCCAACCTCTGCCATACTCTTTCTATAATCCTCCCAAGGTGCCCCAAGCTCCCAAGAAGCCTCTCACAAGCCTCTCTCTAGCCTTTGGAAGCACACCTCCAAGTAAGGGTTTTTTCTTCCTTTCTCATTTTTGTCAATTTTCTTTAAGATGTATTTCCCTATTAATTTCGATTATGAATGTTGGGTTATGGTTTCTCACCTCCACCATACTTCCCTCTTATTGTGTGAATGATGGGAGACCCCTTTTTCTCTCATTAAATGCCTCCCATGTACACCTATTACTATGCCGAAATTCCGAAAGGAACTTCTCTCTCTTCTTTTACATTCAAGCAATACTTTTGTATCATGAATCTAAATTACATTTCAATTGTTGGGACATGTATCTATATGACCTTACTGTCCATTACATGTAAATATGATGAGGAACCCCTTTATCTCTCATCAACCATTTTTTATGAATTCTTATGTCACGCCGTTACGCCGCCGAAATCACACCGATTTTCTAAGCCAATGTCATTGTGTAGTGGATACTATGCCCATTTCTCCATCAAGGGTATTCACCTTTATGAACATTTACATATTTATTGTAAAGTTTCATGTATTAATTCCACATTCCTTTATCATGAAATAAAATATTATGTTTTATGAATCCATGTTTTTTGATCCATGTGGCACATTTATGCATGAAATGAAATGTTTAAGAAGGGTGCGCCCTTATAGCGCTCCAATGCATTGGGTAAAGTATAGTATCATGATACATCATGTTCAAAGAGTTTTCACTCATTCTAATTCAAGTGCAATGAGGTTTTACTCTTTCTTTATGTGCAATGACGATTTACTCATGTTCCATGTGCAATGATCCTTGGCTCATGCTAATTCCATGATAAGTGTTATTGACACATTTCCATGTTATGATTATCATGCTTTATCATGCCTTTATGTTCATGTTTCTTATATTCCCTATTGATATGCCTATTGTCTAATATTTTTTGTACTCCTCATGTTATTCCATGTGTTCTCCCTTACTGGACTTTATAGCTCACCCTTTTCTTATGAATGTCCTCAGGTTATCCCATGCAGTGCTAAGTACGAGGGAATGTAGTGGTCATGTAAAGGAAGTTTTCAATAAAGATGTTGTATTTCGTGTTTTAAGTTTTTATTTAATGGTACTAATCCCCAAAGACTCTAAAACTCTCGATCTTATTTGTTTTATCAAGTGAATTTGTATGTAATGAATCATGTTTAAGTTGTAATAAAAAGCAGGGTTGTGATAGTTGGTATCAGAGGATAGGTTTAGTTATATTTGGGATTATGAAACCCTACCGAATCCTTAGATTCCTGACTAAGTATAATAAAAACATCCCTATGTTTTGGTAAATACTAAGTAAGTGGTTTATCAAACAAATACCTCCCTGTCTGGATATGAGCAGGTAGAGGCGGCTCTGGCACATATGTATCCTAGGGGTAAAACTAGAAAACACCGCTTTGAGCTAGACTTCAATGGGAACTGCTGCACGATAATAGGCCTTGCTGCACTCTTGGTTACGACACTCCCATGGGTTATGTTTTTATAAATTAAAAATCTTAGTATGAACCATTATTAAGGGAAAACTTCCCATAAGAATATATGTTAGAAAGTAGATCATGAAAAGACTATATTGAAGCCTATAGACTCATGAGTTACGGAAATGAATGTTTATTTATAAGTCATAAACTTTTTTCTTTGGATTAATTTTTCTGTGTTACCCCTAACATTCCTTTTATTCCAGCCAATGGCCGGTAATAAGAGGACTCGGGCTAACAATAGATGTGAATATCAGTGTGATTACTGTACTAATGAGATGTCCAATCCAATAGGAGCGGGAATCATGAACTTTGTCACGCTTCTCTCTCAGCTAACTCAAGCATTGAATAGAAACACGGGTCAAGAGGAACGTTCAACCCCCCCCCCCCTATGAAAGAACAAGCCACGAGAGCTTCATGAGACAAAGGCCTCCTACTTTTAGTGGATCATCTGATCCCATGATCGCTGAACAATGGATCAACTCCATTTAAAAGATATTCTCCATCCTTCAATGTTCTGAACAAGAGAAGGTTCTCTTGGCTGCCTATCGTATGAAGGGTGAAGCTGATCAATGGTGGACGTTGATAAAAAATACCAAGCCTAAGGACGAGATCAAGTCATTGGAATGGAAGGATTTCCAGAAGATATTTTTTGATAAATATTTTCCGCGCACCCTCCAGCTTATGATGGAAAGGGACTTCATTTCCCTCAAGCAAAAAGATGAAGAATCTGTTGGAGCGTATGAGGAAAACTTCACAAGGCATGCATGATACGCTTTCGGATTTGTCGTTACCCTCGAATGCAAGGTTGACTTCTTCTTTGGTGGCTAATGCCTAGCTTTCGGAAAGCATTAGCGATTCGTGACTTTGGCAGCTATGAGGAAATTTTCTGATGTGCCCTCAAGGTCGAAATTGAGATCTGGGAATCACAGGGGTATCATGGGGACAAGAAGCGTAAGGTGGACTTAAATGCTGGTGGTCTGATGGATAAATCTAACGGTTCTAAGAAGATCCAGCACCCCACTTGCCAAAAGTGCGGAAAGAAGCACCCTAGAAATTGCCTTAAGGGGACGAGAAAATGCTTCACGTGTGGAAGAGAAGGGCACCTAGCAGTTAATTGTCGGCAAGAAGGACCCGTGGCTGCGACAGAGGAAAGGAACACTCCGTTCGAACCTCAACGCATTGTTCAATGCTACAAATGAAATGAACCGGGTCATTTTTGAAATCAGTGCCCTAATCCAAGGGTTTTCGGAGGCGACCAACAACCTCCAAGGCTGCAAGGAAGAGATTTTTCCATCACTTCTGCTGAAGTGAACCCCAACAATGAGGTGGTGACAGGTACGCTAGTTATTCATTCAAGAATACCGATCGTATTTTTTGATTCATGTTCTACGCATTCTTTTATATCTCGAAAGTTTAGTAGAACAATCCCAGCACCACCACAAATCATGGAAGTAAAGATGTCAGTGAGTATGGAAAATGGGGCAATCATTGCATCCCATGAATATAAGTCCTCCAATATTTTAATCCGTGGATTAAATTTCCCGGTGAACCTCGTCATACTCCCTCTGGTGGAATTTGATTCAATTCATTTCATGGATTGGCTTTCCTTATATAGAGCCAATATAAATTGTCGGGAGAGGGAAATCACACTCCATATGGAGAATCGACCCCCGATTCTTTACAAGTGTCAGGAGGAAGATGAATCTCTTTTAGCTCCATCATCTCAAGCATGTATATTACTGCCTTATGAGCACGAGTATCTGGCTCAGATGATTTAGTCCAAGGAAGAAACCATCCTTGAAGAAATGCGTATTGTGAGGGAATTCACTGAAGTGTTTCCCAAGGAACTTCCTGGTCTTCCTCCTAGAAGAGATGTTGAGTTCTCAATTGAAATTATACCTGGGGAACTACCAATATCCAAGACTCTATATAGAATGGTTGTTCTTGAGCTTGAAGAGCTGAAAAAAAAACTACAGGAGAATCTGGATAAAGGGTTTATACGCCCAAGTGCTTCACCATGGGGTGCACCAGTCCTCTTCGTCAAGAAGAAGGATGGGTCAATGCGGCTCTGCATCGATTATCGTGAACTTAACAAAATCACGATAAAGAACAAGTATCCTCTCCCAAGAATCGATGACTTGTTTGATCAGTTGCGTGGAGCACAATACTTATCCAAGGTGGATTTGCGGTCGGGATATTATCATGTTAGGGTGAAGAAGGAAGATGTCCCCAAGACTGCTTCTCGTACAAGATACATGCACTATGAATTCATAGTAATGCCTTTTGGACTCACCAATGCTCTAGAAATATTCATGGACTTGATGAATAGAGTCCTTAGAGATTACCTTGACAAATTTGTGGTAGTCTTTATAGATGGTATTCTTATATACTCCAAAACCAAGGAGGATCATGAGGAGCATTTAAAAACTCTACTAAAGACTTTGTGCAAGGAGAAGATCTATGCAAAGTACAGCAAGTGTGAGTTTTGGTTGAAGGAGGTCTCATTCTTAGGCCATATCATCACAAGAAATGGAATATCTGTGGACCACTCCAAAACAAATGCAATTGAGGGATGGCTGAGGCCAACATCGGTAACAGATATCCGTAGCTTCTTGGGGTTAGCTGGATATTATCGACGATTTGTGAGAAATTTCCCAAAATTTTCCAACCCTCTTACCAAGCTAACTCGGAAGGGAGTAAAGTTTTCTTGGAGGGATGAATGCGAAGAATGCTTTAAGGAGTTGAAAATGAGGCTTATCACTGCGCCCATGCTCACTTTACCCACAAGTGAGGAACTGTTTGTGGTATTTAGTGATGCTTCAAAGAAGGGCTTAGGATGTGTGTTGATGCAGAATGATAAAGTGATATCCTATGCCTCAAGACAGTTGAAAATCCATGATCGAAACTATACAACACATGATCTGGAGTTGGATGCGGTGATCTTTGCCTTGAAAATCTAGTGGCATTATCTCTATGGAGAGAAATGTGAGATATATACTGACCACAATAGTCTTAAATATATATTCACACAAAAAGAGCATAATATGCTCCATAGAAGATGGATAGAGCTCATCAAGGATTATGACTATTCAATACATTACCACCCTGGGAAAGCGAACAAGGTGGTAGATGCCCTAAGTAGAAAGGATCCAGCGATTCTATCAATGATGAGA
Organism: Viscum album; assembly: GCA_963277665.1. Lineage (NCBI taxonomy): Eukaryota > Viridiplantae > Streptophyta > Magnoliopsida > Santalales > Viscaceae > Viscum > Viscum album. Next base: position 748,002,923 of record OY728157.1, read on the forward strand.
ATTGAGAAGGATCCAATCTTCTTAGACTTGATGAAGATGGACATGGGGATCATAGAGAAGGGAACATCATCAATCATGTCACAAATAATTGCTCAACCATCTCTTTTAGAAAGGTTAAAGGATTCTCAAAAGGATGATATATGAATTCAGGAACAAGTGGAAGCTATCAAAAAGGAGAAATACTTAGAGTTTAATGTTAATGAAGAAGGAATCGTGTGGTTTGGGAAAAGATTATGTGTTCCATCAAGTCCAGAGCTGAAGAAGGAACTTTTGGATGGTGCACATAGTTCAAATTTCTCTATTCACCCAGGGATCACAAATAAGTATCGAGATCTCCGAGAAAACCTTTGGTGGGATTATATGAATAAGGAGATCGCTGAATATACATCAAAGTGCCTAGTGTGTCAGCAAGTGACGACAGAGAGGCAGAAGTCTAAGGGGATGATGCAACCATTGCCCATACCAGAATGGAAATGGGAGAAAATCACCATGGACTTTGTCACCAGACATCAATGGATATCCAAAGGCAACAATGCAATCTGGGTTGTTGTGGATCGTCTTACAAAGACTGCCTACTTCATTGCTATTTGGGAGGATTTCTCATTGGATCAACTGGCACGGATATATATCAGGGAAGTGGTAAGGTTTCATGCAGTTCCACTATCTATTATGTCTGACTGAGATCCAAGATTCACCACTATGTTTTGGAAGAGTCTTCAACATGATCTGAATACTGAACTGAACTTCAGTACGGCCTATCATCCTCAAACTGAGGGCCAATCCGAGCGGACTATCCAAACACTTGAGGAAATATTGAGAGCCTGCTCAATGGACTTTAAAGGTGGATGGGATCAACATCTTTCATCTTTTTGAGTTCTCTTATAATAACAGTTTCCACTCGAGCATCCAAATGGAACCATATGAAGCTCTATATGGGAAAAGGGGCAGAACACCGGCATGTTGGGATGTCGTCGGTGAACGTAAGCTACTTGGACCAGAAATGGTGGAGAAGTTGAAAACCATTTAGCATCATATCAAGGTAGCTCAGAGTCGACAGAAGAGTTATGCAGATAACCGTCGATGAGGCCTTGAGTTTAAAGTTGGAGACATGGTTTTTCTACGCATATCTCCATAGAAGAAGCTCATGAGGATTGGAATGAAAGGGAAGTTAAGTCCAAGGTACATCATCCCCTTCGAGATTCTTGATCGTGTCGGGTTTGTGGCCTATCGACTAGCACTTCCACCTACTATGGACAAAGTACATGATGTCTTTCATGTATCCCTATTAAGGAAGTACATACCGGACCCCTCACATGTACATTCTTCTGAGGTGGTACAATTGGAAGATGATCTTTCTTATGAGGAGCAACCAGTGAAGATGTTAGATCTTAGAGAAAAAGTTCTACGAAATAAGTCAATGCCCCTTGTCAAGGGGTTGTGGAGAAACCACAAGTTTGAATAAGCAGCATGGGAATCAGAGGATATGATGAAGCTGAGTTAGAAAAATTTGTTTTAGTGTGGGAAAAGGAAAATTTTGAGGGCGAAACTGATTAAGGGGGTAATATTGTAACAACCCAAAGTTTCATTAATGGAAAATCCCTCTTGATCTAGTTAAATGTCTATTTATGAAAAATGTTTTTATAAGATGTCAACTTCTTTGGTTTTATGTTTTGAATTTTGACCATTGTTAATATAGTCATTGAACAGTGATCACATGATTAGTATAAATATAGGATCTTAACAAATCCAATTTACTCAAAAAAACAAGCGATGGCCTCGTCCAGTAGAATTGCTCCATACGAAGCCCATTTGTCAGAGCTCGGAAAAGAGGTAGAGCCTTTTGGCTTTTCCATTGACCAAGCCCAAACTGAGCTTCATCTTTTCAAGCTCGAATGTGACCTTCTACGGGAAAAGTGGAAGTTGATTGAAATTACCACTCGAGCGATGCTATCTGAGCCACCCCAAGATTTTTTCACCATCGCACACCTTACCCTTAGGTCATATGCAGCTATTTTAAGGGGTTATGTAACAAATAAGTAGTACTATGTTCATGTACATTTTTTTGTTTTTTATATAATAATGAATATAATTTATAGTCATTTTTGATACATTGTAAATAGTTTTTAAAGTACAAATAGTGTTTTTAGTTATTATTAAACTAAGAATTATATTTTATTAAATTAAGGGATTTTTGAATTAAATAATATTTTAATAAAATATTATTATTATTATTAAATTAATTTTTATTAAATATAAATGGTCTTATAATTTTATGAATGCAATTATAATTTTTATTAAGGGTTGAAAGCCATTTTTGTCCAAACCTGTGAATTTTCGATAAATGTCGGTTTTTATTTTAAAAGTGAAAATTAACATATTTAGAAAATTATTTAGATAAAATAAATGTTATTTTTGGAATCAGGACATCAAAATTATCCAATGTTGAATTTTTCATAATTTTCTGAGACAGTCAAATTTATGAGTAAAAATTAAATACCGTTTAAATATATACTGTGATTTATGACATCATAATGACCCAATAGTGATGTAATAAAATACTATAATCTTTATGTTCTGCCAATATATGTGTTAACATTAAAATAATGTGATTTTGGGTTTGTTTAACTTACTTTTCAAAGCATTAATGGACCCCTCAAGACTTATTCAACACCTTGCATTTTTAAATTAATTTCCATGGGATTGTGACTCACCTCCACATAAGCAACCCTAATATTTTAAGATGTTCGGACTTTGTCCATATAAAATATTTATTTACTCTTCCCTTTTCCAAAAAACATGGGAAAAAACAAGGGGAGGGTTTGTGGTTTGGATTAATTTTATATAAGGTGTCCCAAACCTAAATAATAAAGAATTCCCTCATCTTTCCTATATAAACCCACCCAAGCTCCCACTTCCTCCTCACTGAAAGACTTTTTAGTTCCTCCAACCACTTTCCTACTCTCTCTATAATCCTCCCAAGGTGCCCCAAGCTCCCAAGAAGCCTCTCTCTAGCCTTTGGAAGCACACCTCCAAGTAAGGGTTTTTTCTTCCATTCTCATTTTTGTCAATTTTCATTAAGTTGTATTGCCCTTTTAATTTCAATTATGAATGTTGGGGTATGGTTTCGCACCTACCCCATACTGCCCTCTTATTGTTTAAATTATGGGAGACCCCTTTTTCTCTCATTAAATTCCTCCCATGTACACCCGTTACTATGCCGAAATTCCGAAAGCAACTTCTCTCTCTTTTTTTACATTCAAGCAATACTTTTGTATCATGAATCTACATCCCATTTCAATTGTTGGGACATGTATCTATATGACCTCATTACTGTCCATTACATGTAAATATTATGAGGAACCCCTTTCTCTCTCATCAACCATTTCTTATGAATTCTTATGTCATGCCGTTATGCCGCCGAAATCGCACCAATTTTCTAAGCCAATGTCATTGTGTAGTGGATACCATGCCCATTTCTCCATCAAGGGTATTCACCTTTATGAAAATTTACATATTGATTGTAATGTTTCATGTATGAATTCCACATTCCTTTATCGTGGAAAAAATTATTATGTTTTATGAATCCATGTTTTATGATCCATGTGGCACACTTATGCATGAAATAAAATGTTTAAGAAGGGTGCCCCTTATAGCGCTCCAATGCATTGGGTAAAGTATAGTATCATGATACGTCTTGTGCAATGAGTTTTGATTCATGATAATTCAAGTGCAACTAGGGTTTACTCATGCTTTATGTGCAATGAGTATTTACTCATGCTCCATGTGCAATGAGCCTTGGCTCATGCTAATTCCATGTTAAGTGTTCTTGCCACATTTCCATGTTATGATTATCATGATTTATGATGCCTTTATGTTCATGTTTCTTATATGATCTATTGATATGCCTATTGTCTAACATGTATTGTACTCCTCATTTTATTCCATGTGTACTCCCTTACTGGGCTTTATAGCTCACCCTTTTCTTATGCATGTCCTCAGGTTATCCGATGCAATGATTAGTACGTCGGAATGTAGTTGTCATGTAAAGGAACGTTTCAATAAAGATGTTGAATTTCATGTTTGAAGTTTTTATGTAATGGTCCTAAGCTCCAAAGACACTAACCCTCTTGATCTTCTTTGTTGTATCAAGTGATGTTTTATGTAATGAATCATGTTTAAGTTGTAATAAAAAGAAGGGTTGTCATATAAATTTTATCTAGGATATCTGATGACAGTTCTGGTGGTCAGGCATGAAGAAGGCAGTAGTAGAGTTTGTTTCTCGAGGCCTCACATGCCATTAGGTGAAGGCCGAGAACCAGGTTCTAGTAGGATTAGCTCACCCCATTGATGTTCCCGAGTGGAAGTGGGATGGAATATCGATGGACTTCACGACAGTCTTACCATGGACATCCAAGGGGCATGATTCTATCTGGGTGATCGTTGACCGACTCACAAAGTTAGCCCACTTCCTAGCCATTAGGGAGTAGAGTTCCGTAGAAAGCGTGGGACACCTCTAGGTGTAGGAGATAGTTTGGCATCATGGAGTCCCCTCGATAATTGTCTCGGACCAAGACGCACGTTTCACATCCTGGCTGTGGAAGTGATTGTCGGAGGCTTTTGGGACTCACCTATGCTTGAGTACAACGTTACATCCCCAGACTGATGATCGGACGGAGATGACCATTCAGGTAAAAGAGGATATGTTTCGGGCATTTATCATGGACTATGGTCGCACCTGAGAAGACCACCTACCACTGGTGGAGTTTTCATACAATAATTTCTACCACTCCATCATTGGTATAGCACCGTTCGAGGCCTTTTATGGGAGACACTGTCGGTCACCGCTTTGCTGGACCGACCCCAGAGAGTCAGCACTCATGGTTCTATAGTTGGTGCGAGCTACCACCGAGAAGGTGCAGATCATCTGGGAGTGGATGAAGACTACAAAGAGATGGAAGAAGTCTTATGCTGGCAGACGATGGAGACCTCTGGTGTTCAAAGAGAGAGACCACATCTTTCTTCACGTATCACCTCGATTAGGGTTACAGAGATTTAGCCGAGGTGGCAAGCTATCTCCAAGGTTCTTCAGGCCTTTCTAGATACTTTACAGAGTTGGTGAGGTGGCATACCACCTAGCTCTACTACCAGTGTTGCATCGGGTACATGATGTCTTCCACGTGTTACAGCTGAGGAGGTACGTGCATGACCCATCACATGACATCAACTGGGGCGAGATGGACATCGAGTTTGAAGTGACCTTTACTGAGTACCCGGTGGAGATTGAGGATCATCAAGATAGGATCCTTCGTGGTTTATTGATTCCCATGGTGCGTATACGGTGGCTTCACAAGAGAATTTAGGAGAGAACTTGGGAGCGGGAGGCTCAGATCTGTGCCCAGTACTCTCAACTTTTTGAGTAGCCTTAGTTTTGTCTTTTCAGGGATGTAAAGCCCCAAGGTGGAGAGAATTTAATATCTTGGATTTTCCATGTATTGTTTCTAAATATTATATGGAATTATTTAAATACCGGGCGCAAAACGACACAACATTCCAAGGCCTAGTGATCCCGGAATGGTGGTTCGAATTTTTTTTAAGTTAAGTGAGTCGGCACTTGTGCGCAGTAGTGGTAGTTTCTAAATGGATGTCCGAATTAAAAATATGAGGGCACCATTGCATCCGGGGTGACGACATTACCTATGAATGAGCCTAAACCCGACCGCCATGGGTCAAGGGAAAAAGTTAATTTTTCTAACGTTTTTAATAAAAATCGAAATAAAATAAATTCATAGAGTTTATTTTATTTTTATTGAAACATCCACTAAAACACAGTGACAGGGCAACTATTTCAATATTAAATTCCATGTCATAATGGATTAAGAAATAGCCACTTTACTCATTAATTCCACATCATAAGAGAATGTTGAATCACATTTCCATTTTTAATGGGTTAAGTGATGGGTTGTCGTTGACGAATATTTGAGGGGAAGATCTGGAGAAATTCATGGAGCCTTGGAGGAAACTCTCGGTGATAAATGACGATGAATCGAAGCTGTGAATCATTGTGCCAATGATGTTTAAGGATCGTGATGATGATGGCAGTGCGATGCGACGATCGTTCCTCAACCGGTTTGAGGTAGGGGTTATTTTTATCATTCCCCTTCCCCGTTTTGGAATTTAAACGATGAACGTGGATCAACCATGAAGAAGTTGATCCGTAGATTCCTACATTCTTGTGGGAGGGTTTTATTGGGATGATTATGGGGAAATAGTCCATGTTGATTTTTGTTGATTTCTTCTCCATTTAATCCTACTAATGGGAGTGGATCAACACCGTGACGAATGACGGCAGAGGTTTTTTCCTCAATTTGTTTTTTTTACTATTTCATTCCCTTTCATTCTTCGCGTTATTCGCGTTCTTTTCAGGGGGTTGGTCAATGGATTATTGCACATCCTTTTTGTGATGAAACGATCCCAAATTCAAGACTTGACACCATAACGACCTTCCTGAGGTGCGGCGATGATAGTGGATGACGAATCGGCTCGAATCGGAAGAGGCAGTTATTCGAGCGTTCTTCACGCTGGAAAATAAAAACGTATTTTGGACCTGATCAGAGGTCCGAAAACACTGGAGGCAGCTTTGTGGTGTTGGGGAAAAAAACTTGGGAGTTTAGTGGGAATCTGACGGCCAGATCGACCAACATGGCAGCTCAGAAGGCGCGACGGTGGAAGGCCTCGATTCTAGAAATTTTTGGAATACACGGCGTGTACATCCGAAGAAAAAGTCTTGTGGTGATTGTGGCGATGGATAGGTTTTCTGGGGTCAGAGAGGAATCACACGACATTTGACCCTAGTTTCACGGCATTTTGTGCCTTCCCCAAAGCTCGGTGTGTATTTTGGGAAGTACATGGACACGGGTTGGACTACACGGTTTCAGGCGACACGGCGTGTAAAGTGTGGCAGAGGCAGCTATGCAGAACTTGGAGTGTATCCGGGGGTACACATACATGGGATGGAGTACACGACTGTGTACTCCATCACATGGCCAGGTGAGGCATGTAAAGTGGGTCACCATGTGTATCGATTACACGGGTTGGAGTACACGGGTTAATGATCGTGTATAGGCACATGACCAGAGTATAAGGAGCCAACCCCAGTCAGTCGGACACGGCGTGTACACCGCACTACACACCATGTACTCAATTTTTCGACATGACCAATCTTAAGACATGGGCCATTGTACACGGGCAATACTTAAGGTTGCACAACACGGTGTGTAACTTCCCTACATGTCGTGTACTTTTGGGAAAATAGCATGGTCCTCTTGTTCAATTTGTCTTAGACATCTTTAATTTGGGTTAGTTCCCCTTCTTCTTGTTTCCTTGAAGGTCAGGCATCATTTTCTTTCACAAGAGTATGATCCCTTCTGCCGGACATTCTCTGATAGAGTCAGGCCTCCATCTAGGAGGCCCGGATCGAGATGCTCTATCCATTATTGACCCTAGATAGATTCCGGCATCGATGTGACCAACTCCACTGGGTGTCGATCATCTACCTGGCAGGTGAATTCCAGATGAGTCGCGGAATCCTCCATGTCCCTGGCAATGATCCTCATCTATGTATCATGATCTTTCCCACTCAGGAGTGTGTCTCCCATAATGAGTTCATCTATCTATCGGAATCTTCCATCTCAAGATTGTGTATCTGTTAATGAGTGTAGGCTACCACTCGTGATGCTTCCCGACAAATAGTACTTCGCAGATAGACATCATTAGAGCTATAGGACTTGTGGAGTGTGTTATCCCGGAATGAGTGCTTCGTGGAATCTTCTTACTAAACCCCTAGCTGGGGGTATGTGGAAATGTGACATGTCTCTATACTATGTGTCTGGGTTTTTAGTATATCTGGTTTGTGTTATATGACTGTAACTTTGCTTTGTGTACTGCTTTATCATTTTCGGGGTCTTCTACTAAGTATTTTTTTAGTCACCCCTGCATGGGCTTTTCCCACACGTGTCGTGTCTTGTGCAGACGAGCAGCCTTTTGACAGAGTCCAGGTCAGACCAGCACAGGACCGAGCTTTCTGAGTTCCCTACAGGCCGAGGCGTTCCTATTGCAATGAGCGGCAGTCCTAATACCTTTTTGTGATTACAGGTTGGACTATACAATTTTCAGATTTTTGTTTTGGTGGGCTTGTATTCTGTCCCAATTTACATTCATTACTTTACCTTTCTTCGTACTCTGTTGGTTGAGTTTAGTTTTATGCATGCATTTTGTTCCTTAGTGTTTTTACATTTCAAAATTTGTGGGCTTGGAGATGTGTGTGGGTGTACAGGTACTTAGGAAATGCCTCCCATGATTAGTAATATGCCTACTCTATGCTAGTTAGCATCCCCTAGACTATTGGAGGCAGGCTTGGGGTGTCATGGCATGGGCCCCACTGGGACGGGTTGTGACATTTCCCTTTAAATATTTATTTTAAAACTATTTATTTATTTTATTATTAAAAAACTTAAAAAAATAAATTTTTATATAATATACATTTTAATATTATCTGATATTATTCATATTTATTTAAAATTTAATAGTTACTGAAAATATGATTGAATTTTATCAAAATAAATTTTTTTAGAAGCAGTCTTATTTATTATGAAGACATTCTAATAATTATTTTAAATATATACTGATTATGATAGAAAACATATATGGAATCACATATAATTAAACTTTTATTCACTATATTAATAAATTAATGATAATATAAAACTAATTTATAATTAAAAAAATATCACATGACCTTCTCGCAAGTCCTAAGGGTGGGATAAAAAAATTATTGCAGTAACTCGTGGTAATTTTGTTAGAATTTTTCTCAAATTGATTTTCAATTATTGGACATACCCCATAAAATATTCTCCTAATGTCTTACTTGTCCAATAACATCCTTGGTTTATTCAAGAAAAAAACCAATTAATGTTACTCCGTTTCCAATCTCATTTTATGGAGCAACATATAAGAGAGTTCAATTACTTGATTCCCATATATTATTCTCCATCTATTATCTAATGTGATTTATTCTAATTATACCCATCATATCAAGGACTATATATTAATGATAAATTATTGTTATTAATTTTATAATTTATTTAATGTTATAAATTTTAAAAAATAATTAGTAACTTTTATATTGTTTATTCATATACATAAATTATTGTGTACTGTTTGTGGATATATGTGAAAAAATTACCATATATACCTAATGATCATATATGTCCAGAGTTCATCCTTATTCAATAGCCATATTTCATTCCTATGTAATATTTTTTATCCATTTATAAACACATTTATCATATTCCACCATTTCTATTTTCATTATTTTTTTCATATAACAAAATTTTTTTTCATTACATAGTTACCATCAGTGGAAAAATCATCATGGTAGGTCTTGATGAGTACAATTTCAACCTCGTAGTATTTTATTTATCACTCTTTATATTACTATTATATTCCTTCAAAATTTGTTTTAATTTTTTTTTCTTTTAATGTATTTCAGTATATATTTTAATAGTACAGGTTAATGAAATTAGTAATTTTTTATTTTAGTTTTATTTTTTTGGATTAGTTGTAATATAAAAAAGAAGAATTAAATGAAATAGAAATTAAAATTAGGTATATATGATATAATAATGATCTTGTGTTTATTTAATTATATTAGACACCTATAATCAACCTAAAGGTGATGAAAAAAATTCCCTATGTAGATTTGATTTTAAATGAGGATATTATAAATGGAATGTAATTTCATAATGATGGAATGATTAAAATTTAAAATTTTTATATTCATAAAAACTAATTTAATGAACATGATATTATAATATTCATAATATATTATTATAGATATAGTTAGGATAAATATGTATATGCATATAAAATTCAACAAAATTTAAACAACCGTGTATATTGTATAACATTGGGATACTCACCATATCATCATGTTTCCCCACAATAACCATGAAATATTCTAAACTAACATGTCATCATCTTTATGTTAATGTTTATAACCATAAAATTATTTTTATAAATAATTACACATGATGTTTCATGAAACTGTTCTATTTTTTTTTCTAAAAATACTTAATATGAAATTTATTTTGATTTCATTTTATAAGATAATTGTGTCCGAGATTCAGTAGTGAAACCATAATTTTTTATTAAACTAGAAGTAAGTAGTATATAGTGTGACAATATATTGTATATAAAAAAAATAAACATTTCTACCTATAAGAAATAAATTTCATAAGGTTCATACTATTAAAAATATTATTACAAATTTGATCAAATAATACAAACTATGAGCTCTATATGGAATGTGTTTGATAGTACAACATTATTATATCGATTTGAAAATAATTAGAAAATTATTCTCTAGGTGATGGTAGTAAGATAAATTATATTCAATTTGAACCAAATAAATTCATACATAGCATTTTCTAATGAGTAATGATATATCCATATAACAATTTATTTATAGGAACTAAAAATTCTTTCAAAAATATGTGGGATGAAAACTGAACCATTGATTATAATAATGATAGACCTATTATTAATAGATTCAAATAACAGAAGACTATACCTTATTAAGAAACTGTTTACTAAATATGAATAATCAATACTTTTTATTTCTATTAATAATTACCAATCATATAAAGTTCATTTTTGAAAGGAATTTAAATCTTTTCATCCTAGGAAAATTCATTTATCATGTTTCTTATGATGAACATCATTTGGGTTTCCAAATTCTACAATTTCCAGATCAATTCATTAAACATAATAAGGATCACTAATTATTGAAATAAGCACTAATATTCAAGTAAAATAATTTTTCAAAATTAAATAGTGTATATAATATAATAAATAAATTAATGATCCAACTCCTTTCATCATGAACAAATTTAATCACATTATTATAATTAATATATATTTAGATGATAATCTTTCTATATCAATGAAAATTGTGAATAATGTATTTCTAAATACAAACATTGGTAATTTGAGATGATTATGATGATTATAGATAAATTTTCTCATTTGTAAAATATCTCATAAACATTATGGAATAATGTTATCATAGAATAAATATATTTCATATTTTTATTAAGGACCCAACTATAAAAACTCAAATATAATCTATACATTAGTTTTTACTTCTTGTTTCAATTATTTGAATGAATCTTGTAAACTAGATGAAAAAAATCTAACTAGGGTAAGGATTGAGTGATTACCATTCTTATTTATTAGATAACCACAAATTATGTTTTTTTATTTTTGTTTAAAATATTTAATTCCAATAAGAAAGAATCTATATAAAATGATTTATAGTAGATCATATCTTACTTTAAAGAGTCCATTGAACATCAAATTCTCTATCCATTTATATAACAATTATTAATTAATATTCATTTATATATTTATTTATAAAGAAATATAATTTTCAAAAAATGTACGTCATGAACATGTAATTTCATTTGCGAGTCAATATTTTCATGGTGCCACAAGAAACAATATTCGAAAAAAACATTCCACTAATGAGATGGAATTCTTTTAATATAAAATATGTTTTGATTCATAATTTTCCATACAATACACACACACTGATTTCATATTATGTTTCACCAAAACTCCAATTATGTTTCATAACACAAATTCTATTACTCATTTTAAATATCAAACAAATCATTCATTAGAAAATCATATCTCTATAAGATGGAAATATCATTATGATCATCCATCAAAAAGTTACTTAAATCAAATTTATTAGAACTACAAATAATCTCGTTGATATTTTTAATAAATTTTTACATCCAAATGTTTATTAATATAGTATGTTGTTGTGTATAACAATTTGATGTAGTTATTCATCATCCGTTCTTTTATTTTTTTCTCTTAATAATAAAGAAACTACTTAATAAAGTGTATGGTCATTTAATATAAATAAATGATCACATATTATATAATAATTATATTTATTATGTAGAAAAAAATAAGATCATTTATAAAAATAACTTAGTAAATTTATTCTTTTTATATTGAATATTTTTAAAAAATACTACTTATAGTAAAGTTAACTAAATGTGTATTTATCAGAATAATTATATTATACAATAACCATAAGTAATATTTCCCAACTTTTTATATTTGTATCAGGCTTCATTTATAGAACAACATTTCAAATTAATTTTTTTACACTTGATTTTTATTTGAGTTCAATATATTGGTGGGAAAAAAATCTTGGAACATTGAATGGTAGAAATTTAGGTTATCAAGATAGTCAATCAATTAAACTTATCTATATGTAATTATCCTTATCAGAAAAATCATTTTGGGATCTATTTTCGTTGTTATGTTTTCCATTATAAAGGGTGGTTTATCCCCCAAATCTAGTTCAATGATTTTTTTAAATATGTCGTCCATTCAACCATTATTTTTAAATTTTATGTTTCTAAATTTTTTATGAATTTCATTTTATTCATATGGTCCCTCTATTTCAGTAATTTATCATCATATTAAATTTTTAGGATTAGAAAATAATAGAAATATGGATTCTAGAGATTGATTTATTGAAGCCTGAAAAATTTACTTTGGGGGAAACGTATTATTCATTATTATAATTATTCCACAAATTCCAAATGTTGGAAATTATTTCTCATCCACCTTTCAAAAGAATTATTTTTATACTATTATTTTGTCTTAGTTTTATGGTAATTTATATATTTCATAATGAATCTTATTTTTATAGTATAATCCGTTGAATATTTCATTACATTATACTAATTTTTTTCCCTGAGACATACTGTTGGGTTCTGGGTGTCATAGGAACCCAAAATAAACATATTAAAATTATAAATATATATTAAAACATGCTCATGTTTATTTATTTAATAAGTGTATCTCTTGATGACTGTGGCAAAAAATAGGAAATCTGAGACTTTAGTGGTTTTAGGGGTGTAGCGTTTTATATATGTGTCTCATAAGGTGGGTTGAGGCTAAATGTTATGTAGAAGGATGACATTGGCAGGTCCATAAAATAAATAAAATAATAGTTTGGATTATTTTATATAAATGGTGTAAATGAAATATCCGTATATAATTATTTCATTATGAAGAATGTGGAGGGTCATCTTCATAACCCTTGCAGACTATAGATGATAATGAGGATTATTTATTTGCGTCGAATGTGGATCGACATACAATTGAGTGGATTAATGAGAAAAATACACTAATTCATTAGGATATACATCAATTTTGTTAGAGGGAATGTACATCACCAAAAAATGTTATTTTCGATATTCAATGATCATTATTTTTTAGATTTATTTATTTTATTTGTTTTTCAGGAATGTATTTCATATCTTCTTATTTCATATGATTTATATTCTTACAATGACCCCCTATTTAATTAGTTTTTTTAACCTATCTGAATTTATCTACCATTCCCATAATTGATCTATGATTCCACTATATTATATTATTATCCGATATCACTAATACCAATAATTATTTTTATTTTTAATAATATTTCCTCACCATTGTTTTTCGGTTTTATCATCATTTTCCCATGGGGTCACATGTGAACATTTATGGTCTAGATTCAAGTATTCTTGAACATCAGGATTCACAGTCGTTTTGTGAATGAAATAGGGAGTAATGTTCTATTTAGGTAATAATACGTATTTTAGGATACATGAGTTGGATTCATGGATTGTGCCCATGAAAAGAGATTATAAGATATAACCACAACACTAATTTTACCAAAATCCCATTTTCTATCCACCAAAGTGTAAGAAATGATGATTAGATTTGAAATTATTTTTATATGGACATTTTGGGAGAGAGAAAAATTAGTGTATATAGTAATATTAGTAGATTGATCATCCTCAAGAAGATAGACTTTAATATCTATGAATAAATCGACTACATGTTGTGTATCCTCGACAAACCCACACCATGTATATATGGTTCAAAAAATATATATATCTTTTTCCGGAGGTATATACCCCACACAGTTTTTCATGGACATCACATTATGTGAACCTCACCAGGTAGCTGAGCTATGTGTTAAGGGAACACGCTCAGGACACTAGGGGGGCTGATATAGAATGTCCCCATAATGACATACCATATGGAACTACATGGCTAGTCGGACCATGTATTTACTACACACTTCAACTACCCCAAAAAATATTCATTTCATATCCATATAGGGACACATCGTGTGGATTCAAATGGTTAGAGAAGTTATTTCCATGGGGGATAGGGATAGCTGCATGAACATTGTCAAATTTCATGTGACCCAATATATTAATCATTAAATTTTTCACGGAACTATAAAAATGTGTATATACTATATTAGGACATAGATTTTGGCACGTGGTTCAAATATAAAAATTAGTTTTCCATGTAGGGTGTGATGGTTGCCATAATTTTGGTGTTGCAGAAACAAAATGAGTTTTTTTTAAGCTGGGTAATTCTTTTATTGATGTTCGGCCAATATTGGTGAATACGTGTGATCATTATCAAGATGTTGGGGTCAGTACTCCCCTCACAAACTCGGGGGGTTGATCCCGCATAAATTTTCTACAAGTAGATTAAATACTTACCTATATTACATAGTGCATTATTCCCGTATAATGGAGTGGTTCTCCCTCACCATTGTGGTCTAGCGTGGAGTGGGTATTTCCCTAGAGATAGAGATACCTGAGTTGTAGAGTTCAATAGAAAGGAGTAAAAACTCAACTATGAGAGTCTAATGTCTTATCTAAGAGATAATCATTATATATATGACCCCTGAACCATATTTAGTCTCATTGATACCCAGAATAGGCTATGGATATGTATACTTCTCTCCCTTCTCGATTGAGGTTTCCATATGCGGTTTTAATATGTGAAATTTTGATAATTGGGATTAATTTCCCTTTTTCTATATTTTCTGATTTGAATCATTATTTATATTTAATCCTAGTATCTTTTAATATTATCCAGTAGGGTATTTATATAAAAACCAATGAATGGGTTATTCCATCATGAGTTTATTCTAATGATAATTAAAAGATGGTTATTGGTGACTTCATTGGACACTTTATCAGATATGTTTACTTTAATTGGTGGTTTTGATAGTGTTCAGTGGCAGAAATGGGATACTATGAGCAAGCATTCAATAAGTTTTCCCCATATCAAAACATTTGATAGGATAGAACCTCGTATTTAAGTGGTCATGAATTTTTTCCCTATTATATATCTTTAATTACCTTGGTGCACATTGATGTATTTCATATAGGTTGTTGTATGAATTTATTACACCCTACAGGAATCAGTATTTTATTATATCTTTTCATTATTCAAAGGATATTGTTGTGTGTGTGTGTGGATAAATTAGGATAATTTATTCCATTTTATTGGTCATAACACTCATCACCTGTCTGCATTCCCTATCATATTGGATACGGGAAAGTTGTGCCTCCCTTGACTTCCTTATAGGATTTATATAGTTATGATGTTTTGGATCATAAAAGTGTTTTATCCTAGGATCATATTTTATTGGTACCCATTTGGAGTTTTAAATTTCATGAGTTTTGTGTTGGGGACATAGGGATATGATTTCGTAGTATCTAAAGATTGGATCTTCGGCCAATGGTGTGTAATCCACTATGTCCATAGAACATAATAACAACCTATTTATTGAATTGGAATGATAATTCCTTAGATGTCGGGAACCAGTGGTTCAACAATCATGGAAGATTTTTTATTTTGACATACATGTCCTTCACGAGTCATCTCTTAAGATATTATCTTATAACAATGATAAATCTTGTCAAATATCGGGATTCATCAATGAAAACAATTGTTTGTGATACAGATACCCATTCATGTAGGTGACTATCTGATTAAAAAATAAAGGGTTTAGGGACTTATTCTATAGTTAATTCTCAATGGAAACATATATTAGCTCATCTAGTTGAAGGGATGTATATGGATACACCTCTTATGGTTTTTGTAGATGAAAGACTATGTGTTGGATATTCAATAGCTACCGCTGGATAGGATGATGATAAACACCTTCATAGTGAATTATTAGAGTTATAATGTTATATAAATTTTATTGATAATGGTGAAAAGAAACATCAAGTATTTTATGATTATATTGAGGTAATGGTCGGGGTTTTTTCTTCTTTTCAGACCCTTTCTATTTAGATAGTTAGAACATAAACTGGTCTTATTCATATAGGGGTAGGGTACTAGTGGGGAATAATCACATAGTCTCACAATGATCAGATTCCCCCATGATCATAATTTTATTAGTTTTTCCTTGATATGTATTACCCTTTTATCCTTCCAACCATGAATATCAAAGACTTTTAGGAGCCTCAGTAGGGTTATATGTTTTTTGTTGATTACAACATGTCTTTTTCTCATCGCACAATCTGTTATCATAATATGTGGAATAATAGATATTTTTTTAGTAGAGATGGTTTTGTAAGACCTCAGTAGAGACATTCCAGCTTGTTTAGTGACATTCTAAATTTCCACATATATTGGACTACAAGAGTATGATTTAGTTGTATGGAACTTTCTAATAGAGGTATGTGTGGTGGATATTTTTTGTAGTAGACATCATGATGTGGATTAATCAACAATTTTTATTATGTGTTATTCATTAGTGTCTAAAAATAAGAGGAATACTCAATCTAGGAAATTGAAACCATTATCTACAATAGAGGATTCAGAAAATGTGTTTATTAAACATGGAGCAAGATAATGATAGGATTATGAAGAGAGATGAACCATGGATCATGATATGTGACCTAACCTGATATGGGTAGTGGAAATTACATTGATAGACCTAAGTGACAGTAGTATAAATTTGATCAATATCACACAAACATGGTTGTGGTGGGACCTAGGATGGCACTGATAAAATAGGAGCAGGTGTAGCTTCATAGGGACGTGTTTCATGTGGAGGATGATTCATATATCTACTCTGACCACTGCCACTACGTAGCTTCTTCCATGTCCAGAGGACTAGCAGTTGAGGGTATGGTATATGAAGACAATGGGGATATATGATGAGGATTCTCAAAAGATAATTTTAGACAAATTTTTTATCTTTACTAATTTAGCTTAGTTATTATAGACACTATTACATGTCATTACATCATATATATTTCAATTTTTTTGATATAGAGCCTCCAGTGGAGTCTTTATACCATCAATTATGTATTGAGGTTCCTAGATAGATTGATTCATATTTATCACACAACTATTATCACCATTATTTTTTATTCATTGGATATATTTTCCCATGGGTCATCTTGGTCTTTACTACAAAACATTATGATACCATTCCAAGAATTGATTGGATGTCTATGGTGCTTTCCTAGGTTGACTATCTTTATAAAGAGTTAGATTCCTTAATACATATGGGTCAAAATTCTCTTTTATGGTTTATATATATCTAATGGAAGATCTATTGGGGGCCTCGAGAATGAAGCTCAAACCTATAAACACTCATTTGGTGAGTTTGGCCCTTGGTGATGTGTGTTTTTAAACTTACAAGATTCTAGTAGTAGTGGATAATAGTATTGATGTCTTTCTAGAATATTGTATTGGAAACCCCCCATGGATTGTGATTAAATTATATATTTATTTTTAACTTGTTAGTTCATGGATATCTTTTAAGACATATCAAATAGACTATACTGAGCTTTGAGAGGTGAGGGGTATTTAGAATACATTCGATTGAAATGTTTTTTCAAAAAAATTATACCATAATAGGTTGAACCATTTTTTTGAAACAATTAAATACAAGAATGATGATTTTTATTGATTATCGTTTTTCAAAATAGGTTAAAATCAATATTAGTGACCCCTTTCAAAGAATTGATGACCATTTCAATAATTAAAAAGGTGATAGGACATTTTCAAATATCGATCTCATATACAGCTACAATTAGTTAAGTGATTAAAAGGATGATATTTTGGTGATATAATTATGATGTATTTATAAAAATTATGAGTTCCCATTGATGAATTTTGTTCTAACTAATTACCCCACTATTTTCAAGGAACTTATGAAATACATATTTCATGCATACATAGACTGACACGATAGTTGTCATCATAGAGATGGAATTATCAACTACACTACATATAAGGATGAACATTAAAAGAATTTTATGATGGTCATCTGTGTAATTTAGAAGCATAAAATATATAATAATCTCTAATTTTATTAGATTGGGATCTAAGAGGTTAACCTTTTGGGGAATATAATCTCTAATCATAGTGTATTTATGTATCCAATTCTTTTTTACATAGTTCTATCTTGGGAAGCACCCAATTGTGTGTTGGATGTGTGGATTTTCCTTAGTTTGTCAAGATATTATAAAAATATATATGGTAGTAATTTATATAATTATGACACCTTTAGAATTTATTTTGCAAAAAGTGAAGCTATTTTCGTAGATTGAATAATGTTAGAGAGTCTTTAAAGAACATAGGCATATATTGGTAATTTCTCCAATGTTTATGCTACCAGAGGATGGTATCATGTTCAAATTTTTACGGGATGACTCTAGAATTAGGATTTGATACATGCTTTTGTATAGGCAGGTAGTGATTACTCTTGTGTAATGCCATTTGATACCTCATCGGTATAACTACCGGACCCATGAAAATGATTTAGTAGTGGTAAT
Organism: Viscum album; assembly: GCA_963277665.1. Lineage (NCBI taxonomy): Eukaryota > Viridiplantae > Streptophyta > Magnoliopsida > Santalales > Viscaceae > Viscum > Viscum album. Next base: position 748,021,666 of record OY728157.1, read on the forward strand.
ATAGAGGAATTATGTTTTAGGTGAGAATTTTTTTTACTTATATAACAAAGGTATCGAGTATATATTCACTTGAGATATCATAATTTGATAATTTTTTTGTTTTATTTTCTATAGATCAACAACATCGAGATAGGCTGCACTACAAGAAGTGAAAATGTAGTGGTAGATACCATTAGATTAAAATAAAATTCTCACTTGGTGGATGAGTCATATTAGTAGTTCAATTCAATATAGCTGAACCTAAATGAGGATTTGGTATGATCATATCTATATTCGATGGTGGTGACTTCGCTGCTTCTTCAGTTTGAAAGAGAGACTTAGTAGGTCACAGCAAATATGGGGATCAATGTGAGTAAATATCCTAAAGAGATGATCTGGATGGATTTTTTGAAGACAGGGAACACATTATCCTTTTACATGGAATTATGGTAGTTCCAATAACATGGAAGAGGATGAACATAAGTAGTTTCACACATCCACAATCATGTGCATCTTTGTTTGGAGAGTATTTACAAGAATCATCCATGGACGATTTGATACACTGGACTGATGCATAGTGTTACAAATTTTAGTTCATAGTGTCTCATATGTTAATAAGTGATGTAAAGAAACTAGGTTCCAATTTGTTTGTATCGACCACTATAAATTCTAAAATTAATGTGGGATGGAATATTGATGGGGTTTTTATTGGGATTCATTAACCATTTAGAGGAATGAAAATTTATGGGAAACTATTGGATGACAAAAAATGTCACCACACCTCCATAACATGATGTGGTAGAGTGTTTTGGAGAGTTTGGGGGGGGGGTGGGTGGGTTTTGCGATCAAGATCACCAAGATCCATTGGGTACCCATGAAGATCAACTTGGGCCACGATACTCATTTCACATCATTTTTTGTGGAGTAGTATATAGGCTATATTTGGGACATCTTTTTTGGATGATCATGGTGCTCAAACCTCTATAAAATGGCCAAAATAAGATAAATATAATTATTTTAATTTGTTTATATAAACTAAGCATCGATGTTTACATAGGGGTCCTCAAGAGCTATTCGAGACCAATTTACATATATGAATTGAATTCTACACCATGATAGATGGCCAGAACTTGTGGACTGTCTGGATATTAAATACCATGTTGAGAAAATGTGTGTTGTTCTTTGGATATATCTTTTAGAATCTCATTTCATTGGATTATATTAACTATAACAATATATAAAACTCTATGATTTGAATTTTAATTTTTGAGGCCTGGTATGGGAGGTCCAATAGGACGCCCATTTTCTACAAAGAGATTGGTGGGACATCTCTTGTTAGGCATGCACTATTTTAGGAATATATATATATATATATATATATATGTGTGTGTTTGGTGAGATTTGTATGAATATAAGTAAATTTCAATATTTAAAATTATTAAACAGACATACATATTAGGCCTTTGATGTTCAATCGTGGAGTAATATTTTCCCAATTGTGTATCCATGATTATTATTTTGGAGATTTGGATAACCTATAAATCTATCCTCATGGTTCATCAGGTCATTTCGTATCCCATGAATGGTTGGCGAGGGTTCTTACCTCCTAGATTTATCCCAACTATCAGAACAATTATATTAGTTTTTCCATGTTTTATTACTAAGATGATGTGTAAATACCCAAGGGAATTTTATTATCTAGGGAGATATATATATAGAAGATATGGTCATCATCTTGGAGTACCCAGTGGTAATCGAAGATGAGTATAAGGTGATCCTATATGAAAGGTCCATTCCTCCATCTTAGGTACTTGTACATTATTGGAGCATGTTGGAGAGAACCTATAATTTTGAGATCCAAACACAAGCCTTATTTCTCCAACCTTTTATGTATATGTTTCTTTTATAGGTAAACACACATGAGGTATGGGGAATATTAATGACACCATAATTTCTACATCAATCCTTTGAAATAATATATATATATATATATATCTAGATTATTTTTCATTATAGTTCTCGCTATTTTTTGGCTTCACATTAACCTGTAATTATTATATTAAAAATATTTAATTATTTAAAATCATGTCCATGTAATTTTTTTAAAAGATTGGTTTTCTCTTGACCAAGATCTTAAAAGGGAAATATGATATATCAATGCCTTCTCAGACCTATGGTCATTATTATACATGAAATAATGATGTTAAGTGTTAGATATTCCAGGTAATTGAAACAATGGTGAGTTCCATAAGTGTACTAAATAATTTATATCATTTAAATGACATAGACATGATCTTGATCAATCAATACATCATTATAATAAATCTTTAGGGTTATCCCCATAAAATTAAGAGATTTTAGAGTTGAAATAATGATATTATTTAGAATTTTGACACTTGGTATCATCGTGTGATGAAAAATGATAGATCAGCTTCACAAGAAAAATGATAAACATAATGGTATATTCATTATCATCATTGTTGGTCATCTTTTTCACCAATGATAATTTTTTTTCAGATACGGATCAATATTATGTCTATTTATGATCTTTTTCTTGAATGGATTAAATATTTTATTAGTTTATGTGGTATATACACTGCACATGATATAATATTTTATTACAGTTCTTCAGTAAAATTGCAATTATCTACAAATTCATTAATTCTACCGAGTTTCCCCCAAAAGAAATCGATGTCTAGTATCTCAAAAACAATGATTATTTTCAATATATTTTGTTTCTTTCTTTATTTTTGTAAAATGGGGTCCTGGTTTGACAAATTTAAGGAGGATTCAAGAATGATCTAACTCCCATATTCATGATAGTTGTGTGAATGAAATATGGATTAAAATTTTTTGGATCGATGAAGATAGATTTTTATATTTGGTAAATGGATTCATGGATTGGGACTAAAAAATTTTATGGTAGTTCTGATTGTATCTTCCCTAGTAATTATACATCCTTTTTATAAATTTGAGGATGGGGAACAATTGTAATATATGACATCTGCTGAATTCTTCTGTTTTAGTTGAGTCTAACTAGTGTGTTAGTAGAATTAAAGTATTATTTATTTTCTATGTGAAGATAAACTTCTCTTACTATAAAAAATGAATTTGTACACCATGTATCCTATAGGAACAGACAATGTGTATCAAAATCTGTCATCGAATGTTTGATTTTTCATAAGTTACAAATTATACACCATGTTTTTGTACACTTGTTTTAAATCAATCTACCTAGGGAATGTGACCAATACCTTAGGTGGATAGACATGTAGTATCCCTATTGGTGCACACCATGTAGTACTACCAAAATAGCTCAGTCATTTTTTGCTTGCAGAAACGAAGGACATTAGGTAAATTTGCATTCCACATCACCCTAGGTACATGAATTGTAGAGACACATGGCGAACAAGTATTTTGGAGTATTCAAACATCATGTGATACTATTTAAACAATGTGTATATTTTCTTAGGAACTTCTAGCATCTACATTTTCACTCTCAAAACATTAATTTGGGAGAACAAGTATCTTATCCTGAGTAGTTCTCTATGTAGGAATTTGTGGGAGTGTTCATTTCTGTGTTAGAGTAAAGACATATGGTCTAATGAGTGAGATTATTCTTCCAAGAATGCATAGTCAATGGTTTTTATTGAGTATAATTTACAATGAGATGTGGTGGTTGGTTCATTTTTGAGAAACTAGGGTTTAAGGCCCCTATACTCATTATATTGGTTGATTCAGTACTCCCCCATTATATAGAGGATGATATACCTTGTCTATGGAGTGGTACTCCTTTATCAACCACTGATGGTGAGTGGATACCCCACATGTGGTAGAGCTCCCTCAATTGTGGAGTGATGTTGAAAGGAGTGGTTTATCAACTCTGATTTTTGTGGGGTTATTCTTAGTGTTGTGTATCAGATATGTAACCCTTAGAAATGCAAGATCACTCATCATTATTATACTTATCAACTTATAGAAATTAATATTTCTCCCCTTTCGTGACTAGGATTTCATATTATGCATACTTAATGATTGGTTTTAATTTCCAACATTTTCTATGGGTTTAGTTAACTATTTATCTTTATTACATCCATCTTGGTTTTTAGGATTTTCTACTGGGTATGTATATAAATTCCCCTAATTGGGATATTCCGACACATTTTGTGTCTTATTCAGATGACAGTAATTTTAGTGGTGACTTCAGTGGACCTGGTGTCAAAGTTGAAGACAATAATTTGAGTTGATGACCATGCTATATTGTTGGTATTAGAGATTTTTGAAGCAGTCTATCTTTAGTTTTCCTTGTGCACTAGAAATTGAGTGTTTGGGACCTCATTAGTTATTGGGAATGTATTCATCAAATTTATATAATTTTTATTTCTTTTGTTTTACCTTAATTCATTTAATTTATGTTTTTTAAACAATTGATAATAACATATATGTTTCCACATTTTTTTATATCTATTTATTATTTCCTAGAGATGGATCAATTCGTGCATATAGTTGTAGTAGCCTATGGCCTCCCATTTTTTGAAAATACTACCTTAAGACATGTCACCAGGCCATGGCCTATTGATGGTAGGTGTGGGTTGTCACCCTCAAAATACTGTTGGCACTACCAGGGTCTTACTGTAAAGATTCGTAACAAAATCAGACACTAAAACACATCAATATATATATATTTTCTATAAAATATCAATAGTTCACTATGAATCTTGTCACGAACCAACTCGGGTTGACCCTGAACCGATCACCCGAGCCGGTCCGTGATAGGGCTCGAGAGGCGTTTCCAATCCTCTTGGGCTAGAGACAAGCGCCATGGCATCCAAAGAGAGAAAGAGGGAAAAATTTCTCCCAATGAAAATAATTAAATGAGCGGAACAAAAATAGAACAACACAAATCAGAAAAAAAAACTCAAAAAGAAACAACGACTAATAATAACCAACTAACCCGACTGCATCCAAAACTCCTCACGACTCCAAGAGTTTCTCACCAATCCACAACCAACTCTCTCCCACAGTGAACAAGCTTGGGTAAAACTTGAAACACAAACTAAATACAAGAAAACACTATAGGTGTGAGTATTAAAACAAACTAGGCATGACCATCAAACTATTCCCAATGCCCTACCTTTAAATAAAGAAATTACTAATTTCAGGTGTAAACTAAATTGTACAAAATATGGGTTTCCACACACACACTTTCATTTCTAAAACAGCTAACAGTCCACTACCCTTTTTAAATTTAAAACTAGTTTAATGTTTGGAAGGAACATGTGAAGTGCATTTTGAAACATTTTTGGGAAAAATTTAGACATCAAAATCTTAGGTATTCAAAAATAAAACCACACACAACACACAATACACACTAAGGGAAATGGCAAAGAAGTGGAAAACAGGGGACAATAACCAAACTAAACATCTCAATCATCTACCACATATAAATACAAACTAAAGAAAACATTGGTTGAACCTAGGAACTCATGAATAATCCAGAACGTACTGTACATGTGACTCCTCCTGAAGGCATGCCTACACTTGATGAATCCATAATGACCTAACACCTGATGTAACCCTAAATGGACTAAATTAGGGGGGAAATCCCATATCAGAGTATAACCAGTACTATGGGCCACTAGCAAGTGCGTAATCTAAACTAGTGTAGAAATCGTTCTCAGAAGATTTAGTTACTATGCCTGGTTCCCCTGTCGACATGTGTAATAGAAAGGAATGGGGTGAGTCAACAATGTCAATAAAGTATAAAAAACATCACACACAACACATGCAGTCATCAGACACCAAATATCACCCCTGATTCACCCCAAAGAGAGTTCTCCAAAATAATTTATTTTATTAAAGCGCCAAATGGGCCTTCACCAATTTTAAAGAAAATCCACATTTCTCAAAAGAACCAGAACACTTGTTCACACATAAAAAGAAATAATTTATCAAGAAACCAAAACTAAATTTGAAATTCTATGAATTATGTTTAATGGCCTAATATGTATCCTTTAACTATTGGGTGTCCGTTCATCATGAAAGTTTTTCAAGTGTCATGTATAAAATAAACGGATCTTTTTACATGGGGTAATAATTTTAATAATTGATTGTGTAATACTTTTTATTATTTATTAAAAATAATAAAATATCAATCAATAAATAAGTTATGAATTTAAAGGTGAGTGCACTGGGGGCCTACCTCATCTTTCAGCTCAAACACGACAATGTGACATGCCTCACATAGGTGGAAAAGAACGCTCATGTCCATGATCGTGGTAACGCATGGTTACCCCGCCATCATGATGCAATAAATGCACAACTACAAAGGTATATAAACACAGACTTAAAACAATCCAAACAAATAGAAAACACAAACACCACCTCGACATGTATTCAACACACGCAATGCACCAACAAAAATATTTACTAAACCCAATTAAAAAACCACAATGTTTTTCAAAAAACCACACATCTCCAAAATAACTCACTAATCATTTTAAAGAGCCATCAGACCATTTTAAGAAAACACTTAGAGTGCACAACTTGACAAAAGTGCACGACACGATAAGATCAACATTTAAAAACATCTGTGCCTAAACAAATTTTCAAAACCAGGCTCACAACCCCCATATTATTTAATAAATCATTTGAAAATTTATAGAACGATTTTGAAAATTATACCATGACGTTAAAAAAACCCAAAACCTGTTCAAAACCCCATTTATAATTAAACATACACCCACCACACACTATATCATAACACGCCCCACTTGAAAAGTAAAAAAAATAACAAATTACAGAATTTAATAATATCTATTAAACAGCACACAACTAGTTTTCATCAAAAAACACATTAATTTACATGAGAGGGCTAAAAATATAAAATGAAAATTATGTTCCGTCAAAACTATACTTCGGACCACAAAAATTAACCAAAAAATATTTCAAATCACTAATTTAAGCAAAACAAATAACCAAATAAAAATTATCTACAATATCACATAATTTCTTCTATAACAGCAATTCTCAAAAATAAAATAATAAATAACTATTAAACGAATGTAAGTCATGAAATTATTCAAATACCTCTAAATTTAAAGAGGCGGTGTAAATTCACCACACCTCAATCACTGAAAGACACCCAAAAAAAGAATTGAAACATCGAGCGCACCTCAAACACACATGCGGGAAGCTGAATCAAGATGATTGACAGTTGGGGCCGAGGGGTGCGCTACTACGAGGATGAAGCACGAAGCTGCCAGGGGAGTGTGGTGAGACTAGTAGGGAGGGGAGATCTCGGTGACTAATAGGGATCACCCTAGAGGGTGTCACACTGGCTGACAGGGGTGTCATCGGAGGGATTAGTGCAGGATAGTTGGCGGGTGGTCGGATATGGGTGTGCCATTGATGGAAATAGTGTCGCGGGTGGAATCCATGGGCGTAGTGGAAGGGGAGCGAACCAGGGAAAATCGGGGTACTGGCTGGGTGCATGCGTGTGAGGGTGTGCATGATGTATAGGGTAAAGAGGCTGAGGGTGGATCTGTACAAGTCAAGCAGGGCAGGAGAGGCGGAGCAGCAAGGTGGTGTTGCACACGGCTACTGGGTGAGGTCGGTGCTGCAGGGGAGTTTGGACGTGCATGATGAAGGCATAGCAAGATGGATGGTCAATTGAAGGTGCACATGAGGTGGAGCAGGAGGGATCCAGGGGATATAGGTGGATGTAAAAACAGGAGGGGCATGGGACATGCGCTGTTCAAGGAGTCCGCAGGAGAAGAAAATTGGGCTGCAGGGTGGGTCAGGTTGTGCGGTGTTGGGGCTGAAGGAGGAGGAGTGCGGCCGGGCCATAGGTGGAGCATGAGCGAGCAGGAGGTTGAGCAAGCGGAGGTGGGCATTGGGTGAGGAGAAGGAGAGAATTGTTTGGTGTGGTGGCATGAAAGAAAAAAAATAAAGAAGGTTCATGATTAGGGTTAGGATTAGGGTAAAAAATAAAAATAAAAATCAACAAGAAAAAAACAAAAAAAAACAAAACAAAATAAATAAAATATAACAAAACATTAATATATAATACAAAATACACATAATAATTTATAATAAGAATAATAACAAAAAAAATTAATAATAGTAATATTATTATCATATGCAACACTAATAAATCTCTATTCAATGTTAATTGCTTCACATTATTATAGATGTCAGGAAAATACGTGGTTAATTTGTGTGATTGATAATCAATTTAAATGGTGAAAATAATGACAGTTTTTCGATTTTTAATAAAAATAATATTGGTAATATTTTTGAAAATTTATATAACACAATTAGTCAGAAACTTTACCCATCATAATTTTCTGAAGGTAGGTGGATCGTATTGATGCCTGGGCGAAGCCACGCGGGGTTTTCAAAATGTGCTCCACTCGTGCGGCCAATGACATCAACTAAACAACACGGGTTTTTTTACATAACCTAGAATCATTTTTCAGTATTCAACCATAACCTCAACACAAAAAATTTAAAATCCAAAGAAAATAATTAAAAAGACCAAACACACGAGTTGGGGTGTGACAATTCTCCCCAACATAAATATTTCCACGCTCGAAAGCCACAACACGATCTGAACCCTAAGATAATACTTTTTAAGTGTCTCTCACCACAAAAAGTTTAAGCTCCTCCAGTTCATCGATCCAAACAGACATCGATAACCCAGGACACAGAACTCGTCCTTAAAACATGAGCACCTTAACCATCACCAGGAAGAACCCAAACCATCAACCTCAACCAGAAAATGAATGAACATAAACTACCCCTGACACTTATTCCAATAATCTTAGTCCAATAAAACCGTTGGGCGTACTCTAATATCAAGGTCTATTCTAGAGGATGAACTCAGGATTATGTGGTTCCTCACAGTACCACCTACCACCAAAAGATACTTGAAAAGAAACTCTGATACTAAGGGAGGGAGGCCCGAACATAATCCCTACCATAAGGATTTGTTTAACATTAAATTACATTAGGTTAACTCTGCAAGACCCACTGTGGGTCTCCCCACCATAAGAACTACCAAGATTAACTGAACATGAAAATATTCCCCATGTACCAAAAACCCCACCACAAGGGTGGGGGAGGGAAAGGAAGGGCCCAACCGATAGAATATCAAAACTACTATCATCGCTACCCTAACATCTTCACACCCTCGAAAGAGCACGAACCATGACGCACTAATGACCAAGATTAAACCAAGGCCCTTTTTTCTATAGTTTAGGTTCATCTAATTATGCTCCAGCTTTACTCTGGGGCCTATGGCTGGAGTACCGATGATTGAAGCATCTCCTACCTCATAGTCATGCTTCAAAAATACCCAAACATAACACCCAAACCAGATTTTCACCAAACACACTTCCAAAAAAATAAATGTTTCACTGAGGTTCAACCACAACCAATATTACAAATGGAAGAATAGATACACCAAAAAACACTACAATATATGATTATTATATCCATGTAACATTACAAAGAGAAAACCTCAAAATGATCCCTAAACATCACCCTAGTCCTACTAATGGGTTGAGGTGACCTTTGACGCACCATGTATAGCTTCAGGGCACTTCTTGGAAACACAACGACAGAATCGCTGCAAGAGACCCAGACGTCCACAGGTGTGTCAGGGTCTCAGAGCAGTCAGGTACGTCGGCCTTTTGTGACCCTGCCTACCACAATGGTGAGAGGTCACTATATTGCGTTGTGAAGAAGAAGGCTGAAGGTACGAAGGCCTCTTCATTCCTCTATTAGAGACAACAACATCAAGTTTCTTCTAATTCTTTCTATTTTTATCCTCTACACTACCTCCCAAGGTAGGGGGAGGATTCTCCACATCAAGTCCTCTTTCTAGCTCAGCTTTAGCATGAAAGGATTACCCCACAACATCCAAGAAGGTGTTTTGGTTGATCTCTTCCACCTTCAATTGCAGTTTAGGTCAGATTCCAGTCTCAAATTGTCGAGCCTTCCTCGGATCATTCGCAACAAACTACTGATAATACAGAACATGGTCAATGAAACATTGATACAATTCTATTACAGATTCAATGCCCTGCTGATGACAGCACAACTCCATCCTCTCCCTCAGCATCATCAACTCAGATAAGTGTTGTTGGATGAATGATGAATTGAAATACTCCCATGTCAGATCTTTATAAGGTTTATTTCAAGACATGGACTTCCACCATTTCTAGGTTGGACATTCAAGCATAACAGTAGCTAACTTCACCTTTAACAACTTAGGAAACCCTATGAAACCGAACGTCCTCTAACTCTTCTACAACCACTCCTCCACCTCAAGTGGATCTTCATGACCATAAAACATGGGTGGGTTCAACTTCTAGAATTTCTTAACATAGTCTCTAGGCTGGTCAACTGGAAGATTTCATAAGGATACACCACCCGAAGCTGCACCTTGGGCATCCATCGAACCTTCATAGGGGAAAACAATAAGGAACAAGAAAACAAGGAGTAGGATCAAAACATGGTCATCGCCATTTAAAATTCAAATTTTCACAATTTCCAAAATAAATCATTTCAATACAATTCGTATAAATAAAAAAACCCCAAACGATCCATAAAAAGATACTAGCGTCGATGGATGACTCATACATATTGTTGGAGGCCATACGCCAGTCACGCCACCGTCACAAGGAGAACTCTATGGTATTGTCTCTGGATCCACATGGCTTGCTAGACAATGCGATCTCACAAAGGTCACATTCATAGCTTCCATTTCATTTACCAACATAAAAAAACTCAAAAGAACCAAAATATGCCAACAACTAAATCATCCCATGGTGACCTGAGGTTCGGAACGAGCAAGGGTTCATGACGTGATTCTCATCAGTATGCCCCGAGTCCCAAAAATTCTAATCCTTCTTCCATCACAACCACAAATAATGATGGGTGCTATTGAAAACAAGGTCTTCTCAATAGCTGACCTCCTCTGATACCATTTTGTCACAAACCAACTTGGGTCAACCCTGAACCGATCACCTGATCTGGTCCGTGACATGGCCCAAGAGGCATTCCTGATCCTCCCAGGATGGCGAAAAGCCCCAGGGAATCAAAAGAGAACAAGAGGGAACAATTTAACTTAATAAAAGTAAATAAAATAGTGGAAAGAAAATATGACAATGCAAAGTAGAAAAAAAAACACAAAAAGAATTAACAACCAACAACAACCAACTAATATGACCACGGACAAAACTCCTCGCGACTCTGAGAGTCGCTCACCAATCCACAACCAAATCTGACCCGCAGTGAACAATCTCGAGTCAAACCTACAACAGAAACTAAAAACAGAAAACAATATAGGCTTGGGTATTAAAACACAGTATGCGTTCCCAAAAAACTATTCCCAATGCACTACATTTAAATAATGATTTTATAAATTACAGGTTTGAACTAAATTGTACAAAAGATGGGTTTCCACACACACACACTTTCATTTCTAAAACAAGTAATACTCTACTTCCCTTTTTAATTTAAAAACATGTTTAAAGCTTGAAGGAATAGGTGTAGTGGATTTTGATACATTTTTGCGAACAATTTATAAAATCAAATTTTAGTTATTGAAAAAGAAAACGACACACAACACACAACACACACTAAGGGAAATAGAAAAGAAGTGTCACATAGGGGCCAGCGACCGACCTAGACATCTCCATCGTCCGCCACATACAAATAAACACTATAGAAAACATGGGTTGAACCTAGGAGCTCGTGAACAATCCAGAACGTACTATACATGTGACTCATCCTCAAGGCATGCCTACTCTCGATGACTCCATAAGGCCCTAACGCTAGGTGTTTCCCTACATGGCCTAACCAAGGGGATCAATCCCCTAGTAGAGTATAATCCATACTTTGGGCCACAAGCCAGCTCGTAATCTAAACTAGTGTAGCAATTGCTCTCAGAAGATTCACTTACTATGTCTGGTTCCAATGAAACACATGTAATAAAAAGGAAAGGGGTGAGTCAACAATTTCAATCATGTATCTCAAACATCACACACAACTCATGGAGTCAATGTACAACAAATATCACCCCTGAGTCACCCCAAAGAGAGTTCCCCAAAATAATTTATTTTATTAAAGTGCCAAATGGGCCTTCACCAATATTAATGAAAATACTCATTTCTCAAAAGAACCAAAACATATGTTCATGCTTCAAAAGAAATCTTTTATCAAGAAACCAAAACTACATTTGAAATGCTATGAATTATGTTTAAAGGTCAAATGAGAATTCTTTCACTATTGGGTGTTCATTCATCAATAAAATATATCAAGTGTCATGTACCAAATAAATGGCTCTTTTTTACATCAGGTGATTATTATAAAAATTTATTGTATAATAATATTTCTTATTTATTAAAATAAATAAAATATCAAGAAATTAATATGTTCTTAATTTAAAGGCTAGTGCAGTGGGGGACCTACCTCAAATCATAGCTCGAACACGACAACACGTCATGCCTCGGACAGACGCACAAGAACACGCAATCCGATGATCACGATAACATGGGGTTAACCCGCCAACGCGCTGCAATAAATGAACAACAAAGGTACATAAACAAGGATTTATAACAATCCAAATTTATTGAAAATGAAAACACCACCTCGAAATGTTTTCAACACACAAGGCACACCATCAACACTATTTGCTAAACCCCTTTTAAAATCCACGTGTTTAAAAAAACAACACAACGCAAAAATAACTCACTAATCATTTTAAAGAGCCAACATACCAATTTAAGAAAACAGTTAGAGTGAAAAACCTGACAAAATCACACGACACGATAAGATCAAAATTTAAAAACACGTGCGCCTAAACACATTTTCAGAACCATGCTCACAACACCCAAATTATTTAATAAATCAGTTAAAAATTTATGAAACAATTTTGAAAAGTATACCACGAATTTAAACACACCCAAAACCTGTTCAAAAACTAATTTATAGTTAAACGAGCACTAGAAACACGCCATATCATAATGCTCCCTACTTTCACAGTAAAAAAATAACAAATTACAGAATTTAATAAAAGCTATTAAACATCACCCAACTGGTTTTCATCAAAATACACCTTAATTCACATGAGTGGGCTACAAAATATAAAATGAACACTATGTTCCTTCAAAAATAAACAACGCACCACACTAACTAACCAAAAAATATGCCTAATAAATTATTTAGCCGAAATAATTAACCAAATAAAAATTATCTACAATATCACATTCTTTCATCAAAAATAAATATTCTAAAAATTAAAATAATAAATTAATATTAAACGAATGTAAGTCATGAATGAATTAAAGTACCTCAAAATTTAATTAGGTTGTGCAAAGGCATAATACCTCAATCACTAAATAACACTAGAAAAAAGGGGTGTAACACGGAGCGCGCCTCAAATGCACATGCGGGAAGCTGAATTAATAGGAGAGGCTATTGGGGCTGAGGGGTGAGCTACTGCGAGGCTGATGCGCGAAGTGGCCAGGTGCGTGTGGTGAGATTAGTAGGGAACGGGGAGCTTGGCGGCTAGATGGGAGAACCCCGAAGGGCTTTGTGCTGGTCGACAAGGGATGCACTAGAGGGAGTAGCGCTGGACAGCAAGCGGGGGGGGGGGGGGGGGGTCAGACGTGGGTGCACCAGTGATTGAAATAGTATCGTGGGTGGAAGGACTGGGCACGGTGGATGGGGAACGATCCCATGAAAATCGAGGTGATAACTGGTGCGTGCGTGTGAGGGTGTGCGTGACGCATAGGGAAAGGAGGCCGAGGGTGGATCTTTGTAGGGCAAGTAGGGCAAGAGCGGTGGAGTAGCAAGTGGGAGTTGCTCGGGGCTGCTGGGCGGAGGCCATGGCTGTAGGGGAGCTGGGATGTGTAGGACGAAGGCGGAGCAAGATGGATGGTCGGCCGACAGTGCACAGGTGGCTGAGTAGGAGGGATGTGAGGGCTGCAGGTGGCTAGAAATACAGGAGGGGCAGAGGACATGCAGAGTGATTTTTTTTCTGGGTTTTTAAAAAATAAAAATTTCGGAAAAGGGGTTAGGGATCCAATTTTTTAAAAATTGGGTCCGGGACGCGTGAACACCGTTCACGCCTCTCGGACCCAGGCGGTAATTCTTGAACGGTGTTCATGCGTCCTTTGCTGACCATCTAAAGGAAGTGTGAACGCCGTTCATGCATCCTTGCACGGGAAAAGATGCGTGAATGGTGGTCACACATCCGAGCCGCGACAGTGATGTGTTAACTGCATTCATGCATCCTTTGCGGACTAGCTAAAGGATGTGTGAACGGCGTTCAGGCATCTAGCCGAGATTTTCTATAAAAGAAGGGGACCCCCCCCCAAAACCCATTGTTCTCTTCTGGTTTTTGTTGCGAAGCTCTGCAAAAATTCTTTCTCAACTAATATTTGCTGCTTTTATTGAGGTAAAATTTCTAATTAATAATTTAATTGTTTAATTGTGTTTATTTATTTCATTTGTATGTTTAATTGTGTGTATGATTTATTTATTTCATATGTTATGCATGAAATGTTTTGTATGATTTAATTTTCTTGATGTTGAATGTTTGTATGAATTAATTTTTTGAATTTCTGTTGTCTGAATATTGAATGTTTTATGTTATGTCTAAAATTTTTAATGTTTATGAAAAGTAATTTATGTTAGAGAAATTTATTTTAATGGATGGTTTTGAAGTAAGTGTAAATTAAATTACTTTTATTTACTAGTAATACTATTTTTAATCAATAAAGTATAAAATATATTAACTTATATTTTGAAAAGTAGAAGAATGCCCAAAAAACATTACAATTTCATAAAATTTAAAATAAAAAAAGTGTTTATTATGTAAATCTCAATTAGACCAGTTATAATAAAATTTATTAAATGTTATTATTATATATATATATACACATGAAGTTAAATTTTTGTAAAAGAGGTGTAGTATTTAATATAGATTTTATATAATACTGATAATATAATAAATATACCAAAAAACAGGGTATGAGTGATGACTGATCTTGAGATGACCGACCATGAATAATTGAAATTACATGTTTTATTTTGTGTATGTTGTTATTCAATTTTTAATGATTGCATTTTTTCTGCATTGATGACCTGTGATTCATCTCTCAGCAAGTGTAAGGACCTGCATGTCCGCTTAAAATAATTTATGTATTTCATACCCTTAGACCCCCTCACATGCAGGTGAGTAAATTTTTAATTAAAAGACAGACACCCTGAAGTGGTGTCGACGAAGAGGCATCCCCGAAGAGGTGTCAACGAAGAGGCATTCGGGAACTCGTTCGAGAGGAGGCGTTGCTGTTTGACAGGAGATTGGCGGTTGCTGCAATATTTGATAATAGAGATAGGAGTTTACCTATATAGGTTGTGGTTAGTTTATCGGATAATGATAAACTAATCGCAAGTCTCAAGATCATGTAATGATTATATATTCATATGTAATTAATCGTTATGAAACATTATATTAAATTTTCTTTTGTGCTAAAATCACAATCACTATACCATAACAGTGATAAATCAATAAATAAAAAAGTATAAAGATAATCAATTATTCAAAACCAAATTAATTAAATTAAAATTTTAATGTAGTGTATAAAATTTTTAAAATTATTTTTTAATAGGTAATTATGCTTGCTCAAATATATTGCAACGATGAGGTAATTTGTACCGAGCAGGGTTTTAGCTACAGTGTGCCACCTATCAAAGTGGTAAATCTCCATGGTTGTATGACATTAGATGCAGTTCGTAATAAGATTCATAGTCGGTTAAAACTGAGTGCAGGACAAGCAATCACATCAAATAGATACTGACATCTTCAATATCCTGAGCATCTGTGGCACAACGACTACCCTATAGTCGATGATGAGGATTGGATGGAGGCTTCTCAGTTATTCAGGAAATAGTGTATTAATGGTTTGATGGAATTATTTATTATCATTTCTGATATTGATGTGGTGCAATCGATTACTACAGAACCATGCTTTGTGACCTCTATAGAAGTCGGTCCTTCACAACAGTCTTCTTCATTGCCTCCTTCTCATACGACTCCTGTAGAAGAATGTAATGAGGAAGATCATCAAAATTGGGAAGGAAATGTAGATGACATCCCTTTAAGTGCTAATATAGTGCATGAACGTTTATCTGAGGAAGAAGAATCTGGGGAGTCAACAGGAGATGAAGTGGTTGGGAATGAACCTTCTGAGGTTCCTTTGAGAGACAGACATCCACTACATCTACCAGTTAGTGGTAATCAGCCTTCAGTTTTGAGTTCCTTAGTTAAAGGAATGTCTCGTGAACAACATTTTGATTGGGATGTCATTACACCAGCTTCTGAATTCCCTAGCATTATAGGGAATATTCTTGCATCAAATGATAATTCCATATATGTTGGGCAGGAGTTCGAAGGTAAACAGGTCATGAAAAATGTGATAAAGCAATACCACATTGAGCAACATTTCACATTTGTGGTTTATGAGTCAAATAAGACCAAATATTTCATTCGTTGTAAAAAATATGTGTCAGAATGTAAATTTCCATTAAGAGCACTATTTGATAAATATTATGGATGTTGGAAGATAACCAAATTAGAAGCCCCACACACTTGTCTGCATCCCAGATTGGCACAAGATCACTCTTCTCTTGATTCAGAGTTTATATCTACTATTATTTATGAGATGATACGAACAAGTCAGGATGTTCATGTTTCCCTTGTTCAAGAAAGAATTCAACAGTTGTATAACTATAAGTTATCATACAACAATGCTGGGAATGCAAAATAGAAATCCATTGTAAAAGTGTATGGTGATTGGGATGAGTCTTATGTGATGTTTCCACAGCTCATGGAATTGTTGTCTATCAATAATCAGATTGTTTATCAATTGGAAAATGTTGAGTATGTATCCCAAAATCATCGAGTTGATCGGTCAAAGGTGAAGTTCAATAGTATTTTTTGGGCATTCAGACCGTGCATTGCTGCATTTCCCTTTTGTAAACAATTTATTTAGGTAGATGGCACATTCCTTTATGGAAAGTATACAGGTGTTCTACTCATTGCTTCCACACAAGATGGTAATCGCGCTCCTTTGCCACTTGCTTTTGCTGTTGTTGAAAAAGAAAATTTTGAATGCTGGAGCTGGTTCATGGCATGTGTACGTGTTCATGTCATGCAAAAACAGGGCGTGTGTCTGATATCTGATCATCATCGAGTGATTATAGAGGCCGTGAGTAGTGATGGGGTTTCTTGGACTGAGCCGAATTTTTATCACCGTTATTGCATTAGACATATTTCAAGTAATGTGCATAAGCAGTTTAGAGATGAGGTCATAAAGAAGGCGATCCTCAAATTGTGTATGGTTTTCTAAACTTTCTTTTTTTTTTAAAAAATTTAATATCCATTTTAATACATTATTATGTTATGTTTTCAGCATATGAACCCCAACAAGAAAAGTTTGATCGATGTCTTGAAGAGATACGAACAGTTAAAGAGGAGGTATAAGAATATATGGTACAAATTTCAAAGGAAAAATGGTCATTAGCATACGATGGTGGCATGAGATATGGGCATATGACCACTAATATAGTGGAGTGCATATATGGGGTCCTCAATGGTGTGCACAAACTCTCTATCACAGGGTTAGTGCAAGAGGCATTTTTTAGATGTGTTCACTACTTTGTTGACCGGTCCCAAAAGGCCTACCATAGGATGGAAAATGGAATGCTTTTTACTCACCATTTTCAAACTGATATTGACCGGAAACGGAATGAGGATTCACGATGGAATGTTATAGCATTTGACAGGGAAAAGAGGAGTTTTCGGGTTAGACAGTGCTACGACCAGGGTACATGCACTAATGGTGGAGTGTTTGTCGTGATGTTGGACAACAGGTACTGTGATTGTGGTTTCTTTTAGGCATTGAGATATCAATGTGTACATGTTATTGCAGCTTGTGCTTCAGTAAATATATCATGGGAGCCATATGTTGACCCGGTGTATCACATGAGCACTTTGGTTAACTGTTATAGTGCTGCTTGGATGCCTGTTGGTGACTTCCATTCTATCACATTGCCTGATGATCATCTGACCATCGTCCCTGATATTTCCAGGTTTTCATAAGTTGGTTTTGGTTTCATTTATAATTTTTTCAAGGTCTGTCATTTTTAAAATTATTGGATTCATGCTACCATGTTGCGGCCCCGAGGAAGACCGAAGTCAACTCGCATCAGAAATGAGATGGATTTGCCTCGGCAACAAGGAGGGAGAATATGATGCAGTATCTGCCACGCAGAAGGACATACTCGTAAGAGATGTCCCCAAGTGGCAGGACAGAGTTCCACATCTCATCATCCATGATCATGTCTGTGTACCTGCTCCATTTTTGTGATAAATATAATTTTCTAGAGCGTGAGTTGTACTTTTTCTGGAGGAGTTCAAGTTCCTTGTTTTGGATAAATTAACAAATGTAATTTCACAAAAAAGAAGAAATAATTAATTTTTCACTTTTTCCTGTTAATTTTTAATGTGGAATAATGTAGATGGTTATATAATGGATATGGATAAATATTCAAACGTAATTTCAAAAAAAAGAAGAAATAATTAATTTTTCACTTTTTCTTGTTAATTTTTAATGTGGAATAATATTAATGGTTATTCAATGGAGAATGGATAAATTAACAAACATAATTTCACAAAAAAGGAGAAATAATGAATTTTTCACTTTTAAATTATGGTTTTCTTATAAGATGTCTAGTTTTAGTAATGGCATCTGAGTGTGTGAGCATCCTTAACTAATGTTGATTGTGAGACTAGGCTAATGTTGATTGTGACACCAAATAAAAATTAATATATCATGCTTCCACTATTAATAAGTACCGATGATATCTTGTGTGCAGATGACAGGTTTTCCATTGCTTACATCTCAGGCTACTCATGTATCACGACTAATTTTAGAGGGACGTCCTGTGGCTCCCTTGAATGTACGTAGATCTCACCATTTCCATCATACTGCACCACCACCTGCTATCGTCCCGCATATTCGTCGAGCTGGATTCTATGGAGTAGCGATGTGCGACTTCACATTTTTTGATCATCAGCTCATTGCCGCACTTGTAGAGTGATGGAGACCAGAGTCACATACATTCCATTTCAGTGAGGCGGATATGACTATTACATTGCAGGATGTGGCCATTATGTTGGACCTCCCTATCGACGGACATGCATTGACAGGACGAGTTCCATCAGATTTGCCTGAGCTTGTTCATAGACTTCTGGGCATAGAGGTCCAGGATGATGGCTGGACCATCGTCGGTGGTAGATTGCGGATGCCTTGGTTAGACGAGCACATCACACATTTACGAGATGATGCTGATTACGTCACCGTGCTACGATTTGCAAGTGCATATATTTTGAGGCTGATCGGTGGCACGCTTTTTGTTGACTACTCTACTACTTTTGTGCACCTGATGTATCTATCTTTTTTGGAGGATTTGGACCAGGAAGGCCTATATAGTTGGGGGTCTTCCTGCCTAGAATATACATACAGAGCCCTATGCAGCGCATGTCGCATCGATAAGATGCAGATCACAGGATGCATGGTTCTTCTACAGATGTGGGTATGGGAGAACATACCTCATTTTTCTCCACATGCCCATGTGCCATTACCCATAGATATTGTAGCAGAGGCTCCATGTGGACGTTGGTATGTTATTAATTACTTCTAATATCTAACATACTTGTATAAAATTCTTTTGTGAAATGTAAAAAAATGTTATCTACAGGTGGAGTCAGGCGCATCGACATTCATATTCTCCCAGACATGATGATCACGCCTACAGACATATGTTAGACAGCATTCGACCATACGATGTAAGTGATTCTTATTTATATTTTTAAATCTGTACTCTTTACTGTACATATATTCATTAATTAATTGATTATTCAATTTTTATTTCAGATTACATGGATGCCATATAAGGATGATATCCTTCAGAGTCTGCCCCCATACTGTATAGTGATGCTTGATATCGGCTCCTACATGGTTCCACTGATTCATTTTCCTATAGTCGAGTGGCATCAGACGGATAGGGTTATGAGACGGTTTGGATTCCTTCAGCCAGTTCCTGACCCGCCCAGTCAGTTGGATTCATTGCATTCCCTGAAGATGTCAGGGAAGAGAGATTTTGATTGGAGGAGCTACCATGCCAGATATGTTGCGTTATGGGACAGACGATGGGAGTCCCAGTTGCGAGGGGAAGGGACAGTACTTTTTCATTTGATGGATCAGATGGATTATGCAGGCTGGTACATCAGGTCTCCAGTCAGATTTTTGACACGGCACGGACGGGGCTTCCATGACTTTGTATGCATTCTTTCTTTCACTGTTAAACATATTTTTTATTCAAATTAGTTAACAATAGAATTTGTTTTCGTAGGATGCTCGTATTTTTCATCTACTTCATATGTCTGACCCAGTGGAGAGAGCTGTCTTTGACAAATCATATTTTCACAGCCTTGTACGAAAGATGCTACCGTCGATGGACGATATTTATCATGGCATTTTCTTTGATCCACCACCTGCTGCGGAGGCCGCAGAGCCTGCTGAGCCTCACATAGATGTACCTGGCAGTGAAGACCCTATTATGGATGTTGTTGTTCCACAGGAGGAGGCTGCTCAGCTTGCTCAGCCACATGATATTGTTCCACTAGAGGAGGGTGTTCAGTATGATCAGTCAGATGCTCCTCCAGCTTCTCAGGCACAACCAGAGGTACTTACAGACGCTGACTGGATTGAGTTCGATGTTTTATTGCAGTCATCCGCAGCAGAGCAGCCATCTACTTCCTATATTGGTGAGAGTTCCAGCCAGCTTCCACTATCCTTAGATGCAAGCCAAGGTACAAGCGGTGAGACTGTACATCCACCGTCTGTCACACATGAGTATGTCGATGTGGATGTCGATGAGGATGTGCAGCGTATGCCAGATAACAGATGTAGACGGACACGGCGTGGACGCATCCAGTATACGCCTGACTGTGGGACAGGGGAGCATCCACGCCGGAGGCATAGATTAGGTTGACATTTGATTTATGATACATTTTGTATGTGTATTACGGTTATCTAGACTTCTATTATATTTTTAATAAGTGCCTTACTGTTATCAAACTATCTACCAATGTATATATATATGTATAATAAATAATATGATTAAATTAAGTGATAAATATTAATTATATTAATTATTTCCAATTGCAATAGAAGTGGTCACAATTATGATGAGTGTTGGTTCAGTCCAACCATGCAGAATGCATACGATGATAAGAATAAAAGGCCACAAAAAGTGTAGAAGAATGGAACAATAGTTGGAAAATCTTCCATTGGGAATATGCAAAACAATGTAGTCAAGAAAACTGTGAAAGAAACTATTCCCAAGAATAAGTTTGAGCTAAAATCCAAGGATTATTTCATGACAAATCTTTAAATTCATACCATCTCAAGAAGTTTAAACTTAAGGTATTCCAATCACACTTTATCCATTGTTCTTAATTATATTTCTCATTTTAATTAAGGGGGAGAGCTTGACTGATGTAAAGATGGGATGAAAAGGGGAGATTTATCTTTTTACTTGAACTTTTTAATATATTTGGTGAAGTATGTGCAGGATTTAGCATTTCATTGATAATTTTGATTATCTACCATGGATTAATAATTGATACACTCTAAGAATGATTTCACATGTATGGTTGTTTATGGACAACATTGAAAACTACAATATGAATTAGAAGATCATTTGGCCAATTTTGAGAAGATACATATTCAGACTTTATAAAAGGAAACAATTTATACTGGTACGCAATCTAAAGAGTGAGATTATTGAGTATGGATCTCAAAATTTAGGTCATGTACATGACATCACTTCTTCCACATTATTTAGATAAAATGATATTTTTTTAGAGATCACATGCCTTAAAAAATATTACTCTTAGATCTTGAAATGAAACTCAGAGAACATATCATAGTGATGATGTGATCATGGTTCACTTTTTTCATGTAAGTCATTTGTTCACAAATATACCAATATTTAATCAGAAAAACAATGAAAAAGGAGTATTAGAAAGTATAAAAATTAAGTTTCCACTTTAGAATACAAATGGAACCATATGAGGATCTTTATAGAAATAGATGTTTAACTACAATATATGTTAGAGAATACTCAAGCCATTCTATTAATAACTATTTAATGAATATCTATTATTCATGAATATTTATTAAAAATTATTAACATTATTTCAATATTTTCTGTTATTTAATTGATATTTATTAATATTTCTTATTTTTATCATTATGTGTATTAGTTTATAATTAATAGTTATACATTTTGAGGAGGATTTGAGTGTTCTGTGAGATGCGTGAACACCGTTCAGGCATCCCTCCACTCGGGGGGATGCGTGAACGACGTTCACGCATCCCGGACCCAATTTCAAAAATATCGAAACCCTATCCCCTTTTCCGAAATTTTTATTTTTTTAAAACCCAGAAAAAAAAAATTCGCCAAACATGCGCTGTGCAATGAGTCAGCTGGAGCATAAAACCAGGCTGTAGGTGCAGTCGCATTGTGCGGTGTTGTGGCTGAAGCATGAGGAGGAGCGCGGCCAGGAAAGAGGAGTAGCGCGGCCAGACATGAGGTTGAGCAGGCGGAGGGTGGTGGTGTGCGAGGATAAGGAGAGACGGGTGGGGTGGGGTGGGGGGTGGCAGCGTGAGATAAAAAAATATAGGAGGCACATTATTAGGGTTATGATTAGTAAAAAATAAAAATACAATTCAACAAAAAAAATACAAAAAAGAAAATCAAATTAATAAACTATTAAAAAAATTAATATATAATAAAAAAATACATATAATAATTTATAATAAGAATAATAAGATTAAAATTAATAATTGTAATAATATTATCATATTCAACACTAATAATATTATTTTCATCATTAATTGCTTCACACCATTTTAGATGTGCGGAAACTACACGGTTAATCTGAACGATTGATAATCATTTTAAATGGTGAAAATAATGACAGTTATTCCATTTTGAATAGAAATAATATTGGTAACATTTTTTTAATTTTAAATAACACAATAAGTCAAAAAAATTACCCATCTGAATTTTTTGAACGCAGGCGGATCATGTTGATTCCTTGGCAGAACCACGTGGGGTTTTCAAAATGCTCTCCGCCTGTGCGACCAACGATGTCAACTCAAAAACCCAAATTTTTTGACATAACTCAGAAGCATTGTTCTGTATTCAACCCGAACCTGAACAAAACAATTTTAGAAGCCAAAGAAAATAATTAAAAATAGAAAACCATCGGGTCAGGGTCGGACAAATATTGATCAATTTGAAAAAAATACATTTTCCCTTTTAAGTAATTAATAGTGCCTCGCATTCTTATATAATATTCTAAAAAATTAATACAGAGGAATAAATTTTTAACATTTTTCATTCTGGGGGGAAAACCTCAAATAATGGGTAAAATAAGAGTATAACAATGATTTTTTAAATGGATCCTAATATTTTTCATTATAATAAAGGGAGATATATATAGTTAATATTCAATATATATACATTCTCAACTTCTTATTTACAATAAATAATTTTGATATTGTTCAAATCATTTGAAACTATATTGAAGCTACACATTTAAGATTTCTAAATTTAAAAAAAAATATACAGTAGGTTTTTCAATTGGATTGAGATTAAAATGTTTATCCAAGAAGGTGTTGTAGATTTGGGACAACCCTTAATAATAAAAGATACTATTTTAGAAATATATATACATGATAATGATTTAATGTAATTGAGAAATAAATATTAACAAATCCCCATAAAGTTGTTCCATCACCTGTCTAATAGAATTACGACCCCAAAAATTATAAAAATGAATCCATTATGAATCTAATGGCTATAAATTTATGATTTTATATTGTGAGTAAATAAAGTAAGATAAATTAAAAAATAAAACATACAAGAAGATAATTAAACATGCTTAGAAGAATGCAAACATTGAGTAATATAAACCCAAAAACAAATAAAATCTAAAAACAATTATCTATCATTATTATTCATAAAGGATAAATAATTAAAAAGGAAATGTAACATCAAACAATTGATACAATTCAATTGAAAAAACTGTAGATTGAAACAATATGTAATAAAAAATAAAAAACTATAAGCTTGTTGAATGTAATATTAAATATACTATTAAGAGAGTATTATAAAGATAAAAATTTGAAATTAACTTGGTTGATTCAATCATTAATTATGATCTAATAATAAGGGAATGAATATGATGATTTACCTTAAAATAATCATTGACCCTCTTTACTTTTATCTAGATAGGTAAATGGTATATTCCTAGAGTTTCATGCTTTGAAATATTTAGACGATTTATCTCCTCTTCCTATAAAAATATGATTCAATAAAAATGTGTTGGAGGAAATAGAAACTAAATCTAATCCAACTGATCCTAAATTCCTGGGAATATCATAATAAAAATTACATTGTAGATAGAAATTTAGTATTTTAAAATTATACGGATCTTGATCTACTCTTATATGAAATATATGATCTTATCTAGATACTCTAAGGTGTCAATAAAAAGTCAATCAATTTAGTTTTCAACACAACTATACATCATGAAGAAAAAAAATCTTAGGAAAAAATCAAAAAATTATTCTTTTTATTAAAAAGTGAATTAAATTATCTATATATCACATATGATATTTTTTTGGAGCCCATGTTAATCCTTACACTCAATTTTGATATAATCTAATGGTAGAGAACCATAATTGGAAAATTTTGGAAATGTGTATTTGTGGTATTCATTATAGGTAACTCGGTCTTCCAACTTGTTTTCATCACAAAATATATAGAATAAAATAATGGTGTGACTAATAAGATAAATTTATTCTAAAACAAATTAATTATATACCATAGAAAATAATAAATGTCTTTTAATAATATTTCAAAAAGAATTTATATTAATAAAATAAAGATATTGAAATTTTCAAATAATACAATTTGTTTAAAATGAAAATATATATCTATATGTGATGGCCGATAGAAATCATAAAATATAGGTGTTTGAATAAAATAATATTGTTCGGTATTTGAAATGATGTAAATAAATGAATATAAAATTCCTACAACATTAATCATGTGCTCTTAAATATTTTCTTAAGATTCCTTTTTTCTCTAAAATGAAAATCATTGGTAGTGACTTTTAAACTCAAATATAAAATATCAATAGAGAAAAAATATCAGTATATGAAATTATAACAAAAAATAGATATCCACAGTATTTAGAAGATTATCAATTTTATGTACACCTTGATTGTTTCTAAAATATAAAATATCATATTTGGTAATAATATTTAATTGACGGAATAGTTTTTAAAAAACATATATGGTTATCACTATGATGTACCATTGATGGTGATGATGGATATGTAAAATTAAAATTAAAGAAATATATTTATCATTGTTAAAAATTAAAGTTATTAATTTTAATATATAAATTATTTTTTGGAAAATAGTTGTAAGAACCCTAAATTGAATCATGGGTACATTGAATTGAAAATATATTGATCATCAACAGAAAATTGGAAAGTTAATAAAATATATCTACAATTGTCATTGAAATAATAAATAATTTATATTCCATATAAATTCATTAATTTCAAATGAGGACTTATATGGGTATAAATTGTTTATCTATTTCATATCTATTATTATATTTAACTAGATTATTTATTTTTTAAATCACAATATTTTATAAATATTATATGGTATGTATCACTCACTTTAATGGGGGGAACATTTTCAAGAACATAAAAAAAAATATCAACAAATTTCAAGTTATTTACTTCCATTGATTTTAATTCACTTCTTGTATACAATTATTATAACATGTTTTATATTTATTAAACTATGATTATTGTAGAATAATTTTTTTCACTACATCTTCAAGATATTCATTTTATTATAAATCAATATACAATATATATGATTATAATTTTTTTAGTTATATTTTAGTTTTTCTATATAGAAATTATCCAACAATTTTTTTTAAATTCAAATTACATTTTGAAAAGAGAATCCTCATTCATAATATTCATCATTTTTAAATATTCATAGATAAAGAATATCATTACTGATTTAAAATATGTTATATATTATGTTTGAACGCATGATTAAAATTCTATGCAATTTTTTTACATCTTACATCTATAAAATTTGTATGATTTTAACACGGAATAACATTAATGAACCAATAAATGATTGTTTTTTTATTTTGTGTGATATTGTTTCCTCATATATTTTTTATTTCATTGTAGGATCAGTTCTGAACATTAATGATCAATGGGTATATATATATTTTTATTATCGATAACCATTTTATATAGGTTGAGGGTAAGCATTAAATAGTCCATTGACCTTGAGGCACTATGCTTGAATACATGGGAATTATAGGGCCAATAAATGGCCCAATGTCTTAATAAAAGTGACGCCGTTGGAAAAAATTTACATAGAAAATATATTTTTATCAAATTCCTAACCTTACAAGGCTACACAACTAGTATTACCCATGAATGAACAGTGTTCGGTCACAATGGAAAATGCAATACCCTCTACGTTTTTCCAACTATGGTAGCCTTACAAATCTACATGTCATCTCTTGATCCCCGTATGGAAAAAAACCTTTATAGAGGACTCATTTATTTTTTGGGTTGGCTATCCACTGATCCTCTATCATTGATTCACGAAACCTACTATGTCATCTGATTGTTGCACCTCTATCGGTGCTCCACATTAACTCTCTCTCCAGATGTTCCCTACACCTCTTCCGTTTCTCATGGCACATGATACTCGTCGATCAATAATTCCCACCACACACCGGTCGACAACTCTGACTACCACCTTCCAAGTCTCTAAACTGTCACTTCATCCCCATTAATCCATGATTCCACCCCAATATACAACCCATACAATAAATTTTTGCATATATTATCATTACATAAAAGTTGTTATCTCTCAAAACAAATTATAAGGATTATTGATTTGATACCATTTATTAAAAAGTTTAATAATGACATATTTATATATAGAAACTTGATTTATAAATTTTTTAATGTTATTCATGAATACACAATTGAAACCCAATATAATTATATATATATATTCATCATTGTTATTCTAATAAGATTTTATTTCATAGAAATAATATATTCTGAAATTTTTGTTATATTTCATTGTGTTACAATACTTATTTATTTTATTTTTTTCAAGAATGGATCTTATTTTACAGTAACCAATTTTTTTTGACAAAAGTGGTTATACTTTATTTTTTTTAATTATAATATCAACCCCTATTGTAGACAATAATCTTAGATAAAACAACACAAAATTTTAATATAATAATATTCATTATGTGAATATGGATCATAATTGATCCATATACTGTTTCTTTATTGAAATAATTCTAGTTTTAGGATATTTTCAATTAAATAGTGATAAAATATAGGATGTGGGGAATATATAGTTGATTTTATGATGGCGAATGCATTTATATAGTGGGATGGTTTTACTACCTGAAGAAAGGAATTGGGAAGATCCTTCAAGTGATGATATAAAATATATTTTTACCACTTATGAGATATGAAATTTCTATGAGTTACATCATGCAACTCATATAGAGAAAGATGGGTTTTTAGGGTATAGATATCAATATCAAAACCAAAATAAATATATAAAGAAAATTTCTATGATGAATTTGACAAGGTATTCCATCTTTTTAAAAAATAGAAATATTATTATTCACATAAAGATACGATATTCATGTTTCATGTATAGATATTTTGGAACATTGTAGTGAAATGTCTAGGGAAGAAATATAATGAAAATTTTGAGTTTAATTTAAAACAAAATCAGCAACGAATTTTTTGAAAATAATGGATGGTTTATTATGAAATTGATTTTTTATGTAAATTAAACAAATGTATTTTACAACCAATGGTAAATACAATAATAATATTTTCCTTGAAAAATATAAAATGGATATTAATCAATATTTAATTATTCTCTGATGGATTATTTGGAAATTATGTAGTTCGAAATTATAGAGGGTGACCAACGGAAGGCATAATTATTCTTATGTATGATATTCATTGTGTGTTATAATATTTGGATATTTCAAGGAATAAAAATATAAATATTATTGTATTGTTGAATGATTACTTACAATCTATTGATTAAAGTGATGTCAAAATCACTCTGTTGGATAATCTTATGGATTATTAAGAGTTTGTATAAGAGAATCATAAACTAGCGATGTATTTCAAGATAAATATTTGATAATCAAGCTATGTTTAACATTGAAAAAAATGATTTTATGGATGAACTATATGGTATCTATTCACTCAAATAATATGTATTTATCATAAATAAGAAGTTTTAAAATGAATTCCAAACCACATATTTCACTATAACAATTTATAATGATTAATTTTAATATTAAATGGAAAAATAATTATCTAAATGTGGTGTAACCACTTTTGAGAATCGGTTAAATGAAAAAAAAGATTAGTGGAAAAAATTCGATCTAAAGTTGAATAGTGTAAAACTCAAGAGTCAATATTGAATAAAATGGGTAGAAATGGTTGGGAAAAATTCAAAACATGAAGCATCAAGGGGTTTCCAAAAAACCTAATATCAAAAAATGTAGAATTTTTCAGAAATTAATGTCACAATATAATGAATCAAATTGTTTTTGGATACATTGGTGAACCCATGAACTATTATAATTAGTGAATAATCTATATAACTTGTAAAGAACCAAAATTTTTACAAATAAGGATTAGAGAACATAACACACATCAATGATGTAATTCTGTAGTGATATATTACTACTGTTGTAATTTTGAATAATGTCCAATAATTATAAATCATTTATTACTAGAATAAAAACCAATGGTGTTTCAAAAAATATGGAATTATAAAAAATGAACTCAATATTACAAAAGGATATCTTTAAAAATTTTATGTGGAGGAAGCTTGCATAAATGATTTTTCTGAATGGAATGATGCCATAGAAGTATGTATATATACTCAAAAAATGAATCATGTAAAGAAAATATTAATAATGTGATTAAATATTTAACATATATTACACTCAATGTGATACTTAATAGTAATACATTGATACATGCAACTGGGTGTTCATCACAAATTATATAAATATTTTTTCAATAATATAAAAATTTTAGTTGATGTAATAGTTTACATTGAGAACTATTGAACATTAATGATTAAAAAAATTGTTGATTTTATCTATTTATGGATTCATGAATACTAATGTACATTTTGTGGAAAGACTTGATCATAATCCCTTGAAATTAAATATATTATATCATTATCTAATAAATCTCACATTTTATTATAAAAGATATATAACAAAATAAAATGTTATATAATCATTTATAAAAAGATAAAAAATTTAATCTCTCTCATGTTGACATAAGTTATAAATCATGTTTTCTTTTAGTATAAGGGGAAAAACGAAGATTCATATAATAAATTTCCCCATTAGTCAACGAATAACATAAAATAGTCCAAATCTCCGGGGGTGGCAGTCATTCCTAATTTTAAATGATATAGTCAAATGAATTATAGTGGTTTTAAAATATGATATATAGTTATAATCTTCAAAGGAAAAAATATTCAAATATATTTAGATGTACACAATTTGGTTATCATGTATGTTTATAGTCCCATAAAACTTATTGTAAATTCAATGAAATGGAATTTTTTATTATACATATATTTTTTAGTGGGATATGATGTTTAATTATTATATAATCAATGAATAAAGTGATAATAAATATTAATTATCAATAAGAAACTATAAATTAAATATAGAGAGCAATAAAAATCATATTAAATGATAATGGTATAGATTAAACTTTTATTGATGTTAAAGGAGACTTATTAAAACATGTATTCAAACATGAGTTTTTTTCTATATAACATCCATAGAAAGGTTGAATTTTCTAATGATGAAACTAAACATTGAATAATATAGATAATACAGTATTATCAAAGACCAAAACATCTAATATGTTGAATCCAAACCTTTTCGAGAGATATATCGGGCTCATTTACATGTACTATTTTATATTTTTTGAGTGTTTATTTATTGGGTATTAGTTTTGGAATATTTATGGGGTGAAATTGAAGAATTTTAGAATGAAGATGTTTAGTTCACGGTTGGTTCATGGTTTTCCCAAACCATATGCCCAGTCTAGAAAACTATGCGAACCCAAACGTAGGTGATTCAAATAGATCGTTCACAATTTTCCAAAAGTTTTTCCTTTCATGTTGTAACCATGAGTCCCCCTAGAAGGAAATACAATGTTAGGTACATGGTAAGCGATAACCATGTACCCTACATAGGGAAACTGAGCATCTAAAATTTTAAATCCCCTAAAAATTAATATAAATGTTTTATTAACTAGGAATTACTCTTTAATCACCACATCCTCAACCTAAATTGATTACTTTGAATTTTATATTTTTCTCTCTCACATATATATTCCAGGATAAAAAAGGATGTTTTTCTTCCACTGGTGATGATTTTATGTCTATGTTTGATGGATCTTGATACTTTTGATTTTGGATATCATTGTTCATTATAGATATCATTTTTCATTATGATCAAGGTTTTTCCACTTCAATTGTGGATTTATGTTGGTGTGTGTTCATCATCACTCTTGAGTAGCTGTTCAAAATTTCAAAGCCCATCGTCTTGATTTAATTATGTTTATGTAATTTTAAAACTTCAATTTACATGATTCGGAAGTTTCATTGGATATTGAATTGGTTTATTTTAATTTTTGGTGATAATGAATTAGATTAAAAGTAGGGAAATTTAAAATTCATGGATTTAAATTAAATAATTAGTTAATTAATTAATGAAATATTATGATTTTGTAATCGATAGAAAATTTGTACAATGTAGTTGTTCGATTAATGTGATTATGAATCAATTGAAAATGATAATTATGTGGTGGATGGATTGAACATAATGGGTTTATGGGTTATATTATTTAAAAATGAAAAAATGGTTTAATGATAATTTTATATATTATTACAAGTGATTAATGTATTACACAATAAATATTTATTTCATTGAGATGGTATCCATGATGAGAAATATGATAAGAGGGTTAATGTGGATTAACCATATTGAATTTGATATCTATGTAACATGTGTAAATGATTGAAATAGGATTGTCTGACATAGACTGAGACTCTAGATACCCCAATGTAATATACTGATATATGATTGTGGGGAATAGATTGAGTCTCCCTATAAATATCTATGACATAATGTTAAATGAGGTGTGATATAGGGAGTAATCATTACCAATATCCTTGATATTAATTTTAAATGAAATGTGTTATAAAATACCATGTTTTATGATTATTTTTTAATTAAATATGTGTGATGGGAAAGAATTTGGCATGGCTGTAGTAGTTATTGAGGGATTGGGTTTCCTAGTGTACCGAGAAATTTTGTGGTTAAATAATGAATAGTTCAATATATGTAAACTATTAACTATATTAATTTTATTTTATCCTTTATAAAATGGAAATCACATTTAATTAAGAATAATAACTTTATATACCGTTATTGGTGGCCTATTAAGTTGTACACACACTATACTCAGGATATATGATTGGGACTCGAATATTCTCCAGGTTTGTTGGAATGAAAATGGGAATGGTCCTTATGTCATTTGACCAACTCAGGATGGATCATGGTTGAGGTAACACGACATCATATAAAGACCCTATTGAGAGTTTTTGGTTCCTTTAACTTTGGTCTTGTACAAGACACATGACACTTATTTTTTATGACATAACTACTGTTAAGTTATGTATTTTTTTCTTGTTTTGTTCACCCTGTGGTCATGCATGTTCTAGTTATTTTATTATTAATTTTGTTGGATGTTAAATATTGGTTACTATTTAATTATATCTTTTATTTTGATTCTATGAAAATGAGGTTATAGTGTACCCATTTTTGAAATTATAATGTCGATCTTAGTCGACAGCCTCATACATATGGGGAGGAGGTCTTGAGGACAACCGACATGGGGCACTAGTTTGGGGCCCTCGGGTCGAGACATCACAATGTGGTATCTGAGCAGTTTTCAATTATTTTTTACATAAAATTTAGGAAATGTAGAAAATTACTAGGAAGAATTGTTTTGTGGACATGGACACATTCACGTGTGTAGAAAAAACATGTATGGGGGAAAATCCATTATCCTAGGGTTGGGTTGTTTTAATCTATTTTTGTTGTTATAGTTGGATTTTATTTCACATTGGTTTATGAAATTTTTGTGTGATGTGATTATTGATCCATTTATTTTTAGATATTTGACTAATATCATACTATAAAACCATATCACTGTATGCATGAATCATTCACAATACTCAGAATTATTATGTGGAATGAATCATTTTAGGAACATATGAGAAATGTAGGTTTTTGAGTAAGTCATTTTTATAAAAATGTGGAAAATATGTTTTGAAAGTTGTAAAATCATGAAAAATTTGGATAGATGGTTTCATAACGAGATAAATGAATAATGATAATGCTCTTTACAATTTTTGAGCCCTGAATTTGATGAGGTATTATTACTGATATTGATAGAACCTTAGTTTTGGTCTTGTGTAAGGTTTTTGGGGAATGACTTGTTTTGGATTGTTTTGAATCACTATTATGTAAATGTGTTATTATTGTGTAGTGTTTACTAATATGTGTGTCTTGAAATATTGATTCCAAAATGATGGTTCTTGATATGGAGATAAGAGTTTTTTCTGGAAATGATCCTCCAATAGTGGAACCTATGACACCTATAGTGTAAGGATTAGGAGATAGAGATAATTTTTGTGAGAACATTTCTCTCTTCATGTAGTGTATGGATAAATAACTAGAGAGAGATGTGAAGTGTATTTATGGAATAAAATGTATGTTCTATTTTCAACACCCTTTGACTTTCACTATATAGGGTGGACAAGAGGAAGCTATGTTCTTGATAGTGTCTATCTAGAAGATACATGAAATATTATATACTCCTACTAACAAGAGTTTCCTACTGAAATTTACTTTTTCTTAATGATGCCACAAAGTAGAGGGGGACGAAAGAGGTACAGTCCTAATGAATTGTTGCTTATAAGGATTTTTCAGGCATTGGGAATAGACATGAGGCTATCATAGAAAATACATTAGTTGCCAGGGCTCCCATTGATAACAATACAATCAGCCGAAGAATTTACCTCCATCCTGATAATAGCTTTTATGTTGAGGGGATTACTAAAGTGATGGTGGATCTACCAGATTCAAGATGGAAAGCATGAAATCATGGAGTAGAAATACTTTTGGGAGTAGTTACTGGATCACTTTTACCTTGATAATCTCAGGAATTATAGAGTGGATGAGTTTATAAGTATCACTTAGGGTTATATGTCTATCACAGTCTATGCTAGCCACACTAAAAATATACCACACTATTCTATAAAATTAATCTAAGATGAGGATATGTTAGTGAAAAAAGTACTTTAAGGGATTAAATGAAAAATTAATTCTGAATTTAAAACATTTTGCGTGATGTTTTCTTCTATGGATGTGAATATAGATTTATTTTCTTAGGGGGACCCGAAAAAGGATTCTGATAGATGACTGGTGGATTCTGCTAGACATTCAAGGGGAGTGAATTTCAAAATATATAGGAGCATTGTTATGAGAATATTGACTTCTTCATTGGAAATTAGAGTTTCTATAGGGATGGATATTTTACATTGGATCTTACATTAGTGTTATGTCACCAGTGTGGTAGGCCAAGTCACTTGTGTAGATAGTGCCTCAAACCACTGAGTGTCGTACTTGATGATGGAAGTTACATATATAGAGGTTTTATAGGATCTAGTAAATGATTTGAAATCATGGATCATATATACAATCACAATATACAATTAGGGGATCTATTACACTGTATCATTCTAGGAGCTAATGTTCATCTAGCTATGGTGGTTGAGGAATTTGATGATGTAGTTCTAAAAAATATTTCTTGTTTTAGTAGAGTGTTGTAGCTTAGGGGACTCATACAATAATACATGGAAGAGAGGAATAATATTTTCATTTAGTTCATCTTGTACTTGTTGATTAGGAGGCAAAACTATTTACAAATAGAGGTATTATTCTTATAGATTATATGCACACTATTTTCTTTATTTGATATTATTGCCTCCCTATCATTAATATCGACACTAATTTTGAATGGGTTGAGTGTAGAAGTAGAGTTTTTAAGATGGTCATTGAAAATAAATACACCATTGGGAGTAAAATCCGGGGAGATCAATTTAAAAAGGGGGTTTATCTTGAGGTTGGGGAGTATCTTTTCTACTGGGATATTTATAGAATTGATATGTCCAGATTTGACCTAAAAATGGTTATGTAATGGATAGTGGCATGTGGAACCCGCATTAGTTTATATAGAAAGAGAGTAAATTTTATATCTCATGGGGGTAAAAATTATGTTTTCCATAGACAGTGGGATATCATGGTAGGACATGTATGGCATGTTCATCAACAATTGGGAGAGCTCACCACCAAGGTTAATAGTCTGTAACTAGATGATGGAGGTGAGAAAAATTATGTATTTCCACTTGTAGTGTAATAGTTTTTGGATGTGATTCCTCAAATTTTAATGGGATACCACCAAATAGGGATGTGGAATTTATGATTGAGATCTTTTAAGGGGCTAAGTCAGCTCCAATTCCATCATAAAAAAATGTAATAATTGAGATTCAAGATCTTAAGACTCAACTGAAAGAGTAGATTGATAGGGGATTTATTCGTATTATTAAATCCACTTTGAGATATACAGTCATGTTTTCTTTGACTTTTTATTTAAATTATATCTTATGTGTTGATTATAAGAGGTTGAATTGGAAGATATTGAA
Organism: Viscum album; assembly: GCA_963277665.1. Lineage (NCBI taxonomy): Eukaryota > Viridiplantae > Streptophyta > Magnoliopsida > Santalales > Viscaceae > Viscum > Viscum album. The sequence goes on from OY728157.1 coordinate 748,056,787, forward strand.
GAACCAATATAATATTTTGTGAATCAATGATCTCTTTGACCAGTTGTGAGGGGATTCTATCTTCTTCAGAATTGATTTGAGATCAGTGTATCATCAGTTTAGAGTTTTTCCTTTTGATATACCACTAACTATTTTCATAACTATGTATGTTCTATATGAGTTTATCAAGATGTACTTATGGCTAATGAATTCATGCACAATGTTTATAGACTCGATGAACATATTTATCCCTCATACATGGATTAGTTTTTTATTGTGTTTGTGGATGAAATATTGGTTTATGCCAATAGTTATGATGATCATTCTTATCATCTTTACCATTTCCTATCTACTATTATAGAGCATCAGTTGTACACCATGTTATTTAAGTGTAAATTCAAGATTAATTAGGTATATTTCTTGGGTGACATCATCTTTGAGGAAGGGGTGTCGGTGGGCCCAATGAATCTGAAGGATGTTGTTCTGTGGGAGAATCCCAATAATGTTTTTGATATATGTAGATTTGTATAATTATATGGATAATATCAAATGTTTGTCTAAGATTTTGATGATTGGAATAACCACTTTTATGCTTGACAAAGAACGCTTTTATGTAGGAATGGTCTAAGCACATGAGAATTCATTCTTAGATTAGAATAAATTATTTATAACAACACCTATCATGATCATTCTTTATCCAAGGGAGGAGTATATGGTATTTTATATTGTATCTAGGATCAATCTGTAAAATTTATTGATACCAGGGGATGAAGTTGTGGCGTATGGGTCTTGGAATATATGGACGCATGAATTGAACTACCCTACACTTGTAATTTAATTAACTTCAGTGGTTAATTATTTGATTTGTTAGTGGGAATTTATTTTGGAAAAAATTATTTTGTAAACTGATTATAATATCTTAATTTACATATTTTCACATCTAGACTTTAATATTAAAAAACTGAATGGTTTGACTGTATTTTGTCATTTTATTTTGAACTAGCATTTATAATCAAAGTGGGAAATAGTTTTATTGATGCTCTAAGTAATAAAACATAGAATCAAAAAGTAAGAGTATAAATCCTAGTGGGATGTGATGAATTTTCTAGATGAGATGCATATTGTGTATCTATAAGGTTAGGATCAGAGGACTATAATATCGAATTCACAAGATCCTACACATTTGAGCTGAATCCAGGAGAGGCATCATAAGAATATTGAATGATTAGCCTTGAGGGAAAGCCTTGGAGGCAGAGTGTCACCTTCTGATTTGAATATAGATAAGGAAGATATCATTTGTGTTAGAAATTGGGTTTTCTAAAAATAATTATGCAAGAGGATTTGATGTCTGTAGTTCATGCCTCGAAATTATAGGTGCATTCAGGATCAACCAAAATGTACCAAGGATTGTGACAATGTTATTAGTTGTTATAATGAAAAATAATATTAAATTTTTTCTAACACGATGATACATATATAAACAGGTGAAGGTCGAGCATCAATGACTAGTTGGTTTACTAAAATCATATCCCATTATCAAATGAATGTGGAATGATGTTACAATAGTCATTTTGGAGGCCATCCCATGTACACCATGGAATAATAAACCTCGTTGGGTTGTTTTTTGTCCCACAATTGAAAGCAGTGACTTTTTTTCATGATTCAAGGGATATTCTTAGTAGACCCGTAGGGATTTTTTGTACATTTGTAAGATAGCCCATATATAGGATTGTATAATGTATTGTTTTAGACTTTGACTCATGTTTTACTTCTTGCTTCTCTAGGGGTATTAAATGTTACTTGGTATACATGTTTTACTGAGTACGATATTCCACCCAATGATAGATGGGTATTCAAAACATAACTTATAGGTTTCGGAGGATATGATTAGTTAATTCCTTATTGACATTTGTAGTTTATTAGAGAATAACCACGAACTTTTTGAGTTCTCCTATAAGAATAATTTTCAGGAGAAAATTAAGGCGTAACCATAAAATAATTACATTAATAAAATGATTCATTTCGCAAAGTAACAACATTGAGATATATAATCCTTAAAATGATAATATCAATTATGTGAGAAGAACTGTTTCATATGATAATGGGAAAAATTATAAAAAAAGATAAAAATGTTTTAGAAATTGGAATAAATTTAGATGTTAATATATACTAAATAATTGTGTTACACTATCAATGATAATTTTGATAACCCAAAAAAATGACATTGAGTTGAAGAACCCCTTACAATGAGTCATAAAGTTCTATATTTCTCCCTTATATCATATAAAAAAACATAAATTAATTTATTAATATTTAAAGAATATATTATTATATATTTGAATATCATTAATCTTTTTTTAATTCTTCTAAGTTACATATTAGATAACAATGTAATTTATTTATTCATTACCTATAATGAGGTAATTTCTTTAACAATTTAATATTTTCATTGGTAGGTTGAACATTAAAAAATATCATTATTTTATAATTTACATAATAATATTGATGATATAAATATAATTTATTGAATCAGATACAATTTTAATGGTATCTATTAATTTAAGTCACAAAAATTATAATTCCTGATCCAGTGTGGTCATAGTCTGTACGTACACACATGAAATGGTTTAACTTTTTATTGGATTGAAAGTATAGATGAATAAGATAAAAATTATCTTTATTGAACAATTATAATTTTATAAGAATACAATAGCTTCCTTAATTCCAAAATCACAACCATCCATGAGTGGATGTTTTTGAAAAATGTGGTAAATCCCTTTGTAGAGAAAATTATACATACTAATTCGCATCTGATTATTGTGTAATGTCGTGACCCATCTAAACCAGAGTCAGTGCATTAATAATTACATTGGCATGGTTATAATGAATTAAAATCCTGAAGGAATGATCAGTTTAGTAGTTTTTAAGAAACAAGATAAATAAATGTAACTCAAAATTATATTGGAAAAGGTTACAAAATACGATACATATCAAAAACTAACAACAACATCCACAAGAACTCAATAAATTATCTCATCATTGTCACCTTTTGAAAGTAAAAAATGAAATTATTGAGCTCAAAATAATTTAAGTGTTACAAATGGAGTAATAATTAATCCATAATAGCATAATTTTAATCAATTTGACATAATCAATATAGAATGATAAATAAATGAAAAACTCATTCCATTAATAAGCTGAGAAAGAAACTACATCCGTAGATTTTTTCATAGTGAAAACCTCATTAATTGTAGTAACTGATAATGAAAAAAGATAATTATTATTAATTGGCTACTATGTATCCAGCACACGATACCATTATACAATAAAAACAGTTTATTTATATGGGTAGAAACCCGTCCGATTTTTAGAAACAAACTCGAACGGTTTTTCACCAACTGATTTTTCTCATGAGACCTTCTGATGCATCGAGGGGATGTAGCAGGCCCCTCCCGCCTATGCATCGAAAACATTATTTATACATGGATTCAACAGAATGGAAATATGAATTTATATTATCCATATTGAATAGAGGATACACATTTATAAATAATTACACAGTCAAAACAACATTCAAAACAAATACCATATGTAAGATGGTATACGACTTAGAAAATAATAATATCCATGATATGAGAATATGAAAATTAAAATGGAATATAATTTTAACTGAAAAATTATCTCAAAGGGTAAGAAAGTACACTACATTAGAAATAGTAGGTGTACAATACTATGAAAGTCGCAACGTAGTGAAAATTGAAACAAAACTCGTTACCACATTGTATTTAATTGATTCTTTTGAAAAAAAGTTAATAATCACAAAAAGAATCACAAAATACTAAGAATATATATATAATCATGATAAAATATATCAAAAGGAAGTATACCTAGACTACATATAAGAATTAATAGGCGTACAATAGAAATCCCACAGAATTGAATGTGAGATGAGAAAACCCCATACAAACATTTCGGCATGGTAACGAGTGTTCGTGTGAAGGATTAATGAGAGTTAAAGGGGTATCCAATTATTTATATGTTATAAGGGTAGTATGGAGATGTTAAAAACATACGCCATCATTAGGGAATAAAAATAAAAGAGCACAACATGTGGGATATTCTTGAACAAAATTTATAGAGAGGATCCCTTACCTTATGCTTGATGGTGGTCTTTATTATTTTTAACTACCAGAATAATCAATTTTAGCTTCATTAATTAATAATTACATAACCTAATAAACATTTAATTGTTACTATATGACCGTATATGGTCCATTAATGGCCTTTTTATTGTTTAAGAGATTCAATTTTATTTTTTTGGTTGGATTTGCTTCTTAGATTTTCATGATCTATTTACTTGTATTCATGAATGAATGATTGTTTGATATTTGGTTAATCATCCCAAATTTTCAATATGAATTATTAGTGACATTAAATAGATATAAATGATCTTATAATGATTCTAGTCATATAATATGAGGATGACTTATTCGATGAGTTAAAAATAAACGACTGGATATGGCTTGGCGGTTTTGTGTACAATAAATTTGTTTTGAATTATTATTCCATATTATAAATGTTTAAGGATTCCAAAAAATTAATCAAGATAAAATAAATATATAATGACCTGGTTAAACCATCAAAAAGGATTCATGACTAGTATATAAGATACTAATTCAAATTGAAAACCCATCTGCTTTGAGTGTGATAAATTAACACATCTCGGACGGTGTTTGCAATTATTGTATAAATATAGAATAATAAGAGTGATTATGATGAAATGTTCCATTAGAAAGATTAAAATCCATTATATTTAAGGTAATTGAATTATCATGGTATTTTTAAGAGGCTATGTGAGAATGGAGATCAAATGAATGGATCTTTGTAAAAGAAATCAAAAGAAAAGAGAAGAAAGGTTCACCTCTTGAGTAATCAACCTTGATAGTATTTTTAAGGACTTTATTTTTAGACATCTGGTGATACCAAAAGGTCTTGAACGTGGGGAAAAGGCTTGGGAGGAGTATTTTGTCAAATTTTTGCAAGTATTGAATCTTTAGTGGTGTGGGAGGAAGAGGGGATGAGGGGTGGTTTATATAGTGGGGGGAGAGGAGTTTTCTTAATATTATAATCATTAATTTATTATTTCCTCTCATGATAAGAAATAGTGATTATATAATGGACAAAAATAGTAATATATGCATCATAGTTCGATATTTCTATGCATACATAAGTCACGTTTCTAGTAATAGTTAATTCAAATTATAATGTATTTATACGGTAAACCAATGTATTTTACTATTCACCAAAAATTCATGTATTTCAAAAAAATCCCAAAATTTCATCCTAACCATTTTTCGAAATGTGGAATCCAAAAAATAATTGCACTTTTAAATTTTTTTTTTCTATATATGTTAAATTAAATATTTAATTAAATCATTATTTCATCAATATATATATAAATACATACAATATTCATCTTAATTTTAAGATGGCTAATTTAATTTATACACTTAAGGGTATAGATACCATTCATAAGGGTCATATTACTATTCATAAGGGTAAATTAATATTCCCAAGGGTAGGTTAATATTCATAAGGGTAGGTTACTATTTACCAAAAATTAATTTAATTCTATCAAACTCTAAATATCATCCTAAACACAACTGTGTTTGACAGATTTTTAGAATTCGAATCACAGAGATAGAACATTTATGTTTAATGGATAGGTTTTGGCTATCTCATATAAGTCACCAGGTTTTGTTCCACATAGGATCAATGATTCATGATATATAAGCTATAAAATGAATATATAGTTTTTAAGAAAAACATACCATAAAATGTGGGGGTGCTACATTGTCCCCTCCTTTAGAAATTTCAATCAAAAAATTTTATGAATAAAGTCCACCAAAAAGATGTGGGAGTCTCTTCTTCATAACATCCTCAGGTTTCAATGTTGCATCCTCCGTATTCCGGTTCCTCCAAAAAAACCATTACTAGATGAGTTATCTGATTCTTCAATACCTTCTCCCTTGTGTCAAGAATCTCGATAGACTTTTTAGAGTATGAAAAATCAAGTTCCAGTTCTATTTCTTCATTGATGAGTACATGCGTTGGGTCTGGCATATATTTTTTCAACAATGACACATGGAACACATCATGAACATTGGAGAGACATGAAGGAATTTCTAAATGGTAAGATAAATCTTTGATTCATTCCAAAATATCAAATGTTTCGATGTACCTCGAGCTCAATTTCCCTTTCTTACTGAAGCTTAAGACACTCTTCTGTGGAGATACATTCAGAATGACATGATCTCCCACATGAAATTCTTAATCCTTTCTCCAGTTTTTAGCATAAATTTACATCCAACATTGGGCTTCATTATTATGGGCTTGTATGGTCTTCACCATTTCTATGGTATCTTCAATACATTCTGGGCCTATAAGTTTCCTCTCACCAACTTCATCCCAACATGTTGGAGTTCAACATCTCTTTCCATATAATGCTTCATATGGATCCAATTGAATACTAAAATGGAAAATATTGTTGTAATAAAAATCCACCAAAGGAAATAATTGATCCCAAAAACCATGGATGTCTAGAAATCATGATCTCAAAAAGTCCTCCAGAGTTTGAATAGTCTTTTCAGACTATCCGTCAGTTTGGGGGTGATAAGAAGTACTCATACGAAGCTCAGTATTCAAAGAATTTTGGAGACTTTTTGAGAATTTTGATGTAAACTAGCGATCTTGATCAGAAGTAGTCAATATAGGTGCACCATGAAGTCTTAAATATTCATTAATATAAAGTCTTTACATGAAATCAAGTGGTAAATACTCCAATATTGCAATGAAATGTGCAGATTTTTTGAGATGATCAACAATTACCCATATTGCATCATTCCTTCTAGGTGTCCTCCGTAGTCCTGGAAAAAAATACATCATAATATTATCCCTCATCCACATAGGAATAGATTGAGGTTGCATCAATCCTCTGGGATATTGTATCTCTATCCTCACTTGTTGAAAAATTAGAAACCATGACACCTAGTCGGCAATTTTGTGCTTCATATTATCCCACCAATTTTTTTTCATCAGATCTCTATACATCATTATACTAACAAAGTGTATAGATAAATTTGAGATATGAGAATCATTTAACAATTCCCTTTTTAGGTCAGGTACTGATGGGACACATAACCTTTTCCTAAAATTAGGACTCGTTCCTCATATATAATTTCTTCCAATCTCCCATCCATAACAGCAACAATTTTCTTTGGCAGATTCTCATCATCATATTAAGAGTTTGTTATCTTCTCTATTAAATATGGTTTATTAATCATTTGGGAGAGGAAGGATTTTCCCCTTCTTTAACAATTCCCATATCCATCTTCAGTAGATCCATGAAAACTGGATCTATTTAAATCCTCATTTGGGTCAAGAGTTCATGATCTTTCCTTCTTAATGCATCCGCCACATTATTTTCCGTTATGTGGTGGTAGTGTACTGTACAATAGTAATCATTGAGTAAGTCTAGCCATCTCCTTTTTCATGTTGAGTTATTTTTGTTGGAAAATGAATTTTAGACACTTATGGTATATATAGATCTAATGTTTCTATCCATTGGGATAATGTCCCATATTTTTAGAGAAAATATTGTGGCTTCTACCTCAAGATCATGAGTTGTAAAATTGGGATCATGAGTCTTCAACTGTCTTGATTCATAATCAATAACATTATCGTTTTCCATAATGATGCAACCTATTCCATTCATTGATGCATCATTGTATATCACAAATCTCCCATTTATAGATGGAAGTGTCAACATTGGAGCATTGACCGATATTCTTTTATATTATTTGAATCATTCTATACATACTTTTTTCTACACAAATTTAACTCCCTTATATGTGATCTTGGTTAGCGGGGTTTCCATTGGGGAAAAATTCTGAAAGAAATGCAGATAGTAACCTACTAAGCCAATAAAAGTGCATATCTCAGTTATGTTTGTTGGAGTGGGCCATTCTAGGATTTACTTTGCCATTGAAGGATCGACTGGGATTCCATCCCTAGAGACAATATGGCCTAAAAAAGAAACTCATTAAAGCTATAATTAACACCTGCTAAACATCCCACATAATTATTTTCTTCTAGGATTTTTTAGAATAATACGCATTATATTCTCATGGTATTCAATGCTTTTTATGTATACTAGGATATCATCGATGAATACCACAACAATGTTATCAAGATACTCCTTGAAAAATATATTCATTAAATCAATGAAAACCGTGGGTGCATCTGTCAGTCCAAAAGGCATCAATGTAAACTCGTAATGCCCATACCTGGTTTGAAATGTTTCCTTAGGATTATCTTCTTTCCTCACACGTAGCTGATGATATCCGAATCAATGTTTGATCTTCGAAAAGTATTGAGAACCATGATGTTGATCAAATAAATAATCAATCCAGGGTAGAGGAAATTTGTTCATTATCATAATAGAATTGATTTCCCTGTAATCAATGCATAGCCTCATTGATTCATCTTTCTACTTATCAAAGAAGACATGAGCTCCCCATGGAGTAACACTAGGTCAAATAAAACCATTTTCAGTCAATTTCTCTTTTTTCTTTTTAGGTCCACTAATTCCATGGTGTCCATTCTATAATTATTCTTTGATTTAGGTCTTGCACCCGGAATTAAATCAATGGAGAAATCAACCTTCTGCTCTAGATGATGTCCAGGTAAATCATTTGTAAATACATCAATGTATTCTTGCACTATGGGTATATCTTAAATTTAAATATTTATTTACTCACCCATAGATATTGGGTTCTATTACTCTCCACGAATTTCATTTAATAGGGATACAAATGGTGGGTCATGATAAGAATTAGATGAAGAGGTCATTGCTCCAAAGATAAGAGATTGTACTTCATTTTCAAAAATTGTAACTTCCTTTTTCTTCTAATATATATTGGAATCATAATTTGGCATCCAATTCCTAACGATAATATAGAATCACACCTTTTTAATACATATCTTTTCATTACATTTTACATACAGAGGATCTTTAAAGTCTAGTGTCTTGGAAATTAGGAACATAAAACATGAGAACAATATAAAACATTCTTCTAAACACTTCAAAGGGATTCTTTATTATTCATACTATGTTCATTAAAACATCTTATAAACTGGGATCATACATCAAAGTAAAGGGTGAGAAGAAGGCCCAGTAAGGGAAACAAGAGAAACATTTTACATGTGGACATGAGATACATAAATAAAGTCATAATAAATAACTTTGAGGCATGAGAAAGAGATCATGAAGCATATCATAATAAAAACAATGTGTTTAATTACTTTATAATGTGGCTACAACATTTAACTTAGACAATCATGAACATATCATCAAGGTCCATCCCAAAGTGTCATTTAAAAAAAATTACTAAGGTTATTCACAAAGGTATCGTTAAAATTATAATCCCTATAGATTACATCATTACCCAATGCATTAGAGCGCTATTAGGGCGCACCCATAATTTGTATTTATTATAATGTGATCCACATATATCATCATCAAAAATTTCATAAATAACCTATATAGCATAAATTAAATGGTTTTCATTTCATAATCATAACATTTTAAAAACTGCTTTAAAGATATGATCTTTATGTCACTTTGAACCCATGGAAATGGAAAGAGGGTTTCATGTATGTAACTACCAGAATCTAAAATAGAACATTTTGGTATATATGTAAAAAACCCTGTAGAATAAATAGTTATGAGTATTCAATTAATAAAATAAAATATTTTTAGAAAAAGAGAGAGATAGTTTGGGACAAAAATTTGGCAGCATAACAACTATGTTGCAGGGTTTTAGAAAATATTGAAAAGAGAAGGGACATGGGTAACCCAATGATAAATGATCCATAAAACATTATAGTAACAGATTATAATGGATATAAGAACATGGTAATGAAATTTTAATGAAATACCAAATGAAATGAATAACTTGAAAGGAAGACAAAAATAAGATTTATCTTATGAAAATTCGGCAGCCAAACAACGTCACTTAAAACATCAGAAAAACGAATTGATGAGATAAAATAGGGTCTCTCATCATATGAACATAAATAGGACAGTATTATGGATATATATATCATACCGCAATATAAAAAAAGTAAATCAAAATACTTGACATTAAAATAGAACTATGAAAATTAGAAGGGTGAAGAATCCTTTACAAAAATTCGGTAGCCTAACGACGCCACTTATACATTCATTAAATGAAATGATGAGAGCAAGAGGGGGTCTCTAATCATATGAACATGAAAAGGAAAATAGTACAAATATAAAATAACATCCCCAATATATGAACATAAATCTTAATATAAATGACATAATGGAGAATATATGAAAAGAAAGAAGTAGGATCCATTATAAAAATTCGGCATCCCAACGATGCCACTTAAACATTCATAAAATGAAATGATTAGAAAAATAGGGGGCCTCTCATAATATGTAAATAAAAAGGACAGTAATATGAATATAAAATAACACCACCAATATAAGAATATTGGTCTTAAAAGAAATGACATAAAAGAGAGTTCTTGAAATGAAAGAGAGAGGTAGGATCCCTTACCTTAAAACGTATCACTTAAAACACGATGGTCAGGACCTTGAGGGCTTGGGGGAACCTTGGGAGGATTCCTTGGGAGTTAATGAGACTAGAGATTAGTTGGGGGCGATTTGGGAGTAAAAAATAAAGGAGTAAAGGGTGAGTATTTTTAGGGAAAGGGAGGTGACACTTTAATAATTTCAAGGGACACCTCACAAGTGGTTTTCTCGAAACCATGGGCTTTCCCATGGTATTTACAATGGTTTTATGCCACATTGTACCCCTCATACAATAATTCATCGCCTTTTGTCGACCAAACCTCAAAAAAACCCATGACATCATCATGATACAGTCATGATATCATTAAACATACCGAAACCCTAATATGTATTTTTACTATTCACTGAAAAATTAACTATTTTAGAAAAATCCCAAAAATTTAACATAAACATTTTTTGACATGTACAATGAAAAAATGAACTACATATTTCGAAAAAAATTTTCTAAATATTTTTAATTTAATTATTAATTAAAATAAAATTTATTCAATAATTATAATTCATAGTCTATAACTCATTTTTTAACACCTTGAAATTTAGTCAACATTCCAATACCTTATAACCTTATGAAAATAAAATAATAATATGTTTTACTAATTATAATGGTCAAATTAAAATTCATATTACTATTCATTGGAATAAAAATTACTATTCACAAAAAAATATTTTGATTTCAATGAACCACATTTTTCACCTTCTTTACAACCATGTCTGTCAGGTTTTTGAACATCAATTCACAAAAAAGTTATTTTACAATTAAAAATCTTTTTACTAATCATAAAAACACTATTCATCAAGCAGTATTCACTAAAAATTCAACTTTCTCAGAAAAATACCAAAATTTCACCTTAAAAAAATATCGATGATCTAATTTCAAAAATGAAATCCATTTTATGAAAATAATATTCTAAATATTTTTAAAATATTGTTTTTCTAAAATTCACCAATAATATGCATATTATACTTATCTAGATATTTGAAAATTCACAAACTTTACCATAAGAATAAATCACAATTTTTATTTAAATCAACGGATTACACAAGGTAGTTATGGTCTCATTACATAACCCCTTATAACACCAGCGTAGGACCTAAGAGTTAGGTGTGCTAGCGTGATAGAATCTTGGGGAGGATCGCCCAAAATTTATCGAGAAGTGATTTCAATCAGCTTTAACATCTCGTGAAGGTGATTCCATTCTAGCTTCACACGATGAAGTTCAGCTTGGGTTTGGTCCAGAGCAAAGCCCAAAGGTGCTACCTCCTTCCAGAGTTCTGTCAAATGGGCTTCGATAGCCCGAGACTACTGAATGGGGCAATCAAATCATTTTTCATTATCTATTAATCAAGATCACTTGTATTTATAGAAAATAATTGTAAAATTTAGTTTTAAATAGTCATATTGACCAATGGTCATATAACAGTTGAAACCCAATGGTCTCATTTTAATTATACTCATTTTATTAAATAAATGAAAAAAATAAAATAACCCAAAAAAATTAGGGACCAAAATTTACTCATAAAAGTTTGGTTTGTTACAATATTCCCCCATTAAGAAATTGCGTCCTCGAAATTTTAAAATTGGGCTTGGAAATTTCGTTGAAAGTCCCACATTGGAAAAACAGTCAGTAAAACTATAACTTTAAATGAATGAAAAGGAAGTACAAAGGTCACCCAAGTTAACCCATACTAGGATTCCATGTAGGGAAACATGGATATGGAGGGGAAAACAAAGGGTCATGCTCAGAGGGAGAATTATATAAAACATGATTAGGAGAAAGTTAACCAGAAGAAAATCACAAACTTATGATGCGTGTACACGGTCTTTGATTACCCAGTAGGACACGTAAACCAACAACATTTTTGTTTTACGTTCCTTTTCATAATTTTGAAGAATTCAATATTACATAGAATAAAAAAATAATGAAATACAATGACATTCAATTAGAGTTTCATCCTTTAATAAGTTTCTACCAAAACTAATCATATCTCCAAATGATGAGAATTCAAAAAGACTTAGTCACATCAAAATCCCAAGAATCATATTCTAGAGAATCACATAATCCACAAAAGGAGAACTATATTTTTCCCTTGTATTTAGACATCAACTAAAACCAAAATGGTTAGTACATGATTATATAATCCCCAAAAATGATAATCCTTTATAAAAAAACTACAATTAATCTCCAAAATTCAACAAATAGTACCCAATGTTCAAGAAAGACCATTCAATACACAATCATCCTTAAAATTCATCAAAATGATCCAAACTACGATTGGAACCCAAAACTCATAAGGATTTAATCACATAGTCTTCCAAAATAAATCTTAACATTTATCTCCAAATAACATCGACTACTCTTAAAGTCTCATACTAATGTGTAATTAACCTAATCACATATTTTCAATGCTAGGTTAATCATTTTCCAGAAATAACCCAAATCACCATATGTCCACAATAAATATATAGATTCGTACAAAATAAAAATTTCAACCATTCCTCTAAAAATATAATCTTGTAGTATTTTCTTTTCCTTATGCTTAAAGTACTCCAAAAAAACATCTTCCAAAATAACCTTTATCATTTAATCCCCAAATCATTTTCCTATATGAACAATTTCAATATTATAAAACAAAAGTTTCCAAAATCAACTTATTATTGATCCATAAAAATAGCAGATGCATTAGTCAGTCTGAAGGGCATAACAACAAACTCATAATGCCCATATATTGATTGGAAGGTAGTTTTTAGAATATCATCATTCTCCACCCTCAATTGATGATAACCAGAATGAAGATCAATCATAGAGAAGAATTGAGTCCCACAAAGTTAGTCATATAAGTTATCAATTATTGGAAGAGAGTATTTGTTCTTCACTATGATCCCATTCAGTTCTCTATAATCAATGCATAGCTGCATCGATCCATCCTTCTTCTTCACAAAGAGAACTGGTGCTCCCCAAGGAGACACACTTGGTCGGATAAACCCATTCTCCAAAAGATCTCGGGGTTGTTTCTTTAATTCCTCTAGCTCAACATTTTCTATCATATAGGGGGTCTTTGACATCGAATGAGATCTAGGTATGAGTTCAATGGATAACTCTACCTCTCTTTCTTGGGGGGGGGGGGTCTGGGTAACTCGTCATGTAATACGTCAATGTATTCCTAGATGATGGTGAAATTTTCTAAAAGAATAAATCGTTCGTGAGAAACATATTTCATTTATGAATATTTTAACTAAAAAGGATTTTATGTCTTAAAACATCATTATTAGATAATTACATTTTTCTATAATTATTTTATAATGATTCATAAAAATCATGTGATTAACCAAATATATCCCCCGGGAGTGTCGTAACCAAGAGTGCCGCAAGGCCCGTTGTCGTGTACCAGTTATCCTTTGAGTCTAGATCAAAGCGGTGTTTTTGTGTTTTACCCCTATGTACATCTGTGCCAGATCCACCTCTACCTTCTCATATCCATACATGGATGTATTTTCTTGATAAACCACTTTCTCAGTACTCACCAAAATACCAGGATGATTTTCTATATTTAAAAATATCTATAGGCGTCACTTAAAACTTCAAAAAAATGAATTGATGAGATAAAATAGGGTCTCTCCTCATATGAAAATAAAGAGGACAGTATTATGGATGTATATATCATACCGCAACATAAGAAAAAGTAACTCGATATACATGACATTAAAATAGAACTTTGAAAATGAGATGGGTGAAAGAATCCCTTACAAAAATTCGGCAGCCTGACGGCGCCACTTAAACATTCATAAAATGAAATTATGAGAGAAATAGGGGGTCTCTAATCATATGAACATGAAAAGGAAAAAAGGATGAATATAAAATAAAATCCCCAACATAATAACATGGAGCTTAAACTAAATGACATAAAGGAGAATATATGAAAAGAAAGAGAGAGGTAAGATCCCATACAAATATTCGGCATCCTAACGACGCCACTTAAAAATTCATAAAATGAAATGATGAGAGAAAGAGGGGTTCACCCATAATATGAAAATAAAAATTAAAGAAATATGAATATAAAATAACACCCCCAACATAAGAACATTGGGCTTAAAAGAAATGGAATAAAAGAGAGTTCTTGAAATGAAAGAGAGAGGTAGGATCTCTTACCTTAAAATGTAACTCTTAAAACTCGATGGTCGGGACCTTGAAGGCTTGGGGGCACCTTGGAATTACTCCTTGTGAGGTAATGAGACTAGATATTATTTAGGCGAGAATTGGGAGTAAAAAATAAATGAGGAAAGGGTGGGTATTTATAAGGAAAGGGAGGTGACACTAATAATTTCAAGGGACACCTCACATGTGGTTTTCTCAAAACCATGGGCTTTCCAATGGTATATCCAATGGTTTTAGGCCACATGGGACCCCAAATATAATTATTAATCCTCTTTGGTCTACCAAACCTCAAAAAAAACTCATGACATAATCATGATGCAGTCATGATATCATTAAACACACTGAAACCCTAATTTGTATTTTGACTATTCAATGAAAAATTACCTGTTTCAGAAAAATCCCAAAAATTAACCATAACCCTTTTTTGATGTGTACAATCACAAAATGAACTCCATTTTTTGAAAACAATTTTTTAAATATTTTTCATTTAATTAATAATTAAAATCAAAATTTATTCAATAATTATAATTCAAGGTCTATAACTCATTTTTTAACACCTTGAAATTTAGTCAACATTCCAATACCTTATAACCTTATGAAAATAAAATAATAATATCTTTTACTAATTATAATGGACAAAATAAAATTCATATTACAATTCATATTACTATTCAAATTACTATTCATAGGGGTAAAAATTACTATTCACCAAAAATTATTTTGATTTTAATGAACAACATTTTTCACCTTAATTACAACCATGTCTGTCAGATTTTTGAAAATCAATTCACAAAAAAGTTATTTAACAAATAAAAATCTTTTTTCTAATCATAAAAACACTATTCATCAAGCACTATTCACTGAAAATTCAACTTTCTCAGAAAAATCCCATAATTTCACCTTAACCAAATATCGATGCTCTGATTTCAAAAATGAACTCCATTTGATGAAAATAATTTTCTAAATATTTTTAAAATATTATTTTTCTAACATTCACCAATAATATCCAAACTATTCTTATCTAGACATTTGAAAATTCACAAACATCACCATAAAAAGAAATCACAATTTTTATTTAAATGAATGGACTACACAAGGCAGTTATGGTCTCGTTACATAACCCCTTATAACAACAACATAGGACCTAAAAGTTAGGTGTGCTTGGGTGATAGAATCTTGGAGTGGCTCGACCAACATTTCCCGAGTAGTGATTTCTATCAGCTTGAACTTCTCGTGAAGGTGATTCCATTCCAGCTTCACACGATGAATTTTGGATTGGGTTTGGTCCAGAGAAAATCCCAAAGGTGCTACCTCCTTCCCGAGATCCGTCAGATGGGCTTCGATCGGCCCGAGACTACTGCATGGGGCCATCGAATCTTCTTTATATTTTAATTAATCAAGATCACTTGTATTTATAGAAAATAATTGTAACATTTACATTCCATTGGTCTTATTGACCAATGGTCATATAATAGTCGAAACCCAACAGCCTCATTTTAATTATACTCTTTTATCGTAATTGATAACAAATAAAATAGACCAAAAAATTAGGGAACGAAATTTACTCAAAAATATTCTGGTCGTTAAAGATAATTATATCAAATTCATTCAGTGGTATGAAAATATGGATAGAAAATAAATCGCGTTTATATATCACGAGGGGGACTAATTGACCTACCTTTGTTGAGATAATGCATCTCCTAGGAGTTTTGACTGATAACTACTTTATTAAAAGAATTTGGACATGTCTAATTTTCATGGAAAACATAGATGATTTAAATCAATGTGTTGATCCAGAATCAAATAAAGTGTTGGCTATGATTTTGGAAAGAATTAAAGTATATGCTACCACATCATTAGGAACTTCAACTTCAGCGGTCGTAATCGCATATGATCTTCATTGCTCTCTTCGATTCTTATTAGGCTTGTTTCCTTGGTTCTTAAGACACTAATTTTCATAGTGTCCCCTCCCTCTACACTTATATCATTTAACATCATCAAATTGTTTCTTGCCCCTACATTTAAGAGATAGATGACCCTTTTCACCCCACATAAAGTAGACTCATATGCCCTTCAAGCTTTTCCCGAGATGATTATTTCCATAGTTCTCTCATAATTGGAATCTCTTCATTTATTTGTTCTTCTTTAGCGCTTCACCTTTCCATTGGTTATCAGAGTTCCGCTTTTTATCTTGGGATCACATAAAAAAATTGGATTTAGAAAATTCTTTCTCTGTTTTGATGGCACTTTATACAACATCATCACATGATTAATTTTTTTGAGAATCCAGTTCTCTTCGAAGATGTGGCTTAAGAACTTCAATGAAATGATCAATTTTGTCTGCTGAGTTAGGTTCATAATCTATGGCGTACCTGGCTAGAATTGTGAAGGTAGGTTCAAACACTGCAACACTGTCTTCTTCCCTGTAGGACCCCGGGACACCCTGAGAGGGGAGGGGTGAATCAGGGTGGAAACTTTTTCTTCTTTAAGTTGTGGATCTTGTTTCCATGTTGGTAGGAACTACTTAAACCTGTATTATGGATATGATCAAAAATTAAACATTCACATGCAGAGAAAGATGACACAACTATTTTTACTTGGTTCACCACTAAGGGATACGTCCAAGGAGTATACGCCGACAGGTTGCCGGTCGTACCTAAATCCACTTTGCTTCACTAGCTGCGGATACAAATGTTCGGGTACAGACACTCTGTCCCAGGCTCACTGCCTTTACAATTGGTTCAGGGATAGCTCACTGCTTCCCTCGGGTCACTCCCGTTGACTCCCCCTGGCTCACTTCCATTGGTGAAGTCCCACTCAGTTTATAGACGTGAAGGTCTCTTCAATAAATGTGCATGATGTTTTGTGTCTCCTGTTCAGCATGAGACATTGCTTGCATCAGGGTCCAGAGTTGATGCTCCTTTTAGTTCAATCCTTCTTCTTTAGTGCAATGAATGAATGCACTAGATCCCCTTGTCTTTGTTTGCCTGAATCAAAATCACTGATGGGATTGCTTACTTAATGAAGCTCAGCTTACTCGGCATTTGACATAATCAATTCAGCATGTATGCATGAGATCATGCATGTATCATTTAGATTTCTTCTTCAATATCGCTTTGCACCGAAAGTATCAGGATATCTTCAGCTCTTGTGCAGCTCCTAGAAAGGGGGGCGTGCTTCAACAGTGTCTGGGTCTCGTTTTTAAGCCCGGCGCGCAAGTCTCCCGGCGGCGCGCAAGTCTCAGGCGCGCAAGACTAAACTGGCGTGCAGGTGTCACTGAAGCACCTGCGCGACACTGCCTTCTTGAACTTAATACTTGCGCGACACACTTCCTTTCTCCCCCAAATCTTCTAGGGCATGCAACCCTCACTCGGCGTGCAACCCCTACTTGCGCGGCTCAACCACCTGCGCGACGAGAGCTCGAACAATCTCAAAGTCTTGAGCTCCGTACGAAATGAGGAGGGGTGGTCCAGTATTTATAGGCAAATTGGGCCCCCTGCGCGGCGGCACGCAAGTCATCCATCGACGCGCAAGTCTCGGCCCCAGCTAGGCACTTGCGTGATCAACATCCAAACTTGCGCGAACATCTTTCCTTTGCCAATTTCGGATCTCCTGATGTCAAAAAACCATAGGCGCGCAAGTTATAATGCATTCAAGGCGTCGGCGTGCAAGTCTCTTCCCGGCACATAATTCACCTGCGCGACCCCATCAAAACTTGCGCGACCCTTATCCCTTTGCCATATTTTGATGCTCTGATCTTCAAAAACATATGGCGCGCAAGTCTTTTATCCTCCAAGAGCTCGGCGCGCAAGTACCTTTGCCAAAAACACTTTACTTTATTGGCGGATTTTCAGGCCCAAAAATTTGGCAAACACTGGAAAACGGCACCACCTTGTATCTGCTCTTTTTGTACCGCCTCTAGATCATCCATTCCTCTGTCGATGTTCTTGAATCAAACATATATCATTGACCACAACTCTTGAACTCGACATGTGACCATGGAATCTCCTTTTTCAACAAATTTGTATGTCGTTTGTTTGCTTTGTCGACAAGCACGATCACCTCAACAACACATCTTCTTGGTGATCTGTATCCTTCAGCAACTCTTTTGCTTTTATCACAAACTCCACTATTTTGATATGTATTCTTTGAAGGAACAGCTTTAGTACCATCATCTTCTATGAAAATGTGATGTGCATGTCCATTTCATAAGGTAACTCATTGGCACATTGCCTCCTTCATCAACCGTCAAGATCAACTTCATGCAAACCATGTGATTCAATCCATCAAGAAGTCTCTAGCATGGTTCTCACGTATTCATGAGTAATTGCATGGTCTTCATCAAAACCCATTGTTCTCATGCAATAATGAAGAATTGCATGGTCTTCATCCAAAAACACCATCCTTATTTAATCATCCTTGGATGGATTACTCCTCACATTCTGCATTGTTGTAAACAATGTATCACCTTTGACACATGTTCTTTGAACTTATGATCAGAACAACAATCGTCTGAATCACTACTCCTCTACTTCATCGGAGTACTTCATGATCTCCTTCATTGTGAGCTTCCATTCCTCCATTTTATTGGAGTACTTCTTGATCTCTTTCATTTTGATATTCCATTGACAACTATTGACAACAAATACAAACCTATACACAAAGTGGTTCCAACAATCTCCCCCTTTGTATTTTGTTGTCAATACCTTAAACATCTTCTGAAATGAATTTGTCAATGTCAAAATGAGAATCTTCTATTCAATCAACTTTTCTTTTCAAATGTTCTTTTCTATCCAAACGTTCATTTCACTTCTCTCCCCCTTATTGACAAGAAATACAAAGCACATGGTAGGGAGGGTATCAATCCACACTTAAGCGATGTTTCATCAATCATTTCACTCTATGTCTACTTGAGTAATGCTCGATGTAGAAAACAAGAGGATTTTATTAAGTCAACAAGGCTGTCCATTATCCACAGATCATGATACCAACAGGAGATGATAACTCATGTATCTTGTATTCAAGGGTTTACCACTTTAATTTCAGGTAGAAGAAGATCAAATATGATAGAGAATAATCAACCTGAAACTCCTGCAATCACATCAGCAAATAGATCAAAAACATTCAAGTGCAATCGGCAGGATAAATGACCTTGGGGCACTTCTATGCTCTTTATGTCACTGATCAATTCAGTTACTCCCCTTTTGTAAAATAATCTTTGATCTGAGTAACCAAGGGATAGTGATTGAGAAATTACATACCTTCTCCATTGGTGTGTTCTTCAAGAAACTCACAGAGTAACTGCTTTTGAGTCCAGTTGGAGTTTACATTGATTGAAACAGTGATTATGGAAACTTCTTCATTCTTCTCCCCCTCAAGGGAAACACTCATCATCATCTTCATCAAGAGTGATCCTTCATCATCATAATCTTTGAATATCAATTGAAGAATCTACTAAGGATGGAAACTTCTTCAGCATGGCTATCAAGAGTTGACATCATTCACTACTTCTCAGGTTCTCCCCCTGAGAGCATGCTTCACCTTCAATTCCCTACATTATTAGCACAAATACAATACACAAATGATTACGGGAATAAGGTGGTTCCTTCTTGCTTCATCAAAAAGACTTGCCTGGTTGAGATCCTTTTCTCAACCAAGTTCCTCTGTTCACTCCAGTCTTCATGCATGCACATTTGAACATGTGTTCTGACATCTGTCGGTGTGGCATGGCTCTATTCACATTCTCTTCTGCTTTGTGTGGAGAATTGTTCTGCTTAGCAGCCATCATGAATGATACATTCTTACTCCTCTTAAGGACTGCTTCTTTCTCTGGTATTAAGGTTAGGAAACCTTTTTTCAATGTGTCCAGATTTCTTGCATCTCTCACACAGAACATCTTTGACACGTGCATTTCTATTTGTTTGCAATCTCTCCTGCACCGTGTCTTCATCATGTGAAAGTTTCCCTTTTCCTTTGTCACCAGCCTTGGCCTTTTCAGCTTCAAGTTTCCTCATTCTTTTCAAATCTTCTGGCCAGATGACCAACATGTCATTGAGAACTTTTGCAGCTGGTTTGGGTCTTACACATGTGTTCTTCTGAGTTTCATCCCACTTAGTGTTTCGTTTGGATGAATGACCCTTAAATTGCATGGATCTAAAATCTGGGGTCTTCTCAGCTTCCCTACTTAAGATCTTCTTGGGGAAATGTGTGTTTGCCACATTCTTCTTATTACATCCCAAGGTACATTCTTCATACATAGACGGAATCAGAGGTCTTCTGTTCTTATCATCTCTGGATATCTGTTGACCATGGCATGCACCATTCTTGTGACCACTGCCATTGCATGCATCACAACTGTTATCAAGAATTCCAAATCTGTTTGCGGTGAACAGATGCTTCTGGATCTGCTGATGTTTCTTCTTCTTCTCTGGCTTCCTTCCCTTTGATATAGGCTTTCCCTGTGCTTTTCCATGAAAGGGATTATAAAAACAATCCAGTGCACAATGACGAAATCTGTTGCAGCACCAACATTGACCCACAAATCGTTTCTTCTTTGCATCTTCTGTATTAAGTTGGTGGGTCATCTGCTTAATCTTTTGTGTAATATTTGAGGAACCCACTTCCTCCTTTTTCTTCTCATCCACCCTAGCCATGATGGTTGGTTTCTTCTTCTCACCTATCCTCATCCATACTTGTTTAGAGCTTTTCTTCCCACCCGCACTGATTGTCGGAGTGTATTTAGAAACATGAGTGCAAGATGGTCTGGATGGTACCTTCACTTTCTCAGTTGTCTGTGATAGATCAATGAGCGAAGTCATGATCTTCTTATCACATGTTGGAGGTCTTTTGACAATAGAATCCTCCATTGAGCATTGAGTACCGGCAGCAACTAATTCTTGATGTGGATAATCAAGAGTTGTCATAATCTTCTTGTCACATGTTGGAGGCATTTCAGCTTTAGACTCCTCCAACGAACATTGAGTGCAAGCATCACTCATTTCATTCTTTTGTGAAGTCTCAATATGTGTGTTCTCAATCTTGGTCAATTGAGCATCCAATTTTTGACCCACAATATTGAGGATGATCTTCTGATCTTCAATCGTGATCATCTTCTCTTCACAATTCTTCTTCAACCTTTCAACCTCATCTTCATGCATATTAACTTTGTTTTATAACAAAGAGTCAAGTTCCCTGAATTTAATAGAAGTTTCTTCCAAACAAAAATTTCTGACTTCATTGTTCTTCTTCAGCTTAGCTTCAAGTGCATGGATCCGTTCTTCTAGAGTATTGCTGACTTCACCTTTTTCTTCAAGGGCTTTCACCCGTTTGATGAGCTTCATACTTTCCATAATTTTTTCTTCCATCCCCTTTTCCATATTGTCCGCTTCCCTTTCTAGTAGATTGATCTCAACCTGCATAGATTGGAATAAGCTACAAATAATAGCAACCCTTTATTCTAGAATATCATGCAGATATGTTCTGAGTTTTTCCTGAAATCATGAATTAGGGGTATCATCCTTTCCTCTGGATGAGTTCTGAGCCACCTGCTTGATACTTTCCAAGCCTAATGTTTCTTCATTATTAGAATGGCATGGAGAACAAGACACTACATCTTCTTTGGATGTGGGGGACTTCTTCATCATCTTCTTCTCTTTCTTTTTCCTATTTGTCAAAGTCTTGGTGGATATAGATTTATGCTCAGAAATGACGGTGTCATTATCAAGACTTCTCTTCATTGTTGACTCTAGGAAAGAAACTCAAATCCTCTTCTCAATAGAATTACTGGAGAATATCCAACATACGTTAACCTGCCTCTGATACCACTTGTAGGACCCCGGGACACCCTGAGAGGGGAGGGGTGAATCAGGGTGGCAACTTTTTCTTCTTTAAGTTTTGGATCTTGTTTCCACGTTGGTAGGAACTACTTAAACCTGTATGATGGATATGATCAGCAATTAAACATTCACATGCAGAGATAGATGACAAAGCTATTTTTACTTGGTTCACCACTAAGGGCTACGTCCAAGGAGTATACGCCGACAGGTTGCCGGTCGTACCTAAATCCACTTTGCTTCACTAGCTGCGGATACAAATGTTCGGGTACAGACACTCTGTCCCAGGCTCACTGCCTTTACAATTGGTTCAGGGATAGCTCACTGCTTCCCTCGGGTCACTCCCATTGACTCCCCCTGGCTCACTGCCGTTGGTGAAGTCCCACTCATTTTATATACGTGAAGGTCTCTTCAATAGATGTGCATGAAGTTCTGTGTCTCCTGTTCAGCATGAGACATTGCTTGCATCAGGGTCCAGAGTTGATGCTCCTTTTAGTTCAATCCTTCTTCTTTAGTGCAATGAATGAATGCACTAGATCCCCTTGTCTTTGTTTTCCTGAATCACAATCACTGATGTGATTGCTTACTTAATGAAGCTCAGCTTACTCGGCATTTGACAGAATCAATTCACCATGTATGCATGAGATCATACATGTATCATTTAGATTTCTTCTTCAATCTCGCTTTGCACCGAAAGTATCAGGCTATCTTCAGCTCTTGTGCAGCTCCTATAAAGGAGGGCATGCTTCAACAGTGTCTGGGTCACCTTTTTAAGCCCGGCGCGCAAGTCTCCCGGCGGCGCGCAAGTCTCAGGCGCGCATGACTAAACTGGCGCGCAAGTGTCACTGAAGCACCAGCGCGACACTACCTTCTTGAACTTAATACTTGCGCGGCACACTTCCTTTCTCCCCCAAATATTCTAGGGTGCGAAACCCTCACTCGGCGTGCAACCCCTACTTGCGCGGCTCAACCACCTGCGCGACGAGAGCTCGAACAATCTCAAAGTCTTGAGCTCCGTAAGAAATGAGGAGGGGTGGTCCAGTATTTATAGGCAAATTGGGACCCCTGCGCGGCGGCACGCAAGTCATCCATCGACGCGCAAGTCTCGGCCCCAGCTAGGCACTTGCGTGATCAACATCCATACTTGCGCGAACATCTTTCCTTTGCCAATTTCGGATCTCCTGATGTCAAAAAACCATAGGCGCGCAAGTTATAATGCATTCAAGGCGTCGGCGTGCAAGTCTCTTCCCTGCACATAATTCACCTGCGCGACCCCATCAAAACTTGCGCGACCCTTATCCCTTTGCCATATTTTGATGCTCTGATCTTCAAAAACATATGGCGCGCAAGTCTTTTATCCTCCAAGAGCTCGGCGCGCAAGTACCTTTGCCAAAAACACTTTACTTTATTGGCGGATTTTCAGGCCCAAAAATTTGGCAAACACTGGAAAACGGCACCACCTTGTATCTGCTCTTTTTGTACTGCCTCCAGATCATCCATTCCTCTGTCGATGTTCTTGAATCAAACATAGATCGTTGACCACAACTCTTGAACTCGACATGTGACTATGGAATCTCCTTTTTCAAAAAATTTGTATGTCGTTTGTTTTCTTTGTCGACAAGCACGATCACCTCAACAACACTTCTTCTTGGTGATCTGTATCCTTCAGCAACTCTTTTGCTTTTATCACAAACTCCACTATTGTGATATGTATTCTTTGATGGAACAGCTTTAGTACCATCATCTTCTATGACAATGTGATGTGAATGGCCATTTCATAAGGTAACTCATTGGCACATTGCCTCCTTCATCAACCGTCATGATCAACTTCATGCAAACCATGTGATTCAATCCATCAAGAAGACTCTAGCATGGTTCTCACACAATCATGAGTAATTGCATGGTCTTCATCAAAACCCATTGTTCTCATGCAATAATGAGGAATTGCATGGTCTTCATCCAAAAACACCATCCTGCTTTAATCATCCTTGGATGGATTACTCCTCACATTCTTCATTGTTGTAAACAATGTATCACCTTTGACACATGTTCTTTGAACTTACGATCATCACAACAATCATCTGAATCACTACTCCTCTACTTCATTGGAGTACTTCATGATCTCCTTCATTGTGAGCTTCCATTCCTCCATTTTATTGGAGTACTTCTTGATCTCTTTCATTTTGATATTCCATTGACAACTATTGACAAAAAATACAAACCTATACACAATGTGGTTCCAACATTCCCATTATTTTAAGCTATGGAATTTCCTCTTCATTTTTGTTCATTGCTCACGAGTGAAATATTTTTCGATGTATACTTCCCTAAAAGTCCTCCATTCCATATCTTAAAATTCTCCTTCTTCCATAGTATTCTGAATCATGGACCACCATTGATCAACGTCTCCCTTGAGACAATATACTCCCAATACTAACTTTTCATTTTAATTACATCTTATTGCCATGAATATCTTTTCATGGGACATCATCCATTTCTCAGCAATCACACGATTTGTATTACCACTGAATGAAGGGGGATTTTCTCCCTGAAACGATCCCACACAGGTGAGGAATTTTTATTTTTTACAACATGAGTAAGTTGTCCAAATATGGTTCTGATCTGATCTGCTCCAATATTGACTGTGTTGACTTTCTCTGTGGGGAGATCCCTCCATTTCCCATGAGTATTGATTCCCCTTCTTCTATTAGAGGCCATTTCAAAAAAATTTCACACAATAGATTAGGGTTTGAATCATTATATATAATATTAACATAACAAAATACTTATCATATATTGAGATCATACGCAAGGAAAATCCCATAATTGAGAAAATGGTTTCATTGATTAATAATTTACAAATTCAATCCGTCATTATGGATTGTAAATTTTTTTTGAAATATCCTAATCATATCCCTTGAGAGTGTCATAACAAAGAATTCAGCACGTCCCATTTTCATGTACGAAGATTCCCCAGGTCAAGCCCGAAACTCATTTTCAGTGCTTTCACTCCTAGGTACATCTGGGTCAGATTCACCTCTACCTTCTCGTATTTAGAATGGGTTGTATTTGATAGAATAATTCACATGATCTATTCCTTACCAAAATACCAGGATATTATTGTACATTTATCCTCAAATAATAACTTTGGGATTTGTTCCCTACCATACATTTCCTACTATAGTTTCTATGTTTTCTACTAAACATCCTCTAATTCCAACTAAAACACCTCTACCCATCTAAAACAGAGACAATTCATTAATAATTACATTTTAATGGTCAGAAGGAATGAAAATAATGATGGAATGACCAGTTTAGTATTCTTGACGAAACGAGATACATATATGTAACTCAAAATAATATTGGAAATGTTTACAAAATACGGTACAAAATAAAAAATAAACACTACATCAATAAGAACTCAATAAATGATCTCCTCTTCATCACCTGTTGAAAGTAAATAATAAAATGGGTGATATCAAACACTCAGCAAGGGTTACAAATCGAAAAATCATGAATCAATAGAAAGGGATTGTAAAAAATTTGACATAATCAATATGCCATGGTGAATAAATGAAAAACTCACGCAATTAATAAATTTATAATGAAACTGCATCCATCAATTTTTTTCATTGTAAAAACCTCATAGATTATAATAATTTATATTTAATAAAGAGGTTTCTTATTATTGGACATCATGTATATAGAACATGATACCATAATATTGTAAAAACAGTTTTGTTCTATGGGTAGAAAACCATCTGATTTTTGGAAACTATCTCGAAGGGTTTGTCGGTAACTGATTTGTCTCATGAGTCCAACCAATGCATCGAGTGACTGTACTGGGCCCCACCCACCTCTACATCTAAATCATTCATTATAAATAGATTTATCATTATATAAATATGTATTTACATTATTCGTATAGAATATAGGATACATATTCATAATTAATTCCACAGTTAGAAAAACAATCAAAATAAATTCTATATGTAAGATGTCATACATCATAGAAAACAATAATATCCATGATATGATAATATTCACATTTAAATTGAATATAATTTCAATTTTAATGTTACCTAAAATGGGAAGTAAATACACTACATAAGAATGAGTAGGTGCACAATACTAAGCAAGTCACAATGTAGTGAAAATTGAAAAAACGTTCGTTACCACCTTGTATTAAATTGAGTTGTATGACCAAAGGTTAATGACCACCAAAATAATCACAGAATAACATAAATATAAATAGAATCATGATAACATGTATCAAATGTTAGTATACCTATACCACATATAAGAAATAAGAGGAGAATAATTGAAATTCAATATAATTGAAGGTGAGATGAGAAAACCACTTATAACAATTTCAGCATGGTAACAAGTGTTCTTATGAGGGATTAATGAGAGGTAATGGGGTATCCCATTATTTATATGTCATTAGGGAAGTATGGTGGAGGTGTGAAATCATACCCCATCATTTTTCATTGAAAATAAAATATCATAACCTATGGGAGATTCTTGAATAAAAGTGAGAGAGAGGATCCCTTAACTTATGTTTAAAGGTGTTTTTCATTGTTCTTAACAACATGAATAATAAAAATTTATCTACATTAATTAATAATTAAAGACTCCCTTAAACATGTAATTGATATTTTATGACTTTATTAGATTCATTAATGTCCTTTTTAGGGGTTTAAGAGACTCAATTTCATTGTTTTTGTAGCATTTTGTTCTTTGGTTTTCATGATCTGTTTACTTATATACATGAATGGATGTTTGTTTGAAATATGGTTAAAACCCATGATTTTTTAATATAAATTATGTGTGAAGTTAAATAAATATTACAGATCTTATAATGATTCTGGTTACAGACCATGAGGATGACTCATTCGATGAGTTAAAAATAAACCGTTTGATTTGGCTTGCTGTTTTTATGTACAATAAACTTGTTTTTTATTGTAATTGTATATTATGAATGAGTAAGGATATATGAACATTAATAAAGATAATATACATATATTAAGGCATTATTAAACCATTTAAAATATTTCATGTCCAGTATTGAAGATATTAAAGAAAAATAAAAAACCGTCTTCCTTGAGTGTGATAAATTAACACATCTCAAAGGGTGTTTGCATTTATTTTATAAAATGAGGGAAAAAAGAGATATTATGATGAAATATTCAATTAGCACAATAAAAATCCAGTAAATTTATAGTACTGGAATTATAATGGAATTTGTATGAGGGGATGTGAGAATGGAGAACATAATAATGGAACTTTGTAAAATTAATTGAAAGAAAAGAAAAGAAAGGTTCCTCTCTTGAGTACTCCTCCTTGAGAATCTTCTTAAGGCCTTTTTTTGGCCCTTTGTTGATACCAGCAGGTCTTGGACGTGGGGAGAGTTCTTGAGAAGAGTATTTGGAAAAAGTTAGTCATGTATTGAAGCTTGAGTGGTGTGGGAGTAAGAGGGGTTGAGGGGTGGTTTATATAGTTGAGGGGAGAGAAGTTTTCTTATTATTATAATCATTAATTTATTATTTCCTCTAAAGAAAAGGAATAATATGTGTTTAATGACCAATAAAATTAATATATGCATGTGAGTTCGATATTTGGGTGCTTACATCCCTCATTATTCTAGTAATAGTTATTTTAAATTATAATGTATTTTTACGGTAAATTATTGTATTTTACTATACACAAAAAATTCATGTATTTTAGAAAAATCCCAAAATTTCACCCTAACCATTTTTCATCATGATGAATCCAAAAAGGAAGTAAAATTTTCAAATATAATTTTTTAAATATGATTAATTAAATATTTAGTTAATATATTTGTTAATCGAAATATATATACACTTAAAATATTCATTTTTATTTTTAAGGTGTCTAAATTTATTAATACAGTCAATGGTATGGATAACATTCATAAGAGTCATATTAATATTCATAAGGTTATGTTACTATTCATAATGGTAGGTTAATATTTATAAGGTTAGGTAACAATTCACTGAAAATTGTGTTAATTCTATCAAACTCTAAATACCATACTGAACAGAACCGCGTATGCCATATTTTTAATATTCAAATCACAAAGCAATAAACTTTATGTTTAATGGCTAGTTTTGGATATATCCTATAAGTAACCATGTTTTTTTCCACAAAGGCTCAATGATTCACGAAATATAAGCTATCTAATGAATGAAATGTTTTTAATAGAAACATACCATAGAATGTTTGGGTTGCAACAATTACTTTTAAAAAAAATTCATTGCATTGAAGATAGATGATTTATTATAGTTACATAATGATAATAATGTAAATATTATAATTTATATTTCATAGATAATATGTAATAATTATCTTTATGAGTAGATGATGAAAAATGAAACACATTTCTTCATTATTGTTGTGATTTACACATGCACAAGAATGATGTTTTCATTCCCCAATATAAGGAAAAGTAGTTAAATTATTCTACCATATTAACATAAAACCTATCAATATATTATATATACTAATGTCATTTTTGTGGAATGACTGCAATATGATTGTATGAGTGTGAAAAATATGTAAAATAAAATCTATTGTTTATGAAAAATACCAACTATTTAAAGAAAACAAATTTACATCTCTCCATATGGGCAATGGGGTTAGTATTTTATTAATTTAATAACCTATAGAATATAGCTATGCAATTTTAGAATTTTTTTTGATAAATTATGCGACTCAATATGTATGAGGAAGAGAAACGAAGTTGTTACATTTTATATGTTATTGTAGGGAAACCCTTAGATTAAATTTATTAAATGATTATAAAAAGTTTTCCATATTAAATAAAAACAATTGGTATTTTTTTAATCATGGTTGGTAATGATTCAGATTAATCACTATAAAAAATATTTATAATAGTTATGGTTATTCATTTTACCTTATCACTTTGTTAATACCTCTTCAATCCTCTCAACGATAATAAGGATTCCAATGTATTTTTATACATAGGGGTAATAAATGTTAATAATAAAATAAATGTGACCCATAATTTGGAATTGATTGATACTATAGAAAAAATCTCATTCAAATTGGCTATGGTGATGATTTTAATAATTTTAATTAAGCTAATAAAATATTATTAAACATATAATATCATTAAATTAAATTTGGTGAGAATACATTTAATTAAAATTAAAATAAAAAAATAAAGTAAATTTGATGGAATAAAAAACATTTAAACTTTACAAATAAAATAAATCATATAATAATTTAATGGAAAACAAAAACTCACATTAAATATATAACCTTATTATTTTAAAAATTTATTTACTTTATTATTCTAATTCATGAATGAAAAATGTCTTAGTGTTTCACCAGAATGTAATTTAATTATTTGTTCAACAAAAGAATAAAATAAATAAAATCATAACAAATACTAACATTTGAAATAACAATTTAGTTATACTCATAAATTATTTTGGTATAATTAATAAATATTTTAGTTATGAATGAATGAGATAATCATTTTTAAATTATTATATATTTGAAATTACATAATGGTATATACAAATGGAAAATAGAACAAAAACTCATAATTTTAAATTTATTAAGGGTTTTTCTAATTATACTATTGAAATAAAATTTTGACAAGTATATATGTGATTTTTATGCTATATTCCATATTTTTAACTTTATTCTGGCCATTTTACCCCTCCCATAAAGAATACAGTTCTACCAAGGATTCAATTCATGATGAACATGAATTTTAAAAAAACTATAAAATTTTTTTATAATTCTAAGCATGTAATATATTATATTTCATAAATTCATATTATAAATATGCATTAAATTTATTTTAAAATAAATATAAATTTTTTGATATAAAACAAAATTTTAATAAAATGTAATTTATGTAAATTTCTATTAAAATAAAACATATGAATACTTTTGATATAAATAAAACTTATTTTATTAGGATTAATAGGGAATAACTAATGATATTTTGAAACCAATTATATCAAATGGGTCTATACAAATACCATATATTGAGATTTATTTTTTCTTTAAAATCGTTATTTGTCACTATTATCAAAATAATCAATCTCTTTTCAAATTTATATAAATTTCTTCAGATAATTTTTTTATAATATCAATTATATCCTTGTTTTTATTTAGAACATTTTAAACTCAAATAAATTAATTTATATTTTCCATCACAAAAATATTTTATGTTTTTTTAATTATATTTAGTTTTAATGGATAAAACCTTTTTACCATGTTATGAGTATTTTTTCCCTACTAATTAGTAAATAAAGTTAAACTTATATGTACCATTTTATATATTTTATAATTATTTTTTTCTTATTGGTACACGCTAAAAAAATTCTATGTTATAGGAAATGTATTTATATAACATTATATTACTATTATAAAATATCATTGTTCGATATTGAGTATGAAATCAAACAAAGACTTCATTTAAATTATTAGTGTATTACATTGACCATCCCAAAAAAATATTTACCACAAGTTTTTATTTCAATCATTATAATTTATGTGTTTAATATTTTAGAATCCAATTACTGAAACCCCACATGGTAAAAATATTAAATCAACCCTAGTTTTGAAGAGAAAAATGTAAATTAAAAGGTCACCTAGAATAAAACATATTCATAACTTAAAATAAGGATAACATTTAAAGGGAATTATAAGAATATATTTGGAATAAATTTCCATTTTAGGGAGAAAATTATACATTTTTTGAAGTGAAGTGACACTCAATTCATAACATGTGATAATATAACAATTATATACTAAACTGTTTCCTTGAGTTTATAGATTCTATTACTTTCAATGTAGATAAAAATAGAAAATAATCTCACATTATGAATATATATTAGATAATAACAACATCATGATATGGTTTTTTTCACCTATTTTTCAATTATATTATATATTTTATTCTGATAAATGAAGAGTCATTTTTATTTATTCATAAATTAAGAACTAAAAATAAAATTCTAAGGAACCACATAATTTATTAAAGGATAAAAAGAGATTCT
Organism: Viscum album; assembly: GCA_963277665.1. Classification (NCBI taxonomy): domain Eukaryota; kingdom Viridiplantae; phylum Streptophyta; class Magnoliopsida; order Santalales; family Viscaceae; genus Viscum; species Viscum album. The sequence goes on from OY728157.1 coordinate 748,088,495, forward strand.
TTATATTTTAAGTCATTAATAAAAAAATATCAAAGTATTATATTATCAAATAAAAATAAATTCTATTTTAATCGTACAATCATCAACAATTAAAACAAAAGTTAAGAATTAAAAATTCCAAAAATAGATAACTTTAAACTACTAAAAATACATTTTATCATGTTTAAAACTAAAATGAGAAGTAATTTTTCCCATATTATTCTGTGATTAATTATAAATTTTTCTATAAGAAACATCATTCACTCATAAATATAAATACCCAAAAGGTTTAGGTCCTAATCTTATATCATCCAAAATATACTCATATTTACTGTAAATAAATGTGCACTCCATAAAGATAAAATAAACTCATTTATAATTACAAGTGATAATTAATCAATTATAAGTGAAAAAATCATATTCTATACATTTTTACTATAATTTACCATTATTATATTACCTTAAAAAAATTAATTCATCACTAAAATTAATATTAATCGAAATCATTAAATCACATTTCACTCTTAGAGTTATCTATTAAATAAAACTTATGTTACCAAAATGAAATAACCATTTTACCACAATTAACTAACTTATCTCAACATAATATGACATCTTATCCTTAAATATTACACATAACATTCAACATATTTGAAAAATTAATTAATTAATTATTCCAAAAATAAACATTTAAAAACCACAAAATTCAATCATCTCAACTTCAAATATCCAAATAATTTTTCAAAAATCTAAAAATCATTCCCTATATATAAATAATAACATTAAAATATAATTATATAAATATGAAAATATGATGCATAGACCATTGAAGTTACGATCAATCTTATACATATAAACCAATGATTTTATCCAGGCCACAAAAAATAACATCACATGAAAACAACTGATTCTATAATATTATATACACCTTTCTCTAATAAAATCTAGGACAACCTCAGACCCATGATATTTGATCCCATGATAAAAACAAGTATTTACATTATTTTCATTAATATTTCTAAATGGAACCCTATTTTACCATCCAAAACATGAAACATTTAATTTATATACGAGATTATTTACATATCCAATGTTGTTATTTGTTTATATTTTTTTGATAATTATGAAAAGATCTTATATAACAGTTTCCATCTGTTGAAGGGAACATTTTTTCAAATATTACCATCTTCCCATATTTCTCAACTAATATACCACATCGTATATAAAATTTAATGAACAAGGAACCATTTCATATATAAAATAATTTATATCATTCATCATAACAATGTAAAATGAAAACAAAATAATGGTATGATTGAACACTTTTTATGTATATAAATAAGCACTAATAATTGAATATGTTCATTGTGAATGAATAGTTTTGAATGAATAATCATTTTTCATATCTGTAACTATAGATTAATTAAAATTAATAAAATGTTATATCATTATTCAATATTTACTTTATTAATAATTATCAATTTAAAGTGTAATATTATTCAACAATCAGGATATATGAGAAATATTTTCTTGATAAATTTAAAAAATAGAACTCCAAGAGATATTTGAAAAAATTAAAGGTATTAATAGATGGTAATCATTCACCCTAAAATAATCTAAATACAATAATGAGAGATATATCATTAGACTAAATTACATTACATAACACTATATTTTATATGGTGTAACAAAAATTAGAAAAATCTATTTTCTATTAAGAGTAACATAAATCTATCATCTCTTAGTGGAAAGGGTATCCTATAAACATTATCTCAATAATCAGTGAAATAACAAGTTATGGTGGAACCACAAATGAAATTTTATAAAATTTGTTTAACGATTTGTCACTCACTCCCCAATCCCACATTAATCAACAATTTCTATTTAATATTTCAGGATACATAAAACATGGATTCTAAAATTTCAACACAAACTCCATATATTTTTTTAAACAAAAAATAGGAAAGCGATTCTTAAAAATTACATTAAAAAAGCATCTACAACCAATATGGGAATGGAGTTCAATTTTATCAAAATTTATATAATATAGAAGTATATAAATTGGTGAATAATTTTTATATTGATGAAAATAATTATAAGGGAACATTGAAATCCATTCTTGTAAAATAGTGAAAATAACATTGTCAACAAATATAATTTTAAATAAAAATAATAGTTTTTTAAGGAAAATATTTTCTCATAACTTATCATTTTAAACATATAAAGTCATAAACAATGAAAATAAATAACATAATAGGAAAACAATTTAAAAAATAATGTAAATGTTAAAAATAAGTATTCTTTTAGATCATTTTTCATTAGATTAAAAGGATACATGTATGTAAAATTATAGGAAATCTATTTCTATATCGATTTAAAAGAGGTTAAAAATCATTAGGCATGAATATTGAAATTAATTTGAATTTAGATGTTATCATTATATAAATATAATAATTTTCCTGGAATAATTGTTTGCTGTAACTTTTTAAATCCTACATAAGAATGTTTTTAATGAAAAAACATTATAAATATTTGAAAAATCATTTAATTTCCAGAAAGTTAGAAGGAACATAAATCATTAACAGTTTAATTTTTTTATGATATTACATTTAATGTGTTATTATATGAAAATTATAGATAATCATATGTTTATCAATCAAAACTTGTGTCAATGAATTAGGATTGAGTCAAAAAATACTTGAAACATAGATAATAATTTTAAAAACCCCCACTTTAGTTAAAAAAATTACATGATTTTAGATAAACCACAACATCAATTATATAATTTATAAAAAAATGTTAATGGAGTATTAAATAATCCATATAAAATAAACCGAAAAGAATAACCTGAATTAATATTTTAAAATTTTAATTTAATACAACAATTACACTTAAAAACATTTCAATCGATGTCTCATTCAATGGATAACATTTACAAAACCTTAAATGTCAGGATTGAAGATTTATTCATTATAGAATACTAATATAGGAAAAAATTTCCATTTCTAATAGGATAGAGGGGTATATATTGTGACTTCTGTCAATGGGAAAATATTGAGAATAATAATTCATATAAATATAGTCTCACTTAACTAATAATTAACCATTGAGGCGATTATATTACGAATATAAAAATAGAACAAAAAAATTAAAATATAACATAAATATATCTATATATAAATTCATTCATAATCATTGAAGAAAAATGTTAATCAAGAAGTGTTATGACCCAAAGAAAGGAAATTCAGGTTCGATACCCCTTACCCTGATTCCCAATATTATTGGAATGTATTTTATATTTTCTATAATAAACATGTATTAATTTTTTAATTCATATAATTATTATTTATATGTTTATTTAGTTATCATTAATCTATTTATTTTTTTTATTTCATGGAAATATTTAATTACATGATCAGTTATGAACATGTCGGGTGTATCATTAACGTTGTGTTCATAATTCAAAAAGAAATTGGTAAGTAGATCGTTGTCAGAAGGGGTCATTATTTTTTAATTTCTAAAATAATAATGGATTATAAATATCCTCTTCGTATGTCGAATTAAATTTTAGATCCATCTATGAAAATCAGTTGTTCAAAAAAAATATCATCTCATTTGGCTATATTGAGTACGTACACATGAGAAATGTTTTTATATTTTTATGAATACAAAATAAAAAATTTATATAAAATATTATATTTATAGAATTATTATCATTTTATAATCATCCATTTCCATCACTAAATATGTCTTTTTGGAAAACCTTTAGTGTTTATTATTTTTAAAAAAAATAGCTTTGTTGATTTGGTACTCGAAATATAAAAATGTGAAATGATTCTGTTTCAATAGATTGGAATTGTTGGATGATATATTATATATTATATTTATATAATTTATATTTTATCATTTATATCATACAAATATATATCATATTCATTGTGATAACATTTATTTTGAGGTGCTATGAAAAATTCGAACATTGTACTTCATGGAGGTGGTTGTCCATATTTTTACACAAATGATATTTTCAATCAACATAATATTGAAATGTTATGATTAATTAATTTTCGTTAATTCAATAACATTTATTTATTTGAATGATAAATATTATTTTATTTTATTATCTTTATGAAATAATTTACTAGTTTAAAATAATAATAAACTTGAAAATTATCTATTAAGATTTTGATGTACAATTTTAAAAAAATTATTTGGATCACTAATTTAGGATCCTAGGGTTTTCTTTTATGTTTTATAAAAAAAATTATGTATATTATAAATTTATAAATAATTTTTTCTACTAGTTTATAGAGATACTTTTATAAAAAAATATATGTTTTATAAGGTAGTTGGTTCTTTTTAATAATTGAGGGAGGGGTATCCTTGAAATTATATATTATATTAAATTATTATAAAATTATTAATTTATTCATGTGGAACTGAATTTATAGATTTCAAATATTTTATATGGATGAGTCTAGATGGCCTCATCAAATAAATATTTAGACAAGTTTAGGGTAGATTTTAACCCTTATATAACAGTTTAAATGCCCATTTTCACCCATCTATCAAAAATCAATTATTCTATGTTGATGGGATTATCACAATTTATCTCAATAATCATTAAATATAAATGAAAACGTATTTCCATGTGATAAATAGGGATCTAATAAAATATCTCCATGCCTTATAAAATAAATTCATATTCATCTTAACTTTGATTCTATATCTTGAATATAAATATAGAATATTGTTAAACTGCTACCAATAAGGATTCAAGAACTATCCCCATCAAAAGTATTCCAGGATTCTGGTTCAATATTCTTATTCTTTTTCATGACAAGGATGACATATCAATGTATATTTCCCATATTAGTGTAACTTAATGAATTAATAAAACTATATTATCTTGGATTTATTCATTCAGTATTGCAATTGATTATATAGGTTTCTCTATAAAAAATAAAATAATGTCTTTTCCCGAGTAGCTTTTTGAGATCCAAAATGGATATTTAATTGGTAAAGGATAATGGATAAACATTATAGAAATATATTTATCATTAAAAAATAATGAATATATTTTAACAGGTCAATATGATATTAGAAAGCGACATCATGATAGTTTATATAGTTTTCAATTAATGCACATTGATAATATTTTCATGATCTTTGTAATCGATTTAAGTATATTAAATATAAATATCATACATTAAAATGATAATATAAAATAGAATTTCTATTACCTCAATCATTATTTTAAATAAAAAGGGTTTCATGTGATCACTATAGATTTCTCTAATACATTACGAGAAAAATTACATATACTATAGTCATTAGGAATTGTGGTGGATGGAGATACAACTTAAGACAATTAAAAACCTCATAATTATATTTTAATTAGTAAATTTTTACTCATTTAACTATTGAAATTATAATGTCTATGAACTATCTGGTGAAAATGCCTTTGTAAATTAATATATAGAACTGATAGTATGAATTAACTAAAACACAATATTGTTTGGAGGAGCAGAAATTTCACATATTTCATTAGTAATATCACCATCATCATCAATTCCCTGATGGGGATAAAAAGAAAATATTCTTCACTAATAATACATTGAAATAAATATTTATTATATCCATCATCAGTTTTATTATATTTATTAATAAAATTTTAGCAGTTTCTAATACAGTTACACTTGTATTGTGTTCTAACTATAATATCTCGAACAAAAAATTAATTTATTTTCCTTATTATGGGTTGGGTCATATTGGGAATCACATATTGGTATGTGGATAGTTTTTGAAGAGGAAACAATTGACTTATATATATATATATATCAAATTATATTATATAAATATGGTGGACAACTGGTCAATTGATCCAACCCCATGGTTAATATCCAAAATACCCATACATGAATGGGTTTTTGTAGAAAATGTTTCTTTCACTAATCGTATGATCTTGGGTTGACTCCTAAAAGATATAATTTTTATAGTAAATAACTTTTCTCATTTAAACATAGATATACTTGTTCATTTTTATAGGTAAATATTACTAAACGATTATTATTGTTTAATTTTACAATTTTTTTAATAATAATTATTATGAAAAACAATCTCGATATTGATTTCATTGGTCTAATAAATTATATTATATTTTAACTAAATGGTTGGTAATAATAAAAATTAAAATAATTATTGGTTTTCATATCATGTTCTATTATGAGAAATTCTATAATATTCTAGACTAATTCATATTTGTTATGATAAATTAATGAGATATGTGTCTGCATTGATTAATGTTTAATGGATGAATTAATCAATTTGGACCAAAAACACACTCTATACATTGATTAAATGTCTTATTCCTAAACAATTGGTAGATATACCTTCTCAAAATGATGTATGGGTATCTATATAGTTTTATTTCAAATTCTATTCACCAGAACAAATGGATGTTGGAAATAAAGGGAAATATTTTATGAGTCCCCGACCCACACTCATAGATCTATAGATATTTTTTTGAATACTGAATTTTAAAAAAATTAACATAAATGTATCATAATTTGAAATCATATACCTATCTTAGTAATTAAATCTCATATAATTAGTCCCATGAATATAAGTTTTTGTTTTTGGAGGAGGTTCCACCTGAACAACTTATATTATGATTCATTTAAAAATATATCAATGATCAACCATAGTAGATAATAGTATTGGAATATCCTAAGTTATTGTAATATTTTTGAATATTGTAAATATAGTATATAAAATGTGAGAGATCAAAGCCATGATAATGGTAAATGTTGACAGTGTCATTAAAAGTTTGATCATAATGGTATGAAAAAAATTAAGAGTGGGGAATATTTCCTAAAAATGGCTAAATAAGAGTGATCTTTAATATATATTTTCAATATGGGTAATCTAATATATCTTTATTAATATGTTGGAATATAAGTATAAATAAGTGATATAAAAAACAATCAATAAATAATATTTTAAGTAAAAAAGTTATTATATTTCATGAAAATATATCATAACATTAAAAAAATTAAAAATAATATCCACATGAAATCTTTATGTGGTGTATTAGTCATCCCCATTGTAAGATCCATTAGTGACATTGGTTTTTCAATATTATGGTCGATAATTTTATTATGGTTTGTATAACTGTGGTCTATATGTGTTTTAGGTTCTTTTAACTTATTTTCTTATATGTGATATTTTTTTAAAAAAAACCTATGATCCATAAGTGTCTTATGTTTTAGAATCCTATGAAAAAAAGTTACATAGAGTAAAAAGTCATATACTATATATGTGAAATTTGATTAATAATCATGTGGCCCTTATGTAACAGAATTACATAACCTTCTGTTTCATATGTAACATAGGTTCACACACCAATGGTCAATATATGATTTATGTTTTAAGAACCTATATTCAAAAAATGGAATAGGATTAATAGATCTATGCCTATATGTAACCCAGGATATGTAGGACATTAAACAATTCATTAGAGGGTGATATAATACCCCACCAGTCAGTTATCCACATATGTGGATGTTATAAGAAATTTTTCATCCATCACATCATAAATAACTCATGGAATGAGAAATGTGGTATATTTTAATCACTCACATTTTAAGAAAAACTAGTGTGACGAATGTTATTAGTTCATATATAAAATTCCATCTCCCGACATTTGATTTCATCATAATATTTAAAGGGTGATTCATGAATGATAATTTTCATGGAAATGAATCATTTAGATACTAAGAGAAAATTAAATAAAGAATCATAAACATAATTATTTATAAAACACCATTATCTTATGTAGAAGAAGGATCTTATTGAAAAATTGAAAATTCATTTGTGAAAATTTGATGTTAAAACATTTTTAGATCTAAGATTAAAAATAATATTCAGTAATATACATTTGGAAACTAAAAAAATTGTTTCAATAAAAATTATAGATGAAGATTAAAATTTCACATTTTAAATCATGTATAACATTTTCAATGTTTTAGAATTTCATTTTTAAACATCCACATCATAAAATTATTTTATATGTCGTTATTATAGTATGTTATGACTATAAATATTATTCTCATAAGGATATATATATATTTATATCCATAAATAATATTGGAATATAATTTTTAATATAATAAAAACTGAAATGATTGAAAAATACTATTAAATGTGAATTGATTTAATTTTAAAAACATTGAAAATTCTTGTAACTAAAATATAAAAATAAATAATCATTAAATGAAAAAATTATTTTACCTGGAAAAAATGTTAAAATTAAAATATAAATATAATATTATTATTTTAATCAGTGTATAATTTTAATCAATGAATAATATATTAGTTATATGGAAGGGAAGTTTAGTTAATAATGTCCCTAATGGATATCATAATTCAGGGACAAAGAGACATTTATAAGGGGGATTCATGTGGTGTACATGTAAATCCCATGAAAAATAGTACATACAACATTCTACTCTAAAACAATATAATTTATAAAATTTATAAAAAAAAAGTTTAGGAAGTAAAATCATAATTCAAAAAATGGGAATATAGTTCATGAATCTCATAAAGCACGATTCTATTTCAAATTAATAATCAATTAAAGATATAAACTATTATTGATATTTTGTATACCATTTATTTTATAAAATTATATATAAATTAAATCCATGGAAAATATATAAACCAAAAAATGCAATCATGTTGTTCTTATGTATCATATCTATATAATGAGATAATGAGATGTAAACACTCTTACATTGGATCCTGATTGATTCTTAACATGCACATATTGTCCAAAATAATCTAATAATGGATACTGAAATATTTATTCATATGCATTAAACGTGTATTTATTTTTATTATTTATACTTATTTTACTTGTATATTAATTTATTATTCATTGATCAGTTATGGTGATTACATGTGGTAGTTCATAATATTTCCTCAAATCCTCCTCACTAAAAGTATTTTAGTGAAATTTTCTATAAAATAGAATAAAAACACATAAAATTGAAATGATATTTGTATTTTTCTATTCCGAAATCACTATAATGATAGACAAAAATAGTGTTTAAAATGGGATAAATTATTCTATCTTAAAATTATAATCATCATATGTTTCATAAATTAAATATATTAACATTCAATGATTTATAAATATTTATAATTATATATTATGTATAAAAATGTTTTAAAAAAATTAAATCAATTTTTTAGAAAAAATTAATAATTGTATTGTCGAAAATTAAATGTTTTAGTCCATGCATGAAAAATAGTACAAACCCTAAAATAACAAGAGAAAATCCAAATATACAACAAAAATTTATTCCCAAAACATTGAACAACCAATAAAATACAAGAAGAATATATTCTAATTAATGTATATAAAAAATAATCTTTCGAAGGTTAAAAGAAATTATCATTATTTGTGATCAATAAAAAAACAAAAATATGAAATAAGGTAGAAAAAAACTGAGAAGCTTAAAAAATGACAACATGATAACCAGATTACACATCATTGCTGTAAGAACATCCTATAATTAATTATTTAACCCTATTATATATTTACATTTCATATAAATTGAATCCATCACAGACCAAATCTAGTTAATGGTGCGCATAACAACTCAACATTTATTTTTTTTGAAGAATGACCCTCCATAAAATTTATTATAGCGAGAAATAAATGTGTGTCCCATGACAATTTATGAAATTATTCCAAACATCCCTGAGATATAATAAAACAGTACATTAAAAAACACATATAGATCACCATCAACCAATAAATATTTAAAAACAATTTTGGCTTACAAACTCCATGAAATCCCTAACTCTAAAATGAAGATACCAATAAAATAAGCGTTGAAAAAAAAATAATCCATGTTCGTCATCCAAATAATCCTATACTAAAATATGAACCCTATAATCCATATTATTTAAATTTTTCTCATGATATGTAACACCACAACATTTCATAGTATGTTTTATCATCAATGTAATTCAACAGTTTAAGCTACACTCAACACCGAGTTCGAGAGCAACACGACTTACCAAACTAGCAGTTAGAAAAGTAGTTATGAAAAGTTTAAACTGAATTTAGAATTTTATATACTACATATAATTATAGAATCTATATTTTGTGTTTCTTTGATTTAATATAAGAAAAATTTAATTTCTTTCAGATAAAAGAAGTATTTTTTAAAAATGAATATTTACCCCCTTTTAATGGAGAACCCTTTTAAAATCCAATATTTGACAGTTTAATATACTCAATTTAATGAAATAAAACTCATTTTTTTGAATAAATACATAAAAATATAGTTTTGATAAATTTTTTGGTACTTTTCAAATAACATTCATATATTATTAAATAATGAAAAATACTACATTTTAATGGATAACATCTTTTTTAATCAATATAAATTATAGTGTTAAATTATGAATTTGAGTGGGTTTAAAATATAATTTGAACATATTTTTATCATTTAATATAATTTAGGTCATTGGAAGTAATTTCACATTTAAATTGTTCATAAACACATGTTAATGTTTTGATAGTTTTTACTTCTTAAAAACCCACTTTTTGGTTTTGACAACAGGAATTGATTTTAAATTATTAAATGAAACACATGTGTTTTGAATTTTGTAAAATATACACCATTTTTTGGTTTGTTATATAAAAATAATCTTATGGTGAATTTTCTGTATTTTTTTGAAACATTTCAATTTTTGATGAATATTGAAAACCACTACATTATTGTTTAAAACCTACTTTTATTTAAATAATAATTATTTAAATTTTGGTTTATTTTGTATTAAAAATAGATTCATAATACCTATATTAGTTCAATGTAATTAGTTTGAGTAAATTTATAATAAGATTTTATGTATAAAATTTTATTGAATTTTTTAACGTCTTTTATGGACATTATAGGCATATTTGAAAATTTTCCTAAAACATAATTTTACCATTTATGTGAATTGAATTTCAAAAACACAAGAAATACGGTTGACATCAGTAAGTAAACTATTGTTTAATACGATGAAAATACTTTTTGGTGAAGAGAATCTTTGGAATTTTACATACCAGAGTTAAAAGAAAACATGGTAACTAAAGGTAAAAATGATATTGTAATTACCCTAAGTAGTGTCCTAATTATGTTGGATAAATTTATTTTGATCAAAATCAACCTTAGGAAAAAAATATGGTCCTTTTGGTTTACATGGATTAGAATTAGACATTTATTATTATTTTATTTAAAGAAGAGTTAAAAGTGTTAATTTCAATGTTTAATAACTAAACCATTTCTAATATAGGGTTATACATAAGATAAATTAGACTATAAATATACATAAAAAAGTTAAAAATATTTACCACATCATGGTATTTTGTTTATAGTTTTTTGAAATTAAAAAATTAAAATTTATTTATGACACAATGATGATGCAATAATTAACTTTTTAATGGATGATTAAAATACTTTATATTATAAATATAAAGATAAATGTAAATTGAGACAGTTTATGCATTAAAATATTTTTTAGGTTAATATGAAATGTTAGGGATTATTTAATGTTTTTTCTAAGTAATAATGTTTTCTTGGCTTCCTGAAAAACCAAATACTAAATAGTGTCAAAATTGACAAAAATGTGTTTTAAAACAAAATACAATATTATTAAATGAAATAATTTTCTTAAAAATTAAGGATTGGACAAATTAATTATATAATTATAGATATGTCATTAATTAACCACTTTAGGTTCAATAAGAACTTTATTGTATGTTTATTATCCATGTAATATAAAAATGCAAGTGTCACGACCCGTCCTCGGGGCCCATGCCGTGACTACCCCAAGCCCGCCTTCCATAGGCCAGGGGCTGACGACTAGCACCAAGGCGTAAATCCTGGAAAGAGGGAAGGCATTGCCTTTGAAAAGTAAACAAGCACCACAGAGTAACCAAGTGGAAAAGTAAACACAAAGTAAAAACTGTAACAAGCTGTACTGAAAGTAAAGGGGCTAGAAATACAAGCTCAACTGTAAAGTACAACTGAAAGGGGAAAACAAAAACTGAAATGAAAAGCCGCAGCGTCGAGCCATCCTCTGAAAGTCCCACCTGAAGGGTGGGTACAGATAGCCTCCACTGCTCATCGGGTCCACCTGACCGCTCCGAGTACGTCCCGCCCAGTGGTCCACCTCCAGGTACCGTCCGGCTCTGCACGCCTCCACCACGACCAGTGATGTCCGTCGTCTACAACCAACACAACATAGTGCGGGCAAAGCCCATGCATGGGTGATTATAAGCTACTCAGTAGGGACCCCAAGACCACCAAAGGTCTCCCAAAATCCACAAAGGATAATCCACAAAGGAAAGATACAATCATGAAGTATCATCTGACATGGCTTAGGTATATGCCCATACATATACCTAAGTCATCAATTCCCGTTCGGCTCCAACGTCCGAGCCCAAGCACAACCCAGTCCACATAGGAAAGCAAACTTATACCCACACAGGATAGCATAACACAATCCACAAAGGAGAGTAAACAATAATCCACATAGGATAGCTCCACACAATCCACAGAGGAGAGTAAACAGTAAATCCACACAGGATAGCTCAACATAATCCACAAAGGAGAGTAACACAGGATTCATCTCACACAGGTATACATCTTCGGATGACGATAAAGATGATCACTGATCCATCTAAGTCGTCAGACCCACAAAATATCGATAGGTACTAACCCCCGCAAAGACCCACACAAGATCGGGCCCACACAGGACTTGTAGGCGCTGGCTCACACAGAACCGCTAAGCGCTGACCCACACAGGATCGGACCCACACAGGATCGGGCCCACACAGGACCTGTAGCACTGATCCACGTAGAATCACTGAGTGTTATAGTCGTTGCAGTCCACTGAGGATCTCTGCACAGTCGTCGGCGCAGTCCACTGAGGATCTCTGCACAGCCGTCGCCGCAGTCCACTGAGGATCTCTCCACGGTCGTCGTCGCAGTAGCAGTCGCAGCCAGCTCTAGGGTTCCCGCACACAGCAAGCTCGTTCAGGAGGGTCCGCTCCACGAGCCGAGAGGCTGATACATCAACTGACACAAAGTCCGAAGTTGATGTATCCAAATGTTCTGTATCGTCAACAGGAACTCAACGTCGCAGACGACGCGTTAATCGGACACCCGGTCTGAGAGTTATTGGCTTTTTCGTCCTAGGGGCCCGGTTGGTTTTTAAGGCAAACCCAACCCGACCGTACTCCACCTGCGTCCAAACCTCGGGCGGAGTATGCCAAAAGATCTGTCTCACTTAGAGGAATCCACCAAAGCTGACGACACGTCAATCGGACGTCCGTAGCTCAAGATATGAGCGTTTCCGCTCCGAGAGCCCTGTTGGTTTCGTGTACGAACCTACCCGGCCAAACCCAAAGTATTCCGAAACATTGATTGCGATATACCGAAACGATCGTATCGATCCAAGGATCGCGTTGCAGCTGAAGGCTCATCATTCGGAGACCCGTAGCTCATGTTACGGGCATTTGACCGAAAATGGTCCAGAGACGGGGGGTCCAGGCCCGGGCCCACCCGGCCCGACCCCCCCCCCCCCCCTTGGGTTGGCCGAACCGGGTTGACCCGAACCAGGTCGACCCGACCCAGTTCGGTCAGGCCAGGGCGCGGCCCGGCCGGTCGGACCGGCCTGACTCGGTTTGGCCGAGCGGCCGAGTGGTCGAGCGCCGCGGGGCACTGCCCCCTCGGTTCGGAGGAAGTCGCGGCCCCGCATGGGCCGTGCTGGAGAACCGCGGACGCGGATTCTGCCACGTCCCATGAGGGCGATCCGGACCCGCGCGGTTGCGGCTTCAGCCGCGGCGGCCTCATCCGGCGGCGCGCCGGGGCGCCGCCGCTGAAATCTTCCATGGGCCACCGGAGTTGCTCCGGTGGTCCGTTTTCCTTCACTTCGGCGCCGTTGTTCCTCCCGGGTTACGTTCTTCACTGCGGGATCAACAAACTTCCCTTGCGTCACATTTTTTCGTCGCCTGCCAAATCCGCACAACCACGAAGAACAGCGGAGGGTTTTCGGGCCGTGTTCGTTTGGCCCGCACCCTCCGCGTTAGTTGACAACAACGGGAGAAAATAATTCAATACATGATACAACAACTTTAATAAATTAAAATTGTTCATATGCATCCGGTTCTTTAATTTTAGAGAAACGTTCACGGGAATAAGGGCATTTCCAATACAAAAATCCCTACCTCGTCAAGTCGCACACGCGGGTCCTTCGCGGATTGATCGTCGCGGAAGGAGGGGATCGTCGCGTCGTCATGGAAGGGTGTCGCGTCGACGAACTCTGAGGTTCAAGAACAATTGATTTAATTAAAAATAATTAAATCATTATTGAGTTTAAAACTGCAATGAAAATTAAAAGAAAAACCGAAACCCTCACCCAAACGGATGATCAAAGGTTCTTGTCGCGGATTAAGGAACGTCACTGAAGAACTTCGCGGGAGAGGAAACGTCGGCGTTGTGGCACACGGCGTCGCGTCGTCGATTTATGGGTTCGGCGTTCATTGTCGGAGGTCGGCGTTCTTCGCGTTCTTCGCGTTCTTCGCGTTCTTCCCGAAGTAGGATGAAGGCTCAAGAACCTCTGTCAAAAAACTGTCAACGAGTAATCCTCTAAAATTTCTTGTTGGTCTAATTTTATTATTACGCCAACAAACGAATACGAGGAAGGTAACGACCCATTAATTCAATGAAAGAAACCACACATTTAATTCACGAAATAAACCGCCCAATTAAATGGTGTGTTAAGGATTTAAGAAAACGCGTCAGTTGACTTTCATAATAACGGGTTTTCGCGGGTGCGTTACTTAGCCGAAAAGAAATGGTAGGGCTCGTACGGGACCCACCTCGCAAATATCCAACCAAGAGGGTAGGATATTTTTGGATAGCACCCTATCCATTTGAACTCAGTTTATGTGGCTTTCAAGTGGCTTCATGTGGCTTAAGTGAAATAAAATAAAGTTTGTCGAACAATTTATTTTATTTCATAACTTTAAGCCCAAAAATTAAAAACCACACCCGAGCAAACACAACTCCAGAAGAGGCATTTCAAGGAAAACACCGGCGCTGTGATTTCATCGGTGCCCTCAGAATTCGATTCCGGGCACCGGTTCAAAAGTTAGAAATACACGCTCGTTCGTTCACTGAACGTACCCAAGCCAAACTTCTGAAAATGATTCCGGGCACAACGGGCCTCGGAATCAGGTGCCGTCAGAAACTGCGCTCTTGTAAAATTCCAAAGAAAATTAAAAAAAAATTCCTTGAAATTTACAGGTCTTTACATTACTCCCACCTCAGGGATTTACGTCCCCGTAATGATACATCATAAACTAGGGAAACAAATGTAGGTACTGAGCACGCATCTGAGCCTCCCGCTCCCATGTGCTCTCCTAGAGGTTCCCGTGCTGCCATCTGATGCGCACAAGTGGAATCGATCGCCCACGTATGAACCGCTCCTGTCGATCCTCTATCTCCACCGAGACCTCCGCAAAAGTCACCCCATCATCCACGTCTAGCTCCCCATAGTCAATGATGTGCGTCGGGTCGTGCACGTATCTCCTCAGCTGAGATACGTGGAAGATGTCCTGAACCCGGTGAAACTGAGGTGGTAGAGCCAGGCGAAAAGCCACCTCGCCAATCCTGCTGATGACCTGGAATGGCCCAATGATGTGTGGAGACAACTTTCCGCCTCGGCCAAATCTTCGTAAACCACGTCGAGGTGAGACCCGCAAGAAGACGTGGTCGCCATCCTCGAACTCTAGTGGCCTCTACCTCATGTCAGCATATGACTTCTGCCGGCTCTGAGCTATCCTCATCCGCTCCTGGATGACCTGGACCTTCTTTGTCGTAGCCCGAACCATCTCTGGTCCCACAAGTGCTGACTCCCCAGGGTCTGTCCAGTACAAAAGAGATCTGCAAGGTCTTCCGTACAACGCCTCGTATGGTGCCATCCCGATGGTGGAGTGGTAGCTGTTGTTGTGCACGAACTCCACCAAGGATAGGTGGTACTCCCAGCTGCGACCAAAGTCAAGGACACATGCATGGAGCATGTCCTCGAGAGTCTGAATGGTCCTCTCCGTCTGACCATCCGTTGGAGGGTGAAAGGCGGTGCTCAGACGTAGCCGCATCCCGAACGCCTCCTGCAACCCCTTCCAAAGCCGGGAAGTAAAATGAGCGTCCCGATCGGAGATTATAGTTGATGGCACACCGTGAAGTTTTAAAATCTCTTGAACGTAGAGACGCCCCAAGCTCTTCACTGAGCCCTGCTCTCTGATGGGCAAGATGTGTGTCGACTTGGTGAGTCGGTCAACAATCACCCAAATGGAGTCGTGACCTCTGGAAGTGCGTGGAAGTACAGTCAGAAAGTCCATAGATATCTCGTCCCACTTCCACTCCGGGACCTCCAAGGGCTGTACCAAGCCTGCTGGTACCTGGTGCTCTGCATTCACCTACTGGCAGGTGAGGCATCGAGAAACGAACTCTGCCACAACCTTCTTCATGCCCGGCCACCAGTGCTGCCGTCTGAGATCCTGGTACATCATCGCAACTCTTGGATATACCACCAAAGGAGAAGTGTGAAACTCTCTCAGCATCTCCTCTCGTAAAGCGACTGGTACCAAGGTACATCCTCTGAAAAGGACGTTGTGCTCTGCTCCAAGGGAGAAACCATCAGGTGCCTGTCCTGAGGATATCTGTGTACACCGTGCCTCACATTCAGCATCCTCACGTTGTGCCTCTCTGATCTGCTGTAGTAGTGGAGGGGTGACTGTGAGAGAATGAAGGAAGTTTTCTCCATATCTATCCACGACGGATATTTGTAAGGCGACTAGCTGCTCTGTCGCCTCCTCAAGTAGCTGAATGCCCGTCCTCCTGCTGAGGGCATCGGCTACTACATTCCCCTTCCCAAAAGTATAGACTATCTCAAAGTCATAGTCCTGGAGGAACAAGAGCCATCACCGCTGTCTCAAGTTCAGTTCTTTCTGAGAGAAGATGTACCTGAGACTCTGGTGGTCAAAAAAGACTGTAAAGCGCTCGCCCATCAGATAGTGCCGCCAAGTCTTCAGTGTGAAGACCACTGCTGCTAAATCTAGGTCATGGGTAGCGTAGTTGTGCTCATGCGACCTCAACTGACGTGATCCATAGGCAATCACGGCCCGCTCCTGCATCAGGACACACCTGAGTCCGGCCCCTGATGCATCGCAGTAGACTACATATCCAACTCCCTCCTCAGGCAACCTCATGATAGGTGTGCTGGTCAATCTCTGCCTCAGGTCCTGGAAGCTCTGCTGACATCTGTCTGACCACACAAAGGGTATCCCCTTCTTCATAAAAGCTGAGAGTGGCTCCTCAACTCTAGATAATTCCGGTACAAATCACTGATAGTACCCAGCTAGTCCCAAGAAACTCTGCACCTCCGTCACGCTCCTGGGTGGCTCCCAAGCTAGCACTGCCTCGATCTTCACGGGATCCACTGTAACTCCTGCCTCAGAAATGACGTGCCCCAAGAAGTTGACCTCACGTAACCAAAACTTGCACTTCGAGAGCTTGCCATAAAGCTGGTGCTCTCGGAGTGTGTCCAGTACAACCCGCAAGTGGTAGGCGTGCTCCTCCTCCATGGTTGAGTACACCAAAATGTCGTCGATGAATACCACGACAAATTGATCAAGGTATGGCTGGAAGATCTTGTTCATGAGGCTCATGAACACTGATGGAGCGTTGGTTATGCCGAAAGGCATAACCAAGAACTCATAGTGGCCATACTGACACCTGAAGGCCGTCTTCTGCACATCCTCGTCTCGAACTTTGAGCTGATGATAGCCTGACATGAGGTTTATTTTCGAGAACCATCGTGATCCCTTGAGCTGATCGAAGAGGTCGTCAATCCTCGGTATCGGATACATTTTCCTCACTGTCACCTGGTTCAGGCAATGATAGTCGACACACAGTCGCAAGCTCCCGTCCTCCTTCTTGGCGAACAAAATCGGGGAAGCCCAGGGTGAAACACTAGGTCGGATGAACCCCTTGCCCTGCAAGTCCTCCAACTGTACGTGCAGCTATCGAAGCTCAGCAGGGGCCATCCAATATGCTGGAGTGGATATCAGGGCTTTCCTGGGGTATAGATCAATATAAAAGTCTACCTCTCTGCGAGGAGGTAGCCCTGTAACGTTGTTGGGGAAGACGTCCGCATACTGATCCACCACTGCAGGAAAACTAGGACTCCGCACGTCAACTGCTCCAAGGATGAGGCTATCCAACTGATGAATGATGGGCTTCCCTCTCCTCTATATGAGTCCATCCTGTGCTGCAAAGGCTCCCTTCTCGCCGGTGAAGGTGAACCTGCTCCCGTCGGTGCGCACACATCGCACCTTGCGCCTAATGCAGTCAATCTGAGCATGGACCATAGATAACCAATCCATGCCCAAGATGACGTCGTAAGGCCTCGACGCGGGAAACAAGAAAATCCCAGCCGAAGCTCTTGCCTCCTAGAGTAAGCTCACACTTCCAGCACCAATGCGTAATCGTCGAGTCTGCTCCCGTAGGGGTCTCTAGCCATAAGGATCAAGCCAACGGCTCTATCGGAATCTCTGATCTCCAAAAAAGGGCAGTGGCTATGAATGAGTGACTCGCTCCTGTGTCTATAAGAACTGCAGAAAGGGTGGAATAGACACAGATAGTACCTCAAATCATCTCTGGCATGTCGTGGTCGTAGGACTCTACTGCCTGGAGCTGTGTGTGTCTCTGCCCGCCAGCTCCCTGTGGTCGGAGCGGACCTCCTGGTGGTGGTGGTGGCAGAGCCTCAAAGCGTCGCCCACCACCTACTGCTCGGCCAGCTCCTCTGCCTCGTCCGCCTCCTCCCTGAGGACCGCCACGGTCGACCCTCTGCCTCTACCTCGGTGGCCCCTCCATCGTCTGCTACTCCTCGGTACGGCGGGTCGGGCAGTCACGAGCCATGTGGCCCTGCCCGCCGCACGAGTAGCATTGCCTGCCTCTCGGAAGACTGGCTCTGCGCTGTGTGCCCCGCACTGCTGAGCCAGTGTCCTGAGGTCGTTTACGAGAGGGTCTGGTCTACCTGGAACCCTGATTCATCCGTCGGCTATCAGCTGCCGAAGACTCTGCTACCTGCCGCCCTACGGTAGGTCTCGCTGTGGACTCATCCAGAAAGCTCTCGATCAGAAGGGCTCACTCTAGCACTCCGGCCTGGGTCGGGATGCTGAGGGAGATCAGAGATTCCCTGATCTCGTGTCTCAATCCCTGATCGATGGTCCGGGCCCGGAATAAGGGGTCCCGTTCCATGTCGGTCGAGTAGTGAGAAAGATTGATGAACCTCGCCGCGTACTGAGCGACTGTCAAGCTGACCTGCCGCAGCTGAAGAATCTCCTGAATGCGCACCGCACAGAGGGTGGCCGGGATGAACTCTGAGAGGAAGAGGCTCTCGAAGTCCGTCCATATGAGAGAGGCCTCATCATGCACCTGGAGCATCAGGATCCACCATTGTCCTACTACTGCGTGCAGTAGGCTCGCCGCGAGGATCACCATGAGGTCTGCTGGTGTAATCACTAGCCTGAAAACTCAAACGACCGCATCCAGCCAATCCTCGGCTGCCTGGGGGTCCATATCTCCAAGAAACCTGGGTGGTCGCTGGCGCTGGAACTCCTGCAGAGCTACGAGGCGACGTGCATCATCAGCGGTCAGTGCTGGAAGCATCGGGGGCTCGACGGGTAAAGGTACTGCCGATGCCTCTACTGTCAACGGGCCCTGTACCGAGGCCTCGTCGCTCGGCGGGCTGTCATCGCGCTCTACTCTCGGAACCCTAGTTGGCAGCTGTCGTCGGGCCATCCTGAAAAGGAAACAAGTGTGCCACGGTCAGAAAAGTATACTTGGTGAGATGACACAAGTAATCACGAAGAAAACTTGAAACACACATGCAATAAATGTTTTCGTGCATTAAGTCGGAAATCAGAAGTCAGGGTCCCGGTGTACGGATACGTCGGCCGCCGCACCAACACTGGACTCCCTGGACTGATAAGCACACTCAATATGCTAAACACTATTACTTCACATAGAAGAAAGATCAGAGTCTACGATAGAACCGACCACCTTTGATACCAATTTGTCACGACCCGTCCTCGGGGCCCGTGCTGTGACTACCCCAAGCCCGCCTTCCATAGGCCAGGGGCTGGCGACTAGCACAAAGGTGTAAATCCCAGAAAGAGGTAAGGCATTGCCTTTGAAAAGTAAACAAGCACCACAGAGTAAGCAAGCACAAAAAGTAAACAGTAAGTAAAAACTATAACAAGCTGTGCGGAAAGTAAAGGGGCCGGAAATACAAGCCCAACTGTAAAGTACAACTGAAAGGGGAAAACAGCAACTGAAAGGAAAAGCCGCAGCGTCAAGCCATCCTCCAGAAGTCCCACTTGAAGGGTGGGTACAGATACCCTCCACTGCTCCTCGGGTCCACCTGACCGCTCTGAGTACGTCCCGCCCAGTGGTTCACCTCCAGGTACCGTCCTGCTCCGCAAGCCTCCACCACGATCAGCGTTGTCCGTCGTCTGCAACCAACACAACGTAGTGCGGGCAAAGCCCGTGCCGGGGTGAGTATAAGATACTCAGTAGGGACCCCGAGACCCCCGAAGGTCTCCCGAAATCCACAAAGGATAATCCACAAAGGAAATATACAATCACGAAGTATCATCTGACACGGCTTAGGTATATGTCCATACACATACCTAAGTCATCAATTCCCGTTCAGCTCCAACGTCCGAGCCCAAGCACAACCCAGTCCACACATGAAAGCAAACGTATACCCACACAGGATATAACAACACAATCCACAAAAGAGAGTAAACAGTAATCCACATAGGATAGCTCAACACAATCCACAAAGGAGAGTAAACAGTCAATCCACACAGGATAGCTCAACACAATCCACAAAGGAGAGTAACACAGGATTCAGCTCACATAGGTATACTTCTTCGGGTGACGATAAAGATGATCACTGATCCATCTAATTCATAGGACCCACAAAGGAGCGATAGGTACTAACCCCCGCAAAGACCCACACAGGATCGTGCCCACACAGGACCTGTAGGCGCTGGCTCACACAGAACCGCTGAGCGCTGACCCACACAGGATCGGACCCACACAGGATCGGGGCCACACAGGACCTGTAGCACTAATCCATGTAGGATCGCTGAGTGTTGTAGTAGTTGCAGTCCACTGAGGATCTCTGCACAACCGTCGACGTAGTCCACTGAGGATCTCTGCACAGCCGTCGCCGCAGTCCACTGAGGATCTCTTCACGGTCGTCGTCGCAGTAGCAGTCGCAGCCAGCTCTAGGGTTCCCGCACACAGCAAGCTCGTTCGGGGGGGGGGGGTCCACTCCACGAGCCGAGTGGCTGATACATCAACTGACAAAAAGTCTGAAGTTGATGTATCCAAAAGTTTCGTATCGTCAACAGGAACTCAACGTCGCAGAGGGCGCGTCCATCAGACGCCCGGTCTGAGAGTTATTGGATTTTTCGTCCCAGGGGCACGGTTGGTTTTTAAGGCAAAACCAACCCAACCAAACTCCACCTACGTCCAAACCTTGGGAAGAGTATGCCAAAAGATCCATCTCACTTAGAGGAATCCACCAAAGCTGACGGCATGTCAATCAGACGTTCGTAGCTCATGATATGAGTGTTTCCGCTCTGAGGGCCCAGTTGGTTTCGTGTACGAACCAACCCGGCCGAACCCAAAGTATTCTGAAACCTTGAGTGCAATATACTGAAACGACCGTCTCAATCCAAGGATCATGTTGCCACAGACGACGCGTCGTTCGGAGGCTCGTAGCTCATGTTTCGGGCATTTGACCGAAAACGGTCCGGAGACGGGGGGTCCGGGCCCGGGCCGACCCGGACCGACCCCCCCCCCCCCTTTGGGTCGGGCGAACCGGGTCGAGCCGACCCGGTCCGATCCGGCCAGGGCGCGGCCCGGCCGGTCGGACTGGCCTCGCTCGGTTCGGCCGAGCGGCCGAGTGGCCGAGCGCCGCGGGGCATTGCCCCCGCGGTCTGGAGGAAGCCGCGGCCCCGCGTGGGCCGTGATGGAGAACTGTGGACGCGGCATCTGCCGCGTCCCGTGCGGGCGTGCCGGGGTGCCGCCGCCTCCGGCCACCGGCACCGCCGCGCCGGCGACCCGTGCCGCCAGAATCTTCCGCGGGCCACCGGAGTTGCTCTGGTGGTCCGTTTTCCTTCCCATCTGCACTGTTGTTCCTCCCGGGTTCCGTTCTTCACTGCGGGATCAACAAACTACCCTTGCGACACATTTTTTCGTCGCCCGCCATATCTGCACAACCATGAAGAACGGAGGAGGGTTGTCGGGCCGTGTTCGTTTGGCCCGCACCCTCCGCGTTAGTTAACAACAACGGGAGAAAATAATTCAACACATGATACAACAATTTTAATATATTAAAATTGTTCATTTGCATCCGGTTCTTTAATTTTAAAGAAACGTTCACGGGAATAAGGCCATTTCCAAAACAAAAATCCCTACCTCGTCAAGTCGCACGAGCGGGTCCTACGCAGATTGATCGTCTCCGAAGGAGGGGATCGTCGCGTCGTCGCGGAAGGGTGTCGCGTCGACGAACTCCGAGGTTCAAGAACAAAAGATTTAATTAAAAATAATTAAATCATTCTTGAGTTTAAAACCTCAAAGGAAATTAAAAGAAAAACCGAAACCCTCACCTCAATGGATGATCGAAGGTTCTTGTTGCGGATTAAGGAATGTTGCCGAAGAACGTCGCAGGAGAGGAAACGTCGGTGTCGCGGCACAAGGCTTCGCATCGTCGATTTCCGGGTTCGGCGTTCTTTGTCGGAGGCCGGCGTTCTTCACGTTCTTCGCGTTCTTCACGTTCTTCGCGAAGAAGGACGAAGGCTCAAGAACCTATGTCAAAAACCTCTCAACGAGTAATCCTCTAAAATTTCTTGTTGGTCTTATTTTATTATTATGCCAACAAACGAATACAAGGTAGGTAACGACCCATTAATTCAACGAAAGAAACCGCACATTTAATTCACCAAAGAAACCGCCCAATTAAATGGTGCGTTAAGGATTTAAGAAAACGTGTCAGTTGACTTTCATAGTGACGGGTTTTCGCGGGTGCGTTACTTAACGGAAATGAAACGGTGGGGCTCGTGTGGGCCCCACCTCTCAAATATCCTACTAAGAGGGTAGGATATTTTTGGATAGCACCCTATCCTTTTCAACTCAGTTTAAGTGGCTTTCAAGTGGCTTCAAGTGGCTTAAGTGAAATAAAATAAAGTTTGTTGAAAAATTTATTTTATTTCATAACATTAAGCCCAAATATTAAAAACCACACCCAAGAAAACACAACTCCGGAAGAGGCATTTCTAAGAAAACACCGGCGCTGCGATTTAATCGGTGCCCTCAGAATTCGATTCTGGGAACCGGTTCAAAAGTTAGAAAAACCCGCTCGTCCGTTCAATGAACGTACCCGAGCCAAACTTCGGAAAATGATTCCAGGCACACCGGGCCTCGGAATCAGGTGCCGTCAGAAACCGTGCTCTTGTAAAATTCCAAAGAAAATTAAGAAAAAAATTTCCTTGAAATTTACAAGTCTTTATAACAAGAATGCATTTTAAATGTAAAACTATTTAACTATGAGTAAATCGAAAAGATAAGGTTAACATTTAACCTAATCCTTTCTAAAACTAATTGGTTGAGATAATTTATACCCATCCCTACCATATACAAAAAATATATCCATTTGGATCCATTAAAATCTGTAAATTATTTTATAATAAAATAATATTTCAATATTTTCCTAATGTTTTTTTCACCACTCTTATAAAAGGGTAATTCACCTTCTCTTAAAACCCACCTCCAAAGCCATTTGGCTAAGGCAAAACCTATAAAAATATCCTCCCAAAAACCCTAAATTCATATAGTTTCCATAATTAGATCATATTTTGAATTAAGGAGTCCTTTTGATTAAATATGAATGAAGAACCTGGAGAAGAGGTAATTAAATCATCACCTCTTTCAGAGCCCTTTTCCTCTTCCACTTCCTTTTTCATTGATTTTTTCCATAATAAAAAAATAACTCCAATAGCTTCTATATACAATGATGTTATTATAAATATGGTACTACCATATTCGTTATTATATCCATCCTATTAATGACAAAGTCACCATAAGTATGTACGTATGACTTACCATCTCAAAGTCATGGTGTAGTTTGTTATTAAACATTTTATTATTAGATGGGTATAATAATTTGAATAATTGATTTAAATAATAAATATAACATGTTAAAGATTAGGTATATATAATTTAGCTTCCAATTACTTATTATTTCACTACTAATAGAATGATATAATCGCTCGTGCGCACGCATGGCTTACCATCTCCATGACGCGATGAGATTCATTTCCACGTTCACCATTCAACGATGATTATGAAAATAAATATTATTCATAAATATATAATATATTCCATAAAATTATACTATATATAAATATAAATCTCTCTCTCTCTCTGTGTGTATTTCCATATATCTCATTCACTTACTTCCGTTCAATTCTATATGAGAACAGAAATAACGTTTATGCATACGTACTGCCTAACGTCTCCATAAATGGTGTTTTCCATTTCATATATCTATCAAGTATACACATTTATATTATGAATATATATGATTCATACAAAATTATTTATATTATGGATGAAAATAAATCATGATATAAGTGATACTATCCAGAATAACAAGTTTAAACATGTACAATAGAGCAAGTGATTATTACCCGAAATATTTTTTTAACATTGAAATTATTTTTAAATGGGTATTATAAAGCCATAAATGAATAATGTATGATATCATAAATATTAATATGGGTATGGTATAATTTAAAAACATACTATGGTCAGTATACAGGAGGCTAAACATACCCTTGACCAAAGGAAACTACACAATAAGGGTTAATTCCTCAATCTCATTATTATCTGAGACTGTTTAGGAGTATTTTTTTACTAAGAAATATTTATTATCCATGTACATGTTTCATAAAAGAGATTCCAAAAGGTTTAGTTCTAAGTGACTATTTAACTGAAACGTCATTTTATGTAGTATAAATATTTAATCATCTAAATAATTTTCATTAATGTAGATGTTTTCTAAATGGTTTTAAGGGTTTATTTATATGGACATGAATGTTTCAAAATGTAAATTCATTTCAAATGTTTCGAAGTGGTATGAGACACATTGATTAGAAAAAATTCTTTTAAATGTCTTCTTTTATAAATTTTATGACTTATAAATGATTACATGAAAAGAAATATTTCTCTCAAAGAGTTTTACTGATCAATTTTAACTATGTCAATTCCATTTTTTGGATATTATTCATGATTTTGGTTTATTTATTTTCATAAATTGATCCATATTGTATTTAATGAGTTATGATATGTTTGATCATGGATGTGTTGTTTTTATACCATTCATGTTTTATGGTTAATGTATTGGGATTTCCTATGCTAGTTTTAATATGAATGTTTATGTTATGTTTCAACCTTTTCATATGAGGAATGAATTGGAATTAGTATGTGACGGGTGGAGCCCACTATAGCTCTTCAATTAATCAGTAGGTCTTATGAGTCAAATTAGTGTCTTGGCAGAAGGCCTTGAATTTTTTTATTTGATGTCTGGGAAAGAGTCCTTGAATATGTGGTTATGATGCCCATCGTTATGAATTCCATTATTATAAATGTAGATATTGATATTACATGTGATTATTAAACTAGTATAATATCATTCTGAATAAGTAAATAGAATTATTTGATTTATCTTTTCAATATTATGCTGATTTTTATGTTTAAAGGATCTTGTTTTAGTCTTATACATTTCCTTATATATTTATGCTTATTTTTTTTTATAGTTTTCTCTATATTTATATCCTTACTGAGCATCTAAGATAACCCCATTCTTATGTTTTTTCCCAGGATGTGAATATGTGTATTATGATTGTTATGCAGTGTTTAGCTAGGGGAATAATGCCTTTATCAAGGGATTATTTATGCTGTGTTTTATTTTTGAAATTGTAATGTAAGATCTATATATGTAATCTATTTTCCAAGACATATAAATTGATCAGTCCTTTGAGACTAAATTCCTTATAATCATTCCAATGTATTAAAATAATGAAACAACTCTGGGTAACTGTGATCAGGGAATTATAGTTATTATCAGAGAAAGAATTGAAATAACCTAGAAAATTGATTTAGATAAACGAAGAAATTTGAAACATTACCCTAAGATATACTTTGATGATTATTATAGAAGAACTTCATAGAATTTTTGTAGTAAAGAGAATTTGTTAACTTACAAAGCAATACACCCCTATTTGGATGAGATCAGGTAGAAGTGGCTCTACCACAAATATACCTAGGGATGAAATCTCTGCAAGGATTTTCAGTCTTTACATGCGGTATCTGGGTACACGACAATGGACCTTGTTAGACTTTTTGTTATGACACTCCTGGGGGATATGATTTGGATAATTCACATTTTCTTTTAAAAACCATTATAATGATTTTATGAGTAAATACCTCTTCAAAGACAACATTTTTCTATGATTGTTGATTATATTAATAAACTATTCAAATTATGTTAGTTATTTTACATGTTTGGATTTATGCAGTGTGATTCATAAAAAAACCTAGTGAATGTTATTTTTTAGAAATGGTGCCCAGTAGAAGGAATGAGAACTCCAATAATGGACTTGATCAAAAGAGTAAGAAGGATCATATCTTTCATGGTATTAATCCAACATTTAGATGAGAAAGAGTCTACCACATATTCTCAGCATATGAAGAAATAATATAATTTTTTAATAAGATATGTGATAAATTATCTTAGACCTATGGATTTGAAGGGATTCCATAGAAGAAACAGATGGTAGCAAGAATTATTGATATGTGGAAAAAAGAGAGATTGATTTTCCCTATGTGATGACTATGGAAATAATCACCTTTGTAAATTCTTTTTGGGATTGTGAGTTTATTATAAGTGTGGAGAAAAAGGACAACATGTACGTGATTTCAAGGGTAAGAAAATGGTTTCAAATGTACAATGCTTCATCTTTACGTTGTTCGGACATTATGCAAATCAATATCCAAAACATCAGTGTATACCACAAATGATGTTGTTGGATAATAATGATGTTTTGATACTACTTGAGAATAAGTTGGATGACTTGTGTTCTTATGGTGTTATTAACGAATTATGTCATTTGAGTGTCATATAAACGATGTATTGGATATAGTAATTGTGGAGTATATAAGGATTGTAATACATTAATATTTCATTAAGGATCTATGATTGTGTGGTACCAAAATAAGTGATTCAATAACATGTTAATCCTTTTGAAAAATACATGGTTGATAGAAAGATAAACCTTAATATTGTCCTGATACTAAGGTATTGATTATTGAATATGAGATGATTGATTTGGTTAAATTATACTGGATATTATTTACTACCTTTGAACTAATAATGGTTTGTTTATTCCATCATTGTTATAGATTACATCATTTTTGGATTTATGGATTATATCATGTATTATATGTTTTACATAATAAATAATGTAGTACATACCTATTCAAATATGGTTTCCTGGAAATTTAGATTATTACCATATTTTAAGAGAATACACGACGAAGGTATTCACATGTATATTATGTGACCTTATTTATAAAATTTTCACTGTGAGTTCGTAAAAATTAATTGTGAATATGGTTAAAGGTTGGAATTTATTATTTTTGACATTGGATTGTATTATTATGGGTAAATCATTTCTTAATATTATTTTCAGATTTTATTCAAAGGAGAATGCGGAGGTCGGGCGACAACCCGGTTCGTCTGGAAAGGCCACGAGACTTAAACTCGAAACCGAAGGTCGACAAGGGTGAATCACCTAAAACTAGACTAGGTGATGTCATAGATAGTATAATGTTTTTTACAAGGTATTACAGATGAAATAGAAATTCATTTTTTTTGGAAAATTATAGGATTATAATAAATAGAATCATTTTGAGTTTTATTATCTTTTTGATTGAAAGAGGAGTTTGTGGTAAAAATTATTTAAAGGATATAACTCTTCTGGTATATTTATTTTATTTTTTATTCTATGAAGAAATTAATTCTTAAACATTATGGAAATGATATAAATCCAAAAATGTGTTATCTTAATACCATATGTTTTGTTGAATCGATGAAATTTTAACTCATCATAAATTCATGGCTTTGAAGCCCTCAATTTTCCATATTTCTCAATTCATTGTGATTGATGACCTCAATCACTCCCAATAAATATTTATGATTTCCTATAATTATGTTTCTATAATTTAAACCAATGTGCTCATATTCGAAACCCTAATTTGGTGTTTAATTTATCATTTCTTTTTCCCTCTTATTTAGACTAAATTTTATTAACCATATTTCCAATGTTGGTTTTCCACAATGGTATTTTATATATTAGACCTTTTTTGAATAATAATTTCAAATTTATAGGATGAAATTTATTGAAGGAGGGGATAATGTAACACCCCATGATTTCATAGTACGTTTTCTCATTAAATTAATTCCATATCTTATTCTACACACACCGTCGAGTTTGAGCACATCGCGACATACCAAACATGCCATTCAAAAAGATGTTATGAATAGTATTAACTGAATTTTGAATTTTATATACTCTATATACTTTTAGAACCCATATTATGTGTTTATTAGACATAATATAAGAACAAATTCACTTTTTCAGATAAAAGATGTTTAAAAATGCAATTTTGTCGCCTTTTAATGGATAAACCTTTTTAAAAAGAATATTTTACACTTATATATATATAATTAAATTAAATTAAACTATTATTTATAAGCATTATATGAAAATTTAGTTTAGATAAATTTTTGGTTCTTTTCTGATAACTTTTATATTTTGATGAATAGTGAAAATACTTAATGTTAATTGAAAACAACAATTTTAATAGAAATAATTTATAGTGATAAATTATGAATTAGAGTGGTTCTAATATGTAATTATATTATATTTTTATCATATAATATCATTTAGTTCAATTGATGTAATTTCACATTTAAATTGCACATAAACACATGTCAATCTTTTGATAGTTTTTTTTCTTAAAAACCCATTTTCTGGTTTTGACAATAGAAATTAATTCAAAATTAATTAAAGAAACTCAAATGATTTGAATTTGGTAAAATAAAAAACCATTTTTGGATTTAGTATATCAAAATTATATTTGGGTTATTTTTTGTTATTTTTCTGGAAACTTTAAATTTTTGATGAATAGTAAAAAAGACTGTGTTATTGTATAAAACTAACTTTTATATAAATATTTATTATTTTTATTTAATTTGTTCAAATTTAAAATAGATATATAATACAAATATTTGTTCAGGGTAATTCATTGGAGTAAATTTATAATAAGATTAGATGTATAAAATTTTATTGAATTTTTTAACGCCTTTTATCCGCATTCTAGGAACATTAGCCAATTTGCATAAAATGTAATTTTACAGCTTCTGTGAATTGAATTTAGAAAACCATAGAGACACAGTTGATATCCATAAGTAAAATTCTGTTTAATATGATGAAAATAGTTTTTGGTGAATAGTAATTTTTTTTATTTTATTTACCATAGTTAAAAGTAAATTGTGTTATTAAAGGTAAAAATGACACGATAATTACCTTAACACATGTATTAATTCTAATTTATAAGTGTATTTAGATAAAAATAATCCTTAGGAATAAAATTTTATCCTTTTTTCCTCTTGAATTAGATTAGAACATTTATTATTAATTTATTTAAAGACGAGTTTAAAGTATTAAATTCAAAGATGAATAACTAAAACATTTTAAATACAGGGTTATACATAAGATAAATTCGACTATAAATATTCATTTGAAATATAAAATTATTTCCTACATCAAGTTATTTTTTTTAAGTTATAGAAATAAATTTATTTATGACCCAATGATGATGCAGTAATAACCTTATTAATGAATGATTAAAATACATGATTTTAGAAATATTAAAATTAATATAAATTGATACTTTTGATCCACTACACGAATTATATAGGTTAATGTGGCATGTAAGGGATTATTTAATGTATTTTATTCGATGTAATAATGTTTTTTTGACTTTCACAACAACCAAGTACTAAATATTGTCAAAATTGACATAAATGAATTTTCAAAAGATATAATATATTTTTAAATGATATAATATTATTAAATATATATGGATCATCCAAAGAACTTATATAATTATATATATGTCTATAATTATCCACTTTAGGTTCTATTGTCATTTTATAGTGTATTTATAAACCTTGTGATATAAAAATACAAGAATACATTGTAAAAGTTAAACTATTTTACTAAGAGTTAAATCTAAAATATAAGGTTAATATGATGACCTGAACATATCTAAAACCTTTTGGTAGAGAGTATTACAACCCACACCCACCTTATTCTCGAAATAAATATACTTGGAGCCCTTATAAACCAAAAATAATTTTATAATAAAATAATATTTCTATCTTTCCTAAACTGACCCTCATCTTTCTTATAAAAAGGTACTTCACCTTCTCTAAAAATCACACCTACACAGACATTTGGCTCGGTCAAACCCTACTCAAATATCCTCAAAAATACTCTATCTTCATCCTAGAGGCCTTACTTTGATCAGAAACCAACCTAAAGATATATTTTTTGTAAATGAAATGGAAGAACCTGGAGAAGAGGTAATTACTTCATCACCTCTTTCAGAGTTATTTTCTTCTTCCACTTCCACTATATTTGATTTTTTGCATACTAAAATAATATCTCTAGTAAAATCTACATATTGAGATGTTATTATAAATATTTTACATCAATATTTATTATCCTATCCATCCTACGAATGACAATGTTAATATATGTGTATACGTATGACACATCGTCTCCATGTTATGGTGTAGTTTGTTATTAAACACATCATCATTTGGATGTGTATAATAATGAGTAAAATTTATTTAAATAATAAATATAACATGTTACTGATTCTTTATATATAATATAACATCTAATTATATATGATTTCCCCATTAATAGAATGATATCATCGCTCGTGCGTATGTACGACTAACCTTCTCCACGACACGATGAGATTCATTTCCACGTTCACCATTCAACGATGATAATAAAATTATATATTAATAATAATTATGTAATATATGGAATAATAATGCTACTAGAAATATATATATATATATATAATTCATTATATACGTTCAATATGATATGATAATGAAAACAACGTATATGCCTACGTACGACCTACCCTCTCCATAAATGTTGTTTTTCAATTCATATATTTATCTATTATCCACATTTTTATTCTGAATATGTATGATACATAAATAATGATTTATATTTTTTAAGAAATTAAATCATTAT
Source organism: Viscum album (assembly GCA_963277665.1). Classification (NCBI taxonomy): domain Eukaryota; kingdom Viridiplantae; phylum Streptophyta; class Magnoliopsida; order Santalales; family Viscaceae; genus Viscum; species Viscum album. The sequence goes on from OY728157.1 coordinate 748,120,092, forward strand.
ATAAGTTATATGATCAATAATAACAAGATGAAAAATATACGATAGAGAAAGCGATTATTACCCGAAATATTATTTTTACATTAAAATTATTATTGAATGGTTAGTATAAAGCCATAAATGAATAAATTATGTTATAATATATATGAATATGGTTTTGGTATAAATTAATAACATACTATGGCAATTATATAGGATGTTATATGTACCTTATACCATTGGAATGGACAAGGTAAGGGTTAATTCCACAATCTCATTGTTATCTAGGATATTTTATGTGTATGTTTTTAATTGGATTAATTTATTATCCATGACCATGTATCATAAAATAGTTCTCAAGTGGATTATTTTTTATTGACTATTTAACTAAAACAACATTTTAAATGGTTTAAATATTAATTCTTCTAAATCATTCTCATTACTGTCAATGTTTTCAAAAGGGTTTTATGAAATTATTTATATAGACATGAATTTTTTAAAATTATAATTCCTTTCAAAAGTTTCAATGTGGTATGGGATAGTTGGATTCGAAAAATTTGTTTAAATGTCTTCCTTTATAAATTGTATTACTTTTAAATGATTACATGAAAATGGATATTTCTATCAAAGTGTTTTTCTGATCATTTTCAACTATGTCAACATCGTTTAATGGATATTAATAACGACTGTGGTTTATTTATTTTAATAAAATGTTACATATTGTATTGAATGAGTTATGATATGTTTGATTATAGATGTTTTGTTTTTATACCGTTATGGTTTATGGTTAAAGTATAGAAATTATATAAGCTGGTTTTAATATGAATTTTTATGTTATGATTCAACCTTTTCATATGAGGAATGAATTGGAATTAGTAAGTGATGGGTGGAGCCTACTACAGCTCCTTGATGCATCTGTAAGTCTAATGAGACAAATTACTGTCTTGGAACAATTCCTTGATAAAATTTTAATTTTTATTATTTCCACAAGGCCTTGACTACATTGTTATGATGTACGACATTATGCATTCCATCATTATGAAATTACCTGTTGATATTACATGTGATTATTCGACTAGTAAAATATCCATGTGAATATGTATATGACATCATTTGATTTATCTTTTCCATATTATGGTGATGTTTAGGTTTAAATGGATTCTTTTTTAGTCTAATTTATTTACTTAAATTTTTATGCTTATTTATGATAGTTTATGTTATATTGTTGTCCTTTCTGAGCATCTGAGCTCACACCATTCATATGTTATATATTTCCTTGGATGTGAAAAAGTGTATTATTATTTATATACAAGGTTAAGCTAGTGGAATAATGGTGTTCTCAATGTATTATTTTGGTTGTGTTTTATTTTAGAAATTTTAATGTAACATTCATATATATAATCTATTTTAGAAGAATGCAAAACTGATCGGTCCTTCGATACATGATTCCTTATCATCATGAAAATGTATTAAAATAATAAAATGAAATTGGGTAACTATAGTCAGTGAGTTACATGTAAAATATGAACGAGGACCTCAAAAAAACCCATGACATCCATAAAAAATATATCTTCTTTTGTAATGGGGATCAAGCATGACTTGAAACCATATGTTTTCACATATAGGATATTAAACACAATATTTAAAAATATTCCAAAGAAAAGACCGATGTAAAATAGGAAGAAAATAAAATAAAAAATCCACAATCATTTTGAGAGTGGAATCCCCCCATGAAACATATCTTTATATCCTTATGTGTTCCCAATGTATAACAAATAAGAATGATGTCAACAAGTCAATTATTAAATGTGGTTCACTACCCAGTTTTCTCTAAATCACAATATATTTTTGGCTTAGAGTAATGTGAATATACCATATACATAACCAACCAGATATAATTTATTTTTCAATAAGAATAGAAAAATAAAATCATTTTCCAATGGGCCATCAATACAATGTTGTCACAAAAAACCTGCAAAGACAATAACATCACTACAAGATGATTGGTAGAAAGATGATTACTAGATCTACATTAAGACAGTAATATAAAATAATTTAATCATTGATAAGTATTTTAAAAAACCATCTGAAATGGAATATCCACATTACTGACATAGTTCATCTTATAAATTTCATATAATTAGAAAACATTATTTTTTAACTATTAAATAAAAATAACTTTAATTTCTTTCTAACATTATGAATTCAAAAATTCTATTTATTTTAAAAAACACAACCACTAATCTTTAAAAATTTCACATTAAATTTAAATATAATATATAACTAAATAAAATTATAAGAAAATTCCATTTGAAAATTTTATGTCTTCTTAATTATATATTTTATTAATTTATAATTTATTAAAAAAAATATTATCAAGTGGTTTATATGACAATGGTTTCTAATTATAATATATATATAATATTTTGTGGCTCATTTTAGGTCATTTCTTGTGTGAAATATGCTAATATTAATATATATTATTTTGTAGAAAAATTATTTTAAAATATATTTGTTTTACATTTTCCAATATTTTAGAAATTTCATCCCCAATATTATAATTTTATGTCTATAATTCATATATCAAAATGATTCCTAAGATTAAAAAATTAATGATATTATTTCTACTAATATATCTACCACACAATACAAGGAAATAAATAGAAAATATTTATCCAAAACATATTTAATTATGAGTTCATTGGGGTATAACATTCACAACATCATTTTAATTGTATAATTTCCAACCAAATTCTAAATCCAAAACACTTATGATAATGTAATTTAAAAATAAAATTAAATGATCATATGAATATTTAATACTATAAAAAACGATTTTTTCAAATAATAATTAATTTTATAAAATGATTATTTCAAAACAACTATGATATATATGAAATAACCTATATTATTTTCAGATTTGGCTGGGTTTTCCAAGGATATATTCAAATTAGGTTATATAACCTCAATAGTTATATATTACATCACAATAATTTTTTAATTCTTTTATAATGGACTGTAAAGTGTTTGTGAAATCATAAAATCATATCGATTGATTGTTCTTGGCTATGTTTAATGTACTTGGGAAATCATAAACCACTATGATAAAATTGAGTTCATACTAGACCATCATTTTTTTGGGGGATTACCCCTTTGTGAATTTGTGCAAGAACAGTATCAAAATAAATATATTTGGATAGGTATATAATTTCAATAAAACAAAATACTCCAAAATACATAATATTATAATGATAATACAATTCATTTAGACTAATCATAATGGGTTTAAAAAACATACATTCTTCCAATACTGAAACAAGATGAGTCACTCGAGACCCACACTCATGCACCAATTTTTAGGAATATGCTTTTTTATTATTATAATTTCAAACTTCTATTATTAACCATCACATATTTTACATTATATATACATGTTAAAAAATTTATGTAAAAATAAAAAATAAATTTAAATAATTTATGGTTTAATGGCTTTGTGGTTCTTCTATATATGTAATATATTTTATAATAATTTTAATCACACATCCATAATTCACTATTTTGAGTGAACTTCTATATATATTAATGGTTCTACTCATATTAATTATTTAGTGAAATAAAAAATTATATTTTTGGTATAAAAGTTTTAGTAACAGAAAAATTATCAACATGTTATAATGTTTTAGATCATAAGAAAACAAAAAAAATTAGAACATGAGAGATTTAAATTTCAAAAAAAAAAGCATTAAGCAATAGGAGTTATCCATTATCCATTTTATAATTCTTTGTAATATCAAATGAGAGATCACATGTTATGTCAAAATGGTTGTAAAATATTTAATAAGACACATGATCCATCAAGAATAATCATTGTAGTGATAATATTTAATATCATGGAAATGTGAAGAAAAAGATTAAATATGAATCAATATTTTGTAGATAATTGCATCACATGTTATCATAGGTATAACAATCATATTCAAAATTATTTAAATTTTTTATCAAAATACTAATGTGAAAGACATATTTATCATTCTAGAACCAATTTTATATTAGTGACATAGTTTTCACAGACATATGATCCGTTTGTGATATTGGTCTAGAACACATACTATATATAATTGACTTCTATTTCACATGACCCTTTTCCAAAAGTGAGAAAGTTTTAGAGACATATTATAAATAAGTTTACATGGGGTTTTCAAATTATAATATATAAATAACCTATATTTCACAAACAAATGGTTTATAATTTGTTTAGTTTTTACAAACCAACCATCCATATTTGATTCTCAAAATAGAAACATATACTCTATAAATTAATTATGTTTCAATAAACAATGGTCTAAAATTATCACAATATATATTGAAATATAATAGATCTATTGCATGGTGACATAAAAGACCATACATTAATAATCCATACATATTTATGAAACATTATACAATCATCCAACATTTCATAATTATCCCATCAAAAATAAAATGGTGTTCATGTCGGTTCCCAAATGGACCTAAAATATATAAATAGTTTATTCCTAAAATTCAGTAACCCTAAAAGTTTATTTTATAAGATAATTTAAATAGTCATTCATGAAAAACTAATTTATATGGATTAAAATTCATTTAAAATAAATTAAAAAAGGGATGGATAATAATAATAAGGATTATTTTATGAAAACATAACTTTAATTGGCATAATGGATGACTTAGTGATAATCTTAAAAAGTAATTATTGATATAGTGAAGTAAATAATTTGGGAATAACGTAAATTTAATAATATTATTAAATAATATATATTATTTATGAAATAATTTAATTCTAATGATAATATGGAGTGGGGGATATAATTAATAATTTTGAATAGATGTGAATCATTTTTAATATTTTGAAAAAAAATATTCTGAAAACCCACATCCTAAATTCATTTACCAAAAAATAATTTTAAAATGTGAAGAAGTAAATATTGATGTTTAATTTATAATTCAAATATTTTTATTTCATTAAATGATAGTGAAATATTTTTGGTAATAGATAATATTGAAAATATTGATAAATTGTGTTCAATAATGATGTGATTTATATTTATAATCATTTCAATTTTATATGAAAAAAATTCATCGATAATGAATCTTCTAATAGGAAACATCAAATTAAATAAATGTAAAATATTATTGTACTCATTAATTATTATAAAAATAAAAATTTATTCAATGATGCACATCGAATAGTATTATAACACACTAAATGTTCAATTGAGTTAACCAAATCCAGTATAGATATCAAAATTCATGAAAAAAGAATAAATTGGAAAGGAACTTTATATTATAATAATAAAAATAAAAAATAAATGATAAAATACCACATTATTCACTCAATGAGAATAATGATACAATCATGTATGAAATAAGTCCAAGAAGAATATTCATATGTCAAAAATTAAAATTATGCTAATAAAAAAACCTATATCACAATTATCACATGATTTGAGAACCCATAATGGTTTTCATATGATATAGGTTTTAATATACTATATATTGTTGATATATTATGATCCATTAAATCTATGGACAATATATACCCAATATAATGAAAACCTGATGAGAATATGCATCCTATTTCAATGAAGCATAATTGAATGAAAAAATACCTACCTAATTCATAATATATTTTTCCATCATGCCTACTATTCGAAATATCTAAATTAATATTATCACCAAAATTCTAATTAAACATTTTCATCATTATTTAATTTCATATTTTCTATTTTTTATCATATGTTAGTTATTTAATAAATAGTATTCAGTTATGGTGAATAATTTCGGTAATTCTGTGATGTTCGTTAGAACTTACTCAGCTTAATACTCATGGATAATTGATTTGAAAAATAGTTTTGTAATCCAAAATTTGAGAAGTGTTTGTATTTTATAATTCCATTAGAAAAATTCAATTAATATCCATTTGTTTTCCTAAAATGGCCTCATGTTATGAATGGTTCCTCAATTTGATTTTTATGGTGGTAATGCATAATATGATAATTTATTTATGATATACCTTCTTAAATGCCTAATATTTCATATAAATAATATTAACAGTGTGATAAAAAAATTTATTACAACCTAATTAAAATATAAATTCCACCCATTATAGGATGTAGTTTAAACTGAAATATCTCAATCCATAAAGTCAGTAGTCCACACATACACAAATATGATGATATGATCATTCATATAATTGTAGAGTGGTATAAATTTAAAACAATTATCATTTTAAAATAATAAATTTGTTATAAATAATATATTACATAATTAAATAACATTTTTAAAATATAATTATATAGAGGGAATGAAACATATGAAATATCACTCACAGAGGTGACGATCCACCCATACACATGAATACAACTTCAATTTCAAATTATATTTGGAAGGGGATTGAAGATAGATATTAAATTACTATATTAAAATTACATAAAATTAATTATAATTATGTTCAAGAAATGTAATATATATATAATATGTTTTGAAGAAGAAAAAAAATCAAAATAGGAGAGCTAGTTTCAGAACATAATGACCCCCATTGGATATTCTCCATTAGGTTACTCCTTATGAAAGCATATCATGTTGTTTTGGAATGACCAAGGATTCTAAAAAGTAGTGATTTAGTATGTGGTAGATTAAGAATAGTTTCCAAATCTATTGATTTGTAATTTTCATTAAAATTTATTGAATATCATCAAATTATATTTGTGTGTACAGTTTTAGTTTTTTTAAATACCAACAAAATTTTAAATTATGGAATGACAGTATTCAAGTTTTAATATCTCCAAAAAATATAAATATTGATATATGAGGTGTGTTATGGTCTCTAAAAACTCAAAAAATAGGTTTTACTTATTTTATAAACATTTATCTTGAAATTTACAAAAAAAATTTAATATTTTACTATTTCTGTTTTTTTCTTAGGATACTAGTTTTCACACAATAATTTTATATTTTATTAAAAATAGAATATAAAATGTATTACCAAATTTTAAATTTAGAAATATTAATTTACGACCCATATAATATAATTCATTTGCTAAATTATTTTAAAATATTATTTACTCGAGAACAAGTGATATATAGGACACATTTTTTGGAAAATTATCTGATGACAATTAAATGATCATTATCATGTATAATGTTGATTTATAATTCAATGAGTTTTAATATATTTATACAAAAGATATATCATTATATTGAAGCCTTTGTTTACAGTAGATAATTTCACATATTTATATGAAACAAATATTGCTAATAATTTTTTTCATTATGCATAATAATTTTAATAGTATCCTGTTAAATGGAATTAAACCATGTCCAATTATTTTTATATTTATATATTAAAAAAAATTAAAAATTAAAAAAATATGAAAATCTAAAATATGAAATCAATATTTTTATATTTAATTTCAATAGGTGATGAAATCTTATACCATTTTAATGAATAAGAATATTTTTTAGATTAAATGATTACCTATGTTTCAGAAAAAGATAAATATATATTTTATAAATTATAATTTATTTTTATGATTAATTATACATTGTATATAAATATTAAATTAACATTGTTTTAATAACATTTTTATTCAATTATTTTTATAATTTAATTAATGTGACCATATTATTTTTTTTAATGGTTCGGTTAGAAGCATCATTTTATTATTAAAGCAAAGCCAATACCTCTTTTGTTTGTTTGGTGGGAGACCCATTACATAGCCCAAAGCCCCAGGGACATAAATGACTATTTTTTGGCCCAAAGATCCCTCTAGTGGATATTACTGCTTTATTATCTAGGTTAATATAGTTACTGCTATAACACCATCAACACTACATTTCCTACTATATTACTTTGTTTTCTATAGTGCCACAACCACGAGAGTTCCGCCTCTACTAAAATATTATTTATGTTCCCATCTACAGTAACTCAAAACTTTTATCCCTACCGAAAAACGATCCTGGGTCTTTTGGATGCTAGGTAAGAGGCTTTCACACTTGGGTACATGCTCATATGATAATGTGATAGTATTATAAATATCATATTTTTTCAATAATCACCTATAAATTTTTAATATCTGGGATAAATTATCACCCTAAGATAGTTTTATGATTTTTTATTTCTGGTATAGGGATGTTTTGGAGTTTTTTCACATTATACTCTGAGGGTTCAAACTACAAAATTTATTTACAACATAATGGCCTATAATGATCTCGAACCCAGTATCTCAGAGTCAATTCCTTCTTTTTTAACATCTGTATAAGATACCAGTAGTGACATTCAAAATAACTGACATTATTTAGTAGTCTTGGTGATCATGATACAAGCATGATTAATTTTTTTCATTTTAATTAAAAAACAACAAATATTTTTTTTGCATATTTTTATTTCTCTAGAATAACATTCCATATCATAAATTTTACACTTCCTGGATTCATATGAATGGAAAAAAAATAACTAGGTACTCAAATACTCACTAAGTGTTAAGTACATCAAAATCTATCAAGAGTATGTAATAATGGATTGATATGTTATATTGAATATGGATACTTAAATATATTTACACTCTTTCCATTTAATAAGTAACATGAATATAATTATTATATATTTCGTAATTAATATTGGAAGGTAAATAACTAAAAAATATTCCGTTTAATCAACATAATTAATGATAAATGCATCCAAAAAGAACATAATTAAATAAATATCATGAATAATTATAATCAAATTCTGAATAGAGTAAATTCTTAATAATTGGATTTTATGATATCAAGTTTCATGATACATCTATTGTCAATAATGTTCACAAGATAGTATGAAATAGATAGGTATATATAAACCAAAAACCCATTTAACTAAGGATATATAACAAATTCCTCTCATGGGATTACTAATGTACTAAGGTGATGTCTATAAAAATTCAAAAAAAAATTATACATGTAAAAATCATTCCTCATATATTTATTACTCGATTTGGATAAAGAAATGTATTAATTAATAAAAAATTGTTTTGAGTAAGAAGAATGGATTCATAATAATTACCCAACTCATTCATATTTCATTCATAGTGAACTATTTTTTATTGAAATGATATATAGATTATGTAAGAAGTATATACATGATATGTAATATGTATTTTAGGGAAAATGTAATATGGCATGATGATATGAATGTGAATATTTCAATGGAATGATTCTGAAATAAAAAATCAATCATGAAATGGAATTTAAATTAATTCCCAAATCAAAATGATAGTAAAACATATAGAGAAACAATAAGGATGGTAATAATATTATATATCCCCTGATTATAATAAATACAACAAATAGCTAAGTCCATCGATATATATGAATATATAAAAATTTCATTAAAAAATTCCTAAGTATAATAACCTTTTCAATTTAGGAACTTCTTTGAAATATTCTAAAATATAATGACATATTTGAAAAATTACATTCCATAAAACATCCATTTATATTTATAATGTAATAATTAAAAAATATAGTTTTTATTAGGGAAGAAAATTACATATATTTCAGATACGTTAAAACAAATATTGTTTTCAAATTATTATTTAAAGAAAAATGAGACTTGTTTGGAAAATATTTTGAAGATTAATTTAAGAAAAATTTTATAATTTCAATTTTGGTAAAACATTCATTCATATATCACATTTAGATCACTAAAATATTTTCTCAATATATTTTTAGAAAACCTAGTTTCGAAATGTAAATAGTTTTCCACTAGAGAGAGAATGGAGATCATATATTATTATGATAAATTTACAAATCATTTTAGGTTAAAAATATAATAATATGGTAATATTTCATTGAAAAATAATTAATATCCACATGATAATAATATTTAATGGTTTTATTATAAAATTATAAAATAATCACCTTCCACGTATGTTTTCACATTAATAATCCCAAGTAAAATTAGAATGTTTAATAGTCCCTTACAATGATCATGAAATTGATGTAAGAATTAATTAATAAATCAATAATTTGCATCAAATGTAAAAAATATATAGTATAATTTTTAGCAAATAATAATAATTAAAAAAATCCCCCCAAACATTATCTTTTAATTTCAATGACAAAAAATTGGTAATATGAACCAATGAAAATAAATGTGTTATGAAATTCCTTTCAAATTGGTATTTTTCATTAAAAATACCTTTCTGTTTAATAATTGAAATTAAAACATAAATTTAAATTTAATATGACTTATTGAATATATATGATGAAATTTTATCGTTATATGTTCCATGTAAATGATATTTTCTTGATAATATTAAAATATGTCTCAATGAAGGGAAATTTAGATGAAGACCCTAACCACATGATTCCATTTAATTAAACATGATTTACCTCATTTATAATGATATTAAACATGAAATTTATTTTTAAAATATCCAATTTAATATTAATAATATTATATATGATCCTATTATAACACTTTTTTTACCATTATTTAATAATATTTCATTTTTACCCTTGTTTCGGGCGATAAATGACATGATTTTTGAATCTTGATTGGGCACAAATGTTCATGTTTTTGAAAAAAGGATATATTTTCATCATATCCAAAATAATATAAATGATATTAATATCATATTAACTCATTAGATACATTTTTATTACCATTTTAAAATTATGTATATTGAAATTGAATCACATCTCATCAAAGATATTGTAGATCGTACATACGCGCGACAAACAACATCATACACCTATCATGTGAATGGTACTGTATATGGGTGGTATATTAATTATAAAGAATCAATTTAATGTTATAAATATTACATATATTCATTCAATATTTCCCTATTACAATATATTTAATGCATTAGTGACAATTGAATCACATCACTTATGGATGAGGTTGTCTGCCTAATACATGAGTGACATTATTGTACCTTAAATGAAAATGAATGTATGAATATATATGTGATATTTTAATACATTGATTATAATAATATAAAATATAAAATATATATTTATTTAATCCACCATTATATATATTTTTTATATTTTTCTACGGAATCCAAATTACATTATTTCATGATGTGGTGTTCCACCACACACATGATGAATGAATTAATCTACCATTTAATAGATGTGGAGATGGATATTGGTAATTATGTTAACAAAATAATATAATTTTATGTAGGATATAATTATAATATATAGTAAAAATGGTTTATTTAAATGTATTTGTGTGGAAAGGAGAATCAAAATAAAATTTCTCATCTGAGAACATTAATACTTTTTCGAACAACTTATCTAGGATCACATAAAATCCATCTAAGTATGGATTTATAATATTCCAATCGGATCTAGGATTTTGTATGTTAATTAAATATTTTATTTGGATAGGCTATGTCCAAACCAATTGGCTCTTTAAAGGGGAAAATAATATGGGTTGTTGGGGGATTTTATAGGTGGTGCAGTGGACATAGATAAAATTTTTGAGAGGATACAATGAAACCCAACATTTTCTCTTAGTAAAAGAATAAAAAAAAGTTTCATTATTGACTCATAATGGTTTTATGGTCTAAATATTTACATAATATTTAATTAGATATTTTTTTTGAAAATTTTAATCATTATTATCTTTTTCCAACACCTCTTAAATCTTCTTTGCATCAACCATGGTCATAAATTTTTACTATTTTTACTATTCATAATGTCAAAATGTATTTTTACTATATTAGATACTATATATTACACTAATACCAAATTTTAAATCCCTTTTTAAATTTAAATTCGTATAATTGGTAAGATGTAATTTAAAATTATACCCATAGATGTGATGAAAAATGATGTTCATAAAGAGGAAGTTCCCATAAGCAATGATGGTTTTAATATAAAAAATAATTATTTATCGGAATAACGTTAAATAAAATATTTAAATTGAAAAAAATGAACTAATATTATATTAAAAAAATTATAACTTAATTTAATGAAAAAATTATTTAACATGTTTTTAGTTTTGAATAAAAATATCTATTTTTAACTATTCATAAAAAAATGAAACATTTCTTAAAAATCCCAAAAATGTCACTGAAATCAAAATTTTAATTTATAATTAAAAATTTCATCTTCATTTAATCATATGTTTAGTCTATTATTCATAAAAATTTAATTTCTTTTATGAGCACAATGTGTGATAAATTTAAATCAACAAAAGTTTTTCTAGAAACACATTATTTTACATTCAACATTTTCTTTATTATTTATAATAAATACATAAAAATAATTTTTATAATTTTGGTATTAATATTCATTACCAAAAATTTAATAGAAATTTTTTAATGTAATACAATATTAGTATTCATTTATACACTAGTTTCCTTATTGTAAATGATATCAAATAGAATGAAATTATATAAAATATATGTCACAAATTCATGGGGTCATACATATTCTTATAAAATAATTATGTCCCACATTTTCTATCAAATATAATTTTCTTCATTTAATAAAATCATTGTAAAATTCTCCCCATGTTCATTAAATTTTTTATTTTTAATTTTAACATGTGTTAGGATATATTCGGATTCCAATTTAAAATTTTTTATTTTTAAAAATCCCATATTGTAAAGTATATCATGTATTTATTTTTAAAAAATAGTGAATGAAAAATATGAATTGTCATCAATAATAATATATAAATAGGGTTATAATTTGGATTACATAAAAGTTAAATAATATATGGTAAAAGAAGAAAATAATAATTCCCAAATAATGATCGATGGTGATATATTTTCTTTTGTACAAGAATAAATATGATTAAGTGAATGTAAAGAACCACCAAAACACAGACCAATGATGAGTAAAAATTCCACTCATTCATTAGAGGAAAAGGAAAAAGGAACACATTTTTTATTCATTTTCATTTTCTTAATATTGACTAATTCATTTAAAATCTATGTATATAATTATATATAATGACTAAATATGTATATATTTTATAATCATAATTTTATTATTTAGTTTTTTTTTGAATATTTTCCTCAACATCTATTACAGAACAAAATTAATATCCAAGATATTGTTTTATTCTGGATTCACTAAAATTAACATTTAATGGATATAAATTCTATTAAATAGAGACAATTCCTCCCATATATCTCTAAATATATTCAAAAAATGATATATTAGGAATTTTTTATACAATACAATACATTAATATCGAATCCAAAATATTATCACCACTAGTTCCACGATAATATTTATATATGAATTTTTTTATCTAAAAGAAATGTCATATTAACTATATGGCCATGTAGTCTTGTGTTAGGCATGAAACCCCTTTTTCCATTCAGTTTTGGATTCCTTCCCCACACACTAGATGGTCGATACATTTTCTCCCAATAAAAAATATATATTATTATAATTCTTATATATATCCAAAATTATGTTGACCCATAAATTCTACAATATAAAATATAGTATAAATCGAAAATATTACATATAACATTAAGCTAATATCCAAAATAATGTAAACTCAATCTTTCTCAAATATCTTTTTCATATACTAAACCAATGGGTTGTATTCCCAGAATTTTTTTGGAAAAAATAATCCTAATCATGTTTCATTCCCATTAGAAAAATTAAAAGTGGTGTTAAAAACATTGATCTTATGATCATCTTTACAATAATTAACCCATAATGGAATACATAACAATTATGTTAATGATGAAATATATTATTATAATATTTATCAAAATCCATAGATGATTCATCAGCCTTATAAGCAAAACCCCATTAGTAACAATTGTTCTAAAATATAATTCTTGAATCCCTATATATATGTGAATAAATATTTATATTTCAAAATAAGTCCTTACTTGTTCTAGGGGAATATCATTATAAGTGGTCAATAACATAGGAAATTATTATTTTCTCCAAATTTAATTCAATTAAATATAAATGGATCACTTGTATATAATTTATTTACATCCTTCACATTCTTTCTTTTCTCACATAAATTTATCTATTTTCCCTTATTTTCCACACATATTACATTTTCTGTCATCTTAGAGTGACTTTCATTTTATTATCTTTCTGAATATTTGACATGAATAAAATATAGATTTCTTTCTTTTTTGGTCTCCAAATATAGAGCTCTTAAATAAGTCCATAATTATCTTCATTTGTGAGTCTATGAGTAGGTTAGGATATATGATTTTAATCATATTTCAGGATAAATAGGAAGGTATAATTATAATATCATCCACTCTGATAAACAAACCATTTGTTTTTTCATAGTTGCTACATTATCCACCATTCTCAATTTTAGTATGATTCCTTAAAGTTCACGAAATTGAAATGAGAAAAATGAGTCGAGTGGGAAAAATAATTATCATGATAACCCCATATATTACATTATAGTATATCTAAATCAGGACACTTTATTTTCAATCTAGGACTCTGTATGTTAAACCCAGGTCATTCACTATCTCAATCTATTCATATCCTTCAAAATTGTTTGTAATCAAAATGTTAATTAGAATTTTTTATATCCCCTTGGAGGGTCAAACAATGTGCACATTAAGGCCCATTCTCATTCACCATGTAAATATTTGGTCAACACCAATGCACCAATTTCATATTTATTAATCATAGTTAAATAATTTATAGAACCACGTCTAACTATAGTATCTAGATAGGGATTTTTTCTGAGATAAAATATATAATCTCTTTTTCACTAAACCAATATGATGTAATTATATACTTATTATCAGTATATACTGTAGGGTTATGTTCCATAATCTATATTTACATAATATAGTTCACAATGTTTAACAAAACTTTCTCAAATATATTCATTAATGCCCTTTACCCATATATATCAGAGCCTATTTATTATTTAATTCATTGAATGCAGTAACCCTCTCTTTAAAAAAAGAGACATTAAATAACTTTTTCAGAATAATTAATCATTTTAAAAAAGTCATCAAAATATCATAGTTGGTATAGTTCCTTTAGAAACATTGATACATAAGCACTCGTATATATGTGATCTACATCATCTCCCACTAAATTATTCATGACTATCACCCTTCTTAGACATATCAAATATAGTACATATCATCAAAACCTTTGGGAAAGAGAACATAAAAATTCTTTCTCTAAAATTGGCATTATGGTTAATCAAGGGATACATATTAGCATAAACATGATCATAAGGGTATGAGAAATTTATCATGAAAATATAAGATCATTCCATGTATATAAATGATCATGGGACAATGATTTTCAGTTCAAAATTAAAAAATCACACTAAAATTAGGAGTATAAGACACGAAATGAAAACATATAAATTAGAAATGGAATTGTGGAAACAAAAAGGTATATAATAATTTCCATAGTATCCCGAACATCAATTCAATGACTATATTTGTGGAGAAATTCCTTTATTAAATTAGGTAAACCACCATTCTAGTCATGTATTTCTATACCAAGAAAACCCTCATTCTAGGCCTTTATTACAGAACTGAGTAGACCCTCATTGCGTCCCTGTATCACTAAAAAATGTAAACCCTCATTACATCCTTGTATAACTAAACCGAGGAAACCCTCATTCCATACCTACCTTTATCATGAGATATAAACCTTTACCAAATGCATTGGAGGTAGATATAGGTCACACTCATCAGATAACTAAATTATACATATATGTGCAACATAAATATTCATATCATTACCTATAAATTGAAATGGGTATCATAATCATGTAAACATATCATAACATGTGTAAGGATACAAGTTTCATAATCGTTTCATCATAAACATAACCCATAAAAACAATAGGGCTTCAAAATAATATAACACATTAAATAGAAATGGGTTTCAAGAATATTTTACCCATGAAGGAGAAATGGGTTTTATAAAGACCACGAAATTAATCCTAACTCATTCATAGAATGTGTATGAATGTAACCATTATATCATTTCCTAAATACATATGAGTAACATAAATAGTTATCGTCAGAAAAATAATCTAATATTGAATATACTCAAAATACATTTCTCATCTTAAATATCCTTTACATTTTTAAGAAATATTTTTAATACATAAAACCATTTAAAAATAATTTAAATGGAAAATATCTTAAAAACACATAGAGAAGACATGAAATCAATTTTAAATTATTTTCCTTGAAAACATTTAAAACAAGATTCAATAATATTAAAAAAATCATTTCCTTTGAAAAAGTGTGTAAATTTTTAAAAAATGCTTCAATATGTCTTAAAAACTATATCGTTGAAAATACATACAAAACATATAAATGAATGTTGAAAAAATATGGAATAAAATTTTCTTGAAATATTATAAAAAATTATTTAAAATTTTTTCGAAACCATTTCATTGAAGATATTTAGAATACATATATTGAAATATTTAAAACGTTTTGAAAATAATTTTTCAAGAAAACATAAAAACGTTTTGAAAATCATTTCCGTGAAAACACTTTGGAAATTTTTAAATAAGGCTTGAAAAGATTTTGAAATTTTTTTTTTATAAACATGTAAATAAAGGTTGAAAACATTTTGAAAAAAATTCTTCAGAAATACTATTATATTTTTTTAAATATAAACCTTCTAAATAAATCAATAGAGAATTTCAGACAATGGATGATTGGTAATTTCATACATGTTGTACGATGTCAAAATAAAATTCAATTTTCCTATTAAAAATTATTGAAAATTTCATTGAACAGAAAGTGATAAGAATAATACCCTGAAAAGAATATTAAGAGATAATGGGGTAAAGATAACTTTTAGAAATTATAGTGGAACAATATATTATTCTAGGAAACTCTTTTTAGAAAACATAGACTTCAGACCAAAGAGAGGTTAATATAAGGATTTCCTAAAAACACTTTTTTAACAATTATATGTACCAAATAGTAGAAAATGGTAACAATAGACGAGTATATCATGAAATAAAAAAAGATAATAAATATCATTAATATTCTTAAGAGATGGGTAATAAGATTTCCTCAATGGAAGCAAAAACATAAACAGTCTTGAAAAGCAATGGGACTGCATCAATAAAATCATATAACTTGGTATCTTGGGATCATTATCCCCATGAATGGAAAGGTAATTAAATTAATCATATAATATAATGAAAATATTTATATTCAAGGTATGGAGTGTAAAATTTAATAATATGCGCCACAAAAAAATAGTTAACATGCATAAAAAAACATGAGACACAACGATGGAAAATGAGGAAAATCATTTTAACCAATTTAGTATACTTTGTAATATAAACTCCAAAAAAAGAAGAATCATAAAATTGGAATGTGAATACACAAAAAATTATGTACAAAATACATATAATAAAATCACGGGCTGTAGAAACAACACTTAAAAAGAATGAGTGGCGAACATAGCCTGTATCTCAATGAAATTAAAAGTGAGATGAAATCCCTATACATTGTGTCTTGAATCACTCCGTAATGATACACGATTCATGTATAATACATATATGTTTATTATTAATATTTCATATAATAATATTATCATATTTATTAACAAATATTTTATTATTACAGCATTATATTACATTCTAGTTAAGGATACTACATTAAGGATTAACATCGTGTAATATTCTCTTTGTTCTTCACTTGTGTCTTAATTTGTTATATTTTTAATCCTCGAACATATACCATGATTCCAAAATTTATAAAATGATATAAATATAAGTTATATACAGTATAAGTATATTATAATAATCTATAACAAATAAATTATGTAATGTAATACACAGTTAATGGAGATGGTAAGCCATACGTACCCATGAATGTTGTTTTCCATTTTTATTATCACATTGAATGAAATTTTGTAAATGAGATATATATATATGAATGTATATAATTATATATCATTATTAAATTAGCATGAATATATCATATATATCATATAAATTTATTAAACCATTTCTTAGTACATTCTATGTGGTGTGAGAACGAATCACATCGCTTTGAGTGGCGGTAGTACACTATTCCTCGAACGATATTATCAAATTAGCATAAAATTAAGTGTAAAAAGTGGTTTATTTTAAAAAGAATAAATTTTCTTAATGAAATAATAAATATAATAAATATAATATATAAATAGAGTGTTTATCATAATTACCACCATGACGGGTGGTTAAGGATAAATGAACAATCATCGTTTCGTGAGGTAGTAATTAACAATACATGGAAATTGTCTGTTCAACATACATTAGATAGAGGTTTTTGTAGGTGTAGGTCATTACATTATCATTTAAAAATACCATTACATTGAATATACTGGTTTTTTTATACAATATGTTAATAAAAAGAGTGTAGGGTGTGGATAAAGAAAATTAAGGAAATGGGCTTGAAAAAAGACGTTACCTCTTAATCGGGTAACTCCTTTATTTTGTGTCAAAAGGCATCATTAAGAGGGTTTCTGAAAAAATAGAGGAATTAAGGTAGAAGGTATTATTTCTCTTGTCTACATTGGTTTATCATAAATTATCCTAAAAATTTTTAGATGTGTGAAGAATGGGTAAGGGTTGAGGCCTTTATAGGGAATGAAAAGGACTCATATAGAATTTATAGAATCAAATTGTTTGTGCGCATGATAATACCTAAAAAAGTAGACGTAAATAAAAAAAATCAATAATTAAGTGTTGAATTCCGAAATATTGACAGAAAATGGGACTTATATAGGTTTCTGTGGAATTTGGGCCCTTAATTTTAAGGTATAGTCCCTTATTAAGCTTAATTGGGCCTTAACAATTGGGAAATAAATTTAATCACATTTACTAATAATTTTGGTCAAAAAATATTGAGGTATTATTAGAAAATAAATATTAGACATAATAAAATTGTTTATTTTGTATTTTTAAAATTATTACCATTGAAGTGGTGAAATTTTAATTACTGCTGGTCTCGCAGATGAGATGAAATAATGGGATTTTAAAGTAGGAAAGAGATTAATAATTTGTTAAGATTTATTATTAAATTTTAATGTGGAGTTGATCCTAATGAATTTAATTGTTTAAGTAGATTTTATATTCATCTAATGTGACATGAAATTAAATTTATAATATAATTTACCATTAATAATTTATTGGACAAATGGCAGTTTTTAACTAAATAACAATATTTTTCACTATTCATGAAAAAATGTTTTTTCTTAGAAAAATACAAAAAATCAAAATAGAGTAATTTTAAAGTTACGAATTTAAAAATGATGTTTATTTTATACAATTAAATTTATTTATTTTGATAAAATTACTTTTATTACTAAATGTAATTCTTTCAAGAAAATAATATTTGTAACATAAAAGGACTTTACTTATAATATTATCTATCTATATTAATATGTTTTATTAATATAAACCATAAATATTTGAAAATTTGTTTTTTAAATTTTTTCACATCTAGGTTTTAATTGACATATTTAAATAATTATTATAATAATAATAGTTGTTTTGTATAAAATCAGTGTTTCAAGCATCACACGCCATGTCGTTGTTACTTATTGCGCAAGCCATGTTGGTAGTTCATGTATCGCAGACCATGTTGGTATTGGATGTGAAACGAATTTTCAGCTTAGTTTATTAATATATATATATATATATATGTATATATAACTATTTCGATTATCAGGTGAAATAAAAAATTATGAAAATATAAATTAATTCAAGAAAAAAAATTCTCAAAATCTCGGGGTTCTACATTCAACCCCCTTAAGAAATGAATTTCTCCCATGAATTTTTCTTCGTTTATCAATGGTTTAATACATGAATGTTTCATTCATGGAAACCCTCACCATAAAAATAGATTCGATAAATTCCCTTACCAATGGAATTTTGGAACCATAATTGTTACCAAAATGATCATATAATCGGGTTATCACAAAGGATAACATAGTTTGGGGTGATGATTGGACATAATGGAAAAGCATAAATATTTATAGGGAATGATTTATGTCATCAAACAAAAATTAATGAATGAAAAAATGAAATTTTAGAGCATAAAAGTAATAAATATGTGTTGGTTTAAAAGGCCATTAGATCGACGAAAATTAAGGTATTGAATTTTTTTGTCCAATTTTAGAATGTTTGGTAACACATGATAAATTTATATAAACAAAAAAATCATTCATGGTTTGAGCTTAGAAAAATTTTTAATACATCAATTACCAATTGGAATTTATATTTAGAAATTAACTATAAATAAGTAAGCACTAAAATAAACTTTTAATGGATCTTAAGAAACATAAAGAATAAAAAGTTTAACTATTTGTCTCTAAAACATCATCATGCATTAATATATAAAAATAAAAAGTTACACTAATAGTTTGTCATAAATATTTATTCATTATAAATAAATACACATTAATCAGAACATCACGTAGGCAATTGGTTGGAATTAAACCATCATCTCCCTTAGGTCATGGGTTCAAGTCCCCCAATTTTTCCAGATAAGATTGGTTGTCAACCGACATATATGATGTTCTTTTTAAAAACCCACAAATATAATATATAATATGGACATCCTTGAAATAATGTTAATAACTGATTATCCTTTTAAATATGGATTTCAACACAAACTCATTGCCCAAATATTTCCTCTGAAGATTAACTTTTAATTTTCATGAATGAATAACCTTATAACCCTTCATAAAGTTGAAAAATCTAAAACCATTGATGGAGACGCATGAAATCATATTAATATTGATTTCCTTGTATGTCAAAATTTATCATTGTTTTACCATTCGAAACATGTGAATACCCTTATTGTATATTGCATTGAATCATTGTAACAACCTGAATTACTATAAATACTTTTAGAAAAATTGCATTTTTCCTCATTCTAATATTTATTAGATTAACTTAATAAAACCAAAAAAGTTGTAATCTTCATTAGTTGTATCAAAAAGAACTAATAAATATTTCCTTAGTTATTTCTAATTTATTTTTTATTGTATGATTTACTTAATCATATCCCATGATTCTTAATCCATACAACATATTTATAATATAATGAACATGTTGAGGGTAACCATACCTTAGACAAAAAAGATAACTTTAATGAGATAACCTTTATATTCAATCGTGCCTATTCAATATATTCTTATAAATCAATCGTAAAACTTAAATGAAAAAATCCATATATAATTCACCGTTATTTATTATAGAATCCAAATACCTCATACATTGATTAATTCATCCTTATTACATTAACAATAATACATCTTTCCTTTCAAATTTCATATACAGTATCCTCATCATCAGCAATGTAACCATTAATCACACCACCATATTGATTCTCTTTTGGAACATTCCTCTTGAGAAATTTTGTTGCATAATTACCACTTTCTCCACATGTAAAACACATAACATTTTATGATAACATAGGGAGGGAAAAATCCTATTCATTTCATGATCTAAACTCTTAACTTTTCCCTTATTTTCACGTGCTTTTGTCCATTTTTACATATTCAAAACACTTTATTGTTCCTCTAAGACAATTACTTAGGTCAATCTTTTTTCATTCGGGATAGAAAGGATACCAAATATTCATTCCTCCATGGTCCCCATTACTCGAACTATCAGTACACTCATTCCTTATCTTACATAGTGAGTCCAAAAGTTGTCTAAGGTAAAAATTGTTAATCATGTTCCTGAGAAACTGATTAGGAATTCTCACAAAATCTTTCACTCCAGTGATAATCCCACTTGGCTTTCCATCAGATAATCTTCCATCATATTCCACATATTTCTAGTTCCTTCTTGTTCCCTCAATTGACTAAAACTAGAAGGATAGTGTGAGCATTAATTATCATTCCAGAAAACAATATATTAATGAAAATAATTACTAATAGAAGGTCTAAATCCTGAATCCTTCCATAATATATGAAAACATGGGTTATTCATGGTTATTCATATATAAAATGTATCTATATAATAATTATGGTTCATGAAGACTTTTTGAATACTCAAATAATATCCCCTGGGAGTGTCTAACTAGGTGTGAAACAAGGCCCTTTGTCATATAACCAATTACCCCGAGTCAAACCCAGATCATCTTATAAGGGTTGTTACACCGAGTTTCATCTATTCTAGAGCCACATCAAATTTTAGTTTCTATACAGGGTTGTATTTGTTTGAATCCACTCACTCTATCCTTTTCCAAAATTCCATGTCATTTTCCTAATTGTTAAATAATCCGTATACTTATACATAGGGACATCCCTTGATATAATGTTAGTATCAAACACAATAATGTCCATATGGATTTCATATCCTTGATTAAAATGATTTACTATAACTTTCCTATGATACCAACTATTTTGACCCTCACCTTACAAAAATAGACATTACATAACTTTTTTGAAAAACTTAAGCATTATATAAAAAGACGCCCAATGACCATAGTTGGTATAATTCATTTGGAAACATGGAAACATAAACAATGGTACATGGATGAGATACATTATCTCTCACTACGTTCTTCTTGACTATCACCATTCCTGGAAATATAAAATATAGTACATATCAACATAACCCGAGGGAAAGGAAACATAAAAAGAGGTGAGAACAAATTCTATATAAGTGTAAATAAGGGAGACATGTAAGCATAAACATGATCATACGGTTGGGATAATGTGATATTAAAAATATAATATCATACCCAACATATCAAATATCATAGAACAAATATTGGAATTTCATAAGACCTAAATCATAACGAAATAAAGATAATAATCTATGAAATCATAGTATAAGAATAAGACATGGAATTGTGGAAACACATATGCATATCCTGATTTCCATAGTAGCTAAATATTCAATTTCAAGACCATATTAGTGGAAATAGTCCTTTACTAATCCCGGATAGAACATGGTCCAACCTTTTATTACTAAATTATGTAAAACCTTATTCCCTGCATGTTTTACTAAACTGAGTAAACACTAATTCTAACCCTATATTACTAATCTGAGTATATCCTCATTCTATCCCTATATTACATATCCAAGTATACCCTTTTTCTTTCCTATTCTATCTCAAGATATATAAATATTTATCTAATTCTTTATAGGGATATATAGGTCTCACCGATCAGATAATTAAATAGTCTATAAATATTCCACAAGATCATAAATAATCATATCATTACCCTTGAAATAAAATGTGTATCATAAACATGTCAAAATATCATAACATGTGGAAAGATATATGTTTCACAAATTTTTTTCCAAAAACATATACTATCAATAGAATAATCTTTCAAAAGCATATAACCCATTAATGAGAAACAAGTTTCATAAACATATACCCATGAAGGAGAAATGGGGTTCATAAAGACAATGCCATTAATTATAATTCCTTCATAGAAATAGTAGGAATGTAAAATTTAGATTATTTCATATAAAGGAATGAGTAACATCAATAGATTTCATTTTAAATGGGAAATAATTTTGGATATATTCTAAAAAATTCAAGAGGAAAATGATTTTTTAATACAGAAAGAAATATGAAAATTATTTTCTTATAAAATAAATTAAAAATTATAATGAAGAAAATAAATCATTTGGGAAAACTTTTTCCATGAAGACATTTAAAATTTGACTCAAATAATTTTAAAAATAGTTTCCCTTGAAAAATATGAAATATTTTATAGAAATTTGGAAGATATTTTGGAAATCATTTTATTGAACGTATATTGAAAACATATAAACAAATCATGAAAGCGTTTTGAAATTAATTTTCAATAAAAACATATAAAATAAAATTGAATGTAAATTAAAAAAAATTTCTATAAAATAATTTTAAAGACATATAATAATATCTTGAATAAATTATTAAAATAATTTTATTTAAAAAAATTAAAAGGATTTTAAAAACCATTTAATTGAAAACACTTTGAAAAAATTTAAATATGGCTAAATTTTTTTTAAAACGATAATCATTAGAAACACGTAATTTTAGTTTAAACACATTTTATAAGGCCTCAGCCTTAAACATTACTTAATATTGAATTAAATTAATAATTCACATTGGGGATCTTTTCAGGTTTAGAGTTTTAGAGAATTAGGACATAACTATTACATCTCAAAAGATTACAAAGTAGACACTTCTACTAAGTTTCCATAGAATAAATGACTCTTAAAAAGAAACATGTATAGTTCCTTGTCTTATATAGCATGACATTCCGTTGATCCCATCCTTGACCCTATTCCACCTTTAGTCCTGTGAAAAACATTTCAAAAATACTTGGGGTGAGCATAAAAAGCTCAATAAGGGATACACAAAGAATGAAAACTGTTAGTTTTTCAAACATCAAGTAAACCATGTATACTTTATCAAAGAAATACCTTCACCTTCATGAAGTAGTAAAAACTCTTCACTGAATAAAATATCATTAGTAACCCTTTTGTAACCAAAGGATTACCATAAAACCCATTTAAAGAACACATAACATATAAAGGTAACTTGGGACATATACATACTTAAGTAGAATAACCATACGGTTGACTTCCACACATATCACTTAATGGAATAGCCATACAGCCAACTTCCATACATACTTAATGGAATAGCCATACGGCTGACTTCTATACCCAACGCATTTGAGGTTATAACTTAACCACCCATCATGGTATTCATGGCACCACCCATCATACGGTTTATCATGTAACCACCCGTCAAATGTCCAAGTACCATTATAAAAATCATAAGACATAAAACAAATATAATGGAAAGAAAACATTTCCACACTTTGATCACAATATATCACTTAAATATATTAACATAAAAAATCCATTATAAAAACCATTTTCAATACCAAAATACATAAAAGAGTATATGGTATTTATTTCATTTTAAAAAAACATTATGGCTTGTTCAGGAAGCCAAAGACCAAATAATACTCGCGGCGGCGGAAAAGGTCGTTGTCACCGCGTACGTTAAAACAAACATTCCTTTTTTCATTTAGTAAAACGCTTCATAGAAAAAGATTCATTTTGTATAAAAGTAAAATTCAAAGGGGTTTATACACCGTATAAAAGAAAGTTGTGTATAAAATGAAATATTCCTCAAGGAAATGAGATTGAGACGAAGTCCCTTACCTCGGGTCCGACTTGACTCGATCGTTTTTTAACGTCCTGAATAATAAACTTGAGTTAATTTATATTTTCTGAAGAACCTTTTTCAAGTTCATTATTCCTTTTATATCACTTATTTCCATGTTATAAACATTATGTAATCATTTAAGTTAATAATGTTTGTTTTGTCGATATTTGGTTCTTAAGTCGAAAGTGGACTTCTTACAATTACATGTTGTTCGTGTGGTCAAAGGTTCTTTATATCCAGAATGACATTCATGATTTGGATATCATATATATCATATATATCTAGCATATACATTTATTTATAATATCACATAATCATTTAGAGGTAAGAAATGAAATGCACCGTTCATGGAGACGGTAAGCCGTACATACGCATGAACGCTACTTTCATTTCTATGTCATATTAATGGAATTAAAATTAAATGAGAGGTCTGTATATTTTAATTCCAGAATTATATTAATCATTTATATGTAACATAAATCATATATATACATTATATATATGTACTTATAATAGTACATTACATTTTTGGATAGGAAATGAAACGCACCGTTCATGGAGACGGTAAGCCGTATGTACGCATGAACGCTACTTTCATTTCTATCTCATAAATTAATGGAAATAAATAATAATGATATAGAGTTATATTATAATTCCAGTATAAAATCATATATAATAACTTTAAATCCATCCTTTATATGTCCCACTTATGGAATTAACGAATCACATCACTTTTAGGGGGCGGTAGTCCGCACTTCCTAAAATGAAATTATCGTGTTTACCCACAATGGAAACCATAAAGTTATAAAAATTAAAAATAAATAAGCATAAGGAAAACATAAACATAATATATATCATATATAAATATAGTTATATCTTAATGGCCACCATTAAAGGTGTTTAAAAGAAGATTTTACAATCATCATTTCGTGAGGCATAAATTCGCCAACCACAGAAACAGTATGTTCTTTAACCATTAGATATAGATGTGTGTAAGAGTAGCTCGAAGGATTCTTATAAAAACATCCTATTATATTGAAGATACTGTAGTTGTTACAAAAGAAATGAATAAAAAGAGTTTAGGGGGTTGGAGAAGCAAAATAAAACAAATGAACACAAGTGAAGACATCACCTTAAAATCGGGTAACTCTCTTAGATTTGAGCTCAAAGGATTCCTTGGTAAGACTTCTGCCCAATGTGAGGCTTCAAAGAGTAATAAAGGGATGTAGAGAGACAAAATGGGAAGAGGTTGGCCGAGACAAAGTCTTTGGGAGTGTGGGTAAGGTGGTAGAGGTGGGGGCCTTTTATAAGAGTGGAGGAGGGGAACTCTTGGAAAGTTAGGAAATGTTACTTTATTTTAGAATGAGTTTCGGATTTTAATGGACCCAAATTGGTGTGTTTCGAGGATAAGGTGATAAGGGTTCTAAATCAACCCATCCAATAGGTTTTTGACATGTGTAGGTCTTACATTTTACATTATCTTTCCATTTTATTTAAATCATTAAATAATGAGGTAATCACTACATCATCATGGTGTCATAAATAATTTAATTTATTTAATGTATAAAAGTTATAAAAAACTACCATGACGTAGGAAATAGTTTTACCTTTCCAATTAATATTTACAGTCAAAATTATGATTTGTATAACCCCATGTAAAAATTGTTTTAGTAAAACAACTCATCTTTGTGATATTTTTATTTTAACATTAAATAAAAAGATATTAATGTCATTTTCCAAATAAAGTGGCTCCATGGGGTCCCCAAGTTGACCCATGGATTTTAATGGTCGACCATGACACATCCAATGAGGTTAGGACATGTGTCAAGTTTATTTCATATTATTATAACATTATTTTTACCTTATATTACACTAATTACCTCTAATCGTGATTAAAAACTTAATAAGTTACCATTCACTAAAAAATTATTTTAATCCCATTGAACCACATTTTACTTCTTAATGACAACCATGTATGTAGGATTTTTGAAATTCAAAACACAGAGGTGGTAAAATTTCATTTAAACGAAAAATCAGTTTTTTTAAGTACCACTTAGTTGTTTCACTATTCATAAAAAATTGATGTTTTTCAGAAAAATACCAAAACGTCACCCTAAGATATATTTGATATTCCGAATTAAAAAATGAAGTCCAATTTACAAAATTAAAAAAATATAAGTTTCATTAATTAATTTAATAATTAATTCCCGCTGTCAGAGCAAATGACGTGTTTTTATGAAACAATAAGTATCAAAAGATTGACACCAGTTTAAGTACGATTTCAAAGTGAAATTAATTCCAACGACCACTATTGGATTTAATGGTAAAAATATATTCTAATTTCACTTTAAAACCAATTCAAAGGATAATCTAATCATATAAATAAATTATATTAAAAAGAGGTTTTGAATTAAAATACAACATTTTTCACTATTCATTAAAAAATGAACTTTATCGAAAAAATACCAAAAATTTACCCACAGTAAATTTTGATGTCATGATTCTAAAGAAGAGTTTTATTTGGTCCAATAGAATGTATAAGAGTGAAAAAAACTGTATTTAATGACGATTCACCATCAAAAGGCGATAAGTGAACCTTTAGTGAAAACTAGGGCATATACGCCTAAAATTGAATTCGTTCCGTATTTTAAGCCTTTAGCTTTTATTAGATAAAAGTAAAAACATTTAAAATACATATATAATCATATTTTAGTTATTTATATCCATTCTTCCAATAAAATGGCTATGTGTTAACTACCATTTAAAATAATATTATTTTATTACTAGTGTGCAACGTAAGATTTCAAAGAAACTCTTTGTTGCGTATCGGGTACGCTATCGAACATAGAAACCCCATTAAAGATACATTAATATTTAATTCGTAAATATTAATAAATATGAAAATGTTTTATTCATTGTTGACCTGGGATGTTACATCCTTCCCCCCTTTTGGGAATTGCGTCCTCGCAATTTTACTCACTTATCAAAATTAGTGGGGGTATTTATCCCTCATAGCATTTTCAGATTTCCACGTTTCCTCATCAACCATATGGGTTTTCCACAAATCCTTTAGCTAGTGAATTACCTTATTTCTCAACACTTTCTCTCTTCGGTCAAGAATCTGGACTGGTTGTTCTTCATAAGATCGGTTCTCCTCCTGTTGAACAACCTCTGGACTCAAAACATGAGATAGATCTGGCATATACTTCCTCAACATCGAAACATGAAAAAAATTGTGTACCTAAGATAAACTCAGAGGTAAATCCACTCGGTAAGCAACTGATCCAACTTTCTCTAGAATTTCATATGGTCTAATGAACCTTGGACTCAGCTTTCCTTTCTTACCAAATCTCATCACACTTTTCCATGGAGAAACCTTGAGAAAAACATGATCACCTACCTAAAAAGATAGATCCTTCCTCCGGTTATCCACATAACTCTTCTACCTACTCTGAGCTGTTCTCATGTGTTTCTGAATCAACTGAACTTTTTCTGCCATCTCTTCTACCAATTCTGGTCCCATCAGCTTCCTTTCACCCACTTCATCCCAAAATGCTGGAGTTCGACACCGCTTCCCATATAATGCCTCAAATGGTGCCATCTGTATACTAGAATGAAAACTATTATTATAAGAAAACTCAACCAAAGAAAGATGTTGGTCCCAACATCCCTGATAATCCATCGAACAAGCTCGTAGAATATCCTCCAAGGTCTGAATTGTTCATTCTGACTGCCCATCTGATTGCGGGTGAAAGGATGTACAAAAATTTAATTCAGTACCCAACGACTTCTGATGGCCTTTCCAAAAGTTAGAAGTAAACCTGGGATCACGGTCAGATACAATGGAGAGAGGAAATCCATGTAACCTGACTATCTCTTTAAGAAACAAACGGGAAAGTTGATCTTGGTAAAAATTATCTCGTATGGCAAGTAAATGAGCAGATTTAGTCAATCGATCAACAATAAACCAGATTGAATTATTACCTCGAGATGTCCTTGGTAATCCCACAACAAAGTCCATGGGTATATTTTCCCATTTCCACTCTGGCACTGGTAAAGGCTGAAGCATCCCTTTCGGTAACTGCCGCTCTGCTTTAACCTACTGACAAGTCAAACACTTCACAGTAAAATCATCAATATCTATTTTCATTCCATCCCACCAGTAATACTCCCGCAGATCCCTATACATCTTAGTACTGGTAGGATGAACTGAAAATGGGGAACTATGAGCCTCACATAGCAACACATTCTTCAACTGTGAATCACCAGGGACACATAATCTGTAACAGCCCGAAATTATGAATAAATCTTGTTTCCTAATTTCATGTGTTATTTTATATTATTTTTATACTCAACAAAAATGTTTTATTTGATAAACATGATTATAATTAAAATGATACCATTGGGTTCTGACTGTTATATGACCATTGGTCAATATGACCGTTTTGAACAAAATGTTTTGATTATTGTCTCTAAATACAAGTTATCTTGGTTAATTATTATAGAAGGAAGATTCGATGGCCTCACCTAGTAGTCTTGGACCGATCGAAGCCCATCTAACAGAACTTGGGAAGGAGGTTGCACCATTGGGCTTTGCTCTGGACAAAACACAAGCCGAACTTCATCATGTGAAGCTAGAACGGAATCGCCTTCGCGAGAAGTTCAAACTGATAGAAATTACTACTCGGGCAATGTTGGCCGAGCCTCCCTCGGACTCTCTCACCTTAGCACACCTTACACTTAGGTCCTATGCTGGTGTGATAAGGGGCTTTGTAAGGAGACCGTAACTACCGTGTGTAGTACTTTGTTTTAAATAAAAATTGGGATTTCTTCTTATGATGAAGTTTATGAACTTTCAAATGACCGGATAAATATAGTATGCATATTTTTGATGAATTTTCGAAAAAGGATATTTTAAAATGTTTATGTAAACCTTAAATAATTATAAATGTGTAACGATTTTCAAAAAAAGGTCTTCTACAATTATATTCAGTACAAAATTTGGAGTCTAATAAGATCAACTTGATTTTTGATGAATAGTAAATTATGAATAGTGATTTTATGATTAGGATTAGTAATATGACCAAATGGATTAGTAATCTCACTTAAAGAAAGTTTTAAAATAATCTAGGCAGCTTGATTAAGTAATGTGATTCAATAAAATGGTTAAATAACAGTTTCATAAATTATTATTCAAGTATTAGTTATTTCGGGTGAATAGTGTTTTTTTAATTAAAAATTAAGTTAAAAATATTTAGAAAATTATTTTTATAAAATGGATTTCATTTTTGAACTCTGAGCACCGATATTATGTTATGGTAATTTTTCTAGTTTTTTCTGAAAAATGAATTTTTGGTGAATAGTGTATTTATTTTAAAAATAAATTAAAAATATTTAGAAAATTATTTTTATAAAATGGAGTTCAATTTTGAAATCAGAGCATTTATATTTGATTAAGGTAAAATTTTGGGATCTTTCTGAGAAAGTTGAATTTTCAGTGAATAGTGAAAATACAGTTTTATGGTTTCAGTATATTTAATGACATCATAACTGTGTCATGATGATTTCATGAGTTTTTTTAAGGGTTGTCCGGCCAAGGGTGATGAATTATTGTGTGGGGTTCCCCATGTGGCCTAAATTTATGGGAAGTACCATGGGAGGGCCCAAGCTTTTGAGAAAACCACTTTTGAGGTGTCCCTTGGCCATTAATGCCTTGTCCCCTCACTTTCCCTATAAATACCAAGCCCTCCTCTCATCCATTCGACTCCCCACTCTTCTCCAACGAATTTAGGGTCTCATTACCTCCCAAGGAGTCCTCCCAAGGTGCCCCCAAGCCCTCAAGGTCCCATCCTTTGAGGTTTAAGAGTTACATTTTAAGGTAAGGGATCCGACCTCTCTCTTTCTTTTCATGTCATCCTTTTTATGTCATTCCTTTTATGCTCCATGTTATTATGTGAGAGGATATTCTTTTATATTCCTCTTACTTCCATTTTCATGTTTATATGATGAGATATCCCCTCTTACTCTCATCATTTCGTTTTATGAATGTTTATGTGACGCCGTTAGGCTGCCGAATTTTTAAGGGATTCTTTCACCCTTCTCATTTTTCAAGTTTGATTTTCATGTCAAGTCTTTCAAGTTCTTTTTTTATGATGGGGTATGATCTCTATATCTATCATACTGATCTCTTATGATCATATAATGAGGGACCCTATTTGATCTTGTCAAATCATTTTCTTTGAAGTTAAGTGACGCCGTTAGGCTGCCGAATTTTCATAAGAGAAATCTTGTTTTGTCTCACTTCCATGTTTTTCATTTCATATGGTATATCTTTCAAATTTCATTACCATGTTCTTAAATCCCTTATATTATGTCCCCATACTGTTTTATGGATCATTTATGAGTGGGTTACCCATGTCCCCTGTCTTTTCAATGTTTTCTAAAACCTTGTAACATAGCCGTTATGCTGCAGAATTTTCGTCTCAAAATGCCTCTCTCTTTTCTCAAAATTATTTTATGTTATAAAGTGAATACTCAAAGCTATTATTTCTACAAGGGTATTCACATATATATAAAAATGTTCTATTTTAAATTCTGGGATTTACATACATGATACCCTCTTTCCCTTTTCGTGGGTTTAAAGTAATGTAAAGATCATGTCTTTAAAGCAGTTTTTAAAACGTTATGATTATGAAATGAAACCCATTTATTTTATGCTATATGGGTTATTTATGAAATGTTTGATGATGATATATGTGGCTCACATGATAATAAAGGAAAATTTAAGGGTACGCCCCGATAGCGCTCCAATGCATTGGGTAATGATGTAACCACAAGAGATTACAATTTTCACGATACCTTGGTGAATAACCTTGGTAATTTTCAAATGACACCTTGGGGATGGACCTTGGTGATATGTTCATGATTGTCTATGTTAAATTATGTAGCCACATATTCAAGTTATGAAAATGTTATTTTTATTATGATATGCCTCATGATTTCATTCTCGTGCCTTAAGGTTCTTTTCATGACTTTATTGAAGTATCTCAAGTTCACATGTAAAATGTTTCTCTTGTTTTCCTAACTGGGACTTCTGCTCAACCTTTCCTATGATGTATGTCCCCAGGTTCTGAGATGCAGTAATGAACCTTGGATGAACAGAAGGAGAAGCCTTTCAAGTGTTTAAGAAGAATGTTTTTTTTTCATGTTTTAAGTTCCTAGTTTCCAAGACACTAAACCTTAAAGATCCTCGGTTTTGTAAAATGTAATGAATGTTTATGTGACAAAAATGCAGGATGCTATATAATCTCTTCCCAAACCTCAAAACACAATCATTATAAATGTTGAATTCATGCAACTTACCCTTCTGAACCAGCTCTACCTTTTTCTGTAACTCACTGTCTTCCCTCTGTGCTTGCTTAATTCTGTCTAATAGGGATGATCTCACTAATACCTAAAACAAAACAGAAGAACTTCCTGTACCAACAACTTCTATGCCAATGTTCATCAAATCAAAAGCCAAAGGATCTCGTTCCAAACGTAGCATGGTTAATAAAGCATTACTTTTTCGACGCAAAGCATCGACCACTTTATTTGATTTTCCCGGATGGTAATGAATTGTACAATCATAATCCTTGATTAATTCCACCCATCTCCTCTGTCTCATGTTCAATTATTTCTGAGTGAATATATACTGTAAACTTTTTTGATCAGTATATATTTTACACTTTAATCCATACAAATGATGACTCCAAAATTTTAAAGCAAAAACAACAGCAGCTAATTCCAAATCATGTGTAGGGTAATTTACCTCATGAGTTTTCAACTCATGTGAAGCATAAGAAATTACCTGGTCATTCTATATAAGGACACAACCAAGTCCCTTCAACGAACCATCACTTTATATAACAAACTCACCATTCCTGGAAGGAAGTTCCAAAACTAGAGAATTCACCAATCTTTTTTTCAACTCCTGAAAACAATCATCACATTCTTGTGTCCAGATGAACTTAACACCCTTACGAGTCAGCTTAGTCATTGGACTAGATAACCATGAAAATTTTTCAACAAACATTCGGTAGTAACATGCCATACCAAGAAAACTATGGATCTCAGTTACATTTTTGGGTCTTGCCCATTCTTCAACAACTATTGTTTTAGCAAGATCAACAGTTATGCTATCTTTTGAAACAATGTGACCCAGGAAGGAAATTTGTTGTAACCAAAACTCACACTTGCTGAATTTTCCATATAGTTTTTTTTCTTTTAAGGTTTGAAAGATAAACCATAAATGACTTTCATGCTCCTATCTACTTTTAGAAAACACCAAAATATCATCGATGAAAACAACCACAAACTTATCCAAGAACTCATGGAAAATTATATTCATAATGTCTATGAATACAGTAGGTGCATTGGTTAACCCAAAAGGCATAACTACAAATTCATAATGATCATATCTAGTATGGAACGCAGTCTTCGGAACGTCTGCTTATTTTACTTTCAACTGATGGTACCCCAACCTCAAGTTAATATTTGAAAAATACTAAGCTCCCTGGAGCTGATCAAACAAATAATCGATATGAGGCAAAGGATACTTGTTCTTAACATTAATATTATTCAAGGCTCTATAATCAATGAAATGTCTCATTGAGCCATATTTCTTCTTAACAAACAAGATAGGAGCACCCCATGGTGATGTGCTAGGTTGAATGAAACCTTTATCTAATAACTCCTGCAATTGCTTCTTTAACTCTAAAAGTTAAACTTGAGCCATTCGATAAGGGGGTTTTGAAATTGGATTAGAATCAAGAACTAAGTCAACAGTAAATTCAACTTACTGATCATGAATAATACCAGGAAACTCATCAGGAAAAACATCAAGATACACATTTACCATTGGCACATCAATAATCTGAACAGTTCCTTTATTATCAACAATATGTGGAAGGTAACATTCATTTACATCTTTTACTGATTTCTCAACTTCCTGATATGTTATCAAAAGAAATGGTTCATTCTTGTATACAAACTGAAAATCTTTCTGAAAAGAAACCATTTTAGCTCTGTAGTTAATCTTAGCATGATAAACAGAAATCCAATCCATGCCCAAAGTAACATCAAACTGTACTAGAAGAAAAAACAATAGGGTTTTCTGGTAGATTCTTTCCACACACAAGGATAGGAAGGTTCTTATAATTCCTTTTGTCTAAACGTTCCCTCTGGGTGTTTTTACCATAAGTTCAGGGTTCATATCTTGAGATGGAATTTCCAATTTACTAGAAAACTTCTCAGAAATGAAAGAATGTGTAGACCCTGAATCAAACAACACATTGGCATAATCTGAACAAACAAACAGTGTACCTGATACTACTTTATTCGATGGTCCAACATCTTTTGAAGTTGTTTCAAAGGATTTAACCACCCCTTTCTCTTGTAGTCTGGCTTCTTTCCCCCAGTTGAGTTCTTCGTTAAACACTAATTTGCATAATTACCCATTTCAATACACCAAAAACATCATACTGCTGGCTTTTCATTGCCTACTTGATCATCTTCCTTACAGTTACGAGCAATTTGACCAGACTTACCACACCTAAAGCACTTAATAGACATGGATAAACATTCTCCAGGATGCATTTTACCACACTTCTCACAGGATGGATAGTTTGTTTTATTACCTCCTTGCTTCTTTGATGTATTTTTCCCCTTTTCCTGCCATCTGGACCTCTTATTCTGTTGTTTGCCATAGAACACCTGATCATCGGCAAAGTCCATTTCCACCTTCTCCGCACATCGATCAAGTTTTTCATAACTTTTGAACTCATGAGAAGCTAAATCCCTTCAATAATTTGTCTTTAACCCTGAGTAAAAACGGTTTATTTTACTATCAAGATCTCGTATGAAGTTTGGAGCATACCTTGCCAATCGAGTGAATTTTGCTTCATAAGCAGCCACTGAATCATCCTCCTGCCTCAATTCTAGGAACTGTTTTTCCATCCTAAGATGAACCACCTTAGGAAAATATTTCTCAAGAAACATACCTTTGAATTATTCCTAGTGAAGATCCCCAATCTCATCACTATCCCTGATATTTTTCACAATCGACCATCACTGATCAGCTTCACATTCAAAATGGTAAACAACAAGACTAACCTTTTGATGTTCTGAACACCCCATGACATCAAAAATCTTCTCCAGTGATTTAATCCATCGTTCATCTTGCACGGGGTCATATGATCCTCTGAATGATGGGGGATGTTGGATCATGAAATGTTACACCACTGACATGTTCCTCTGCGGTTGATCTGGTTGATCTCGTGCATGGATACCACCACCATTTATAGCCTGAGTCAACTGTGCCATCACTACAACAAACTGTTCAGTTCCGATTCCGACCATCTCAGGTTGCTGATTTGGAAGCTTGTCTTCCTCCTGATGTCGTCCCAATATATCTACTTTGTTTCCTCTACAAAAAACCATTTTGAACACAGAAATATCTTAGGCGAAGCAACATGGTAATCTTTATATGCTATATCATTTCAATCATACCATAAATTAATTTATAATTTAACAATTTTCTAACTCCTAATGTTTTCTAAACTGACCTCTGATACCAACTATAAGGCCCCGAACTTAAACATTACTTAATATTGAATTAAATGAATAATTTACATTGAGGATATTTTCAGGTTTAGAGTTTTAGAGAATTAGGACGTAACTGTTACATCTCAAAAGATTACAAAGTAGACACTTCTACTAAGTTTCCATAGAATAAATAACTCTTAAAAAGAAACATGTCTAGTTCCATGTTTTATATAGCATGACATTCCTTTGATCCCATCCTTGACCCTATTTCACATTAAGTCCTGTGAAAAACATTTCAAAAAAACTTGGGGTGAGCATAAAAAGCTAAGTAAGGGATACACAATGAATGAAGACTGTTAGTTTTTGAAACATCAAGTAAACCATTTATACCTTATCAAAGTAATACATTCACATTCATGAATTAGTAAAAACTCTTAACTGAATAAAATATCATTAATTACGCTTTTGTAACCAAAGGATTACCACAAAACCCATATAAAGAACACATAACATATAAAAGTAACTTGAGACATAAACATACATAAGTGGAATAACCATACGGTCGACTTACACACATATCACTAAATGGAATAGCCATACGGCCAAATTCCTTGCATACTTAATGGAATAGCCATATGGCCGACTTCCATACCCAATGCATTGGAGGTTATAACTTAACCACCCGTCCTGGTATTCACGACACCACTTGTCATATGGTTTATCACGTAACCACCCATCATATGTCCAAGTATGATTATAAAAATCATAAGACATAAAAAACATATAATGGAAAGAAAACATTTCCACACTTTGATCACAACATATCACTTAAATATATTGACATAAAACATCCATTATAAAAACCATTTTCAATACCAAAATACATAAAAGAGTATATGGTATTTATTTAATTTTTAAAAAACATTACAGCTTGTTCAGGAAGCCAAAGACCAAATAATACTCGCGGTGGCGGAAAAGGTCGTTGTCACCACGTACGTTAAAAAAAACCTTCATTTTTGTCGTTTTGTAAAATTCTTCGTAGAAAAATATTCCTTTTGTATAAAAGTAGTAGTCAAAGGGTTTTACACACCGTATAAAAGAAATTTGTGTATAAAACGAAATATTCCTCAATGAAAGGAGATTGAGACGAAGTCCCTTACCTCGGGTCCGACTTAACTCGATCATTCTTTAACGTCCTGAATAATAAACTTGAGTTAATTTCTATTTTCTTAAGAACCCTTTTCAAGTTCATTATTCATTTTATATCACTTATTTCCATGTTATAAACATTATGTAATCATTTAAGTTAATAATGTTTGTTTTGTCGATATTTGGTTCTTAAGTCGAAACTGGACTTCTTACAATTATATGTTGTTCGTGTGGTAAAAGGTTTTTTATATCCATAATGACATTCTTGATTTGGATATCATATATATCACATATATCTAGTATATAAATGTTTTTATAATATCACATAATCATTTAGAGGTAAGAAATGAAATGCACCGTTCATGGAGATGGTAAGTCGTACATACGCATAAACGCTACTTTCATTTCTATGTCATATTAATGGAATTAAAAGTAAAGGAGAGGTATGTATATTTTAATTCCAGAATTATATTAATCATTTATATGTAACATACATCATATATATCCATTATATATATGTACTTATAATAGTACATTACATTTGGGGATAAGAAATGAAATGCACCGTTCATGGATACGGTAAGCCGTACGTACGCTTGAACACTACTTTCATTTCTATCTCATACATTAATGGAAAGAAATAATAATTATATAGAGTTATATTATAATTATATTATGAAATCATATATAATAACTTTAAATCCATCCTTTTTACGTCCCACATATGACATTAACGAATCACATCACATTGAGGGGGCGATAGTCCGCACTTCCTAAAATGAAATTATCGTGTTTACCCACAATGGAAACCATAACGGTATACAAATGAAAAATAAAGAAGCATAAGGAAAACATAAACATAATATATATCATATATAAATAGGGTGACATCTTAATTGCCACCATTAAAGGTGTTTAAAAGAAGATTGAACAATCATTGTTTCGTGAGGCAGAAATTTTCCAACCACAGAAACAGTTTGTTCTATAACCATTGGATGTAGATGTGTGTAAGTTTAGCACGAAATATTCTTATAACAACATCCTAGTATATTGAAGATACTGGAGGTTTTACAAAAGAAATGAAGAAAATGAGTTTAGGGGGTTGGAGAAGAAAAAAAAAGAACACAAGTGAAGACATCACCTTAAAATCAGGCAACTCTCTTTGATTTGAGCTTAAAGGCTTCTTTGGGAAGACTTCTGCCCAAATTTAGGCTTCAAGGAGTAAAATAGGGATGTGGAAAGACAAAATGGGCAGGGTTTGGCGAGCCAAAGGCTTTGGAAGTGTGGGTATGGTTGTAGAGGTGGGGGCCTTTTATAAGAGGACAGGAGGGGCACTCTTGGAAAGTAAGGAAATGTTACATTATTTTAGAATGCGTTTAGGATTTTAATGGTCCCACATTGATGTTTTTTTAGGATAAGGTGATAAGGTTTCGAAATACACCCATCCAATAGGTTTTTGACATGTTTAGGTCTTAGATTTTTCATTATCCTTCCATTTTATTTAAATCGTTAAATAATGAGGTAATCGCTGCATCATCATGGTATCATAAATAATTTAATTTATTTAATGTATAAAAATTATATAAAAATAGTATGATGTATTAAATCTTTTTAACATTACAATTAAAATTTATACTCAAAAATATGATTTGTATAACCCCATGTACAAATAGTTTTAGTAAAACAACTCATGTTTGTGACATTTGTATTTTAACATTAAATAAAAAGATATTAATGTCATTTTCCAACTAAAGTGGCTCCATGGGGTCCCCAAGATTACCCATGAATTTTCTTGGTCGTCCATGACACATCCAATGAGGTTAGGACATGTTTCAAGTTCATTTCATATTATTAAAACATTATTTTTACCTTAAATTACACTAATTACCTCTAATCGCAATTTAAAACTTATTAAGTTACTATTCACCAAAAAATTATTTTAATCCCATTGAACCACATTTTATTTCTTAATGACAACCATGTATGTCAGATTTTTGAAATTAAAAACACAGAGGTGGTAAAATTTCATTTAAACGAAAAATCAGTTTTTTTAAGTACCATTTAGTGGTTTCACTATTCATAAAAAATTGATGTTTTTCAGAAAAATACCAAAACATCACCCTAATCAATATTTGATATTCCGAATTAAAAAATGAAGTCCATTTTACAAAATTCAATACATATAAGTTGCATTAATTAATTTAATAATTAATTCCCGCTGTCAGAGCAAATAGCATGTTTTTATGAAACAATAAGTATCAAAAGATTGACACTAGTTTAAGTCTGATTTCAAAGTGAAATTAATTCCAATGACCACTATTGGATTTAATGGTAAAAATATATTCTAATTTCACTTTAAAACCAATTCAAAAGATAATCTAATCATATAAATAAATTATATTAAAAAGTGGTTTTGAATTAAAATACAACATTTTTCACTATTCATTAAAAAATGAACTTTGTCGGAAAAATACCAAAAATTTACACAAAGTAAATTTTGAGGTCCTGATTCTAAAGAAGAGTTTTATTTGATTCAATAGAATGTATAAGAGTGAACAAAACTATATTTAATTATGGTTCGCCATCAAAAGGGGATAAGTGAACCTTTAGTGAAAACTAGGGCATATACGCCTAAAATTGAATTCTTTCTGTATTTTAAGGCTTTATCTTTTATTAGATAAACGTAAAGACATTTAAAAAACATATATAATTATATTTTAGCTATTTCTATCCATTCCTGCCAATACAATGGCTATGTGTTAACTACCGTTTAAAATAATATTATTTTATTACTAGTGTGCAACGTAAGATTTCAAAGATACTCTTTGTTGGGTATCGGGTACGCTATCGAACATAGAAACCCCTTTAAAGTAAAATTAATATTTAATTCGTATATATTAATAAATATGAAAATGTTTTATTCATTATTTACCTTGGATGTTACACATTTGGAAGACAATTTTTCATTAAAAATACATTAAAACATTTTTTCTAAATATTAACCTTTTAAAAAAATGCAATGGAATCTTCAAATAAATTACCGTGGATAAATTCATACATGTCGTACGCAGTCAAAAGAACATTCTTTTTTCATTTTAAAAAATATTGAAAGGTTATTTTTTTGTAAAGTGAAAATAATATTCCCATGAAGATATTGGAAAAATAAAAAAGGTTAAAAATTACTTTTAGATAATATAGGGTAATGGTGTAATATTCTTTGAAAAACTTTTTAGAAATCATAGATTTCCGATCGAAGAGATGATAAAGTCGGGCTTTCATAAAAAATATTCATAACAACATTATGTAACATGAGGAGAAACGTATCTATATAAAGCATATAATATCATTAAAATGTTTATATTCATTATACAGAATGTAAAATTTATGTATATATACCCTGAAAAATATTTTAGGTGCATAATATAACATGAGTCTCAGATAAGGAAAATTGAGACGAATACATTTTTACCATTTTGGTATCTTTTGAAACAAAAAACCTATGAACGAATGATAATAATGTAGATATGTGAATAACTGTACATTTATGTACAAGATACTTTTAATATAATCATAGGAATTACATACACCACACAAAATGAAATATTAGAGAACATAACTTATATCTCATTAAAATTTAATGTATGATAAAATCCCCTTACCTTGGGTCTTGAATATTTCTGACCAGATAATTGATTTGAATAAAATAAATATAAGTTTATTATAAATATTTTAATGAAAAATATCCTTATATCTATTACCTTATAGTGGTTTTTATATCCTTATATTACCATCTTCTTAATTATTCTACGTTAGGGTTTCACTTTGTGTTATATTCTCTATGTTCTTCGCATGTGTTCTAATTTGCTATATCATTGATCATGGTACTTATATCATGATTGCATAATATATAAAATGTTATAAATATAATGTATATTCATTATAAGTATAATATAATAATCTATATCATAATTAAGTACATAATTGAATACATCGTTCATGTAGATGGTAAGCCGTATGTACATATGAACATTGTTTTCCATTTTAATTATCACATTAAAAGAATGAATATAAGTGAAATATGTATATATATATATATATATTTATATATATAGTTATTACATTTTCATAAATATCTCATATATATCATATATGTTCATTAAATCCATCTCTGATACATTTTATGCGGTGTGCGAACGAATCACATCTTTTTGAGTGGGCGGCAGTCCAGACATCCTCAAATGAGATTAATGTATTAACACCAAAGGAAGGGAAAAATATCAATGATGTAATATGAATACATAAGGTTAAATACATAAAAATTTAATATATTAAATTTATAAATATAGTTTCAATCACAATTTCCACCATGATTATTGGTAAAGAGAAATGTATAATATTCTTTTCGTGATGTAGTATTTCTCCATACATAGAAACAGTTTGTTTAGAATGCATTAGATGGAGGTGTATGTTTGTGTAGTTCATTAAATATTTATATCAACATCCTAGTATATGGAATATACTTTTTTATTCATAGGATAATGTAATAAATAGAGTGTAGGTAGTGGTGAAGGAAAATAATGGAAAAAAGCGTGAGGGAAGATGTTACAACATAATCAGGTAACTCATTTTGGATTGTGAAAAAATGCTTCATTGAGAGGCTTTCTTACCAAAGAGAGGCTTAAAGGACTAACGAAGGACTTTTGGGAGGTTAATTTGGCAGATAATGGAAGAAAATAAAAGGATTTATAGGTGTGAGGAATGGATAGAGGTGGTGGCCTTTTATACCGATGGAAAAGGACTCAAATGGAAATGTTATCATCAAATTAGGTGTGCGAATGCTCATTACTAAAAAAACCTTACCAACCCAAAAATACTGATGAGCGGAAGGTTTATGGCCAAAATATGGATATCAAAT
Organism: Viscum album; assembly: GCA_963277665.1. Taxonomy (NCBI): domain Eukaryota; kingdom Viridiplantae; phylum Streptophyta; class Magnoliopsida; order Santalales; family Viscaceae; genus Viscum; species Viscum album. The sequence goes on from OY728157.1 coordinate 748,161,894, forward strand.
TGGTTATAGACATGTTTCTAGGACAAATAAGTGCTTAATATTATGATTTAGTCCCTACATAATCTTAATTGGTCCTTAACCATTGTGATTATGTTTAATCACTTTTAATAATTATTTAGGTAAAAAAATTAACATGGTCTTATTAGATTATATATATATGAATGAATAAAATGTTGTATGTTATATTTTTTGAAATTCCAATCACCAAAAAAGAATAATTATGATTAGTGCTAATCATGTAGACGAGACGAAATAACAGGTTATTAATATGGGAATACATTCAAAAGTTTTTAATATTTTATTATTCAATTTCAAAGTGGAGATGATTCTAATAAATTTAATTTTATTAATAGTTATAATATTAATATAATTTTATAATAAAAAAATTAATATCATTTATCATTAATAATTAATTATAAAAAATAAAATTTTTATTTGAAAAGAAATATTTTTTCATTATTCACCAAAAAATGAAGTTTCGTATAAAAATACCAAAAAATAACCTTAGACTAATATCAACATTATTAATTAAAAAATTAATTTATTTTATCCAATTAATTTATAAATGTGTCCAATATTACTTTTATTATTATATATGATTCATTCAATAAAACAATATTGTTAGCAGAAATTGACTTCACCAAAAATATTAAGTTTCATTATTAATTTGTTTTATTTATAGAAAAAATGGGTATTTGAAAATTATTAATTATTAAGTTTTATTTCTAGGATATAATTATATTATTTAAATAATTATAATAACGAAAAGAGACATTTTGTATAAACGTTATTTTTCGTGCATTGTACGCCATGTCGGTGTTGCTTGTCGCACAATCCATGTGTGCATTGCATGTAAAACAAGCCAAGTTGGTATTTGTTGTGAAAAGAATGTTTTAAATAGTGTTTTAATACATATATATTTATATATAACTATTTCCAGTTTCATGAGAAATAAAAAAAGGAAAATATCAACTAATTTGAGAAAAAAAATATCTAAATCTATGTGCATTACATTGAAAAAAGAAACAAGTGATCAAAACCTGATGGAATGAATAATTTTTTAGTCATGGTAGTCAAAATTATTAAATCATCCTTAAATTAAATTTTAATATAAAAATTAAAAAATAATGTTTTTCAAGAATCTGATTATTCCACTATCATATCCTAGTTTATCATGTATTGTATACATCCTCGATTCTTAATAATTGAATAAAATAATTGTGATGCCAATTTCATAGAATGGGATATGATCAATTAAATATACCATTAGTATTTAAATAAAAATAAATACCTATTAATATATATTGTATATAAAGTATCTAAATACAAATTCTATTAATTCAATAACATGACTATCATTATAAAACAATTCATAATAGATATATAACGTTCGATATATGGAAACACATTCCATTTTATCAATAAACTGAGAATGAAAGGAATACATAGATAATATAAATGAAAAAAATATTTGGATAATAAAAAATGATTTAATAATGACCAAAATACACAATTATTGGAAGTCATGATTTTTGGAATCATGATTCTTTTACTATCAATTCCTTTTACAGGATAGTTTAAAATGACTGGGTTGATTCACACCAAAATTCCATATAACTGTGGCTATCCAACATATTATATCCATGATAATACTAATTCATCATGGTGATATCTATAATTGGGCACCACCCATATCTGTATTTTACAAGCATTCCTCATATATCAAATAATCGAATCAATTCAAGAGGAATAAGAATTATCAGAAAAATATTGGTATCGAGTGTGGAATATAGAATAATTATAAATTCCACTACTAATAATACAAAAATCAATGTAAAAATTTATAAGTAAAAACTATATATGTTTTAGGTAATATATATAACCATGATAAATAATAACGTTATTTAGGGGAAATGAGATGCTGAATGATTAAAATAAATTTAATATTTCATAAGAAAGTTAATAATCACAAAAACTAATCAAGAAAGTGAATCCTAATAATTTACCTAGTAAAATTTATCAATATATATCCAGATAATTAATAAGGATGTTATAAATAAAACATATCCCTTGTGTATCATAGAAAAATTAAATATATTTTTTCATGAATAAATGGAAATCCAAAAAAATGTGACAGAAAACATTCTTGATGAAAATAATCTTATTACTTTGCAAATATATTTTTTCAATACCAATTAAATATAAAATTTTTTCCAAATAATTATAATTTGAGATACCCTTTTAAACATACAAATAGATATATTAAAATTAACATGTTAATTATTTTTTGGATGTTCTGTACATGTTTTTAACATAAAAATCAAGGATTCTTTCAATATATTTAGTAAAATACAAACGATTTTTTTTTCAAAAATGATTAGAATTTTCCATGGAAATATTATTATAAAAATTTCAAGATGGATAATAATTTCTTTAAAATTTAATTGGGATGCATCTAAGAACATGTTCAAAAAAAATAAAAAACAATGTTTTTGATGGAAAATATTTTTCGACCGAATAAAGATATTCTGTTGAATTTTATGAAAAGTAATTTTCTCAATAATTTTTAGTTCCATTCAATGGAATATCATTATATTATTTAAAAATTTAATTTACCAAAATAAGATAAGTAAATGAAATTTAATTTTTATCCAATGATAAAATAATTTTCTTTCAGGATAATTTATGCATAAACAATCCTTATAATAATGAGATTCTGAGATAAAAGCTTACAATGATTTTCATGTTGAGGTGATAATTGGTCTATGAATCCATTATGTGTATATATTTTTAATGCAAATAAACAAGTCTCAATTAAAACATAATATATTTCAACATATTCACACACATAATCCTATAATTTTAATGACAATGAAAATGTAACCTAATGAAATGAAAATAAATTTTGTAATGATATTCGTTCCCAAAAATTAATTTTCATTGAAAATATAATAGGTTATATAATTCAAATTAAAATAATATATAAAATTTAAATTTACTTATTCCTAATATTATAATAAATGTTACAGTATATACATCATACATAGTTTATATGCTGCCTAACATTAGAATATGCTTTAATTAAGTGAAATTTTAATGAAGTCCCCTACCTTATACAAACCTTTAATTGATCATGATTTATCCTCCTGTATAAATGTTCTAACCATTTTATTATGTTTTAAAAGAACCATGTTAATATTTATAATATTTTATATGATCCTTTTAGATCATTTTGTAACACATTCCTTAATAATATTTCTTTTTTTACCTTTTTTGACATGTTAATTGGATTATTTTATAATGCATGATTTGTTATACAATATATGGTTATTTTTCAGAGTATTTATTTCAATTATATCATGAATCATATTATGTTTATAAATATCATATTTTATCGTTTTATATATTTATATATATTATTGAATTTTGGACATGAAAAATGAATCTCATCGATTTCTAGAGATCGAAGCCTATACATATGCATGAGTGATGATATCATTACATTAATGTGTAAAATATTAATGATGTGGTTAATATAGTTAAATAATAGTGTCAATATTTAGACCAAAATATATTATATTTTCATTAAATTATAATTATATGATACCATGTATGGTGTATGTGAAATAATTCACACCTCTTCATAAGACTGTAGGTTTTCATACACATGATTTACATTTTCATATTTTCAAATACATAGAAAGTAAGATGGTATATTTGATATTTTTTATCCAAATTACACATAGGACTGCTTAGTACATCATTGGGTAAAAAAAGAAACATTTCATTCAAGGATGTATGCCGAAAATCCCATGTTAGGTTCACCTAAGATCTAATGTGTGCCGCTAAAATAAAAATATGTATGCAATGGTATTATGTGCACAATGAAACATATACATCCCATATTCTTCAAAGTATAAGAGAATTGGATGTGAATGTTTTTTATAATAATTGGATTTTGATTTCAATATGTGCTTTTACATGAATTGTTGTTTCACACTCAATTTGACCTCAAATCGGTCTTTCTGCACTCTCTAAAGCATTTCTTTGTGAAACTCATCTTCAATGCCAGAAATATTATACACTACTAAAAACTGTTTTTTACAATATATAGACGTGTACCTCCCTCTTCTCTGGGGTGATCATTTGGATATTGAAATCTCACTCTTCCATGTGTAAGAATATTCTTACAAAAAAATGAAAGACTATGGAACCCTCAACATATAGGATCCTGCGGATAGGTCCCATATGTTCCCCCAATTCTGTGAGGCCAAAAGGGATTGTCCCTCACCCACTTTAATTTCACCTATGTTTGGTACATGAAAATTTAACATATTTCATGCAACCCGAATAAATTGTGCTACCAAAAATTTCTCTCAACCCATCATTTTGAACACATCAATCTAATATTTTATGTACCCACTTTTTAAGACTCTGTGGGTTTCTTTATACTAAAGAACCATGTATGAGAACCTCTTGTGTGTGACTCACATGCCTTGTGTGCACCTCCTTAGTGCACCCCTCTTGTCTTAGGCATAGTGATTTGTTGGTGCCTTATGCGGTTTTCCTTATTGTGTTGTCTTCTTTATTTATTTTCACCAAAGGCTTGTCAATGGATTTCAATATTCAGTATGGCCACAGTAACATGGAATTCACTATCAATTACTACTCCACAAACTCACCTACTGGAATTGATGATTCCTCCCCTTCCCCTAGGGTTGAGAAATGTTAGTAATGAATGAAAAAGTGGCGATGAGTTATTATTCCCTGTCCGATCTACAATACGTGAAGGATACCAATACCATTATCCTTTGCATATGATGTTAAACTATGGTATCAGACCATGAAATTCACATGGCATGTCACACAATGGGAATTTTATACCCCCACTCATCTATTTGATATATAAATCTAACACACATTGAATTATATTTTCCTCACATGGAATGTGATTCACTTTAGATGTCTTTTACGTGTATGCATCCCACCGACTCTTGTTGACACACCTTTCAGGATGCGACTATCTAGTATGATGATCCATTTTTTGTCTTAGAATGAGTAGGAATCACATGGTCTTAGAGGATAGTAGTGGGTGTGACACACCTCTCAATCCCAACGGGCATCCATTATGGATAATTCCCCATCGAAGTCACATTATAACTATGTGGGTTTTGACCCAAGTCTTCTAAACATAGTACATAGGAATTTTCATTTCGGTCCAATGACATCCAATTTTAAACGGAGGTGATCCTTCCTAGGAATATTAATTATGATGTGACATCTACTCTTTATAGGACACATCCCATAGATCTACATCCATAGGGGGTTTTCATCCATCCAACAACACCATTTTCATCAATTGTCCATAATAATTTTACCACAGCCATCGACATCTCAGTAAGATCATAAAAATTAACCATATCTACCATTTCAATATGGGTCACATCCTTAGGAAACCTATCCCTAATTACCATCCATTTTGGCACTCTCAATATATATGTCCCAACATCTCAAATGGGAACTCTAATCTTATAAGCCCCAACCACATGTCATATGTTGACTATGCCTCATGCTTAGGTGTTAGCCCCAATTCCCTCACTTATAAATAAATCGAAATTGATTCCCCACCAACATGAATTTATAGAAATCCTCCCTGAGGATCAAGCATAATACATATAACAATCCATCCACTACATCCATTTTATCACAACCCTTCATTCACATCCATCCTGATTTTACAATATCCACCAAATCCACATAGAATCATGCCTTTCATATGGGTCGTTCCAATGATTAAACTGCATACACATCATCGCTAACCCTAGTATAAGCCTGGTAGAAAACCATGTGTAACACCCACACCACCTATTATCCACCCAAGAGTTATCAACTTTTCAACAGTTACAAAACTTGTGCATTCCCTGCACCATACCCTCTTGTACTATATCAGTTTTGAAACCTGTATACTAAATATGGTATGAAGGGAACCTCCATGAGGTTTAATGCTAGCCCATGGTAAAACATGGTTCCACCATATAAGGATATAACCTCTCTAATCCACCTCCATTAGTTTCCCATTCATCCTTCTTGGTGGGAAACTTTGTCTTTAATGGACACACCATTCTGTGCCTTCTCTCATTTGTCATTCTAATCCATTCATCTGGTAAACCACTTAGGGGACCCCTTCTAGGGATCTACCACTTTGAACCATATCCATGGGATGTTTTGACCATTTTATCTTTATCTATAAAGAATGTTAAACTCACATCATACCCTATGATAAATACATGATTCCAGATTTAAAACTTTGAAGACATTCATATAGAATAAGATACCCATTATAACTAAAAGATACCTTTGTTTATGTGCCTTTAAGAATACTTAATATGAGGAAGAACATAGGTGACCACTGCTCTATCATCCATACATGCCAGCAATTCCCAAATTTACTACTCCCATCACCGAAGGTTTGTATTGGGCATGTGTTTCCTCAACCATACTTTATAAATATTGATGATTTTGATGATCAAAAATACCCTTCGTTGTTTTACTAATGATTCTATTTTGAGTGTATTGCATGAAATTTATATTCAATATTGAAATTTATCTTGAAATAATATTCAACTATTTATTCACAGAAAAAATTTGTTAAAGTGTTCGAAATTATCTTAAGCGTCTTCTGGAAACACTATTCACTGTTAGTCGTATACTAGAAATACTATTCATTCAATACATCAATGAAAGTAACGTATGGAAGAAATTATACGTTTATGTTAAATGATCTGCATTTATTGTTAATCAACCTTACGTTTGAAGAAACATATAGTTAAGGAACATTATGTTTGCATAAGAACCTTACATTTTCCAAATAGAAAACGTATAGTTATTGAACCATACCTAAGTATTGAACTTTACAAATGTATCGATCATCAACCTTGCTTTTATGATCAACCATACATTTTAAAACATACATTAGGAAAAGTGGATGAATGGATAATCAATGATATGTTCATAGTTCTTTGCTGAAATAGATAAACATATGGATTATCAACCCAATGTTATGAAGTTGAACCCTACATTTGTTATTTTATAGTTTTGTGAAGAAACGATACGTTTGAATTTTCAATGTAAGATATTTGAATATAAGTCCTTATTGAAGCATTTTGAAATAGTATTTGTGGAATGTCAGTGAAATTTAAAGTTCACATTTTATTGATTAAAAACACATTTTAAATGATTTATAGAGCCATTTACGATAGATATATTCTTTCCTTTTATTAAGGAATGTTAAGATTACACTAGTTTATATTCGATGAATATGAATTAAATCAATTTTCAGGCATATTTTACATATATAAAATATTTTTATGAGATATATTTTTATATATATCTTTCAGCATCGAATATTTTGACATGACGATCATGATATTTCTTGGTTGATTTTATAATTCTTATTTTTCAAGATTTCATGTACAAATTAATTCACTGCTACATCGACCAAGCATCTCAGATACACAGACTACATTTTAGAGATATAAATGTTCAAATATGGAATCACGATGCTTTTTTTTATTTTTTTTTTCTTTAAATTAATGATATATTGTTCAACCTTGTCTTTTCAGATATATTTCAGGATTATTATTCTTTTTTGAAAAAATATTCATCTTTAATTAGTTGTGTGCTACAAAAACTGCAAACTAAATTTGTTTGTTACTAAACTACATCTTATCTATCTTGAGTTTCTACTGCTCTTATTCAGTTGTGGTGGAGTTTTAGCCTGTCACAGTAACATGTGGTTTTATCCGTTCCCTGTCAAAAAACTAGAAGGATATTTTTTGAAAGACATTGTTTTCAACGGTGAAAACTATCTGTACTCAATTGTGGATCGGTCTTACAATACAAGGACATTACTAGTGAAATTCACTATGCCCACAGAGAGGGTGATTGGTGGAGTGGACTAGGGGACCTCTATTCCAAAAAACACTATAAATTAGTGTCCCTTGTTATCTGTTTATTATCAAATGCATATATATTCTCATATAGAAGCACCTATAGCTCTATCTACCGTTGATGTGAATCAGATGAATTTTGAAACATTTTAAAAGGACAGAAATCACCCTATATTGTTTTATCACTATATATATTATGACCAATCATTTGGTATTAGAGGTTGTTCTTATCAACATAACTATAAAAAGATAAAGGTCTAAGATCTATTTTAGTGATGATAATGTAGAATCTCAGGGAATGAATGTCAATAGTTCATGTAGCAGATTCCAATGCTAATAATTATGGATGTTGGAGGTCACAAATGATAATTAAATTAAAAAATCAATGATTTAGAGTATACTCAAGGATTGTTACTCCTTACACAATTCTTGTAAAAACTAAAATTTGGTCTACTACTATAGAGGTGGAGTGGGATATGAATTATAAAGCAAAGAATTCCATTATTTGTGGTGTTGGACCACATGAATTCAACAGTCTATCACAATGCCCCACAACCTATGGAATGTGGAAAACAATTTTATTAAGAAATGAAGGTACATAAAATTTTAGAAAAATGAGATATGCTACAAAGAAATTAATGATTGACATGTTCATAATGTATGTTGGAGAGAGAATCACACAGATTAATAGAAGGATGAATGAAATTGTAAATAATACAACTTCATTAAGAGAGCCTATCAGAAAACCTGATCATTCTTTGAATGTTTTAAGAGTTCTACCAGCAATGTGGAATGGAATTTATGTTTCAATCTTTAAATCGACTCCACTAAAGAATATGATAATGAAATAATTTATTGGAATCATAACGGTGTATGAGGCTGAAGTGGTAGATGCTGTTGGAGACCAAAAAGTTCTAGTAATAAAAGGTCACATATATTTGAATGTTTTATCCAAAAATCAATGAAAAAAATGAAACAAGAAGATTGAAATTTGGTCTCATTTGACATAGAAGTTGATCTACCTCAAATAGGTTTAAAATTTAGAAAATTTTATAGGATGAAGAAATTATTCAGATGAATGTTGAAAAAAGATGATAAAGACTCAAGGGAATTATGATGTTATGCATGAAAAACATTGTGTCATATATGGCCATATTGGCCTCAATTGAAAGGATAAAAGATAATGTCAGAAAATAAATATCTAAAAGTTTGACATTTAAGATAAAAGGATAAAAGAGCTATGAAATCCAATTTGTGCATTTTGGTAGACTCTAGAAACACCTCATTCTTTGATTTAGAGAAGGATGAATCGAATCTGAAAGAATATATGTGCTTTATGGCTGAAGAATAGATGATATGGGTACCAAAACAAATCAATTTGTAATTTTATCTTGTGGGTAATAGAACAAAGATGATTTAATGATATATGTTATATATATATATTGTGGTTTTTCAATAAATATGAGTGAAAATTTATCAAATTTTTTGTACTCTCACAAAAATAGATGGAGGACTGGTCACCTTTGGTGGCAATGATAAAGGAAACCTTATTGGGATTTCAATAGATGGAGATCCAAATATTGTCTCAACTAATAAAGTACTATATGCACAAGGATTGATGCAAAATATGATAATTTATTATAAACTCTATGATCATTGATACTATGGTGGATTTTCTAATAATTATTAATCTATTTTTAAAAATAATTTACTAAAATTTAGGGCACCCAAAACAGATAATGATTAAACTTTGGATTTAAATTAATTGTGTTGACATAAAATGAACAGTTCAGCTACTAATTTTATTGATTAATTGATTTTTTATAGAAGACTTAGTCATTGTAATATTTTATCTTTAAATAATTTATTTGAGAAACAATTAGTTTAGGATGTACCTAGTCTCAAATTTGATAGTGATAGATTATTTGATGCAAGCCAGATTGGTATGCAACACTAATCTTCCTTCAAATCAATTAACAAAATTTCTACTTCAAATCCTATAGAACATATTTATATGGATTTTTTGGACCATCTAGAATAGATTGTTTGGCTAGTAATTATATATATATGTCTTGTTTTATGATTATTCTAGATTATCTTGGGTATATTTAATAAAACTAAAAAATGATGTTTTTTCTGTTATTGAATGTTTTTATAAAAGAGTTGAAAATGAAAAAGGATTTTAGATAATTTCCTGTAGATGTGATCATGTTGGAGAATTTGAGAAGCATGAATATAATTTCTTTTGCTCATATTTTAGTATTAAAAACACCTTTTTATTCACATATAACACCTCAAAAAATGGAATTCAAGAATGAAGAAACAGAACACTTCATGAAATGTCTAGAACAATGGTAAATGAATAATCTCTTCTAACGTAGTTTAGGGTAGAAGTTGTAAGCACGACATGATATATTATAAATAGAGTTTTAATTCTAAATATTTTTAAAATGATACCTTATGGTCATGGGAATAACAGAAATCATATGGTAAAGTACATTATGGTTTTTGGATGCATAGTATATATCATGAACTCCAAAGATAATCTTGGAATGTTTAATCCAAAAGACGAAGAAGGGTTATTCTTAAAATATTATGCATCTTTTAAATAATATATAGTATTTAATAAAAAATCATGGATTTTTGAATAATCAGTTCATGTGGATTTTGATGAAACTAATCCTTTTGATGAATGGAAAAGTCAAAGAGATGAAACTGATGATACTTAATACAACATGAGACTTGATAAGTATAAAAATGATTTTGAAAATATAAATGAAATTCAGTCAAGTTCGGAAGAACATAATACTGATGAACCTACATGTGAAGTACCTAGGAAGTTTATAATCCTAAAGAAACACCCTTTAGAGACTATTATAGGAGATATATAAATGGAAATAAAACTAAGAGAAGTGTAGGAAACCAAGTTGAGTTTTTTTCTTTTCTCTCTTGCCAAGATCCTTAGTATTTTGAATAATACATAGAAGATGAAAGTTGGTTGATAGAAATGCAAGAGGATATAAATCATTTTAAAAGAAATAAAGTATATAAATTGGTGGAAAACCTTCAAATTATCCATTTCTAATAACAAAATGGGTCTTTTGGAACAATCGGTATGATCAATTTTATATAAGTAGAAACAAATCTTGACTAGTAGGTAAATGGTATAATCAAAAAAGAGGTACAGATTATAACTAATGCTTTGATCATGTATCTAGACTAGAAGAAATTTTAATACTTTTTGCCTATGCATATCATATGAATTTCAAATTATAATAATTGTATGTATCATTTTTATTTTTTAATGGTCATTTCTAGGGGGGAGTTTGCGTTGAGAAACCTCCTAGTTTTAAAAATTATCAAAAACCAGATTTTGTTTTTAAACATACAAAAGATCTCTATGGACATAAAATGAACATAAATGTCACGACCCGTCCTCAGGGCCCATGCCGTGACTACCCCAAACCCACCTTCCATAGGCCAGGGGCTGGAGACTAACACTAAAGGCATATATCCCAATATCTGGAAAGGCGTTGCCTTTATAAAACATAAACACATCCAACCAGTGTACAAGAGGTAGTAATATACTAAGTATAAAAGAATGTGATGAAAAGTAAATGGGCCAGAATAAAAACCCAACTGAGAATTACAACTACAACTGAACGAAAGTACAACATAACAGACTAAAAATTAGAAGACAGAAACATCTCATGGGTCGTCCACCTCGGATCCTACCTGAAGGGTAGGTACAGATATCACAGCTCCTGGATCGTCCACTTCAAATCCTACCTGAAGGGTAGGTACAGATATCCTCCTTAATGCTCTCACCCGTCAACCTCCTCTAATTACTGTCTCATCGTGAAGTCCACCTCCGAGTACTGACTCACCGTGAGGTCCACCTCCGAGTACCATCCAATACTCGCACACTGAGTCTCTGTCAGCGCTGTCCATCGTCTACATCGAACACAATGAGGTGCGGGCATAGCCCGTGCAGGGGTGAGTATAACAATACACTATTGGGTCCCCGGGACCCTCAAGGTCTCACTAAATTTGTCAATGATAACCACAAAGAAGGCTCTAAATAAATAACCCTTACTTAGGTATAAGCTCATACGTATACCTAAGTTATCATGTAACCCATCTCATTCATGAGAAAACACAAAGGTTATGAAATCAACGGACTACCACTGCCTAGGTATATTCCCATTCATATATCTATGTTATCAAGTAACCAATCTCAATCATTAGAAAATCACAAAGGTCATTAACTCAGTTCAAACTAGGATTTTAATTCATGATGTCGAACCACGGCTGCGGGAGAACTCTTCCTCTGTTGAGTACAATAGTTCTATCTTGAATCCAAAGTTCTTCTCTCTAACCTTAGACTACTGAGGTACTCCTCTTGTTGAGTACCGCAGGTCCACACCCAAACACAGTAGTGCTCCACGCCAGGGGACTGCCACCCAAACACAGTAGTGGTTCCCCTAATAGCCTACAGAGGTACTCTTACTGTCAAGTACCATGGGTCTACTGCCAACTACCAGGTGCTCCGTCCACCATGGGTCTGCCGCCAAATACCGGGCACTCCATGTACTGGTCTAGTTGACTCACTCCAAGTCGAATCGGTCAAGCAGTTATTAGGTCTACAACTACTAGGTCTCTGCACTTAGTACGCTCGTCTCCGGGAGGGTCCACTCAATGAGCTACGGGTCTATACTCCAAGTATCAAAAATTTCCACAATGAAGTATCACAAAATACCACCTCGTCAAAGGGGTCTGAAGGCATCAGATGGAACATCAATCAGACGCCCGGTCTGTGAGTTATTAGCCTTTTCGTCCCGGGGCCCCGGTTGGTTTTGTGTACGAACCAACCCGACCGTATCTCAATTGGGCCCCGAACTCTCATGGGGTATACTCATAGGGACCATTTCTCAATTTGATTTCCAACGCTGCTGGCGGTTCGTCAAACGGATGTCAGGTTTGAAAGTTATCGGCTTTTCCATTCCAGGGGCCCGGTTGGATTTTGGATACAATCCAACCCGGACTTACTCCAACTGTATCCAAACAACATTTGGAGTATTCCAAAAAAATATTATCATCAATAGAAATTAAACAAAGTCGATGACACATCAATCAGACGTCCGTAGCTCAAGTTATAAGCATTTCGGCTCAGAGGGCCTGATTGGTTTTGTGTTTGAACCAACCTGGCAGTACCCGAAGTTCATCGAATCCTTAAGTGTAATATAACGAAATGGCCGTCTCGTTCTAAGGAATCATACGAAACTAACGATGAATCGATCGGAGGTCCCTAGGCCATGATATGGGATTTAGAACGAACCTTCTCTGTAAATGGTGGGTTTGGGCCCAGACCAACCTGGCCCAAAACCCCCTGGGTCGGCCCGAACTGGGTCGAACCGACGCAAGTCTGGGTCCGGCCCAATGGGGTGCGGCCTGGCCAGGCTGGCGCGGCCCGGCCCGGCCGGCATGGCGTGACCTGGCCCGGCTGGCGCGGCCTGGCACGGCTGGCGCGGCGCGGCGCGGCTGGTGTAGCCCAGCCCGGCGCCAGCGCGGTCCGGCCCGGCACTGGCGGCCCAGCTCTGAAGTCGGCCGCAGCCCTGCTCTCGACCAATCGGGGTGTGAAGGGGGGGGGGGCACCGCCCCCTTTTTACGGAACAACGGACCCTTCGGATCCACCCTAGTTCACTACCAGGGGTTATGACCCCCCTAGATTCTTCGAACGACCGGCCAAAGGTCGGACAGCTATGTAACCGCGAGACCCAAGGGTCCAGGCTCTAGGTGACGCTTGCGGTCGGCCGAGTCTGGACGCCCCTACTGGTGACCGCCGCGGCCTTAGTCCGCGACTTCCGTCCGATTGGCGCGGCGCGACGACACCCACCCCTCTGCTGCGGCCCGCCCCAGCCCTGGCCCCGTTGAAGTTTTAGCACAGCGTGATGGCGCTGGGCCCCTCCACCATGGCCCGCTCCTAGCCGCAGACTCTTTTGAACTCTCCGGCGTGGACCGATGGTGCCGCACACCACCACTATGGCCCGCTCCGGCCGTGATTCTCTTCGTTCCCGCGCGGTGCAACGACACTGCGCCACCTTCACCACAACTCATCAACGTTGTTCATTAAAAAGCAGGGAGGAAAAATAGGCCGTGTGTGTGCGGTCTGATCTCCTCCCATTACATTGGTAGCATTCTGTCAAATAAATCAACGAAGAACGTAAAATTAATCATGAACAAAAATAACCCCTACCTCGTGTCATTCGTCGTTTTTTGACATTATCATGAAAGGTAGCGGCGTTGGTTCGTTGACGTCAGAAGGTGACGTCATCGTTTGCGAATTCCCTATGGCGGTGCCTCATCCCTTTATGGAAATCCGGGGAGTGTTCTTCGTTGAAAAGGATAGACCTGATGACTAGTTGACCGATTCGACTTGGAGTGAGTCGACTAGCCCAGTGGATGGAGCAACCGATATTTGGCGGTGGACCCACGGCAGACGGAGCGCCTGTTAGTTGGTAGCAGACCCGCGGTACTCGACAATAGGAGTACCTTTGTAGGCTATTAGGGGAACCACTACTATGTTTGGGTGGAAGAACCCTGGAGGGGAGCACCACTATGTTTGCGTGCAGACCCGAGATACTCTATAGGATGAGTACCTCAGTAGTCTAAGGTTAGCGAGTAGCACCTCAGAGTCATGACAAGACTACTGTTCTCGACAGAGGAGGAGTTCTTCAGCAGCCGTGGTTTGACATCATGAATAAAAATCCTAGTTTGAGCTGAGTATATGACCTTTGTGATTCCCTCATGATTAAGATGGATTACTTGATAACTTAGATATTTGTATGGGCATACACCTTGGTAGCGGTTATCCGTTGATTTCATAACCTTTGTGTTTCCTCATTAATGAGATGGGTTACCTGATAACTTAGGTATAAGTATGATCCTATACCTAAGTAAGGGTTATTTCATTAGATCCTTCTTTGTGGTTATCCATGATAGATTTATTGAGACCTTGAGGGTCACGTGGTCCCTACTGAGTATCGTTAAACTCACCACTTCATGGGCTATGCCCGCACCTTGTTGTGTTGGATGCAGACGATGGACAGCGCTGACATAGACCAAGTGTGCGAGGATTGGATGGTACCTGGAGGTGGACCTCATGACGAGTCAGTACCCGGAGGTGGACTTCACGATGAGACAGTACTCAGAGGATGTTGACGGGTGAGAGAGTTAAAGAGGATATCTGTACCTATCCTTCAGGTAGGATCCATGGTCGACAATCCCAGAGCTGCGCTATATGTACCTACCATTCAGGTAGGATCTGTGATGGACGACCCAGGAGCTGTTTCTATCTTACAGCTGTTAGACTTTTCTATTGTACATTCGTTCTGTTGTAGTTGTACTTCTCAGTTGGGTTTGTATTCTGGCCCATTTACTTTTCATCACTTTCTTTTTAAATAAGTGTATTACTTCTTCTTTTTCTCTAGTTGGATGTGTTTATGTTTTATAAAGGCAATGCCTTCCTATATATCGAGATTTACTCCTTTGGTGCTAGTCGCCAGCCCCTGGCCTATGGAAGGCGGGCATAGGGTAGTCACAGCATGGGCCCTGAGGAAGATTTGTGACAATAAAGCTTGGTATGAATTATTAGGTTCATTTATTTTGAATAATGGTTTTACTTTTGGTTTGGAAGTCCCAACCCTCTTTAGGAAAAAAGTTTTTTTTATTTAATATTAGTTCAAATCTATGTTGATGATGTTATTTTTGGATAAACAAATAAAAAAATTAATTATTATTTAGAACATAATCAGAATGAATTAGAAATGAGCCTGATGAAATAATTTAATTAATATTTAAGACTTCAAATTTATCAAGAATATTTTGGAATTGTATTAAATCAATGTAAATACATTACTAATTTATTGAAAAAGTTTTATCTTGAGAACAACAAGATATATTCAACTCAAATGGGTACTAATATTAAACGTTACTTGGTTGAAACTGGAAATATATTTCCAAAAAGATATATTAGGGTATGTTTGGTTGCTTACTGTATATTATTTCTAAATGAACTGATATTATTTTTTTAGTATGTTGTTTTTCTAGAATTCAATCAAATCCAAAATAATCCCTTGTTTTTGCTGTAAAAATGATTTTTAGATATTTAAAAGGAACAGTTCTTCAATAACTTCATTATCTAAAAACATATGATTTTAATTTATTATCATATTCAGATACATATTTTGGAAGATGTATGTTAGATATAAAAATTACTTTAGGAACCTATCACTCTTTAAGAAAATCGTTAGTGTCATGGTCAAGAAAGAAGAAACACTCGGTTGAACTATCAACAGCCGAAGTAGAGTATATATCTGAAAGCAGTTGTTATGTGAATGTGTTGTGGGTAAAAAAAACTAATGTACATTGGGCATGAATTTAACAATACACCTATTTAATGTGATAATACAGCTGTAAAAAATTTCAAAAAATACCCCAATAATTCATTCTATAACTAAGAGTATTGACATTAGACATCATTTTTAAAGAGTTTATGTTCTTAAAAAGGATATTTCATTAGAATTTATTAATAATATATATCAATTAGCTGATATTTTTCCTAAACCTCTTCCCACTACATTTTTTTATTTTATTATTGGGGAGTTAGGCTTATTTATTTTTAATTTAATATTTATTTTATTTTATTTATTTTTATTTAATTTATAATTTAGTCTTGTAAATTTTATTTACTTTTATCTTATGGTATTTTGTTTAATACATGTTATCATAAATTTATTTATGCCAAGTATTATTAATTTTTTTTTCCAAAATTACTCTATGACACGGGGAACGAGAATACATGTCATTTTTCAGAATCGATTCGATTTTCAAAACCCTCATATTCTGAATCATGTTTTCCCAACATAATAAAAATTTCATTGTAAAACACTAAATATTCATTCGTCCTTCAATACCTGAGAAGAAGAAAACATTATATTTTTAGACAACCATGAATGATGATAACTAAGAGAATCAAAGAAGGAGAAGCAAGTGATTCGAAGCATCAAAGAGTTTCTGGCAGAAACATTTTTAGGGAATGGTGGTTGATTTGGAATGGTTATACTAGACGAAACTACTTCTGAGGAAAGCGCTATATTTTTAAGGTCTCGAGACAACTATTTATTAGAAAAAATCAGGATTTCTATATGAGGTAGAACTGAATTCATTTTATAAGAGTGTGGAGTTTTTTTCGAAGATATAGAGGACATGATTTTTACTAGTATCAAAGATAGGGATTTCTATATTTCATTTTCTGAGGTTGAGAGGAGTATGAACTATCCACATGAAGGAGTCTTCCATTTTGATCTTATTTCTATTAAATATAAAGAATATTATTCCAAAGACATTATTTCTTTTCTATTCAAATCAACACAAAAAAAATGATGATTCTTAAGGATTTTGAACATGACCATAATATTTTAGTGAAAATTATTCAGACTAGAATATCTCCAAGGATGGATGAGATGGAGAAAATCAATTTACCCAGACATGTATATCATCTTTAATTTTTGTAGTGATATCAAATTAGATTTCTTGAGGTATTTATTTTGATATATTCATTAAAATTGTTCACCAGATGTGAGAATTATTTTTTATCCATATGGACTTATAATTTGATGGATTTTTTTTCAGAAATATATAATCAAACTAGACGAGGATAGAGTAAAATAACATCATAGTAATGTGTTTAATGCTAGAAAATTAGGAAAACATGGATTTTTATAGGTCACTGTGAATGGAAAAAATTTACCTATTGAAGCTAAGGAATAATAGATCTTAAGAGATTTTCCCAGGATGACCAAGCTAGAGTTCAAAAGGAATATGTATCTGAATATTGAATAGAGGTAGTTTCACAACCATCCAATAGAAGGATTAAATTTAACATTGAAGAAATATAACAGATACAGAAAAGTTAGGAAGGACATGTGTTGAACCTAGAAAAATAAATGCTACTCTAGTTAAAGATAAAATGTTGGATTATGGGGAAGCAACACGATTAGTTCATTTGGAATCAATAGTTACTGAAGTGGAAGCTCTTGGGGAGTGTTAAGCTTGAGAGCATTAAATTTTAACTATGGTGAATGAACAAGTACAAAAATGAATTATGGTTGAAATGGTTCAAGAACAGAATACTCAATATGAAAATGTTCAATCTATGTTTTTTAGAAATGGAGTAACTAAACAAGAAGATGTTTAAGAAGTGTAGATTTTATAATAATCAGTCACCAAAATTCATCTATTAAGGGTGGATCAGATCGTGGGACCTTCCTGTCATATTTTTTGTGGGAAGAGTGATGTTTTGGATAATTAGTCATTTTCCTGTAAAGAATCTATAATGAAAATATTGGTAGATCCCTTAACCACAGAAAATGAAAATCAGGGTATGAATGAAGATGAGGGGACATCTAATTCATTATTTCATCGCATTGAAGAAGTTGTGATGAAATCCAAATATTTGTAATAAGGTAATTCCAATCTATGGTATGAATTGGAAATTGAAAAGTAGAAGAATCAGAAGCATAATGAGAATACTATTTCATCAATAGAATTTTATTCCATTAAGAGATACATGTTAAATGATATTGGGAAGATTAGATCTAAAGGTGTGTCAAAAATAGATTTGACAGAATTAAAATTGTTCTTGGAACTCAGTTTGAATAAGAGAAAGGTTCACTGAATCAGGCTAGTTCATATAGTCTTACCCCTACAACATGTCCAAATTTAATTAGAATATTTCAGGCCATTACAACCATTATAGATGACGGGAATATTCGACATCATGATCTTCAATGCAATAGTGATACTATATCAATTTTAATAAACAATAAATAATTTCTAATGGATTGGTTAACTCAATGAGAAACAATCATTAAACTGATGTTGAACATGTTTTCAGAGATGTTGGAGATATTCATTTAGCAAGATAAAAGTAATCCTGAGTTTCTGAAAGTTAACATTGTGGAGAATTTGTATATCGAAATTGATTCCATGTAGCTGATAATTTAGCTAGGAAATAGATTGATGTAGAAGATTAAATTACCAATGGCTGCTCTGAAGGACATTTTTGAAGCCATTCAGAAATCTTATCTTGATAATCCATAGCCTTATTTTTATTTCCTACCTTTACCCATGCAAATGATAATTTTTTTTCTCAATCAAAAACCCTATTTTATTCATGTCTTTATTAATCAATGAGTTTGTCTTCAATCTATGTGTTACATTTTTATATTTGGTTTTTTTATTTTTGTCTGATAGCCAAAATCTATTTCTATTTTTCCATTATAGTTAATTATAACATTATCTTCCTTTTCTGTTCAATAATAAATGTGTTTTATCTGTTTGTAAACATTCTTTTTGATATTTCAAAAGAGGGAGAAATTAGATAAACACTACATTTATTTTATTTTTAGAAATTTAAATATTTATTCTTTATTTAAATAATTCATAATATTATTTGGGAGAAATTAGATGAAAAAAAATTTTATTTAGTGAAATTAAATCATTTCATTGAAATCATTATTTGGGGTAGAAATTCAAATATATTCTCTTTATCAAAATAATTCTGTCAAATTGAAATTTTTTTCTTTTAATATTTACAAAATTATAAATTATTTTTTTCTAAGATTATAATTTTAATTTCGGTGTTTTTTGATCATAAAAAATGAGGAGATTGTTTGGAATGTATTTTATAAATAATAATATATAAATATTAATGATTTTGATGCTCACATATACCCCTATTTGTTTTACTAATTATTTTATATTTATTGTATTATTGAATATTTATATTCATTAAAGGTTCTTTATCTTGAAAAAAATATTCAACTATTTATTAGTGAAAAATAATCATTACAGTGTTTGGAATGATCTTATGCATATTCTAGAATCATTGTTCACCTTTTTTCATTTAGTGGAAATACTATTAATACAATAAATAGAATAAAGTAATGTATGGAACAAACCATACGTTTATGTTGAAAGATCTTCTTGTATGGTTAATCAACCATACGTTTGAAGAAACGTATAGATAAGAAACATTGTGTAGGGATAATAACCATATATTTTCCAAAAAAAAAGTATGTTTAGAGAACCATATGTATGTATGGAACTGTAAAACATATATATCATCAATATCACTTTTCTGATCATACTTACAATGTCATCCTTATGTTTGGAAATGTGGATGAGTAGATAATAAATTTTACATTTGGAGATCATTGCTTATATAGTTAAATATATGTATCATCAACCCTAAATTATGAAGGTGAATCCTACAATTTTTATATTATCATTTTCTGAAGAAACCTTATGTTTGACTTTTCAACATCAAGAAATTTGAATTTATTTCATTATCATAGGATTTTGAAATAGTCTTTTTGGAATCTTAGGGAGATTCAAGGCTCAATTTCGTTTGATTCAAAGATTGTTTTAAATGATTTAAAATTCAATTTACAGTAGATTTTTTCTCTAATATTCTTAACAGAAGTTACAATTACTTAGAGTTGTATTCCTTGAATTTTAATTCACTCGATTTATCAGGCGTATTTTACCAATCTGAAATATTTTTATTAGATATTTGATATATATATCTTTTGTATCAGATATGTTGACATGAAGATCTAAGGATTTCATAGAAGTATATATAATTATAATTATTCACGATTTCTTGTAAAAATTAATTAACGACTATAATGATCAATCATCTCAGACACAAGGACTACATTTTGAAGATATACATGTTCAAATTTGGAATCCCTATGCTATGTTTTTTTTATTGTTCATAAAATCAATGATCTCTTGTGAAACCTTGTCTCTCTTGTTGTATTTTGGGATTATTAGTCTCTATAGACTATATTCATCTTTTTTCAATTTCCTAATGCTGCAATTTTGAGATAAATTTTTTGTTACTAAAGTATATCTTATATATCTTGTGTTTCAAATGCTCATATTCAATCATGGATGAGTGTCAGCTTCTAGAACTAAGTTGTGGTTTTATCGGTTCCATGCAATAGAACCATAAGGCGTAGTTTTGTATGCCTTTTTTGTAAGGGTGACCATTTCCAGCACTCAGTTGTGTACTAGGGTACCTTCATGCCCCGAACCACTATAAATTTGTTTGTCTTGTTCTCTGTTTAATAACCTCCGCACATATATTCTCATACAAAAATGATTCCAACTCTATCTACTATTGATGTGAATCGAAAGAATTTTGAAACATTTTTAAAGGAAAAAATTCACCCCCTCTTGTGTTATCATTATATCTATTCTGACATACCAGTTTCTTCCCTATCAAAACCCCTAGAATTTCTATAAAGAACATGCATAATTAACTAAAATTCACAATGAGATGGCACTAGGAAAGCAGGAATGTAGGGAAAAATGTGATGTTCAAAAACAATAACATGCATTAAAGAAATTTCCTAATTTATGTCCTGAAAATAAAATTGTTGAATCCGATGTGAATCTTTTCTCATTAAACCGTATTTATTAAAAATTTAAGATAGTATATTAAGGATTATACTAAAAATAGTTATAGTTAAATCCACTAAAATAAATGGTGAACTCGATGTAAACTCATCTCCTCATCATGGGGATTATTAAAATTCGATACATCCCTAGAAAATCACGTCACTACATCACAATCACTGGGACATGTTCCAGCTAGGAAAGTAGTGGTATAAGTGAGGAACCTACCACATATTATGGTATTAATCAATGGGAATTAAAATATGTGACACCTTCAATGTGGATCATTATTTCCAGAAACAGACGATTCTAAGACTCTGGGGCACGGGTAATTGATTACCTGATATCCATAATAATGGCTAAGAATTTATACTTTGTAAGAACTAGGATATAGATAAAAAATCATCCCCCTTCTGAAGGTGCAGGGGATGGAGAAACAAAAATGTGGAAACCCACAAGACACTTCATGATCCAGGACATTAGCAACAAATATAGCTAATAGGAAGCCATGTTCCATCTCCCCCTCAAAAACCATCGAGAGGAGGGTGATGGACATCCTCGTATACTTATTAATATAGGAGGGTGTCATTCACACAAGGGACATAACCCACAAGGACCTGGAGGCTTATGTGCCCTGTCAACACCACTAACCCCAAGGGCAGCGTTGTGAGCCACTCCTCCCCACTTTGAAATCCAACTGCTTCTGGAACATCTCACGGGGGAATTTCTAGGACTCACTCCCCTCTTCTATGGAGGTAAAAGATGATTGGGTCACTCCAACAATGACCACTGCACAGGTGTCACCTAGGAGTGATCCTGAAAGGACTTATTGATTGCACCAATGACCAATCCCTTATGATGAAGAACAAGTGTTCTACACCCCTGATCCACTAGCCCCTGTTTGAATTACCCAACACTGATAATATGCACAAGCTCAAAAATATTATCATCAGAGGGAATATATTACATTTTTTCTATGTCCCATTCCACCACTAGTTAATTGCACCAGATCCCATCCACTATAAAATAGGGACCCATCAGCTCCCAATAGAAATCGTGACCTTAGTCGCCCCATAGAAAATCCAAGTTGAATCATTTGATCATTGGAACAACCAATATCCATCTTGGTATGACCTATGACTATGATATCCCATATTGAGTCCCTCTTCATACCAAAAATTTCTAGAGTGGAGGTCATCCCAAATCTCTCCCCCAACTCGGAGGCCCTCCACATGTTCCTATCATTATCTAAATTAGAGGTCCTACCCAACCCATCAATATCCATCTTGGTGGTACTCCCCATGCCTATGGTTTATGAAATGGAGCCCCTCCATGTGTCAGGTATTAATTAACTCACTGGTCATCCTCATTCAATTTCTTGCTCTTGATGTGGTGATCCAAGAAACATCACAGACCAAAGATAATGTCAAATTATCTTTGTCACCAGCCAGTTCACATACAAAAGAGAAGGTTGTTGGAACCAGAAAACGTGTCCCCAAATATTTTCCAAATGCTTCCATACATGATCCAAGATTGTATTCCATTTCTCAAGCTTCGATTTGGTAGGTCGTAGGGCCCGAATGGAGTTACGGATTAGAAGTTATGGACATTTGAATTTTGGCTGGAAAATTGGTTCGCAAAGCCCATTCGCGAAGCCGCCTCCGTGATTGCAGAGCACTACCGCGAAGTAATGAGGCGAGAGGCTCCGCAAACCCATCTAACATTCGCGACGTGCTGCGAAGGCCCACCGTGAAGCAGAGGAGGCTGTAAAGCTCTGTGAATGCCCTAACGTTCGTGAACCCACCGTGAAGCTCCGGAGGCTGTACCTCTCCGCGAACGAATTTGACGTTCGCGATCCCGCCGCGAAGCTCCGGAGGCGGTACCTCTCCGCGAAAGAATTTGACGTTCGTGAGCGCGCCGCGAAGCACTGGAGGCGGTGCAAGAGTTCTTCTTTGTGGCGCCCCTTGCCTATAAATACCCAGCTCACCCCCTTCTCCGAAAGCACGGCCACGACCACTTCGCCCCTTGGGCGGCCGATCTCCCTGTCCGCGGAGCTCCACCTTGCAGCTCCGCGAGGCCATGCTCCGCGAGCAGCTTCCTTCGCATTGATTCTCCACGAGCCGAGGCTCCGTGAGTCCATGCTTTGCGAGCCAATGCTCCGCGATGCTGCTCCGCGAGACCATCCTCTGTGAGTCCATGCTCCGCAAGCCCATGCTCCGCGATTCCGTTCTACAAGACCATGCTCCGCGAGACCCCTTTGCTCCGCAAGACCCCTTTGCTCCGCGAGATACCATGGCTCCACGAGGCCATGCTCCGCGAAGCTACTTCGTGAAGACCTATCCTTTGCGAGGATACTACATTCGCACCCACCATCCCATACCGCGGGGGGTGCGCCCCCACACCCCCGCTTGGGCTCAGTGCCGGGCTGCGGTCCTCGCCCTCTGGGCCTGTCCCTTCGCTATCGTCAGAGACCCCCATGATAAGTGGAGAGTCACACCGCGATCTTTTCGGGCCGGGACGTCGGGATTTTCCATTGCGCCCTTATGTGCTCCCACCTTCAACCAATGGAATACCATGATTTGAGACACTCCTCCACACACTTTGAGTTGATGTATTCCTCTTGGTTCATTTCCTATGTCTCGGGTTGAGGTTATCATCATCAATTCCCCAAGTACCTTGAGTCGAACCATTCCGCAAGAAACTCCTCCAAACCCTATCACTTGGTTCCTACGCCAGGTTGAACCAGAAAGGGCTGCCCTTGCGTAAGACCCAAAACCAACCATTTCTAGGAACCTTCGGCCTAACAGTCCTATCTACACGACTTTAAAATGTAGTTATCCCTATATGATCAATATAGGATGCCTCCTGCCTTAAACGAGAGATGCCTTATGATCCTAGCATAAGATGCCAATAGTCCTATCTACTTGGCTATAAATTGTGGTACTACCTATCTAACAAATGATAGGATGCCTCTTTCCTTAAACAAGAGATGCCTTATGCTCCTAGCATAAGATTCCAATAGTCTTATCTACATGACTATAAAATGTAGTATTCTCCCTATCTAACACATTATAGGATGCCTCTTTCTCCAAGAAAGAGATGCCTTATGATCCTAGCATGAGATGCCAACAGTCCTACCTACAAGACTATAAACTGTAGTATTCTCCCTATGTTCCAAACATAGGATTCCTCTTGCTCCAAATAAGAGATGCCTTATGCCCCTAACATGAGATGCTAATAGTCCTAACTACAAGACTCTAAACTGCAGTACACCCTATGTTCCTAACGTAGGAAACCTCCTGTTCCAAACAGGAGATGCCTTATGCTCCAAGCGTAAGATGCTCAATGCCATTACTACAGTGGCATGATTCCAACGCCCCTAGGCATTATCCCCCTTGTGCATAAGTGCATAGGTAAAGGCCTCAATTCATCAGTGAGTTGGGATGCCCTTATGGCCAGACATGAGGAAGACATTACGGACATCATCCTTGCGTAAGCCCTATCCACAATTGCCTCTCCTTAGCGGCACACGGGAATCATCCTTGCGTAAGCCCCATTCACCATTTCCGCTCCATAGCGGCACTCGGGCAGCATCCTTGCGTAAGCCCCATTCACCGTTGCCTCTCCCTAGCGGCATCCGGGCAGCTCCGTGCGTAAGCCCCATTCACCATTGCCGCTACATAGCGGCATCCAGGCAGCTTCCCTGCGTAAGCCCCATTCACCATTGCTGCTCCATAGCGGCACCCGGGCAGCTTCCCAGCATAAGCCCCATTCACCATTTCCGCTCCTTAGCGGCACCCGTGCAGCTTCCTTGCCTAAGCCCCATTCACCAGTTCCGCTCCATAGCGGCACCCAGGTAGCATCTTTGCGTAAGCCCCATCCACTATTATCACTCCTTTTCAGCGGTAAGCCATTGACATCCCTATGCAGCGGTAAGCTGTTGACAACCCTATCCATCCGTAAGCCGTTGTGATCCTATTCAGTAGTAATCCATTGACATCCTCATCCAGCGGTAAGCCGTTGCAACCCCATTCAGCGGCAAGACGTTGAAATCCTCATCCAGCTGTAATCCGTTGTGATCCTATTCAGCGGTAAGCCATTGACATCCTCATCCAGCAGTAAGCCATTGTGATCCTATTCAGTGGTAAGCCATTGACATCCTCATCCAGCGGTAAGCCATTGTGATCCTATTCAGCGGTAAGTCGTTGACATCCTAATCCAGTGGTAAGCCATTGTGACCCCATCCAGTGGTAAGACGTTGAAACCCCCAATCCCTGGTAAGCCGTCATTAGGAGAACTACACGGACTTTGATTCCCTGCCACGAGGATACGTAGAAATCCTCTTCAAGGCTAAAGCCTGAAACCATCGTCATCCTTTTCATTCGGGCCTCCATCCTGGAGTATGTCCCAACACTAATGGGCCACCTAACGCGTAAGCCCATCTTCGCTTCTCGCGGACGCACCCTTTGCGGCGTGATCATCAGGTCCTTTCTGTCTCTTGGTTCTCACACCGAGCATGACCCATGTGGGCTTAGAGTTGGAATTGGCCATGACAATAACTCATCCATCATGACGTTAAAATACATGCTTCCGTCCAACATGATGTTAAACTGCATGCTCTCATCCAGCATGACGTTAAACTGCATGCTCTCATCCAGCAGGATGTTAAACTATATGCCCTTGTCCCGCATGACATTAAACTGCACACCCATTTGAACTACGGGGTCTTTGATACATGTCAAATCATGGTACGTAGGAAGCCTCCACGAGGTTCAAGACCACCCGTCATCCAATTCACGTTGAGTTCAACCTTCGTCCAACATGACATTAAACTGTTTTCTAGTCCGACGACAAGCTGTTGTGACCAATCCGAACTACGAGGACTTTGATCCATGTCAAGGCATGGTACGTAGGAAGCCTTCACGAGGTTCAAATCCACCACTAGTGGACCCCTGGGTCTACTTTCACATCAGTTCACCGATGAAACCCTTTGAACTATGAGGTCTTTGATCCATGTCAAGGCATGGTATGTAGGAAGCCTCCCCGAGGTTCAAGCCCATCTCTCATTAGACCAAGGTCCACCTTCATGTCAGTTCGCTGATGAATTCCATCACCTGAACTACGTGGTATTTGATCCATGTCACAACATGGTACGTAAGAAACCTCTCGGACGTTCAAGACCACCACCATTGGATCAAGGTCCACCTTCACGTCAGTTCACTGACGATGCTCATCGGATCAAGGTCCACCTTCACGTCGGTTCACCGGCACCATCCCGAACTACGCGGACTTTGATTCCCTACCACGGGGATACATAGGAAGCCTCTTCAAGGATCAAGCCCAACTTCACTGTCGCCCCTGCGATGGTCCCATTTCATTCCCCCTCCACTTCATTCATCCATCCATCACCCATCCTGATTCTCACCTGGGCCGCCACATCCCGGTGGGATCATGCCATCCACCTCCTCACTGCTCCTAGAGGCGCATGGGCCACTTTCCACATGTAAGCCCCATCATATCTCCAGGTCGTTGTCCTCTGTGTACACCCCGATTCATCACCCTTTTCCTCTCTAGGGAGTGCACCACCTCGGATCCATCCTCATTGGGAGTTCTGATCCATCCATCTTCCAGATGTTCTCCCTTTGGGATATACCAATCTGATCCGTATCTATGTGACATTCTGATCACCCTCATTCCGTCTTCTCAAGACGGTAAACTCGCGGCCTACCTCGTGATAAACATGAGATGCCTGAGGAAAACCTCGGATGACACGCCTTTGGCGTAACCGTCTCCGCAAGACATTAAACTTGTGGCCTACCTCGTGATAAACATGAGATGCTGGAGGAAAACCTCTGAAGACAGGCCTTTTGTGTAACCGTCTCTGCTAGACGTTAATCTTGCAACATACCCTGTGTTAAACACGGGAAGCTGAGGAAAACCTCAGATACATGCCTCGGGTTCTACACCTTTGAGATGTCATCATATGAGGAAGAATACAGGTTCCCCTATGTCTACGAACCCAGATATTCCCTAACATGACTGATGTTGCCGTCTACTCCGACCGAAGGTCGCTACCATGTCAAGACCCTATGGAATGTCTTGATTGAAGTAGTGTAATTAACCAGCGTCCATGAAGATATGGCATCGGGAATGAGATTCATGAACAACATATTAAATCTATGAGGAAGACCCAGACTAGGTGATGAGTTCTGAGGAGGAATCCAATGAAGGAAGAACCAACATCCCATCATCCCGTTTCGATCAAGGAGCAGACGTACCTGAACAAGGAACGAATGTTGCCCTCCTTTGGAAAGCGGGAATGCGGGGAAACAGCTACGCGTTCTCCACAGATGGATGCGCGCGCCCCGATGAAAGCGTCGGAAACAGAAATGGTGAATCCGATGTGAATCTATTATCCTTCAATAGTTAGTAGACCAAATGTGTCGGGAAAATTGAGGCATCACCCATGTGAATCCCCTATCCTTCATATGTGAGAGGATGAGTAACATTCGGTGTTTGAAGACTATGGTCCATCGGTTCCTCGCCGACTCCGCCGCCTCAAGAGGCCGCACAGTTGGCATCGGCCACCCAACATCATCGGCTCCTCGCAGACTCCGCCGCCTCGAGAGGCCGTGCAGGTTGCATCAGCCACCCGACTCTATCGGCTCCTCACCGACTTCGCCGCCTCAAGAGGCTGCGCAGGTGGCTCTGCCACCCGACTTTTTCAGCTTCTCGCTGACTCCACCGGCTCAAGAGGATGCGCAGGTGGCATCAGCCACCCGACTCCATATGCTCCTCTCCGACTTTGCCGCCGCAAGAGGCCGCGCAGGTGGCTCAGCCACCCGACTCCATCGGCTCCTCGCCGACTCCGCCACCTCAAGAGGCTGCACATGTGGCTCCGCCACCCGAATCCTTCGGCTCCTCGCCGACTCCACTGGCTCAAGAGGCCACACAAGTGGCATCAGCCACCCGACTCCATCGGTTCCTCACTGACTCTGCCGCCTCAAGAGGCCGCGCAGGTGGCTCCGCCACCCGACTCCATCGGCTCCTCACCGACTCTGCCGCCTGAAGAGGCCGCGCAGGTGGCTCTGCCACCTGACTCAATCGGCTCCTCGCCGACTCCTCCTCCTCAAGAGGCCATGTAGGTGGATCCGCCACCCGAATCATTCGGATCCTCGCCGACTCCGGCCCCTCAAGAGGCCACGCAGGTGGCTCTGCCACCCATCGCCATCGGCTCCTCGCCGACTCCGCCGCCTCAAGAGGCCACGCAGGTGGCTCCGCCACCCGACTCCTGCGGATCCTAGCCAACTCCGCCGCCTCAACAGGCCGCACAGGTGGCTCCGCCACCCGACTCCATCGACTCCTCGCCGACTCCGCCGCCTCAAGAGGCCGTGCAGGTGGCTCCGCCACCCGAATCCATTGGCTCCTCGCCGACTCCGCCACCTCAAGAGGCTGCGTAGTTGGATCCGCCACCCAACTCCATCGGCTCCTCGCCGATTCAGCCGCCTCATGAGGCCGCGCAGGTGGCTCCGCCACCCGACTCTATCGGATCCTCGCCGACTCTGCCGCCTCAAGTGGCCACGCAGGTGGCTCCGCCACCCGACTCCATCGGCTCCTCACTGACTCTGCAGCCTCAAGAGGATGCACAAGTGGCTCCACCACCCGACTCCATCGGCTCCTCGCCAACTCCACCACCTCAAGAGGCAGAGCAGGTGGCTCCGCCACCAGACTCCATCGGCTCCTCGCCGACTCTGCCACCTCAAGAGGCCGCGCAGGTGGCTCTGCCACCCGACTCCAGCAGATCCTTGCTGAGTTCGCCGCCTCAAGAGGCCACGCAGGTGGCTCCGCCACATGACTCCATCGGCTCCTCGGCAACTTCGCGGCCTCAAGAGGCCGCACAGGTGGCTCCGCCACCCGACTCCATTGGCTCCTCACCGACTTCGTCGCCTCAAGGGGCCCCGCAGGTGGCTCCGCCACCCGACTCCATCGGATCCTCGCCGACTCCGCCGCCTCAAGAGGACACGTAGGTGGCTCCGCCACCCGACTCCATCAGCTTCTCGCCGACTTCATCACCTCAAGAGGCCGCGCAGGTGGCTCCGCCACCCGACTCCATCGGCTCCTCACCGACTCTGCCGCCTCAAGAGGCCTCGTAGGTGGCTCCACCACCAGACTCCATCGGCTCCTCGCCGACTCCGCCGCCTCAAGAGGTCGCGCAGGTGGCTCCGCCACCCGACTCCATTGGCTCCTCACCGACTCCGCCGCCTCAAGAGGCCGTGAAGGTGTCTCCTCCACCCGACTCCATCCGTTCCTCACTGACTCCGCCACCTCAAGAGGCCGCGCAGGTGGCTCCACCACCCGACTCCATCGACTCCTCGCTGACTCTGCCACCTCAAGAGGCCGCGCAGGTGGCTCTGCCACCTGACTCCATCGGCTCCTCGCTGACTCCACTGCCTCAAGAGGCCGCGCAGGTGGCTCTGCCACCCGAGTCCATCGGCTCCTCGCCGACTGCGCCGCCTCAAGAGGCCGCGTAGGTGGCTCCGCCACCCGGATCCATCGGCTCCTCCCCGACTCCGCCACCTCAAGAGGCCGCGCAGGTGGCTCCGCCACCCGACTCCATCGGCTCCTCGCCGACTTCTCCGCCTCATGAGGTCGCGCAGGTGGCTCCGCCACCCGACTCCATTGGCTCCTCGCCGACTCCGCCGCCTCAAGGGCCACGCAGGTGGCTCCGCCACCTGACTCTATCGGCTCCTCGCCGACTCGGCCGCCTCAAGAGGCCATGCAGGTGGCTCCGCCACCCATCTCCATCAGCTCCTCACCGACTCTGCCGCCTTAAGAGGCCGCGCAGGTGGCTCCGCCACCTGACCCCATCGGCTCCTCGCCGACTCCGCCAGCTCAAGAGGCCGTGAAGGTGGCATCGGCCACCCATCTTCATCGGCTCCTCGCTGACTCCGCCGCCTCAAGAGGCCGCGCAGGTGGCTCCTCCACCCATCTCCATCAGCTCCTCGCCGACTCCGCCTCCTCAAGAGGCCGCGTAGGTGGCTCCGCCACCCATCTCCATCGGCTCCTCACCGACTCCCCCGCCTCAAGAGGCCGCGCAGATGGCTCCGCCACCCGACTCCATCGGCTCCATGCCGACTCCGCTGCCTCACAAGGCAGTGAAGGTGGCTCCGCCACCCATCTCCATCGGCTCCTCGCCGACTCCGCTGCCTCAAGAGGCCTTGCAGGTGGCTCCCCACCCATCTCCATCGGCTCCTCGCCCACTCCGCCGCCTCAAGAGGCCCCGCAGGTGGCTCTGCAACCCATCTCCATCGGCTCCCCACCGACTCCTCCGCCTCAAGAGGCCGCGCAGGTGGCTCCGCCACCCATCTCCACCAGCTCCTCGCCGACTCCGCCGCCTCAAGAGGCCGCGGAGGTGGCTCCGCCACCCGACTCCATCGTCTCCTCGCCGACTCCGCCACCTCGAGAGGCCACGCAGGTGGCTCCGCCACCCGAATCCATCGGCTCATCACCGACTCCTCCCCCTCAAGAGGCCACGCAGGTGGCTCCGCCACCCGACTCCATCGGCCACTCGTAGACTCTGCCACCTCAAGAGGCCGCGCAGGTGGCTCGGCCACCCGACTCCATCGGCTCATCGCCAACTCCGCCGCCTCGAGAGGTCGCGCAGGTGGCTCCGCCACCCGACTCCATTGGCTCCTCGCAGACTCTGCCACCTTAAGAGGCCACGCAGGTGGCTCCGCCACCTGACTCCATCGGCTCCTCGCCGACTCCGCCACCTCAAGAGGCCGTGCAGGTGGCTCCACCACTCGACTCCATCGGCTCCTCACCGACTCCGCGGCCTCAAGAGGCTGCGTAGGGGAAATCCTTCCCCAACTCTATCGGCGCTTCGTCAACCATATCCAATTTTCACCAGAAACTACGGAGTTTCTCCTCATACCGCCTCCATTCGGCCTGAAGGCTTCCACACATTCCGGGCTCCATCGCCCTGTCGTGCCGACGTCCAGGCTTCCATGACTTCCGGGCTCCATCGCCCCATCGTGCCGACGTCCAGGCTTCCACGCCTTCTGGGCTCCATCACCCCGTCGTGCCGAAGTCCAGGCTTCCTCACCTTCCGGGCTCCATCTCCCCGTCGTACCGACGTTCCAGGCTTGCACGCCTCCCGGGATCCCTCGCCCCGTCGTACTGACGCTCTTGTCTTCTTCACCCCTCCAGATCGAGGTAATTTAGTCATCCCTACTACCCTTATGACCTCTTGTGTCATCCCAACCACCACGTTGCATCAACCACAGATGTCCTCCCTGTGGCCTTGAAACCAGCTCGTGGAAGGATCTTTATGATCGGGCGATTTTAGGTAATTCCCATCATATAGATCTCCACTCATCCCAAACCACCAGAATGGGGTATAGATGACCATTCCTCTACCGACACAATTCGTGTGGTTTAACGTCCTTGTTGCACGACGTTAAACAGCATAAAAATCTTCGTCCGTCATGACGTTAAACTAATCATTATCGTCTTACATGACATTAAACTGCATCATCGTCATGCATGACGTTAAACTGCTCATCTTCGTCCATCATGATGTAAAACTGATCATTATCGTCCTGCATGACATTAAACTACATCGTCGTCCTGCATGACGTTAAAATATTCATCTTCATCCGTCATGACGTTAAATCGATCATTATTGTCCTGCACAACATTAAACTGCATCATCGTCCTACATGACGTTAAAATGCTCATATTTTTCCGTCATGATGTAAAACTGATCATTATCATCCTGCACGACAGTAAACTGCATCTGGGTCCTGCACGACCTTAAACTGCATCTTCACCCTACAAGACGATAAACTGCAAAATGGTCCGAGCTCTATGACTTTAAACTAAGATCTCCCCCCGTCCTTACTGTAAGACGTTAAACTGCAAGCTAGTCAGGCCTTCCTGACGGAGGCTCAGCCTCAGGCCCCTTGGCATCCTCGGGCCCCGGCCCCTGTCCTTACTGTAAGACGTTAAACTGAAAGCTAGTCAGGCCTTCCTGAATGAGGCTCAGCCTCTGGCCCCTTGGCCTGCGTCGACTCTGTCTCTCTAATGGGATTGTACGGTGTGGTGTGGGATTACATCCTCATCCACGTCGGGTTACCCACCGTACCATACTTATACCCAATTGAAACACATTTCTTGTCCAGAACAATGCTACACCGCGCCTCAAGAACTACATGTGGCTTGATTACCATCTTAATGGGATACATAGGAATGCTCGGATGCCTCGTCTTGAGCCCAGTCCCAAGATTTTCTCTTCCACTATCCCGCCTGGGAATATTTTCCTTGGAGGATCCTTGTGTAGCGAGGAGTAGGCTTTCATAGCCCCGCTCATACAACTCCGCTCATACAAGGATTGTAAGGGATGCACCATGTGCCCACTCCCGTTCTTATATCCTTCCACTTCCTCACTGCATGACGCTAAACCGCATGGCCTTCAAGAACTACGTACGTCTTGATTCCCATCTTAATGGGATACATAGGAACACCCGGGCATTTCGTCCGTTGGCCCAGCCTAAAAGACAAAATCTTCCCCTCGGGTCAAGATATATGGTAGGGTGCACACTTTTTCCCCAACTCACATCGAGCAAGCCCCGAACCGGCTGCACATCCCCCCTAGAGATGTTTGTCTCTTTTGTGGATGGATACAGCTATGCTTCACCCAGTCCTTGACTGGGATTCCATCATTTTTGCACACCCGGAGGGACCCCCAAGAACGGCCTGGATACTACGCCCAAGGGATCTCCTACGGATATGGGACAACGCCCCCGAGGGTTTTCAAGCAACAAGTCGATACAAGTCCCGTGTTGCGAATTTGGTCAATAGTCGATGCTCATTTGTTGCTCCCATATCAGGTCACCATAGGAACGCTGTGTTTCGAACATGGTCAAAAGTGTCCTGGATCTTCGGGTCCACCATGAGATGTCCCAAAAATCGAGTGCAGTGATTCGTTCTACCCCATCCCGAAGTGAAAAACGTCCCCCGGGTGGTGCTTGTGGTTGGGCCCACAACCCTGATTCCCCTATAAGGGGCGTACAGTGTGGTGTGGGACTATGTTCTCATTCACGTCGGGATCATGGACTATGTCGTACGCCTTCCCTTACGAGGCCCAGCCTCAGGCCCCTTGGCCTCCTCGGGTCCCCGGCCCCCGTCCTCATGTAAGACGTTAAACTGCAAACCAGTCAGGCCTTCCTGACTGATGCCTGACCTTAGGCCCCTTGGCCTTCTCGGGCCCCTCCACCCAACCTCTTACCAGGGGTGTATTGTGTGGTGTGAGACTATGTCCTCATCATGTACCATGTCGTACGCCATCCCTTACGAGGCCCATCCTCAGGCCCCTTGGCCTCCTCAGGTCCCCGACCCTCATACTCACTGCCAGACGTTAAACTGCAAGCAGGTCTGGCATTCCTGACCAATGCCTAACCATCAAGCCCCTTGGCCTTTTCGAGCCCTGCCCCAGGTCCTCTCTTATAGGAGTGTATGGTGTGGTGTGAGGTTATTTTCTCATTCACATTAGTTTATTCTCCGTACAGTACACCTACCTTGTTTGGGGGTATATTACTCCCCTCCTCGTCCCGTATGACATTAAACTACATCTAGAGAACTACGTGTGGCTTGATTCCCATCCTCATGGGATACGTAGGACTACCTGAATGTCTAGGATTCGGTTCGAACACCATCTCTCGGGAATCTTCATCTCATCATAGCCCCTTGGACTACCCTTCCTCCATGAGAGGATTATATGGTGTGGTGTGGGATTATGTACTCATTTACGTTGGTCTCGTAATGACCACTCCATGTACCTCTCCCTCCTGAGCTGTTTCGTCGACCCCTTTTCGGTGGTTCACCAATGTGCCTAAGGGGACTCTAGTTTATTACCTGAAATGGAAAACTTTACTCGAACACATCCGCACCCACTTTCCAGGCATTGTGTGTCCCTAGATGAGGGCTTCCATTATATTTCACACCCAGAGGGACCCCAAATAATGGCATGGATTCTATGAAAAAGGGCTCTCCTACAATTACGGGCCAACGCCCCCAAGGTTTTCAGACAACAAATCGATAAAATCCCGCGTTGTGAATATGGTCAGCGGTTGATGCTCGTTTATTGTTCCCACCTCAGGATAATGCGATATGGATGCTGCGTTTCCACCATGGTTAACAATTTTCCTCTATCGCCACGCCAACCCATTATTCCCAAAATGTCGGGTACACAATTCACACCCTTCATTACTTCATCGTGTCCAAGTAGAGTCTCGGAACTCTTGGTACATTTCCTCCGTGCACGTCTGCGCGTTGGGGAAACAAGCTGCGTCAACGGTTTCCTTTGGGGCTCTCTACCAACTCCCATATGATGGGTGCCCCAAGTATTGTGATGAGGATTACCCCCCTTGTTTCCCACACCGAGTTTAACTCACGTGGGCTTAGGGATCGGGTTGATGTCTACGCTAACTTGGAAAGTTGTTACCATTCATGGTCCGAGCTCTAAGACCATAAACTAAAATCCATCTAGAACTACATTCAGCTTGATTCCCATCATCATGGGATACGTAGGACCACCCGGACGCCTTGTCTTTGGGTCCAGCCCATTTAGGGAGCTAGTCTCTCCCCCCTGTTTCACCTCTTACCTCTATATAGGCCCCTCGGCCTAAGGTCTCCCTCTCTGAGTGGTGTACAATGTGATGTGGGATCATGTCTCTATCAATTGTGTTTTATAACACTGCGCACATTCCCCGCCTAACATCGCCTCTGCTACGTCTGCGCTGCATGATGATAAAATGCACGCTTGGTCCTGTCACACGACCCTAAACTGTGACATTATCGTCCTGGACGCATGACGAAAAACGGCACTGCATTGTGGTGACCTCATTGTAGAGGACATCACGTTGGGTATTGGTCACGTGCCGTGCCATTTTTCAACGCCTATCACAACTTGATTCATGTAGAAACACCACGACCTACTACTCTAGGCCTGTCGCTTCACAAAAAAAACCACTCACCTTAAAGGAAAAACAAGATTTATCAAATTCCGCTTCATTTAGTGCAAGGGCCACACCCACACTCCCCTTTTCCCCTAGCACTGGTATCTTATCATGTCACCTTTCAGAACTATGTATGGATTGATTGTCATCCTCATGTGATACATAGGAGTGCCTAAGCACTTCCCCATAGGCCCAGCCTAACCTTTTTGTTCAGTCCCTCGACTCGAGCATTTCCCCAGAGAACGCATGGTAAGTAGGAATTATCTCCTCATTCACTTCGGGTTTCGTTGCCATGTGTCCCCTGCTCCCTTTACCCATTTATGGTCTAAGGTCCATCAAGAACTACATGAGGCTTGATTCTCATCCTTATGAGATATGTAGGAGCGCCCGGTCACTTCCCCGTGGGCCCAGCCTAACTTTCTATTCTGGTCCCTTGACCAAAAACCTCTCATAAGGAGGTCATGTGGTGTGATATGGGATTGTGTACTCATTCACGTCAGGTTGATAACCTCACCGTACACACCCCCTATTCCCATTCATGCCAGGTGTTTGAGTTACTCCATAGTGTTCCTCATATGTTTCCTCCCATCCATGGTCCGAATTCTACGACCCTAAACTAAGATATTCCTATTGAAAAGGATTTTCCTCCCTCAATCTAATACGTCTCATTGTTGTACTCATATGTGTTTTGACAAAGCCCGAAGTGGGGAATTTTCATGGGGACATTCCCTTCATCCCATGACCAAGCTTCATGAGCTCTCTATTTGGATCCTCATCCTCTTCCACATCCAAAAGGACCCTCGGACGACAAAGATACTAGGCTTAAGGGCGCTCAATGAATTCTGGACCTAAGGGTCCTCCAATCGTTTCAGGCCAACGTCCCCATTCTAGGCTAACATGATGTGGATGTTGGGTTTCCGCCACGGTCAAAAGATGTACTCCATCGTCACAACGCCATTATCGTGATCTGAATATCGAGCGTCATGATTCACACATTTCCACTTCCTCATGTTCAAGTGGAATTCCATCATACTCGGCACTTTCTCTTCGCGCATTTAGGTGCACTACATGATCGTGTTAGTGTCATGGGGCCAGTATTCACCGAGCATCCCTTTGCCCTAACCTACCCGTTTTGTGTTGGGAAAGTCCCACCACTACTTGTTTCCCACACCGAGCATGACTCACGTGGGATAAGTAGTTTTGTTAAGACGTGTACCAACACGACCAGGCTTCTCATCGTCCTACATGACGTTAAAATGTGCCTCCAGAACTACGTACGGCTTGATTATCATCCTTATGGGATATGTAGAGACACCCCGACATTTTTCCCAGGGTCCAGCCCCCATGAATAATAAAATCCTGTTCCTCCCCATTTCTGGCCCTCTGGCCAGACCCCTAGGGGGGAACTATGTAGCTGCAATTTTTCCCTGAACAAGTTCACGATGCCCCAAGATCCCATTGGGAAGCGACATACCCCCTCGACAGAGAGGCCCTGCCACAAAGAAGGAATGATCCATGATCAAAGCAATGTGCCCATATGGCTTACTCCCACCACGTTGGTTTAATAA
The DNA here is from genome assembly GCA_963277665.1 of Viscum album. Taxonomy (NCBI): domain Eukaryota; kingdom Viridiplantae; phylum Streptophyta; class Magnoliopsida; order Santalales; family Viscaceae; genus Viscum; species Viscum album. Next base: position 748,198,956 of record OY728157.1, read on the forward strand.
CATGAGTGTTGGATTCTGTTCGGACAAACCATCACTCCATATTCCATGCATTGCGTGCCCCTTATTCAGACCCTCGTCCCCTTTCATGTCCAAACGGACCCCCTAACGGCCTGGTCTCATGCTGTATCAGCTCACCTACCATCCTGGGCCAACGTCCCTGATGACTGTTCATGTTTGAAAGGACCCCCTAATAGTACGGATGCTCGACCGAGGGTCCGACTACTGTCCTGGGCCAATGTCCCGAAGGATTGATCGACAACATTTGTGACATGGTCCCGTGTTTCGAACATGGTCAACGGTTGACCCTCATTTTTTCCCCATTTCAGGCTAACTCAATAAGGATACCATTTCTCCGCCACAGTTCGCGGTTATCCTTTATTGTCACGCCACCCACACTGTGTTCCGAATTTTGGGTGTCGTGATTCACACCTCCCACTTCCCTCTGTTTGGATTGATTCTAATACTCCTAGCGTTACCCCGCTTGTGAACTAGAGAAGGGTGGGAAAATCAGGTCAGCTGTTCAGAGAGCCATGCTATCCAGCTGTGACCCCTCTCTCTTTTAGGATTCCCCCAGATGGTGATTGATGTCCCATGTCGATCCCCTCACACCTTCCGTTGTTTTACACTCTCGTACAGAAGCTCCTATTATCTCTTGTTTCCTGCACCCAGCATGGATCACACATGATTAGATATTTAGTTTAATTTATCCTCAATTCGATCGAGGTACAATAGACCCCAATGCACGCGTTTTCCTTAGTCGTTTCCTTAGAATACGGTCTGCCTCGCCCTCGTCCTCGTTGAACCCCGTTCATAGGGGTGGCATTTGTTGGTACCAGAAAACGCGTCCCCAAAATTTTTCCAAATGCTTCCATACATGATCCAAGATCGTAGTCCATTTCTCAAGGTTCGATTTGGTAGGTCTTAGGGCCCGAACTGAGTTACAGATTAGGAGTTATGGACATTTGATGTTTGGCTGGAAAACTGGTTCGCAAAGCCCATTCGCGAAGCCGCCTCCGTGATTGAGGAGCGCCGCCACGAAGTAATGAGGCGAGAGGCTCCGCGAACCCATCTAACATTCTCGAAGAGCTGCGAAGACCCACCGCGAAGCAGAGGAGGCGGTAAAGCTCAGTGAACGCCCTGACGTTCGTGAACCCGCCGCGAAGCTCCGGAGGCGGTACCTCTCCGTGAACGAATTTGATGTTCGCGAGCCCGCTGCGAAGCTCCGGTGGTGGAACCTCTCTGCGAACGAATTTGACATTCGCGAGCGCACCACGAAGCACTGGAGGTGGTGTGGGAGTTCTGCTTCGCGGCGCCCCTTGCCTATAAATACCCAGCTCACCACCCTTCTCCGAAAGGACGGCCACGACCACTTCGCCCCATGGGAGGCCGATCTCCCGGTCTACAGAGCTCCGCCTTGAAGCTCCGCGAGGCCATGCTCCGCGAGCAGCTTCCTTCGCGTTGCTGCTCCACGAGCCGAGGCTCCTTGAGTCCATGCTCTGTGAGGCAATGCTCCGCGATGCTGCTCTGCGAGACCATCCTCTATGAGTCCATGCTTCACGAGCGCATGCTCCGTGATGCTGCTCCGTGAGACCAAGCTCTGCGAGACCCCTTTTCTCCTCGAGACCCCTTTGCTCCGCGAGATAACATTGCTCCGTGAGGCCATGTTCTGCGAATCTACTTGACGAAGTCCTATCCTTTGCGAGGATCCTACCTTCGTGCCCACCGATCCATACCCCGGGGGCTGCGCCCCCGCACCCCTGCTTCGGGTCACTGCCGGGCTGCGGTCCCTGCCCTCCGGGCCGGTCCCTTCGCTACCGTCACAGACCCCCATGTTAAATTAAGAGTCACACACTGACCTTTGCGGTCCGGGATGTTGGGATTTTCCATTGCGCCCTTATGCGCTCCCACCTTCAACCTATGGAATACCTTGAATTGAGACACTCCTCCACACACCTTCAGTTGATGTATTCCTCTTGGTTCATTTCCTATGTCGTGGGTTGAGGTTCTCATCATCAATTCCCCATGTACCTTGAGTCGAACCATTCCTTAGGAAACTCCTCTAAACCCTATCACTTGGCTCCTATGCCAGGTTGAACCAGAATGGGCCGCCCTTGCATAAGACCCAACACCAACCATTTCTAGGCACCTTCGGCCTAACAGTCCTATCTACATGACTTTAAACTGTAGTTCTCCCTATATGATCAATATAGGATGCCTCTTGCCTTAAACGATAGATACCTTATATTCCTAGCGTAAGATTCCAATAGTCCTATCTACATGACTATAAACAGTCATACTCCCTATCTAACAAATGATAGGATGCCTCTTGCCTTAAACGAGAGATGCCTTATGCTCCTAGCATAGGATTCCAATAGTCCTATCTACATGACTATAAACTACAATATTCTCCCTATCTAACAAATGATAGGATGCCTCTTGATCCAAGAAAGAGATACCTTATGCTCGTAGCATGAGATGCCAACAGTCCTACTTACAAGACTATAAACTGTAGTATTCTACCTATGTTACAAACATAGGATGCCTCTTGCTCCAAATAAGATATGCCTTATGCCCCTAACATGAGATGCTAATAGTCGCACCTACAAGACTCTATTTTGTAGTACGCCCTTTGTTCCTAACGTAGGATGCCTCTTGTTCCAAACAGGAGATGCCTTATGCTCCAAGCATAAGATGCTCAATGCCATGACTACAGTGGAATGATTCCAATGCCCCTTGGCATTATCCCTCTTGTGAAACAGTGCATAGGTGAAGGCCTCAATTCATCAGTGGGTTGGGATGCCCTCACGGCCAGACATGAGGAAGACATTACGGGCATCATACTTGCGTAAGCCCCATCCACGATTGCCACTCCATAGCGGCACACGGGCAGCATCCTTGCGTAATCCCCATTCACCATTGCCACTCCATAGCGGCCCTCGGGCAGCATCCTTGCGTAAGCCCCATTCACCTTTGCCGCTCCATAGCGGCATCCGGGTAGCTCCATTCCTAATCCCCATTCACCATTGTCGCTCCATAGCGGCATCCGGGCATCTTCCCTACGTAAGCCCCATTCACCATTGTCGCTCCATAGCGGCACCCGGGCAGCTTCCCAGCGTAATCCCCACTCACCATTTCCGCTCCTTAGCGGCACCCGGGCAGCTTCCTTGCGTAAGCCCCATTCACCAGTGCCGCTCCATAGCGGCACCCGAGTAGCATATTTGCGTAAGCCCCAACCACTATTGTCACTCCTTTTCAGCGGTAAGCTGTTGACATCCCTATGAAGAGGTAAGCCGTTGACAACCCTATCTAGCAGTAAGCCATTCTGATCCTATTCATCGGTAAGACGATGACATACTCATCCAACGGTAAGCTGTTGCAACCCCATTCAGCGGCAAGCCGTTGACATCCTCATCCAAGGGTAATCCATTGTGATCCTATTCAGCGGTAAGCCGTTGACATCCTCATCCAGTGGTAAGCCATTGTGATACTATTCAGAGGTAATCCATTGACATCCTCATCCATCGGTAAGCCGTTGTGATCCAATTCAGTGGTATGCCGTTGACATCCTAATCTAGTGGTAAGCCGTTGTGACCCCTTCTAGTAGTAAGCCGTTGAGACCCCCAATCTGTGGTAAGCCGTCATCAGGAGAACTACGTGGACTTTGATTCCCTGTCACGAGGATACGTAGGAAGCCTCTTCAAGGCTCAAGCGCAAAACCATCGTCATACTTTTCATTCGGGCCTCCATCCTGGAGTAAGTCCCAGCACTAATGGGCCGCCTAACGCGTAATCCCCTCTTCGCTTCTCGCGGACGCACCCTTCACGGTGTGATCGCCCGGTCCTTGATGTCTCTTGTTTCTCACACCGAGCATGACTCACATGGGTTGAGAGTTGGCATTGTCCATGACAATAAGTCGTCCACCGTGACGTTAAACTGCATGCTTTTGTCCAACATGATGTTAAACTGCATGATCTCGTCCAGCTTGACGTTAAACTGCATGAGCTTGTCCATCATGACGTTAAACTTTATGCCCTTGTCCCGCATGACATTAAACTGCACACCCATTTGAACTACGAGGTCTTTGATCCACGTCAAGGCATGGTACGTAGGAAGCCTCCACGAGGTTCAAGCCCACCCGTCATCCAATTCACGTCGAGTTCTACCTTCATCCAGCATGACGTTAAACTATATTCCAGTCCGACAGCAAGCTGTTGTGACCAATACAAACTACGAGGACTTTGATCCATGTCAAGGCATGGTACGTAGGAAGCCTTCACGAGGTTCAAGTCCACCACTAGTGGACCCCTGGATCTACTTTCACATCGGTTCACTGTTGAAACCCTTTGAACTACGAGGTCTTTTATCCATGTCAAGGCATGGTATGTAGGAAGCCTCCCCGAGGTTCAATCCCATCTCTCACTGGACCAAGGTCCACATTCACGTCGGTTCGCTGACGAATTCCATCACCTGAACTACGTGGTGTTTGATCCATGTCATGAAATGGTACGTAGGAAGCCTCTTGGAGGATCAAGCCCACCACCATTGGATCAAGGTCCACCTTCACGTCGGTTCACTGACGATGCTCGTCAGATCAAGGTCCACCTTCACGTAGGTTTGCTAACGATGCTTATTAGAACAAGGTCCACATTCACGTCGGTTCGCTGACGACATCCATCGGGCCAAGGTCCACCTTCACGTTGGTTCACCGGCACCATCCCGAACTACGCGGACTTTGATTCCCTACCACGGGGATACGTAGGAAGCCTCTTGAAGGCTCAATCCCAACTTCACTGTCGCCCCTACGATGGTCCCATTTCATTCCCCCTCCACTTCATTCATCCATCCATCACCCATCCTGATTCTCACCCCGGCCGCTACATCCCGGTGGGATCATGCCATCCACCTCTTCGCTGCTCCTAGCGGCACATGGGCCGCTTTCCACGTGTAATATCCATCATATCTCTGGGTCATTGTCCTCTGTGTACACCCCGATTCATCACCCTTTTCCCCTCTAGGGAGTGCACCACCTCGGATCCGTCCTCATTGGGTGTTCTGATCCATCCATCTTCCAGATGTTCTCCCTTTGGGATATACCAATCTGATCCATCTCTATGAGACGTTATGATCACCCTCATTCCGTCTCCGCAAGACGTTAAACTCATGGCCTAACTCGTGATAAACATGAGATGCCTGAGGAAAACCTTGGATGACATGCCTTTGGTGTAACCGTCTCTACAAGACGTTAAAATTGCGGCCTACCTCATGATAAACATGAGATGCCTGAGGAAAACCTCGGAAGACATGCCTTTGGTGTAACCGTCTCTGCTAGACGTTAATCTTGCAACATACCCTATGTTAAAAACGGGATGTTGAAGAAAACCTCATATACATGCCTCGGGTTCTGCACCCTTGAGATGCCCTCTTATGAGGAACAATACAGGTTCCCCTATGTCTACGCACCCAGAGATGCCCTGACATGCCGGATGTTACCGTCTACTCTGACCGAAGGTCTCTACCATGTCAAGACCCTATGGAAAGCCTTGACGGAAGTAGTGTAATTAACCGGTGTCCATGAAGATATGGCACCAGGAATGAGATTCACGAACAACGTATTAGATCTATGAGGGTGACCCGGACTAGGAGATGAGTTTTGAGGAGGAATCAACGGAAGGAAGAACCAACATCCAATCATCCCGTTTCGATCAAGGAGAAGACGTACCTGAACATGGAATGAATGGCGCCCGCCTTTGGAAAGTCGGAATGTGGGGAAACAACTGCGCGTCCTCTACGGACAGATGCACGTGCTCCAGTGAAAGAGTCGGAAACAAAGGTCATATTCTCTTTGTCACCAGCTAGTATGAAGTTCCTCTTGGTAATCAAGAAAAACAGAGTAGATCACCTACACACTCCCTCAACTGTCAACATGGAGTCCCTCCCCATGTCTCCACAAAATTGTGTGGAGGTCCTCCACACTGTAGAAATAATCAATGATGAGGCCTACCCACTTCATTGATGGCTAGTACAATGGTCCTCCTAATTTTATCATTTTCAACCAACATGGAGGTACCCCCCATGACATATGAATATAACATGGAGGTCCTCCTCCTATTTCCACCAGCATCAATGGAGGTCCTCCAAACTCCAGTAGAAATAACTATAGATGTCATCCTTATACTCATGTTTCCCATTGTGGAGGTCCTCCATGTGTCCCGTTTGATATATTACAAGGTGCTCCTCGAAACTCAACTCTCCAAACAAGAGATACTCCCTTCTCTAACACAAAACATCATGGTACTCCCCATTTACAAAACGACTCCTATAGCGCAACATTCATTCCATAAACTACCATACTAGTGTAGATGGGTGAACAGTCTCTACTAAAGGAAGAACTCTTGGATGATCCAATTAATTTTTAATCCCATTCTCTATTCAGATATGGAATCGAGGTGAGAATTAAAGTTGCATCCTTCTCCATGATCCTCTGCATCAGAGTCTGGGGTAGGATCCCTATGGGTGTGATTCATCATCTTTGATGGTGATGGTCAGAGGTTTGACGACACATTTCATGGGTATAAATAAATTGACGAAGAGTTTTCTCTCTTCCAAGGTCTCATGGTGCATTCATCTCTATCTTCAAAAAATTCATTCCCTACCTTTACACAAGATCATTGAGTACATTTCTGGGATATGATAGACCAGAATCAATCATTGGATTAGTAGATGATGGTGATACCACCGTATATAAGGTAGTGGTTGTAACACCTTCTTAGAGAGATGCGATGGTGCAGTCAGGACCACCTCTAGGAGACTATCTAGTATAAAATGATCCTTCAATGCATTGATTTATCTCTCCTCTATCTGGTACGCCATTTTTGTTTTCCACATCCCTAAAATTTCTCATTTCTTAACCAGTACCGATTAGAACCTAGTGAAGCCAAGATCTAGGTACCTCTTTAGAGTAGGAAATCTAGTGGGACACCTTCAATAATGATCAGTTGTCTGAGATGTTCTAGACAATTGTTGTTTCTAACATTGAAATTCTTGAGATCTTAACAAACGATGGGATTTTGTTCTTTCTATAGACCATCTGGGTGATTCATTTCCACCTATAGTGCCATTAGTTTGTATACCAGAGGAACTGGGATCATATAAAAGAAATAGACCAGTACTGTTGCATGGTTTAGTTTGGCATTTCTTCCAGTGGTACAACAACCAATGATTCCATTTAACTAGAAGACCCCTAAATGCCGAGGGATTCTGATCTTCATAGTGATCTAAAGAATCGTTGAAGAGAAAAACCAACATTTGTAGATCCTAGATAAGGGAAATACACTTCCCTCAACCTATGTCCTATCATGTGACTGTGTAACTTTCAAGGTTACATTGAGGATATGCCTATGGGAATCAGTACAGTGAATATGATTGTCCCCAAGATAAACAGGGACATGGACAACAACATGAGGTTTTATGAATAGAGACTACTCCTTGGGGTAGTGGAACATCATGTGGAAACTTAAATAATTCACACACTCTTGTAATGGAGGATCTTGAACTTGTGGACCAATCTGTATCATTAACTATCATTAAGAACACCAAAAAAGTAAAACGTGAGATAATTACATCTAAATCACATGAACCATCCAATGCCACATAGGGGAAACATTTTGATCTCACTACCACAACCTAACTCTAGGTGATTACATTTTAGAGGTGGATCATTGTTGAGATACTTCTTGAGATCTATGTAGAGTGGAATCAGAACTACTATGATCCTTGAAAATGTTATTTAACTCCACTAATGCGGTTGTAGGGGAATCCACAAGTCATCCTCTGCTAGTTGCCTCCTTTAAAACTAGAAAATCCCATGTATCCTAATAGGGTGGAGAACAGAGACTATGACAAGTGATCATGGTATGTTTCACTAAACCTACCTGAGCATAGGGATAACACTCTTTAAGATATTGATTAGGTAGCTCCACTAGCTGTTCAACCATCAGATCTACTAGCTACTCCACCTACCCCTCCACCATCCGATGAATGAGACACTAAGCCTATATATAAATTTAAGGAGCCCATTAACTCATTGGTGGTCAGGAATCGTCTTCCAGACTAAAACCCAAGCTAGAATGATCTTGAAGATGCTCTAACTACATTACTCAAACCTCTAGAGACATGATTGGTGGAAATCCCACATGATGAAATTCCCTACTATAATGACCTAGTATTGACATACATTAACATTAAATTATTAGTTTTGAATACTTAATATAGTAAAAAATATCCCCCCAAATACGTTATTAGTTTACTTCCTTTTGAATCTTATATACATAAACACTAGTACAAAAATGATATACATTATCAACCACTATGTTATTTATGAAGAGAATCTTTCATAGAAACAACATACACAATAAATATCTTTATAAAATGGTGAAGAAAACATAAATATTAGTGATATTGGATACACTGTAAGGTTAAAAAAATGGAGAAATGTATGCATAATCCTGAGAATATGAGTATGAGAACATGAGAGAAAAATTTTAATATGATACTAGGAATATGAAATTACATAATATTGAATCAACGAATGGATCATGACAATTCATAAGACATTAATCATTATGAAATAAATATATAATTCAGGAAAGTATATCATAAGAATAATAGATGTAATTTTTGAAAGAAAATTAGCATATAATATGATTTCCATAGTACATAAGACATCCCTAACAAGTACATCTCGGTAGATTAGGTTCACTCCTTGTACCATCTTGGTAGTAATGGTTCATTACGGTGTCAATGATAGTAGCATGAGTTCACTCCTCATACCATCATGATTTTCTTGGTTCACACACATGGCCATCTTAGTAGTCAAGGTTCACTCTGAATATCATTATAGTCTATCTCGTGAGATATAAATATTTACCCAATACACTAAAGAGAGATATAGGTCCCCCCCAACTCATACGAAAAAAATACATCCATGTGCAACAAAATCATAAACTATATTCATAACAGAACACATGAAATGAAATGGGTATCATTAAAATTTAGTCATATCATAACCTATTGAAAAAGATACAATTTTCAAAATCATTTCATAAACATAATAACCTATAAAAGAGTTGGGTTTTAAATGAATACAACACATAAAATGGAAATTAGTTTCATAAATGTCATGCCATAAAAAACTAGTCATTGAGATAATATGAATTGAAACACTGAATCATTTCCCTAGATTTTCATTGAGTAACACCAATGTATATAATCTTTTATGGGATATAATTTGGAAAGATATTTTTAATATAATATCTTCCATCATTGAAAAATAATTTTTTAAACAAAAAAAACTTGGAAACTATTTTATTTGAAAATGGACTTTAAAACATATAATGGAATCCTGAAAATATTTTCAAAACCTTTAACCTCAAAAATTATAAAAGAAGCATGAAAATCATTTGACACCCACTTCCCGTGAATAATACATTGATAAATTATAAAAAATGATTGACAATGATTAGAAAACCATTTATTTAAAAATATATTTAAAAATAATTCAAAAACATTAATATTTTAAACATGAAAAAGAAACATGAATGATTTGATGGAAGGTAAATCCATAAACGTTATACAAGGAAAAATGTAAATTCCTTTTGAATGGTAAAATGATAGAAAATTAATTATTTGGGAAGAGACAAGAATATTGCATTAAAAAATTTGTAAAAGGAAGAAATTGTAAAACACCCTATAGTGTTAATATATTATTAGTATATTATTTTTAGAATACTATTTTTGTAATGAATGGTATTTATAAGACTACAATATTTGACAAGAGATAGTGGTAAAGGAATATTTTTATCAAATTTTTTTTAATAATATTAAGTTCTAAAGATTGAAAAAAAATTACATATAAATTATGAAATCAATAATAAATAGAGGTTAAGAATAGTCCTGTGTCTTTATGAACGATGTATCATAATATTTCATTAATGAAAAAAGTGATCATTAAAAATATAGATAAACATTAATATTTACTAAGTAAACTATTACCACATGGTAACTTTGAATAATTCTTACAATGTAGGAAAACTAAATTACTGGTATATTTAAAATATCATGATAAAAAGGATTTTCATTTTATAACATGTCCATGGAGTTTTATACACAATATATAAAAATATTGGTGTGTAATTTGGCATGTGCCTCAAATAAGGAAAATTAAGACAAAATTACTCAACTGATATGCTATGTTTTGAAATGCAATCCCCTTGATAAAATAATCATTAACTATTTTTTTAAATAGATACTCCATTAATTATATTATTTGTTGAATAAATTAAAGGGAAGTATATACACCACACAAAATATGTTAGTGGTTAATAAGGCATGTATCTCACGGAAATAATGAGTGATATTAAATTCCATATCATTATATCTTGACCTTCTACATAATCATTAAAAAATCATGTATAATTAATTTATGTTTATTATACATCTATAAATTTACAATATTAATATCTCTACTAAAATTTATTTTTTTAATTATGGATTTTATATTACCCATTTTTATCATTTCTATGTTTTGGTTTCACTTCGATTAATATCTGCATTGTTTTTTGCATGCTTATTAATTTGTTATATCTCTTATATATATATATATCATGATTCTAATAATTCAATACATTATTTAAACATAATTTTAATTCAGTATATTTTTATTATTATAATCTATATAATATAGAATTGTGATACAGAATACACTGTTCATTGAGATAGTAACCCCTACGTACACATGAATGCTATTTTTGTTTATATACCTCGTTGAATGAAATAATATAAAATAAATATATGTATATATATTGAAATATATAATTATTAAATTATATTAATTATATCATATATATTCACTAAACACATCCCTAACACATTACATTTAGTTTATGAATGAATCGCATCACTTCGAGGGGGTGGTAGTCCACACTTCCTTAAAAAAAATTATTGTAATTACACAAAATGTAATGAATAAAGATATGTGTTGTAAAAAAATTAAAGAGTATTAAAATAAATATAAATATAATATTTCACATAGATAAATTATTTTTCAATAATAATTTCGACCATGAGAGGGAGTAAGGAAAAATGGACAATCATTGTTCTGTGAGGCGGGTGTTTCATCGTACACATAAACAATGTGTTCGATATACATTAGATGGATGTGTGTGTAATTGTAGGTTGAATCCTTAATATAAAAACATAATATTATATTTTTTATACTGGTGTTGTTATAAAATAATAGGACAAGAATATTTGGGTGAGTGGAGAGTGAAAATAAAAGAAAAGAGTTTGAGGGAGGGTTTTATGTCTTAATCGAGTTACTCCTTTTGGATTTCACCAAAGGGATTTCTTTGAAGGATTTATGCATTAGGGATGATTAAATAAGGAATTAAGATATTTTTGGGAGATATTTTAGCAATGTTTTGTCAAGAATAATTGGCTTTATATGTTTTATTCAGTGGGAGGGAGGAGGCTTTTTAAGTTTGAGGAGGAGTTCCACTATTGAAATCTTTAGGAAAAAACACATGTTTTTTTTGAAAGTGGTTCTAATAATTTATTTTTTTTAAAATGTATTATAGGGAAGAAATATGGATACACAATGGATGTTTTAAGAGTGGAAATGACTTTTTTGGCCTTAAGGTTATCATTTAGTCACATATTAATATTAATTTTACCTTACTCATTGTAATTAATCTTAATTACATTCACTAATGATTTTGTTCAAGAACTATGTTGAACATAATAGAGAAAATATTTTGTTATGATTAAGTAAATGGAATAAATTTTTCCTAATTCCAATAATATATGTTTTTGAAATTAATTTAAATATAACCACGTAGACGAGATTACAAAGTGTGTTTTAAAGTAAAAACGATAAAATGTTTTCTATGTTTTTGTATTCAATTTCATTGTGATATTAGTTCTAATGAAAAAATTTTGATTAATTGATAAAAATATTCTCTAAATATAACATGAATCCAATTCAAAATATATTTTATCGTTATATGTAAATTAGATGAAAATTATATTTTGAATTAAAATCAAATATTTTTAACTATTCATTGAAAATGAAACAGTACATAAAAATGAAACAAAAATCTAATATTTATCTTTCAATTAAAAAAGGGATGTTTGTTTTGACATATAAAATTTATCATTGTCCCAAAATTTTTATTTAATGTTGATTTCCATCAAAAGGCGGTACAATTACATTAATAGAAATATAAGTTTTTTAATGTGTAGAATTTTGTTAAATCTTATCTTATTTCATTCAAATTTGTTGGATAAATATCAAAAATATTAATTTGGATATATTAAATTAATATTACATGAAAATAACATTCTAATATTATCAAATATTGATATTAGGATTACAACAAATTTGTGATCATAAGAATAGTTTTCATTAAAAGTAATCCATTTACAATAAATTGGTTCCTATATATTTTCTATATAATTTATAAAAAGTTAATAAAATTTATATTTTTTGGACCAAAAATAAATTTTTATTAGTTAGTTAAAATGGTAATTTAATGGCTAGTTCATATATTATTAAAATGACTAATAATTCTTGTTGTAGTATACTATTGTGAAGAAACACTCAGTCTTACATGTTACACAAACCACTAATGAACAATAGTATAACATGAAATGTAGTCTTAACACAATATTATGTATAGAGAAATATAAACTATATATAGAATGTAGTTCCCAGTTTACTAGGAATTTCATAAAACACTAGCCAAATACAGTTCTTTATGTTATATAAAATAACAATAATCATTTATTTCGGAAAAGGAAAATCTAAAAAAGATGAAATTAATTCACAATATATATTTAATAGAATCTTGAGGTGTTACTTTCTAAACAACTTAAAATTACGTTCTAAACTAAAATTAATATTGATAATCATATATTAAATAAATTAGAGGTCCTAATATAGAAACCAACATCATAAAATGGATAGTTAAAGGTCTATTAAAAAAATTGAAATCATATCAGCTAACCAAATTTACTCATAGCTAGATTCCCACATAAGAGAAACTAGGTCAGTAGTGAAAACATGGACATGGAAGAGAAATATAACCATTATCTTCTGATGGAGAGTGATAGAGGATAAGGTCAGTAGAAAGGTAATAATAACAAATCCATCAATCTTTGAGGACCTAAGGACTATCTGAGTCATTGGAAACAATGTTATTAGGAAAAAACATAAGTTATAGAACATTTTCCTAAAGTTATTTAGATTTACTTAAATTATATACATGAATTATTTCTGTAAAACCTCACCCTTTCTTGTTGTTTTATCCTCTTCACCAATTAATCTAAAAATTAAGTGTAATTTATTATTACAAAAGAACTAACAGATCTTGATATCTATGATAATATATCCCATATATCATCAATTACCATAAAAAAAATTAAAATAGAATGTTATAGAAAATGCATAAATCCTCATGCGGTGAGATAATAATATAATATCAAAAACAATATTTGATGTTTAACATAAACATACAATAAATGGTTATCTTTTAAAACACACTGAATGATGAAAATACAAAACATTATAATGACAGTCACCAAAATAGATAAATATTGATCCCCCGTATGTCACAATGTATATATATTTGTCACATTATAAACATGGAAATATCCTCATCATATATTATATTGGATCATGGTAGTAACTTAAATTACAATAAATAATTTTTCAAAACATGAAATCATCATTATTATATAGGTAACTAGATATATTATGTAAATCCAAGATGCTTTGAACTTCCTCCATGATGACGTAATTTTTTTTCAACAAATAAATAATAAAATATTTTGTAATAATCATCTTCCAATTAACTTATTTATATCCAAAATGTCTCTTATACAAAAAATATTAACTTAAAATTAGGTAAACATTAGTTGTTATATTTCCCATAATATTGTGTTTTTCATTAATATCACATTCTCATTAAATCACCATTCCTTTCTATTTTAATTATTCAACATATTATATAAAATCTTTAGGGAAAAAATTGAAAAATAAAAATATAGTTCACCATTCCAAATTGTTTTATAAAAATACATAAATTTTCCAATCCGTCAACTTTAATAGTTTTCATGGAATATATCCTTCCATGGATTATAAGTACAATCTTTAGTTATGGGAATTTAGTTATGAAATTCCAATGTTCTCCATATATGAGAGACTAAAATCCATGAATATTCTCCACTCTATAACCCTTTTAACCACAAAGGTAACATCTTCTCCTCCGTTTGATTTATTCCTCAAAGTTATTCTTCCCATAATCATGAAATTTAGGAATATTAGTCATCATTACTCTATAATCCATATGATTTGAACAATTATGAAATTCTTCAATCCTCTTATGTGATGTGTTAGGAAGATGAGAAACATTCAAATTATTAATCATATATCAGGACATATTATTCGACATAATAAAAATATCTTTCTCTCATGTCGTTATCCAATTTTTTTCTCATAATCACAAGATTGTTCATCAGACTCATTGTTAACCTAATTTGTTCTGGTATCCTCTATTAACTAAAACTATTATCAGAGGATGAGAGACACATATAATATAATGAAGGAACATATTCATAAAAAATTACATACTGGGTGTCTAAATAATGACAATTGCTTTTAATTTATTATATATTCAGTTTATCCTAGGTTATTCATAGTAATATTCTATCAAAATCCATCATTATGGTTTCTGTAGAGTTTTTGAATTTCTAAATAATTTCCCCCTAGAGTGTCAAGCCAGGTGTACCACAAGGCCCACTGTCGTGAAGTAGATTACCCTAAGTCGAGGCCAAGACATCTTGTTGGAATTGATACCCCTTGGTAAATTTGTAGTAGATCTAAATCCAGTACTAGTATCTAGATAGGGATATATTTATAAGGAACCACTAACTATATCCTTTACAATAATTCTATGACATATTTCTATTATTTTAAGTAACTATGGTCTTATTCGGATACATGTTCATAGAGTTATCACTACGGTTTTCACATACTAGTTTCTAAAGGTTAACTAAACCTTCACACTTATACTAAATATAATGAAATAGTCACAACATATGATAAATTACCCCACTTTTTTGGAATACTTAGAACATTAAAAAAATTAACACCTAAATAATGTGTTAATTTAGTGCTTATTGAACATTTAAAACATAAACACTAGTACCTAGGTTATCTACATAATCTCAAAAAAATTTATAATGGTTTGTACCTTTCATAGAAACATCATACATAAGTAATATTTTTATAAACTAGGTTTGTAAAAAAATGGTGATCTCTGATGCTTAGTAAGGGTAAACATGGGTGACATGTAAGCATAAACATGAGCAGAAGAGTATGCGAACGTGATCAAAACATTTTAAAGTCATTCGCTGCATATAAATTATCAAAAACATTAATTTTGGAACAAAATTTAATGTTCATAAGAACTAAATCATAAGGAAATAAAAATCATAATCCCTGAAATAATAAAATTGGAATAAAACATGGAATTTTGGAGAAATTCATAGGTATATAATATTGTTTCTATAACAATAATGGAATCACTGCCAAAGCCATCTTGATAGTATAAGATAACTCCCATACCATAATGGTAGTCATGTATCAATCAAATGTCCATGTTAGAAGAATGAGTTAACATATCATACCATCCTGGTAGTCATGGTTAACTCTCATGGCCATCATAGTAGTCGAGGTATACTCCCAAGACCATCTTAGTCTACCTAGAGATATAAATGATTACCCAATACATTATAGGAAGATTTAGGTCTTACCTTTATCATAATTAAATCATACAAACATGTGACACATAATCATAAAAATATACATAAAAGAACCCATGAAATGAAATGGGCATCATACACATGTAATTATATCATATCCTATGGAAAAAGATATAGGTTCTATAATAATTTATTCAAAATCAGAAAATGTGAGAAAGGCATGTTTTAAATTAATATTACCCAAAAATGTGATATGAGTTTCATAAAAATCATGCTAGAAAAACATAAATTATATAATGAAAAAATTTGAATTTAATAACTGAATCATTTCCCAATAAATTAATGAGTAACACCAACAGACGTTATCATATATGAAAAATAATTTTTAAAGATATTTTCCACATAAAATCATGAGGAAATATCCATCTTATTTAAGAAATAATTTTAAAAATATAAAACAATATTAAAACTATTTTATTTGAAAATAGACAAGAAAATATATAAAGGAATCATGAAATAATTGTGAAAACATTTTCTTTGAGGATTATGAAACAATAATGAATGTATTTTGAAAACATCATTCCCTAAAATATACTTTGAAAACATATAAATATTACATGAATATTATTTGTAAAACATTTATTTGAAAATCTATTATAATAATAATTGTTATTATTATCATTTTAAACATGAAATGGAAACATAAAAGAAATTTCTTTCAGTAAATCCATACATGTCATATGAAGTAAAAATAATATTATTTATGTGTGGTAAACTGTTAGAAAATTGATTATTTAGATAGTGATAAGGATATTATTTTAAAAAGATTTTTTAAATGGAAAATATGGAAAATATTATTTCAATGATCATAGGATATTAGTAAAATATTATTTGAATACCTTTATGGAAATCATGGTTTTGAACAAACACATATTTCCCACTGAAGAGAGAGAGAAGGTCATATTTTCTTAAAAACATTTTATTAATTATATTAAGTACTAATGAGTGAATTAAATGGTATGTATACATGAATAAATCAATAATAAACATATGATAACTAACTTCAAGATTATCTTGAAATATGGATCATCATATTTGGTGAATTGGACCGTGATCATAAACAATATTGATAAATGGTGAGGTTGTTTAAATAAAATCTTACCACATGATAACATTGAATTATACTTTCTATATTAGGAAAATAAAATTACATGGAGCATTAAAATATTCTAAAAAGAAATATATTCACGTTTTAACATGTAAATGGTTGTTTATACACCACACACAAAACTATATGTGTATAACAAGGCATTAGTCCGAATGAAGAAAAATTGAGACAAAATTACATTACTAATGTGGTAAATTTTGATACATATACCTCATAATAGAAATATAAATAAATGACTATGTATATAAAAATTTATTTAGGTATAATTTCTATTTTATTCATTCATGGTAATTATAAACACTACACAAATGATGTTAGAGGTGAATAAGGCCAAATATCATTGGGAAATAAATAGTGAGACGAAATTCCCTTACTTTGTGTCTTGACTCTTGTCATACTCAATCAAGCCTCTTGTATATTAAATATAAATTTCAGATAAATTTATAAATGAACCATATTCAATATTATAATAGTATATATGTTTTGGTTATTAATCTATATTACATTCTTGTTAACAATTCTATGTTATGTTTTCACTTCGAGTAAAGTCCGCATTGATTTTCACTTGTGTCCTAATTTGTTAAATTTTCATTCCATATATTTATATTCTGATTATCATAATGAAGAAACATGTTTTAAATATAACTTATATTCATTATATTTTTATTATAATATTCCATATATTATATAATTATGAAATTGAATACAACATTCATGGAGCCGATAAGCCTTATCTGGGCATTAACGATATTTCCCTTTCATTATCATGTTAGAATAAAGAAATTAAAAGAAATATATATATATATATATATATATATATATATATATTAATTTAGCTTTATTATATCATATATATGAAATATATTCACTAAAACCGTCCTTAATACATTCCATGTACTAAATGAACGAATCACTTTGCTTTGATGGGTTTGTTGTCGACACTTCCTCAAAAGAAATTATCATATTAACCTAAAATGAAGACTATAAATATTTGTGTTGCATAAGAATTAATGAAACATAAATAAACAATAAATATAATATGTAACATATATAAATAGATTTTCCACCATAATTTTCACCATGTTAGGCGGTAAGGAAAAATGAACAATGATCGTTCTGTGAGGCGATAGTTCGTCATAAACATGAATATTATTGTTGTTACCCATTAGATGGTAGTTTTTGTATGTGTAGGTCAAACCCATATCATAACAGTAACCTAGAATATTTTGGGTAATTTTAATGTCAAAAAATAATGGTATAATAATATTTGAGGGAGTAGTGAAATACGATATAAAAAAGATGTTTGAGTGATGGTGTTGCCACTTAATTGGGTAAATCCATTTGGTTTTCACTATAGAGAGTCTTTGGATGTATTTATACTAAGGGGGATTGAAGGAGTACAAGAGGGATTTTTTGGATATATTTTGGAATAATTTTTTGATCCAATGTTGCTTGAGACATGTGAGGATGTGGGAGGAGAGGATGGGTTTTATAATGAAGGTGGAGTGACACTCTTGTAATATTTTGGAAAATGAAAACCCCAAAAACAATTTTTAATTTAACGTGGATCAAATAATTTTCCAAAGTACATTACATTGATTATTGGATCTAAATATTTCCATCCAATGGCTTTGGGACAATTTTATCGGTTATTTTCTTTGTAATTAATTTTAATTATTTTACCTAATATATCTAGACAAAAAATAACTCAATATTATTATACATTATAAATTATAATGGTTATAAATTTGTATCCATTTTTTGGAATTAAAATGAAATAATTGGAAGAAATTAATTAAAATCTTATCTTGAAGACAAGATGAAAAAGTGGGGTTTTAAAGTAAAAACAATCAAAAGCTCACAAATTTTTTTTATTAAATTTCAAAACTCTTATTGTTTCTCATGAACTAAATTTGATTAAGTGATTAAAATACTCCTTTATATTCAAATTTTATTAAATTCTTTTCTAAATAATTTATAACTTATTTTATCATTTTTTTTGTGTAAACTGCATTTTATTTACTTATTTTAGTTCAAAATCTAATTTCAAACCTAGATCATATATTACTATATTAATTAATAATATATTTAATGATATATTACTGTTTGTTAAAACATGGTCTGGCATGTTATGAAAAACTTCAATGAATGTCAGTTTTGTGTGAAACGTTGGATTACCTAAGTGTTCTATATATAGAAATGTAACAATTATATTTCATTTAGTGCATGATTAATTGTTCATTTAATATAATTCAATCCAAACATAGTTCCTCAATATATATAAAATAAATATTTCCCCGTGTTTCATGAAATAAAAAATATAAAAAATATTAGACTAAGTTGAAATAAATATATCACAAAATGTCAATTTTGTATATGTATCCATCTTGGGTGGATGAAATGAAAGAACCACCGATTTTTTGTAATCATATATTCATCTCATTCAATGGGATGTGAAACATACTAAACCATTTTGACAATTTAATCTTAATGTATAGGTCCATGATAGTGAACTCGAGAGTAGAATGAGGCCACCAATGTATAATGTTTTTTTTTCACACATAGGATGGACCAATTTTTGTATTGGATAACTAGTTACTCATCATGTAAATTGATGGATGGGAACATTTTCGCAAGTATTTTCTCTACCAATTTAGCTCCACCATGGGAAATAATAGTTTCATTATCCACTTCAATTGTCTTCAACAACCGAATGAGTGAGTTGAAGACGTTTTTGCCAAGTGGAGTGGCATAAGGAGTTATTTCAGAAAGTCACTATATCAAGAGAATATAATGATGATGACTTGGAGAAAATTAATACTGAGATGGTCCCCTCTGTCATCACTATGAAGATTGAATGTGGTTTTTGGGATTTCTCGTATAAGACCCAGTGCCTGGATGAATCCTTGCAGCAATATAAGGAGGCATGTCAATTGCCTCTTTCATCTCCTACAAAAAGATAGACTGAGTCAGTTATTGTTTTTTTTTGTAGAGATAGAGGCCCCCATTACACTAGATTTGTTACTTTCATTCCCCTTAAATATCCTATCCAATGGAAATATTCTGAGTCCCATTCTCATGTATATAAATTCCTAGCGAGGAATCGGTAGGAAGCACCCTATAATGAACCACTATTGCCAAGCCAAGCGAATTAGGAATTGACCCCTCATCATGATCCATCCCCTCATAATGTTTGGGCTCCCATAGATCCCTTCTAAGATTAGGGAAACTATACCTACTCATTAAATTAGTCTTGAGTTCCTAGAAATTTCAAAAGTTCCTTGGGGTATGGAATTTTGATGCTTCCCTATACAAGAAACATGAGGAAGTTGATTTCACTGATTTCATTGAAAATTTAATTATCATAGGATATTTTGGAATACCATCATGTGATTATATGTGTTCAAGTATTGTCTCTAGGAAAAAATATATAAAAATTTAGTCTTATTGGTCCCTTCCCCAATACATGTAGCATACATATCTTCCAAGACTGATAGTACAAGTGACAGCGAATCACAGTCAGTCTCTAGCCTTGGGACACATATGTATGGAATTGTTTAGATGAGAAAGTAATCCAGAATGACTATGGTGTCATCCATGCAGATCATATCAGCCTGATCCTCCTAATGTTTTTAATCCTTTCCTAACTAACACTATTTTTGTTTCCACATCACAGTCATCCACCACTCAGAAGAGTGGGTTCCAGTGAAACCAGGTAATGAAAAATACTCCATTAGAACAAATTTCATCCAACAATATTAAAGATTTCATTCTCTTATATATGGAGATAACCCCTTGAGTTCTCCTAGTATAAAAATATTCCACATATTTTCACCATAATTTCACCTCTGTGAATACTATTGAACTCATGGATACTATCATGATCATCGATGATGAAGAGTATCAGGCAAGTCCTATGAATGTCCCATACCGACACCATCACTGAAGGAGACCATGATATGAGAATCGCCAAGTTGACAAGGACATTCCTTCAAACCATGTCATTCAGGATACTGAGAATAGGACGCATTCCATGGAGAGGACCCAACAGGCATTGTCGACTCAGCTCGTCTTGTCATATTCGATTCTACCACAGATCGTTCCAGTTGACCAGGAAGAAGAGTAAAGAAGAAATAATAACCACCTGCATCCACCTGTGGCCATGACTCATCCATATGAAAGTCATCCAGATGTGATATCCCTTAGTTAAACTGATGACAAACATGATATTTCTAGCATGAGTCAGAATCCCATGATTCGACCAGCAACACCCATTATACCTCCTTCCAAAGAGAATCACCTTGTGGTTAAGAATTTAAAATTAGAATAAATGTATGATGTGATGAAGAACATATCAACTATTATTTCAAATATATTAATCCATGATGACCAATATCAGTCATAATATATGGAATAATACCTCATAGAATCTTAGAGAATCCCCATATTGTTTGAAAGAAGGGTAGTTTTCATATAAGTCTTCCATAATGAGTATGTCTAGTGAGAAAAATTCTAGGAAATCATGTTATTTTCAGGATAAGATAAAGGCTCTCACATACAGGGACAAATACTCCACGAGTACATCATTGAAAAATTAAATGGCGTTGATTTCTACCGCTGTCTAGTTAACATAGGGTCCATGACTAACAAAATACCAACCTAGAGACTTGGAAATCTAGGAGTAATTGAATCACATGTGAGTCCCTATAATGTAAATATATATGGTTATGATACAAAATATAAGATACTATGAGGTATAATTCTATTAAATATCCATTTGGGAGGCCTTTTTTCAATTATTGATTTCATTCTCATCTAACGGGATACCTCCTATATTGTGTTGATGGGTATACCCTTACTCTAACTACCAAAAAATGTTCCCTCCTCATGTCACAAATTCGTCAATTACTCCATCAATGGTTGTGTGATATTCTTCAATTGGATGCACATCCTTTCGCCTCTAGTGAATCCTACTATTTGGATGCCGAATACAACAATAATAAGGATTAATTAGTCCCAACCAATGAGGTTGAACAAAATTCCGATGTGGCAGACCCATGGGGACAATGTTTTCATCCTCCTGATTCACTAGTCAGAGGCCATACTGCAAGAACTTGGATACTCCTTCAATATTTCCGAGAAGAGGGGAAGAAGTTTTCTCAGTTACAAGGAACATCACCAATTTACCTTGTACTCCTACATATGACATGCTCAAGTTATTCCAGAACCTCATACTCTAACGATGATTCAAGATTTTCTCCCCATGAATATAGTTGTATGTAAAACATTCATATTCCTCAAGATAGTTTGAGCCGATATATACTAACACATCAACATTGAATTGACATCATCATGCACGAAACCTTCTATCATAAGCCTGATGAGGACTCGACATCTACCCAAACAAGAACCATTTTCCCTCCATAATAAAATTTTCGTTGGTGAATTGTAACATCCCAAGTAAATGAAGAATAATACATATTTTATATTTATTAATATTTTTTAATTAAATATTAATTTTACTTTAAAGAGGTTTCTATGTTTGATAGCATACCCAATACGCAACAGTGGGTTTCTTTGGAATCTTATGTTGCACGCTAATAATATAATATTATTATTTTAAACAGTAGTTAACTCCTAGCTGTTGTATTGGAGGGAATAAACTAAACTAACTAAAATATTATTATACATGTTTGTTAAATATATTTACATTTATCAAATAAATGTTAGAGGCTCAAAAAGTGAATGAATCTAATTTTAAGCATAATTTTCATTAAAAGGCCGATTTATCGCCTTTTAATGGAGAACCCTTTTTAAATCTTGTTTTTGTCACATTAATACATTCTATATGACTAAATAAAATCCTTCATTAGAATGGGGACATCAAAATTTAAATAGTGAATTTTTTTGAAATTATTCCGATAAAGTTCATTTTTTAATGAATATTGAAAAATATTGTATTTTAATTCAAATGTTCCTTTTAATATAATTTATTTATATGGTCAGATTATATTTTTAATTGGTTTTAAAGTTAAAATAAAATATATTTCTTACCATTTAATCCAATTTTGGTCATTGGAGATAATTTCACTTTGAAATTGGACATAAACAAGTATCAATCTATTAATAGTTATTGTT
Organism: Viscum album; assembly: GCA_963277665.1. Lineage (NCBI taxonomy): Eukaryota > Viridiplantae > Streptophyta > Magnoliopsida > Santalales > Viscaceae > Viscum > Viscum album. Next base: position 748,222,081 of record OY728157.1, read on the forward strand.
TCGTAAAAACACGCTATTTGTTTTAACAAAGGGAATAAATTTTTAAATTAATTAATTCCACTTATATGTTTTTAATTTGGAAAAAAACAACATTTTTGAATTCGGAATATCAAATATATCTTAGGCTGAAGTTTTGGTATTTTTCTGAAAAACTTCAATTTTTGATGAATAGTGACACCACTTAGTGGTAGTTAAAAAAACTGACTTTTTCATTTATATTTAATTTATCCCCTACTGTGAATTGAATTTTGAAAATCCGACAAACATGGTTGTTATCAAGAAGTAAAATTTGGTTCAATAAGATGAAAATAATATTTGGTAAATAGTAACTTTTGACTTTTATTTATCGTGGTTAAAGGTGAATAAGGTAATTCAAGGTTAAAAGAATATTATAATAATTAAAAGTTACCTTAACACATGTAGAAACTTTATTGGTTGGGTCATTAACGACCATGGGCATATTTGGGTCGATTCTGGGACCCCATTGATCAACTTGGGTGTGATAATGACAATTTAGACTAATTAATTTAATGTAAAGGCAAAATAGACATAAACAAAAATCTTAAGTAATTAATTTTCATATGGTTTTATATAAGGAATATTTTTTACTATAAATATTCATTGGAAAGATAAAATGACTTCCTACATGATAGTGTTTTTTTTATAATTTTTATACATCTAATAAATAAAATTATTTATGACACAATAATGATGCAGTATTTACCTCATTAATAAATGATTAAAATAAATACGATTATAATGATTACAATATTATCCAAAACATGTCCATTTCTGATTTTATGATTTTATTTTAAATATTAGTCTTCTTATATTTGACCTTAATGAATTTTGGACCATTCGAAACCGAATATCATTGTATAGTAAAAAAATGTTTTCACACTTTCCAAAAGAGCCCCTCCTCTGCCTTATAAAAGGAGACCATTTCTATGCAATTACTCACACCTCTCAAGCCATTTGGCTCGTCCAAACTCTTCCCAATTAATCTCCCTACATCCCTCTCCTACTCCTAGAAGCCTTAACTTAGGCAGAAGGATTTTCAAGAAGTCCTTTGGTTCAAACCAAAGAGAGTTACCCAAATTAAAGGTAACAGTTTATCTTAAATTTTTTTCTTTTATTTTACTTCTACATCCCCTAAACTCTTTTTATTTAAGTTCTTTTGTATAAAAACCATTATAATAAATATATATGATGTTGTTATGAGATTTATTCGAACTACACTCACACACAGCTCCATCTAATTGATGAAGAACATAATGTTTCTGTGGATGGAAAACTAACGCCTCAAGAAACAATGATTGTTCAATTGCATCTTACCACCCCTCATGGTGGCCATTATGATGGAACTGTATTTATATATGATATATATTATGTTTATGATTTATTTATTCTTCTGTACTTCCCAATTTTATCAAACCTTTATGGTTTCCATAGTGGTTAAATACGATAATCTCATTTGAGGAGGTGCGGATTACCGCCCCCATAAAGTGATGTGACTCGTTAATGCCTTATGTGGGATGTATAAAGGAAGGATTTAATGATATTATATATTATATTATACTGGAATTATAATATACCTATGTATAATTATGTTTTAATTCCTTTAAAATAAGAAATAGAAATGAAAGTAGCGTTCATGCTTACGTACAACTTACCGTCTCCATGAACGGTGCATTTCATTTCTTACCTCTAAATGTTATGTACAATTAAAAAAACATTTATATACTGGATTTATATGATATATATGATATCCAAATCATTAATATCATTCTGAATGTAATGAACTATTGACCACATGGACAACTTGTAAATATTAGGTGTACATTTTGACTCAAGTACCAAATATCGACAAAATGAACATTATTAACATAAATGATTATATAATGTTTATAACATGGTAATAAGTGATATAAAAGGAATAATAAACTTGAAAAAGGATTTTATGTATGTATAAATTAACTTTAGTTTATTATTCATGATATTAAAGAACAATCGAGTCAAGTCAGACACGAGGTAAGGGACTTCGTCTCAATCCCCTTTCATTGAGGCATTTCTTATACACGACTTTATTTTATACGGTGTATAAACCCCTTTTACTTTTCATTTTATTCAAAGGGAATATTTTTATATGAAGCGTTTTACTAAAAGACAAAAAGGAATGTTTTTTTAACGTAAGTGGTGACAACGACCTTTCCACCGCTGCAAGTATTATTTGATCTTTGGCTTCCTTAACAAGACGGAATGTTTTTAAAAGTAAAAATATATAACAAATACTATTTTTTATGTATTTTGGTATTGAAAATGATTTTGATAATGGATTTATTATTTCAATATCTTGAAATGATATTTTATTATTTCAATCTTTCTTTTATGCTTATGTTATCTATTATGTTCATTTTATGGTTCTTGGGAATTATTTATGTATACGGGTGGCTCCGTGATAAACCTAGGGCGGGTGAGCCCGAGATAGCTCTCCAATGTATTGAGTAACGTGAAGGAGGTAAACATGAATGTTTCTCTTAAGAGATTTAATGAATATACTATGATGGGTATTCCAAAGTAACTCCCTATGTAGCTGTGATAGCTACAATGTAAGTATGGTATGGATTCCACAAGTTACCTTTATGATTTATGATTTCTATGTGTCTTTCATAAATATTATCATTTCATGAGGTAAGTAAAAGAGTTCATGTTTTTTAGGTATTTATGAACAAATGTTTTCATTCACTGTTTTATAACCCTTACTGAGCCTTTTCTGCTCATCCCAAGTTTTGAAATGTTTTTCACAAGACTTAAAGATGAATAGGGTCAAGGATGAGATCAAGGAAAATCCATCCTCTCTTTAACATGGAATTAGACATTAATTTAATTTCATGAGTTTTTATTTTATGAAAAAATGGATTATGGGAATAAGTTCCTACTTTGTAATATTTTGATATATAAAATTATATTCTAATTCCCTAAAACTCTAAAACTGAAAAGATCCTCAATGTGAATTATTCATTTAAATCAATATTAAGTAATGTTTAAGGCCAGGTCCTTATATTTGGTATCATAGGTCGGTTTAGATAACTGTAGGAGTTAGTGTGTTGTTAAATAAATGTCTATAATATAATTTATGTTAATATTGAAATAATATAGCATTTGCAGATTACCATGTTGCTTCGCCTATGATATTTCTGTGTTCAGAATGGTTTTCCGCAGAGGAAACAGGGCAGCAGTGTTGGGACGACATCTAGAGGAACACAACCTTCCAAATCAGCAACCAGAGATGGTTAGAATCGGAACTAAACATTTTGTTGCAGTGATGGCACAGTTGACTCAGGCGATAAACGGTGGTGGTATCCATGTACGAGATCAGCCATATCAACCACAAAGAACATATAAGTAGTGGAGAATTTTATGAGGCAACATCCCCCATCATTCAGAGGATCATCTGACCCTATGCTAGCTGAAGGATGGATTAAAGCACTGGATAATATTTTTGATGTCATGGGTTGTTCAGAACAACAAAAGTTTAGTCTTGCAGTTTACCGTTTTGAAGGTGAAGCTGATCAGTGGTGGTCGATGGTGAAAAATATCAGGGATAGTGAGGAGATTGATGCTCTCGATTAGGATGAATTCAAAGGTATGTTTCTTGAGAATTATTTTCCTAAGGTGGTTCGTCTTAGGATTGAAATACAATTCCTAGAATTGGGGATGGAGGATGACTCAGTGGCTGCTTATGAAGAAAAATTCACTCGACTAGAAAGTTACGCTCCAAATTTTATACGATATCTTGATAATAAAATCAACCGTTTTTACTCAGGATTAAATACAAAGTATCGAAGGGATTTAAATTCTCACGAGTTCAAAAGTTATGAAAAACTTGTTCGTTGTGCGGAGATATTGGAAATGGAGTTTGTCGATGATCAGTTATTCTTTGACAAGAAATAAAATAAAAGGTCGAGGTGGCATGCGAAAGGGAAGAACTCTTCAAAAAAGTGTAATGGTAAGAAGCTTATGTTTACAGTTTGTGAGAATTGTGGTAAAAAGCATGTTGGTGAATGTATTTTGAATTCTGTTAAGTGCTATCGATGTGGTAAAATGGGACATAAGGCTTGCAATTTCACTGAAAAAGATCAGGGTAATGGTATGACAAAATCTGATTTATAGTCAGTAAAATGTTTTAAGTTCAATGAAATGGGTCATTATGCAAATGAGTGTGCAAAAAAGAACTCAACCAAAGGAAAGAAGCCAGACTACAAGCAGAAAGGGGCTGTGAAATCCTTTGCAACTACTATAGCAGATGTTGGGCCATCAAATTAAGTTGTTTCAGGTACATTGTTTATTTGTTCAGATTATGCCAATGTGTTTTTTTAGGGTCTACATATTATTTCATTTCTGAGAAGTTTTATAGTATATTGGGAATTCCATCTCATGATATGAATACTAAAATTATGGTAAAAACACATTGAAATGATGTTGAGACAAAAAGAAAACATAAGGACATTCCTTTCCTTGTGTGTGGTAAGAATCTACATGCAAACCTTATTGTTTTGCCTCTAGTAGAGTTTGATGTTATTTTGGGCATGGATTGGCTTTCTGTTTATCATGCTAAGATTGACTGTAGAGCTAAAGAGGTTTCTTTTCAAAATGATTTTTAGTTTGTGTACAAGAATGAACACTTGATTTTGATAACATATCAGGAAGTCGAAAAAACTGGTAAAAGATGGACATGAATGTTACCTTGCACATATTGTTGAAAACAAAGAGACTGTTCAGATTAATGATGTGCCAGTGGTAAATGAGTACCTTGATGTTTTTCCTGATGAGTTTCCTGGTTTTATACCTAATCAGGAAGTTGAATTTAATGTTGACTTAGTTCCGGATGCTAATCCAATTTCAAAAACCCCATATCGAATGGCTCAAATTGAAATTTTACTGTTAAATAAGCAATTGCCAGGAGTTATTAGTTAAATGATTAATTTGACCTAGCACATCACCATGGGGTGATCCTGTATTTTTTTTAAAAAGAAATATGGTTCAATGAGTCTTTAAATTGATTATAGAGCATTGAATAACATCACTATTAAGAATAAGTATCCTTTTCCTCATATCGAAGATTTGTTTGATCAGCTCCATGGTGCTCAGTATTTTTCGATGATTGACTTGAGGTCGGGGTACCATCAGTTGAAAGTAAAGGAAGAAGACGTTCTGAAGACCGAGTTTCATACTAGATATGGCCATTATGAATTTGTAGTTATGCCTTTTGGGTTAACCAATGCACCTGCTGTATTCATCGATCTTATGAATAGAATTTTTCGTGAGTTCTTGGATAAGTTTGTGGTTGTGTTCATTGATGATATTTTGGTTTATTCCAAAATTAAAGAGTAACATGAAAGTTATTTAAGGGTTGTATTGAAAACATTAAAAGAAAAAAACTTTATGGGAAATTCAGTAAGTGTGAGTTTTGTTTACAACAAATTTCATTCCTTGGTCACATTGTTTCAAAAAATGGCATAACTGTTGATCCTGCTAAAAAGAAATTTGTTGAATAATGTCCAAGACCCACAAATATAATCAAGATCCATAGTTTTCTTGGTTTGGCAGGTTACTACCGAAGGTTTATTGAAATTGTTTCAGGGCTATCTCGTCCATTTACTAAGTTAACTCGAAAAGGTGTTAAGTTCATCTGGAAAAATGAATGTGATGATTGTTTTCACGAATTGAATAGAAGATTGGTTAATGCTCCAGTTTTAGCACTACCTTCTAGAAATGGTGAGTTTGTTGTCTACAGTGATGCTTCGTTGAAGGGACTGGGTTGTGTCCTAATGTAGAATGATCAGGTAATTGTTATGTTTCACATCAGTTGAAACCACATGAGGTAAATTACCCTACACATGATTTGTAATTATTTGCTGTGGTGTTTGCTCTAAAAAATTGGAGGCATCATTTGTATGGAGTGAAGTGTGAAATACAACTGATCACAAAAGTTTAAAGTATATATTCCCTCAGAAAAAATTGAACATGAGATAGAGGAGATGTTAGGAATTAATCAAGGATTAGGATTGCATGATCCTTTACCATCCGGGAAAAGAAAATAAAGTGGATGATGCTTTGAGTCGAAAAAGTAATGCTTTATTAACCATGCTACGTTTGGAAAAAGATCCTTTGGTTGTTGATTTGATGAATTATGGAATAGAAGTTTTTGGTGCAGGAAATTCTTCTGTTTTTTTTCAGGTGTCAGTGAGATCCTCTATATCAGAAAGAATAATAAAAGCCCAGAAGGAAGACAGTGAGTTTCAGAAAAAGGTAGAGTTGGTTCAGAAGGGTTAGTTTCCTGAATTTAACAATGAAAATGATTGTGTTTTGAGATTTGGGAAGAGATTATGTGTGCCTTGTGATTCACAGTTGAAGAATGAGTTAATATGTGATGCTCATAGTTCTCTGTTTTCAGTTCATCCTGGCAGTACTAAGATGTATAGAGATCTTCAGGATTATTACTAGTGGGATGGAATGAAAAGAGATATTTCTAATTTTACTTTGAAGTGTTTGACTTGTCAGCAGGTTAAAGCAGAGCAGAAGTTACCGAAAGGAATGCTTCAGCCTTTACCGGTGCCAGAGTGGAAATACGAAAATATATCCATGAACTTTGTTGTGGGATTACCAAAGACATCTCGAGGTAATAATGTAATCTTGGTTATAGTTGACCAATTGACTAAATATTCTCATTTCCTTCCAATTAGAGATACTTTGTCTCTAGATCTACTTTCTCGGTTGTATGTTATAGAGATATTCAGGATTCATGGAGTTCCCCTCTCCATTGTATCTGATCATGATCCCAAGTTCAATTATAACTTTTGGAAAGGCTTTGAGAAGTCATTGGGTACTAAATTAAATTTTAGTACAACTTTTCATCCTCAATCAGATGGGCAGTCAGAATGAACAATTCAGACATTGGAGGATATGATACGTGCTTTCTCGATGGATTATTAGGGAAGTTGGGACCAACATCTTTCTTTGGTTGACTTTTCTTATAATAACAGTTTTCATTCCAGTATATGGATGGATCCATTTGAGGAATTATATGGAAAGCGTTGTCGAACTCCAAATTTTATGGATGAAGTAGGTGAAAGGAAGCTGAAGATACCAAATTTTTTAGAAAATATGGCAGCGAAAGATCAGTTGATTCAGAAGCACATGAGAACAACTCAGAGCAGACAGAAAAGTTATGAAGATAACCAGAGGAAGGATCTTTCTTTTGAGGTAGGTGATCATGTCTTTCTCAAAGTTTCTCCATGGAAAAAGTGTGATGCATTTTGGTAAGAATGGAATGTTTAGTCCAAGGTTCATTAGACCTTATGAAATTCTATAGAAAGTTGGATCAGTTGTGTATAGAGTGTCTTTACCTCCATGTTTATCCCAGGTGCACAATGTTTTTCATGTTTCAATGTTGAGAAAGTATATGCCAGATCCATCTCATGATTTGATCCCAGAGATAGTTCAGTTGGAAAAGAATCTATATTATGAAGAACAACTAGTCTAGATTTATGACCGTAGAGAGAAAGTGTTTCGGAATAAGGTAAGTCACTAGGTAAAGGTTTTGTGGAAAAACCATATTGTTGAAGAGGCAACGTGGGAATCTGAAAATGCTATGAGGGATAAATACCCCAACATATTTTGATAAGTAAATAACAATTACGAGGACATAATTCCCAAAAGGGGGGAAGGATGTAACATCCCAAGTAAATGAAGAATCATACATATTTTATATTTATTAATATTTGTGAATTAATTATTAATTTTACTTTAAAGGGGTTGCTATGTTCGATAGCGTACCCGATACGCAACAACAGGTTTCTTTGGAATCTTACTTTGCACACCAATAATATAATATTGTTATTTTAAATAGTAGATAAGTCCTAGCCATTGTATTGGTGGGAAAGAACAAAACTAACTACAATATGATTATACATGTTTGTTAAAAATATTTACATTTATCAAATAAAAGTTAGAGGCTTTAAAAGTGAATGAATCTAATTTTAAGCATAATTTTTATTAAATGGTCGATTTATCTCCTTTTAATGGAGAACCCTTTTCAAATCTAGTTTGGTCACATTAATACATTCTATATGAACAAATTAAATCTTTCATTATAATGGGGACATCAAAATTTACTTAGTGCAATTTTTTGTAATTTTTCCTATAAAGTTCATTTTTTAATGAATAGTGAAAAATATTGTATTTTAATTCAAAAGTTCCTTTTAATATAATTTATTTATATGGTTATATTATCTTTTTAATTGGTTTTAAAGTGAAATTAAAATATATTTTTACCATTTAATCCAATGTTTGTCATTTTAATTAATTTTACTTTGAAATTGGACATAAACAAGAATCAATCTTTTGAGAGTTATTGTTTCTTAAAAACATGCTATTTGTTTTAACAGCAGGAATTAATTTTTAAATTAATTAATGGAACTTATATGTTTTGAATTTGAAAAAATAGAAGCCATTTTTTAATTCTGAATATAAAATATATCTTAGGCTGATTTTTTGGTATTTTTCTGAAAAACTTCAATTTTTGATGAATAGTGACACCACTTAGTGGTAGTTAAAAAAACTGACTTTTTCATTTAAATTTAATTTTACCACTCATGTAAATTGAATTTCAAAAATCCGACATACATTTTGTTATCAAGAGGTTAAATGTGGTTCAATAAGATGAAAATAATTTTTGTTGAATAGTAACTTTTGACTTTTATTTACTGCGGTTAAAGGTAAATAAGGTAATTCAAGGTTAAAAGAATATTATAATAATTCAAAATTACCTTAACACATGTCCTAACCTTATTTTTTGAGTAATTAACGACCATGGGCATCTTTGGGTCGATTTTGGGACCCCATTGACCAACTTGGGAGTGATAATAACAATTTAGACTAATTAATCTAATGTAAAGGCAAAAAAGACATAAACAAAACTCTTTTAGTAATTAATTTTTATATGGTGTTATATAATGAATATATTTGACTATAAATATTCATTGTAAATCTAAAAATATTTCCTACATTATAGTAGATTTTTATAATTTTTAAAAATTTAATAAATTAAATTATTTATGACACAATAATGATGTCGTATTTACCTCATTATTAAATGATTAAAATAAGTAAGATTATAATGATTAAAATATTATCCATAACATGTAAAATTCTGATTGGATGATTTTATTTATAATATGAGTCATCTTATCTTCGACCTAAATTATTTTTTTACCATTTGAAACCGAATATCATTATATAATAAAATAACGTTTTCACACATTCCTAAAGAGCCCCTCCTCTCCCTTATAAATGGATACCACTTATATTCAGTTCCTCACACCTCTAAAGCCATTTGGATCGTCCAAAAACTGCCCAATTAAGCTCCATACATCCATATCCTCCACTTAGAAGCCTTAACTTAGGAAGAAGTCATTTCAAGAAGTCATTTGGTTCAAACCAAAGAGAGTTACCCAAATTAAAGGTAACAGTTTCTCTTAAATTGTTTTCTTTTATTTTACTTCTCCAACCCCTAAAATATTTTTATTTACATTCTTTTGTAACAACACCAGTATATGAAATATACTAGGATTTTGATATGAGATGTATTCGAACTATAATTACACACACCTCCATCTAATGGATGAAGAACATAATTATTCTGTGGATGGAAAACTAACGCCTCACGAAACAATGATTGTTCAATTACATATTACCGCCTCTCATGGTATCCATTATGATGGAACTATATTTACATATGATATATATTATGTTTATAATTTCTTTATGCTTCTGTACTTCCCAATTATATCAAAACATTATGGTTTCCATAGTGGGTAAATACGATAATCTCATTTGAGGAAGTGCGGACTACCGCCCCCTCAAAATGATGTGACTCGTTAATCCATTATGTGGGATGTAAAAAGGATGGAGTTAACGATATTATATATTATATTATACTAGAATTATAATATACCTATGTATCATTATGTTTAAGTAAAATAAAAATAAGAAATATACATGAAAGTAGCGTTCATGCGTACGTACGGCTTACCGTCTCCATGAACGATGCATTTCATTTCTTACCTCTAAATGTTATGTACTGTTATAAAAACATGTATATAATGGATATATATGATATATATGATATCCAAATCATGAATATCATTATGTATGTAATGAACTATTGACCACTTGGACAACTTCTTAATATAAGGTGTCCATTTTGACTCAAGTACCAAATATCGACAAAATGAACATCATTAACTTAAATGATTACATAATGTTTATAACATGGTAACAAGTGATATAATAGGAATAATAAACATGAAAAAGGTTCTTAATCAATATTTTATTATTCAGGATATTAAAGAACGATCGAGTCAAGTTGGACATGAGGTAAGGGACTTCGTCTCAATCTCCTTTCATTGAGGCATTTCTTATACACGATTTTATTTTATACGGTGTATAAACCCCTTTGACTTTTCATTTTATTCAATGGGAATATTTTTATATGAAGTGTTTTACTAAATGACAATAAGGAATGTTTTTTAACGTAAGCGGTGAAAATTACCTTTCCCCCGCTGCGAGTATTATTTGATATTTGGCTTCCTTAACAAGTAAGAATGTTTTTAAAAGGAAAAATAAATACCAAAGACTATTTTTTACGTATTTTGGAATTGAAAATGATTTTGAGAATTGATTTATTATTTAAATATATTGAAATGATATTTTATTATTTCAATCTTTCTTTTATGATTATGTTATGTGTTATGATCATGTTATGGTTCTTGGGAATTATTAATGTATACAGGTGGTTCTCTGATAAACCTAGGGCAGGTGAGCCCGAGATAGCTCTCCAATGCATTGGGTAACGTGACGGAGGTAAACATGAATATTTCGCCAATAAGATTTAGAAAATATACTGTGATGGGTATTCCAAAGTAACTCCCTATATAGATGTGATATCAACAATGTAAGTATGATATGGATGCCGCAAGTTACCTTTATGATTTATGATTTCTATGTGTCTTTCATAAATCTTATGATTTCCTGAGGTAAGTAAAAGTGTTCATGTTTTGTAGGTATTTATGAAAAAATGTTTTCATTCCCTGTTTTGTAACCCTTACTGAGCCTTTTATGCTCATCCCAAGTTTTGAAATGTTTTTCACATGACTTAAAGATGAATAGGGCCAAGGATGGGATCATGGAAAATCCATGCTCTCTTTAACATGGAATTAGACTTGAATTTTTTTTCAAGAGTTTTTATTTTATGAAAACAAACGGATTCTGGGAAGAAGTTCCTGCTTTGTATTATTTTGAGATGTAATAGTTAAGTCCTAATTCCCTAAAACTCTAAACCTGAAAAGATCCTCAATGTGAATTATTCATTTAATTCAATATTAAGTAATGTTTAAGGCTGGGTCCTTATATGAATTGTTTTCTTCCAATGATCACCCTACCTCTGACAATGAAGTGGACTTAGAAGAAACTCGTCCCCCATATGAAGAAGGTATCTCCACCATACTTTATGTTTTTGTTTTAGTGAATCATTGAACCCAAATAGATCTGAGGCCAATGATGATTTTTTCCATCCATTCCTATAGACTAATAACATTAGTTCAGGGACTTGATAATGTAGAATTATGATATTTATCCTTGTAGTTCTGATGATTTTTTTGGAATAGACCCTTAGTTCTTCATCCACCGTTTTGTTCTTTTAGTAAATCAACGATGGTATAGTAAATATATTAGAAAAATCAAACCCTCTCATGGATATAGGGCCAAGATAAATTTTGATAAGATCATCAAAGAAAACATCATAAAAGAAGTTCAGTACCCATTGTGGATCTCCAAAATTATTCCTATCAAGAGGAAGAAAGGATAAATTAGTGTTTGTATTGACTTCTGGAACATCAATCACTATTTCTCAAAAGTTGATATTCCCATTTGTTTGATTGAACTATTGGTTGATACCATAGTTGTATTCCAAGATCTCTCCTTCATTGATTGGTATTCTGGATTAAATCAGATCCAGTTAGACCCTTTAAATGAAGTGTCCAAAAGATTTAGAGCACCGCTGGGAACCTTATACTTTCAGGTATTGGAATTTCGTTTGAAAATTACAAGATCCACCTATCAACATTTTGCGCCCCATATATTTAAACCAATTTTTAGGACACCAGTTAAATTATACATGGACGATTTGGTGGTCAAACCTAGCTAGTGTCAGGACCATAATATAGATATTGAGAAACTTTCAGGGTTGCTCTATTCTAGAAAATTGAAATTGAACCCCGTGAAATGCACATTAAGGGACACATATTAAAATATTCACAAATTTATATTCAGATATAGATTAATAGATATAATCTTTGAGATGATAATGGCTATCAATCAGATTTCTCCTCCGAGAAACCTTAGTGAGCTTTGAGGCATTCAACACTAATTAGTCTACAAACACCTATTCATTACAAAATTTTTCCAACATGTCTTTGAAATTATCTATAAAAATAGGGAAATGAGTCTTCTAAAAGTGGGATGATGATTTCCAAACCACAATTGAGAAGATCAAGATGTAACTTCTATAGCCTTTGGTTCTTGATTCTACTTGTCTGATGGAAGCTGTTTGTCATTTATGTTACCACCATAGAATGATAACTTTGTGCCTTACTCTCAGAGAATAACAATAAAATTATACATAATAGCTTGTAACAACTTAGTGATGTGATCCTTAATACAGAGTCTAGATATTGTACCATTATGTAGAGATACCATGTGATGGTTTTCACAGTGAAAAAGTTTCTGCACAATTTGTAGTATCGAGAGATAAAGTTGATGTCACATATGGATCCTCTAATGTAAATTCTAAAACACTTGATGTTCATAGGTTTTATATAATTCTAGTCTGTATATCATTTGAATTTCAACTGCAAATTTGTTTTGTTGATTGGTGTTAAGGATCATGCACTGGCAGATTTTATGCCCACCCATCTAGACCCTAAGGAAATTCCCATGGGTATTGATTTTCCAGATGTAGAAATCATCTTAGAGGACTAGGCCATGTTGTGATGGAAAATGAATTTTTATGGTTCCTCAAAGATTCTAACCAGTATGAGACACCCTGAATATGAGATCAATTGGGTTGGTCTAGGAATTTTTAATCACCCCAATATAGGATATTATGACTTATTCGTTACTTATATAATATAGTTACACCAACAATGGGGTATAGTTTGAGGCATTCATCACTGGTCTTGAGATTTCCCTCAATATTAATATTCCCTACATTCACAATACAAGATACTCTGAGCTAGTCATCAAGTATATCAATGATGAATATACTTTTATGAAGCTAAATATCATTCCATTTTGCGGTGAACTCCACTATTGATGGATCAGTTCAATTCTAAAAAAAAGTCACTTAATGTTCCCCAGTCAAAGTATGGTCAAGGCGATGAATTATTCTATCTTGATGCGTCCCTTGATGAGAAAAACTGAGAATACCTGTTCATACATGTCGAGCATCGAATATTTATCTACCCTACTAGATCTAATATCAATTACAACCAATGGGTATATCACAAGGCTTGTATTACCACATCATCAAGACCTATGAATCCCCATATAAGTCAAAAAATATTTTATTTGATGGGTCACATCATCAAGTATCTCTAAAATTACATTATTTCAACAGATAGAGCCGAATGTAAGTGAATTCGTCAGTGCACATTATAGTTCACCAAACCGAGTGGGCCTAACATTGAGAAGACACTCTAAAAATGCAGTTTTGATGGAATAATCCTCCATTGAATTCATAGAGATGAGATATCTTAGGTGAGGCAGGATGTTCATATGGTTTCATGTGTTTCTCATCAGAAAGGTTATAAACTTTATCACTGTATTCAAAGGTGGGGATATTTATGTCCAATCATGTTCGAAGACTGTATCGTGTTCACGAAGCGGTACCAAATTTTTAGATCCATTCCAATTTTGTAAATAGACCCCCCGAGCCTCATTATACTACTGAGTACTATCAGACCGATGCGTTCTGAGGACTCAATGTCATAGGACTATATATTCAGGAAACATATCACTACTGAAGGTTCATTCTGACCAAAAAAGTTTTATTTTCTAGGTTGGAAGAATTTTTTCCTCTCAATGATGTTAAATATTGATCGGTTTTTGAATTCATGAACTCCAACATAATTTATTGATATGGAGACCTTCATACCATTATCACCAACAACAACACTAATATTCGATCAGTCATGATGAAGAAGTAGTATGTGAAGAATAACATCTAATCCAACTATAATTCCCTTAACCATGCACCAAAAAACGGACAGATTGATGCTTTCAATAATAACATATTCTACATTTTGTAGGAGATGGTGGTTCATAAAATAAAAAGTTTTATGTATATGCTCTCCAATGATCTTTGGGATTATCAGTCGATGACTATTAAATCCACCAAGGTGACCCCACAATCTCTTGTATATAGAACAGAGGAAATCAATAAAATTTATATCTAGTTACCTTCACTCCAAACAAGATTCTATGATAAGAATATGCAAGAAAATATGGTTTAATTACATAAATATAAGCTAGAGTATCTCAAAAATAACTCGCTCAAAGCCTCACATAATTTAGAGAGGCACCAGAATTGGATAACAAGATCTTTCAATAATAAATAACATCTCTGATCATTCCTTTAATGAAACATAGTTTTGCAACATTGAAACTGTTCGTATTACCCCTATGTGAATCATTTTGCATTGCGTAGGAAGGTAAGTATCCTTGGGACATTCCAATTAATTATTTTAATACCCTAATTGTGCATTACAGGTGATAGGGAAATCCTAACAGAAGTTCCTATTTCCTATACTAATCATGAACCCCCTAGGATTTGGAGTCTTGTAATGGTCTGTACACAAGTAATTGAGCTACACACACCCCATATGAATACATTGGGTGACAGTGTTCCTTCTTGGTCCTCAATAAAATCAGTTTTTTCCCATACAATTATATGTATTCCCATTGGTATGAATTCTCTAACCATAAAATATGATCTTTATAGGTTCAATTGGTATGGAATAAAACTTCATAACATCAGAGTCCTTGATATATGATGTCAAGATACAAAACATTGATGGTCTAGTCTACATGACCTCAAAAGGCATGTACCAAAGTACCAAAAATTGAATGTTAAACTAGGTACTCATGTCCAAGACTTATGACTATATACATTGTTCATATATTCCTTGAAGCTCTGTTTCTACATGGGCCTCCTTGACCCCCATTCACATCAGGTTGTTTTTGTGGTTCTATACATTCCCCTTCATTAATATACCTTATCCCATACAATCTACATTGTATGAATATAATCTTTGGAGCGCCAATGTCATGTACTAATTTGAAAGGAAATTACTTCCAACATCAGTCTTCTACCCATCCATGATTATGAATGACATGCATCTTGATTCCCAAATTTATGGGATATGTATGAATTCCATGAAATTATATCTTTAGGTCCAGCAATAATTTCATCCATTCAATATCATGGCATGAGTTTTATTTATGTGTAAGAAGTGTCGTTTTTAGGCCTCTTTGGCCCTCATTCACTCCAGGTTATAATAACTACGCCATATACCTCCCTTGAGAGTTATTCTTTCCACATCGTCTAGGTTTCATGATGATAAACTGTGTAACAATTTTCATCCTAGGAACATGAAATTAAACAAGGATCCCAAGTAGAAATATTATGACTTTAAACTATATGGAGGATTTTGTTTGAATTTTTTTGGGTGTTAAGGATTTTAAGGTCTTTATTCACACCAGATTTCCCATACAACAAAACTTAACATGTAGGTTGTAAACCCATTCCCCATTTTAAAAAAACTATGAACATAATAAAAGATCTTATGGTCCCTGATTCATGACCATAAACTATATGCAGTAGGTCCATGAATTATAGCCATAATATATTTTCCTCCCCTATAGTCCAAGCACCGTGAAACTAAACTGTACGAATACATACTAATAAATATGTGGTGTGACAATTATTCTCTTTGTCCCTCATTCATATTAGGTTCATCACCTCAACATAGCATGTATATCATCTTAAATAGAATTCCCCACAATCTTTATTCTATGACACTAAACCAAGAACTATACAATCCAAGCTATTTGACTCTAAACATTAAAATGCCACCATTATGTTCTTCCTCGAGATGAAATTTATTATGGACCCAGTCTTATATGCTGGCATTATCATGAAAATTATGTGGATTGATTCCAATCCATATAAGATTTTTCAGAACACCCATACATTTTTTCTTTTAGGCCAGCCATAATTTTATCCATTCGGCCCCTTGGAATGAGTTTTCAATTGTGATTCGGTGGTTAGGTGTGATCCTCAATGCCCTTAATTCATGTTGGGTTACTATACCACACCACACATATTCCCTCCGGGATACCTCTCCACCAATGTCATAGATGCTTGATGATTAATGCATAGAAACTAGTGTCCTTACTGAAAAATGATAAACAACAAAGACTAGAGACGTCACATGACCATAAGATGTGGAATCCCCATCCATGATGTATCAAAAAAGGTCATGGAATTGTTGTATTCTCTCATGAATGTACATCAATTCTAGAACCAGTCATCCATGATGCCACCTGTCATGAACTATATATGGATTGATTCCTATCAATAGAGGATATGAAATAACACCCGAGCATTCCATCATTATCTAGCCACACAAAAAAACAAATAATATTTGAAAAAAATGAAAAATACGAATATCTATGTATGGGTCAGACCAGCTCAGGTAGATTTATCTTTAATAAATATATGTAGCCTGATTCCCATCCCCATGGGATATGTAGTGTCACCAGAATTATTTTCCTTTAGGCCCATCTATTAGGTTATCAGATATTTGAACCCTATCTCTATAGTATATTCCATGAAAAATGACTATAAACTGTATGTTATCTTCCTCATGAATGCACATGTGGGGTATTAGAACTTCATTGTCCTATTTAATATTGGTTTTGATATCCTGTCACATTATGCATGTTCCCCTTTGAGTTCTTACATCCTGGTCCAAACATTATGAACCTAAAGAAAAAGATGATGTTCTGAACTCTACCACCATAATGCAAGAGTTTCAGTCCAATAATCACAACATTAAACATTATACTAGTATATTCTTGTTTTGTGTTGCATAGTTGTGAGTCTTTCTATGACATCATTCATGTCGGGTTAATCATAGCACCAAACCAAAAGTACCCATTTGAGATACCACCAAATATGGTCCAAACTATAAGACCTTAAGCTATGAGTTAACATCCTCAATGCACAAAATTAAACTGAGAACATTACGTAATCATATTTTGGATGACTCGTGAAAATTAAGGGATTCTTCATCATACATGCCATAAAGATTCCCCCACCCCACAATTGGTCTCCCACCACAATATATATTAATAACTATGTATGGCTTGATTCCCAACATTTTGAGATATATTGATATGTCTATATGTTTTTTATTTATACGTAGCTACATATTCCATATCCTCTTCAGGAACTTTTTCAACATTTATATTCTAACCATTATGACCATAAACATTACGCATTTGACATTAGTGTTTGTATGGAACACGCCAACCTCATTGGACTAATTAAAAATGGGTTTCACCTCATATGTGTTGTGTATATACCCTATAACATAACATTTTCCATTAATCCTGGAAACCAGGAATTAAAGTATATTCTATGTTATATAATGTTTTAACTTAAACTGTATCCATTCCCATTTTTCATTCCCACTCTCTGATATGTTTCTTCCACACATCGAGTCGTCATCTGTTTGGGTTTTCCATCACCCTTTGAATCTAGATGGACCCCCTAATCGTGATGGTCTCATGTATCTTTGGAAAAAATACCATCCTGGGAAAACTCTATAATAGATCATTGGTAGAAAATGATGAATCTTATGATTACATCATGGCCCGTAGTAGATTTTTTTTCACCTCCATTATCTGCATATGTGGTTATGATCCCTATGTTCCCAATATGGCCCATAGTCAATATATTTTTAATAATTCCCCATCCATACAAGACTTTTAATTATCAAATTAAATCCTTTCTAAATCCTTGTATCATGGAGATATTTTAACCATGGTACCCCTAATGAGAACTCCCAGATGTCAGATTGACCCTTGTACCATTCCATTTTTCCCTGATCAAGCATTGCTCACATGTTTGTAGAATTTATGTTAGGGTGGATTATATAATTTTCAATCCATACAATGTACATTCAATCCATACTCTATGAAATAATAACAGAATCCTCCGTAAGAAATGTGGTCTCGATTCAGGTCTCCAATGTCCCCATTTCATGATGATTTTGTCTCTTTCCACATCATATCATCCTTCATCCCATATATATACTGATACTTCTGTGGTACAGAAGTCTATATAGCTCATTTATGATAGTTATATATCATATATACCATACATATAATTTTAAAGAGACATATCCACAGTCCACGCAACATGAATTTAATCGATTTTCAAGGCTCTAGGAAGTATGTCATTAAGCTATGTGTAACATCCTACTCACATTATGGTAGACTTTGGGACCCATCCTAATCATACAACGATAAACAATACCATTATTATTCCATACCTTATGATGTGAAACTATGTATTCATCATCCTAACTCCCATGACACAAAAATGAAAAGCTTCTCAGGCCTCAGCCAACATGTCATCCCCCTCGATGTTGGTTATATAAAACATCATTCACATCCTTAGTTTTAACTCATCATCCAAGTCAATGCTCCCATGGAAGATATGTTTTCTCTTTGTTTATACTAGTAATCTCACACCAGGGTTTTCTAATTCATGGTGGTGTAATTCAGAGAGTTTTGGAAGTCATTTGAACATTCAATCACTCCATTTGAACTATTTACAATCCCCTTTATTCAGATCCTCACACTCTTCCACATGTGTAGGGCCCCCCCCTAAAAGAATGGTTTCCACACACGTCCCCCTACCTTCCAGGGCCAATGTTCTAATGGGCTTTCGATGGCATTTCTAGATTGGTCTCATTTTTTGGAAATGGTTATTTTACAAACAATTTTTCCCATTTTTGGAAAATAAATCTAGATAATTTTTTATTAACATGGTCAATTGTTATCCTATATTAAGACATCATTCCCATTTTGTTCAATATTTAAAGATATGACAATTCCAAATTTCCATTCCTTTTGATCTGATAGATTCCAACACCAATAGCATTGTCCCATTATTTCACTAGGTCACATCTGGTAAATAAAGTTGGATTATTAAAGACTGACAATCTCTAGTCATAGCCTCTCTCAGCCCAAACATCCTCTAAATCTTTTCAACAACCTCATAACTCGAGTGTTCGATTATTATACACACAAGGAATAACCCATATGAGATTATTTATTCATCATTAGTTGTCTCACCAATATGATTGAGATGAAATAATTAAATCAATAATGAATGTGTCCATTAATGAAATTCAAATCCATACAACAATATTTTTTGTCCATAATATTGGAAAAAAATCCCTATGGATCCACCAATTAAATATAGTGCTTTAGCTCTGCCACCATCTGGTATTTGGTCTCTATAGTCTGTTACATCCTCCTGTGCTCCATTTAATAATAAATGGATTCTTGGAGAAACTCATCAGTCATGATCTATGCCTGATATTGTTCTATTTATAGAACATTCACATGAAAAAACTAATTTTTTAGATTCTTTTGGTCCACCGACAATTGTATTCATCATCGTATTATATGATATGATTGATTGCTGATAAAGGAGGAATAATCATTCATATATTCTTATAGGTGATGGATCTTTTTTCAACCCCTTAATGTTTTAAGACACTGTTAGATTTCTTATAGAACTTTGCAGTATCTTAGTGTTTACTAATATCCTATATCTTCCTATCTATAAAGTCATGGATCAGCACATGATGAGTATGAGAATCTTCCCCTCTGGTACTTAGAATGTGTAGCTAGTAGTAGAGTGACCCCTTTCGGCTCACCCATTATGCCTATGGGGCTCAAGGAATATCTTGACACACTTCCACGCCATGTTCTAATTCATGTGACTTTCCTCAGCCATGCCAACATTAGATTTATCATGTTCTTCAGGATCTATAACCGCATATTATGGGAAAGTTACTAGAATTCCAAAATAGGGCCTTCCTCTAGCATCCTCACTGAGACACTAGGCTCCATTACATAAGGAACACCATATTCACTAATTTCGTCACCACCAACCTCACCCCTCTAGTTTCTATCTATATCCTATCATTGGTATCACCCGTAGCTACAATCTTCTACTCAACAATTTTGAAGAAAGGATTACTATGGAAAACAAACCCCTCATGAACATGCACAGTCATCTGAAGTGATCCCACATATTCCCTAGACATGTCAGGTTTCTAGTCTTCTATCATTTCATTCATTTCCATCGATACACAGTTTAATCAACCCAATCCTCAAGTGTTATGTATGAATCTATGAAGGTATATTCTTAAAAGAGATGTGTCCTACCGGAACATGTTCTTGAGCCACTCTATGAATTTTCACTACTGGATCCCATTCAATGGAAATTAATTCCTATATCAAAATTGGTTTATCTTGGCTTGTGGTCTTCCTGGGCCCCTTGAATGGACCGACTTTTTTTTTGCCTCATTCATGAATAGATCGTTTCCAAGATCAGCCTCGAGTGCGGGCTCATGGGAATGTCCATCCATATAAAATTTCTCATTATCACCCCTGTAACGGGGGATCCTTGATCAGAATTATTATTCTCTTGTACATAACAAGATTATGTTGGTGTATCTGAATTTTGAAAGGGGGGAAAGGACCCAGAATATGTATGTTAAGGCATACCAATAGATGCACTACGAGCTCATCATTAGATCCCCCGATCTCACTATTCTATCAGGGGATCCCTTGATGAACGGTTGTCCCATGAGATAACCCACTACCAGGAACATCCTATTCATATCTTCTTCCTATTCTTCTTCCATAGTCTCTTCTCATCACCTTATACCTCCTCTTCTTATTCTTTTTCTTTATAACCATCATTGTCATCCTCCTTAAATATTTCTTCTTGATAATCCTATTGACCAAGCATCACATTCACAATGACATTTGGTTCTTCATATTTTCATAGTTAGCCTGAATAGACGTCCACAGATAGCAATTATGCATACCATCGTTGAAATTCCACCCTATCTATGATCTGGATGTACCCAATATTTGGTGTCTAACCCCATCTCGTGTTAGTTTCCACCATATTTATTTCAGAGGTATCAATTTTTGTAGTGTTGTATGTTCTAACCGAATCATAAGGAAGTTCATGTTAGTGGTACGTTGGAGAATATATCTCAGTTTCATTCCATGGGAATATATCTCTAGACCATGTGGTCACCTTCGAGAACACCCCCCTAATGTGGTGAATATACCGAATCACCTTGTGATTTCATATAATCTATGCCTCCGGCTTTCACTTTCGTGGTTTTCTATCCTTCACTTCGAGTTTTAGTTCAACTGTATTCCCAATGCTCTGGTTTTACAACCCTTATCCCAATTACTCGGATGTGCTGATGAAATATTCCATTCAGATATGCCACCACCAAGTGTTTCGAATATTTTGTTGATAGGTTTGAGTCAACATTGGTATGAGAAATCATGATGTTCTTTAAAAATCGTAAATTTCATAGTGCTCACAATAGTTGTAGAAGGATATAGTTGTGTGACTCCTTGTGAACCACTATATACAACTTCTTCAACACCTGCTGATGAAATCCAATCAATTGCAAAGACCACTATGGAACCATTACTCATAGAGAATATTGAAATAAATTTGAGCCAATAGAACATATCTAATGATGCCTATTCTCTCTACTCTTATAAAACTCACAAATCATCCACCATTGATCCTGATGGACTAGGAAGTGTATTGAAGATAAAATTCATGCAGTTACCAATTTGTTGTTTGACCACTTCTTCATTTCCTATCACTAGATGGACCCCATATATGTATAATAGGGATGACCATTGAACAATACCTGGGAGATGTATAGTGTTTAGTTATTCATATCTTCCAAGATGCATTATGTTCTAGCGATGTCTGATTTGAAATAGCTCATAGATCCCCCTAGGCATGCTTCCCCATGATATTAATCCCATAATACTATGGATCAGGTCCATAAAAAGAACTCCTAGGATCACCATGTCATGAACTTCCATAATCCAACCCCTCACTAGAATCCCTGGATGGGTCCCCATTCTAGTGCCTCTTACTGGTATCATCATTCCTCTCAAAAAAGTGGAAGGAAAAGAAAATGTAGCATACTGATGGGTTACAATAATTGATCATGTTTTACACCAAGTATTGATATTATCTTTCCTCCATGATCAGCCAATGTAATCCCACCTTCACCATCCATGATGAAACTGGGCACTAAATCCTTCGACCTTACAATATCACCTTAATCTCCATTTTCAAAATGGTGGATCATTCCCTACACTCCCATGTATTATTTTCCTGGTGGGATCTCATCATACTGAATTCCCTCTAATGGAATGGCTGTGATACAGTGAACATCCCACAAGTTAATGTCAACCTCCCCATAGTGAAGGTGGACCATATTTGTATCTGAAGACTGTCAACTGATGAGCTCCAATACCATCTTCTATTGATGATAAAAATGGAATTCTAATGTCCACACTGCCTCATATAGACCATTATAGTACATTTATTATCAATACTCCTTGTATTGGTGGAATACCTAGTACAACTATGCCAATTCACTAGTTAATATTTTCCCAGACCTTAGGTCCTAGTGTTTATACTAGCCCATACATTCATTCTTGATGCTACTCTAGTGGGTGATAGCGAAGTGTCCAGGGAACTCTTCCTCTCATTCATTCCCCATGATCACCATGTTCTTCAATTAATTATGTAGATATCTATATCCAAATTCACCCTATATGTACATTCATTTAAAGTGTTGTTGTATCATTGGAGGTTGTCTTCCTTCATGAACCATGACTGCAGTAAATCAATTTTCATGCCCGAGATGGTCATGTCCTCTATTATACAAAAATTCTATAATGGTAGTTTTTCAATGATAATTTATTCTTTCTGCTGATGTATCAGTATGCATAAGAGCATCTGAGAATCTGATAAGACTTCCCTATCATAGTGTATTTGGGGGTTCCTAGTTATGTCCTCCCTTTACAAGGAAATGGAATCTTTGATCTCTTCAATGGTCTTATATTATTCTATTTAGAACATGTTTTAATGAGTTTTTTTGAAATACATAGTCAAAAGAATAAAATATTGAGTATATTTCCAGCAAGATGAACCAATTGTGATAAAAACTAGTATGTTGACACACAAGATGTTAACAAAATTTAGGTTACTATGTCGGAAATTCAAAATTAGGCACATGAGATAAGTTTTATTATCATATGGAAATTAAATGTAAAATACATATACCCCTAGCCTTTTATAATCATGTATTTGGTGTTTCGTGCATGTAAAAGGGATCACCTATGGTTGGGGTGAGTATTGTGCGAACCTCCAAAAATTCATTCCATTATTCAGTGTTCCCCTCAAAAACATCCTTATTGTCAACCATTTGATAATATTTCAATGGGGGGGATATGTTGGAATAGAATTTTATACAATACCACTAACATAATAGTTGGTTAAATATAAAGAATTATTTGATTTAATGAAGCATGCTATGAATCCCAAGCTAGGTGTGCACAAGATCCAGAGTTTGTGTGTAGGATCAAAATCTGCATGCAAGGATAATTCACTCTAAACAAAACCTATGTTGCTTCTCATCTACAATGGAAAAGATAATTGAAAAAGGATGTTGTGTGAAATAATTTTCTATTTTTTTAAACATATGTTCCCACAATAAATGCAATTTCACATTCAATGAGACCTCAAACATGCCTTTATTCAATTTTCAAAGCTCACATGTGCAGAATTCCTCTTACACAACACAATACTTATGCACTCCAGTCAAATATTGTTTTCAATATATAGGGGTTTTACCCCTTTCATTATGGTGATCATCCGTAAGTTGAAATCTCACACTACTATGTGAAATAATCGTCGGTGATATCTAGAAAGACCATCGAATACTCAATGTATGGGATCTTATGAGATAGGTCCCCTATGGGTCTCCCATAAAGTGGGACCAAAAGTGGTTGAACCTCACCTGGATTATTTTTTCTTATATTTTTTTCATGATATAGTAGACTCGTGCATGAAAACCTGGTCTAAATCCCCACCTAAACATTCAATAAACCCATACTTTTGCACACAACCCTCCAATATTGCATGCACCCACTTTTTAAGACTACATTGGTTTCCTTTACTATAAAAAACATGATTGATCCACTCTTATGCATGAATGAAATGTCATGTGAAAACCTACTCTAGGTGGTCCTCTAGTCTTGTTTGTAGTGATTTGTTGGCCCCTCATATGGTGTTCCCTGTTGCATTGTACTATATCTTAATTTTCATCATAAGAATGCTAATAGATTTTAATTTTTATTATAGACATTAAACCAAGGACCCCACAATAAATACCACCTCTATAAGATATACTAGTAGAACTATTGATTTCATCCCTTCCTTGAGGGTTTATATGATTTAGTTAAGTAAGACTAAGGGGTAATGAGTCATTCCAACCCATCCATGTAGCAAGATGTAAAGATTCACAACACTATCATCCTAAAAAATGATGATAATCATTGGTCTCACCCCATACAATATATATGGGGTGTCACACCCTGATCGTTTTACATAAGAACTCTACTACATGGCAGTGAGATCTTCATCTAATGGAATTAGATCCAACTCATATGTAATGATATCCACTTTGGGAAGATTCTTCAAGTCAGCCAAATTCCATCTCTCACTGATGTAACTTTCATGATGTGACTATGTTGTCCACTTCTGTCTCTTTCTTCTCACATCGAGCATGAATAAAATTGGATTAGAGACTTAGTTATTGTGAAACCCATCTCCACACCAATTTGAATTCCACCTAGATTAAGCCTAATGAACCTCAATTCTTAACTACATGGGTTGTGATCCTTATTTTCTCAAAATGGTATGTAGAAACCCTACATGAGGTCCAATCCAAACCATTGGATAATTATGGTTCTACAAACTAGGTATGTACCCCCACAATGAGATATATCCTTTTTATGGGAAATATCCCCTGGATCCACATACAAAATAAGTTTTTACCCATCTAACACCACCCACTTCATCCATTATGACTCATGATTTTACCTTTAGCTAATATATCCCGGTTTTATCTTTACATTAGACCATATAACCCATTTTCATAAGGGCCCAGTACTAGGATAACCCGACCCTATTCTCCATCGATTGGGACATCTAATCATATATGTACTAGAATTTCTAATGGGATGTCGCAATAAGTTAGTCCCAACCACATGACCCTTTTTACTGATCCTCCTCCTCATGTGTAATCTCATACCCCCCATTAAAAATTACATGGAATTTAGTTCCCAATCATATAGAATATATTGAAAATGTAAATATTGATGATGAAAAACACCAAAACAATCCATCCACTCCATCCATTCTTTCTCAACCCTTCATTCACATCCATCTGTGTTTTACCTGGGCTATGACATCTCGTTAGAAATATGTTATCCAAATCGTTCATTCCTAAATGTTAGCCCCATCATTGTCATTTCTACTCGTAGAAGTGCATAAAAATCTAACTAGGTGGAGGAACCACATAACCCATCATGTAACCAAGATAAGTCTTATTGCGAAGGGAAACTAATCATGTGAAAGACCCACACCATTCCCCCTCAAAATATGAGGGGTTTGATCTCTTTATTCTAAAATGGGTATATAGAATGAATCCATGAGTTTCAATCACAAATAATGGTAATCAAAGATTTCCCCTCACAGGGATACACCCCCTCTGATCCACCCCCATCGATGTCCATAGCAGCCTTCGTGGTGTGAAATGTTATCTTTATGTGAGACACCACCCCAGGTCCACTCTCATTGGGTGTTATGATATATCCTTATGATAAACCATTTAGGGTCTCTCAACTATGGATCCAACTCTCTGATCTATATCAATGGAATGTTACAACATTCTATCTTTGTGTGCACATGATATTAATCTCATGACATTCATTATGATAAACATGTGAAGTCTGAGGAAAACCCTTAGAAGATATGACTACGTAGAAAGATACCTTATGATCGCCATAAGATGCCTCAGGCTCCATGACCTTAAGATGACCTCATATGAAGACGAATAAAACCTTACAATGCTCCAGTTTTAAAACATTCCAGTGATTCCTTACATTACTACTACCCTGAAAAAGTGTTGGATCCTTGTCAAACCACATGGAATGTCTTATGGGAAGCGGTATAATTATCCAATATCCACAATGAGATATCATTGGGAATGATTTTTACAAACATGAATCAATATTTGGCGAAGTCCCAAACAAGGAGAAAACATCCAAGGATAAATCCTTTTAAGGATCAATCAATACAACATTATCCTATTTTGATCAATGGGCATAAATCTTTGATAATGTGATGAATTTTTCCTTCTATTTGATATGTAGAATGTGGGTAATCAAAGCAACATAAGAAATTAATATCATGCAAGGAAGAAGTGTCTTAGTGAAAGCATCAAAATCAGTATTATAATTCTATATGTATAATAATATCATAAATAATATATATATACACATTAAATCTAAAATTATATACAATCATAGGATGTGTTTATGAAACTGAGTTCCATCGGTTCATGAGTTGGTAGTCATCCATACACATGTTGAATGATTTCATTTCCCATTTTATGGAGGAGGATATAGATATTGGCGATTACCATGAAATAATAAAATCTATTTATATGGAAGATACTAAGTATATTATATATTCATGGATTGATGTTATTTATTGATGGTGTAATATTTTTCAAAATTAAAACGTTTATTTAAAAGTGTTGCCTCTTATTCTAATAAATTCATTATATATCCCACTAAAAAAATCATAGGATGGATTTTTGAATTAAAAATTAGTACTACGGTATTAATATGGGATTTGTGACATTATCTGGTTAGGTAATGGCCGAAAAATGGATTTAGAAGTGTGAATAGGGGAGGATATAGGGTGATATTTCAAAAGTGTGGGAGAGGAAACTCATGTAATGTTTGAAAATATAATGTTATAGAAACTTTTTTATTAATAAAAAAATTTAAAATGATACATTATCGACTATTAGACAATATATGGTAAAAATATGACCATATATGTAATTTTTAAAAAACACATTGGTCTTTTTAAACCCTTATATTGTTACTATAACCGCTGGTAACCCTATAAGTAATTTATTTTTACTAAATTGACTATTCATCATGGTCACAATTTAGGTGGGACGTATAAAATAATAAATATAATTTCATTTCAAAATATGGAACCATTTTCAATATTCAATTAATAGAATTTGAAGTGTCCAATTTAAAATTATTCTTAGAGAAGCAATGAAAAGTGTGTTTTCAATGTAAAAATTATCATAATTATCGATGTTTTTAATACCAAAATTCCATTTTTAAATTATTAAAATGAAGAAATTATTTATGGAATATTATAATTTAACAAATACAACTTTAAATCAAATTAAAATATATTTGAACTATATAAAAAATTAAAATAAAATACATTTTCTATAAATATCAGTATTATGAAATTTTCTAATAAAAATGGCACATTGGAGTTATAATAAAGAAAGGGGATATCCATAGAAAATTTGATATACTTATTTTTAAAATGAATTCATTTTTATAAAAAAATTAAATATGGTAAATAATATTTTTACATTATGTGAGAAAAGTGAGACTAAATCGTCATTAAAAAATAAAATTTTCAAAAAACATTTCTTTTTTAATGATATATATATAATTTTTAGCAAATAGATTACTATAATTTTCATAATATTTATAGTTCCATTCATATTCTCAATTTTTAGAGAAATGTTATGATTTTTAAATATAATATGGTCAATTTAGACTATATATTTCATGTTCCACATGAACTCAAAGAGATTGAATTTATTTCAATTGAAATATTTCAAGATTTTTAATTAAGATAAATTATATTCTGATACTGGTGTTTCCTATCATATACACTATCATATTTTTTTTTCTTACAAAATTTTTTGGTGTTATTATTTTCTCTATATAATTAATATTTGTTACACGATTCAACACATAAAAATATTATATCGGGAGTACAAAAATTTTCTTTCTAAAAACATTTTAAGAAGTAAATATTTTAAGCAATTAAAATAAATTTTAAAATATAATAAGTATTACTGGTATTTTTAACCCATTGTAAAGTATCCTTGAACTAATATGGAGAAATGGGGTTTATGGAAAAAAATCACCAGTTGATGAAGTAAACCCTAATAGTAACAACACAAATTTTCATGGGACTTTTATTCTAAAATAAATAAAATTTTTATTGATTTAATTCATTGAAATATTTCAATTATTCATTTCACATGACATCGACATGGAATACATTACTCACAAATATTACTTGGCATACGTTACACACAACATTTTATTTCTATGAAACATATTTTTATTGTTATAATTATTTAAAAGTGACATTTGTAACCTATCCACAAAAATTACTAATTTGAATATTACTAAATAATTTTAAAATATTTTATACAATGTTTTTTATAGTTATTAGAATATTAAATTGAACAATATAATATTTGTTAAAGGATTTATATGCTTTAAAATAATATTTTTTCATATGAACTTATTTTCGTGTCCTTTAGTGAAAAAAATTAAAATTAATTTTAGAAATAATAAGAAATTGAATTTGATAAAAAAATCGTTTTTTTAAATTATAATGTCAAAATTATCTTGAGGATTATTATTTTTTAATTTTTTAGAAACATTAATTTATGGATGAATTGTGAAAAATATTTATTTTTCATGAAAAATTACTTTTCCATTAAATTTATTCATAATTATAAATTTTATTTTTAAAATAAAATTATGTTTAATTGTTTTAAATTTTTATCAATTAATCCCATATATCTAATTTTAACCAATTTAAAATTGAAATTCGATATAAAAACATAGAAAACATTTGATCGGTTTTACTACAATACCCTGTTGTGTTGTCTAGTCAGTGAGATTAGATTAAAAATAATTTCATATACTTCTATGATTACAATACGTAAAAATGAATTAATGATATGGAATAATAATTATTAATAATTATTAATATTTTATTCTATGTTTTTGACCAATAATATTACTGAATGTAATTAAAATTATTAATAATGATTAAAGTAAAATTAAGCATAAAAATGGAATAATCCTTACAGTAATGAGTCCAAATGGATGATTCACTTGTAAAAACCCATATTATTGAAAAACATATCCAAATATCCATACATTATTTAAAAGTTTTGTTTTATTATTCTTTTTAGGTAAAAATATTGGTACACCTATCTTTTTTTCGAAAATACCAAGGGAGTACTTTTCCTCCCATATAATGTGAAACCAACTCCCCCCTTCCCCAAACCTTTCAAGCCAATTTGGTTTAGAAACTATATTCCAAATACACTGACCAACATAATTCCCTTCCTCCTTTATGAATCCCTTTGGTAATAAATTAATTCAAGAAAGGCCGTTGGTGAAAACCAAAATGATTTTCTTAAAGAAGAGTCAACATCTTCCCTTAGGATCAATTCTTTTATTTTAATTCTCTACCCTCAACCACCCATATTTAATTATTATAAAAAAATTATTGTATCAATAATATATTGATGTTTGGTGATAATATGGATCTTACATGAACTTAAAAATACCTCAGTATTAGGTGTGAAAACATACTTTTTACGTGTATGGTGAACTATAGCCTCATAAAATGATGATGGGTGTATTTCATTTTATAATTATATATTGTATAGAATATAAAAATAAATATATAAAGAATATATAATATATATTTATATAATGTTTTATATTCTATAAGTCATTATATATGTATAAGGACCAATTATAAAACAAATTGTGACATAAAAAAACAACAAATCAGATATTACCCGAAGTTAAAATATAAGATAGAATTGTTAACAATCATATAATATAAAGTAATAATAAAACCATACATGGTATTAGATACAAGAATATTATTATATTATAGATTTATAATAAACATATATTTATTATAACATGTTTATAGGAGTACAACGAGAGTCATGACACAAAGTAATGGGATTTCATCTCAGGTTTTTCAAATGTGTGATCCATATCATGTTCCCTACCACATTATTGCTCGGTGTGTATAATTTACATAAAATAATTCTATGATTTTTTTTTAAATTATTGATGTTTAACTATCCAATATTTTATCTTTATTTGATGAGGTTTATTTTTTCCGACTAACCAAATCCGTATGACTGTTTTGTCTCAATTATTATTATCAGAGACACATGTTTTGTTGTGAAAGTACATTCTATTTTAAGGTATATATAAATCTATTTGGAATGCTATTCCATAAATCTCTTAATTATCCGGATCATCTAAGATTAATGTTCTTCCATTTTATTACATGTATTGTATGATTCCATGTTACCATGTCGTAAGAGTTTATTGAAGCAATCTCATAGTTTATTAGGATTGTTTATGATTATGCTCTCATTTTTGAAATATTATGATTCATAACATGAGAAATCTCATGATTTTTCTTATTCTATGTTTATTCAAGAAGTATAAATTTATTATTATTTTTTAGTCATTGTTTGTTATTATGATTAGTAAAAATATATTAATAAAAATATGACAACATTTCTTTCTCTGGACAGAAATTTGTTTTATTTAGAAACAATGTTTTAAAAAATTTCAATAATGTTTTTCAAGAATAATGTAATTTAATAATATATTATTGTTTTCAAATAATTCATTACGAGTCATCGAGTCAATTTTACAATAAAATTATATTCAATAATGTATTTTTTTAATGTTTTTTTCTATAGAGAAAGGATATTTTCTTCAATTATTTGATTAAATTATATTTTTAATTATTTTCCTAATATGATTACATCCATTGGTGTTACACAAGAATTTTTTGGTAAATGGATCAATTATACCTATCATATCTTTTCTTTGAATGGATTATATTTTTATGTAATGTGTTTTATGAAATTTTCATCTCATTCATTGTTTTTAGGTTTTTGAACCCCACATCTTTTCATGGGTTATGCTTTTGATTTGAATATTAAACACGTATCTTTCTCCAAAGGATATGATATTATTACATTTTTATGATACCCATTTATTTTAATGTGTACTAATATGAATATTAATGATTTTTTATCACATTTTAGTATGATATCATTATTATATGGGTGGTACATATGTCTCCCTATAATGCATTGGGTAAATATTTACATATCGTGATACCGATAAAGATAGTATGGGGAGTGAACCTTGACAACTATGATGGTAATGAGTGTGAACTGTGACTATCATACTAATAAGATGGTCATGGGAGTGAAAAATGACTACCAATATGGAATGGGGATTGATCCCATACTACAAAGATTTCCTTGGTAGTTATGCCTTGATAATTATGGAAATCATTTTTACAAGATTATTTGTCTATCGTGGTTCCATGTGTCATTCCTATGTTATTGTCTAATTGGTTATCTTATTTATTTTCTTATAATTAATGTCTTATGAAAATACATGATTTATTCCATGATTCGTGTTTGTAATCCTGTGATATGCATGGAATGATCATATAATGTTATGATCAAATCCTCTTACCCCTATACTAATGATCATGCTTACAGGTATCCCTTGTTTACCATTATTGAGAAACTAATCTCATCCCTTTTTTGTATCCTTTACCTGGTTATGAAGATATAAATTTTTTATGATGTGTTTAAGAAGAAGGATAGTTAGGAAGAACATAATGTGATATCTTGTAGCGAAGTCTTGTATCATTGTTTATGTTTCCATATTTTCAAATGTACTATACTAATATAGTTGTTGGCTGTCTATTTTTATGATATTTTATGTATTCCAAAAAATTTATGTATTTTTAATGTATGAAAAACAAGGGATGTTATATTTATAATCATATCCAAGGTTTAGTTAACCATTGTAATCTTGGATGAGTCAACCTTATTGAGAATCCAAAGGACATGTCTAAGGATAAGTTGAATGAAAAGGAAATGTAAATAAAAATGTCCTGTAATTTTTGTTAAGGATAGATTATTTTGTTTTCTAAAATTACATCAATGCCTGTAAACTAAAAGTGCATGTGGATTTATAATATATGTATTTATGAGTAACAACTCCTATAATGTGTGTCAGACCTGACCCTATGTAACTTCAAACAAAATAATGGGCCTTGCTACACACCTTATTGGAGACTTTATGGGGATATGATTTGGGAATTGATAATCTCATTTAAAACCATCATGAATTATTGAAATATATGTTGGAAATGAATAATATATGATAAAACTAAGGTTTCATTGATTAATGAAGGTTTTATAAGATAAAAATACTATATGTTATTTTTCATGATTATATAGTTCTACACTATGATAACTATTTCTTAATCTAAGATTCTGGTTTTTATTAATGGATAGAATCCTATGTAAATACGTTGATGGTGATTACATTCGAAAATTCAATGATTTTAAACATAAATAAAAAAATTATTTTGGATAATGAATGAAAAAAATAATTATTATTATCACCCAAATCTTTAATGCTATAAATCAAGGTGGACTTCAAAATGAGAGTTATAGGGAACAAAATTCTATTGAGTCATTAATGGGTAAACATACATCTTCTTTCACTGGGTATTCTAATCCATTTTTTAATTAATAATGGATTTGTAAAACTGAAAATATATCATCCATTATTCAATGTTTAGAGAATGATAATTACATTATGGTTGTTTATCGGTTATATGGTGAAGCAGACCAATCAGGGACACTGTTAAAGACTATGTGGTAGAAAGGTGATATTGAATCCATGGATTGGGATGAGTTTAAGAACATATTTTTTAATTGGTACATTACTATTACTATTTTTAAAAATATGGAGAAATAATTCCATAATTTTTAGAAAAGGCATGATGAATCAGTTGGTTATAATGATGGTAATTTAACATTACATGCGAGTTTTTCTTTCAGAATTATAATCCCACCCAAAAGAAAATTTTATAGATTCTTCAGTGACATAATGTCAAGCTTCAGAAAATAATTGTCCATAGAATAATTTATTAACTATGAATTGATTTACTTTTTTGAAATCAAGGTTGAAATGTAACTTGGAGTAAAATAACATTATCGTTGTTTTGACATGAAAATGATGATGTGTTTCAATGAAAAATATAAAAACCACAAAGAATATAATATGATATTTTCTATTTGATCAATGTGTGAGAATAATCAATGAGGAAAATAACATAATGGGTCTAATGAATATTTAATGTGTGTAAGTGTAAGGCTAATACGAATTTAATTTCTAATTTGATGTGAAGAATATAGATAATAGTTGGAATAGAGAAAAAGTGGAAGAGAATTCACCTCCAATGATTTAGTGATATAAGTGTAAGGAGTATAACCATTATTCAAACCAATTCCCAAACCCAAGGGCTAATGATGATGAATGATGTTAGCATCCTATTAATAAAAGGGACATTGGGAAATCTAATTCAACCACAATTTAATATGAGGGGCGTGATAAAGACATGATGAAAGGTACACATACCATCCACTCTATAAATTCTTGTATCTTATCTGATTCAGGATCTACCCAAGTTTTAATATCTAAAGAATTTACTATGGGTTTTATAATCCCCCCAAAATGAAAAGATATGTAATTATCAGTGGAAAAACATAATGGTAAGAAGATGGCATTCCTACACTGTGAGTCCTCTTCAGTTGATGTATGAGGGAATTTTCCTCCTTAAAATATTTTCACTCTTCCTTTGGTTGACGTTAATGTTTTATTAGTCATGGATTGGCGTTATATGAATAAATCCCAACTAAATTATCGATAAAGAGAAGGAATGATTGATGTTTTAAAACCTCAAATGTTCATACATTAATGTGATGATAAGCATGAACTTCCTATGGATATTTTGACTAATGTATGATTCTTAATTCCAATTCAAAAGGGTTTTTTATCTGAAATAGTTGGTGAGAAAAGAGACATCGATGATATTAAATTGGTTCAATATTTATTGGATATATATTGGGGAGATATTCGTATCCTTCCAATAAAACATGAATTTGAGTTCTCAGTATAACTCATACCCAATTACACACTAATTTCAAAGAAGCCATATAGAATGACACATATTGAGTTTTCAGAATTGTAGAATAATGTCCCTGAAATCATTGATCAGGGATTCATTTGACCAAGTGTGTCACCCTGGGGTAAACCTATTCTTTTTATGAATAAGAAATATGTATCAATGTGAATATTCATTGATTATAATGAGCTAAACAAGATAACAGTTAAGAAAAAGAATTATATCCCCCATATTGTTGACTTTTTTGAATAGCTGGGTGAAGCTCAAAACTTTTCCAGGATGGATATTTTTTTGAATTTCATTAACTTATGGAAAAGAATTAGGATGTAAAGAAGAAGACATTCTATATAAGTTATATACACTATGAATATATATGGGTTCCTTTTTGTCTTATTAACTCCCATGCTATCATCATGGAGTTAATATATAGAATCATTAGAGATCACCACAAAAAGTGTGTGTTAGTTTTGATAGATGGTATTCTAATTTTTAAAAAGATAAAGGAATAGCATGAAGACAACTTGATAATTTTATTGAGTAACCTATTGAATGTGAAACTATATTTTAAATTTGATAATTTGAATTATAGATGAAAAAGAATTCAATTCTATGTCACATAATCTCTATTGATGGTATATCAGTAGATTCATCAAACGTGGGGACTATTGAGTTAATGAATAGACCATCCATGGTGATTGAGATCCATAGAATACATGGTTTAGCTGGATATTAACTACGATTTGGGGACAATTTTCAGGACTATCTAATCCCTTTAATATGTTATCTCAGAAGGGTTGGATGTTCTTCTAGATAAATGATTTTGAGGAAAATTTCAAGCAACTAAATATATGGTTCATCAGTTCCAATGTTATTACATTATTCTATAGTGGATAATTGTTTATTTTTTATAATTATTCATCCAAAAAATAGATTGAGACATGTTATTATGTAGAATAATACTTTTATCCCTTATGCCTCACAACATTTTAAGATTCATGTGAAAAATTACCCAAATCATGATTTTGAGTTATTAATTGTAATTTTTTTCATTACTGATTTGTAGGTATTGTCTTTAGAGAGAAATGTGTAATATATATATATATATATAGATCATAAAAGTCTGAAATATTTACTCACACAAAAGGGTTGAAATAATAATTATATAAGTTTGTTAGAGTTAATAATGTATTGTGATTTATCAATACATTACAACCATCAGATTGGGAACAAGGTGTCCAATTATTTTATTCGAATGGATCATTCTATCTTGTCCACGATGGGGATCACTGATGGTTAAATTTTTTTTATTTTTAAAGGATAGAGATGGAAATAATAATGTAAAGGGAAAAATCATATATTTATCCAATTAATGTTCAACCCTTTAATCGAGTGAAGATTAATGAGTCGCGAAAAAAATATGTAGTGCTAAAAAATGTTAGAAATGTTCCTATTTTTAACCGTGATCATGATGGAATGATATGGTTTAAGAAATGTGTCAGTGTTCCCACCGTAATGTATTTGATGAAATAGATATTAGTGGATGCTCATAGTAATTCATTATATATTCATCTTGGATGTAAGAATATGTATAGGTAAATTAAGTAATAATTATTATATGATGTAATGAATATAGATACCATAGAGTTTTTAAATTCAAGAATTGTATGCAAACATGTTAAGGCAGAAAGGTGAATGTTGACAGAGATTTTTCATCCAGTACCTATACCAAAATGGAAATGGGGGACATCACTATGTATTTTGTTATAAGAATACCCAAATCCTCTAAGAGGTTTAATTCTATATTGGTGGTAGTTAATCACCTTACAAATTTTAAAACTTCATGGCTATCATAGAAGAATTATCATCGGAAAAGCTTTACTGGAAGTACAATATAGAAGTGGTGTGGTATCATGTAGTACCACATTATATTTTATCTAATTAGGATATGAGGTATGACTCTATGTTCTAGAAATGAACTCAACAATAACATTAAATAAAATCTATTTTAAGAAATTCATATCATCCAAAAATATAAGGTGATTCTGAAAGAACAATAAAAATTGTAGAGGATATATTGAGATATGGTTTTATAGATTAAAAAGGAGGTTGGGATCAATAAATTCCTCTAGTCGAGTTTTAATACAATAATAAATTTTACTCAAATGATCATATTTCACAATATGAATCCCTTTCTATGATGAAATATAGATCTCTATCATGATAGGATTAGGTTGGTGAAAGAAATCTATTCAAAATCGAGATGACTTAAGAAATGCAAGAGATTGTTAGAGCCATTCATCAACATATCAATGAAGCTCAATGTATAAGGAAATAATTTGATGATAACTGACGGTGTGATATATGATTTTAATTCGGTGACAATTCAATTCATTGAATCTCTGTAACACCCCGAGCTTCCACGATACGCTTCTCATTCAATAATACAATAGTTTGAATTGTACGCAACTTCGAGTTCTAAAACATCGCGACAAATCAAAGTAGCCGTTATGAATAGTAATAACCACTTTTTAAAATTATATAAATTTTATATTTCAAAATGGACTTCATTTTTGTATTCCTAATATTGAAATTAGCCTATGTTGAATTTTTTGTAATTTTCTGAGAACTTCAAAATTTTTATGAATAGTGAAAAATACTTAAAACAACTTTTTTAATCAAAATAATTCATAGTGATAAATTATACTATTGAGGGGTTTTAGAGTATAATTAGAATATATTTTTACCATTTTATCCAATGGTGGTCATTAGAATTAATTTAACATTGAAATTGGACATAAACAATTGCCAATCTTTTGATATAAATTGTTTCTTAAAAACACGCTATTTGTTGTGACAGCGGGAATTAATTATAAAATTAATTAATGCAACTAATATGTTTGGAATTTTGTAAAATAGACATCATTTTTGAATTCGTAATATCAATTATAGCTTAGGGTGAAATTTTGGCCTTATTCTGAAAAACTTCAATTTTTGATGAATAGTGAAACCACTAAGTGGTAGTTAAATAACTGATTTTTCGTTTAAATGAAATATTACCACTTCTGTGATTTGATTTTCAAAAATCTGACATACATGGTTGTCATTAAGAAGTAAAATGTGGTTCAATGAGATCAAAATAATTTTTTGGTGAATAGTAACTTTTAAGTTCTTAATCG
This sequence comes from Viscum album, assembly GCA_963277665.1. Lineage (NCBI taxonomy): Eukaryota > Viridiplantae > Streptophyta > Magnoliopsida > Santalales > Viscaceae > Viscum > Viscum album. Next base: position 748,259,776 of record OY728157.1, read on the forward strand.
CGATTAGAGGTAATTAGTGTAGTTTAAGGTAAAAACAATGTTTTATTAATATGATATGAGCTTGACACTTGTCCTACTCCTATTGGATGAGTCATGGCCGACCAAGACAACCCATGGGTCAACTTGGGGACCCCATGGAGCCACTTTAGTTGGAAAATGACATTAATATATATTTATTTAATGTTGAAATTAAATTGACACCAACATGAGTTGTTTTACTAAAACAGTTTTTAAGTGGGGTTACACAAGTCCAAATTTTGACTATAAATATTCATTATAAAGCTAAAACGATTTCCTACATCATAGTATTTTTTTTATAATTTTTAGACATTAAATAAATTAAATTATTTATGACATCATTATGATGCAGCGATGACCTCATGATTTAATGATTTAAATAAAATGGGAAGATAATGCAACATCCAAGGCTTATACTTGTCCAAAGCCAATTGGATGAGGATATTTCGAACCCTTATCACCTTAGCCTCGAATTATATAAGTGTGGGACCTTTAGAATCCGAAAAGCATTGTGAAATAATGTAACATTTCAATCTTTCCAAAAGTTCCCCTCCTCTCCACTTATAAAAGGCCCCCACCTCTCCCACCTCATTTACACTTTCAAGCCATTTGGCTCGGCCAACCTCTGCCACAATACTCTCTCAACTTCCCTCCCTTACTCCTAGAAGCCTCACTTTGGGCATAATTCTTCCCAAGGAAGCCTTTGGCTCAAATCAAAAAGAGTTACCCGGTTTTGAGGTAATGTCTTCTCTAATTTTGTTTTGTTTTATTTTTCTTCTCCAACCCCCTAAACTCTTTTTATTCATTTATTTTGTAACAACACCAGTATCCTCAATATACTAGGATGTTGTTATAAGAATTATTCGAGCTACACTTACACACACATACATCTAATGGTTAATGAATATACGGTTTCTGTGGATGGCGAATTTCTGCCTCACGAAACGATGATTGTTCAACACTCATATAACACCATCAAAGGTGGCCATTAAGATGTCACTATTTTTATATATGATATATAATATGTTTATGTTTTACTTATTCTTCTGTATTTCTCATTTATGGCTTACTTTATGATTTCCATTATGGGTAAAACGCGATAATTTCATTTTAGGAAGTGCGGACTACCGCCCCCTCAAAGTGATTTGAATCGTTAATGCCATATGTGGGATGTATAAAGGATGGAGTAAATGGTATTATACACTATATTATACTGGAATTATATTATACATTTATATCATTATGATTTAGTTCCATTAAATATGAAATTGAAATGAAAGTAGCGTTCATGCGTACGTACGGCTTACCGTCTCCATGAACGGTGCATTTCATTTCTTACCTCTAAATGTTACATAATATTATAAATGAATGTATATACTGTATATATATGATATATATGATATCTACATCATGAATATAATTCTGGATATAATGGACATTTCACCACATGAACAACTTGTAATTATAAGAAGGTTATTGTTGACACAAGTACCAAAGATCGACAAAACGACCATTTTTAACTTAAATAATTACATAACGCTCATAACTTTGTAATAAGTGATATAAAAAGGATAATGAAATTTAAAATGGTTCTTAATAAGGTATATATTAACTCTAGTTTATTATTCAGGAGGTCAAAGAACGGTTGAGTCAAGTCGGACACAAGGTAAGGGAACTTCTTAACCCAATTTTCGTTCTTTGGGTTAATATCCTACTTTCAAATTATGCCATGATATTATTATGTCATATCCTGTATTTGTACTTTATTTATCTGTACTTATAGTAAATACACATAATAGATATATTTTATTTAAAAAAAATATCTTTGTATGGGAACTTCTTAACCCAATTTCCATTCTTTGGGTTAATCTCCTACTTTCAAATTATGTCATTATGTTATTATGTCGTATATTGTATTTATACTTTCTTTATGTGTACATATAGTGAATACACATAATAGATATATTTTATTTAAAAATGATCTTTTTAAGGGACTTCGTCTCAATCTCCATTCATTGAGGCATATTTGGTTTTATACACAACTTTCTTTTATACAGTGTATAAACCCCTTTGACTTTTACGTTTATTCAAAAGGAATCTTTTTTATACAAAGCATTTTCCTAAACGACAAAAGGGAATGTTTTTCTTTCCATACTTATACGGAAAAAAAGACTTCTCCGCCGCCATGACCATTATTTGAGTTTCGGCTTCCTCTACAAGCCATCCTATTTTTTAATGAAAAATAAATACAAAGTTTTAACTTTCTTTTATTTTGGTATTGAAAATGGTTTTGAAAGAGTTTTTATCAATGTGTTGTATTGATATCTTGTGATTGAAATGTGGAAATGTTATGTTTCCTTTATGCATGTTTTATGTGATACGATTATGTTATGGTTTATGATATGTTTAAACCTATTCATATGAGGAATGTATTGGGCTTAATAAGTGACGGGTGGAGCCCGTTATAGCTCCTCGATGCATCGGTAGGTCTCATGAGACAACTAGACGTGGAATTGGCCGAGGCCCTTTCCCAATTTGATTTATGGTTTTGGCCGAGGCCTTAATCATTTTAGATGTCTTGGCCGAGGCCTTGACAAAATGTTTCAGAATGTCCGGCATTATACATTCCCTCATTATGAAAGTGGTTATTGATATTGCATGTGATTATTCGGCCAGTAGAATATCCATGTGAAGAAGTGAATGGCATTATCTCATTTTACTTTTGCCATATTATGTTGATGTTCAAGTTTAAAAGGCTTTTGTTTTAGTTATACATTGCCTTAAATGTTAATGTTTATTTATGAAAGCTTCCGCAATATTGTTATCCTTACTGAGCATCTGAGCTCACCCCTTTCAATGTTTTAATGTTTTCCAGGATTTGAAGAAGTATATTATGAATGACCTGCAGGGATAGTCTGAGGGGATATGAAGACAATATGTTGTTGTTGTTTTGGTTTACTTTATGATGTAATGTAACGTTTACAAATGTATATAGTGTTTCCAAGGCTACTAAACTAATCGGTCTTTCGAGACTTGATCTTTTGTGATCATGCCAATGTTACGAAGTAATGCACCGACTCTGGGTAGCTGGGGTCGGGGCGTTACAGTTGGTATAAGAGGCAGTTTAGTACTAACCTTGGAAGCTAGATTTAGATAAACTCTGATTAGAGCACATAGCCCAAAGATAGACTTTGAGGATTAGTATAGAAGAACTTCCTAGAATTTTGGTATTATAGAGATGTTATGACTTTTCCAAGCAATACATCCCTGTCTGGATACGAGCAGGTAGAGGTGGCTCTGGCACAGATGTACCTAGGGGTAAAACCCGAAAACACCGCTTTGAGCTAGACTCGAACGGGAACTGGTGCATGACAACGGGCCTTGCTGCACTCTTGGTTACGACACTCCCGGGGGATATGCTTAGGATAATTCTCATTTTATTTACAAACCACTATGAAGGGTTATGAGTATATACTTTCTCAAAGAAAACATTTCTTTTTATGATTATGGATTCTATCCATAAATAGTTCAATTTATGTTAAGTGTTTTATAAGTATGGAATTATGTATTTTGATTCATAAACTAATCTAGTTTATGCCATTGTTTAGAAATGGCGCCTAGTGGAAGGAATGGAAACCGTATCAATGCACGAACTCCGTGTAGGGATTGCCCTCCTGATCAAGATAATTATTGTGGATCTGGAGATACAACTGGTGCTGATCAACTTATTACCATACTGGGACAACTCACTCAGGTTATGAATAATAACCTTACTCGTATGGAGCACCCTGATCCGCAACGTGGAGGATCAATGCTAGATCGTTTCATGAGGCAACAACCACCAACCTTTAATGGGAGTACAAATCCTATAGTATCCGAGCAATGGATAAATTCCTTAGAGAAAATATTCCATGCCTTGGGGAGTAGTGAAAGGGAGAAGGTTGTCATGACAGTTTACCGCCTCACTGGAGATGCCGATCAGTGGTGGTCGCTGATTCAAAACACAAAGGAAGATGATGACGTATCGAATATGGAATGGAGGGAGTTCAAAGATCTTTTCTTAGAAAAATACTTTCCTCGTGACCATCGAGCAGATATGGAAAGGCAATTTCTGAGTTTGAGGCAGAAGGAGGATGAGAATGTCGCAAAGTATGAGGCTAACTTTACAAGGTTAGCGAGGCATGCTGCCGATTATATACGTAACCCAAGGAGTAAGATTGATCGTTTCTTTGATGGGTTAAAACCATTTCTCCGTCGAGCTTTGGTATCACAATCCTTTTCATCATACGAAGATATTGTCTCGTGTGCTATCAAGACAGAAAAGGAATTCTCTAAGTCTTATGACAACAAAGTAAAGCAAGAGAAGAAGAGAACGGTGGAACAAGAGACAGATAAAGGGAAAAAGGGAAAGAAGGATTTTCCATTATGTGATAATTGTGGGAAGAATCACCCTGGTACTTGCCTAAAAGGAATGGGAGTTTGTTATAAATGTGGAGAAAAGGGTCACCAGGCTCGTGATTGCAAGGGAAGGAAAGAGGCTGTCAAAGTTGAATGCTACAATTGTAGAGAAATGGGTCATTATGCAAATGAATGTCCTAAGCGTCAGGGAAACTTACCTCAGAAAAGGCCAAGGGATCAAGGACAATCTTATGCTGTTACTACAGTTGAAGCAGAATAACTAATGTATTGGTGCTTTTGGACTCAAGGATTATATTCTGGTTATAAGAATAATGTAATATATATATATGGATTGTACTACAGTACTTTTTGATTTCAGTAAGGTTTTAATATGATTAAGGTAATCATATTTTTAGTATGTGACAATAAGAGAAACTTTTCTTTGTTTTGGGAATCTGATAAATTGATTTTGGAATTTAGAGACCTTTTAGAGAAAGTCTGGACGGAGGTATTTTGGATAACTATTAAGGTTGGAATGGATTAAGTTGAACTTTGGATAGTATTGTTTAAGGTTAAAGCATTTATGAAGATAATTTTTGGAATATTATGATACTATAGTTTTAGGAAAAGGACAACCTGCAGGGTGGGGTATCACTCGTCGCGTCGGACAAAGCTGCAGGAATCGAACCCACAACCATAGTGCAACAAGCCTTTATTTCCTACCACTAGCCTACAGGAATTCCCTGGTTATTACAATATAATTTTACTAATCTAAATGGTATGTGTTAACATTTGGAACCTTATACAATTAGGATAATAATAATATTTTTGAGTTCTATTATCTTTTTGAGTGAAAGATGAGTTCATGGTTGAAACACTAATTGTAAAGCATAAATATATATATACCTATCTCTTATTCAATGAATAAATTAATACTTAAACTTTAGTAAAGGGATATTAAAACAAAAAATGTGTTATCCTAATACCTTATGTCTTGTTGAACTGATGATATTTTAAATCAACATAGATTGAAGGCTTTGAGGCCCTCAATTTGACAATTGATTGTGATTGATGACCTCAATCACTCCCTACAAATATTTACGTTTTTCCTCCAATTATATGTCTTTAATTGCCACCAATGTTCTCCTTATCGAGATCATAATTTGGTGGTGACTTTCTTATTTCCATTTTCCCTCTTATTAAGGCTAAATTTTATTAACCTTATTTCTGTTGTGGGTTTTCCACAAAGGTATTTTCTATTTTCAACCTCTTATTTTTAAAGAAAAATATCAAATTGCGAGGACGTAGTTTATTGAAGGAGGGGAGAATGTAACACCCCGAGCTTCCACGATACGCTTCTCATTCAATAATACAATAGCTTGCATTGTACGCAACTTCGAGTTCTAAAACATCGCGACAAATCAAAGTAGCCGTTATGAATAGTAATAACCACTTTTTAAAATTATATAAATTTTATATTTCAAAATGGACTTCATTTTTGTATTCCTAATATTGAAATTAGCCTATGTTGAATTTTTTGTAATTTTCTGAGAACATCAAAATTTTTATGAATAGTGAAAAATACTTAAAACAACTTTTTTAATCAAAATAATTCATAGTGATAAATTATTCTATTGAGGTGTTTTAGAGTATAATTAGAATATATCTTTACCATTTTATCCAATGGTGGTCATTAGAATTAATTTAACATTGAAATTGGACATAAACAATTGCCAATCTTTTGATATAAATTGTTTCTTAAAAACACGCTATTTGTTGTGACAGCGGGAATTAATTATAAAATTAATTAATGCAACTAATATGTTTGGAATTTTTTAAAATAGACATCATTTTTGAATTCGTAATATCAATTATAGCTTAGGGTGAAATTTTGGCCTTATTCTGAAAAACTTCAATTTTTGATGAATAGTGAAACCACTAAGTGGTAGTTAAATAACTGATTTTTCGTTTAAATGAAATATTACCACTTCTGTGATTTGATTTTCAAAAATCCGACATACATGGTTGTCATTAAGAAGTAAAATGTGGTTCAATGAGATCAAAATAATTTTTTGGTGAATAGTAACTTTTAAGTTCTTAATCGCGATTAGAGGTAATTAGTGTAGTTTAAGGTAAAAACAATGTTTTATTAATATGATATGAGCTTGAAACTTGTCCTACTCCTATTGTATGAGTCATGGCCGACCAAGACAACCCATGGGTCAACTTGGGGACCCCATGGAGCCACTTTAGTTGGAAAATGACATTAATATATATTTATTTAATGTTGAAATTAAATTGACACAAACATGAGTTGTTTTACTAAAACAGTTTTTAAGTGGGGTTACACAAGTCCAAATTTTGACTATAAATATTCATTAGAAAGCTAAAACGATTTCCTACATCATAGTATTTTTTTTATAATTTTTATACATTACATAAATTAAATTATTTATGACATCATTATGATGCAGCGATGACCTCATTATTTAATGATTTAAATAAAATGGGATGATAATGCAACATCCAAGGCTTACACTTGTCCAAAGCCAATTGGATGAGGCTATTTCGAACCCTTATCACCTTAGCCTCGAATTATATAAGTGTGGGACCTTTAGAATCCGAAAAGCATTGTGAAATAATGTAACATTTCAATCTTTCCAAAAGTGCCCCTCCTCTCCACTTATAAAAGGCCCCCACCTCTCCCACCTCATTTACACTTTCAAGCCATTTGGCTCGGCCAACCTCTGCCAAAATACTCTCTCCACTTCCCTCCCTTACTCCTAGAAGCCTCACTTTGGGCAGAATTCTTCCCAAGGAAGCCTTTGGCTCAAATCAAAAAGAGTTACCCGGTTTTGAGGTAATGTCTTCTCTAATTTTGTTTTGTTTTATTTTTCTTCTCCAACCCCCTAAAATCTTTTTATTCATTTATTTTGTAACAACACCAGTATCCTCAATATACTAGGATGTTGTTATAAGAATTATTCGAGCTACACTTACACACACCTACATCTAATGGTTAATGAACATATGGTTTCTGTGGATGGAGAATTTCTGCCTCACGAAACGATGATTGTTCAACACTCATATAACACCTTCAAAGGTGGCCATTAAGATGTCACTATTTTTATATATGATATATAATATGTTTATGTTTTACTTATTCTTCTGTATTTCTCATTTATGGCATACTTTATGATTTCCATTATGGGTAAAACGCGATAATTTCATTTTAGGAAGTGCGGACTACCGCCCCCTCAAAGTGATTTGAATCGTTAATGCCATATGTGGGATGTATAAAGGAGGGAGTAAATGGTATTATACACTATATTATACTGGAATTATATTATACATTTATATCATTATGATTTAGTTCCATTAAATATGAAATTGAAATGAAAGTAGCGTTCATGCGTACGTACGGCTTACCGTCTCCATGAACGGTGCATTTCATTTCTTACCTCTAAATGTTACATAATATTATAAATGAATGTATATACTGTATATATATGATATATATGATATCTACATCATGAATATAATTCTGGATATAATGGACATTTCACCACATGAACAACTTGTAATTATAAGAAGGTTATTGTTGACACAAGTACCAAAGATCGACAAAACGACCATTTTTTACTTAAATAATTACATAACGCTCATAACATTGTAATAAGTGATATAAAAAGGATAATGAAATTGAAAATGGTTCTTAATAAGGTATATATTAACTGTAGTTTATTATTCAGGAGGTTAAAGAACGGTTGAGTCAAGTCGGACACAAGGTAAGGGAACTTCTTAACCCAATTTTCGTTCTTTGGGTTAATATCCTACTTTCAAATGATGCCATGATATTATTATGTCATATCCTGTATTTGTACTTTATTTATCTGTACTTATAGTAAATACACATAATAGATATATTTTATTTAAAAAAAATATCTTTGTAAGGGAACTTCTTAACCCAATTTCCATTCTTTGGGTTAATCTCCTACTTTCAAATTATGTCATTATGTTATTATGTCGTATATTGTATTTATACTTTCAATATGTGTACATATAATGAATACACATAATAGATATATTTTATTTAAAAATGATCTTTTAAGGGACTTCGTCTCAATCTCCATTCATTGAGGCATATTTGGTTTTATACACAACTTTCTTTTATACGGTGTATAAACCCCTTTGACTTTTACGTTTATTCAAAAGGAATCTTTTTTATACAAAGCGTTTTCATAAACGACAAAAGGGAATGTTTTTCTTTCCGTACTTATACAGAAAAAAAGACTTCTCCACCGCCATGACCATTATTTGAGTTTCGGCTTCCTCTACAAGCCATCCTTTTTTTTAATGAAAAATAAATACAAATTTTTAACTTTCTTTTATTTTGGTATTGAAAATGGTTTTGAAAGAGTTTTTATCAATGTGTTGTATTGATATCTTGTGATTGAAATGTGAAAATGTTATGTTTCCTTTATGCATGTTTTATGTGATACGATTATGTTATGGTTTATGATATTTTTAAACCTATTCATATGAGGAATGTATTGGACTTAATAAGTGACGGGTGGAGCCCGTTATAGCTCCTCGATGCATCGGTAGGTCTCATGAGACAACTAGACGTGGAATTGGCCGAGGCCCTTTCCCAATTTGATTTATGGTTTTGGCCGAGGCCTTAATCATTTTAGATGTCTTGGCCGAGGCCTTGACAAAATGTTTCAGAATGTCCGGCATTATACATTCCCTCATTATGAAAGTGGTTATTGATATTGCATGTGATTATTCGGCCAGTAGAATATCAATATGAAGAAGTGAATGGCATTATCTCATTTTACTTTTGCCATATTATGTTGAAGTTCAAGTTTAAAAGGCTTTTGTTTTAGTTATACATTTCCTTAAATGTTAATGTTTATTTATGAAAGCTTCCGCAATATTGTTATCCTTACTGAGCATCTGAGCTCACCCCTTTCAATGTTTTAATGTTTTCCAGGATTTGAAGAAGTATATTATGAATGACCTGCAGGGATAGTCTGAGGGGATATGAAGACAATATGTTGTTGTTGTTTTGGTTTACTTTATGATGTAATGTAACGTTTACAAATGTATCTAGTGTTTCCAAGGCTACTAAACTAATCGGTCTTTCGAGACTTGATCTTTTGTGATCATGCCAATGTTACGAAGTAATGCACCGACTCTGGGTAGCTGGGGTCGGGGCGTTACAATCTCTTCCTTGAATAATCTTATATGATTAGAAAAGAAAGGTAAACTAATCCATATGCATATCAGTCCCTTTGAGATTATTGATCATATTAGCGTGGTAGCCTTTCAATTTTATTTTCCTACTAATCTCTCTCAATTCCCAGATTTGTTTCATGTATCTTTCTAATAATGTACATAACTGACCCCACACATGTACTGAACACTGAGGTCAAACCACTGGAGCATGATCCTTCCTATGAGGGACAACCAGTAGAATTTCTAGATCATGCATAGAAGGATCTATGAAACAAGTCCACTCACATAACTAAAGTCTTTTAGAAGAAATCCTTACTTAGTGTAAGCTATGTGGGAAGATTAGGATATAATGAATCATATGTATCCTCATTTTTTACCCAAATAAATAACATTGAGGGATAAAATCATTTAAAAGGTTTTAGAATGTGACACTGTGAGTTTTTTTGGAACCTTTATTCTATAATTAATTAAATTTTAATTGATATCTATCATTTCACTTATTCAATCATTCCTTTATATGGAATCAACTCTATGTATGTTACATTTATCACCGACATGGTGTTTGTTACATGCAACACATAGTTACAAAAGAACATCTTTTTTTGTTATAATTTTATTAATGATATTGTTATATACTAGAAATTATACATACTGATATAAACAGTGAAGAGTAAATTTGAAATATTTTTTATAATGATTATATATAAGTATATAATAAATTGATAATGAAAGGTATAATATTGGGTAATGTCTTTATATGTTTTAAAATAAATGATCTCAAATAAACTCCTTTTCATGTACATATATGAGATATAATAAAATAAAATTTATTAAAATTTAAAAAATTTATTTCATCAAATAAACAACACTTTATAAATTATAATTTCTAAATTATATCTTGGATAATATTTTGTATTTTTCTACAAAACATAAATTTTTTTGATGAATAGTGAAAAATACTACCTTTAAATTAAAAAATATTTTTTATCAAATTTATTTATTATGATAAATTATATTTTGAATATTATTTAATGTGTAATTAGTTTAAATATTTTTCAATTAATTAGATATTTGTCATTAGAACCAATGTTTAGTTGAAAATTTTTATAAAACATTACAATCCTTGGTTCATTTTTATTTTAAGAACACATTGTGTTGTCCCGTCAGTAAGATTAAATTTAAATTAATTCCTACCTATTCAATGATTTTAATTTAGAGATATAGAAGAATTATTGGAAATATGAATAATTTTGAATATCTAATAATTCCAACATAGTGTTTGACCAAAAAGATTAGTGAATGTTATTAAAAAAATTACAATGATTAGGGTGCATTTAACCATAACAAGGGAATAAACCGTGAACATAAAGAGATAAATGACTTATCCAGTTGTCAAAAAAAAAATTTAAAGACATTATTGTTCTAGTAACCATAAATTATTTAAAATTATTTATGAATTTTTTTAGGTAAAAATTTTGGTACACATAACTTGTTATCAAATATACCATGTAAGTCCTCTTCTTTCCCAATAAAAGAGAGAAAACTCTCCCCCTACATCACACTTCCCAAAAAACAATTAATCATAATATCATGCTTAAAAAAACTCCCAAAATCCCTCACATCCTACTTGAATCATCTATTTGGGAACAAAATAATCCAAGGAGTCCCTTTGGGGTAAACAAAAAGGAGATACCCATATAGGAGGTAACATCCACCCTGAAGCTCTATTATATCATTTTCCATTCCACCCACTAAACTCTATTTATTCCATTATTATAAAACAACAATAGTATAATCAATACACTTATGTTTTGTGATTATAAGGGTTCAACCTACGCATACACACACATCCATCTAATGGGCAACAAAATTTACTATTTATGTGTATGAAGAACTACCACCTCACGAAATGATGATTATTAATTTTCCCATTAACGCTACACATGGTGTGATTTATATTGGAAAATAAATTGATATATGATTTATATGATAAATATTATATATTTAGTCTTATTTAATTATTTTATAACAAATATCTTCATTATTCTCATTTTGTGTAAATATGATAATTTCATTTGGGGAATTTTGGACTACCGCCCCTAAAAGCGATGTGATTCGATCACACACTATATGAAATGTATTAAATATGGTTATAATGAATTTATGTTATATATATGATATAAATATTATAATATAATGTTAATATCTACACATAAAATTTTATTTCATTTTCATTCTTTCTTTCGATTCGCCAATAAAATAGAGATGATATTCATGCATATGTACAACCTACTATGTCCATAAACAATGAATTGAATTTTAAACATATATATCTAATGGATTAATATAATAAATATATAATGAAAATAGTTTATTTTCATATTTTTTTAAATTCTATAAATCATTATATATATAAGGAAAAAATATAAAACAAATTAAGTCACATGAAAAGAAAAAAAGGTATGTTACGCAATGTGGAACCTTATCATAGTATTGTTATCATGTAACTAATATAATGGCATAATACTTCGATATAAAGAATTAGTTATAATAATGTGGTTATGTTATAGATTTATAATAAAATTATATTTATTATACATGATGTTTGTATGTGTTCTATGAGAGTCAAGATAGAGGGTAAGGGAATTTAATCTCACTTTTTATATCTATGTGATACATTCCATATTCCCCACTCTTTTATTCTATGGGGTGTATATACTACTGATGAATGTATAATATGATTATTACTGTTATATTTATGGTTTTTTATATATCCATTATATTATATTTCTCTCATGGTTTATCTGATTCAACATTTACTAAATCAGTAAAACAGCTTGGTCGCATATTTCCTTCATTGAGACATATGTTTTGTTACCCACCAAAATTATTTTTCGAGGTCTATATAAATATAATTGAATAATTATATAATTATTGTTCTTATTCTATTGATATTTTGTGATTCGTGTAATTTCAGTTTCAAACAAGGAGTGTGTGGTTCCATGTTACCATGTGTATAGAGTTTATTAAAACAATCTCACCCTTTATCGAGATAGTTTATGATTATTCTCCCATTCATGAAATATTGTGATTCATCTCTCATAAAAAATATTGTTATTTATTCCATTATATTTATTCGAGATGTATACATGTATTATTATCCTCATTCAACTCTTTTGTACTTTATATGATTAATAAGTTATTTTTAAGAAAAATCTTATAGTATTTATCCCGGTAGAATGAAGTCAATGTTGTTTCAAAAAACATGCTTTCAAAATGGATTTCGAAAACAATTTCAATGAAAATATAATTTATAAATGTATTATGTTTTTTAAATAATTTTTTTTGAATATTTTAATGATATTTAAAAAATGGTTATTCAGAATTGAGTTTTATTTAAATAATTTATCACTAGAAAATGGATATTTTCTCCAATAAATTTATTTAAAAGATATTTAAAAAATAATTCCCCTATAAGATGTTATTTTTTGGTGTTAATCATAAATTTTTCGAGAAATAATTTAAATTTTACCTTCATATTCTTTATCTTAGTTGATTATTTTTTGTTGGAATGATCTTTAGGAAAAATTTCTCTTATTCATTAGTTATACGCATCAGAAACCCACTTATTTTCATGGTTTATTATTTTGAAATGATTATAAAACCAATATATTTTTGTACTGGTTATGAAATTATAACATGTTTATGATACCAATTGCATTTCATGTGATATATTAGGATTATTTAGGATTTTATTTCACATGAATTCATGCATTAATTATGATATTATTGGGATGTTTACCTCACTCCAATGCATTAGGTAATGATTTATATCTCCTAAGATAGACTAAGATGGCCTTGGGAGTTAACAATGACTACTATGATGGACATGGTTGTGAAATTTGTCTACATAGATGTAATGGGGAGTGAACTCATACTACTAATAGGGTCATATAGTTGAACCTTGACTACCAAGATGGAATGGGGAGTGAACCCATACTTCTAATATGGACTTTGCAGTGATTCTTTGACTACAAGGACTACATTTTTTATATGATTATGTGTCTAAAATAATTGAAAATCTTGTTACAATGATATTATTTCATGGATTATGTTATTTATTTTATTATGATTCATGTATTATGAATTGCCAAAAATTTTACCATGATTCAGGTTTATACTATGATGATATGTGGTGTATTATCTTCTATTATTATGATCACATCCTCATACCACTATTTTCATATTTATTATTACATTTCTCCCTTTTTTACCCTTGCATAGAATTTATGATCACTAACTTTAATGTTTCTTTTTCATGATTATGAAAATAATTATTTTGTCTGATGTGTCTAAGAAGGACTCTAGTCATGAAAAACCACGTGGCAGATAATCTCGCTCACTTATGTAATAATGATTATGTTTCCATGTTTCCAAAGGAACGATAATAATACAGTATTTTGGCATATTTTTTAATGAATAAATATTCAAAATAATTTATTTATTGTTAATTTATAAACACAGTGGGTCACTATATTCGTCCCATTAGTTTTTATCTTCAACTCACATGTATCTCAACATCTCACACTGTGAAATAACATTTCTCAATACCTAGGATCATAAAAACACTTTTCAAAGTATGAGAACCTTATAAATAAATTACTGTTTGTGGATTGGTTTTCCATGCCATGATATTCATTTTTTCCCTCCAAGAATCATTTTTCATTCTTCTTATTGGAGATCATCCGTACTTTTTTTTGAAGGATAGTTGTTATTGAGGTCTATTTAACCAAACGTATTCTACAATTTTTTTCTTGATCATGATACTAGTATATGAGATTAATCTATATGCTATATTCTATTTTATTTTAATTTCATTTTGGTGTTGGTAGATCCCATTAAGGGTACAATTCAGGCCGACACCGATTTAGGTGGTTATGTCTCTTGCAAACATTGGATAGACCATATTTATTATGTTTTAACAAATATTTCTTAAAAATTGGTTTAAATAATTATCTGTTATGAGTAACTATATTTTTTATGTAATATGATGTTTAATTTTTTTGTTTAAATAAAATTTTAGTTTCAATTCATTTGAAAATGGATTGATAAATGGGGTTTTCATGCATGCCTTTAATAAACAAAAATGTTATTTGTAATTTATTATGAAACACAGAACCCTTGTGAATAAAATCGAGAATGGAATAAGATTGTAATCCCTGGTTACTTTTCTATTACATTATTATTAGGCCCATCATAAATTATTTATTAGGTGGTCATGCATAATGTGTTCCTATACTCCCTAGTCTTGTTGTTCATGTTATTTGTTTTTGACATTGTAGGGTGGTTCACTCATGGGGTATTCCCCTTCTTTATAATCTGTATTTTTATAGAATTTGGAGTGTAGTAGTCATTGATTATTGAATTAGGATTCTACTATCCTTAATAGTTGTGATACATAGTTTTAGTTCCATTACCTTTATCTTTCAATATTCTTTATTGATATATTCAGCTTGGTTTTTGATAAAATATTTTGTAAAAGTTTTATATTAAATTACCTTACCTATATAATTTTAGACTTAGAAAAAATGGGAAATATTTACCATGGTCATATTTACATAAAATTAAAATAGCTAATGATACCTTGTGAAATTAAAATGAGTATAAATGAAATATTTTTAAAGAAATATTATATAAAACTCCACACTGGTATCCTATTAAGACTATTTTTCTAACAACATGATGACTATTTTAATATTTTGTAGAAATAGTAATGTATTTTTATGATGGAAGATTAAATTCAGTAACACCCTAGGATTTCATAGTACGTTATCTTATTAAAGTAATTCAATAGCGTACGTGACATGCAACACCGAGTTTGAGTGCAACATGACTTACCAAACCAGCTATTCAAAAGGCAATTAAGAATAGTATTGACTTCATTTTAAATTTTATATACTCCATATAATTTTATAATCCAAATTATGTGTTTATTAGATATAATATAATAACAAATTCACTTTTTTTATAAATGAAGCATTTTTCAATAAATGCAATTCTACTACATTTTAATGCCAAACACATTTTAAATACAATATAGAGAAATTTTATATATTCAATTTAATGAAATTAAATTCTTTTTTAGTATAGGGACATAAAAATTTAGTTTGGATAAATTTTTTGTACTTTTCTGACAAATTTTATATTTTGATGAATAGTTAAAAGTACTAAATTTTAATTGAAAATATATTTTTTAGTAGAAATAATTTGTACTGTTAAATTATGAATTTAAGTGGTTTTAAAATATAATTAGATTAAATTTTTATCATTTAATATACATTATGTCATTGGATGTAATTTCACATTTAAATTGTACATAAACACATATCAATCTTCTAATAGTTTTTACTTCTTAAAAACCCGCTTTCTAGTTTTGACAATTGAAATTTATTTTAAATTAAATAATGAAACTGTTATGTTTTGAATTTTTTAAAATATACATCAATTTGGGATTCGGTATATCAAAATGAGCATAGGGTGATTTTTTTAAATTTTTCAGAAAATGTTCAATTTTTTTATTAATAGTGAAAAACAATGCGTTATTGTTTAAAACAGAATTTTATTTAAATATTTATTAAAATCATTAAAATTTATTTTAAATCCAAAAAAGATATAAAATACCTATATTATATCAATGTAATTAAATGGTGTCAATTTAGAATAAGATTAGATGTATAAATTTTTGTTGACTTTTTAAACATCTTTTACACACCTTCTAGGCACATCTGAAAATTTCCATAAAATGTAATTTTATTGCTTCTGGGAATTGAATTTAAAAAATCATAGAGACACGGTTGAAATCAATAAATAAAATGAGGTTCAACATGATGAAAATAATTTTTTTGGTGAATAGTAACTTTTGAATTTTATGTAACACAATTAAAAGTAAATAGGGTAATTAAAGATAAAAGTGATATTATAATTACATTAAAACATGTCCTCAATCTATTGGATGAAAATAAACCATATGAATAATATATGACCCTTTTTATCCACTTGTATTATATTAGGACATTTATTTTTTATTTTTTTAAGAAGAGTTAAAAGTGTTAAATTCAACATTTAATAAATATACAATTTTTAATATTTGGTTATACATAAAACAAATTTGACTATAAATATTAATTTGAAAGATAAAAATATTTTCTACATAATGGTATTTTATTTATAATTTTTAGACATTAGATAATTAAATTTATTTATGACACAATGATGATGCACTAATTTCCTTATTAATTACAGATTAAATTACTTTATATTATAAATATTAAAAGAAATGTAAGATAAAACTTTTAATTAAATCCCCAAATTTTATAGGTTAATATGACATATTTGGGTTGATTTAATGTATTATTTTCTATGTAATAAATTTTTCATGACTTTCAAAAAAACCAAATACTGAATTGTTCTAAAATTTACAAAAATGAGTTTTTAAAACAAATACTATATTATTAAATGATATAATATTCTTAAAAATATAAGGTTCAGACCAAGAACATTCATAATTATATATATTTCATTAATTAACGACATGAGGTTCTCTTGGAATTTTATTGTATTTTTATTAACCATGTTATATTAAAATACAAGAATATATTATAATAGTTAAAATATTTAACTAAGAGTTAAATCGAAAAGATAAGGTTAATATGATTACCTAAACATGTCTAAAACCTATTGGTTGAGAGTATTTCAACACAACCCCACCTTAGCCTCAAGATAAGTCCTTTTGGAGACATTATAAACCGAAAATTATTTTATAATAAAATAATATTTCCAGATTTTCCTAATGTGACCCTCACGTCTCTTATAAATGGGTTCTTCCCCTTCTCTAAAAATCATATCTCCAAAGGCATTTGGCTCAGCCAATATGTGCTCAAATATAATCCAAAATACCCTAACATAAACTTAGTTTCCTTACTTTGACCAGATGTCAACCTAAGTGTCCCTTTTCATTAAATCAAAAAGAAGAACATGAAGAAGAGATAATTACGTCATCACCTCTTTCAGAGATCTTTTCTTCTTCCACTTCCTCATTCATTGATTTTATTTCATACTAAAATAATAACCCCTGTAAAATATACATAATTATATGTTATTATTAATATGTTACAACCATATTCATTATTCCATAAGTTATATGAAAGACAAAGACATCATATGGGAATACGTATGACTTACCGTCTCAATGTCATGGTGTAGTTTGTTATTCAACAATTCATTATTTGGATGAGTATAATAATGACTATAATATATGTAAATAATAAATATAAATTTTTAATGATTCTTTGTATACAATTTACCATACAATTTCATACTATTTATCCATTTACATAATGATACCATCGATCGTGCATATGTACGACTTACCATCTCCACGACGCAATGATATTCATTTCCACATTCACCATTAAATGATTATTATAAAAATATATATTATTAATTAGTATGTAATATATGTAATAATAATTCTACTATATATATATATATTTACATATATCTTATTCAATTATATCCATTCAATATGATATGAAAATAGAAACTGCGTTTATGCGTACATACGACCTACCGTCTCCATAAACATTATTTTCCATTTCATATATCTATCTATTATACACATTTTTATTCTGAATATATATGAAACATAAATAACGTTTTATATCATGGAATCAATTAAATCATGGTATATTTGATAAGACAAAAAATAACAAGTCAAAATATGTACAATATAGAAAGGGATTATTACACGAAATATTAATTAAACATCGAAATTACTATTAAATAGGGACTATAAATCCCTAAATGAATTAAGTATGAGATCATAAATACGGATATTGTTCTGGTATAATTTAATTACATAAAATAGTCATTATATAGGAGGTTAAACATACCCTCCACCAAAGGAATGTACATGGTAAGGGTTAATTCCTCAATCACATTATTATCCAATATTTTTTATGTGAATGTATTTACTGGGACATTTTTATCATCCTTTTCCATGTTTCATTATAATATATTCAAAATGAATATTTTAAGGTTTTTTGGAAGGGATTATTTATCATTATCAAACTTTAAAATATTTAAATTATTAATTTTTCTATTTTTTTTATTAATGTCCTTGTTTTAAAAATGATTTTAAGGAATTATTTACATAGACATGAATGTTTTATAATGATAATTCCATTCAATAGATTTAATGTGGTATTGGACACATGGATTAAAAAATCTCTGTTAAATGACTTATTTTTTAAATGTGTGACTTTTAAATGATTTCACAATAAGGGATATTTATCACAAATAGATTTACTGATCATCTTCAATTGTCTTAACATTATTTACTAGATATTATTATTGATTAAGATTGATTTTTATAATAAAATATTTCATATTTTATTGAATGAGTTATGATATGTTTGACTGTTGATGTGCTATTTTATACCATCTATAAATTATTGTTAAATTATTGACATTTTGAATTCTAGTTTTTATATGAAGGTCTTTGTTATTTTCAACATTTTCTTAGGAGAAATGAACTCGGATTAGTAAGTGACTGGTGGAGCCTGCAATAGTTCATTGATGCATCTATATGTCTCATGAGAGAAATTAGTTTCTTGGAATGAGGCCTCGACAAAATAGTTATTTTTAGTCTTGGAATTAGGCCTTTACTATGGGGTTATGATGTCTTACATTTTTCATTATATCATTATGAAGTTAGCTATTGATATTACAAGGGATAATTCATGTAACTGGATATCCATGTAAATATGTAAATGGAATTATTTGATTTATCATTGAAATATTAAGCTAAAGTTTATGTTTAAAATGCTTATGAGCATATGAGCTCACCCATTTCTTATGTTTTAATTTCCCAGGATGTGAAGAAGTTCATTATGATTAATATGTAGGGTTATTCTAGAGGAATAATGACGTTCACAATTGATTATTTACAATGTGTTTTATTTTCGTAATTGTAATGTAACATTCATATATGTAATCTATTTTCCAAGACTAATAAACTTCTCAGTCCATAGGGGCATGATTTCATGTAATAATGCCAATTTATAAATTTAATGAACCGAATCTAGGTAACTGGGGTCAGGGCGTTACAGTTGGTATCATAGGAATTTGAGCAACAAACATGGAAATAGATTCAGCTAAACTATGATTTGAATCATTACCCTAAGATATACTTGGATGATTAATATATAGGAACTTCCTAGAGATTTTGTAACGTAGAGATTTTGTGAATTTTCTACGAAATACATCCCTTTTTGGATACGAGAAGGTTGAGACTACTCTGGAACAGAGGTACCTAGGAATGAAAGATCCAAAAAGAATTTCTGAACATGACCTGGGATATCCTGTTACTTGGTAACGAGCCTTACTGCACTATTGGTTACGATACTACTAGGGGATATGCTTAGGATAATTCATATTGTCGTTACAAACCATTATGAAGTATTTATGTGTAAATACCTCAGGAAAGAAACCATTTTTTATGATTATAGATTATATACATTAAATATTAAATTTATTTTAGTTAATTTACATGTTTGATGTTATGAATTGTGATTCATAGACTATCATAGTGTATGCCATTGTTTCGAAATGGGTTCTAGTTGAAGGAATGAGAACTCCAACAATACGCATGATCCAAAGAGTAAGAAGGATCATGTATTTCATTATCTTAAGACAATATTTAGAAGGGAAATAGTCTCCCACGTATTCTCATCATATGGATAAATAATATCATGTCTTTATAAGATAAGTAATGAATTATCTGAGTCCATTGTATTTTAAGGGATGCCAGAAATGAAAACGATGGTAGAGAGAAATATGGATAAAGGGAAGAGGGGAAAAAATAATTTTCCCATATCTGATAAATGTGGAACGAATAATCTTGGTAATTGCATGAATGGAATGGGTGTTTTTATAAGTGTGGTGAAAATGGACACCAAGTACGTGATTGGAAGGGTAAAAAAAGGTTTCAAATATACAATGTTTTATCTGCAAAGAGTTGAGACACTACGCGAATCAATGTCACGATCATCCGAGTATACCGTAAAATGTGGTTATTAGATATTAATCATGTTATGATACTACCGAAAATGAGGAGGAATGATTTGTGTTGTTATGTTGATGTTAATGAATTATGTCATTTGAGTGTTGTATTAATGATGTACTAGTTATAATAATAACGAAGTATATAATGATTATATTGTAGTACTTTTTCAATATGGATTTGAGATTGTGTGGTACCATTAAAAGTTAATCAATAGCAAGATACATTTTTGGGAAAATACATGGTTGAAGGAAAGGTAAACATTTATATGGTTCTGATATGAAGTTATTGATTTTGGTAAAAGTGATGATTGATTTGAATAAAATATATTAGATATTATTGACCACATTGGATGTAATTAATTTTTTTCTTATTCCATCATTGTTATAGATTACAACATTTTTGGATATAAAGAGTATATCTAGTACTCTATGTTTTACATAGGGAATAAGAAAAAACATACCTATTCAAATATTATATTCTGGTGATTCATTTTATTACCAGATTTTTAAAGAATGCATGATAAAGGTACTAAAATATATATTATGTAACCTTCCTCATAAATTTTAGACTGTGAGTTCAGATTGAAGTATTTTAGATAAATTTAAAAGTTGGAATGGATTAATATTGACCATAGAGGCCGTTGTTATGGTTAAATAATTTATTGATAATATTTTTGTATTGTTATAAAAAGGACAACCCAAAGTTTGGGTGACAACCCGGTGCATCCGACAAGGCCGCGAGACTTATACCAGCAACTAAAGGGCGACAAGGGTGAATCACCTACCACTGGACAACAAGATGTCTTACATTATATAATGTAGTTTTTTAAAAGGTATAACAGATGAATTATAAAATAATTTTTTTGGAACCCTATATGATTAAGATAAATATAATATTTTTGAGTTCTATTATATTTTGGAACTGATATATTATTTTGTGGTCGTAATTAGATAAAGGGTGGAACAATACTTGTCTATTTTTTTCTTATTCTATGAATAAATTAATACGAAAAAATTATGGAAATGATCTTTAAAAAAATGTGTTATCCTAATACCTTATTTTTTGACGAACCAATAATATTATAAGTCATCATAGATTTATGGATTTGAGGCACTCAATTTTTTTTTATTATTCACTTGTTTGTGATTTATGACCTCAATTAATTCCTATTAATATTTCTATTTTCCTCTAATTATGTGTCTCAAATTTCCATCAATTTCAACTTATTCTAAATCCAAATTTGGTGGTGAATTTTTAATTTCTCTTTCCCTCTTATTAGAAATAAATTTTAATGAACCTATTTCTGAAGTGGGTTTTTCATAAAGGTATTTTTTATTTTTAACATCTTATTTTCAAAGAACAATTTCATATGGGGAGGGAGAAATTTTTTAAAGTAGGGGAGAATGTTACACCCCAGGATTTCATAGTGCGTTATATCTTTAAAATAATTCAACATCTTACGCAACACACAATACCGAGTTTGAGAGCAGCTCAACTAACCAAACTACCCGATCAAAAAGCAGTTACAAAAAGTATTTACTACATTTTGAATTTTATATACTCCATATAAATTTATAATCCATATTATGTGTTTCATAGACCTAATATTATAACAAATTAATTTTTTAGATAAAATAAGTATTTAAAAAAGCAATTTTACCACATTTTAATGAAAAACCCTATAATATCAAATATTTGACACTTTTAAATATTTAATTAAATGAAGTTAATGTCATATTTTAAAGCGGGACATAAAAATTTTGTTTGGATATTTATTTTTTGATTTTCTGATAACTTTTATATTTTTATGAATAATCACAAATACTAAATTTTAATTGATAAAAACTTTTTTGATCAAAATATTCTATATTAATAAATTATGAATTTGAGTGGTTTTAAATTTTAATTAGATTATATGTTTACAATTTATTTTTATTTAGGTCATTGGATGAAATTTTACTCTTAAATTGTACATAAACTCATGTCAATATTTTGATAGTTTTTACTTCTTAAAACCCACTTTTTGGTTTTGACAATGAGGATTAATTTTAAATTAATTAATGAAAATTATATGTTTTGAATTTGGTATAATAGATGTCATTTTCGTATTATGTATATCAAAATTATCTTAGGGTGAATTTTTTTCAATTTTCGGAACACTTTTTATTTTTGATTAATAGTGAAAAACACTACGTTGTAGTTTAAAACCGAATTTTATTTAAATAATTATTATTTTTATTTAAAATTATTTAAAATTCAATATAGATACATAATACCAATATTAGTTCAATGTAAATCATTGGAATCAATTTATAAAACGTATAGATGTATAAAATTTTATTGAATTTTTAACGTCTTTTACCCACCTTTAATGAACATTTTCAAATTTTCATTTAATAGAATTTTACCACTTAAGGGAAATGAATTTTAAAAATATGAGAGACATAGTTGACATCAGTAAGTAATACGTTGTTCAACAAGATGAAAATAATTTTTTTTGAATACTAACATCTGAATTTTATTTACTAGAGTTAAAATTAATAAGGTAATTAAAGTTAAAAAATGATATTACAATTACTCTAACACATAACTTAATTTTATTGTATAAGTTTATTTCGATAAATATCTACCATTGGAACAAAATAGGATCCTTTTTTCCCACATGAATTAGATTAGGACACTCATTTTTTACTTTATTTAATGAAGAGTTAAAAGTGTAAAATTAAATGTTTAATACGTAATTTTTTTAATATGTGGTTATACGTAAGATAAATTAATGTATAAATATTGATTAGAAAGCTAATGTTATTTCATACATCATAGTATTTTATTTATAACATTTAAACACTAAATTATATAATTTATTTATGAAAAAATGATGCAGCAGTAATGACTTTAATAATGAAATATTAAAATACTTGATATTATATATATATAAATAAATATAAATTGAAACTTTTGTTGAATTCAAAGAATTTTATTCCTTAATATTAAATGTTAGGGTTGAATGGTTATATTTTTTTGATGTAATAATGTTTTGTTGAAATTTAAAAAGGCCATCTACTAAATAGTGTTAAAATTGACAAAAATGAGTTTTTAAAACAAATACTATATTATTAAATTATATAATATTCCTAAAAATATAAGGTTCATCCAAAGGACTTCTATTAGGTTATAAATAAAAATAATGACCCACTTGGTGTTAGATTGGATTTTTATAGTATTTTTATTAACTATTTATTATAATAATACAAGAATACATGGTAGAAGTTAAAATATTTAACTAAGAGATGAATATAAAAGATAAGTTTAATATGGTGACCTAACCCAGTATAAAAACTATTGTATGAGTTGTTTTCGACCAAAACCTACCATAGAATAGATATAAATTATTTTATATCCATTATAGGATAAATATGATTGTATAATAAAATAATATTTCATGCTTTTTCAAAAGTGAACCTCAACTCTCTTATAAAAGGGTACATCACCTTCTCTAAAAATCACAACTCCAAAGCCTATTCACTCGGCCAACCCCTACTCAAATATCCTCTAATTTAATGTAACTTCAACCTAGAGGCCCTAATCTGATCAGAAGTAAAATAATGGAGCACTTTTCATTAAATCAAAAGGAAGAACATGATGAAGAAGTGATTACTTCATCACCTATTTTAGAGTTCTTTTCTTCTTCCACTTCCTTTCTCATTCATTTTTTCCATACTAAAATAATAACTCTACTAAATTATACCTACTAATATGTCATTATAAATACATTACTACCATATTCATTATTTTATCTATCCTATTAATGAAAATGTCTCCATACATGCATACGTACGACTTACCGTCTCCACGTCGTGATATAGTTTGTTATTCCACACTTCAATATTTGGATGGGTATAATAATAAGTTTAATTGATTTAAATAATAAATATAACTTTTTAATGATTCATTATATATAATTTACCATCTAATTACACAATATATCACCATTTATAGAATGATATCATCACTTGTGTGTACGTACGACTTACCGTCTCCACGATGCAATGAGATTCATTTCCACATTCACCATTCAACAATGATTATAAAAATATATATTATTAACATGTATGTAATATATGGATTAATAATTATAATATATATATATATAAGTATTTAAATATATTTCATTCACTTAATTAAATTCAATACGATATGAAAATGGCACAACGTTTATGCATATGTACGATCTACTGTCTCCATAAATGTTGTTTTCCATTTCATAAATCTATCTATTAGAAAAATTTATATTCTGAACACATATGATACATAAATAATGTTTTATATTATTTAATAAATTTAATCATGATATAAGTAATACTATCAAGAATATCAAGTTAAATCATGTACGATATAGAAATCTATTATTATCTGAAATATTTTTTTAACATTGAAAGTATAAGTAAATTGGTAGTATAAATCCATAAATGAATAAAGTATGATATCATAAATATTAATATGGTTCTGCTATAATTTAATAACTTACTATGGTCATTATATTAGAGGTTAAACGTACCCTCATCCAAAGGATAGTTCATGGTAAGGGTTAATTATTAAATCTCATTATTATCTTAGATTATCTGTGTTTAAGTACTTACTGGGACATTTTCCTAATCCATGTCCTTGTTTCATAAAAAAATTTCAAAATGAATATTTTAATGTTTTTTGGAAGGTACTCTTTATCATGATAATCATTTTATATATTTTAATGATTTATTTTTTCTAAATATTTTTAATTAATATCCATGTATTTAAAATAATTTTAAGTATTTGTTTATATAAACATGATTTTTTCAATTGTTAATTCAATTAAAAGGTTTCAAAGTGTTATGGGACACTTTGATTCAAAAATATCTTTTAAATGAATTCCTTTATAAATTCATGACTTTTATACGATTTCACAATAAGTGATATTTCTCTTAAAAAGTTTTAATCATCATTTTCAACTATTACAACATCAATTACATGATATTAATCATGATTCAGTTTGATATATTATATTACAATATTCCATATTGTATTGAATGAGTTATGATCTGTTTGACTCTAGATGTGCTATTTTTATACCATTTATGTTTTATGGTTAATGTATTGAGATTTCATATGCTAGTATTAATACAAATGTTTATGTTATGTTTCATCATTTGTATATGAGGAATACATTGAACTTAGTAAGAGACGGCTTGAGTCTGCAATAACTTATCGATGCATCAATAGTTCTCATTAGAAAACATAGTGTCATCGCACAAGGCCTTGAATTTTTTTATTTTTAGTCATGGAAACATTCCTTGACTATGTGGTTATGATGTCCGAAAATATGCATTCCATCATTATGAAATTTTCTATTGATTTTACATTTGATTATTCGACCATTAGAATATCCATGTCAATAAGTAAATTTCATTATTTGATTTATCTTTGACTTTTTATGCTGAAGTTTATGTTTAAAAGGATTTTGTTTTAGTCTTATACATTACCTTAATTGTTTTTGTTTATCTATGACAGTTTTTCTATATTGTTATCCTTACTGATCATCTGAGCTCAGAAATATCTTATGTTTTATTTTTACTAGGCAGTGAAGAATGGTATTAGGATTGATATACAAGGTTAATCTTGAAGAATAATGGAATTATCAAGGGATTATTTATGTTTTGTTTTATTTTTGAAATTATAATGTAACGATCATATATGTAATCTATTTTCCAAAACTGCTAAAATGATCGGTCCTTCAGAAAATTATTCCTTATAATCATTTTAATGTATTAAAATAACGAACCAAATATGGGTAACTAGGGTTGGGGCATTACAAATTCACAAAAGAGATATTGTAATATTTTGATCATTTGTGTTTAGGTGGTTGGATGTAAGATACTGGGGGATTTCCAACATAACACTGAAGTAGATGTCTCCTATTTAGATTTTCCATTTGTTTTGATTATCATTTTCCTTTATAAACTAGTTTTTTCATTTATAATTACTTATGTTCTATTTTAATTGAGGAATATAGTTATCATAGTTTTTTTTCAGAGTTATTTTTTCTATGTATATATATTTAAAATATCATGTTCATGTTGTGAGAATGAATTATCTTTTCTTGCTTCATGATGCATGGGTGCCAATTTCTAGCCTGTATGGATCAAACATGCCCTATATATATGTTCATAATAAGATTTGGTGTAATTTTGGGAGGTTGACACATGTAGTCTAATAATGAATTTGTATCAAAGGTTATAATTTCCAAAATATATATTTTCTTGATAATTTTAGTAAACTACATACATGATTATAGATAATTAACAGGGTGGAAGTTGTGATATCATGGATAAAATATTTCTAGAGAATAATCTTGTTTCCAAGGGCTATTGGTACGTGTCTCTCGTGTTTTGAGATAATGAACAGAATCCCAATTTATGTTTATGGATTTCTATAATGAACTAATATTATAAAGATTTCTTAGACTTTCATCTAATTTTTGGTGTCTCATAATATGTATTATATATTTCCCCCTGGGGTTTTTTATGTGGGTGCAGTGGATTCTTCATCGTGCAATTTTCCCTTGTACCATAATTTCATTGAGTCTATCATGAATTAAATCCCTTCCATAGACCCATATTCATTGTATTTCTACAACCCAGATGATTAGGTATAACATAGAGGTATATGAGATATGAATAAATCATGTTAGTAGTGACATGATAATGCACAATTCGTTTATTGTATAAATTAAACATGAGAAGAGGAGGACATGATAGAAATGATCGTTCATATTTATGACTACCATGATACACCTAAGGCTATCAAATTGATGTGTGTAATATTTTGGATGAACTATCCTAGAATCTAAAGTTGGTATTCTATCACATATGATGATTAACATCTGGGAATGAAATTTATCAGGATTTAATATAGGCTGTGTTCATTAGTTCTTCCCCTTGTCTATGATCATAAAAAGTTCTTTTGAGATCCTATCATTTATTAAGGGTGAGTGTTCATCATTTAAGTACATCAATATGTTAGTGGAACTGGATATTTTTTTATCTATATATGGTGAAAAATGATCAATTAAAATATTTTTAGTACCATCATATATTATATATCTTTATAATATCATATATATTTTGGTTGAATCTTAATACCCATAAAAACATTAGAAAAATATATAATGGAAAAAATTGACATTAACGAAAAATTTATTTATTCTACCCCTTCTCTTAAACCTAGTAGAATTTTCATCGGCGAGAATGAAAAGAATATGAAGTTGTATGATCATCACATGTTTGTGGGAGACGGTTCTCTTTATTGGTCCTCCTTTGCACCCTCACAACTCACCAAAATATCACCTCAAATTTCATCAATTTCTGCAAGGTGAGGCATAAATTTTTTTTTCTGCCTCCCCATGTAGATGTGTAATTTTTTTTGGATAAAATGGGAATTTATAGTAGTTCATTTCAGATATGCCTATTCCATTCTATGCCTATAAAGGTAAGTTCCAAATTACATTGTGGTGTTATTAGTTGACTCGTTGTCTATAGTGTTATTGACACCGACATTAGTGGTGATGAACCTTCACACAATATATGAGTCTCTAAAGGGGAATCTATAGGCCTAATGGAAATTATAGGTACCAAAAGATTTACATATTTTATAGAAATCAATTTATTTCAAAATATTGTGTGCCACACATTTATATAATCCATGTTTTTTAATGTGTTGAAAATTCTAATAGAGTTCATTTATTATATCATTATATTAGATAATTATCTTTAGTTAAAGAAACATAACGGGGATTCATGTCCTCCATGTTTAATATTGATTGAGAACAGAAATATTGCATAGTATTTTATCATTTCTTATCATTATTTATTTTATTTCATCATCAGGATAGATTGGATTATCACCCCTCGTGATGTAATTGATTGTTATCACCAACTTTTTTAAATCATTGTTGTATATAGAAGCTATTAAGTGTTTTAGGGGGTGTTTTATCAATTTTTTTCATGTGTTGGATCTTCCATACCATACCTTAAAATTATCTACCTATTTACTTTTTTTTAAAAAGATGTGACTTCTTCAATTTTTGATCTTCCCACATTCGTTCTGGAATTTCCTTACATTTTCCCTAATCACATGAATGGTATTCCAATATAGATGAAAGTAGAGTTTACAATTGATGTTTTTTTGGGTAAATAGGAACTATTTATAACCATTTATCATACGTAACCTTATTTTCTAACAGAGCTCAATATTTAGATTTTTGATTTGGTAGAGAAATATTTTCTTTTCCCATGGGTTTCCCATTCAGATGACCCTATATTATTGTACAAGAAAGATAACGGTTCAAATATATTATGTGTGAGATATCATACTATAGAACATGTAACAATTAATAACATGTAAAAATTCTACCATGAGGATTACTTATTTGATCATTTGAAAGGGGAGAAGAGGTTTCAAATATCAATATTTAGACGTGTTATGATATTCACAATGTTTAGGAGTCTAGTATTTAGAGGTGTAATTTAGTAGTCGGTATGGAAAATATGATTAAATATTGATTCCTTTCAATCTATCTAATCGTCTTTTAGTTTTTATGTCATTGATGAACTAGAAAATCATTTATTATCTTCAAAACAATTCCATTCCATTTTTTGATACATTTTATTCAATTTGAAGTCTGAGTATGATAAAGAGAGCCATCTAATTCTGGTTCTAAAAATCCTGAGTCATCATCTTTATAGAAATATTTTTATATTTATATTTTGTGTCAAATATTTGACACTCACTGAGGATGAAATTTGGGAAGAAGAATTATTAGTAGATCATGAGAATGAAACTGTTGTCTGATTATGGGATGGGCAATATGATTTCGTCAAGATTCCTAGTTTTTTGGGTATTGTACGATCATATATAATTTCAAAAAATTATTTATCAAGTTTTTTTCATCACTGAATTAAAACACCATGAATGAGGTGATATTCATAACAGATTCTATGTGATTGACTTCATTTGATGAATTTAGATGGATTTTTTAAATCAATAGATAATTTTTTAAAATTTGTTTTTCTTAATACATTAAAATAATGTTTTAAAATTAATACCTTAAATAAAAAATAAATTTTATATAACTCATAAGAAAAAAATATTTTTAATTAAATTTATGATTACATGAATTTTTCATCCTAATTAGGCATACAAAATACCGTAATACATCTTTATAAGACTTTGGGTTGAGATAAGAAATCATTTTATGTGCTGTTGGTGACTCTTCTATCATATATCATACTATTATTTTCTTGTCCATGAACTACCCCCTTTGAAGATTTCATTGAAGAGGTATATGCAAAATTAAATCATGGGATTCATTAAGGTTAAACCCTAATGGTGCCACCATGTAACTACCCGTTTCCGGAAGCCTCCTAGATATGCCCCATACCCGGTTGGTCACATGGCCTCAACCGCATTTTTTTCCAAACGCTAGAGGTTTCAGACTAGCAGCAAGGGCCTTGGGTGTGATATTGGGGAAACAATGCTCTCATTGGAAGGGTAATATAGTAAAAGTAAAACAAATATAAAATGGGAGAAGCAGTAATAATACGGACAAATGTAAACAGCAAAAGAATAAAAATAATAAATTGGAGCACACACACACATATATATGAATTATGCATGTTACATATGTCTAGGAATGCATCCAAACAAATCAGAATGCTGGAATACAATAGTACTAAACCAAAGTACAATAGAAAAACAGTAAACATCTCCATGGAATCGCAAGCCATAGCTTGGTCCCATGATCTCCAGCTACATTGTCGATCAAGAAACTTAATTAGAAGGGGTTTTACCTTATCTATACCTGCAATAATATAATCTATTTGGGCCCAAAATCTTGGCCCAAACAGAGTGTGATACTAAATCTTAGTAGGCAACCACCATGAGATCTGTGGCTAACAGTCAGTGAATATATGGTAGGTAAGTATAGAAAGTACTAAACAAGTAAGTACACAAAAATAAAAAATCCAAAGTTTCAAAGTATTCAAACCACTACATAACATGGAACAGCTAAAAAAATCAGATAAC
This sequence comes from Viscum album, assembly GCA_963277665.1. Classification (NCBI taxonomy): domain Eukaryota; kingdom Viridiplantae; phylum Streptophyta; class Magnoliopsida; order Santalales; family Viscaceae; genus Viscum; species Viscum album. The sequence goes on from OY728157.1 coordinate 748,290,677, forward strand.
CACAGCAGGTAACCCTATGAGATGTACCCGCAACCTATCTACTCTAGTCCTTCCTAGCAACACAAGCACACAGCTAAAGATCATAGGTAACCCTTTGAGAAGTACTCACAGCCTATCCCCTCTTGTCGTACCTATCAAGTACAAGTAACCCTCTGGGCTGTACACTCAGTCTAATACCTCTGGTTCAACTTAAGCATAAACTCTCAGAATAAGCACTCACCATCAATTCTTCCAATTGTCTCATATAGGTACTAAAGGTGCTCTAGGGATGATCTTACGTTACATTACCTCTCTGTCCCATGTCGAGGAACTACAGACACTCTGAGGAAGCAGTCAACATCAACTCCCCTTGTGGTCTCACATCATAAGTAAAAGAGACACTTTGGAGAAGCCCTAAACTCTTATTCTCCCTATGGTCTATACAACAGGTTCTCACGGCTCTGTGTATGTCATGCAAGTGTAGCAGTTCGTATCTGCCAAGGTAACCCTCATGAACTACTTGGCCAACATTATATAGCATAAAAACATAATAGAACCACAGTCACACCATCCAACAATACTGGGAATGGGAAATTAAACATTACCTAACCGGAAAACTAGACCCAAATGTCAAAATAAGAAATACATGCATGGGAAACACAACCAAAGAACATAAATTCACGCTATTTAATATTAAATATCATCTACAAAATCATACAAACATAGTAGGAAACAAATAGGGCTAAAACGGTAAACACGCAATACCCTGTTCATGGGTATTGGGAAAAGTTTCACATAAAACTCAAAGACATAGAACAGAAAGGCACAAACCACCTACCTCGGCATTAGAAGATCACTATATGTGAACCTCAAGGCTTTAATAACCATAGAACTCTGATGATATACAAGAACTTCTAAAACGTTCAATGGAGAATAAATTAAGGAAGAATTGGGATCAGAAAATGATACTCTAGGAGAAGGACGAGCTTACCTTGGTAATCCCAACACAATTGACGGAAGTTGAATCAGAGATCGGATGGAGGCTCAGGGGCTCGGAAAAGATCGTGGCCGTACGGGAGCTCTCGTCCGAGCAAGGCATAGAAGATGCAATTTTTGCTAAAATACGCGACCCCATTCAGTTTAATGAAAAAACAAAATACACTGCGTGTAATTTTGAAGCACATGACGTGTACTCTCGTTTTCTGTATGCCGCTTTAGGTAGCATCCATGTCGCCCCCACACAGCTATGTGTGTGGCCATGACACAGCCTGCACATGGCCTCCAATGGCAAGCAGTACTCAACGTGTACTCATAACATACATGGAGTGTACTTTAATAATTTCCAGAACTTCCCCTTTTCAGACAAACGGCCAGAAGAAGAAAACATACGTAAAATGAAGGTCTAAGATCTTAAAAACTTCCTCTATTAGTGAAATTCATCCCCGAATTTCCCTGTAATGTCATTTAATATGAAGCTCCGAACAGCTTCGACCACTGTGCTCGTACATCGGCCTCCCTCTCCCATGTCTCATTTGTACCCGGCCGGTCTTCTATAGCACTCATACAGGAGGAACAGACTGGCCATAAAGAACCTTTGTACTGCGATCAACAATCCGGATAAAATGACCTTTAAACGATGCATCTACTTCCAACTCAACCTCCTCAGGGTGGAAAACATGAGATGGGTATGAGAAGTAACGTCAAAGATAAGAAACATGGAAAATGTCTTGAATAGCCCGATACTTCTGAGGTAACTGCAACTGATAGGCAACCTTCCCAACTCTCTCCAACACCTCAAATGGACCAAAGTGCCATGGAGAAATCTTACCCTATCTCATAATCCTCTTATGCCCTAACCTCGATGTGACACACACGAAAACCTAATCCTAGACCTTGAACTCTAGAGGACATCTCCACTGATCTCTATAAGACTTATTTCGAGACTATGAAGTAGCCATCTTTTTCTGAATCAACTGTATCTGCTCTATAGTCTCTTGAAAAGATGAGGTCTCAACAAAGATACCTTTCCTACCACCATCCAACATAAGGGTGATCAGAATGTCCTATCATACAAGGCCACATAAGGTTCCATATGAATAGTTGTTTGGAAACTATTGTTGTAGGAAAAATCCACAAGAGGTATATGTTTCTCCCAAGAACCTCCAAAATCGTGGATGCATGATTAGAGAATGTCCTCCAGCACCTGAATCGTATGCTCGGATTGACCATCTCTCTAGGGGTGGTAGGATGTAATCAGAAGTACCTATGTACCCAAAGCCTTCGGTGGCCACTTCTAGACCTTAGAAATAAAACACGCATCTAAGTCGGAAACAATGGAGAGTGAAACTCCTTGTTATTGCACAATATCACGAATGTATAACCATCCCAAGTCATCATCACTGAAGGTCACCTTGACCGGAAAGAAGTGAGCAACCTTCATGAGTCTGTCGATGACAACCAAAACTGCATCATTCCCTCAGGGAAACCCTGGAAAACCTATCACAAAATCAATTACAGCATCATTCCGCTTCCAATCAAGAATGGGTAACTATTGCAAAAGCCCTGCTGGTCGCTGATGCCCTACCTTCACCCGCTGACAGTTGGAACATCTCATGACAAAACTAGAAACATCCCTCTTCATACTTGGCCACCAATACTTGCGGTGTATATCATGATACATTTTGGTGACACCGTGATGAACTACCCAAACTGAAGAATGAAATTTCCGCATCAGCTCCTCGCGTATGTCTGTTGGCACCCATACGTGCCCCAGGAAACACAAGATCTTTTTATCGCCTATGGTCCATCCAAGAATATGGTCTTCTCCTGACACAATTTCCCGCAGGACTAGGCCTTCAAAATCTAATAGCTACCTCATTCGTACTCAATCAAGAAGGGTAGAGGTAACAATTATAGAAGAAAGAAATGTCTTCCCCTAACTGTCATGCACTACAAAATACATATTAGAGAACAGAGCCATAAGCTGCCACTCACTGGTGGCCTCCTAAACTACCCATATCTGAGTCCTCCTGCTCAACGAATCAGTCACTGTGTTGCCTTTCCGAGGCATATAAGAAAGATCAATGTCAAAAGACTGAAGGTAATCAACCCACCATCGCTGTCTGAAATTCAGATAATGCTGAGTGAAGATGTACATAATACTTTTTTGGTCAGGGAAAAACACAAAATGCTATCACAGAAGATAATGTCTCCAATATCATAAGGCATGAATAACTACAACCTCCTCAAGATCGTGCATCGGGTAGTTCCTCTCACGTGGACACAACTATCGAGACCCGTATTAACAACTCTATCTCCCGACATAAGCACAACTCCCAGCACGATACTTGATTCATCACAATAAACAATATAGCTCTTTCCTAGATCTGACAAGACTAGTATCCGTGCTAAATTAAACACCCCTTTTAGATCATGAAAGGCTGACTCACAAGAATCTGACAACAAGATCATTGCACCTTTCTTAGTCAGACTCATCAGTGGTGATTCTAAAAATGAAAAGTCTTGTATGAAGTGTTTGTAGTGTCCAAAAAGCCATAGAAAACATCGTACCTCAAAGACGTTCATTGGTTTCTCATAGGAAACTATATTTTCTCACTTTATTTGGGACTACTGATACTCCCGTCTCTATGATAACATGACCCAAGAAGTGAATCTGGTCCATCCAAAAGTGGAATTTTCAGAGCATATCCTATAATTGATGCTCTCTTAGTGTACTCATGACGAAATCAAGATATATGGCATGGTCATGTTGAGTGTGAGATTACCCCAAGATATCATCCACAAAAACCACAATAAAGGAATCCATGAATGGATGGAAAACTCTGTTCATCAGTTCCATAAAAACTGCAGGCACGTTCGTGAGACCAAACGACATAACCATATACTCATATGGATCATACCTACTCCGAATGACTGTAATAGGTATATCAGATGTTCTAACACGATACTGATGATAACCAGACCTCAAGTTAATCTTAGAGAACACTCGGGCTCCTCATAGATGATCAAAGAGATCATCAATCCTTGTAAGTGGATATCATTTCATGACTGTCAAATGGTTTAGCTTCCAATAATCCACACAAATCCTAAGGGTACCATTCGCCTTATTCTCAAAAAGGACAAGCGAACCCGAAGGAGAAGTAATGGGTCAAATGAAACCCTTTTCCTAAAAATCCTCCAATTGCTTCTTGAGCTCATGTAACTCTAGTGTAGCCATCTTATAAGGATTAATAGACACCGATGCCACCCGTGGCTCAAACTCAATAAAAAAGTCAACATCACATTCCAGAGGAAAACCTGAGAAGTCCTCTGGAAAGACATCCCTGAAACGATCCACCACCTGAGGAAAGTATAATTATGAAGTCTTTTGGTCATCTAGTTATAGACTAAAATTCTAGGTTGTAACTCCTCCCAACCCTTGAAGTTCGGTTTCTGCTATGCTCGCCTAGACATCCCATTCACCCAAATGAGGAAACGATACAACCTATAGTGATGTGACACTCACCTTACGATGATAACAGTCAACGAATGCCTATAAAGGAACTAAAAATTCCATTCCTATAATGAAATCATAGCCTTTAATATCTAGGACATAGAGATCCCATAGGAAGTGACACCCACAAACCACTGGAGGGAACTCCCTGTACTGACGTGCAGTAGCCATTCTGGTCCCCAACGGAGTGTCTAGCGTCATGTTATCAGTAGAAGAAAAGATAAAGAGACCAAGTATCTCTAAAATAGCAACAGATATAAATCTATTGTAATCCCCTGTATCGAAAAGAGTATAAACTAAAACAAAGGCTACTAAGATCGTACCTCGAATGGTATAGGGTCCGGGATCCTGCTCCTACTGGTTATGCTCCACTGCAAAAGTCTAGACTGCACCGCAGCCCTGTGACCCTACCCGACCACTCTGAGTTGTTCCACCCAGATGTCACTGAAAGACTGGTGACTGAACCCCATGGCCACGACCTCCACCTTGGTCTGAATGGCCGGAAAAACTCCAGTTCCCTGACCAGTGAGAAACTGGTGGTGCAGCTCATGAATGAGGAGTCATCGAAGAACCATTGTCTCTAGCTGCAGGTTTGAATATATGATAGAAACGCTAATGGTGAACCATATTTTCACAAGATCGGCACACCACTAGGTCACTTGGGTACTGTGGCATCATATACTTACCCTTTCTGCAATGGTAGCACACCACCTGGCTACTGGAAGATGTGTCTCGGCTCCTCGGATCACCGTGCGAAGACTCCCTACGGTGCTTTCTGCTATCAGTAGGAGGTATAATAACTCTAGATGCTGATCTGCCTTGGCTCACAACTCTAGAATCTCATAGATTGCACTATGTGATCAGCTCTTGGTTGACTATTGAAGTGATAGAAGACAACCGGAAGATGTAAACCTGCGATCAGATGTCGTGCCTTAGACCATCCTCGAACATCCTTTCCATGAATAACTGATCACCTACTGAAATAGGAATGAAGCGCTAAAGCTCAGTAAAATGAGAGGAATACTCCATGATAGAAAGAGTTCCCTGCACCAGACTCATGAACTCTTGGGCTCAATCGGCCCTCAAATTCTCTAGATAGAAGTAGTCAAAGAAGATGTGCTAAAACTCATCTCAATACATGACTTGCTGGTGTCCCACCTGTGAGATCACATCCTACCATCTCTTGGCGGAATTATGAAGCATAAATGTTGTGAGATTGACCATCCATTATGGAGGCATATCATGATGATTGAATATCATCAGCCTTGCTTCTAGCAATAACTCTGCATTCTAGGTTCTCCAACCCCTGAAAAAGTGGGAGGATGCTGCTTCTAAAAGACCCACTTCAATTATGCCATCGACGGGGAAGGAGGAGGCACTCTCTGAAATGTCTGCATCATCCTCATGAAACCCTCTCTGAACTGAGCATCAACACATGTGTCAGGTATAGTGACCGGTGCAACAACTGGCACAATGGGAGGATCTGCAGGTAGTCCCTGATAATCCATGTCCAGTGTCTGATCACCGCCTGGAAACTGGTATACAACTGGAGGACATCTCGGGTGCATGAATCTACATGGTAAAACACACACCTTATAACAATATTGTCAATGACTGAAAAATAGATGTGTTTGAAGGGAATAGGAGAAGGAAAGAAATCATGTATTAAAAAACATGACTACATGACGTGTACAATTCCTACATGGCATGTTCCCTTAAGTCATTTACATGGGCGTGTACCTCTGCCAAAACAGGTCGTCTAACACCCAAACCACATGGCATGTTGTCCCAACACACAGTGTGTACATGAATCATCTTACCCTACCTGAGTCCTTCTACATGGTTAAGCCACACGGATCCCCGAATACAAGAGTACATTACTTGTACTTGACAAGCTTCACCTGGCCTATGTTTTTAGCGACACAACCTAACACACGGCTCACACTACATGACGTGTTCTAGAAGGACACCACATATACAAGGAATGATAACACTGACCCGTGTTGTTCATGACACAGTCGGGTTCTTGGGTTATACTACACTACGTGTTTAGTCATGACACGATTAGTATAGCTTATGTCTTCATCCATCTGTGTCGTTATTCACACGGATGGACACAGGGTCTCTACACATGGCATGCACATCCCGTACATGACATGTCCTAAATTGATTTCTCAACCCTGTGCCTCTGCCCACACATCCTATGACACAGTTAGAGACTACACGGTGTGTACATAGAGTACAAGGAGTGTACTTAGGAAAAATGTTTCTTCCCAAACTGAAGAACGCATGGCGTGTAGTCAAAACTACACAGTGTGTATTCTAGGTTTTTCCGAATAGTTATCCTAAGAAAATACATCATAACATAAGAAAACACTGAAAAAAAAACATTGAAAGTGCCAAATTATGATTCATGAGGGCCCATACTCCTTGATAATTAATTCTTGTCATCTTACACATGTTATAACATGGAAAAAACGCAAAGATCCACGAAATTTCGGTCCATGAGGGCCCATAACACCTAGGAAACCAAATTCTGGTGTTCATTCAAACAAAACCTTACAAAGCAATACCCTTTCAAACAGTAGATATATTTATCAAGAGATACATCACAAAAATATGCATATTCTACAAAACATCTATAAGAACAACATGCAATATCTAATGCATCATAAATGTCATGAAAAAAATGCATGCCATGTGATTTCTAACATGTTCCTATATTATGAATGAGATGGAATACCCTCATCTCATTGGGTTGAAATTGAAATAGAACCTCAATCACATCTATAATAACATCACAAATCATGTGAACCACTCAAGGTGAAATCAAATCAACTATAATAATTGCAAAACCAGAAAAATTGCACTAAACGAGGTAGATTGGCTTTTCCTTGTACACGTGTTAGCTACTCCTGGGAACATCTGATTACCAAGTACCTAATTCATTTTATCCCTGGATATAGGCTCCAAAGAGTAAGTTAGGAAGAAAAGAGTTCCTCTGATAACACTTTGTAACATCCTGATTCCGGAAGCCGCTTAGAGATGCCCCATACCTGGTTGGTCACATGGCCTCGAGCACATTTCCCTAAATGTCAGAGGCTGTTGACTAGCTATGAGGGCCTTGAGTGTGATTGTGGGGAGAGTATGACCTCATTAGTAGAGTAACATAGCGGAAGTAAAAAAAATATACAATGGAATATGTTGTAATAATCCACACAAAGGTAAATAGCCAAAGACTAAAAATAATAAATTGAAGCACACATATATATGTGAATGATGCATGATACATATGTCTAGAAAAGCAGCCAAACAAATCACAATGCTGGAATACAACAGTACTAAACCAAAGTACAAAACAAAAACATTAAACAGTTCCACGAAATCGCAAGCCATAGCTTGGTCCAATGCTCTCCAACTCCACAGTCAATCAATAACCTGATGTAAAAGGGTGCTTGCCATTATCTATACCTAGTACAATATTTTTTTGGACCCAAATGTATGGCCTAAATAGTGTGTGAGAATAAATCCCTGTATGCAACCACCACGAGATCTGTGCCTAATAGTTAGTGAATATATAACATGTAAGTACTGAAAGAAGTAAATAAGGAAGTACTCATCAGTAAACAATCCATAGTTTCGAAGCATTCATTCCACTAAATAACAAGAAATATCTAAAAAAGAAGATAACCACTACAGGTAACCCTATGTGGTGTACCCACATCCTATCCCCTCTGATCTTACCTAGCAACACATGCATGCAACTAAATCACAATGGTAACCCTTTGTGATGTACTCACATCCTCTCCCCTCTGGTCATACCTAACAAGTACAAGGAACCCTTGGGGCAGTACACTCAGTGTAAACCCTATGGTTCATATTAATCAATGTCTCTTTGAGGAAGCACTTGCTGTCAATTCTTCGTATAGTCTCGTATCCGTACTATAGGCGCTCTAGGGAAGCACTTATTTCACATTCCATCTATGGCCCACGTCGAGGAAGTACAAACACTCTGAGGAAGCACTCAACATCAATCCCCCCCTATGGTCTCGCATCGTATGTAAAACATACACTCTGGAGGATCCCTAAACATCCGTTCTCTCTATAGTCTATACACCAGGTTCTCATGGACCTATGTAAGTCAACCAAGTTTAGCAGTGTGTATCGGCCAAGGTAACCCTCTAGAACTACTTGGTTTGCATTCTACAACATAACATCATAACAGAAGAATAGTCACACCATCCTACAATACTAGACCTCAGAAAGTAAACATAGCATAACAGGAAAACTAGACCCAAAGGTCAAAACATGAAAAACATGCATGGGAAACATTTCCAATGCATAGAAATTCAATGTATTTAAATATAAATATCATCTAATAAAGCATAAAATCATATAATGCAAACAATAAGGCTAAAATGGTAAATTCACAATACACAGTTCATGGGTATTGGTAAAATGTGCCCATAAAACTCAACATATTTCAACAAAAAGGCTCAAACAACCTACCCCAGCATTAATAGATCTCTATATGTGAACCTCGAGGCTTGAATCACCTTAGGATGCTGAAGATCTATAAGAATGTCTAAACTGTTCAATGCTTGATAACTTGAGGAAGAATAGGAATCTGAAAATGATGCTCTAGGAGAAGGAAGATCTTACCAAGGTGTTCCCAATGCTATTCAAAATAGTTGAATCAGAGATAAGACATTGGATTAGGGGATCAGATAAGTATCACAACCATATGGGAGACCTTGAATGAATGAGACCTATAAGATGTGTGTTCTAGAGAATAGACATGACCCCGATAAATTTATTGAAAAAAAAACAAAATACATTGCATGTACTTTTGAAGTACACGACGTGTACTCTCATTTTCCATACTCTGATTTAGGAAGCCTTAATGTCACCCCCACATAGCCGTGTGTGTGGCCATGGAATGGCCAATACACGGCCTCCTATGGAAAGCATTATAAGGCGTGTACTCATATGGTAAACGACCTATACTTCAAAAATTTCCATAACTTCCCCTTTTTCTCAAAAAACAGCCAGTAGAGGAAAACATACCTAAAAGAAAGGTCTGGGTTCTTACACACCACATTCCCTATATCAACATAATGAGATTTTTTGGGAATTATTTTACTTGTATCATAACTCATTGGTATTTAAATTTTTCTCTATGATTTATTTTCTTTTACCAACCATGTCAATTTCTATATTGCAATGTTTACATTTAATGAACATTGCAATAAAATAAATAATTTTAGAAAATTTATTATAAATTTAATTACAACAGGAATGAATATTTTTACACTAAAATATAACCATATTCAAAACCTATATATTTGACCAATGGCCATATATACCCCATTTTCAAATGAGTCAAACAACTATATATGGGAATTGGGAACATAATAGATGTATTTAATTCCTATAAATTTCCTTAAATACATATTTACAATAACTCATCTCATTTCATCCTTCTTTACACCAAAATTATTATCATATTTATAACATATTTCATTCTTTCCATTGTTAATGAAGGATATACGCTAGTCCTGGAAAATCATATAGATGATAATTTCAACCATTTAGTATTTTTATTTTATTTTACATTCATTATTTTTCATTTTTATGAAATTTTTTCTTTTAGTTTTATTTTAATATATTTAATTTTATACTATATAATTTTACATTAATAAAATATTAAAATTTTCATTTCTATTCGATGTTGTAGGTATCATGAGATATTGAACACAAACTATTTACCTAAGAAACAATTCCTACTAAAAATTTTGATATCAAATTAAATATTTTTAAAACAGTTTCATACATTAAATTTCATTACTCAAAAGAAAATATATTATATTAATTTAATTTTATTACGTCAATAGGTTCTCTTTTCAAATAATTAAAATTTTTATTTATCCATGAAACAATTTACATGGTCTGAGATCTTGTTTCATAATACATTGTCTTTATGATATATGATATCTACTTGTGGTTCCTCGTAAGAGAAATCATGATGTTGTTTTAATCCTACTGAGTTCAACACATGTTATTTTGATTGAATCTAAAAAAGAAATAAATTATTTATTAATGACATAATTTTAATAATACATTTCAAAATAGGAACATTACAAAATGATTGAATTATTTATTTATTTTGAATTTAGCTATATAAATATTGTATTTTAATGCAATTTTGAAAATTTCTCTATAATTATTCCCTAATAAAATATTTATTAGATAAATAAAATTATGTAATTATATTCAGAACCATGGAATTGTAATCATAAGAATGTAGTGATCTTAGAGTCTTATTTTGGAAAGAACATATCATAAAATTATCGGATGTCAAAGGAGACATAAATATCACAATAATAGTTAAAAATAAATTCAATGATTATTAAGAAACATTCCATGTTAACATCAGATCATGTAAATACACTTACAGAAGCATAAAATCTAGGAAATAGAAAAAAACAAGAAAACTCATATGACATATTATCATGATAGAAAAGTTTTATTACAATGAATATACAGATATTCATGAATAAATATAACATCATGGAAATGAAATCAAACTAAAATATTTGGAATTAGATGACTAAAAACATGGAAATGTGGCACAACCATAACAACAAAAAATCATGTGAAAATAGATTTTAATATCACATTAAAAAACAACATATGAAAAAATATTCCCACATTTAATTAACATAGAAATCATGGGAAAACTAATTCTCCCATCACACTCAAGCAACATTCCATATACCCATGTGATATGAAAATTTATGCAATATATGATATAATGTTATAGAACCATACCCATAATTAATAATATATGTTTATTTTTTTAATTCAATTCAATCATTGAAATGTCTAAATAAATTGTTAAAAAAGATTGAGTTTGTTGAACCGTTAAAAAAATTACAATGGCATTTGGAAATCATTGAAAAATAAAACTTTAATTTTTCAGAAGAATCCATCTCATAATAACATTTTTAGGATAAATAAAATATCATTTCATCAATGAAACATTTAAAGTGTAAATAAGTGTTAAAATACTGAAGATTAATTTTAAAAAATTAAAACATTAATGTATTATTAAATTAAAAAATATTAATTGGACTATGATGAAATCATTATATAATATTATAAATACTTCCTAGTAAATGGTCCGCTCACAAGCTATCCCATGTTCCACGAAAACCTAATAATTATGGTAGTTCTGAAAAGTACAACGGGCATTCCCAATCCCCATGGTTTGTGACTATCACATGGAATCATTAAAAATGAATGTAGGAATGAATTTCACACAGACATTGTAGAAGCATTATAAAAAATTAGTATGAATACAAAAGAAAGTCTACAGGGAGATGTGTACTAGAATTCAAAATAGAACAAACAAAATATAATAAAATAATGTATGGTAAACTAAAAGAAAAATCGATTTTTTTTTAAATTAACTCTCCATCCAAAAATAACAATAGCTAGAACCACCTCCAACATCTGTTTTCCCCTTCATGAACATAGATGATGTTAATCTGCAGACCCATAAAGGCATGGGTTGGGTGTAAGCTAAAATCCCATTGGAGTCTCACCAATGATTCTACAATATATTCTACATTTCATTAACCAAATATGGATCATTAAATTATACATAATATGGTATGGAATTTCAAAATCATATTTAACAAATCACATTTTATATTTTATATTATAGAAATATTTTAATGAAATGATTCACATTGCAATTGATAGAATATTTATAAATCAACGGCCTAATAAATCAATTTATAGAAATTCATAAGGCATGAAAATTAGTTTTCAGCAATTAATTGAATATTTTTCATAAACAATAATGTGAGAGATAGGGTCATGATCAATATGATTTGGTAGTTCTATAATATAGGATACCCTCACACTCAAATTGAATCACTAATATGTGCACACACACACTTATTTGACACTGGTCTAAAGGACTTCATCAACATCCTATCAGGGATGTGACATGTTTTATTTGTGTTTTGGAATGTCACAAATCATATAGTTTTATCCCAATAATCCACAAACTACCTATGTCATTTAGGCCCTCTTTTACAAAACAGTTATGGGATATTTATTTTAAACAAATTAAAATAAATTTCATCTCATTCTCTATTCCAAATATCCAACATCCATTTTAAATAAAAAATGGGGTTTTAATCAAAACATTACCAATTTCTAGATACAACCCAAATGTTTCTTCTAAAACCATTTTAAAGCCATTTTTTCTAATAAAATTTTAAAAAATAAATCACTATTAAATTCCTTAAATTTCCATAAATCCAATTTGACAATATAAATTCAACAATATAAATTTTTTTAAATTCCATTAATTTCCCAAAGACACCCAAAATCAATGTAATTGGGTGGGGGTTCCCAATTTCATTCCAAAAATCCAATTTCACAAATCAATATTCTCAATTCAATTGAGTTATGTTTTTATTAAAAAATTAATGAAATATAAATAAATTAGATTCAATTCACACAATTGAAAATAATTCAATGAATTTTGGTTTAATTTAAATTTACAATAAAAATAGACCCACATACATTGGGATCATGGGATATAAAAACCCCAAACCCTAATCGGGATTCTCCAATAAAGAATAATGGAAAAGTGGTCAAGGACTCACACATAGATCCATGATCAAAAATAATGGTTACCATATCATCAAATCGGAAAGGAGATCAATGAATACATATGGAAGAATTAAGAGAGAGTGGGCATAACATAATGGGAAGAGGAAACATACTAGGATAGGATAAAACATCGTTCATCAAGATTCAATATGATCCTTGGATTTGGTTGTTAGGGAAAATCATAAATTGGGTGACTTCATAGAATTATAATTTGATTGGGGGATGTACAATCCCAATAGGGATCTAAAAATGGGTTTTGGAATATTAAAAATTAATATACTTATTAAAAAACCCTATATGCATGGTTAGGTAGGATGATCCACACATTTTTGAGATCCCTTAACCCTTGTCATTCCCCCATTACATCTAGGTTTGTGGCTTAATCTAAGTTGGTTCATGTTATTCCAATGGTGTTCCAAACATGAAAAATATCACCACCTTAGGATTCATTGTTTCTTATAGATATATAGTCAGTTTGGTAAAACCATTCATCAACCATGTATAGCCCCATAATATTCAAAATCAACTATGATTACTCCAGAAGAAAACTCAAATGAAACCCTACCAATGAATGATTAAAAATGGGTTTCAGATTACCTAAAAATAGAAACAAGATGTTTAAACCTCCCCAACATAGATAATTTCGTTCCCTATAAAGACCACTCGGTATATTCCATGGAAAAATGAGAGGTTCCATGCTACCTCATTATTTCCTCCCACTCAAGCAGCTTAGGATTATCATAACAGTGCTTCAATTGAAGTCAAACAAAAGGCATAATCCAACTACGAAGTAGCATGGTTCGAGAATGAACAATATGGAATGGTCGTTTAGTCACGGACAGATCATGTTCAACCTCATGATCACTCCATCTCATAACATGATATGTGTTAGATACATACTCTCACAACCATGATACATGGAAGATTATATGTATCTATGTCAACTACAGTGGAAATAATAAATGTTATGAAATATTTCCCACCCTCTTCATAGCCTCAAATGGTCACACAATACTAGGAGGATGATTACCTTACAACGCAATCTGCAGATGATCTAACAGATGTGAAACATTAAAGAACACCTGGTCTCTTGTTGAAAACTCCAATGGTATATGATGATGATCAACAAAATACTTATACCTGATATTTTTCTTCCAAATTCTATAATGAATCAAATAAATATTTTCTATCATGTCTTGATCCTTTCTTGATCGAATAAAGGAAAATTCACCAATATGTGACCAACATAATGAAGATCTGGAAGTCTATCCCTATAAGGCCTTTAAAGGTACCATTTTGATTTTGGACATGTAACATTTTCTATAGGAAAACTCAACTGGACCCAAATTATTATCCGAAGTGCTTACAATGTTGAAAACTCAAGCTTGGATCATATCCTTGAAAATTTCTATAGATATTTCTATCTGGCCATCTAATTGTGGATGGAATTTTGTGCCAAAATGGACCTAAGATAAAATTTCCACCGAAAGGCTCCTTGATAAATGATAATGGTACCACAAATATCTATTAGAATCAATAGCTCATGGAAATACTTACAATAAGAAAATCTCATTCACATAGTGATTTCCCAACTGTTCATTATTGGTTATATCATGAATGCTTATAAAGTGAGCTAACATGGTCATCCTATCAATCAAACCCAATATAAAATTATTCATTCATTGGGTATGCAGAAAACCTACCACAATGTCCATAGAAATATCATTCTACTTCACTATCTATACTATAAGTGGTTAGATAAAACGAAAAGGATTCTAGATCATAGACATAACTTGTTGTAAATTTTAACAATAAGATATAAATTCAACAATGCCCCCATACAATTAATGGACACCCTAAATGTTACTGCATTTCATAGAACATATTTTGGTTTCTTGGGACCACTCCCCACTGGTATTTATAGAAATCCAACATCACAACATTCCTTATCGCTAACAACATAAAAAAATTATTTTGAAATCATTTAATTATTTTATTGTAGATTCTCCACTAGGAAATAGTCTCCCAACCATAAATAGAGTATCTAATTCTCTAGAACTCATCCCCAAGTAGTTGTTATTGAATATTAATCTCTTTAATAGATGATAAAAACTAAACAATAGCTATGTAATCCTTTCCCCCTATGTACTAAACCCTAATACAAATATTTAAAAAAATAGCAATGAAGTTACACTCCTCTAATGATTCATTCACATTATGCGTCAACTATTTCCTATTAAAATCATCTACAAAGGAATTTACCTTCACTAGGGTATAGTAAATGTCAAAATCAATATAGTTTAGGTATTCTGACTAACATATCTAGTGTAGATTTGATCACTTTTGAGAGAATATATAACTCAATCTATTTTGGTCTCAAAACATTGTAAATATATCAACATAAAGGTTATTTTTCAAGATCTTAAGAGTGTTCATCACAACATCATGTTCTAGGTAATTGGAATAATAATTATTATAGTATTTCTAATACTAACAAGATCTAAATTCAAATCCGGGGTTATATTTCATATCAACGCTACCCAAACCTAAACCGGATGTATCAAAGAAGGACACATAACATTTCACAGCCTCAAGAAGAGTCAACACTATAGAAGTAGTCATAATACTATTCATGTCGACATTAAAACTTGTTCAATGAAAATACAAAGACAACTTCACACCCTTTCAAGTTAGATAGGTCATCACAAAATCTATCAAAAAAAATTCATTTAGAAACTAGCAATAATAATCAGATATACCCAAGATGATTCGAATATCAAAGACATTTCATGGATGCCCCCATGTCATAAGAGTCATTGACTTCAAAGTAAGAATAGATATACTATGTTGAGACAAAACATATTCTAATAGAATAAATCCATAGATCTAGAAATCATATTTATAAATCCCTTTATAAAGTCACTGATTTTCAACAATTCTAGAACAAATCTCAGATAACACACAAGATCCTCCATATACATTGAGTAACTGAGGATGTTTTCCACAAAAACTACCAAGAATGTACAAAATAATAATGGAAAATAGTATTCATCACATATATAATGAATTTTGGGGCATTTGGTTATACCAAATTATTTGACATGGTTCTCATAATTGATGTACATTCCCCAAAGGCAGTTTTTGAAATGTCAAACTATTTAATCCTCAACTAAAGTAATACATACTAACTATCATTCTTTGATAACCAATTCTCCCCATTAAACTACCATAATAGATGTTCAATAAATGTAAATATATATTTTTTCTTTTTCATAAATCCATTGATTATTCAATAATAAACACAATAGTGATGTGAAACATTAGACTTTTTAGTAAAGAGAATAAGAACCACCAAAGGTGACACAATCAGTCATATATATATCCATTCTATAAAATATCATCCAACAGTGACATAAACTACTTTATATAACATATTTTAATGTTTTATGAGGGAATACACACTGGTTGAGTATAATGAAATAATTCACTAGAAAACTCCATATCTATTACCAGTGAAAACCAGAGAAGTCATAAGGGAACACACCAGGAATCATTATAACAATTGGAGGGGGATCAACACTCAATAATTATCTATTGAAATAAAATGAAATCAACGATATCACTTTCCCCAAATATGGATAAGAATGTCAAACCCTACTCAGCCTCATGTACCATTATCCTTGAATGATTTAGAAAAAGAAGATCAATTAGAGATTAATGTCAATCTATGATGTTTTATAAATTATACGATTATTCTTAAATAAGAAGTCAATAGGTTTAATTTTCTAAACTGAAATACTCAAATCATGATTTTAATATGATAAATAGGAAACCCAAATAGGTTGATGAAGGCCCTTATCTCTTTTCATACTAAGGGGTGTAGAAATATCATCCCGATAAGACAAAATTCCATAGAAATTTTTAGAATATTGACAATGTAGGAGGAATTAAATGAATTAGATATACCAGGATCAAATTGAGCATTCATTAAAGAAGAATATATAGTAATGGTATCTCACATGGTCTCTGACCAATATCTTCTTCCCCAAGAGACTATCCCACTGTAAGAAAAAGCTTCGTTCGTAGTTAATATGTCTAGAACCCCTTTTTCTGTAAATAATATGATCATACCACATTTTTGGGCGAGTGATGATGATCCAATGATAGTACTAGGAGTTTAATAAACATGGATAAACATAATAAAAAAACATATGTGTCTATAAGAACCACATACATGGGATTCCTCAGTGTACACCATATTTGATTTCCATAGATAGATTAAATGGTAACAAATAAAATTCCATATTCTAAGATCATCAGGAGGTATAGAAGGACAATATTTTGGAGAGCCACCTGAATTATAATAGTGATTCCCATTTATATTAGAGGAATTCATTATAACTACGGTAGAAAAAGGAACTCTTAACACCCCTATCTTTCTAGACATGTCCTTTTTGACAATCTACACTCTATCTTGTTCATCATTATTGGAGGAAATAGTTAGCAATAATCCAGATAATGGGTATCTGGTTGATGTCTCAACTCAAAAAATTGATCATTCAGCTTCTTAGATGATACTATCCCAGGTGAAAACTATAAATGATTAGAAAAACGCTTTGGATATTTTCTATAGTCTTGACAACTTGCTAGAGTTTGAAAAACTCATTGTCTATATCCAATTGTTTCGACTTTGTGTATAATTGGATACTGAAATGTACCTTGATGTCATTCCTCTCTAATCCCTACTGTTACATCACCATAACCATTATATACCACCATCTCCTACTCAGTCCTTCCAGCATGAGCATGGTGCAGTTTAATATGATTACATCATGTTCCTCCAAGAACCAAAAGAAACCCCCCATCATAGTCAATGATTCCTTAGTATATTGAGGATCATTTGATCCATTTAACACATGTCGTTTCTTGAAAATTAACTCCTGAGAACTAATTTGGAGAACTTATATGTGAGTTTCCACAAATTGATCCTCAAAGGTTACTAGTTAGGGTGTATGTCGTAGATCTTGGATGGTATGCATGACCACCTCAACCAGACTCAGATTCACACAAGGTTTTTCCCACTCTAGTTTATCAGCCTTTCCTCCTAGATCCAATTATCATGTCTTCATAAAAGAATAATTCTGCATAAAATCATTTAAAAATAAAGAAGAAATCAGATTGACCCTCTAAGAGAACAATAAGGAGAAATTAATCTAAACAAATATACATAATATTTGGATATTAACAAATATAAATAAAATGTAGGGAACACTCTATAACTAAGGCATTATAACTCTTCCCATAACCACACCTAGTAATATATGGTTTGTTTTAGTGAGATCTAGCTAGACACTTAATCATAATTACTTAATAATTCCTAAAAATATTACAGAATGAATATTGATTTAAAAACAAGATTCTCAACCATGATCTCTAATAATTTTTTTTTCACAAACCATCTCAGGTACCATGGAAGAACAATAACCACATAGGTCTAGGAATGGCCTCAATGGTGTCCCCAATCCCCAGAGGTTTGTTACTAGTAGCTGGTATTATACCAAATGAAAGTTGGAATGATTTTTTCAAAAACATTTTTGAATAATGATAACAAATATGCCCACATATAAAATAGAATCAACACGGAGAAGTGTAATAGCAGTCATAAAGGTAAAAAAAAGTAATACTACAAAAAAATTATGAGATACTAAAAGATCAACCCTTTTATGGTAGACCCAACTCTCCCTGACCAATGATCAATAGTTATAACGATCTATTTGTGTTGATTTTACTCTTCTCAACCATTGAAGAAGATAATATACAAACACATGATATCATAGGTTGGGTGTGATCTAAAATACTAGTATGACATCACTAGGAACTCTATAAGTGTTTCCAATTTATTTACGAAAATAAATATAATTCAATTTTAATTATACATGTTTGACATTTCAGAATCATATTTAAACAAATAATACTTTACATGTCATGTTATGGAAATATTTGAAACAAATTTTTGAAATTTTAATTAATTGAATATTTATAAATAATTGTCTGGTAAATTACTTTATATAAAAAATTTCAAATGAATTCAGAAGGAATGAAATTTTTTTAGACAATATATTTCATGTATTTCAATTGCAAAAAAGTAGGAAAAATTGTCATTTTCCCAACGGTACGATACTTCCAAGCTACGAGAAATCCATGAAAATCAAAGTGACTCAGCAATATCTATATAAACATGCCCCTTTTAAAATGGTTAAAATGAAAATATTCCCATCATACCAGAGAAGTGATGTTTTATATTTAGGTTTGAGAACATTGTAAATCATAGAATGTTATCCCAATAAATAAATAATTATCAATGTATTTTAGGTCTTCTAGTAAAATATCCTTGATAAAAAATTAAGTTTTAAAATATTTAAAATAAAATTAAACCCCTTATACATTACAAATAATCCAATTTCCTTCAAAAAACTAAATGAGTTTTCAATAAAAACATGAATTGTTTCAAGCTAAAATCAAATGGATTCTTTCAAAACTATTTAAAGTCCATTTTCATCAAATACTATTTGTAATAATTTTCATAAAATTAATTTTCAGAATTTAATTCCCTAATTATCCGTAAACCTAATTTCACAATTTATATTGAATAATTTATATTTCACTAATTTATTTCATTTTCACAAACACACCTCATTTCACTAGATTTGGGTTTTTTTCAAATTTTATTTTTAAAATCCAATTTCACATCACAAAATCCTCTATTTAATGGAATTATGTTTTTACTATAAAATAGATATAAATTTCATGAAATTAGAATCAAATAAAATCATTTATGGTTAAATAAATTATATTATGAAAATGAAACTGCCTACGTCGGGATCACGAGATTTCAAAACCCCAAACCCTAATCGATATTTCCCAGTAATGAAAAAAAGAAATGCGATCTGGGAATGAAACCTAGATCCATGATCTGAAACTGAGGTTAATAGATCTACCAATAGATATAGATAACAATGAAAACCTTTTGAGGAATAAGGATAGAGAGGTGGAAAGAGAATCAGAGGTGGACAATAAATAGTATTGGATCAAACATCATTCAAAATGTTTAAATCACATTCTAGGAAGGTGATGAGAAGATAAAATTAACTCTTATTAGCACTCATGGAGGGATAAATTGAATTGGTCGACAACCATCCAATCAGGGACTTAAAAGTGGTAATTTAGTAATTTTAAAATTAAAATCCAATTTAATGAATCTTGAATTCCCAGTTAGCTGGGCGAAACCACATGGTGTTGGCCAAACTATGAATCCAAGTTATGCACCCCTTAATTTTATGAAAATGAATCCTACTAATACACTACATGTTTTTTCATACCATGAGATAACCATGAAAAATCCTACGACCTTAGGTTTTATAGTTTTCTCTTTCAAGGTGAATGGATAAGGAAAACTATTTTACAAACATGCACAACCCTATTAATTTTGAAATTAACCACCTTTTCACCTGAAGAAACCCCAAATGAATCCCAAAAAATTCAAGGTAAAAATTTGGATTTAGGAATACCTAAAAATAGATACATTATGTTATATGTCCCTGAAATCACATAATGTTTTAAAAAGGAGAAGTGATAATACTATGAAATATACTATTTTAAGATAATAATTGATAATGGAATCTTGAAAAGGAAATAATGTTATGAAATGGGATGTGAATAATTTTAAAAAATAATAATCTTTGAAAGGAATAATTATTAATGAAACCATTAAATATATGTAAATGTAATCAAATGATAATTTGAAAAAATTATTATGACATTTAATTTTAAAAATATAGAATGCCCTTTTGAACAATTTTGAATAATCTTTCTGGAAAATGACATCATTAAAATGATGATGAAACAATTTTAGAAATAAAAAAATTGAGTAAAATGATCATTATCTATAAAAATTATTTTATTTTCATCTATAAAAATGATATCATTTTTTCATTTGAAAACAATAATTAGGAAGTGAAATCCATTAAAAGGAATGGGAAATATTCTTAACAAATATGAATGTAAAAATGTTGAATCATTGAGGAAGTAGACTTTTGGGTCAATGAAAAATTTTGTTTATAATGTGGTATAAATTATTAAAAACATAATAAAAATATATTAATAATCAATCATGAATAGTAATAGGATAGGAAGACTAATTGTAACCTAAAATAAAAGAATATAGTCACAAAACCCCTAATAGCTTCAGTGTTCTTTGATTAAATAATTCAAAAGAAACATGAAAATCGTATGAGCTTCAGAATATAAGGATTTATATAATTTTTTATGAAAAAATATTAATTTTTGGGATTATATTACCCATATGTATTAGGAAGTATTTCTTAACATTAATGAATGAATCAATGAAAAGATGTTAAGACAAAAAAACCCTTACATTGTTTCCTTACATAGTTAATGACACTTAAACTTACAATAAAAACAATACTAACATAATATCCTATTATATATAATTACTCATAAATATTACCATCGTATATTCCATGTTATGAACTTCTATTTGGAGTTAATTGGTTTGTTACAATGTATTATAACAATTTGTGTTTAATAAATAGAAATATTTTTGACATGTAAAAAATACTTGATATCACTACACATAATATGATAAATATTTAAATATATAAATAAACTTTAGTATAATATAATATATAAATTTAATTTATTGAAAATTTTATTATTACATAAAATATGCGGTTTGTAATGTGAAGTAAATACCAAATTGATAATAACATATTTTGGTGGTTTTGGTGAGCAATGAATATTTATTAATACTAAAATTTAATAATTATATTGGATTGAAAAAAAATTAAAATAATCATTTCTTTTTATTTAAAAATTATATAATATTAGTATTTTATTTCTTATTTTCATCAAGATTTATATTTTAAATCATCATTCAAGAAAGTGGTTAAAGTGACCCAAACCTAATGATGCTTTAAATCTATTAGTGAGTGTGGTTAGGGATTTGATTATTTTGACATATTTCCATTAGAAAATTACCACGATGATATAAATTTTATAACATTATTATGGTAAAATAAAATTATTGTAAATGTAATAAAAAATAGAATAAAAATGCAAATAATAATTCTCCATGGAGGTGGCAGTCTATTCACACGCACGATCAATGATAATCTATTTTAAAATCGGATGAAAACAAATAACTAAGTGTTAGAAAATTAATATAAAGACATTATAATATACTAATATAAATTTATAATTACTACAATTATAGTGATAATATGTTATGCTGAGTAATATAGTTAATTAACAACTATGATAGAGATAATACTTATATTGGAGTACAGATTTTTCTGGAAAAGTACCCATCAAACTGAAGGCCTTAATATTTATTTGAGTAACCATGGAATTTTTTTCTCGTATATGGTTAAATACAAAGTAAAATTATAGTGTTATTATTATAATATCAATGGAAAGGTTATTATTCATGTGGTGGTAGGCTTAAAATTTTATAAGTAAAGGGAATTCCAGTTTTTTGAAATACATAATGAATCTTAGTAATTTAATTTATCAATTTAATGTTCAAGCTAATAAAATGAGTAAAATGATTAAATTGGGTTTTTAGAAACACCTTAAATAACCATTTGAACATTTTTTAATATATTTCTTCCCTGCTACCATAACAAATAAATATTAAATTTTTTTTTCTTTCAGTAGGGTACCTATTATTTTACAACAGTAAAAACATTTAGAGAAAAAAATTAAAATTATCCTAGTATCCCAATTAAAAGCAAAATATTTAATACATGTAAAAAATTATCAAATAAAATTTCAATAGTAAAAAATACATAATTTTGAATATAAAAACACTAAATCCTTAATTTTTTTTAAAAAAATAATGTTATTAAGAATATAATTTTAAATATTTTAATGTTGTCACTATAATTGATTTTACATCTAAAAAATAATTTATACTGATATAATAAATTTAATAAATATATAATTTAATAAAAAGATGAACGTGACATTATAAATAAATAATTCAATGTGAAGGATCAAGACATTATTTATACTAAAGTAACATTTTTCTGTTGTTATAATTTTTTGGCATAGAATATAAATTTAAATATAATGTTGAAAAAACTAAATGGTTATTCTTTTTTTAATATTTTTTTATAATATGTTTTAAATATTACTGGCCATTCATAAATAGTGAAAAAATCGAGTGAGTTATAATTTTCATAAATCATGCATTTTTCGTCTAAATGTCTCCCTTTATAGAAAATGAAAAAAAAACTAATAAGTTGATGATGATAATATAATTAAAAAATGGGGTTTTTATAATAATTATTATTCTAAATTTTTAATATATATATTTTTATGGAATAAATTCCTTGTATAACCGAAATTATTATATAGAAAACAACATATTCAATATATTAACTTCATTTTTTGGGGGATTTATATTTAATTTATTCAACATAAAATCATTTATATTAACAACACTATAATTTTATAATTATTGTTTCACCATTATTATTGTAACTAGCATTAATCATAATAATATGAATTTTATTCAAATAAATGTAAATGGAATTGTTAAATAATAATAATATTATCTCATATATAAAAATTATTCTATTATATTTAACGTTCTATATTTATGGAAAATAATAACATCATTAGTATATTGGATACGTAAAATCCCATTTTAAATAAATATTATCATTTAGCATAAATATTATGTATATGAGAAAATTATAAATGATATTCATTCATATTTTAGTAAAAGGAATATTATTATTTAAATAATAATTTTTTTACATTAAATTAATTCCAAAACCTAATATCATCACACATATGTTAAATTAATGAAACCAAAAAAATGGTTTTCCGAACAATATTACTTGATTTTCAAAAATGTTATTCACAAGTTTTATAAACTAACATCTTATTTTTTTAATTGATGTATTTAAAATTTTAAATATATATTCTATGTATCAAAAATGTTTTAAAAACATATACTCTACAAAAATGATATGTTATTAGAGAAATTCATATTCAGTAATTGTAAACCTAACAATATATTATTTTTGAAAAATTTCAAAAATACATCCTCAATAAATTTTTTTATGAAGAGATAATAGACGAATTTAAATTTATCAAGTTTATATTAAAAAATTAAAAAACAAATATTGAACATAAAATATGTAATATTAATATTGGATTTACTATAAAATATCATTTCTAATATTAATTCATCTTAATTAGTAACTTTGTGGAGGAAATAAATATAAATGTTTTTCAAAATTGATATTAATTATTTCTTTGTTAACAAATCATTATTATTGTTTTGTTTCTTTTTACATTTGGTATAACATGTGACACAATTTATAAAATATATTATGTATTTTAAATTATTCAGTATCTTCATTAATTACATTCTACCAACATTTAATTCAATATTTCAACATAATTTAAATATAATCTACTTATATTAAGAAATAATGTCAGAGAAACTATTGACATTCCTCAATGTAGTTTCTCATGTGATATATGAACCACAATATGATATGGAACACTATAAAACAACTATGTTCCCTAATAATTTAAGTAAACATATCTTTTTTCTAAGTATTAATAACCATGTGAATTATCTAGTGTTCTTCATATATAATTCCCAGTTGTACTGGAACTAATATATGGTAATTATTGATTGGGAATATTATTTTACCTATTTTATAAAATCATGCATAGTCAATGTGAAAATATATATTCTCATTCAATGATCATGTGAAATTTTACAGAGGATAATGTTATCATTTTTATGATGTTTGATTCTACCATCATAAAAATCATAATACTAAAAATCACCCCATTAATAAATAACACTACATGTGGTGAATTGATGTAATTTTAATAATAATATAAAAATGGATTTTATATAACTATAATTCATAAATTAATTCATGGTTAATTTAAATTAAAACATAACTCAATTATACATATTTCACTATTTCTTCCATGCACTCAGAGTCTTGGAAGTTGTAAATTCTTACCATCCCTACAATCATTAGAAAAGGTTGTTTAATTGGATAATGACTGGGTTATCTTCATATAATACATTGAATTTTTAATATTTCTCTAATAAGAGTTAAAATTTAATTTATTATATAAATTGAAATCATCATTTTCCTCTAATATTATGATACTCGATGGCCCACTCTTCCACTTTTCACGTATATTCCAATCACCCTAAAACAATTCCCTTTCGACTTCATTAAATGAATTGGACATATTAGAAATTAATTTTTTTTCTTTTATAATATCCATCAGGAACTATTTCAATAAACTGTGTCTTTAAATTATTTTTTGTTTTAAGTACTTTTAGATGATGAAATTCCAAATAATATTTAGTTATAATATGTTTGCAATAATAAAAATTATTTACATTAAATACCTTATTATGAATGGTTATTCGTTGAGGTATTGTTGGACTTTTCCCTCTCACTCATAGTTCATTTTAGATCAAAAACATAATAGAACCAAAAGGGTTGGAATGACTGATGAATCATTTATAATATAATGATATTTTGAAAATAATAAAAAAGGTATTCAACCATAAAAATTTCTATTATTTTATATTTTATATGGAACCATTATTCCATTAGTTCTATCTATATCAAACAAAGTTTGATCTTGTTCAATTTATTTAGGTTTATCATATACTCCTCAATTTAAATATAAAATATATCATTAATATATGTTCATATGTAAAATATGATCTACCAAATGAAGTCCATTGTGATTTTCGACTAAAGGTGAATATAGGTCTCTTTGTATTGCACTATGTGATGATTGTGTCCATACCAACATTCCATTTTACATTGTATTTACCCATTGGTACTTATATTCTATTTAATTAATCAAATTGATGTCTCAAAACATTGATATAATAATTGGTTAAACCATGTACTCAAATCATTAAAAATATTCCAATGATATCAAGATATACATACACTCAAATGAAAAATTTTTATAATGGATTTATAACCCTAATAAAAAAGGTAACTAAATATATTTATATAAATAATATATTCCAAAACAATACATACTATGATACTAAATATATAAACCATGGATAAAGAATAATTAAATAATAAAATAATAGCATGATTAAAATAATAAACTTCGTAATTATCTCATAACTTAAAGACAAAAAGCAACAAACCATGATTTTGGTCAAATGATTTTTTCCTAAAAATTTATTCTTTTAGATATTTTTTATGAGATTGAACCCATATTTTTTCTTTATTTATAATTAATAATATATTCTAAAACTTTATTAGAAACACTAATATTTTCGTTAGTAACATGTAAAAACGATAGAATGTGAGACACACGACACTGAGCATCATCGAACCCGAAATAGTTTTATATTAAATATGACAATTATAAATTATCCATTTAGTATATGGTTATGAATATTATAAAATAATTTATGAAATATAAATATATAGGTCCCCTTCAATAGATATTTATTTAAAAAATATTAATAAATAATCAATTAGTTTTAAATAACGTAATATTGTTTTTATAATATTTTTCATAATAATTGTTTTTATCAATTTTTATTAAAAAAATTTATAATTAATTTATATAGATTTCATAAAATTTAAATTTTAAAATAAAATTTATTTTTTAAATCATTATATTCAAAATAAGATACATTTATATTTTAGGAATATTAATAAAATTTTGATTTATTAGTGAATAGGGAAAAATACCGGTTTTTGGAGAACTATATCTTCCTAAAAATAAATTATTTAATATAAGTTTTCCATTTTTAAAAAATAACATAAGTATTTGTTTGTTATATTTGGTCCACTTAATTATTTTCTACTCAAATTTATATTGTATGTTGGTAAATGTTGTTTTGGTCAGAAAACTATTTTTGATGAAAATTATTTTGAAGTGAATAATGTTTTCAAATTTTAACTAATAGAAATAAAAAATAATTATGAATTTATATATTTATATTTCTAGAATATATATCAATAAATTTTAATTTACATCCTTATAATTATTATTATTACACATATGGTTAATATAAATCATCTTATGCTTGAAACAAATACCCCTCTTGAAAAACACTTTTTTCATAATGTTTACGAGTTTGGTTTTAAATTTAATTTATTACACATTTAGAAAAAATATTTGAAAAAATAATTTTATAATTTGACTTCAAAATATAAAAAACATCTCATGTTGATATTTTAGTAATTTTCTGTAATGTTTAATTTTTTCAAAGAATAATGAAATACAGTAAGATTTAATTTAAAAATGTTATATGTTAAACTTATTTATAAAGATAACTATTATTAAAAATTTATTTTCATATAAAATTATTAAAATTAATTATCTATTATAAAAATTTATGTCAATTTGATTTGTATTATATCATATTTGTATATTAATACTTTTTAAATATTTATACATTTTTTAGAGAAAACATTTATTCTCTTCATATTTTTTGGAATAATTTTAATTTCAATTTTTGAATTTATGTTATTGTGATTTTTTTAAATAGATTCAATATTTGTATTAAAAATAATTTATATTCTATAAAAATGATAATATTTTCTTAAAATGAATATTTAAAAGAGTTTAAAATAATTATTATGATAATGGTAAAAATGGTTTCACTTATTTATTAAACTAAAAAGATAATGGAAAAAAATAATCAAAAAAATGTAAAAAAAAAATTAATTACATATTTCATAAAAATAACTTTTATTCTGGTGTAATTTACCTTATTGAATCCATGTGACATTTAAAGATCATGGGTGGAATTTTATATCTAAAAAAATTACCCTTGTTTAACTAAAAGTAAATTTAAAAGGATAATAATTATCCTCTTCTCATCACTCAGTCACATAATTCTTTCTCTTCAATTACCTAATATAATCACGTTAATAAATTCACACTTTTCACTCTAGAAGCCTTATATTGGATAGAAATTCATCCTCGGAAGGATTTTTGTGAAAACTTATCAAGGATATCCAAAAGAAGATGCGTCATTCATCAATGAGCATGATTTATTTATTACTCCACATGAGATTATGATATAATAAACTTTGAATATTATATATAAGTTTATTTATGAACATGTAGTTACTTATGATAATATCCACCTCCATCAAATGGGTGGTGGAATCATCAATCCTATGTGTGGAGGACTACCACCTCACGAACAGAATAGAATTCTTTTCACATTTCCACCTATAGTGATTGGAAATAATGATGGATTTATTGATTATATATTTTAATTGTGGTATTATTATTCATATATAATTATTATATGACATGTATATTTATGCTTTCAATTTTCATGGAATACAATAATGCCGCTCATGTGTATAACGGACAACTGCCACGCGAACTGATGTGATTTATTAAAGAATTATATTGAATTAAATAATAATTTATTTAATGAAAATATTTGATATATATGACATAACAATGATCCCTCAATGAAAATATGTCATTTACCTTTCTTTTTTCAGAACATCTAAAAAACAGAAACAACGACCATGAGTACATTCAACATACCGTCCCGATAAACTATGTGTTCCATTTTATATCTATGTCATATATAAATTAATTTAAGAACATATATAAAAAATATATATGATATTTATATCATGGTTAAATTTATGGATATCATGTAACAATGATCAATTTAACTGGAATAAAAATGAAATAAGAATAAATATAGGAAAATTGGTTAATTCTCGAAATGTGGTTTCAATAAAGAGTATTTAATAAATGGTTAGTAAAATCAGATTATTAAATAATATATGGTATGATATATAAATTTATTAATGTTTCATACATGTATTAAAAAATAATATTTTTTAAATTTGAGTTTTAAATGAGTGAGACATATGTCAACACTATTGCTACTGGGGTTTCATCTCACTTTTTTCATTTTTTAGGAACAAGATAATCCCCCCCCAATTTCATTTATGTTGGATTTTTTATTCCCATTAATTTATATTATGAATATTATACTAAGATGTATCAATCATTTGAAATCCATTTTAGGATCTCCCCATAGTGGGAAATAATATTCAATGTTACCAAAGTGGTGTGGGTGTTTTGTTACAATATCATTATTTGTAATGATTTCTCATGATGATACTTCCCATAGTATACTAAGTATCAAAATTGATACTTTACAGTATAATCATATATAAAACAATATACCATAATATTTTTATAAACTATCATAATTTTTGAAATTTATTATTTTAGTTTTTTATTAATTGAAAAAAATATTATGTTAGTATTTCATAATAATTTAATATAATTATATTTTTAATAAAAATGTTTATTTAATTACATAAATTAAAATAATTTAATTATTGTAAAAATAAAAATTAATATTAATTAACAATATTTATTTTTCTTTGTGAGAAAGAATAAGATATTTGCAAAAAATTGTGTGACATTTTCAATTTTTATATTCATAAATGTCACGTGGGTCACATTCATTGAATATTCTTCCATAATAAATATATATTATAACATGATAATATTATAAATACCTTAATCCATTAATTTTAAATTTGAATCATTATTCTATAATCACATCTCTTCAAACTATAGAAGCCTAATTTACCCTTTAACACTTGTTTGGGTGTTTTTTTCGATTTTCACAATTGAATTTGATTAAAAAATTAATTGATATTATTAAATAACAATATTTATTAATTTTACTAATTTTGTAACAATTATTTCAATTTAATTTCATAATTTTTTTTAATTTATATTAAAATTAATACCGTAAACCTTCAGAAAATATATTTTTCCTAGAAAAATATTTTTCAAATGTAAATTTTTTTTATATAAAAATAAATCATAAAAATTATTTAAACATTAGTTAAGTAATTAATGATAATATATTTTAATTAACATAAAATTGTAAAAGATCTAATATTAAATGAATTTTTAAAAATATTAAAATTAATGGAAATTTTTTAATAAACATACTATTTTTAAATATTCATTGAAAAAGTAATATTTTTAGAATGTTATTAAAAATACACTATTGGATAATTTTAAAATTTTGATTTCAAAAATGATGTGTATTTTTTCAATTTTATTTTATAAATGTTGAAAAAAATAAATTTAAATTTTTGTGCAAAATGCAACGAAACATATTTTTAGAAATATACATTTTTTTACCATCAAACTGGATTTCTTTTTATCTTATGTAAACAAAAAATACAAGTAGAAAGGAAAAATAGTTTATTGAAAATATTATATAATAATGTCATTAAAATTATTCAACAGTAATGATTAATATAATTTATGAATATGAACACATATTACATGTATAAGAATTTCATTTTACAGAAAAACATCTCATATTATTTCAATTGTTTTTTATTTTTAATTAAATTAAAACCAAGGTTGATTTTTTATTTATATTGTCACGACCCATCCCCCAGGGCCCGTGCCGTGACTACACTATGCCTGCCTTCCAAAGGCTGGGGGCTGGTGACTAGCACCAAAGGCGTAAATCCATAAAACTGGGAAGTCATTGACTTTATAAAGTGTAAACACACACAACAGAGTAGGAGTGGGAAGTAAAACACTAAGCAAAAATGTATACAAATGAGTGCTGAAAAGTAAAAGGGCCCAGAAATACAATCCCAACTATAAAGTACAATGAAACTGATGTACAAAAGAAAAGAAGTAAAACAGCCACCGGATCATCCCCTGGGAATACCTACCTGGAGGGTAGGTAATGATAGCCTCCACAGCACTCCACATCCGTCCATCTCCTCCGTGTACCATCACGTCGTGTTGTCCACCTCTGGGTAACGTCCAGTCATCGAACACTCAGCCTCGATCAGCGTTGTCTATCGTCTTCTTCCAACACAATGAGGTGCGGGCAGAACCCTTGCAGGGGTGAGTATAACGATACAAAGTAGAGATGCCGACACCCTCAAGGTGTCACAAAATCCAACATGGATAATCTACAAAGTATGAAATCAACAGATAAACACACTTATGTATATGACCATACACATACCTAAGTTATAAAGTAATTCATCTCAGTCATGAGGTAAACTCAAAAGCTACTGACTTAGCTCAACCAAGATTTGTACTCACATTAACGAAACCATGGTTTTTGGAGAACTCCTCCTCTGTCGAGTACAGTGGGCCTTCTGTGACACCATGGTGCTTCCCACTAACCGTGGACTGCTGAGGTACTCCTCCTGTCGAGTATTATGGGATTGTCGCGCTCACATAGAGACATTCCCCACTGTGGGTCTGCCTCCAACAACAGGTTCTCCTCCGCTGTGGGTCTACCGCTGCAACCAGGTGCTCCCCCCTGGGCCAGTCGAATAACTTTGAGTCAAATCGATCAAGTAGTGGTCAGGTCTCATCCAGGTACTAGGTCTTCATACTCCACTCGCTCATCTCCCAGAGGGTCCTCTCCACGAGCTACAGGTTGATACTCCGACTATCACAAAGTCCCATATAGATGTATCTCAATGGTCTGCCTAGTTATATGGGTCTCAACACAACATACAGTGCACAATCAGACACCAGATCTGTGAGTTATAATATTTTTAGTCCCGGGGGCCCAGTTAGATTCGTGTACGATCCAACCTGACCGTATCTCAACATTACCCTGAACTACAGTGGGGTGTACACAAAGGGACTTTCATGCTCGAAGAAAACCAACACCACTGATAGTTCGTAAAACGGTCATCCGGTGCCATAGATATAGCAAAGGATGTAATGGTTAGTAGTGGGCTCAGGTCCGGTCCGACCCAGTCAGAACAACTCGCCCCAACCCAGTCTGGGATGACCCGATCTGGGTCGACCCGATTTGACATGGTGGGTCTGGCCCGACCCATTGGGTGGGCAAGCCTATTTGGTTTGGCTCGGTCTGTTGGCCCCGACCCAGTGGACTGTGAGGGCAGTTCAGCCTATAGGTCGCCGCAAAGGCGGCTCAGGTAGCTCAGCACTGAAGGTCATGCCAGTTCGGCCAGCGACGCCACGAGGGATGCCGCGGGCCAGAATTATAGGCCAGTGTGGCTTGGACGGTTCAACCAGAAATAGGGGCGTGGGTTGTTAGGCCGAGTGTTAGCCCAGAAAGGCGCTTGGTATGCCGGTTGGTCGGCCGACAGGGTGCTAAACCGGCCGCCCGCGGGGCGCGTGGGAGGCCGGGTGGCGGCCTGGGTAGGTTGTAGGGGTTTCGGGCATGCCGTTGGTAGGGCACGTGGGGCACGGGTAGGGAACTGGGTAGGGCGCGTGTGGCGTGGGTAGGGCGTTGGAACGTATGTCTTTGGCCAGGCGGCGACCCGGTTCAGAGCGGCCCGTGCTGGCGCGGGCCGGTGGTGTTCGGCTGGGAGCGCCGAAGAGCCGTAGGGGTGACGTAATTCGCAGAGGCCATGGAAAGTGTAAACTTTGTTTTTGCTGTCTTTATCCCCTCATAGTTGTTATGTCACCTTGTAGAAGAATGCCATAAGAAGGAAAATCGACAGAGGACGTCAGACAATGTTATGTTGGCCTGAATCCTCCGCATTTAAGATGATAGCAAACAGTTCAAGAGAACAAAACTCAAAAACCTTCTTTATTCCAGAGAAAGGAAGAATAAGTCAAAAAAATGAATTAAACCCCCTACCTTTAATCATCGGTCATTATCGGTGATGTTCCGGTAAGACGATGAAGGAGAATCGTCGTTCGTCGCGTCCGCCACATAGACTTCCAATCCCGGGTTGTGTCGGATCGGGGAAGATGCTCCATGTCGGTAGGTGTTTGGTGAAAAAGATGGAGAAGGATCGTCATCAGATTTCTTCTTTTGAGGAATGCATTCTTAGTTGGGATAATTCTATCTTCTCCCAATAATCCTACTTTCCAACATCCATCCAAATTCCATGTGAAAATAATAGAATAAGGAGTTTGTCTATTATTTTGTTGGCACAATAATTCAAATTGGAGAATTAATTACATGTCTCCCCTTAATTACTCCAGAATAGTTGTCACCAATTAATTAGGGGAGGTCAAGAGGATCTCCCTCATTAATGTGGTAGAGTTGAGAGGTTATACTATCCTCCCATTAATAGGGTTCGGGTGGTCCCCGCCCCTATTAATCAAATGGGAGGTCAATGTCTCAAGTTTTCTCCACATCGTAACCTATCGTGGGAGGTTATGTTCGGGTGGGCCCCACAACCATAACCTCTCATGGGAGGTTAAGGTGTGGTGGTCCTACCTCCAACAACTTTGAGTTGGTTCTAACCACCATCACTCACAGGGCGGTTCAAATAAAATAAAGTGTCGCACACTTTATTTTATCATTTTTTTCTATGAAAACCCAAAAAATAACTTTTATTCTCGACCAACTATCGTAGAAGTGACATTCTTATTAAGAGAATACCGATACTGCATGTTCAACTGAGCCCTTATATTTCAATTTCGTGAAACGGTTGAAAAGATATAAAAACCCCCTCGTACATTTACTGAACGTACCTGAACAAAACATCAGGAATTGATTCTGGGCACACCGGGCCTCGGAATCAAGCACCTTAAATTTTTTCTGACTCATAAAATTCACATGTATTGATCTTAAAAAATTTTCCACGGAAATCCCAGTTCATTAAATTTATTTAAAAATTAAATTTCTAAAAAGTTATATCTTATTAACAATCACCAATCCAATATCTATGTGTTGATATTTTCATTATATAAAGATATTAAGATATTATATAATGGTTTCTTTAAGGTCAATATTTTTTTTAAATAATGTAATCAATGAAATTAAATTTATTCAGAAAATATTTTTCAAAAAATATTTGTGTTTTATAAAAATACCGCATTGTTGGTTCATTAATAATATATATATTTAATCCCCAAAATTAATGATCAATGTTTCTTTTTGTATCAAAATTAAAAATGGATTGTGAAATGAATGTATCATTTGTTTTTAAACATTTAAATTAAAAACATTATTTTCAATTTTCATTATCATAACGAATTATTTCTCTAATAAAAAAACATTTATTCTGGAAAAAAAATTCATATGAATATTTTCATAAATTACCCAATTATTTGATCTAAAATTCTTTCTTTTCCATAGTGTTCCTGATTATATTCCACCATTTCTTCAATAAACTCACCAATCAATTAGAAATTAAAATTACCATTTCATAAAATATGTATTTTTGAATAATTGTTTTTTTCGAAAGTACTGAATAATTTTTTATGATTATATGATTAAAAGATCTGTTAAATTATTATGGTTGTCGTAGTATAAAAGAATACATTGATAGTAACTACTTATTTTTTGTGATAGGGATATCAACATGGTTTTAGTTTTAAATAATAACATGTCATATGATTGAGATGTTAGTTTGAATACCAAATACCATTAAATTAATTTCATTAAGATATACTTAAAATTTACCACTAAACTCATGGTTTTTATGGTTCCTCTTAGTTTAGAGAATTTTTTAAAATAAAAATGGCTTGTATAAATAAATAACAAAAAATAACATAATAAAATCAAAGTATATAAAATCAGTAAAATACTCAAACAATGTCCTAATATGTATTATTATATAACACCTTAATTTTATATTATGATAATTTTAGTAGTATCGATTTTACATTAAGTTGGGTTCCATTATACTTTATAAGTTAATCTTTAAAATTAAAAAACATAATTCAAGAAACAAATGACCTAGTTTTTTTAGATTAACTAACTAATTACATTTTCAGTCATTTTTAATTTTGATTCAACCATAAAATTTAATGGATTTAAATTTCATTATATATTCCTAATTTATAAATATATATTAAATAATATGTTCTCTATGCTTAAGCAAACTAAAATGAAAAAACCTGATATATTTTTTAATATTAAATATTATCATCATTCCATCTATATTAAATTTGAAATTTCAAATTATTGCAATGATAATAAATATATAAAATAAACATCGATCGAATTAATACCAGAAAGTGAAGTCATCCAAATTAATTTGATTTATTCGACCTCATTGGGGAATTATTTTACCTTGAATATTCCATTGAACTTATTCGATTTGAACTTCAATATTTATGGTTGGATGAAAAATGTATTCATAAGAAGTTAATGCTCATGTGGATTACCACAAGTTCCATTATATTTGAACCATCACACTAATCTGAAACCATATTTTATCTGATGCATTAGTATTAATAGAAAATCAAAATGGGTTATGAATGTTGAAATTCAGGATTTATGAATATGTATTAAAATTTTAATTTTATATGTATATCATAAATTTTTATATATTTCGAAGGTTAATTTATTCTTAATTCATAATTTCCTAAAAATATATTTCCACTATATACACATTTTATTTCACATAATTATATTTATTATTAATAAACATTAATAATTAATATTATTTTTTAGAATAATAAGCAAATACTAAATTAATTTACAATTTATAAGATATTATATATAAAATATATAAGAAGTTATTTCGTTAAAACTAGTTACACGCTTTATATTATATTTATAGGTAAATGTTTTATTAAATTTTTAATTTTAATTTCTAATATTTAGATAAATATTTTAATTAATCCTAGAAATATTATCTTACGATGATTTTTTTAAAATGACATTTAGTTGAAAACTAAAATACAATATTTTTACAAATTTTGCGCCTATTATAGAATTAATAGATTATAAAAATTATTTATATATTTATGATCCCCTTTTATAGAAATAATTAATTAGTATATATGTGTCATTATATATTTAAAAATATTGATTCTAGTTGAAAAATGCACATATAATGATTTAGGACATTAATAATATTTTCATATGAAATTTATCCTATACAAGTATATACTAATTAATATAAAATTTAATTTTTATAAAATTTAGATAATGAATCAAATTAGATTTCCATAATTTTAGTAATAATCATTTTCCAATTAGGTAATAGGGTTAATTGAATTTTTTTTCAAAATATTAAAATGGTAATTATTAGGTACCAAGATAAAAGATTCATTTTTTGTTGAAATATACTTTTATAAATTTAGTGTTTCTTTAATGGATGTATTTTAAATTATGTATTCAATGCAATGTTTATTCATATATAAAATATAATAAATAATAAACAAATTAGTAATCATTTCTAAATAATGTTAAGAACACTAAATAATTAAAAAAATTTTTTTACAATGAACACATTCAATAGAGTAGGTGTTTTAATATATTTTTTATTTTTATCATATATAGTAATTAAATTCTATGAAATAGAGTAAAAATTATCATTTTGGAAGTATATATTTTTTAATAAGGTCAATACTATATATTTCTTTATAAAATAAAAGAATTGGATTAATATTTAATCAATCATAACAAATATTAGAATTTGTACTATAAAGGGGCTCGAGTTTTACTAAATATATTTGACAGTTAGGATTATTAAAATACCTTTAATAGGTTTTGAATCCATTCCAACATGTTTATGAAGACATTCTAAACCTAACTCGCCATACTGTCATATAATTCAACTATTAACACTTACCCAAAAATCAGAATATTTATCCCTTATTTTTACCAGAAAAGGATATCACATACACTATTTTCAAAGATACACTCCTATATTTAAATTATATTCAAGAACATAAAAATTTAATTAGTTTATATAACCTTTACTCGTTTAGAAATCTCTGTATATAAGAAATTTCCTTAAGTCCTTCATTTTCAGGGAATATTTCACGCAAATATCAAAATTTTATATGTAAGAAACACCTAACATTGGACTTCCATTCAATATCCTTCACATAAAACCCTATAAAACCATTATAACAATATTTATATAATTAAAAATCTATAAGTAATATATGCATTTTTTTAATTGTATAAAAATTGACAATTCCTCACAATTTTATTAAAAAAAGGATTCTAATGTGTGTGTATGGATTACCTCCACATGAATGAAACCTTTAATTTTTCTATTAAAAAATATTCGGGATGATTCTAGAAATTCTTTCAGTGAATATATAATTTATTTATTTCATGACATATATTATAGAAAAAATCTCAATTCTATGAATAATTTTATCTTCAGTCAACCATTGTAAGACATACTGCCTAAAATGGAAATCCAAAAATGTAAAATCAGATTTTTTATAAGTAAATACTCATATTTTATTTACCTAAATATTTCAAATCATCATAATTTTGATTAATAACCATAAAAGATATATTTTATTTAACTATTTTGTTTTTTATGATATTACAAAAAAGGATACATTAATAGTTACACTCACATATTAATTGTAACACACTCATTTAGTATCAGTTTTTTGACCTATATCAAAGATGCTATGTATTTTTTTGGGGAATGCCATTAGAAGTCTAATATAACAGAATAATAAGAAAATAATGATATATTTTAGTCTATTTTCTCATATAATCCTTTAAATTATTAATTATGCTACCAATTATTGGTTTTTTTAGAATTATTAACACATGATCATCATAAATTTCATATATAACAACCATATATAGAAATCTCATACAATGGTATTATATTTTGTCCAAAATAATATGAAAAATAAAATATATATAAATTAATGATATTGGAGTCATTAAATATGGTGTTATAATAGATATCAACACCCTCAAGGGACGATCTAAAAGCCCAGTAACGTAACAGACATAAGAATAAATCAAATCCCATGGGTTAGAAACCATACCATTATGAAATAAAAACATAGAACATGAATAAACATAATAAAAGAGACATGTATAATGTGGGACCATATAAACATGAAATCATATGAATGCTTAAACAATATAAAAAATTACATAAACATGTACCAAGGCACATTTCACATAGAGAATGTGTCAAGGTTAACCAACGAGACCGTTACAAGTGTAACACGAGTCATAGAAAACAACAAAAACCATATCACATGATGTCTCATGTTAATAAAGAAAACTCAAGGAATTATAGTTCTATCTGGGTGCACCCATAATATCATCCTCATGAATTTATGTTCCAAATAAAGAATCATATATGTGGATTCAATAATAAACAAAAGGGTTACCCATAGAAATAATTAGGTATAATAATCATCTCAAAAGGAATATCAAATAAAAATATTATATTTTTTAGAAATAATGAATGGATTTGTATAAAACATATGCCTTCATAGGATAAAATATGCATATACCATGATAATTGATTTCAAACTAATGTTAAAACATGTAAAAATAGTGTTTTAGAATCTTTATAATTAAAACATTTTAGTGATGTTTAAGAGATTATTTCAATATTATTTAAAATGGAAAATTCATATCAGTATGTATAAAACTAGAAATGAACAAAGGTTATTGTTTTTGGTAAAATTATTTATTTCATAAAAATATTGTTTAATTAAAATTTATTATGATGCACTCTTGATAATGGAAAACAAATCAGAAAATGCCCTTGAATCGGGATTGCATTTCCGAAATATTTTAGAAGGAAACCTTATTAAAACATGTTTTAACCCATAAAATAATGATTTCATGGTCTTGATACATGATTATATTATATATAAATTTAATTTATTGCAATTTTATAAAACCAAATAATAATTAATTTAGGTCAATAGAGATAAAACATTTCCTGATGGAAATATGGTGGTTCGGAAAGGACATTTTACCAAATCTTTGAATCAGTTTTACACATGATCTTATTGTCCAATAAAATCAAATAAAATCCATTAATTAATCAATTTACAAACATTTATACATTTATTTGATTTACTAAAAATTTATTATGTTCTTTAATGGCCTTTTGATGAGATATAAGGCATTACTTTATCATTTAGTATTGTGGTTTTCAGTGGATTTCATGATCGGTTAACATATATACGTTTATGAAAAATTATGTAAAATGATAATTTTTTCTTGGATTGAAGTTATATGTTATTAATGAACATATATTTTCTTTAATTATCTTATATATCATTTTGTTATATTATATTTTGATGTTTCATTAGATAAATAGTTAATAATAATTTGTTGGATTATTTTGTGTAGTTTCCACTCAAATCAAAGTTGTGTTGTTTTATTATTTCACATCATGTATATATAATTATTAAAAAACAACAAATAGGATTTAATATATATATTATAATTATTTTATCCATAAAAATTATTTTACGAATAACCTTGAACTCATTATTGTAAAATGAAATACTTTCATCGTTTAAGGTGATAAATTAACACCTCATGGTTGATGTTTTAATTTTTAGATTAAATGGGAGACAAGAAGGGGTTTGAAGATAGACTATTAAATTTTCATAATAAAATTACATTTTATTTTTGTTAATGGATTTATCATACAAATTTAAAGAGAATAGGTGAGGGAGAATAAGAAAAGAACTTTAAAATCAGTTAAAAGAAAAGATAGGGGAATTTTCCACTTG
The DNA here is from genome assembly GCA_963277665.1 of Viscum album. Taxonomy (NCBI): domain Eukaryota; kingdom Viridiplantae; phylum Streptophyta; class Magnoliopsida; order Santalales; family Viscaceae; genus Viscum; species Viscum album. Next base: position 748,330,386 of record OY728157.1, read on the forward strand.
AATTTCCCCAACTTGGAAAACCTCCCATGGGAAAAGTTTAGGTATTTTGATGATGACCAAGAGCTCTTGAAAAAGGGGTAAGGGTTTGGGAAGTGTATTTTGCAGAATATTTAGATGGTTCAAAGTGTGGATTGTGTAAGGATAAGAGGTGGTGGAAGTGGTATTTTTAGCGGAGGAGAGGTGTGTTTTCACATTATTTTCTTCATTAGTATATAATTTCTTCTGATAACTATGTTTTCTTTATAATTATAAATAAATTTATAAAAAAATTATGGTAAGTTATAAATTTTAGTTATTATATAAGAGATGACCCAAGGAATAGTGTATTAATTTTATCATATATATATACCCCAAATTATCGTATTTTACTTTTTAAAAAATTCATGCATTTAAGAGAAATCCCAAAAAGTAACCATTAAATTTTTCTAATGTGAAAAAATAAAAAATGAATGCCATTTTATCAAAATATTTCCCTAAATATGGGAAAATTAATTTTTAATTAAAATCTTCATTAACTCAAAAAATACATATTTTAAAAATTATAATTGATTTTATAACACATTAAAAAATAAAAGTAGTTCTAAAAAAATTTATATAATATAATAACACAAAAATTTATAGTATTTGAATATAATTTTTGGAATTAATTGTTCTCATAGATCATTATATTTACTATAAAATTAGGATTAATTAATATTAATTCACAAAATTTCAAAAATAAAATTTATCATATCAAAAAAATTATTTACATATTATAGGAGATCAATATATCATATTTTCATTTATATGATAACACAATTTTATTTTTATATTCATAATTGAGATTATAATTCTGTCATTAGGTTTACTATTCATAAGGGGCATAAAACTATTCTAAATATCAAATTGTTATTTCATCAGTATATGATCCTTATAATCTATAAATACCTCATACATCATTAATTCTTTATTTAAAATTTTTTATTTGGTTATGAATGTGATTTTATTTTATTTATACTAAATGAAATTATTATAATAAGGGAAATTACATTGATAAAATTTTTGGTCATTACATTATTCCCCCCTTATTAAATTTCTCCCTTGGAATTCCATTTTTCATACTATCGTGAATACTGGTGAGGGTAGTTACCCTTCATCAATTCATTTGGATCCCATGTTTTCTCTTTTTACATATGGTTCCACTAAAGTATTATGACTGGATGAGTAGCCCTATTGAATAGAATGATCTCCCTATGGTAAAAGATTTTAATTGGATGCCTGTTACATGAGAGATCACTCTCCAATTAGATACCCTTAGAATTCTGTTTGTACGAGGAATGTATTATGTATATCCTCAATAGGGACACATGGAATACATCACGTACTTGAGACATCATCGGTCAATGTACTAGTCGATTTTCTACTACTCTATGATGATAGATAAAATCAACGGGTACAATGTCCTTGAGGAAAAGCATTACTTTCTACCCAAGTCTCACGATTCACTTCCTTTGTGATACGTGGAGGAATACCACGTCTCAAACATTAAACTCAATGTCCCATCAATGACTTTCAAATAGATATTTTTTCTACATTGAGCTACCCTAATGGGGTGTTGAATTTTTTATCCTTTTCCACTATTTTAATGATCATTTCTTGTCATATCATCTTAGGTTAATTGACTACATTCTAGAAATTAAATATTATACCAATGTATCTATAGTGGGATTCATGTGGATCCATTTGGATGGTTAAGTGAAATTTTTTGTTATATGATAATTCGACCAGTAGATCATATTAGTCCCATACGTTTTTGAGGACCATAGAAAATTATATCAATATGCCTTCAATTTTCTGAATAGTCAACTTTGATTAGCCATAAGATTGAGGATGATAGATCGTACTTAAGTTCAACTCAGTTTTTAGATCATATTGGATACTTCTATAGAACACGGTGGTGAATCTTGAATCTAGATAGGGAAAAATTGATAATGGTACACAATATAGACTTATAACTTATTTGATGTAAATCCATGAAAATTGATTCTGTGATAAGACATATCTAATTGTGACACTGTGAGTTGCCTTTGTATGGATATCCACAACCAAAAATATAAAATTATTTTCTCTAGATTTATTTTGAAGTAATGTGAAAAATTACATGGTAATTCTCTCCAAAAACCTTGTTGGTATGGGTATCCGTTACCCCATCCTTATAGACCTTTGACTTTAAAACTTCAATAAATGACATTCTAGGCACATTTATTGTAAATTTTGTGATCTCTTCATTCTTATTTTCCCCAAAATAGTTGTCCAGGATATGTAAATATGTCTTTGGGATCACTATATGTATAAATAATGTTGTGAATTGTGGTTTATTAAGAAGATCTTTCCTTATAACTGGATTAGATGCTTAACATTTTCGTGACCCAAATATTAAGAATCTATCCTCACAGATCTTGAACGTTGATTATATCCCATTTCTGATACATTCTACACTTTTCTAAATTTCTACATTATTCTATTATGAATTCGTTATTTTATCAATAAGGGATGATTGAGCAATCATTTTATAAACGATTTATGATGTTTCTTATATAATGATTCCCATGTCCATCCATTGTATGTTTAAGAATATTAGATCCTTATCAATTCTCATCTTTGATAAATATATAGGATTCATTATATGTATATTATCTCATACCTAATTTTATTTACAGTGATGGTAATGTATTGAGAAGTCATAAAAATTTATGATCTCTAAACATATTCACTAGGGTATATTAATCTCTTTGAGGGTGAATATATATTTGAGGCCCTTAGGGTCCTGATATATTTCACACTGCTCCCCATATTGATAATTCCTCCATATTTTCAATGAAAATAACATATCTTCCAACTTTATATCATGCACGAGATAGATTTTATCTTTCATTTTCAACATCCTTGAGGTATAGGCTATCACTTTAAAATTATACATTTCTACAAAGCCTATGAAATTATTTGACTAATTATTATACACCTTATACTGTTACCCACTTTTTGGATATATGAGTAATAGTGTGGTGATAATCCTCTTGTTAAACTCTTTAATGTAGATTTCACTTTCATTGTTCTAGTCAAACATTACCCCTTTTTGAGTCAACGTAGTAAGTGTGTTTCAAAATCAGGATATGTTCCTCCCAATCTATTGGTAGTACTATGCTAAACCAAGAAGTATGTGGATCTCTATTATATATTTTGGTCGCCCCCACTCTTTTAATACCTTTTTCTTGTAAGGGTACACATATATTCCTCTTTCGGTGATAAAATGCACCAAGAATGATACATACTTCACCATTACACACATTTATTGTGATTTTAAAAATGTTTATCCCTTTACAATGTCTTTATAATTGAATTCAAATTCTCTTAATTTTATTCCATGATCGTATATTATATCATAATAGCACAAATAAAGACTATCACAAATTTTTCAATGTAATCTCTAAAGACTGTATTGATTAAATATATGAAAATTTATGTAGAATTAGTGAGTCTAAAGGGCATACCTAAAAACAAAGTGTGTCCATACGTCATTCAAAAGATAGCCTTGGTAATATACTCTTTCACACCATTAATTGGTGATACCCTAACCTTATGACCATATTAGAAGAGTAACTATCCCCACATAGTTGATCGAATAATAAATTTTTCCATGGAAGGAGATACATGTTCCTTATCGTGATTTTATTCAGCTAATTATAATCAATATTCTGGTTCATTGATCCATACTTATTATTAGCCATGAAGATCATTGCACCCCATGGTGAAGTACTCTGGTGTATAAAACCCATGTACATATTATCATGTAACAAATTATTTTGTCCTTCCATACAATGTTGTCTATTATCTATGGTTTCATTGAAAAATCGTGGGAATCGTGAATATAATCAATTGGGAAATCAACCTATAAACCCAGTGGAAGACCATGAAACTCATTAATTAACACATCAGTGTAATCCATCACATTGTCAATGTCTTCAGGCATGATTCACACCTTTGTCCCAATCATCTGAGGAAGATACGACATCTATTATGGTATTAATAACCACACATGATAAATTATTCTTAATGGGCTTTATCCTCTTCTTTTATCTTGTATAATATTGGAGAATGATTTTGGATGGGAAGTGTTATATCATTTTCCCAATAGTTGACATCAGATTTGTGAAATGAAAACCAATCCATGCCCAAAATAGCATCAACCACTTCCAAATAGAGTTCGATAGGATTTTTTGGGAATTTATTTCCAACAATATTCAATGATGAGGATTTATAATCACGAGATTCAACAATTTCCACATTTTCAATTCTCATAGAAAACAATATCTCTATGTTTTAACATGTTGTTTGAATAATCATAATAAAAATAAATGATATGAAAGTATTTGAATAACTAGAATCAAATAGCACATTATCTTTTATTGAATCAAAAATCAATGTACCTATAACCACAACATTATCCGTATCCACTTCAGTAGTACTGATATAATATTCCCATATTTTCATGCATGGAGGTTTTTGGTGTTGATTTCCTCCAACATACCCTGTAATAGGGAAACGATCACATTATACCAGTGTTATTTGCAGTTGTACAACTACACTAAAGTCTGAGTGCTGATCTAGTCATTCCATTCTTCTTCCACATTAGTGGGAATCTTTTTATCCCTTTATCAATTATTATTCAAATACCCCCATTCTTCCATATTTGATTCGTTTATAATGTTCCATTAATGGTTCCCCAGGTTCTTATTAGCACAATTCTGGTAGGTGGGATTTTGGGTTTTCACTCATTCAAGGGATTTATCTTCCAATTCTCCCACAATAGACCTGATTTTCCACTTATTTATTTAATGGTCCAAAGAGGCCATTGACAGTCTCCATTATCCATTTCAACTATAAGAGAACAAAAAAAGTCTCTGCATAGCTATTGAATTCTCCAATAGCCAATGACTTTCATAAAATCAGAATTAGTCCTCTATAGAAGTAATCCCCCATGGTTTCAATGTTCATAACTAATATAGATGTATATCATGAAATCCTTGTGTAGTTTTCTTTATACGCCCTGATAGACTCATCTACTCTCTACTTTAGTATGAGGAACTCTATTTCAAATAGAATATGGTTGTTTTGGGGAAAATAATTATTGAAAACATTTTCTTGATTTCCACATAGTCCATTGAATAAATTTTATCCTTTGACTTTTTTATCTAGTTCAACTTCCACAACTATTTTGATTCCTAATTAATATGATAGACCACCATCACAACATTCACTTATTTTGAGCAGTAGAGGTAAGAGAATATTTTTTAAATGGAGTAAATCCATTTTTCCTTGAGGTGGGGATCATAGGATCACCCAATCATGGGAGGAATTTCCCAATAAAGAAAAATATTTAAAAATTATCTCTTTTATGATAATGAGGGTGTTCCATGTGATTCCAGTCATTATTCATAACATGAGAAATTAGATCAAGTATTTCAACGATGTTTTAAGCACACATTAAAATCATAATTGGTATATAATTATTGAAGTAATGACATTAATTATCACATATATTTTTTTCCATTAGTACTTCTATTCCAAACCATTAACTGAGAAAATTAATTTACAATTACCGGTCTTGAATACTTAACTAATTAGAATAATAAAAGGAAAAATGAAATATAAAAGTATAAAAATTTACTGTGAAGGTATATACTATATTGATAATAACATTGTTTCCATCAAGTTTATACATGAGTTGTTTCCCAACATTTATTCTTACAGAAATATTTTGGTTCCCATAATAAATTTTCATAATGTTCTGATGAATTTACCAAAGGATATCGCCTCAGAGAGTCAACTTTTGGGTATAGTAATGCCTACTGTTGTGTACCAGGATTCCCTAAGTCAGGACTTGATCACCTTTTTGGATTGGATACTTCTACCTAGATATGTGAAAATATCATTCCCACTTGTATTATTCAGACATTGATTTATTTTATTCTTAATACACTTACTCTATACTAATGAAAATATTGGGATGTTCCATAAAAACCTACAATTTTCCACTAGGTTCTTACTAAAGAATATTAATTCTAATCTCATAAAAAGAATAAAAACATACTTGGAAACGAAATGTACTTACCCTATCCTTCTACACATATGATTACATTATTTTAAGAATGCATAACAATTATATTCATACGAAATATCATGAATTCTTATTTCTTTGTAATATTAGATACTTAATTAACCAACATGAAAATAAAATAAAATAAATTTTTGAAACTTAATAAGGTTCTTTTAAATTACATTGAGCCCTTATATCTGCATAAGATACCCTTTTGAATTTATGAAAATTGTGATGAGCTAAAAATCACATAATGGAATAGATATATGAATAAAGAATCTCGCATGGGTTAGAAAGAATAACATGATGAAAAAAAACATTGAACATGAATAAAAAATATGACTCAAAACATGTATAATTTACGATAATATAAATATGGTGACATAGATATGTGAAAACAACATACAAGAAGACATCATAATGAGTCATGGGTCATTGCACATGTAGTACGAGTAATGGCTAACCACCAAGACCGCTGTGGATGGAGGATGAGTCAAGGCTATCCACCATGATCAACGTACATGATGTCTCATGAAAAAAATACCCAACACATTGGATATCTATCTGGGAACACTCCTCATGACATGTTCATGAATATGTTTTCCAGAAAAATAATCATACATATGGAATTAAACATAAACATAAGGGTTGTCGGTGGAATGAATTTGGTATTATAATCAATTCAAAAGGCATATCAAAATGGAATATTAAAATGGTGATCATGAAATAATGAATTAAAATATTTAGGGAAAATATTCATATATCATGATAATTTATGGAAAAATTATGTGAAAACATGTAAAAAGAGTTTTTATGAAACATTAAAAATAAAATAGTTTAGTGCAGTTTAAGGGAAAGTCTAAAAGATTCTTTAAAATTGAAATGGAATAATAGTTTTTATAAAACTATAAATATTAGAAGATAATTATTCATGATAAAATGAGTTATTTTAGAAAAATTATGGGGAATTATGTTATATTATTTAGTGCACTTAAACTTTTTTAGGAAATTAGAATGTTCCCTTGAATCAGGTTTGCCTTTCTAAAATATTTGAAAATTAGACATTATTAAATCATGTATCGTCCAATAAATGAAAGATGTTATGATATGAATACATAATTTGTAACATTTGAAAATAATTTAGGAGATGTAAATAAAATTATAGAATATTTAAGAAGGATAAATAGACAGAAAACATAACCTGAAAAAATATAGATGTTCAGAAAGGATCACTTACATTAGGACTAAAAATTTTTTCCTTTGATATTAATGTCCAATATAATAGAAATAAATAAATAAATATCATTTTATACACTTATATAATTTTCTTAATTTTATTAACTTGTTTTACGTCCAACATGATGAATTATATGATAAGATTTTATCATTCATGAATTTTTCTTTCCATGGTTTTCAGGATCAGTTTACTTATATAAATATATAATAAATAATGTAAAATAAGAATGGGATTCCCTGAAAGAAGTAATATTATATTAATTAAAATTAAAAATTTTAAAGGAATTTAAAAATCATTCAGTTATATTTTATAAGAATGAATTATTAGATAAATAGTTAATGATAAATGATTGGATTATTTTTTGTAGTTTCACTCATAATGGACTTTTTTGTTTAACTATATTAATGCTTGGGTATATAATAATTCCGGAAAATTACAAAATGAAATAATAATTGTATAATAAATTTTGTAACCATAAAAATGGTTTTACGACCATCAGTGAAGATGTTATCGAGAAACAGAAATTTTCATTCCTTGAAGGAGATAAATAATCACCTCATGGACATTGATTTCATTTTTAGATTATTACGATTAGGATAAAGAGTTTGTTGATGGAAAATTACATTAGCAAAGTAATATAAAATTATATGTGAGTTAATTTATTTATCGTACCATTTTGATGAGGGGAGGTGGGTAGAGAATAAGCGAAGAATATGAAAGGAAATAAAAAAGAAATTGAAAATGAAATATACCTCTAGAATTTCTACATTTTTTAATAACTCGTTAGGGAAATGGTTGTGTTATTTAGATTAGAACAGAAGAACCTATTTTTTTGTGGGGGGGGGGGGTTGAATAAAATTGATAATAAATTGGACAAGTCTGGATGGTTGGATGTTTTGAGGAGAAGAGATGGTGAGGGGTAGTGTTTATAGTAGAGGGGAGTGATATTTTCTCATTATTTTATTCATTAGTTTACTAGTTTGGATAAATAATATGAATAGTTTGAGAATAATAATAAAATATTATAATATTTATGGGAAGTCCAATATTGTGGTTCTTACATCAGTGAAGAATCATGTAATAGTTTTTTTAACATATAAAATATATTTACAAAAAATTACCATATTTTATTATTCACCAAAACAACAAGTATTATAGATTAATCCCAAATATTAACACAAAGTATTTTATTAATTTTTAGAATTATAATTTTAAATCCATTTAATGAAAATATATTTCTATCTATAGTAAATTTATTTTTTATTTAAAATTCATATTTACAATAAAAATTATGATTTTAAAATTATAAATATTTTTTAAATATTTGAAAAATAAAATATGGTATCATTAAAGTATCCAAAAATAGTAATACAAAAAAATATTAATTTATTAATACATTTCATGACCATAAATTTTCTTTTAAATCATTATATTAATTATAATATTGTGATAAAATATTTATAATTCAAAAAATACAAACAATTAATTTACCATTTCTAAAAAATTTACTTATTTAATATAAGATATAGATATATCATATTTCAATTTTTAATATTCAAAAATATGATTTATACATTCTTAGGTTATGTAACTATTCTATCTACTGTTTTACTATTCATAAGGGTCTTGTTATTATTCCCAAGGTAAAATTACTATTTCATCGGTATAAGTTCTTTAACATCTATAAATACCGCTCATTACATTCATTAATCATAGATAATGTTTGATTTTTTAATTTTATTTTATTTCATTTATACTATAAAAAATAATAATAAGACAGGAATTTCTATTGATATTATTTATGGTCGTTATGATGTATATTTGGAGAATGTGTTCATAAGGAAAATACCCTTCAATGAGAAATTAAATTCATTATAAAATTATAATATGTTTTGATGAATTATAATCCTTTAATATGTTCATTTATTAAATATAAATCATATATTCAATATTTTTTCTTCACATGTATCTAGAATTTTCCCTTATGATTTTGTAATAAAAATTCCTACCAATTCACGATATCATTTTTATTTTATCTAAGAGATACATTGTGTGGCCTAATTTATGAATTGGATATTGTTATCATAATCCTCTTAGCAGGGATATATTTCCTTTAATGATATGTTTTATAAAAAACTGACCAATGTCTTTTACAATCATCCAATTTTAGTTTATCTAATTTGTTATCAATTGATGTGGTCTATAGTGTTATTTATGTGGTACCCATTCACGTGAAATTTTAAACCAATTATAATTTTTGGGTTTCAATGATGTGGTGAATAGATGTTTTCATATAACACACAAGTGTACAGTTAGACTGTAAGTTATGGGAGCGAAAATATAACCCACCAATGCATTGGTTAAGTATTTAAACCTCATTATATAATGGTTAAATTAGTATCGATGCTTAATACAAAAAGGGAAATAAGTTTTGATTCTAGATCCATCTTGGGAAAAAATATTTTATATTTATATTGATATGGGAAATATGGAATTAATTTTGACCCACTATAGCAGTAGGTGGTGGTTCCTGATCAGAAATGTTGTGTTCTAATTATTATATCAGTGACATACTCATTTGATATATGATTATGCAATACTATTTGCCTCATTATTAAATTCTCATTTTTGACTAGACACTTTAAAATTTTATTAATTTAACCCTATAATACTATTTTTTACCATATCATGATATGTGTATAATTTTTATAATTAAATTTTCTTTAAAAGGGATATTTTCCTCTAAATTATTTTTTATCATATTCCTATGATATCACTTGAGATAAAATATTGGAATATTTATTTGTCCATTATAGAGTGATTAAGATAACTCCCATTCTAATGTTACCATTTCTCATGCCATGAGGATGATTTTAATTGGGTGTTGTTTTGATGAATACATATTATGATGAAATTATTGAGAACCAATCGCATGAATTATAAAATATTATCTCATTTAATATGTATCCAAATATATGTAACCAATATATTATCTAGATGATTAGTTTTGTAAGGGCCCAAATCTATGAAGATTGATCCAATGATTGTTTCCAAATACTGATTTGCTCAGAGGAGGCATTGAATAAGTTTGGAAGAGTTCAGATATGAACTTATGGAAATATGAATAATTATATGTTCTGTAATAAATAAACATCGTGTATATCAGTTTCAAGTTGCATTGGTTTTCAAGGATAAAAAAATGCTATAGTTTTTTTCAATAGAAACCAAACCCTAAGGATTTCACAAGATGTGATGGGATTACACATCATGTAAATCCCTGATGATGTATATATTAAACATTTTTTAACTACCTGGTTTTTCCAAACCATACGGGTGTATCAAGTCCCTCCCAATTCTCGGTGACTCAAAATCACCATCTTCGATGTTTTAGGGATTCCATTGTCAAGGATTGTTCTCTAGATTCCCTCTGTCGATCATTATTGATCTGTATTTGATCCATTTTATGATATACAATCATTCTTGTGGTTTATTCATTATGTTTTCTCCTATTCCTATTATCCATGTGATGAAACATGATCTCCATGTATCTAATGTAGTTTTTTTGTTTGTTGGTGCATTTGTGAGACAACTTCCTTGGTTCAATGCAGTTCTTGCATAAGATGTGATTGAGATCCAATGTATTGATCTGGTCTCATGCAATGAACACTGAAATGATTTTTGAGGTAGGGGATTCATTTCTTCTCTTTTATATTAACGTTTAATAATTGAGGTAAGATTAGTCATCCCCTTAAATTCCACTAAATTAATATAATAATTATGTAACTCCCTGACCCTAGAACCACAAATTCAGTGCATTGTTTTAATACATTGGAATGATTACAATTAATCATGGAATGATTACAATTAATCATGTTCCAATGGACTGATTACTTTAACATTCTTTGAAAATAGATTACAATAATATATGTTACATTAAACAATCAAACATTAAGCACAACATAAATAATCCTTTTATAATGAAATTATAACCCTAGCTTTACCCTACATATCAATCTTATTACTCTTATACACAAACGTGAACATAATATGGAAAGAGTAAATAAAAAATTTCTATATAAACATGCACATGGATATTATGCTAGTCGACAAATAACATGTAAAAAACACTTCCCTAACGAGGGAATGCATAATGTCAGATATCCTAACCACATAGTCAAGGCCTCGTGCCAAGAGTACAAATAAATATTTTGTCAAGGATTTGTGCAAAGACACTAATTTGTCTAATCAGACCTATTGATGCATCGAGGTGATATAGCAGTCCTCGCCCGTCACTTACTAATTCCAATGCATTCCTTATATGAAAATGGTGAAACATAGCATAAACATTCGTATTAAAATTTTCATACAAAAACTCAATACTTTAACCATAAAACATGAATTGAATAAAAATAGCACATCCATTGTCAAACATATCATTACACGTTAAATATAATATTGGACATTGTATTATAAGAAATAAGCCTCAATCATGAATAATATCAAGTAAAGTATGTTGACATAGTTGAAAATGATCAATAAAACTCTTTGAGAGAACTATCCCTTTTTATTGAAACCATTTAAATGTCACACAATTTATAAATAAATACATTTAAAAGACATTATTTAATCAAAGGGTATCATAACACTTTGAATATTTTGAAAGTAAATAACATTTTAAAACATTCATTCCCATATAATCAAATGATTAATATCATCTTGAAAATATTGACATTAATAAAGATTTTATAGAAGAATAAATATTTAAACCATTTAAAATGGTGTCCAAGTTAAAGAGTCCCAAAAAAATAATTCTTTTGGAAACTATTTTATAAATCTTGGACATGGATAATAAAAATATCCCCATAATAACATACACATAAACAATCTTAGATAATAATGAAATTGAGGAATTAACCCTTACCTTGTACATTATGTTGGTGGATGGTACGTTCAACCACCTATATAATGACCATAGTGTGTTATTAAATTTTACCAGAACCATATTCATATTTATTATATCATATTTGATTCATTTATGTCTTTATACTAACCATTTAATAATAATTTTCATGTTAAAATAACATATCGGGTTATAATATTTTTCTTTATCTTACATGTTTTAACTTGTTATCCATGATCGTATCACATATATCATGATTTACCTAATCCCAAAATATAATACATGATTCATATATCTTATATATTCTGAATATAAAAATTTATAACAGATAGAAATATGACATGGAATCACCGTTAATAGAGACAGCAGTCCTTGTATAAGTATGAACGTTGTTTCTATTTTCTTATTGTACAATATAGAAGTAATTAAATGACATATATTTATCTACATAAATATATATTATTCTAATAGAAATATTATTTCATATACCTCTTAATTAATAAATATATATATTTTTATAAAAATTCATGAAGTTTGATCTTGGAAGATTTATCCCTTCTCATTGTGGACGTAGTTAGACGTACGTACGCACAAGCAACTATATCATTCTATTGATGGTTAAACGGTGTTTAATTGGATGTTATATTATATATATAGAATAATTATCATGTCATATTAATTATTATCATTAATTATAATCATAATTATACACATCCAGGTAATGTAGTGTTTAATAAAAAACTACATCACGATGTAGAGACGATAAACCATATGTACGCACACAAGGTGAATTTTTCATTAATAAGATGGATAAAATAATGAATATGGTTGTACCATATTTACAGTAAAATCTCATCATGTAGAAGGTAATAGAGTTATTATATTAGTATGTAAATAACAAATATATAGGATGTAAAAGATTAAAATAACTTTGAAAAGGGTGATGAAATAATTACCTCTTATTCTATTTCTTCCTTTTGATTTGAACAAATTGAATACATAGGTTGGAATTATGATCAATGTAAGGCCACTATGTTGAATTGGGGGTAGTTTGGAGGATAGTTTATCATTGGTTGGCCGAGCCAAAAGGATTCCGAGGTTTTAATATTAGATAAGGGGAAGTACTCTTTTATAAGAGAGGTGGTGTACACTTTAAGAAAAGATTGAAATATTATTTTTATTATAATTATTTTCGTTTATAATAGCTCCAAATAGATTTATTTCAAGGATATGGTTGGTATGGATCCAAAACCTCTCAAACAATATAATCTAGAAAATTTTATGTCATCATAAAATCCTTAAATTTTATATTTAACTCTTATTTAAATAATTTAACTTTTACCATGTTTTCTTGTATTCATACACTATATGGTTAATAAACATACTAAATACAACCAATAGAACATAAAGTGGTTAATTAATGACATATCATTCATTATATAAGTCCTCTAGAAAATTATTATATTTTTAGGAATGTAATATCATTTAATAAAATATTATTTGTTTTAAAAACTCATTTATGTCAATTTTTATAGTATTTAGTTTTTGTTTTTTGGTAAAGTCATCACAAGTTAATTACATCAAAAAAATACATTTCATCCCCCTGATAATGACATTTTCACTTAGAAATCTATGGGATGGCATAAAAAGAATCAATTTTATTTTATTTTGATATTTATAAAATCTATTATTATATTTCTTCATTAATAATATAATTAATGCATCATCATTTTGTCAAAAATAAATTTAATTATTAAAAGTATAAATTTATAGAAAAATACCATTATGTAGGAAATATTTTTATAATCATAATATATATTTATAGAAGACTCTATCTAATGTATACCTCTATATTAAAAATTGTCTTGTTAATAATTATTAAATTTTACTGTTTTAACACTTCATTAAATAAAATAAAATAAATGTATTGATCTAATATATATGGATCAAAAAGGATCGTATTGTTGCACTATGTTATATTTTGGTAAAAATACACATATCTAATATTATTATGACTTGTATTGGTGTAATTATAATATCAATTTTACTTTTAATTACCCTATATAATTTTAACTGTGATAAATAAAAATCAATAGTTACTAATCATCAAAAATTATTTTCATCCCATAGTATCTAATTTTACATATTGATGAAAACTATGTCTATTAGATTTTTGACATTCAGTTCATAGAAGTAGTAAAATTACATTTTACGCAAATTTTCAAATGTTTCTAAATTGTGGGTAAAAGAAGTTAAACAAAGTTCAATAAAATATTATATGTTTAATCATAATATAAAATGAATCCAATGAATAACATTGGAATAATATATATATTTTTTATTCATTTTTTCTTTAATATAAATTTTTAATTCAAAAGAATTATATAATGAAAAATTCAGTTCTTATCTACAATGTAATAGGTTTTCACTATTCATCAAGTATTTAATGTTTTCATAACAATAAAAAAATTCACCCAAATCTATTTTTCATATTCCAAATTTATAAATTATGTGTATTTTACCAAAATAAAAACATAGATGTTTGATTTAATATTTTAATATTAATTTCCATTATCAAAACCAGAAAATAGGTTTTTGAGTAGTTAAAACTATCAAAAGATTGGTATATGTTTATGTCATATTTAAATGTAAAATTACTCTAAATGAAAATCATTGGAATAAATGATATAAATATAATCTAAATATACTTAAAACACATTCCAATCCATAATCAAAAACAATATTTTTTTAAATGTAGTTTTCAATTAAAATTTATTATTTTTTAGTATTCATCAAAATATGAATCTTATCAGAAAAGAACAAAAAATTTATCAAGAAAAAATTTTCATGTTCCACTTCTGAAGAAGAATTTAATTTCATAAAATTTAATATATAAAAGTGTTTAATATTGGATTAAAAAAGTGTTTTCCCTTAAATGGTGGAAAAACTGCATATTTGAAGGAGACATTATATATCTGAAAAATTAAATTTGTCCTTATATTATGTTTAATAATCACAAAATATTAATTTTCAAATTATAAAATATATATATAATTCAAAATGTGGTTAATACTATTCATAACAGTATTATAAACATCATGTTTGATAGGATGGGATGTGCATGAACTCGGTGTTGCGTGTAGTGCAAGTTATTAAAATATTTCAAAAAGATAACATACTATGAAATCATGGGGTGTTAAATTCTCCCCACTTCAATAAATTTCATCCTCGCAATTTGATATTGTTTTTTGAAAATAAAAGGTTGAAAATAGAAACTTCCTTTTGGGAGAACCCACATCAGAAATAGGGTTAACAAAATTTAGTTTTAATAAGAGGAAAATAGAAATGTACAATTCAATAAAAAATTAGGATTTCGAATATAATAACATTGGTGGAAATTGGAGACACATAATTGGAGGGAAAATTTAAATATTTATATGGAGTGATTGAGGTCATCAATCACAAACAAGTGAACAATAAATGTAAAATTAAGGGCCTCAAAGCCATAAATCTACGATGATTTAAAATATCATCATTTAAACAAAAATCAAGGTATTAGGATAAAACATTATTTTTTTAATATCCTTCCAATAATGATTATGAAAAAAGATTAATTGACAAGCAGTGTTCCATATGTATTTTAGTTTCTACCAAAAACTCATCTGTCACTCCAAAAGATAATAGAACTCAAAAATATTCTATTTAACATAATTGTATACAATTACAAAAAATGAATTTATAATTCATCTATTAGACCATTTGAAAAACTATATTATAAATTATAGGAAATCATGTAGGCCAGTGGTAGGTGATTCACCCTTATCACCCTTCAGATGCGGGTTCATGTCTCGTGGCCTTGCCGGATGTGATGGGTTCTCTCCCTACCTATGGGTTGTCCTTTTTATAACAATCCAAAAATAAAATTAATAAATGTTTTAACCTTAAAAAATTATATCCAATGTCTAACATAATCCATTCTAACCTTTATACTTATCCAAAATAATTGTGTCCAAACTCACAATCCAAATATTTTGAGGAATGACAATATAAAATAATGGAGATCTCTATTATCACCTAATAACATGTGCATAACATATTATTATATTCTATTAAAACAATGTGACAACCTGAATTACCATAAAACGTTGTTGAATATGTTTCATGCTCTCTTATACCTTATAGAATACTGTATATACTCCTTATATCCAAATTTTTTTTAAAATCCAACAAACAATTAATTAGTTCCATGTTATTCAAGAATATCAAATATAATTTATCCAAATAAATCATCTCTTATTCTAAAATCATTAACTCAGAATCGTGACTATTTTAATGTTTATCTTTCCCCAAACCATATATTTTCCAGAATGACTAACTATTGAGTCACATTTCTTAGTAACATAAAATCTCAAATCAAAAATGATATAGTACTACAGTACAATCCTTATTTATTTATATAATTCACATAACCAGTAAATCATATATGCAACACACAAATTACAAAATTATTTAATAATAACATAAGAACACTAATCATTTATTTTCATCTACAGAACTGTTATAACTAGATTATTATCTAATAGCCTCATTTGGGGTACACTGTAATGATTGGGACATTGATTCGCGTAGTTTCCCATCTCCTTGTAGATGAAGTATTGAACTTTTTAAACTATTCTATTACCCATGCAATAACGAACATGGAGTATATTTTCCATACTTATAAAAAAATCACATTACCTTCAATCATATACCTTGGTGATCATTTCCATAGTTTTCACATGTGGGAAAATCAATCATTCCCCACTTCCCTTTGTCCATCTTTTTCTCTACCGTCATCTACTTCCCTTTCATCCCTTAAAATATATAGGACTCATAGAATTCATTAAATATTTTATTCACACATGGTACTATTCCTTCATATGATGATAATACGTGGGCGATTATTTCCCTTATAAATTTTGGCTTAATACCATGAAAGATAGGAACCTCCTTACTCATTGGATCATGCGTACTATTGGAGTTCTCGCTCCTTCTACTCGGTGCCATTTCTAAATGTTGACATACACTATGTTAAATCATATCATTATTTATAATCCAAAAACATGAAAAATTAGAAAAATTAATTGAATATTTTTTAAAATCTATTATTATAATCATAATAATGGTCTATTTGCTGACATATTTACTCCTAAATACTTTATAATGTTATGAACAAGATATGTGAATTATCTTAAGAATATCACGCGGGAGTTTGAAACCAAGTGCGTAGTAAGGCCATTTTTTGTGTACCAGGATACCCTAGGCCGAATTAAAAACTAATTGATAGAGTTTTAACTATTAGGTATTTCTGTTTCAGAACCACATCAACTTGTAATATCCATACAAGGTTGTATTTCTTAGAAAACCCACATAATATCTACATTTCCAAAATTATTGGTTGGTCTTCTATACAGATCCTAAAAGCCTATCTTACGTTAATGTTACATAAACATATTTTATTTAAATCTTGTTGCCATGGTTGTTGAAAAACTGCCACTGATACCAATTGTAACTCTCCGACCCCAGAAGCCCAATGATGGAGCATTATTTTAATACATTAGCATGATTACAAGGAATCAAGTCCTAAAAGGACTGATTAGTTTAGCTGTCTTGGAAAATAGATTACATACATGAACGTTGCATACAATATTCAAACATAAAACTCAACATAAATAATACTTTTATAATACCAATACACCCCTAACTTAACCTATCATATCAACAATAATTCATTTCATGGAATTGCTGGAAAACAAAACATTTGAAAGGGGTGTTCTTAGATGCTCAATATGGGTAAATAATTTAGTGGAAGCTATAAACATTTAAGGAAACATTTCTAATAAGGAAAATAGAATTATAAACATAAACATAAACATAATATGGAAAAAATAAATCAATTATTACTATATAATCAAGAACATATATATTCTAGTAGTCTAATAAAAAAATTTAATAACGAATTTCATAACGACATAATGCATAATGTCGGACCTCATTACCTTATAGTCAATGCCTCATGCCAAGACTACAAATAAATATTGTCAAGTACTTGATCCAAGGAATTAATTTGTGTCATGAGACCTAACGATGCATTGAGGGGCTATAACAGGCCCCACCCGTAACTTACTAAGTCTGATGGATTCTTCATATGAAAAGGGTGATACACAACATAAACATTTTTATTAAAACTTGAATAAAAAATGTCAACACTTTACCTATATACCATGAATGGTATAAAAATTGCACATCCATAGTAAAATATATCATAACCCATTCAATAAAATATATAAAATTGTGTTAAAATAAATAAAACTCTAACTTGAATATTATCCAGTAAATGATCTTGACATAGTCGAAAATGACCAGTAAATATCTTTAAGTGAAATATCCATTTCTCAGTAAATCATATAAAATTCACCCAATTTTGCAGGGAAGAAATACAAAATAAATTTTTGAATCAAATTGTCCCATACCACTTTTAAAATTTTTAACACAACAATCATTTTAAAACATTCATGTCCATATAAATAAATCCTTAAAACATATTTGAAAACATGGAAATTAATGTAGATGATTTAGACGAATAAATATTTAAAACATATAAAATGATGTTTAAGTTATTGATTCCATTAATGTAATATTTTTGAAAAATAATATATGAATCATGGACAATGATAATAAATATATCATAGTAAGAACTTACAAATAAACAATCTCAGATAATACTAAGATTGAGGAATTAACCCTTACCTTTTACTTTTTTTTCGTCTAGGGTGTGGTTAACCTCTTATAAAATGACCATAGTGTGTAAATAAATTATAAAAGAACTATATAAATATTTATTATATCATATTTGATTCATTTATGACTTTATAATTATAATTTAATAATAATTTCTATGTTCAAATTACATTTCAAGTAGCGATCTGTTTCTTTATCGTACGTGTTCTAACTTGATATTTTTGATCGTATCACATAGATCATGATTTAAATACTTCCAAAAAATATAAAATTATTTATATATCATATATATTTGTAATATAAATATATATAATATATAGATATACGAAATGGAAGCACCGTTCATGGAGACGGTAGTCCGTATGTACGTATGAATGTCATTTCTGTTTTCTTATCTTATAAAATAGAAGTAAGTAAATAGAATATATTTATCAAAATAAATATATATTATTCCATTTGAAATATAATTAAATATACCTTTTAATTAATCAATATATATATATATATATATAAAGAATCCTGAAGGGTGATCGTTGAAGATGAATCTCATCGCTTCGTGAAGACGGTAAGCTGTTCGTACCCCCGAGTGACAATATCATTCTATTGATAGTGAAACGATGTTTAATTTGATGTTATATTATATATACAGAATCATTATCATGTTTTATTTATTATTTAATTTAATTATACTCATTATTATTCCGATCCAAGTAATGTAGTGTTGAATAACAAACTATACCCTGATGTGGAGACGGTAAGATGTGCGTACACAGACATAGTGACTATATCATTCAGAAGATGGATTGAATAATAACTATTGTTGTACCATATTTATATTAAAATACTTGAATGTATAAGGTACTTGAGTTATTATTTTAGTATAAAAATAACAAGGAAAGAGGTTGTAGATGAAGAAAAGAACTTTGAAAGCGTTGATGAAATAATTACCTTTTCTTCAGATCCTTCCATTGGATTTGTAGAAAAGGATTACATAGGTTAGCTTTATGATCAATGTAAGGCATGTAAGATTATTTTAGGGTAGTTGGGAGGATATTTGATCAAGGATTGTATGAGTAAAAAGGCTTTGTAAGAGTGAATTTAGGATAAGCGGAAGTACCCTTTTTTAGAGAGGTGATGGGATCTTTAGAAAAAACACGAAATATTATTTTACTACAAATATATATTTGGTTTCTAATAGAACCAAATGGATTTAATTAGAGTATAAGGTGGCTATGGGTCTAAAATCTTTCAGAAAAATTTGTTTTAGACTAGTTTATGTCACCATATAAACTTTATCTTTTAGATATAACATTTAGATTAATAGTTTATCTTTTATCATGTCTTCTTGTATTCATACACTCTATGGTTATTAAAATTAATATAAACTTCCAAGATAACCTCATGTGGATCATTATTGACACATCAATCATTATATAAGTCCTTTTAAAAAATCTTCGAGTTTTGAGAATTTGATATTATTTATTAAAATAGTATTTTTTTAAAACCCTTTTATGTCTATTTTGAAATTATTTTCATTTTAATTTTTTATAGTAATCACGAAATAATTACTTACAAAAATTAATTTAATAAACCCTCACACGACATATTCACCTATAAAATTTGTTGATGGCATAAGAAGTATCAATTTACATTTATTTTGATATTTATAAAATCAATTGTTTTAATCATTCATTAATAATGTAATTACTAAATCATCATTGTGTCATAACAAAATATTATTATTAAATGCCTTAAAATTATACATAAAATACAATGATATTTTAAATAATTCAACATTTCTAATTAATATTTATATTATAATTTGTCTTATGTATAACTCTATATTAAAAATGGTTTAGTTAATAAATTTTGAATTTAATACTTTTAAACATTTTTTAAAATAAAATATTATCAATGTCTTAATAAAATCCTTTTTTATAAAAAAGGATCATAAATTTTTCCTAAGGTTGATTTTGGATGAAATAAACTTATCCAATAGAATTAGAACATGTTTTGTGGTAATTATAATGTCATTTTTATAATTAAATTCGATATTATCTGTTAACAATGGTAAATAATAATCAGTTGTTACTATTCAACAAAACAATATTCATCCCATTGAATAAAAGATTAATTACTGATTGAAATCATGTATAAATTACTTTTAAAATTCAATTCACTGATGTGGTAAAATTATGTCTTATGGAAATTTGAAAACGTGCCTTGATGGTGGGTATAGGACATTAAAAAATTTTCAATATAATTTTATATGTCTAATATTATTATAAATTGACTCCAGCAAATTATATAAGAATAATATATAAATTATGTAACTATTTGGTCTTTTAGATATATTTTAAATTTAAAATAATTATTTAAATGGAAAAGTCAGTTTTTTATCAACAGGGTAGTGATTTTCACTAATCATAAAAAATTAAATGTTTTCAAAAAAATAAATAAAAATCCACTGAAAGATAATTTTGATATTAAAAATTTAATTTTTTTTCCATTTTTTCAAATAAAAAACATTTAATTTGTATAATATAATTTAATATTAATTCAAGTTGTCAAAACCAGAAAGATCGTTTTTGTGAAGTAAAAACAATCAAGAGATTGATATGTGTTTATGCCAAATTTATTTGAGAAATTACATCCAATGAAAAAAATTGGATTAACTAATAAATATATATAATATAATTATATTTCAAAACCATTTAAACTTACAATCAAACACTATTAATAATTTTTATTAAAAATGTTGTTTTCAATTAATATTTTTTTCTACTATTCATCAAAATACAAAAGTTATCAAAAAAGATCCAAAAATTAATTCAAAATATATTTTTATGTCTCTCTTCTAAATAATAATTTAATTTTACTAAAACGAATATATACAAGTGTAAAATATTGGATTTAAAGAGGGTTTTCCATTACAAGGTGGAGGAACTGCATTTTTTTAAAATATTTCTTTTAACCAAAAAATAGAAATTGTTCTTATATTATATCTAAAAAGCATAACAGATGAATATTAAAATTATATAGGATATATATAAAATTAATAATGTGGTAAATACTATTCATAACCGCTATTTAAATATTTAGTTTGAAAGTTCATGATGCCCTTGAACTCGGTGTTGCGTATAGCGCAATCCACTGGATTACATTGAAATGATAATGTACTATGGAATATTGGGGTGTAAAAAATTACTTGAACAATATTAATGAATTGGTATAGATCACATGCTGATGTTTTTATTTTTTTATGTTAATAATTAGAAGCATTTTGATTTTCTAGATAGTGTGGAATATATTCTTTTCTATTTTATACTATGTTTCGCTGTAAAAAATATTAAATAACATCATTCAAGAATTTATTATTAATTAATTTTTCATTTGACTAATTATGAATATTTAATGAATATTGTGTGTTTAAATATTAATGTCGTGATAATTTTAAATTATTATATATTCTAGGTGTTAATGGAATTGAATAAATAATTTGAGTTTATTGATACTTTTTGATAAATGAATTATTTCATGTTGAATTAATTGTTTAATTAATATGTCCCTTATTGTGCTAGTTTTTAGTTAGGTTTCCCATTGTTGGAAGCAATAAATAATGAATCATTTAATTAATGATGGAAGAAGAACTGGTTGTGTGATAAAAGTTAATTCCTTTGTAGGTCCTATGTTTACCACTTCCTAGTAAAGGAAATTTGAATTTTACTTTTGGAGTCCTATTTTCTCATTGCAATTTTATGATGTATTCCTTACTTTAGGGCCATGATACCAGTTTCTATGTTTGTTTCATAATGATTGGGATGTAATATAAGCCCAGGATTTCTAATCTAGGATTGATGTTGTGGTATATCAGGCTAAGAGGCGTGGTTTTTGTGGAAACATTTGATTCATATGATGGAAGGCTAAATCAGGATATGGAAGTTGGTGTCAGAGAGGATACCAAGTATAAGGGAATGAGTGTAATCTAGGATACCCATTTAATTTTAATGTTTTATGAATGTTTGAATCTGTTATATGGCTATCAGACTTTTTTTTGTTTCTATCTTATTTTATTTTTTTACTGCATGAGGTTGACGTATGTGCTTGGTTGTATACTATGTTTGGTATCCTAAGATGTCTTATTAGAGTACCTCGTAATATGGAAGGTGATAATGTTTATATATGAGAAAAAATTTTAACTAGTAGGGTAAGATCTTTTTCGTATGCGATGTCGAGGATATAATTCTAGGAACCAATGAACAATATTTTTTATGTGTAGATGGCCAAGAACATTGTTTCAATAGTAGTGAAATGTAATGTGGAAAATGAATATGGTTAATTAATGTTTAATGATTTAATTAATGTAATTTGAAACTGATGAAAAGTGACAAAATAATTTTATATATCCCTTTAAATGGTTGTGTTCTTATAGGATATCTTGTCAAACTAGTGGATAGATGTGACTCTGAGGGACGTTAGCTATAGTTGAGTCTAAGACTAGGTTATGCCTATAGTAGGGTAATGAGCTATATTATATCATGTAATTTTTTTTATTAATATGCTACTACACCTAGTCGGTTAGGGAAAATAAACTCCTGGTGTTTTTGATCCCTTGTGGTGATTTTCCTAATATCACGGTGGGAGGACAGATGACTAACTACCCCCAATGGTCCTACTCTCTTCTCCTGGTAGTTACATGTGATAGAATTCACAACAGTTAGTTTTCCATGTATTTGTGTGTACTAGGATGTAATTTCATAATGCTATTTGAAACACATGTATTCAAAATATAGTCTCTTACAGACTTCTATACGTCAAACATGTATAGGCTGTGATGGCATTAGGATCCATTCTAGGTGTATGGCTTGTTTTGGATTGAGGTATAATACCTAAGTTATGGAACACTTTATCTGAGCAGTGGTGGATGATATAAAAACCGAGTATCTTTTGGTAATGTGGATGTAGTTGTGTGTTTCATAAGGTGCATGTTGTGGTGCTTTGTCAATGTGCCAATATGCTAGCCTTAGGGAGAGAGATGATTATAATGTGAAACATTGGGAAAGAACTAAAAACCAGTGGGGACAAGATATTGGGGTATCCATGATATTACTTATTATATTATATTCTCTTATTTTTGATACATCGTGAGAGTTTCCATGGGGATGTTGGGATCAAAATATACCTATTTTGGAGACAAGATAATTTCAGTTTTTTTACCATGTTTTATCATGATTTCATTACATTTTTCACATGTGTCTCCATGGAGGATCATTCTGAGTACACATTTATACAAACACAATGTAAACATAAATTGTTTTTAGGTCATTTAGAATAGGTTGGAGATTAGGCTGGTTACAACTAGGTTGGGGTTTTAAAGAAGCTATTTAAGTCATTATGATCACTTCAATATTTACTTTTCCATTGGTACATAATCTTTCCCCCTTTGGTTGTAATAGTTCATGCATGTCATTACAAATGTGAACATTGTTGTTTATTTTATAGTATAGTCTGAGAAGTAGTTTTTCGGTGTTATCTTTTATCTATCATTCTCTTATGTTCTATTTTATGGTAGTTATTCATATATGTGTTTTTTCTATACCCTCAATTCCAGTCACCAAGCAGGGGATCAATAGTGGTGGGCCTCACATGTCACTATCTCTATTCTCCTATTTCTGGCCTAGTAGGGGTACACTATGTTGGGAGGGTGTAATGACATGTTTATTACATGATAAAATGATTTTAATTATGGAAATAATATAAAATAAATTAATGTTTTTGTTGGGTCACCAATGATTCTACCTGGGTAATGTTAATCAATTTTGAATATTTATTTAGTTAGATTTATTTTTGGGGATATTAATCCATAGTGAATACCCTAAAGGGGAGAATATGTAAAAAAAGATAGCCTAAAATATTAGTATTGTTTTTAGTTAGTGGATTAGTTAAAATAATACTCCTTATGAATATTATATTTTTATATATGATATATAATATATATTCCTATGGTGGTAACACATAAGAGGGTTTATAGGTTCTTAACTCAATCAACACCAGGAGCATGAGAAATATGCCAAACTGCATAAATGATATGACACCCTTGAAGGATATAATTTGGATTATCTTATTCTTTCCATGAACTTCCGTGAATGATTTATTTTGAAGTGAATGCGAGGGATTTGTTTCAATAGTGTAATATAACCTAATATAATTTAACGTATGATTTATATAGTTTGATATAATGGAATTATTAATATATGTAAATATATTAAATACTAAAACATGTTAAGAATACAACCATTCACTATTATTGATTATGAAAATTCCTATATTATGTTGTCTATTTATCAGTATTATTATCCACTATGGTTTTAGTGATTGATATAATAAGAAGGAACTGTGTTAATAAAGGGTGGGAAAGACAATATTGTGACTATCTCAATGATCAACCCTTTTATCAACAAACAAACTAGAAAAAATAGTTGTTATTTCAGAAATAATAAAATGATAACATTTATATTATAAGTATAGTTTAAATATTTAGTGCTCCAAAAAAGTTAAATATTGATATTTATGAATACATAGGTAATTATGATGGTAAAATGATGAAAATTTAAACAATTATAATTCAAAAAATGTGACGAAACACCAATAGACATTCCTCAAGTAGATTAGAATATTATATTATTATCGAATAACGGGTTATCAAGAATCAATTTTTTTTGTGGTAAAACGAAGAGACTTGATAACATACATGGGATATATAGAATCTCAACATGTGTGAAAATAATTTGGTTCCATGAGCCAGCACACCAAATCACCTTTGGTATGCCTCCCCATATTCTAGAGGCTAATGAAAAGAAAAAAAGTTTTAATGTGGTTTTTAGGGAGACAATTCCCTCTTGACAAGAGTAAGAAAATATTAGAACTCAATATAAGAATTATCCTATTTTTTATTTTTCAATAACCTTATGTCATGTAATAAATTCCATTTATTACATAAATCCCCACTAAAAATATAGTAAACCTATAATGTCATTCTATTATCATGTTTTAGATAAAACCAATGATAATATAATCATTAAAAATAATGTAAATGATTCCTGACACATGTACGATCCCCTCATATATGCTTCTTCCAATATCCCATGAATCCACCAAACTTATGGCCTTTTCACTAATGAAGACCTTTAATAATGAAAAAATCATGAGTAACAATGGAAGCCCAATTAAGGTGTGGGTACAACATAGTAGACCATCACCATTGATCTCTAAATATATCCGTACAGAAAAAATAATTCATATTGAATTTAATGAAATAAAAAAACAAGTTTCACTATTAAAAATTGTTTCAATTAGCCACTTGGTCCCTTTGAAGATGCCATGAAATGTAAATCCCATTAACCAACATCAGTCATGTTGAAAGAATTTTCCATCAATAAAAAGGGTTTTACTTTTCCCTTTAAATAATATTAAGAATTCAATGAACATTTAAATTTCACATACCAATGTAAAAAAATACATTTACCAATATTTTTAAAATAGTTATCAGTTAATGAATAACCATATCATAACCCTATAGTGGAATACTAACAGTTGTTTCCATCCAATGAAGTTAATGTTGTAGTGAACCTTGTGGAGACTTATTTATTCAAGTATTAGAAAAAGAAGGTGAAACATGTTTACAAATGGTTTTGATCTATCTCGTTCATAATCTCTAAATATTTCATTAATTAATATTTATAATTGTCTAACACACCTTATCATTTAAAAACATTTAAATATCGTGGGTGAAACTCATTCCCTTCAACATTTTTCACACGGTCTAACTCATTCATCATCCTTAACAAAATTCGATACTTACTCCATTTTACCATTTTTCATTGACATTGTCAATGTGGTTTATTTAAAAATTATTAACAACATATTTACCTATATAAACCATTTATAGTTATTTCACGATTCATTTCAACACTCATTATTTCTAATTTAGACACAAAAACCATTATTCCATGATAACTTGTTAAAGAATAAGTGAAATTTACTCCATTATCTTAACCCTATATCACACAATTCTATATCCAATTAATAATCTTCATGGGGAAGATGAAATTAATGGATTTCACTAAACCTAGTCTCATAGTCCTTAGTGGACCCAATAGAATCCTTGAGAAGTACGATAAAGAATTTAGAGACCCAATTGTATTTTAATAGTAAAAAACAATAATAAAAATTAAGTTTGAAAAATTCTCAACCACATAAACATAAAAAATAACAATAATATGTTTAAAATCATATACACCACCTACTGTTGTTTTTTTTGAAAAACACTTGTTCAAATGATAAGGATTATTTAATAGAAAACATCAATAAGTTCCTAATATATGAATTTCTAGGAAAAGTGGTGTTTATGAGTTTTAGAATATATTGAAAAACCAAAAAATTATCGTTATATAAAAATAGATTTTATAGTACCTATAGAATCTCTTAATGATTCAATTCAGAACCAATGAAAAACCAAACAACCCAATATCAGTGAAGAAACATATGTAAAGGAGGTGCGAGAACATGGCTCATAAGACTTCCTACTGGAGGTGGAATGAGGAAATTGTTTTGTGTGTAAATCTATTAATACCTATAGGGAGAATTGTAAAACAAACAATTTATAATAGGTGAATATTTTGGTTGTATGGCTCTCCAAACCATATCATAAACTTGCAAATAAATCTTTCAAAGTGAAAACTAATTCATGTGCTTTGTTTAGACATAAAAATGGTTGTAAAACTAATGTGTTATTCATGGAAATACCTTTATAAAATGTTATCAAGTGGTGTGATTACCTAGGAAACTGTGCATGCCTTTTAACCATGAGCCTATCTCCACTACACGACCTAGTTAAGGATTACAGTTAGTACTAACCATGTTCTAACCGTGAACCATGCCCTTGATAGACACGTTTTCCCCAGTTTTAGGTCCTGAAACTGGATGAGACACTCGATACCTATATTAATGTTTATACCATTCCATTAACAAAATATAATGGTCTTAACAACAATTTTAAAAAAAATCTTTCTAATGTTGAGAATCATAGAACTTCCCCAGCTAATAGTACCTCTTAATTGAGATGATCTCTCCAAAATTTCTTACTATAAAATATAAAAAGGCCAATGCACTATTCCTATATATTAACATCCCCCAATAATTTTTTATATAAACATATCCATGTTACCATGTCACTCTGACAAAAATAATTGCTCTATCATAATGATTCATCTCACTATGATCCAAAATATGAATTAGAGGCTCCATAAATGAATCCTCAGCCATAATCTGAATATTATTATCCTCAGTCACATGATAAGAGTATAGGTGATATACCAAAACTATGTAAAAGTAAAAATATCATTAATTTCACTATAAAACTATGGAAAATCTAATAAGTACACTAAAAATTTTAAACTCACCACTATCTTGAGAGGACCCTCAAACATAGTTAACAACATACCATGTTATAGAATCCAATAGTTCCCCAAAATAAGTGAAACATAAAGAAACACAAAATCACAAATTATAAACACAAGAGGTCAATGACATAAATTAGTGTATGAATTATTTCTAGTATTTTTCATATCCATATCTTTTCGTATCATCTTAACATGGTCTAATGTCTCCTACAAAAAATTTTCTCCCAAAAACTCTAATTCTCCTTCTTCAATCTAATATTACTATGATCTACTAGGCCTACCATAGAGCTCCCCATATGTTTCCATATGTACAGTCTCCTAAAAATTTTTATATTAGGTGGACTAAAATACAATTATGATATTTTCAAAATTTACACTAGAAATGACATTCAGTACTCTTAGAATGTCTTCTAAAACATAGATAGTATGTTCCAACCAACCATCTATCTATTTGTTGAGATATATAATCATAAAAACCTATGTACCAAAATCCTTTTTCAATCCTTACCCATTGTTCAATATAATACGATGTTCCCTATGTGAGATAGTATACAGAGAAGCCCATGTAAAATAAAATATCCTGAATGTACAAGTCACAAAACTTATTAGTTGAAAAGCATAACATATCAACAAAAATTGTTAAACCTTTTCCATATGATCCATGATATCCCATATTGAATTATTCGTCCATGTATTCCTCATGATGCCAACCAAAAAATATAATAAAAAATCATAAAAATTATATTTATTTTAATTTGAAACTACTATTGAAATTTAGTCCTTCTTTGATTTTCGACCACTAATAAAATATTAGTGTAGTATCATTTTACAGAATCTATAATGACCATTTTTAATCTTGAACTCTGATACTATCTTTGATGATCACAGTGAATTTTGGACAAACCAAGGTTCAATTTGCATATTGTGGTATGCAACACATGAGTCATCTTCTCCCACAGACAAGTAAGAACAACTTAAAGGCCATGACTATAAATAGTCTCATCATAAATGATGGTCCAATTAAGAGATAACATCTCACCTTCAAGCATTTATCTCAATGATGGGAACTCATAGTCCTCATACATTATCTTCAATGCCCAGTTCATTAGAGGTGGAAAAACTATTGAATTCGTGAGTTTCATGTGTTCAAATTCCTCTTAAACATCTATACATAACTCAGTGAATAAAGCCATAATCATCAACTCAGAACAAGACCTATGGATGGACTGAGCCTGTGTCTTCTAGATCAATACTTCATTAACATTATTACATATCCTCATAGTATAGGATAGTTCTAATTTTAATAACTACATATATTAGACCCATCTCTATATCCAAATAATTAAATATAACAAATATAATATATATTTGGAACTATTAGTATCAGTATATAAAAAAAATTCTCATACATGATTTAATTCCACAAAAATATTATTGAAAAAAATATGGCCAACTTGAGATCATGAATTGGATAATTTAATTTATTTGTCATTATAATTTTTGATTCATTTTATATGAATCAGTCTCCATGCATTAACCCTTCCTAGAATATGACCAAAAATGAATAGAAAATAGAACAACTTCTTTTCCAGAGTCATGTAATATTAAAATAAGGGTTGTATTAACATTATGTTTAGCTTAGGTCAATCAACATCACATGCACATGCCCAATCAATAATTTCACCCTTATTGTCCAATGATGAGTGGAGTTCTTCTACATGAGAAATGTTATTTATGAACATTCAGTAATTACTATCTATAAATAGAATTCTTTAGATATCTAAATACATTATTTTGATGCACCAAATAAATATATATTACAAAATTCTTTTGGTCCACTAAAAAATATTCTTTCTTTTTTATGTGACCTATAAAATGTATCATGATGTTAAATTAATGATAAATATATTTTTTAGAATATATACTATTCTCTATCATTGTACTTATATTGATGTTAAGATATTTTGAATGATCATCAGGGGTCTAATAGTACAATAATATAGCATCAATGAATACCACCCTAAATGGATCCATGTATGGGGGAAATAGTTGGATAACTAAATCCATCAACATATAAGGATAATTCCTTATAATTAATGAAATCATGATAAATCACAAAAAACCATATCTGATATTGAAAGTAATTTAATGTATATCGGAAGGTATCTCCCTCAAAAAATGATACCATAATCTCCCATAAATCCTGGAGAACATGTAGGCACCCCTCAACTGATCAAACATACTATCAATACACAGATGTGGGGATCAGGTCTTAATATTACTGTATTTTATCATTTTAGAATTAACAAAAAAATGTAATATTACAAGATACTTCTTGGGAAATAAGGCATTTGATCGCATAGTCTATATACTCAAAAGGATATACCCATTAATCTACAACTCCTATATTTTTTTGTAATCACTTGAAGATTTTTTAGATCAATTCTATATAAAATAATAAAATTATCTTGGCCCATGGAATTAGATCAATGGTGAACTCAACCACTCTCTTATGTGGAATCCCTGAGAACTCTATTGGAAACACATACTAAAACTAATCAAAAATTGGACGGGATATTCTATGATCCACTTCCTCATAAACTAGAAATAGAATCACTAAATGGGTATAGTGATCACCATATTGTGGGAGAACTACCCCTGTATGGCCTACACAGATATTATATTCCAATGAAAATTGTATTTGTTACCTCAAAAGATGATATGGTCCATATATATGATAACAATAGATGTGATCTTGATACGACACCATCAAGTCAATTTGAAATTTCAGGTTAACAAATTATATATCATTAACATACAAGTCCTACCAAAAATAATTGTGACAAATCTCTTGGGAACACCCTTTACAAATACAGCTGCCTTTGGATCACATCCCCCATAATGTTTTGATTGACTTAGACTCGTACATGAAATAAATCATCAATTATATTCCATTCATAAATTATACAGATATAAATTATTTAGGGTCTCCATATCAAATAAATAATTATCATGTGTGGATTCTATATGAATCATGCCTTGGATAGTCAGCGATATATCCTCATCCCCAACAGGTGCAGGTTGAACTGCTTGTAGATGAAATGAAATTCTATCCCAATATTCTATCTAGAATTCATGTTCTATAAATATATACTTATATGATATCTCATTTCATAGAGAACCCCTTTAAATGACCATTGCAATATGTCTTATATAACTCAAACTACAAGAATGATACAAGGTAGTAGATACCATATTACAATTCTTCAGTAGACTAGATCATCAATAATTATATATCAGTCGATGGTTTCAGAAGAACCTCTATAGTTGTCCCATAATTCAAGATGTTTTTAATTACACTATTAGTCGAAGTCACTATCCCCACATGTAACAAGGATTTTCACACTAATATCAATGCACTTTAACACTTCTATGAATGGTAGATCATCTTCCCCAGATTTCCTTCCCAAAACTACCTTGTTGAGAACCACTATAAATATGTTTTACACAATATATGTATGTAACACAGTATCTCTAAACAAATCCTAATTTCCAACCACTTGAATCCAATTTCAGGTTCCCCACATAAATAAGAGACTTATTTATGAATTTGCAAAACTTTTTCAGATGGAATATATTTTTCTGGGAATTGATGTCACAACTATGTCTATCCTGAAAATGATTATGCAAAGTTGTCTCATCTCCTACAAAATTTAAATTAAATCACTTCAAGTTAGGGAAGTGGCATAAGATATATGTTATTGAAATATTCCCATGTTCATCTAAATAAGTTCATATCCTCTCTATTTCCTTTGATATCTAGAGGGAAATGGTCCAAGATCATATCTTGAAAGTCCTTCGAAGCCATATTCCATCACTACTCATCATGAAGATGAATATCCCAGTAGTGATTCACTATTCCACATCGGAGTCTACATGTGATCTATAATCATTTAAATAGACACTATCTAGAATTAGGATTCCTCATGTCCACCCTTTACAACAAATGATAGAGGGTGAAAAAATGGATACTCTTACATTATTCCAAACATATTATTAAAATATAACATTGGGTATGTATCCATAAACTATAAAAATCAAGAATACATATCATGTAACTACTCTTCCACCCTATCACTGAGAACTAATTAAGGCTTTTTTATATCTTCTAGAGTCACATTATATGCAATTTAGACTTTTCTCCATGTAGAAAACCATTTTCGTAGTATAGATTCTCTAAAATTTTATTGAAACATATTAGAACACATAACATGTCACATTACATATAAAACAATGAGTAGTGGTGCATAATTTGCTAAAAAAGTTACTTCACATACACTATCCATGTGAGTAAATCGTAACATATTTAGTATCCAAAAGAATCCATATAATGGACCATGACTACATTTTTGTACTACAAACATCCATATTCAGATATTTTTCATTTGAATACTTTTGACCATTTCAATTTAAATATTCCATGTTAAGTCAACTTATCAATATAATTACTCATTATCCATTCAATAGCATAATAAAAAAACATTTTATTTTTCTCAACCAAAATGTACATGCTCTTCTATGCCTTCCTAAAATGATGCATGTCACCTAAGTCCATGGGTTCCTAAAATGATTCATTCATACATTATTTATTTCCTTTTCTAGACTATGCCAAAAATTTCATAAAATAATAACAACACACATCTCTTGAATCACCAATGTGAAATAACATATAAATTTACCCACAAAGAAAATAACAACTATCATTCACTAGAGACATGGGTTCCCCTGGTCTCGTGTTAAGTACTCTAGTTCATTAACACATATCCAAGGTAACACATTTTATATTCTCTAGAATACCCTTCCAAAATAATAATTAATTTGAAATTAAAACATCTCTAATACCACATTGTATTTTCCCAGCTTGGGTGTCCCTAGATCGATTCTCCAATTTTGTGTTCCACAAGACATCGAGTGCACATACCCATACACTAGTAGATTAAAATAAATAGAAAATATATTTTGGGGTTTGTGGGAATAATATCCCCTTTTTAATAGATAATAATAGCAACAGAAATATATATAACCTTTAAATAATGTGGTAATAATGAATAAACCATGCGTCATGTAATAAAATCCAAAAAATGAAAAACTATCACAATCAATTAAATAAAAATATAATATCATACAACAATCATCGCTCCAAAAAACCCCAAGAAAAAATAAAAACATAAAATTCCCCAACGGGTCCCCTCATTTGAATGTTCCCCTCACACATCACCCAAATTGTATCTTAAATCATCCTCCAAACACGGGTCATTTTCCAATATATTGACCCACAACCATGAACACTACACTGCTACTGATGGTAGAATTATAAGGGTATGGCTACAACTCAATAGGCTCCCAAAATTGATGTAAAATAAATATATAGTCCTATAATATAATATTTATGCGTAAAATAAAAATAATAAAGAAAAAATGATTAATGTACCATAGTTAAATTATTTTTAAATTATGAACATGGGACGTTTCTTTATACTATAAATCCCAAACACATATACCTAGATTTTACAAGAAGGATTCTATAGAAAAATTAACAGTTTTTTAATATTAATATTTCAAAACATGATGAATTCATTTATCATTTAAATTTCATATAGCGAGGTACACGAATAAATTTAACCATATCAAAGAAATATGCATTACTGCTTGGATCACCATGATACTACCATAATAAGGAATAGAAAATGACATGTCCACCTTATCATGTAAAAGAAACCTAGTATCATATCTAGTTATAAAAAATTAATTATAATGATCCCAATTTCCAACATCCTTACCCAAATGTGGGAGCCATCATCTCCTTCATCTTTAATAATTTTATCAATTCACATTTAACATGGTCAAATATAATTTGGTTATTCAATAGGGTAACAATGTAATGTGTGACCTCATTACATTCACCATGAGTCACATGGTACAAATAATTGAAAATTATTAACCAAATATAATACAAAAACCATTTTACCATTTATAGAAATGAAAAAATTAATTTTTTTAAGACCATTTAAAATCATAATAAACCCAATTTAAAATTTACCCTTATTTTAAAATCCTTAACATTACCAATTTAATTTCTAATTAATCCAAAAAGATCATATTCTAAGAAAAATTGATCAATCATAATGTGAAATAGAATTAACTATCTAAACTGACTATCTCAACATTTTACAACACATTTACCATTTTCAAGGGAATAAAACACTTCATGGGTGTCTCAAAACCTAGCTTTATATACCCCAACAACTCCAAATGGTCCCATAAGGGGTTTAAAATATCATTCAGTGACCCAATGTGATTTTATATTTCAATATATAAAATATAATTTATGTAAAAAAGAAGATAAAACAATATATAAATGGAAAGCATAAATTCAATGGGAGAAAACCTATAGAACACCTATCGTTGGGACATCGAAAACCACTATCTCAAACACCACCCTTGTATCAAAATCAAACATACATAAAATTTTTTTTTAATAATTTCAATAAAAATATTTTAGAATATTTAGAATATTAAAAAAACAGCATATATATATATATATTTTAAAAAAAATAACAATGATGTCACATAGACACACCTGATGCATTTATTTCCAACAAATAGAAAATAAAATGACCTAATATTGATGGAGAAACATCCTTGAAGGATGATGGATCAGTTGATTTGTAACCAACGACACAGGATAATGGATTTGGAATAAAATAAGGTAAGACCCATTTATGAATGATATGGTAAAATGGTAAATTACTACTTTCTTTGAGATTATCATTTTAGCCGCACATTTTTCTAATCTATACACATTCCATCTGGTTCCCTCCTTCTACGAGTAAACTATGCAACATGGATTTCCTGGCCACCTACACACTTTGAAAAAAAATTCCTAGCAATTTGGCCACCTCTATCCAAGGGTATTAATTCACATGGTTTCATATGAAACCATGAATTCGTTTTTAGCCTTTCATGTTTATCCTCTTTGTTTCATGGTTATGTATCCATGTTTATCCTAACCATACAGAAAATGAGAACAATGTATTGGATCTCAAATCTCCCCCCATTTTCATTTCATGAACCCCCAATACACTCCATATACCTACCCTACTCCTAGTGACTATTAAAATATCCAAATTAATGGTAGGTAGAGTAAAATAAAAAAAATTCCACAACACGGTTTAAGAACTTATAATGATAGAAAATGTGGATCCAATATCACAAGAAACATTGAAAATGCACAAATGCAGAAAAAATTTACATTAAACTATTTTTTTAAAACACGATTTATTATTAGGATTATAGGTTTGAACACCAACTAATACAAAGAGAATAATGTGGAGAATGTTGAATTCTTAATGATGAGATGGATTATCATAATTATATCCAGTGACTCAGAATTCAGAATCTCGGGTATAATAGCTATCTAATATATTAATTATTTTATGTGAACTACCTTGATGTATTTACTATACAATAAAATATCATGTTGTATTATGGTTTTATATTAAAACATTAATTTATATGAATATATATGTTACCATGGGTTGTTTATTTGGATAAAAATTTTATATAGTAGTTGATTAAATGTTTCATCATAAACTCAATTATTATTGATTCTAGATAGATTATCAGAAAAATATTAATTAATGAGAAATTGGATTGTGAATATGATAACAAATAGAAACCAATGTGGGGAGATCTAAATTATAGTGTAATAATAGATGAAATCATTGGATTGTCTTTATTACCGTCCTCTAATTTTATTTCACAACATGTAGTTTCCAATGTTTTTATTGTATTTATAAGAGAAATTATAAGAATAAATGATTGATAATGAGATCAATTTTTATCACTTTTAAAATAAAACATATTTGTTAGTTGATGATATGGTAGTTAACCTAGTATCATTTGAGACAAGTGCAGTTTGAGAATCATGTTCAATTCACAAAGCATGTAAGACCAAGAAGTGTATTCTTAAAATAGTTCGGGCCTTGTATGTCTCTATTTGGACACATGAATACCCACTTGAATCGTTCTTCAAGGATTTTCCATCCCTCTCCAACCATTATCTAGGTGGGATCCATGATGCGAGATGTGAAAGGACTCATTAAATCACTAAGTGATGAGATAGTGGTAATTTGTTGGGGATGGAGATGTAGGTGTGTGGTAAGTTGGAGAGGGAACATGATAGTGTAGTGAAGGTGGATACTATAAAATTGTAAATTATGGGTCTGAATATTGATTTTGATGAGCATTATGAGGAGTAGAATAATTCTTCATCAATTAAGTCATTCGACCACAAATTTATTCAGTCAATGATAAAGTGAATATGTTTGATGTAGAAGATATAGGTATGTGTGGTGTATCTATTATAAAAATATCATATCACATTATATTTCCTAAAATAATATATGATGAATTTTAACTAAAAGTTTTACTATGAACACAATGACAAATTAAAATGGTATTAAAACAAAAAATGTGACATATTTAACTCCAATTACTATGTTGAAACACAATTTTGTTATTGTATACAATGTAAGTGAGTGGATATAATTTATATATCAAATGTCAATTAATATTGTTGTTTCCCATAGATGAATTAAATAGTAAGTTATAATTATAATTGAATGGTGTAAATGTCTTTTAGGTGGATAATAAAACAACCTATGTTTTCACATATATTCTTTTTAAATAAATAATTTAATAAACTGATTGTATCACACACTATGAAAAACTGAAATAAAAAACATTATATTTTTCTAATATTAAATATTATCATTAAAACATTAATGTTTAATTTTCTATTATAAATTTAATTATAAAATATATGAAAATGAAATTAATATAGTTGGAATAAATGGCTTTAGGATGTGGAATTATTCATTATAATGACCGTTTTTTTTTTGATCTTGTAAAGGGGGTAGATTTTCTAGTGTTTTCCATGTCAAAGAAAATGTTCATCATGAGTAATTATATCATGATAAAACCCATGGAAGTTAGAATTTCATGCCACTGTAAATTAAAATTGGATCCATACATGATAAACTATAAGTACCCGACTTTAAATGTTACTTATTCTTGATTTTGTTAATAATTTTACTTTCATTCACAAAGAGGATCTTTTATTGTTTTGATATTTAGAGAATTTGACCATAACTCATAAATAAAAGCTCATATATAACAAATTATATAGTTCTAATCACTATCCATTTTAGTATAAAATAAAAACGTTTAAAATGAAACATGGTATCGTTTCATGTTTAAACATGATAACATTATGTTAATCCCATCATTGACTATATTAATCATTCAATCCTATGAAAAACAATTCAAAAATTGGGATTATCATAAAATATTCAGTAAGGGATATGCGATGACGGAAAACTTTTAGTCTTGAGAAAACATGTAATATATTAATACATTAAAAATATTTAAATCTTTTCCCCTTTAAGAATTAGTAAATACACATCACTGAATATATGCTCATTTATTACCATTTTTTAATCAAAATATTACATTAAAACCCCTAGAAAGAAACATATAACATATAAAGGAATCATATGACATAATTATAATAAAATGGAATAACCATATGGTTGACTTACATACTAATCACTCTTACAAATAGAGTATCCATACACATGACTTCCATACACAATGCATTAGAGGTTATAATACAACCCCCTATCCATGGTTTATCCCATTACTAACCATATTTGGATTATCATTTAACTTCATATATATGTTTTATCATGTAACCACCCATAAAATATCCATGTACCATTATATTATCATAACTCATAAATGATTTTAATTATCAATATTTTACACAAAAAATTTCATTTGCAATAACAGAAAATAATTTCAAGATATTGAAATAATTAGTAATCTTTCTGAACCATTTTTAAGTCCAAAAACCCAAGAAAAGGAATAAGGGATTTATTTTCGATTTAAGTCATTATTTATTATAGAGTAATCCAAATATAGAATAACAGTTATCACAATTAAGAAGTTGTTGTCACATTAAATATTAAAAAACATTCCTTTTTCATTTTGTAATGAAAGTAAAATGATTTGTATAAAATATTTTTTTTTAATCATCTGAATAAATTAAAAGTAAATGGGTTTTATTAAACACCTTATAAAAGAAAGTTGTATAAAACTTTAGAATATTCTTAAATGAATGGATATTGAGATGAAGTCCCTTACTATGAGTTCGATTAATCACATTTGTTCCTTGATCATCCCGAATAAAAACATAGGTAAACTGAACATGATTTAGATATTTTTTCACGTTAATTATTAGATTTTTATCAGTTATTATTATTTTATAATAATTACATAACTATTTAATTTCATATCTTTCATTCTGTCGATATTCGGAACATGAGTCGAAAATGAACTTGGTACGATGTAAATAGTCCATGTGGTCATAAGTCTATCATCCCAAGAATAAAATTCATGATATAATTATCAATTTTATTCCACAATTATACTTTCAATTAATACCCTGGAATATATTTTTGAAAAATGAACAACCATATATTCATGGAGATGGGAGGTCGTACAAATATATGAGTAATGTTTCAATTTTTCATTAATCCTTATGGAAAGAAGTTAAGTATTTTTTTATCTTTATTTAATGATAATAAAATCCCTAATATCATATTAATAATTTTCAAATATATATATATATATATATATATCATAAAAGTGATATAATAAATAAAAACGAGTCATGTCACTTTGTGGAGATGATAGTTCACACATATGCACGAACGACGCTACAAATTTTACATGCATGCATTGTATAAACATAATTGACAAATTATAATCTAAAAATGACTAATATTTCACTAAAATCACATATGAACATTAATTACCTTTTTATAACCAAACACGAGATAGGATTATGGAAAATTAATTAGATCAGTCCATGGAGGTGACAGTTCACCCATACACACGAACAATTAATTAGTTTTCAATTTCATGGACATGAGAATGAATTTAGGTGATGATAATAAAATAATTAAAAATCATTACATTCAGTATTCAAGAATTATTATTCCATCTTGGAAGAGGAATACTTTAAGAAAGTGGAGGAATAAATAAATTATAAATACTTAAATAAAAACATTACATTACTTTCTGATTAGAACATTTTCTAACACCTTGTAAACATATATTGAAGGTTTTCTGGGTAAAATACGGTTTCAAAATTGTCTGGAGGTGTTATAGGAAGGTGTTTGGAAGATCATGGAAAAGATAAATTGTTTCACAATTTTGAGCAATAGAGATGAATGGGTTCCTTTTATAGGAGAGGGGAGAGACACCCATGGAATTATAGAAATTAAAAAATTGATACAAATTCCATTTCAATTATAAACGGGTCCAAACTGATTTATTACAAGTCTAGGATTTATTTCATTATTATCATAATTACTCAATTAATAATGTACATTTTAAAAAAAAAATTAATTCTTTTTTGTTTATTTTAAGACTTTTTATATCTTAAAATGTTATCATTTAATTTACACTTAATTGGTTAAAATAATTTCCAAATCATGGAAAAAGACAATTAAATGAGTCATAAATGACATTAAAATATTTTCATAAATTAGTTGTCAAAATATTATATTTTAATAAATTTTATGTTATTTAATATCTTATTTTATATTTTAAATAATGAATTACGTCAATGTTGACCATATTCATTACATGAATTTTTTTAAATATTAGAACAAATTTCATGCATCAAAAACACTACATTAAATCAGTCTTAATAAGTCATATACATAAATAAAATTCGTGGATGGAATAAAACATTTAGAATTATGTTAATATAATTTATTTGATTCATTCATTAATAAAAAAATTATTTCATTATCTTTGTGTCATAATTATAATTAATTAATTATTTAATAAATTTTTAATTCAATTACCATTTTGAGTTAATATTTTAAAATTTATGAGGACTATTCATTGTAAAATATATAGCTTACATAAGGGTATATTAAAATTGACTTATTAAGAAGAGACTTATTTATGATATATTTTCCTTTAATTTAAATTAAGTGTTATAAATGTCATAATTACACACAAGCGGCATCCAAAGGTAAAACTATCAGCCCAATAATATTCATGGATGATAACAACACATGCAATAAGATTATGAAGAGTGTTACTCTAATTTTATAATATCATAATATTAAATTTACCACTAATTTCCCTAATTATCTTTAACCGTGGTAAAAATAATAATATAGGTACTATTCACTCAATATTATTTTTATCCTATTGGACCACATTTTTCATAATGAGTACCAAAATTTTATATTTATTCTTGAATTTTAAATTCAGTGATGTGGTTAAATTCAGTTTAACACTAATCCCGACAATGGATCGACAAAATTGGGTTTTAATGTCATACCTTCAAAAGTTCACATTGTTTTTATGTTTAATTTTAATTGGAAAACGAATCCAATGTACTAAATTGAATTAATAGAAAAAAAGATTAATATAATTATACCATTAATTTATTTAAAATAATAATATTACAAAATTAATAAATTACATGCAATGGATGTGTAGAAATAAAATGCAGTATTTTTTAGTATTCATTAAAATATGAATTTTATCAAAAAAATACAAAAAAAAAAGAACTGTAAATTTTGATTCCCCTGTTCCAAATTAATTTTTTTCTAATAGAACATATAAAAGTAGAGATATCTATATTATAAAAGGGTTAATCATCAAAAGCTATTAAAACTTCCTTTTAAAAATATTATAGTACTTTATGCTTAAAAGTTTATTTATACTCATTTAATGCCTCTCAAATTTATTAGAAGAGTGTAAAACTATTTAAAAAACATGGGTAAGCATTATATAGTTAGTTATATTCATTCCCACCAATTTAATGATTTAGTGATAATAAATATTTAAAATAATAATATTAATAATATATTACATTCTGGTATAACTATATCATGTGTACACCAAAACATTTCATAGAAACACATTAATATTGGTTGAGTAAGATATCAGACATAGAATCCCTATTAAAGTATAATCCCTATATAATTCATAAAGATTAATAAATATAAAAAATACATATTCTAAATTTACCTTGGATGTTGCATCATTCTCTCCATTTGGAAATTGTGTCTTTACAATTCTATTCACCTGTCAAATAAAACAATGGTATTTTTCCTTCATAGCATTTTCAGATTACAATGTTTCCATTTCAACCATATGGATTTTCTAAAATAAACCTTAACTAGATGAATCACCATATTCCAAAACACATTTCTCTATAGTCAATAATCTGGGAAAGTAGTTCCTCATATGAATGATTCTCTTCTAACTCAACAACATCTCGACTAAAAATAAGATATGGATACAGAATATTCTTTATTAACACTGAAACATGAGAACTATTGTGTACCTGTGATATATTAAAGGGTAAATCCACTAGTTAAGAATCATATCCATTTACTCACGTTTTTCATAGGGTCTAATGAAATGTGGGATCAACCTCCCCTTCTTACCAAGATGCTTTACACTTTTCCATAGAGAAAGTTTGACAAAGACATGATCACCTACCTCAAACAAACATATCATTCCACCTGTTATCCAAAAAAACTTTTCCACATACTCTATTTTCCCCTCATGTGTCTTGGAATCAACTAAGCATTATCTTTCATTTCCTCCTCCAATTATGGTCCCATAAACATCATTTCCCCCACAATATCACAAAAATTTGAGTTGGACAACACATTTTTTATAATGCTTCAAATGGTTCCATCAATTTACTGGAATGAAAAATATTATATCAAGAAAAATCATCCAAAGCAAAATAATGTTATCTAATTATCTAGTAATCCATTTAACATCCATGTATCATATCCTATATTTTCATAAATATTCAGTTTAACTGTACATCTAGTTGTGGATGAAAAGATTTATTGAAATTTTATTCAGTACACAATGACTTATAAAGGCCTTTCAAAAAGTTACAAGTGAGCCTGTGATCACAATATGATACACTAAAGAGGGTTACTCTATCTAAAACAAATATATCTTTAATATAAAACTGAGAAAGTTGACCTAGATATAGTTTATCTAAAATAGGAGAAAAATAAATATATTTAGTCAATCAGATAATAATAAACAAGATCCATTTTTACTTCAATAAGTATTTGGTAATCCCACTATGAAATCCATGGATATATTTTACCATTTCCACTCTAGCACTTTAAAATGATGAGGAATTCATTTCTGTATCTGCCACTATACATTATCCTACTTACAAAACAATCATATTAGGTTCAAGTCCCCAATATCTTTTTTCATTCCATCACACTAGTAATAATCTTTAAGGTGACTATATATCCAAGTAATTCTCTGATAAATTTAAAATAAACAATTATGAGATTCTTATAAAAAATATATCTTCAAATATTAGTCACAAGGATCAAATAATCTCTTTCCAGAATATAAAACACAATATTTATCAATTTTATATTTCTAAAACTTACCCTTCCGAACAAATTATACCTTTTATCTACAACTCATTATCTTTCTTATTTGAATGCTTAATTCTACCTAAAATAGATGATTCCACTAAATCCAAAAAAATAGTATAATTTCCTAAAACATCAAATTACATGCCAAAATATATGTATTCATTAATAGAATGATGTCAATGCAAACATTTCATGGTTAATGTAGAATTAATTTTTCAACACATAGAATTAGTCAGAGTGTTTTCAATCATGGAAATTAATTAGTCATGCAAAAATAATCCATTATTAATTTCAGAAATCTCCATTGTCTCATGTTCTATTGTTTGTGTGAATATATACTTTAATCATTTTCAATCATTATATATTATACAGCATAATCCATTCAAATGATACCTCTAAATTTATAATGAAAAGCAACAACAAGTAATTCCAAATCTTGTGTAGGGTATTTTAACTCTTGTGGTTTAAACAGACATAAATCATACAAAATTACCTATTCATTATTTATTTGGAAACAATAATTTCCTCAATATGAGGAATCAATATAGATTAATAATTCAACATTATAGAATGGGAGGGCCAAAGTGAGAAGATATTCTAATCACTTAATTAGTTCTTAAAAATAAAAATAACATTATTTTTCGCATATAAACATAACTAACTTATATGTTAATATATTTACTGGGCTAGATAACCAAGAAATTTTTTCAAAAAACATTCATTAATATCCATCTAATCAATGAAAACTACGAATATAGGTGATATTGGTATGTCTTTCCCACACTTCAACAACTTTAATTTTATACCGGTCAATAGTTATGACATATTTAGAAAAAATATGACCAAGGGATGACATTTTTATCATCCTAAATTCTATATAATTAAAAATTACATATATTCTATTTTATTTGAATGTATAAAAATAATAATTAAGTGACATTCATTTTCCTCTGGACTTTATGAATATATGAAAATATTACCTACAAACCAAACCACAAACATATCATAAAACTGAGGAGAGGCTACATTGAAGATATTCATTAATATTGTAGGGGTATTAGATAACCCAAAGGGAATAACTAAAAACTCATAATGTCCATATCTCAGTTAGAACA
Source organism: Viscum album (assembly GCA_963277665.1). Classification (NCBI taxonomy): domain Eukaryota; kingdom Viridiplantae; phylum Streptophyta; class Magnoliopsida; order Santalales; family Viscaceae; genus Viscum; species Viscum album. Next base: position 748,374,597 of record OY728157.1, read on the forward strand.
GTATTTTGGAATGACATCCTCCATAACCTTCAATAGATGGCATCCGGACCTCTAATAAATGCTTGATAAATACTGTATTCCCTATTGATGATAATAAAATCATCAATATCAAAAAACATATATTTTTTCTTAATATTTATGTTATTCACGGATTTTTAATCAATACAAATTCTCATAGAGTCATCTTTATTTTTCATAAATAAAATTGGAGCACCCTATAGTGAAGTGCAAGGTAAAATGAAACATTCATCATGAAATTCAAGGAACATTTTTTTTAATTCGACCTAGTTAAAATAATCCATTAGATAAGGGTGTATAGAAATATGATTATAATTACAAACTAAATCATTTGTAAATTCAATATCCTGATAAAAAAATACATGGAAATTCAGAAGGAAAAAATACATAAAACTATTCCCTATTGGAATGTCAATAATAAAACTTATTTCATTCATTTCAAAATCCTGAGATAAATAACATTCACTTCCACATTTAATTAATCTCTTAGCATCTGGGTATATTATCATAGGTATGAGAAAATTTAAGAAAACATATGTGGCCTTGTAGTATATTTTATCGTGATAAACTAAAATCTGATCCATACACAAAATGTTATCAAATTCCACTAGGAGAAGTTCAACACGATTTTTAGTAATAACTATCCTACTAATGAAAATAGGAATATTCCCATAAATCATGGATTCTATAATACCTCTAACCAAATATTCTGCTAAATGTTTTATATATCTTTAATGGGGTGATATTCCAAATTTACATGATAATCTCTCCGAAATTAATGAATGCGAAGATCCAAGGTAAAATTGAGTAATATAATATTTTGAAAACCCCGATAACATAAAAATCATCAAATCATTTGATGGTACAAAATCAAAAGTAGTAGAAAAATATAATTCTTCCCCTCCCTTCTGCATTCGATCTTGCTGGTCTCTACCCTTGGTAAATAACTTTGCACACACATTGGCATAATTCCCAAACTCATCACAACTAAAAAATCATGCCACCACCATTTCATTTCATTACTGATACTCTACATTGAATTTAAGTGAAATATTACCTATTATACCACATCTTATGAACTTCACATACATTGAGATGAATACTCTTGGATTATAATTTACCATAGTTCGAACATGATGCAAATTTTGTTTTCTAACGTCCAATCTTATTTGATGAATGGTTTTCCATTTCCTACCAACATGATTACTTCTTTTTATTATTCCCATGATATACATGATCCTAAAAAACAAAATTTATACCTTCTTAATACATCATAAGGGGTTTTAATAGTTTTCAAACTGAGGTGAAACTAACAACCTTTTATATTTTGGTTTCAATCCTTTGTAAAATAGATTTATCTTACTATCAATATCCCTAGAAAATTTCAGACATAACCTAAAAAATATGTGAATTTTTTTCAATTTATAGAAACACAATATTACTCATTTTGTCACAATTCAGTGAATTTATATTATATTCTAATTCAAAAAGTTTTAGGAAAATATTTTCCAATGAATATATACTTAAATTCATCTCATTCCATGGAATCAATCTCTTTACTTCATCTGATATTTTTAATCATTGACCACACCTAATTGTCTTCACCTTCAAAATTTTTAAATTGAAATACTATCCTTTTAATTTTATAAATACCAAACTTGTAAATAGAAATACTATCCTTTTAATTTTATAAATACCACATTACATAAAAAAATATTTTCTAGTGATTCCATCCCTGCTTCAGCTCCCATAATGTCAGATGATACTCTGAAAGTTTAGGGATGTTGCATCAATGCTCCACTACCGACATATTCCTATGTGATTTATCTGGTTGATATAATTCATAGACACCACCAATATTTCTCTCTTGGGTCACTAACCCATCGCAACCAAAAACTATTTAGTTCTGATTCCAACCATCTGAGGATGCTTATTTGGAAGGTTGTTTTTCTATGTATTCATTCCCAATAAATATGTATTGTTTCCTCTACATAAAACATTTTTAAACATATATATATTTGAAAAAGAAACTTGTTAATCCTAAAATTAAATATAATTTCAATTTAACTGTATGGAAAAATTCATTTATACCTATTCTATTAACAATATTCTAACTCTTAATGTTATCTATACTGACATTTGATACCAACTATATGGCCTCATTCTTAAACATTACTAAATAATGAGTTAAGTTAATAATTTTACATTCATTCACATCAAGGATATTTTCATATTTATATCATTATAGAATTAGTTAATAACTCTTACAAAACAAATAAAATATATAAAAGTAGACACTTCTACTCAGTATTAATTGTTTTATAAAAACAAAAAATATTTAAAACGATACATGGTTTGGTTTCATGTTTAAAATTCATAATGACTCCTTGATCCCATCCATGACTCTATTATTATATAAATTCTATGAAAAAAATTTGAAACCCTGGGATGAAAACAAAATGATATATATGTTATACATAGAGATGGAATATTATTATCCATGAAAAATAATGTAATCCTTGAAAACCTTATAATAAAGTAATAGTTTTAACCATTAATAATGAGTAAATACACATCACTGAATATAATCTAATTTTATACCATTTTCATAATAAAATGATTATATTATAACCCATATATGAATCATATAACATATAATTGTAAATTTTAACATAATCATACTTAAATGGAATACGCATAGAATCGAGTTCCACACATATCACTATTACAAATGGAATAGCCATACGGCCGAATTCCTTACCCAATGAAATAGAGGTTATAACGTAACCAACCATCTCTAGTTTATCACCCAACTTTTAATATTTGGTTAATCAGGTACGCACATGCCATTGATTTATCACATAACCTCATATCATATATCCAATTACCATTATATAATCATTACACATAAAATACCTCTATTATAAAAATTTTGGTAATTAAATTTTAGTTGCAATCACATGATATCATTTAAAGGTATTGGACTAGTCATTTCAATTTAAAAACCAATTTCAATACCATGACTCCAAAAAAATTAATAGTTTATTTATTTTCCAACTTAAAATATTATGTCTTATAGAGGAATCTTAATACTGAATAATGGTTACTGCATCATAGAAGTGGTTTTCACCACATACACTAAAAAAATTCATTTGGTTGTATTGTAAAGAAAGAAAAATTCTTCAAAAAAAGATTACTTTTTAATACCTTGTACATAATTGATAGTAAAAGGAGTTTATTATACATCTTATAAAATAATATGGTGTATATCATTAAAATATTCCTCAATGAATGGAGATTGAGATGAATTTACTTATAATGAGTTTGATTCGTCACATATTTTCCTTGATAAGGTTATATTATAAACATAGGTTAATTTAATGTTTTTTAGAACTTTTTACATGATCATTATTAATTTTATACAATACATTATCATATTATAAAAATTAAATATATATTTTTGTTCAAATCAGTCGTTTTATCTATATTCGGTACTTGACTCGAAAATGAATAAGGTATGATGTCAATGGTCCATGTGGTCATATGTTAGTAAACTCCATAATAATAATCATGGAATTATTATTTTTTATACATACATTATACTTTTAAATCAATCCATGATATATGGTTATGAATAATTAAAAATGTTATATTAATGGAGATTGTAGGTTGTACGTACATATGAGTAAAATTTCCATTTTTCATAGATAATTGTGGAAAAATGATATGAATTACATTATAATTAAATAATGATCACAACATAATTAATAAAATATTAATAATTTGAATATTCTTATATATATCATACAAGTGATATAATTAAAAAAAACAAGTCATGTCTCTTTGTAGAATGATAGTTTACACGTACGCATGAATGACGTTATCATTGTTATGCTCATTGAAATTAAGAATAGAATTTATATATTCTTGTATTATAATTATTAATTCTTCACTATTATCACATATGTGAATTAATTCCATTATTATAACTACTCATGATATAAATTTATGGAAAAAGAATTTTATTGGTTTGTGGAGGTGATAATTCACACGTACGCACAAACGATTAATTATTTTCCCGTTTAAAACAAGTGGATATAGATTTAGGGGAACTTATTAACATATTATAATCATGGTATATTTAGTATACTGGAGTTATTATTTTCTCTTGGAATATTAATATTTTAATGAAGTGAAAAGAATAAAATAGAAATTCATTAATTAAAACAATATTATTCATTCATATGCATACATTTCTTAACCCCTTCATTGAATTAAATAATTTGTTCTCCATAAATTAAGCATTTAAAAATGTAGGTGGGGATTCTATTATAGTTTATTGTGTTTAAATTTCCTAACAAATAGGTTTTCAAAGTGTGAGTTGTAGATTGGAATGGGTGCATTTTATAGGAGAGGGGTGGGGCACCCCTGGAATTATTTAAACTATTAAAATATTATAAATTCACTTTCAATTAAAAATTCCCCAAAACCCATTTAGTTCTAATATATGTTTAGTATGGTTCTATTTATAATCACAAATTAAAAATAATATATTTTTTAATATTTTGTTTAATCCAAGTTTTTATCCCCTTTTAACTCACAATATTTTATCAAATCATTTACACCTAGATGGTTCAAATAATAACAAAATCATGCCAAATAAACAATCAATAAGTAAGTAATGAAAATTTATGATATTTATAACTTTTATTTATAATTTTTTTTTAAAATTTCTGTCATTTAATAAGATATTTTATATTTTAAAATATGAATTATGAAAATTTAGACACTATTCATTACATGACTTTTTAAAAATTGCATAACAAATTGATTCCTATGAAAACACTATATTAACCCAATCTTAATATGTCATATACATCATAAAAATTATTCAATTTCATAAAATATTTAAAATATTTTTATTTCAATATTACTAATAACATTTATTTGATTCATTCTCTGATAAATCTATTACTGCAACATGCTTGTGACACAATTAAATTTAATAATTTAATTCCAAAAAATTATAAATAAATTAACATATTGTATATAACATTTTTATACATATAAATACTATTAATATTCAATTATATCACATATATAACCCCATATGAAAATAATTTATTAAGAAGAGACTTACTGATGACATATTTTCCTTTACTTTAAATTTAATGTTATAAATGTCATAATGACAACAAATTTGCTTTCTAATGTCACAATTTTAATCCATGGATGGCCATTTTCGATAATAATATGTAAAATAATGGGAAAAACTTTGAAAATATTTTATAATTTTATAATATTTATTTTACCTGTAACTACCCAATTTACCTTTAACCGTGGGAAATTTAATAGTAAATTACTATTCACTAAAAAAGCCTCATTTTAGACTACATTTGTCATAATAAATATAAAAATGTATGTTTGTTTTTGAAAATAATATTATCTATAGTAGTTAAATTTTCTTTAACAATAATCTCATTGAAGGATCTAAAAAACATTTTTTAAAGTAGAACCTTCAAAAGATCACATTGATTTTCTATTTAAATTTAATTCAAAAAAATTCCAACAAAATAAATTATATTAAATGATAAAAAATTCATCTAATTATAAAATAAAACCATTTAAATTGATATTCTAGCAATATAAATATATTAGATTAAAATTCTATTGTGAAATGAATCATTGTATTTTTCACTCTTCAGTAAATTATGAATTTAATACGAAACAAAACTCACCCAAAATAAATTGTTATGATACTCATCCAAATAAAATGTATTTTTTTCAAATAAATCATCATTATGTGAAAAAATGTTCTGAAAATGTTTTCACCATCAAAAGGCATTAAGAATACTTTATAAAATTATTAGAGAATATAATGTTTAAAATTCGATTTATTATAATTTTTTGCAATAAAAAACTATTGGAATAAAGTATAATTATTTAAAAACATGTATTATAATAATATTTTTAGTTATTTTCATTCCATTCAATACAATTCCTTAGTGATAACTATCATTTAATATTATATTATTAATAATATATTAATTTTCGGTATAAGTAAGTCTTTTATAAAACATAAGATTTCAGATAAAACCATTGTACATTGTCAACTATGCTATTGAAAATAGATTACATTTTAGAGTAAAATAAATTTATATTTCATATATATTAATAAATTTGGAAAAGGATTATTTTATAATAAATTGGGGTGTTACATAAACAACCAAAAAAAGTTAAACCACAGAATATCTAATGCTTAGGTTTTATTTGGAGAGCATTATACGATATGTAGAACGAAATTTGTATTATATAAACATGTAATAAAACATTTCAATATATAATTATGTAATTTTTTAAAAAGTTATTTAAAGGTATGTTTATCTCGACTAACATTTTGAAATTATTTCCATCAAATTAGAAATTTAAATAAGGAAATATTTTTTTTCTTCTTTAATAATTACAAGATATATTTATTATAAGAACAATAAATTAACTCCATTGTAATTTTTAATTTATAAAAAATAATAGTTAATATACCAAAATACATTTTCCCAATAAAAATTCTTTTTTATATTTTTTGTCTTTAATTATAAAATTTCCAATTTTATTAATTTTAAAATTTGAATATGAGAATATATGGAACTTTTTTTTATTTTTTCCATAAACTATATTTTTTAGGTGATTTGATGATATTTTTTTAAGAGGAAATTATCTATATATAAATAATGTAACATAGACATTTTAAAATTATTATGCCTCTTATAAGTTTAGGAGTTTATAGGAATGATTTTTAGAATTAAAAAATAAATTCAATACAATTTTTAATTATATAAAATACATTATCAATTTAAAAAAATTGACTCTTATTTACAAGCTTATTTTTAATTTTTTATAACAAAAATACTATTTCTTATCAAGTTATAGTTTTTTGTCCCTTATATACTTATAATTATATAATTAATTAGTCTACGATAGAAATTCAATCCAATAAAATGATTTTAAAATTTTTATTCATCATTGTTGGAATATTTTATGGGTTATATATCATTTTTTCTCTAAAATAACAAGTGTCAATATTAATTACAATAATACAAGTTTAATTTTTCAAAATGAAGTAATGGTTTATAATTATTGAATTTTATAAATGGTTTTATTTTAAATTATAAATGAAATATGTATTTTATACAAATATATAAATAAATTTAATCTCATTTCATTTTTAATCACTATTAATTATGTTTAAGAACATTTTTTATTAAAAATAATTTTTACCAAAAAAATCATCAAATTATATGTATTAATATAAAATGTATATTTATTAATATTTACAAACTCAATTAGATTTAATGGCATCCATATTTAGATTTATCAAATTGAAGTATGGTAAGAAGGTTTATCAGATATATTTAGTGTCAAAACAATAACCATGAGTAATATTTAATCATGATCAGTAATTGTCAAAAATTATAAATCTTATGTGGCTTGAATTTTACTAAAGAAACTTGAAACTTATACTTTTTAGAATATAATTTGATGGCTGTAAAATTATAACTACTACTGTCATCATTATTTCTCCACCCAGCTCTATAAAAATTCCACTATTAATTTTATTCTATCATTATTTTCCAAATATTTATCCCTCCTTTTCGCTTATTATAATATCTCACATTAACTCTTTTCAAAGAAATAACCATAGTTTAAAATTCAAATGTAACTCTAACAAAATAACTATTTTGGATCCCTTATAAGTTTTTTTCATCGATTATTCTCAAAATATAAACCATGTCTTTATTTTCTTTTGGTTACTAGAAGTAGAAGAACCAAATTATCATTTTAAGAATTACCTATAATTTTACATCTACTATTTATTACATAATCCACACTTCACTAAAAACATTCTATATATATATATTATCACCTATATAAATAAGATAATAAAATTCTCTTATATTTATTTTTTAACAATTATATATTCCCCTCCCTTTTAATATAAAAAATTATAACGATGATTTTGTGTTCGAAAAATACCATCAATGAAAACAACACATTTCATCATTCATTGGAAATGTTTCAAATGATTTTATAAATGGGTTTAATGAATATGTATGTTATAAATTTTCATATAATTTTGTGGAAATATAAATTTCGAATTATATAATGAATATTAGCAATAATAAGTCCTTAAAAAATATACTTAAAAAAAGATTGTGGAAAAAAATATTTATTTTTGAAAACATATTTTTAATTTAACTTATTAATTTTAATATTTATAATTATGATTTAAAAAAATAAAGAAACAAAATTTTTTCATTATACTTTTTATATTATAAGAAAGGTCCTCTTCCATAGTCAATTTCACATATAGATTATATCGTACTCTTGTTTGATGAGTTTTACAAACTATATGGTAAAATGATATAGTATTTTTTAAATATATCACATTGGAAGATAATAACTATAAATTAATAATTAAATAATTATTATTTTTGGCATGGGTAATATAAATAAATAATTAATTAATATTTTAACCACCAAATTTTTTAAAAAACCATCAAAACATGCCTATCACCTATTTCGTCTTTAATATATTCCACTAAACCCATATAGAATGAAATTATATTTTTATAAACAATCATAATATATCAATTATCTTACATTTTTTATTTGGTAATGAATAATGTTTTTAGAATATAATAGTGAAATATAGCTATTAAAATGCTAGTTTAAACATATCAAGACTACTGACATGTGAAATTGAAAATAGTAAAGAAAAAAATATTTTGAAAATATTGATTAACTATAAATTAATATTATAAAAGTTAATAGATGTGAATATGATAAGGAAGTAGGTGGTTAATGTTTTTTATATACATGTTCGAAAATCATATCCATTGAAATAAAGTATAAAATCAAGGGACTTTGGTAACTCAAGTCTCCATCCATGAGTTATTTAGTTCCTTTTGTACTTATATATTAAATGTTTCCCAACATTTAATGATCAATGTTATCTATGATGACTTCTTATTACTGTTTTTTATAAATTAATTATAGATATAAATCATGATCCTTAATGATTATGTTTCATATAATTATCATATATATTAAATAATTCACATCTTTTTACGTGTAGTTTTCTCATTAATGTATATTTCATTCATGGACATGTTTTTTAAAAAAATTCTACCTTATTAATTTGATATCAAAATATGTACAAATTCATCTGATCATCAAATGTATTTTTATGGAAATGATTTAGTACTCAATTTTTGTACTTGGGTTCCCTTTTACTCTCTCTTAAAATTTTTATATTTTCTAAGATTGAATTTTTTATATATCACCCTATACGTGATTTTATAATGTTTTGGGTTTAGTTTATTTAATATATAATCAACAAAATATAGTTTTTCCGGTCATTTAGCTTACACATTATTTATTGTGATATAAAAACCACTCTTATTCCTAATTTTTTATTTGGTGAGGAATATATTTATTCTTCAAGAACACATGTGTATGATTTATATATAAATTATTAGTGAGACATATACATACCTAAAATGAATTTTTTAAATGATTTATATATCATGATATAATTTTGAAATGATTACTGACACTTAATACAAAATTTGATGAATATTCAGATGCCCCATCCATCATAGAAAAAAATTCTGATACTTGATCCACAATGGGAAGCATGTTATGATAAGTGACCCATTATAATAAACACATGATGATTCCGTACACAATTTTTTTCTTTTAGTATGTTGGTTACACAATATATTTATATATGATGATTTTCTCACTATATCATGATATAGTCTCATTTTTTCTCAATCCTTACATCATGTTATATTTTCGATCTTAAGATATCATTTTTTCCATTTCTTCCATATGATTAATTTTAATGATTCAATGTTTTTAAAATACAATATCAATATATTTATGATGTTATCTCAAATTCTTAGGATCAAAACCTAGGTAATACCTTTATATGTTTATTTTTCCATTACTTAATTTTCATGATCATGTTGTTTCTTTTTTTCCCACTTCCTAGACTATGTTGTCATGAAAGACTTATAATTTGTGTTTCATGTATTTAAGACCATAATCCTTATTTTAATTTTGAGTATCTATTTTTTTCATTTTGGAAAAATTTCAGGTAAACAATATTAATCTTTGATGTGGTGTGACGGTTTTTTGTTTCAATATGGCCATCACCAGAACTTTGAAAAAACCCATAATGGCTCTTAGCTGAGTGATTGTGTAAAATGGTCTAGTAATATTACAATATTCATGAAAAATCATGGGTTGGATGTATTGGGGAAAATAATTTCATCCATGGATAGTGAGACCACACTATTCACATTATGGAGGTTGTGTTGGGGTAATATGAAAAAAAGTAGAAACATAACAAAAGTATTGGAATTATTTTTCTAGATGGTTTGAATCAATCGTACCTTAGTGGAGGCTTTAGTAGAATTTTTGGTGATTGTCGGTCTGTCATACAAATTACCAAAACACCCATCAAAATGTTTTGATCTTAAAAATAATGGGGGAATACAATATTGGTCATTATGAGGTGTATAAATTCAATTTTAATTAAAAATTTTCAATATATTAATTGAATCAAAACACATTCCAAAATGATTACTTTGATGGAGATGATTTACGGATGATGTCTAGTCAATTTCTATATGAACCAATGGCGATTTTTAAACAACCCATATCAACAAGATGTTGTTTCTTTAGATATCCTAATTCCTCTTATATATACTTTATCTCTTAAATAACTCTTTATTAAATATAGAGCTATATAATATATAGGATAATATTGTTTAAAAAATCACGTGGACCAAGAATCTATTATGTTATCAAAATTTTGAGAGTTTTGAATCATCTATCCCTCAGTGGAAGTCAAACTTTTTCAGTGATGATGTTTTCTGTTGGGTATGTGATAATTCCACCCTTCTTATTATTCCTATTTAATGTTTCTAAAAAATTATTATTATTCCATATTGGAATTGGATCTTGATATTTTGAAAATAAATCATATTACAGTATGTCAGAGAACATGATTTACGTTATATTACTATTAATGAATCATGATGTTGTTGTCAAAAATATGGAGATGGTATGTCATTACAGTATACGGAATCAAATCATGAGATTATTTCTATGTCCTATTTTATGTGTGTGGAAATCTATATATTCCTTATTTCAGGTCATATGTTAGACATTTCAAAGCCTAATACTGAGAACCATCATGATATATGGTATTCTTATAATGGTGTGTAGCCCATATTACATATACTTGTTGGGTATTTCATTAGCATACATGTGAATAATGTGATGAAACAATCCCAATGGTATATATTTTTTAGATGTTACTAATTTTTTGTTATATGAATGGTTACCATGTGATAGGTTGAAATAATGTATCTTGGTAGCCGTGGATGAGGTTCATATTAAGACTAATCATGTGACATGACGAAAAAACTAAGTCATGTGGGTGGACCTGATTTCCTTATGTGGAATGACCTAGGGGAATTACACAAAAATATGATATGATCCAACGGGTAAAATATAGGAATGATGTTCTCTTGGGACATGACTTGAAATATTGTAATTATGCATTATAATATTATGTGGTTTGTCCTAGAGGCCTAGTGCATGTACAATTATCATGTAAACTTATTGTTTCATCATACTATTAATCATCTGTGTGACTTGATATTCATCCTATAGAGTTCCCAAAAGATATTAGATATTGTTTCGCTTGGGATATAAAGCTGGTACATTTTGGGTTCATGGAGGAATCATTAACACCTCAAAAATTTGTATGTTATTGTTTTCTTGTATTTCAATTAATATTATTTTCATGTAATTAATCTATATGTATATATATATATTCGCTTATTTTAATGGATAAATTCTTGTGTCATATTGGGTTATGGTCCCACCCATTATTGAAATATCAATATGAATGTATACATCATGAACATGGATCGAGTGATGGGAAAGGGTCCTATGAAAACTATGTCATGTTACACAGGCTTGGAGTTAATATAGATTTTAGGGCATACTATTTATATTTCATTTAAATTTAGTTACAATAAATTTCTTGAAACTTAGATTGAACCTCTACATTAGGGTTCCATCTAAATATCCTTATATAAATTGGCATACCATATGTTTTAGTTTTATTCTTCAAATTTTTTTTATTTTCATTTAGATTAGGATTTGAGTTATTGGTGATTTAAATGATTATAGAGGGTATAGTAATTCCATATTTCCTTCGTCCCTTACTACTAGCTAGTTGTCTTTATATAAGGGATTCCCATGAATCTGGTATCACCGCTATAGTAATGACCAATTTTTTTTAAGAATATTCCATTCTTATAATCATATCATATAATATAAGTCAAATAAGATCACATGGATAACACAATAAAAACATTTTAAATTACTAAGGAATGTTCTATGTAGTATTTCTATATGTTATGGACCCCAAACTGATTAAATAGTTACATAGCCTTTGGAATAGTAATACAACCCTTATAAATGATAAAATGATCTATATAATTGTAAAATCGCTAATGAAATTATAAATTCAATTTAAGAAAATTATATATGGTAGCATGATATAATTATATTATAGTATAATTAAAAATATTTCAAAAAATTATTGACAAATTGTTTGTATTTTTGTAAGTCATAAATATTTAATTAAAATATTATATTTAATATAATGATTTATAACTAAATTTATTTTAATAATTTTTTTATAAACTAATATATTTTTTCTTATAGTTATACGATAATTTTATGAATCATTCAATAATTTTTTAATGTTTTATAAAATATATTATTATTTGAAAATAAATATTTTCCATTTAAATGTTATTTATAAAAAAAATTTCACATATTATTAAAATAATTTTAAAACAATTCATTTAATTTTTTATTTCAAGCCATCAAATTATATGTACGGTGATTTTTCATATTTTTCTGAAATAATTGAATATTTGGTGAATAGTAAAATACGGTATTCTATGGTATATATACATTACATGTTGAATAACATATTACTTGAATCATCAGTATGTAAGAATCAAAATCTAAAACTCAGAATCATTATTTTAATATATTAATTTACAATTATAAAACAACTTGATGTCCGGAGCCAAAATAATAAATTAATTAACAAAATAATGAGAAAAGACCTCTATCCTCACCTATATGTACCACATCCCACATCGTCTTCTCCTCACACATTACAAGAATTTATCCTAGTTAATATTCGTCCGAATAATATTATCAATCCCCTCACCCTCTTGAAAGAGATATAGGTGTCAACAAAAGACCAAATCCTTTTCTCTAAGCAGGTTCTCAAGGAGATGGATTAAGAGGAAAAATCCTCTTTCATTCATTTTAATATCATTTATTGTTCATTACTTTACTTATTCTCTCCTCAACAACCTCCCCAACATATAATACTAAATCAATTAACTTACATATAATTTAATTTTATTATTATAATGTAATGATCCATTATCAAACCCCTTCTTCTCTCCATTTTATTTCTGAAATGAATGCATCGTCCATTCTATTTTACTTTATCACCTTCATGAATGACAAGTTTTCATTTTCCTTCACAACCTTTAACGCATGTTATAAAAACATTTAAATAGTTAAAAACATTTTAATGTTTATGTAATAACCCTTTTTATGTGATGTATGTAACATATTTACATAATACTAAATGATAAAATAAAATTAGTTCGTTGTTATCAAAACCCTCTATAATAATCTAAACGACTATAACTAATATATTATCTAATAATTCATCCTCACATCATATAAATAAACACACACACCCACACAGACAAAGATATATATATATATATAACCATTTAAACATATATATGATCATTAGTAACCAAAAACTTATATTGTGGACAATTATTACAATTGTTCATGAATTTCCATACTTATATACAATCAAAATGATCATGAAAACCGTGAAAACAAACACTTCAAAATGATGAATGTAAACTCTATAACTCATCAAAAATACATAAAATAAAATTTAAAACAAATATAATGAATAATATTTATTTATAAAATGTCTTTTATTTGTAAATTATTGAATTTAATTTGATTATTAACTATATTAATGTAATGAATTAATTTTAACTTCAGGTTAGGGGATTCTCAAACCCAACACCAATAATTCGGGTTTTCCCTATTTTACACAAATTTAAAAATATATATTCATTTAGTGATCCTTAAATTTCATTCCATTATTCTCCCTTTTCATTTTCTGATATATAAATATTTTCAACTTGAGTTTATGAAATCATAATGTTTTCCAAATAAACTATTATTTTTAAAAAATTCCTTTTACATCTCTTGAGATTGTTTCTTCTTCACTCATGATTGATGACTGTTATACCAATTATGTTATTCCAACATTATTTTGTGAACCCCAATGTTTATTCATGAAACTATTCCTTATGATATAAAACACATTACTTTCAATGGGATATTATATGTCGGAGATTAATGAACAATCTATGAGGCATGCATGATTATGTAAATGTTATGATGTGACTCATGCACCTGGATTTATATAACACTCAAATGAATTATGTAATGTAATGTATATCATTATAAAATTTGTAATATACATTATTTTTTTTGTATTTATTTAAAACTATGTGTGGTAGTTCACCACTATGAAATGTTTTTTTATTTTTATAAATTTCGACATTCCATGAATTTACCAACATCTTCCTCCCATGGTTGTGATTATGATCCTGTTCTTATATAGTGATGATTATTATGATCACCAGTCAATATGTCTTTTATTTATCCAATTATTGGGATTTAAAATAACCCCTTTTTTTATGTATATCCCAAAGTGAAAAAATATATTGAGGATAACATATTGTCTAATAAGAATATAAATAAGAAGGAATTAAACATATTATTATGTTATATTCTATAAATGATATTTATGGTCCTTAATTTTCAAAGACATTATAATATAGTATCATAGAAGTGTTACATTTTTATGTATATTATCATTAAGATTACGTAATAGTCATGTTATAAAATGTAGTGTCACTATATTTGGCATTAGAGAACTATTTAGTTAATTAAGTAATTTGTATTAGATATACTTTATGAAAACCCATATTATAATTCTATGAATAATTAAGTAGAATAGAAAATTTGTTTTAGAAAATTGATAAACTAAGAGATCCCACAAGATATGAATTCTAATTAATTGTTCAATGTAATTAATTATTTATTCATGAATAGTTAACATATGTTTTGTTATAACCTTTAATATTTCTAGAAATGTTGGGAACCCAAAGAAACCTGGTTAAGAACCCATGCGAGGGATAATGCAGTAATTGGGTGAATTAAATGCCCAATGCATTGGGATTTGTAGTTAATAATTTGATGGAGATTCTTACATAGGTATCTCATGATATGAATAACAACCCAAATATTTTTGAACATACTCTTTCTCCTAAGAGGTTTAAATTGGTAATCAATTCTTTTATGCGGTAACGACCACCAAAATTTAGTTGGTCTTCTAATGCACTAATCAAGGGACAATGGTAAAACTCAATTTAGAATCTCTTTTTTGTACGTCACTATTCAATGATGGATAAGGTGACTCGAGAAATTTTTCTTCTATATTGGGAGGACAACCAATGGTGGGTGTTGATTAAGAACACTAACCTGACAGACAAAATTAAAGATATGAAGTGGTAAGACATTCAGAGAATGTTTCATAACTTGTATTTCCATCAAATGCATCATGAAATTATAGGGAGAGTTCAAAGACATAATGAAAAATATTGGTGAATATATTACGGCCTAAAAATAAAATTTCACAATTCTTTCAAGGTACTTATTGAGTTTTTCTATTAAAAAATTATATCAATATTGATAGATTCTCTACTGGTTTAAAAACAGACCTTATAAAGTCTCTTAAAATTCAAGCCATTTGGATTTATAAATAATTTTTTAGATGTGATCTCAATGTAGATTTATATTTTCATTAATGGTCTATTGTATGTGGGGATAAAAAAAATTTCATGGATTTTTATTCAAGAAGATAAATTGAGAATGGTTGAAGGAAAACTCAACCACCCACTTGTCAAGAATTTGGTTAGAACCATCATGAGAATTTGTAAAAATAGATGGGGAAATGATATATGTTTGGGAGAGAATGATATGCTGATCATTAATGTTGATGAGACATGGGGATGTAACAAAATATTTTGGAGGAAAGGAGAGCACCACCCATGGTTCAGTGCATCAATTGTATGGAGAATGAGAAATATCAAATCTAGTGCAACATACTCTGTGTTATCAAGGGTAATCAGCTTCATCAACCACAAAATACAAATGATAAAGAGAAGGCTTATTCCATCTCTACTACTAAGGTGAATCACAAAAATGATTTGTTGATAGGTACGTTGGTTATTCAATCATTAATACTAAGAATACTATTCCATTATTGTTCTATTAATTCACTCAAAACATGCATATTTATTATAACTATTTAAACACCACCTCTAAATAGGTATGTCTAGTTATATTCAAGAACAAAAAATGGGGATATAATTGATTCCATTAGATATAAAACCTTATTGGTTTATGTTTCTAGAATGAACCTCAATTTTAATATGGTCTTACTTCATGTGGTATATATTGATGATATTTTATACATGTATTGACTATATTTATACAAAGGAAACAACAACTTTCAGTAAAGGGAGATCCCCCTTTACATCCCAAAGAATCATCTAATTCTATAAATGTGTATGGAGGAGGATGAACCTTCTCCATATCCATCATTTTATGTGTGGATATTATTTCCATATGATAAAGCATATATAGATCAAATGATTTGGAAAATATAGAGAATAAATATGGAAGACATTCCCATTGTGATGGACTACACTAATGTGTTCCTCGAGGAATTTATGTGTCCTGACCCTAACCAATATGTTGATTTCTTAATTAAACTTATTCCAATATCACTGCCTATATCACAGATTCGTAATATAATGGATTCAATTGACTTAGAAGAACTGTAATAGTAGTTACAAGAGAATCTGGACAAGGGGTGTATACACCTTAGTGTGGGGTCCACCGGTTCTCTTCACAAAAAAGAAGGATAGATTAATGGTCATTTAAATTTATTATTATGATCACAAAAAAATATCGATAAAGAACTAGTATCACATTCCACAGATAGACACCTTGTTCGATCAACTATTGGAGAAAATTATTTCTCTAAGGTCGAACGTTGGTAGGGATATCACCAATTAAGGGTGATGTAGGATAATATACACGAGAATTCCATTTGAATGAGGTTTAGAAAATATGAGTTCAAATTTATGCACTTTGGACTCACTAATTCTATATTAATATTAATGAAAATAATGAATACATTTTTTCGAGATTAGCTAGACTAATTTATTGTAGTCATTATCAAGGAAAATATAATATACTACAAGGGAGAGGATGAACATGAGGATCATTTGAATATAATTCTAGTGAAATTAAAAATGTATAAATTTTCTGAAAAGTATAGTATATATGATTTTTAAAGAGAGTGTATCATTCCTGGAGAATTATATCACCTATATAGGAATATATGTACAACCTTCTAAGATAAAGGTAATTAAAGAGTGGCCTAGGACAACATCTGTAATGGATATTTATATATTGTTTAGTCTAGATGGGTGTTTTTAGAGATTATTGAAGAAGAAAATATGATTTTAAAATCCACTAACCTAGATGGCTCATAATGGAGAAATGATTTTCTGGACAATTATATTTGAAAACATCTTTAAGGAGTTAAAAAATTAGCATATCACTACACCATCCTTAACACTACCAATAAATGAGGAATAAGTTGTGGTGTAGAGTGATACATACCAGAATTTTCTTTACTTTGTTTTTATGAAAAATGATTAAGTGATATACTATACCTCATAGATACTGGAAATTCAAGAGAAAAAATATCCCACATATGATCTAGAAATGGTGGTTGTGATATTTGCCGTGAAAATATAATGGCTTAGTCTCTTTGGAGAGAGGTGTAAAATATATTCTAACCACAGTAACCAAAAGTGAATATTCAAAAACAAAGTATATTTAAATGTCACTAATGAGATGGCTAGAGTTAATCATGGACTACAATTTATCTACTCACTATCAACCTAGAAAGGAAAGCAAGTCAGCCGATGCTCTTAGTTGAGAATAGACTTCTACCCTAGACATAATGCATATTGAGAAAGACCATATCCTCATTGATATGAAAACAATGTATCTGGACATCATAACAGAATATAATTCATCCAAACATTCCTACATAATTTCTAACCATCCATCCAATATATTATTAAGGAGGAACAATGGGATGATATGGAGTTACAATAGAATTTAGATACAATAAAGAAAGGGATGATGCAAGAGATCCCAAAAAAATGATGATGGTGTTATTTAGTTTGGAATGATTCTTCATGTGCCCTAAAAACTGAAGTTAACATCAGAGATATTGGATAATGCATATAGTTCTTCTTTATCTACTCACTATGGAAGTTCCAAGACATACCGTGATCTCTATGAAAACTTCTAGTGGGATAACTTAAAAAATAATACTATAGAATATATTACATGACGTTTGATATGATACCATGTTAATTAAAAATGAAATTAGTTAAAGGATATGAGGTGATCATTTCATATACACATGTCTAAATGATATAATTTAACCATAGACATTGTCACTGGTAAACCAAAAATGTCTAAAGGAAACAATATGATATGGGTTGTGGGGGATTGGATCACCAAGACTAACAACTTTTTTATTATTCTAGAAGATATCTTTCTGGAACATCTTGTTATGATATATATTAATGAAGTGGTTATATTCAAGTGGTTACACTCTCGATTTTAACTATTCATGATACACGGATAAGAAAAACAATTGATGTGTGTTCAACAGGTTTTTTTTAAATTGAATTTTTTCATGACCTAACTCCCACAATCAATTTTCTAATCTCAAAGTACTATTCAGATGCTCAATTATAGGATATGAGCCTACTCAATGGGATTCAAATGTCGATGGGATAAGAATATCCCCTTGGTTGAGTTATTATATGACAACATATTTTACATGAGTATTCAGATGGCTTTATATGAAGCTATGTATGGAAAACGATATAGGTCACCAACCGGTTTTGAAGATGTTGGAGAACAAATTCTACTTGGTCATTATCATTTTCAAGAGATGATAGATATGATTAAAATACTACATCAACATATGAAATAATATACATCTCCAAAAAATAGGTTTTCTAGAATCATGGAGGAGACATGGATTTAAAAATTGAAGATAAATTCATACTTCGAATATCACCATGTAAGTGAGTCATGAGGTTTGTAAAGAAGGTTAATTGTATCCCAATGTACATTTGCCCCTTTAAGATCCTCGAACACATAAGAGAAGTTAGCTAGAACCTTGAACTTCCCCCATGTATAGATCATATTCACAACATGTTCCATGTATCTATCCTAAGAATGTACATACCATATCCCTCACAGGTATTAAACTACGATGTGATACTCATCTAAGATGATATCTCTTATGAGGAGTATCAAATATCAATTTTGGACCATAGAGATAACATTCTACACAACAAGAGAACCCAAATTGTAAGTGTGTTATGAATTAACCATAAGTATGAAGAAGAGATTTGGAACATGTCAAGGCAATTAAAGGGAATGACCCTCACTTCTTTTTTCTAAATTAGAATTTCACTGGATAAATTTTGAATGGTGGGGAGAATGTAACAACCCAAAATTTTGTCAAAGGAAATTACCTTCCTATAATTATTTCATATATTATAAAATAACTAATATCACATAAGTAACATAATAAAAACATCTTATATGACTAATGAATTACAAAAGAGGTATTTATAGATTGTAAGGAACATATATGAATGGAATAGTAAATTTACTATTGAAATAGTAATATGACATTTATGAATAGTAAAATGGCCAATATAGTAGTAAACACACCCTTGAAATTTTAAACAAAATTTAAGCATCATATAAATTGTAATATGATATAATTATCTGGTTGTTTAACTAAAAAAATATTTTTGAAATTATTAATTATGTATTGGTATTTTTATATCACATAAATATTAAATTACAATTTTATGAGGTATATAAATATTTAAAATAAAATTTATGTTCATGAAAAGTATTTATAAATTAATATTTTTCTGTCTTTATATTATAAGTTAATTAATTGAGACAATAATTAAATATTATAGGTGTTATAAAATCACATCAAATTTTAAAATTGTTATGTTCCATGTAAATGATGATATCAATTAAAAATTATAATTATAATATTTTAAAAAATATTTATATAAAATATAGTTCATTTTGGAATTAAACATGTTTAAAAATAGTTTGTGTAATTTTTTTTGTATTTTGTACAAAAACATGATTTTTTGGTTGAATAGTAAAATATGTTAATGTACAGTATATATAAATTATAAGGTAAATACACAATTCCATGAGGCATAATTGATGTAATAACCATATATTCAAACACACTTAAATATTTTAATATATATTGTGATAATTATATAACTATTCATATTCTAGAGGAAAAATAATAATCTAATGAATAGAACGATGAAAAACACCTCTCTCCTCACCTATAAATACAACCCCCCACTATCCATTATCCATTAAACATCCAAACATTTATAATTATCCAAATTATTAACAGTATTGTTCTCAATATCCTAACACATGTCCTAGATCTTATGTTATCTTCCAAAGAACAAACCCTTTTCCCTAAGGATTTTCATGAGGAGAACAAATTAAGAGGCAAAATTCTTTTTATTCTCTTTTAATTTCATTTCAAGTTCATTTAATTTATTATTATATCCTCACCTTCCCTCATCAAAATGTTATGATAAATCTAGTAGCATACATATAATGTAATTTAATTATTGTAATGTAATAATCCATCATGAAACCCCTTCTCCCTACCCTTTAATTCTTAAAATTAAAGCATTAGCTGTGAGGTGTTGACTTATCACCTTCAAGGATGACTTGTTTTCTTTCTACCTTACCTAAAACAAATATGCTAATTAAACCATTATAAAGGTTAAAAATATTTTAATTTTTATATTATAATCCTTTTAATGGTCTGGATTTTACCTTTTTACATAATAATAAATGATAAAACAAATTGAGTACGTTGTGATAAAAAAATACCGTAGTAATCTAAAAGATTATCACTATTTAATTATTTCATGATTCATCCTCATATAATACAAAAAAATTATATATATAACCATTTAAGAATTTCAATAATCATTAAAAACCTAAAATTTCAATTTTGGGAAATTATTCCTACTTTATATGAATTTCTGTAGTTATAAAAATGTGAACTGATCATTAAAACCATTAAAACAGTATTGAATTATTAAAGTGATATATACAGCTCATAGAAAAGCCCCTAAATGAAAATAATAAAAAATTATGAGTCAAATTAATGTATAAAAGTTTCTTTATATTTCAATTAATGAATAAACATTGATTATATTGGATATTGATGTGAATAAATCATTCTGACGAATAGTTAGGGGAATCACAAACCCAACACTATTTCCTGTCGTTTTCCCTATTTCGAATAAAGTTAGTTATGTATATTAATTTAATGGTACTTAAATATCATTCCTTTGTACTCAATTTTCATATCGTGAGATATAAATTTTTTCTACACGTGATTAGGATAATCAAAATTTTTCTCCAAAGAAAACATCATTCATAAAAAAACCTTTTACTTATCTTGAGATTGTTTCTTCTTCACTAAATATTGATCATTATTATTTCCAATTATTGAATTACATCTCTATTTTTGGAACGTGAATGATTATTCATTAATTCATGACTTATGAAGTAAAATCAATTCCATTCCAGGGGTAATTATTAGTCTAATATTGATATACATTCCATGTGGCATGCATCCATATGTAAATTTTATGATATGATTGGTGTGACACGAATTATATAATTCTCCAATGAATCTATGTATCTTAAGGTATCTCATTAAGAAAACTTTCAAACATGGGAACTTGATTCTTTGTTTATTCACCACGATATTGGGTAGTTCACCTTTAATAGAGTATGATTCATTTTTATGAATTTCCATAATTAATTCATTTATCAAATTCTTCCTAAAATGGTTATGATTTGGAATTTGTTATTATATTATGAGGATGATGATTATCATCCTTGTATCATGTCTCTTATTCATTCTCTTTATTGGATTTTAGCTCACCCATTCTTTTGATGTATATCCTTAGGTGGATACTTGTATTGAAGATAACATGAGGTCTAATAAAAAGATATAGAAGAAATAAATAATTAAATTTTTATGTTTTATTATATAAATGTTATGTATATTCATAATTTTTACAAGACACTAAACCAATGGATCCCTGTTTTGATTTTTTATGGGTTTTATCTTTAAAATTATGTAATAATAATTTAAACATTGAATAATGTAATGTTTATGTTGTTTCACCTTATATGATATTACTAGTCATGAATTCCACTTCAATAATATATAGTATTTAATTAATTTGAAATGGATTTCATACGAAGGTGTGATATCAAATTCATGGTAAAAGAAAACTATATTAACAAGTCAATAAGGATTAGATCATAAAAAGGTCAAGTAACATGATAATGGGAGAACTGAACAATTTATAAGGATATGTCACAATATCTTTTTGTTATAAAGTGGGATTTATTAAACATTGATGATGTTATAATAACATTAAATCATAAAAGAATCATCTTGTAAGTATAACATCAACAATTGAATACAAAAATGTAATCAATAAAAATGGACCAGGGTAATAATAAATTGTAATAACACAATAATGATCCTATAAAATCATTGAATATTATACAGTTAAACACTGATACACAGAAATTATTGGAAATGGGGTAACATTATATGTCCCATAACATGATGTATTTGGGTTAAAAACATATTTCCCAATTCATAATAGAATTTGGGGTTTCATCTGTCTTTTGTAATAATATGATGTGATATGAATCCTTAGTCAATGTATTAGATATATATATAATATCAAGGTCACCCATTACATAATGGTAAACCATATATATTTTTGATATAATAAAATAGTCTTAAATCAATTCATTATTAACTCATGGATGTTAAATTCCTCATAACATTTTAATATTGTATACATAATAATCATTTACTAATTGGATATAATGATACAAAATTCCAATCCCCGAAAAAACAATGAGAATGATAATAAGAAGTGTTATATAAGAAAAAAATGATCTATTTTCACACCATAATTGTAAGATAATAAATTATGGTAGTCACTAGTAGTGATTTGTGTAACACCCTAAGAATTCATAGTGTGTTATTTCTTCAAAATAATATAATAACTTGCACTACACGCAACACTGAGTTCAAGCGCACCATGACATACCAAACAAGCCATTAAAAAGATGTTATGAATATTATTAACTATATTTTAAACTTTATATAATCTTTATAATTTTAGAATCCATATTATGAGTTTCTTAGACATAATGTACGAACAAATTCATTTTCAGTATTGCACTTTTACCAACTTTTAATAGTGAACCCTTTTTAAATCCAATATTTTAAACTTTTATATATTCAATTTGACTAAATAAATTTACTTTGTAGAATGGGGAGATCAAAAATTTACAAAGAAACATCCCAAGCTTCTAAGGTACGCTTCTCTTTGAATAATACAATAGCGTGTGTTGTATGTAACATCGAGTTCTAACACACCACAACCAATCAAACTAGCCATCATGAATAGTAATACCTAAATTGTGAAATTTTATAAATTTTATCTCTCAAAATGGACTATATTTTTGTATTCAAATTATCGAAATTAGCCTAAGGTGAAATTTTGGAACTTTTCGGATAACATTTATATTTTGAATAATAGTGAAAATTACTAAATTTTAATTAAAAACAATTTTTTTAATCAAAATAATTTATATTGATAAATAATGAATTTGAGTGGTTTTAAAGTATTTTTAGAATATATTTTTACCATTTAATACAATGTTTTTCATTGTACATAATTTCACAGTTAAACCGGACATAAACAAGTGTCAATCTTTTGATAATTATTATCTCTTAAAAAAACGCTATTTGTTTTGACGATGGAAATTAATTTTGAAATTAATTAATGAAACTGATATGTTTTAAATTTATTAAAATAGAAATAATTTTTGAATTCATAAGATCAAATATAGCTCAGGCCTAATTTATGGCATTTTTCTGGAAACTTTCTTTTTTTGATGAATAGTGAAACCACTAAGTGATAGTTACAAAAACTGAATTTTTTATAAAACATAATATTACCGCTTCTATGAGTGGAATTTAGAAAATATGACTGACAAGATTAATATCAAGGAGTAAAATTTGGTTCAATGAGATGAAAATAATTTTTGGTGAATAGTAACTTTTTACTTCTATTTACAACGGTTAAATGTAAATAGGGTAATTAAGGGTAAAAATGATATTAATATTTCCCTAACACATGTCCTAATTCAGTTGGACAAGTTTATCTAGACCAAAAACAACCTTAGGAATAAATTATTATCATGTAGGTCCACTTGGATTAGAATAGGACATTTATTGTTATTTAATTCAAAGAAGAGTTGAAAAAATTAAAATCAAGGTTTATTTACTAAAACATTATTAATATAGGGTTACACATAAGATAAATTAGAGTATAAATATTAATTATAAAGCTAAAAAATTTCCTACATAATTCTATTTTATTTATAATTTTTAAACATTAAATAATTTAATTTATTTATGACACAATGATGATGCAGTAATTACCATAATATTGAAAAATTAAAATAATTGATGTTATAAATACCCAAATAAATATAATTTTAGACCTTTTATGAATTAAACTAATTTTATATGTTAATAAGACATGTTAGGAATGATTTAATTAACTTTTTTTTAAGTAATAATTCTGTTATGATTTTCAAAAAAATCAATTTTCCAAATAGTGTAAAAATTGACATAAAAGAGTTTTTAAAACAAATATTATATTATTAATTAATATTAAATTCCTAAAAATCTTAATATCGGCCAAGAGACTAATATAATGATAGGTGTATCATTAATAGACCATTTGGGGGTTTCTTGGAGGTATATAGAATGTTTATTAACTATGTAATATAAAAATACAAAGTGACATGGTAAGTGTTAAACTAATTTACTAAGAGTTAATATTTAAAGATAAGGTTAATATAGTAACCCAAACCTTTATAAATCTTATTGGTTGGGTGTTTTTCGACCAATCACAACCTTAAAATTTAAATAATCTACTTTGGAGACATTAGAAACCGAATATTAATTTATTATAAAATATGATTTCTAGCTTTTCCAAAGGTGCCCCTCACCCCTCTATTAAAAGGGCACTCCCCCTTCTAATTAATTAACACCTTCAAAACAATTTGGCTAGGACAAAATCTACACAACTACTCTCTCAACTTCCCTCAATTCATCCTAGAGGAATTAATTTAGTCAGAAAGCCAAAATATGGAGCCCTTTTGATCAAATCAAAAGGAAGAACCCGAAGAAGAGGTAATGATTTTACCACCCCTTTTCAAGTTCCTTTCTTCTTCCACTTATTCATTCTTTGTTATTCACATTCTAAAATATTTAATACAATATATCATATATACATTAATGTTATTATAAATATGTTACAACCATATTCAGTATCATATCCATCCTTTGAATAACATGTCACCATACGTGCGTACGTACGACTTACCGTCTCCACGTCGTGGTGTAATTGTTATTCAATAAATTGTTATTTGGATGGGTATAATAATGATGTGTAATTCATTTAAATAATAAATATAACATGATAATTATTCTGTATATATATTATATACCTTCCAATTATATATTATTTTAATATCAAAAGAATTATATTGTCGCTCGTGCGTACGTACGGACTACCGTCTCTACGAACGTGATGAGATCCATTCTCCATCGTATCCATTCTAGTATAATTATCATTTGATGATTTAAAAATAATGTTTAAGGACTTGATTTAATTATGTATATGAAGAATATACAACATATCCATAAAAAATATGGCTTACTTAAAAAAACATATTAAAGAAAATGAGTATGTTAACACCCGAAACGATGATAATTTTAAGATATTAATAACAAAAAAATGTTAAAAGATCATATATGATATCATATCAATGTATATGATTATTGTATAATTTAATAAAAATTATTTCACCGTTATACAAGATGCTAACTCACCCCAACCAAGGAAAATTACATGTTAAGGTTTTATTTCGGTATCTCTTCATTATCCGAAGTTGTTTATACGTAATAATCTAGTGGGATTACTTAATCATCCACATCCATGTTTCATAAAAATGTATTTCAAATCATTTTTACTATTTAAAAGAATATTTGTTAAAGTCAATTATACCCTTGTTTGACTTTTTATAGGAGATTTATAAAGGAATCTTTCTGTCGTTTTCCAAACAAAGTTCGTTTTAACCTTTTCAACAGAATTAAGGTAAGAATGTTTTTTTAACTTATACGGCGGGTGCAGCTATTTTCTGCCATTATAAAATCTTTGAAGCTTCCCTTACAATATTTTAAGATAATATTCAATTTAAATGTTTTATTTTATAATTATGTGACTCTTAAATGATTTCAAAATAGGAATAGATATTTCTCTCAAATAGTTTTGATTTCATATATGTCAACATCATTTGATTAATATTATGCTTATTTGAAGTTGAGTTATTATGAAACAAAACATCCACATTGTATTGATAGTTTTGTGATATGTTTGATTGTGGATGTGTTATTTTTATACCATTCATGGTTTATGGAGAAATTATTTACATTTCGTATGCTAGTTTTAATAAGAATGTTTATGTTATGTATAAACATGTTCATATGGGGAATGGATTGGACTTAATATCTGACAGGTGGAGACCGCTATAGATCCTAGATGCATCGGTAGGTCTCATGAGACAAACTAGTGTCTTTCAACAAGGCCTTGACAAAATCTTATTTATAGTCTTGGCACGAGGCCTTGGCTATGTGGTTATGATAGTCTGGCATTATGCATTCCATCATTATGAAAGTGGTTATTGATATTCCATGTGATTATTTGATTAGTAGAATATCAATGTGAATAAGTAAATGAAATTACTTCATTTTATTTTTTCCATACTATGATGAATTTCATGTTTAAAAATAGTTTGTTTTAGTTATACATTTCCTTAAATGTTTATTCTTATTTATGAAAGATTCCGCTATATTTTTATCCTTACTGGGAATTTGAGCTCACCCATTTTCTATGATTAATTTTTCCCTGGATATGAAGAAGTAAATTATGAATGACCTACAGGGATAGTATAAGGGGATAAGAGTGTGGACTATGAAGACTATTTTATTGTAGTTTTCATTTTTATTATGTAATGTAAAACATTATGAATATATCTATTGTTTCCAAGGATACTATACTAATCGGTCTTTCGAGATTTGATCTTTCTTGTGATCATGCCAATGTTATGTAACAATGCACCAACTATGGGTAACTGGGGTGGGGGCGTAATAGTTGGTATCAGAGGAAGTTTAGTACAAACCTTGGAAGCTAGATTTAGATAAACTCTGATTAGAGAACATATACCTAAGATGGAATTTGAGGATTAGTATAGAAGAACTTCCTAGAATTTTGGTATTATAGAGATTTTGTGAGTTTTCCGAGAAATACATCACCATTTGGATACGAGCAGGTAGATGGGGCTCAGGCACAGATATACCTAGGGGTAAAACCCGAAAAAACCACATTGATTTGAACTCGAACAGGAACTGGTGCACGACAACGGGCCTTGCTGCACTCTTGGTTACGACACTCCCGGGGGATATGCTTAGGATAACTCTCATTTTCTTTACAAATCATTATTAAGCGTTTATGAGTATATACTTCCTCAAAGGAGACATTTTTATTATTATGGATTATATCCATAAACTATTTAATTTATGTTATGTGTTTTACAAGTATGGGATTAGGTATTGTTATTCATAAACTAATCTAGTGTATGCCATTGTTTATAAATGATGCACAATAGAAGGAATGAGAACTCCAACAATTCAAATGATCCAAAGAGAAGGAAGGATCATATCTTTCATGGTCTTAAGCCAGATTTTATAAGAGAAATAATCTCACATGTATTATCATAATATGAAAAAATAATATCATGTGTTGATAAGATAATTAAGAGTTTACTAAGTCCTATGGCTTTTAAGGGAAGCAAGAGAAGAAAAGGATGGGAGAGAGAAAGATGAATAAAGGGAAGAGGGAAAAGAAGAATTTTCCCATATGTGATAACTGTGGAAAGAAACACCCAAGAACATGCCTGAATGGAATGGGATTTTGTTATGAGTGTGGAGGGAAAGGGCACAATGTACGTGACAATAAGGGTAAGAAAATGTTTTCAAATGTACAATGCTTCATTTGAAAAGAGTTTGGTCACTACGCGAACCTATGTCCCAGTCATCAGACTATGCCCCAAATGATGCTATTGGATAATAAACAAGTTTTGATACTACGACAGATGAAGAGGAATGATTAGAATTCTTATGTTTATTATGTCGTTTGAGTGTTGTATCGAGAATGTACTTGTTATAATAATTATGGAGTATATAAGGATTGTACTACAATATTATTTCATTAAGGACTTGAAATTGTGTGGAACAAAGAAAAGTGACTCAATAGCAGGTTAAATTTTTTCGAAATATATGGTTGAGAGAATGTTAAGCCATAATATGGTTCTGATACGGAGGTAGTAATTTAAGAATAATACATGATTGATTTGGATAAATTATATTAGATATTCCTGACTACATTGAAACTGATTAATGATTTGTATATTCCATTATTGTTGGGGTTTACAACATTTTTGTATTGAAGGAGTATATCTATTATTCTATAATGAATAAGGGATCATGAATGTAATCAATAAGGTTTTATGGTAATTCAGGATGTTGCAGTGTTTTAATAGAATACATGATGAAGGTGATTACATGTTAATACGTGGAAAAAATGGATCTTCATTGTGTTTACCTTATTATAAATTTTGGAGTGAAGTATTTTGGATAGTTTTAGTTTGGATTATTTTGGATTTCCATAAAAGGACAACCCGGAGGTCAGGCGGCAACTCGTCGCATCCGGAAAGGCCACAAGACTTTAACCCACAACGTAAGGGCGACAAGGGTGTATCACATACCACTGACCCACGTGATGTCCTAGTTTGAATAATGTTGTTTTATTAATGCTTCTTCTAGATGAATTATAAATTCATTTTTTAACCCTATACGAATAGGATAAATAGAATATTATTTTTAAAGTTCTATTATATTTTAGAGTGAAAGATGAGTTTGTGGTAAAACATAGTTAAAGGTTGGGACTCTACTTGTGAAGTATATATTTTTCTTCTTCTCTTATTCAATGAAGAAATTAATTCTTATACTATAGTGAAGAGATCTTAAAACAAAAAAATGTGTTATCCTAATACCATATATTTTGCTGAACCGATGGTATTTTAAATCATCATAGATTGATGAATTTAAGGCCCTCAATTTTACACTTGTTTGTGATTGATGACCTCAATCACTACCTATAAATATTTAAATTTTTCCTCCAATTATATGTCTGTAATTGCCACCAATGTTCTCTAAATAGAGATCATAATTTGGTGGTGACCCTTTCATTTCTCTTTTCTTCTTATTAAGACTAAATTTTATCAACCCAATTTCGGATGTGGGTTTTCCCAAAGAGATATTTTCAATATCCAACATTTTATTTTCTAAGAACAATTTCAAATTGTGAGGATGCAATTTATTGAAGGAGGGGAGAATGTAACACCCCAAGATTTCATAGTGTGTTATTTTTCAAAATAATACAATAACTTGCACTACACGCAACACCGAGTTCAAGCGCACGATGACTTACCAAAAAAGCCGTTCAAAAGAGTTTATGAATAATATTAACTAAATTTCAAACTTAATATAATCCTTATAATTTTATAATCCATATTATGAGTTTCTTAGACATAATACAAGAACAAATTCATTTTCAGTATTGCACTTTTACCAACTTTTAATAGTGAACCCTTTTTAAATACAATATTTTAAACTTTTATATATTAAATTTGACTAAATAAATTTACTTTTTAGAATGGGGAAATCAAAAATTTACAATGAAACATCCCAAGCTTCTACTGTATTCTTCTATTTGAATAATGCAATAGCGTGTGTTGTACACAGCGTCGAGTTCTAACACACCACAACCAATCAAACTAGCCGTTATGAATAGTAATAACTACATTTTAAAATTTTATAAATTATATCTCTCAAAATGTACTTCATTTTTGTATTCAGAGTATCAAATTTAGACTATGGTGAAATTTTGGAACTTTTCGGATAACATTTATATTTTGATGAATAGTGAAAATTACTAAATTTTAATTAAAAACAAAATTTTTAATAAAAATAATTTATATTGATAAATTAAAAATTTGAGTGGTATTAAGTTATATTTAGAATATATTTTTACAATTTAATACAATGTTGGTCATTGTGCATAATTTCACAGTTAAACCGGAAATAAATAAGTGTCAATCTTTTGATAGTTACTATCTCTTAAAAACACGCTATTTGTTTTGACGATGGGAATTAATTTTTAAATTAATTAATTAAATGGAGATGTTTTGAATTTGGTAAAATAGACATCATTTTTGAATTCATAATATCAAATATAGCTTAGGCCTAATTTTTGGTATTCTTCTGGAAACTTTTTTTTGATGAATACTGAAGCCACTAAGTGGTAGTTAAAAAAACTGAATTTTTCATAAAACATAATTTTACCACTTCTATGAGTGGAATTTCGGAAATCTGAGAGACAAAATTAATATCATGGAGTAAAATTTGGTTCAATGAGATGAAAATAATTTTTGGAGAATAGTAACTTTTTACTTTTATTTACCACGGTTAAAAGTAAATATGGAAATTAAGTGTAAAAATGATATTAATATTACCCAAAAACATGTCCTAATTCTATTGGTAAAGTGTATCTCGACCAAAAACAACCATAGGAATAAAATATTATCATTCAGGTCCACTTTGATTAGATTAGTACATTTATTATTATTTAATTCAAAGAAGAGTTAAAAGAGTTAAAATCAAGGTTTATTTACTAAAACATTTTTAATATAGGGTTACACATAATATAAATTAGATTATAAATATTCATTGTAAATATAATAAATTTCCTACATAATGATAATTTATTTATAATTTTTAGACATTAAATAATTTAATTTATTAATGACACAATGATGATGTAGTAATTACCATAATAGTGAAAAAATAAAATAATTTATATTATAAATACCCAAATAAATATATTTTGAGTCTTTTTATGAATTACACTAATTTTTTAGGTTAATATGGCATGTTAAGAATGATTTAATTAACTTTTTTTGTAGTAATAATTCCGTTATGATATTCACAAAAATCAATTTTCCAAATAGTGTCAAAATTGACATAAAAGTGTTTTCAAAAAAATATTATATTATTAATTAATATTAAATTTCTAAAAAGCAAAGGTATGACCAAGAGACTTATATCATGATAGGTGTATAATTAATGGACCACTTGGGGGTCTCTTGGAGGTATATAGTATGTTTATTAACTATATAATATAAAAATACAAAGTGGCATGGTAAGTGTCAAACTAATTAACTAAGAGTTAATACTTAAAGATAAGGTTAATATAGTTACACAAATCTATCTAAATCCTATTGGTTGAGTGTTTTTCTACCCATACACACCTTAAACTTTAAATAATACACTTTGGATCCATTAGAAACCGAATATTAATTTATTATAAAATAATATTTCTAGATTTTCTAAAGGTGCCCCTCACCCCTCTTATAAAAGGGAACTCCCCCTTCTCATTAATTCACACCATCAAAGCCATTTGGATTGGCCAAAATATGCTGAAATACTCTCTCAACTTCCCTCAATTAATCCTAGAGGCATTACTTTAGTCAGAAAGCCAATCTAAGGAGCCCTTTTGATCAAATCAAATGGAAGAACCCGAAGAACAGGTAATGATATCACCACCCCTTTTCATGTTCCTTTCTTCTTCCTCTTATTATTTATTTGTTATTCCCATTGTAAAATATTGAATCCAGTATCTCATATATAATGTAATTTTATTATAAATATGTTACAACCATATTCAGTATTATATCCATCCTTTGAATAACATGTCACCATACATGTGTACGTACAGCTTACCGTCTCCACGTCGTGGTGTAATTGTTATTCATTAAATTATTATTTAATTGGTATAATAATGATGTTTAATTCATGTAAATAATAAATATAACATGATAATGATTCTATATCCATGATATAACTTCCAATTATATATTATTTTAATATCAAAATAATGATATTGTCACTCGTGCGTACGTACGGACTACCGTCTCCACGAACGTGATGAGATTCATTCTCCATCGTATCCATTCAAGTATAATTATAATTTTATGATTTAAAAATAATGTTTAAGTACTTGATATCATTCTGGATATGAATAATATACAACCTATCCATAAAAAACACAGCTTATGTAACAAAACATATAAAAGAAAACGAGTAAGTTAACACCTGAAACGACGATAATTCTAAGATATTATTAACAAAGCAATGTTAAAAGATTATATATGATATCATATCAATGTATATGATTCTTGTATAATTTAATAATAATTATTTCACCATTATACGGGAGTTTAACCTACCCCAACCAAGGAAAAGTACAAGATAAGGTTTTATTTCGCAATCTCTTCATTATCCGAGGTTGTTTATACGTAATAATCTGCTGAGATTACTTTATCATCCACATCAATGTTTCTTAAAAACGTATTTTAATTTTTTTTACTACTTACAATAATATGGGTTAAAGTCATTTATACACTTGTTTTACTTTTTATAAGAGGTTTATAAAGGAATCTTTCTGTCGTTTTCCAAACAAGGTGCTTTTTAACCTTTTCGACAGAATTAATGTAGGAATGTTTTTTAACTTATTTGGCAGGTGCGGCTATTTTATGCCGTTATAAAATATTCGAAGCTTCCCTTACAAGCTTATAAGAAAATTTTCAAATTAAATGTTTTATTTTATAATTATGTGACTCTTAAATTATTTCAAAATAGGAAGAGATATTTCTCTCAAATAGTTTTTATTTCATCTATGTCAACATTCCTTTGATGAATTTTAAGCTTAATTGAAGTTGAGTTATTATGAAACAAAACGTCCACATTGTATTGAAGGTTGTGTGATATGTTTTACTATAGATGTGTTATTTTTATTCCATTCAGGGTCAATGGAGAAAGTATTTAAATTTCTTATGCTAGTTTTAAAATGAATGTTTATGTTATGTTTAAACCTGTTCATATGAGGAATGCATTGTACTTAATAAGTGATGGGTGGAGCACGCTATAGCTCCTCGATGCATCGGTAGGTCTCATGATACAAACTAGTGTCTTGCCACAAGGCCTTGACAAAATCTTATTTTTATTCTTGGCACGAGGACTTGGCTATGTGGTTATGATAGTCTGGAATTATGCATTCCATCATTATGAAAGTGGTTATTTATATGGCATGTGATTATTCGATTAATAGAATATCAAAGAGAATAAGTAAATGAAATTATTTCATTTTATTATTTCCATACTATGTTGAAGTTCAAGTTTAAATGGATTTTGTTTTAGTTATACATTTCCTTAAATGTTTATTCTTATTTATGAAAGATTCCGCTATATTGTTATCCTTACTGGGAATTTGAGCTCACCCCTTTTCTATGATTTATTTTTCCTAGGATGTGAAGAAGTAAATTATGAATGACCTGCATGGATAGTATAAGGGGATAAGAGTGTGGACTATGGAGACCATGTTATTATAGTTTTCATTTTTATGATGTATTGTAAAACTTTATTAATATATATAGTGTTTCCAAGGCTACTAAACTAATCGGTCTTTCGAGATGTGATCTTTCTTGTGACCATGCCAATGTTATGCAACAATGCATCGACTCTGGGTAATTGGGGTCGGGGTGTTACAATTTCTCTAGCATTGTTCTACTAATTATTTCCAAGTCATTGATCATCCCACACAAAGGATTCTCATAAAGTCATACAGGTTGAGTCTCATATTGAGCTTATTCAATAGAGAATATTATTAATGTTAATCCATTCCCAATCTACAGTGAAGGATAATCATATAGGAGACTTCCATTACATTATTCTTTTAAATTATTCTATATAGATTATATATTGTGAAATCATCCACTAATACACATCATATCAATTACAATATTGTAATAATAAATTGATGTGAATATTTTAATAATGTATCTAATATTTTAAAAATATAAACCAATTATGAACTATTATAATGGTTATTTTTATAAATAAATTATTATATATTCATAGTGTTTAAATGTAAAAAATTAAAATATATATAAAACATACATATATATCGAATGGTCATCATTGTTAAACAATAACATTTAATTCATATTCATTAAATTTTATCCCTTCCTATAATAATTTATCATATTACATTATTTCATTTTTCATGATTTGAGTTAGAATTATCTTGTGTTATGTAATTTAGATAGTTACCATATGTGGTTATATCATAATGGTACATCATGATAAATCTAATTTCAACCAAATGGTATTTTTATTTATGTATGGTTCCATACCTTTTTAAATTTCCCATATATTTTTCATTTATTTATCATTTAATGTATTTATTTATGTATTTTATTATTACACCATTATTAAATGAAGCATATTTTTATTCTTGAGTTTTTTGGATGAAATGTAATTTAAAAAAGATTATTTATTTAAAAGGTAAATTATATTTAGAGATATAGTGTAACCTAGAGTAGTAATATATGTGATGGAGTAATGATCTTGTATTTATTACTTTTTGTTTTCATCCTTCTATAGGTAGAACGTGAGACAAAAATGTCATGTTTAAAATTGATAATAAATAATGATGTTTCAAACAAATTTTGATTCCATGATGATGAAATGATTATGTTTGAAAAGTTGAATGTTCATCTTAAATAATTTGAGGAATATGAACTAATAATATTCTTTATATATGATAATAGATATACATGGGATATATATATTAATTTTTGGTATATTTTACTAATATTTAATCTACTAAAAATAGTGCTATAACATTGGGATACACAATAGTTAATCATGTATGCCAATAGAGACAATGACATATTTTAACAAACATGTCTTCAACATTATGTTATTCTATTTAACCATCAAACTATTGTTAAAAAAATACATTTTTTTAATGAAACTAATCAATTATGATTACTTTCAAAACATAAATTTTCTGAAAATAAATTATATATATTTTTTAGAAGTACTTTTTTATGAGATTCAGTAGTCCATCCAAAAAAACAGGATGATATTAATGTGGATGTAATAATTATATAATTGACCAATATAGTATATAAAAAATAATCCAAATTTATACCTAGAAGAAATAAAATTATAAAGGGTCACACTATTTAAAATATTATTACTGATTTTGATCAACTAAAAAAATATTTAGTTCTATATGGAATGAGTTTCAAAATATTGAATTATTATCTCTATTTGAACCTAAATTGCAAATGATTCCCTAGTTGATAGTAGTTGGATAACTTCTATTTATGAGGAACCAAGTAAAATAATACATATCATTGTTTGATCATTAATGAGGCATCCTTATAAACAATTAGTTATAAGAACTAAATAGGAAAAAAATAAGTGAGATGAAAATGGAAACATTGACTAGGATAAGGATATTCCTGGTATTAATGAATGGAATTAATCGAATACCACTGAGTATTAAGAAAAATTTTCTCATTCAAGAAGGCATAAATTTCTCTTATTTATATTAAGAATTATGAAAAAATAATTCATTTTATTTTAAATGAATGTAAATCTTTCAATTCAAAAAAATACATTTTGACTATGTTTATGTTGAACCACCTATGATATTTAAAATTATTCAATTTGTAGATATATTCATTAATCTCTCTAAGGAATATTACAGATAGAAAGAATCACTGTGATCCTAGTATAAAAATTTATCCAAATTACTTATTGATATAATATACAAACAGAATGGTATATACAACTCTTTTAATCATGAAACAGTATTAGGAAATTATAATCATTTATATGTACTTAAATTTAATTATTTTCAGATCTATTAAAAAAATGAATAATTTTTTAAAAAAAACATATAATTGGGATTTAAGAAGAATATGATGGATGAACGTACATTAATTTATATTTCAAATATCTCATTATCAAGATGGAGTAATTTTATCATTGCATAAATACATTAGATATTTTATTTAAGGATCTGTTTCTATATATTCTACCAAAATTGATACATTGGTTTTTAATGATTTTATACATGATTTTGATAAATCTTTGAAACGAGTTGGCCAAATAATCACTAGGGTAATGATTTAGTGATCACTATACATAAGTATAAATTAACGACATATTATGTTTATGTAATTATTTTTTAAATATTTAATAACATTATGAAAGCATATTTTTAAAATGATATATATTATATTTTCCATTAAAAAAAAGTATATTTTGAATATGGACTTTAATATCTTTTTGCATGTTTATTCATACTTAAATTCTATTCAAATGCTTATTTATAAGGATATATAAATAATATAAAAGCAATGTCTTGAAAATGTAATTCTATATGAGAGTCTTTATTTTTACAGTACAATTAGAAATAGTAATCAGCAAAAAAATTCTCTAATGATATAGAATTTGTTGTAGCTTAAAGATTATATGCTTGAATATTTTTCAAATAATACAAAATCACTAATTTCAAATTCTGAATCACTCAAACTCTAATTATGATTGAAAACAATTATTCCATTAATCTTTTTAAATATCAATCCAATATTTCATTATAAAATCATACCTCTTTAAGATAGAATCTTATTTATCATACACCAAAAAAATATTTTTCTAAATTTATTAGAACCAAAAATAATCTCACAGATATTTTTAAAAAATAGTAACATCCAACTGTTTTTGACTATATTAGATAGTTGATTGATATAATGGTATATAATTATTCATCTTCCATTGTTTTATTTTTTTCTCTTTATATTAAATAAATAGATCCTTTACTTTCAATGAAATTTAATATAAATAAATAATCATATATTTTATATGATTTATATTTTTTATGTAGAAAAAAATTGTGTAGATCATTTATAAAAATGCACCTTCTAAAATTTATAATTTTTCTGTAAAATGTTGTTTGAAAAATATTATTAAGAGTTACATCATCCAAATTTTTTTATTAGAATAATATTAACTTCAAGAA
The DNA here is from genome assembly GCA_963277665.1 of Viscum album. Taxonomy (NCBI): domain Eukaryota; kingdom Viridiplantae; phylum Streptophyta; class Magnoliopsida; order Santalales; family Viscaceae; genus Viscum; species Viscum album. Next base: position 748,412,309 of record OY728157.1, read on the forward strand.
TAATAATTATTATTTTTAAAATGTATTTATTTATTTTTGGGTTCATTTATAAAATTTTATTTGAATTTTATTTTTTACAATCCATCTTTATATTAGTTAAAAATATTTGTAGAATCTAACTGTGGAATCTCTAAAAAGTAAACATTTAGGTTTTTAAGATAATCTATAAATTCTTCATCTCTAAATAAAATGAGAAATATATGGAATATAATTTTTAGAAAAATTTAATTTATTTAATTTTTTTCACCATATATATGGTTATTGATCCCAAAAATATGCTTCAATTATTTTTTTTTTAATTTCTTCCATCCACTCGATCTTACTATAATTTGTGTTTAAAAATAAATCAAAATTTTGGAATTTCACTATACTCACGTAATACATACATTTCACCAATTCAATATCATATGAATTTTTAAAATTAGAAAATAAAACAATAATGGATTATTGAGATTCAATTATGGAAAGATGGTAGATATACATTTTGGAAAAACTACATATCATTATTGTAACGAGTTATCATAGTCAAAATATATGTAACTAGTTCTCATCAACATATGAAATTGTGTTTTTTTATAATCTTATTTTGTAATAGTTTTATAGTAATTATCATATTTCTTAATGTCTCATGTTCTTGTAGTTTAGTACATCGATTATTTCTATACATGTATAAATATTTTTTCCCTAAGACTTAGAAATGTGTTTTGTGTGTCATAGAATGTAGATAATAACATATTAAAAATTATATATATTTAAATTTTCACATATTTATTTTTGGAAATGTTTAATCTCTTTTCGATCAATACATAGATTGGGAAATTAGATACCTTAGTGGTTTCTAGCATGCATGGTTTACCATATTCTTGAAATAAGTTCAATAGTTGTATGGTGTTATGTGAATTGATGACATTAGGGGATAAAATAAATTAATTAATTATTTATTTATTTAGTTTATATTATTATCCAATAACCAAATATCTATTTATAATTATTTTATTATGAAGAATATACAATGTTGGCCACATAACTCTATGGGACTAAAGGGGATAAAGGGAGATATTTATTAGCATGATCAAGATCAAGAACAAGGATGGACTACTAATTAAGGGGATTTATCATAAAAATGAATATTATAGAGGGATATTAATTATTTTTGTCATATTAAATGTTCTATACCACCAAATGTTATGTTTTTATTCTAGGGATCAATAATTTTGTCAGTTATTCTATCTGTTTTGTTTCTCAATAATGGATTTCATATCCTCTTATTATACCTAATTTGAATTCTTAATATGAATGTATAATTAATTATATTTCTTCAACAAAATTTACATTATTTATGATTCCCTCAATTTCTATTTGTTTCCACTATAAGAAAATATTGGTAGATATCGCATATGCTAATAATGATTTAAACTTTCTTCTTTGGATTTACTCATGACTGTTCGTTGTGTTCTTCAATGTTCGCCCATGGGGCCACAAATCCACATTTATAGCATGTATGCATGCTTTTTAAAACATTAGGATTCATGATGGAGGTGTGAATGATATAGGAATCAATATTATATGGAAGTATTGAGGTATATTTGGTGATACAAGAATTTGATTCCTAGATAATCCCCTTGAATGGCAATGAGATTACCAAACCATACTACTCAGGATTCAAAAATATTGTTTTCCATCTACTGAAGTGTTGTAAATGAATCCTTAATATATGTACATTTGGGAGAGTAAACTAATTGTATATGTGGATATATTAATATATTGTGAATCCTCCAGAAGAGAAAAATGAATTTAAGTGAATAACATGAATACATATAGTGTGTCTCAGTCAAAGAGACACCATGTATCTAGGATTCACATTGATTTTATTTATTTTCTCCAAGTTATGAATCACAGATATTTTATTTAGGGCCACAAATTCGATAGACCTACCCAAGTTTTAGAGCCATGTGTCGAGGAAATATTCTCAAGACACAAGGTGGGAAAACAAACATTATCCCTATAGGGACAGACTATGTGGATCTATATGTCTAGACATACTATGTGTTGGGTACACACACCCCTGACCACATGTGAATACTCATGTTGTATCCATATTGGGACACGTCATGTGGAGCCACATGGTAAGCTAATTAATTTCCATGGGAGATAGACCTATGTGTACAGACATTGTCAAATTTCCAATCACCCAATGTATACAATGTTTTATTTTTTCCTAGAACCTATACACATTTTATACCCTTTATTAGAACATTGATTTTTTGCATGTGAGTAGTGTATACAATGTTTTTTCACACATAAAATTTTATGGTAGCCTTCATTTTCCCTTAAATGATACAAATTGATTTTTTATGGGCATGATTCTTCAAATATTGATGTTTGGACAGAAATGGTGAATGTGTATGATCATTAGATTGATGTTGGGGTTATTACTACTTTGAATAATAATGTTATCAGTCCCCCATTAAATGTATGCATGTATAATCAATACTCAAACATACTACACTGGGTGATAGTCCCCTAATAATGGAGCGCTTTTCCCCCATCATTGAGATCTGCTGGGGAGTGGGTCCTTTACTAGAGATGGTGATCCCTCATCTTTGGATTGAAATAGCATGGAGTGGAACCTCCACTATGATTTTTTTATGTTTTAACATTGAGAGGGTAATTATATTTATAACCCCTAGAGATATAGTAACTCTCATTATTATTCTCAACTGGATATAGATATTGATACTTATCTCTATTCTCAATTTAAAATTCAACATGAGCATATCAGATAATTGTCTTTCATTTCCTAATATAACATTGGTTTGAGGTGAATATATATATATATATATATATATATATTTATCCTTATTTATTTTCAAGAAATATTGTTGGTTATGTATATTCTCACCCATGAATGGGTTACAAACTCATGTGTTCGTTCATATAATGATGATATGATGATCAATGGTGACTTTAGTGGACCCAGTATTGGAAGAGTATAATTGTTATTGGATGTATTACCCATGCATGGTGGTCAAACATGTATATTATTAGCTTTCATCACTTAAATTTCCCCCATTTCATAGAATTTGATACGTGGGAACTTCATTTTCCATTGGTCGTGTATTTTTTTCCATATATATATTTTTTATGACCATGTTCCCTTTAACGTATTTCCTATAGGATATTGTGTTCATTGATTACACACCACATGAATCGGTATTTTATTAAATAATTCCTTATTTCATGCATGCAGTTGTTTTTGTATGGGGGTGTATTATTTATTATAATGAATCCCATTTCAGTGGTAATAATAATCATCATTTGTCTACATTCCCTAACATATTGGATATGAGCTTCAGGTGTCACCTTCAACTTCATTATAGTCTATATTGGGTCCCGGTGGGTTTGTTCATGGATGATTGGTATAAAATAATAATTTTAAATTGGTGTCTATTTGAATTAAAAAAATTCATGAGTTTTTGGCTGAGGAGATCGGGAAATGATTTCATAGCATCTCTAGTTTTTCTCTTAGGGCGGGAGGCCCCATGATGGTGTGGAAACCAAGGTGTCTATACAACACAAATTGAACCTAATTATTTAATTTCTACGAAAATTAATTAGTAGGAGGAAATAAATAGTGAAATCATCATATATGATTATTATTTTTGACTATTATGCCCTTCATGTGTTAACTCTAATGTTATTCTCATCTATCCACAGTAAATCATAATAATATTAATGATGCTCCATTATAATCGCCATATAGGATATAGATAAATGGTTATATCAATTAATATCTGATTAATCAATCCACAGTTTAGGGTCATATTCATTATTTTTTCCACCAATTGAACTTATAGTAGTTCATCCTATTGAAGGGATGTATTTGATCAACCTCTAGTTGCACAAGCTGATGATCAATTACGTGTTGGAGATTCAATATCTCATGTGGGTCAAGATGATGATGTTAAAATGATTATTTAATTGTGAGAGTTATAATGATATATAACATTAAAGATTCATGTTATGATGATCTATCATGTAGTGTAGGATCACCTTTAAGATATTTTCATAGTTTTCCTTCATGTTTTGACCCTATCATATTAGATAAATGTGACTTAAAATTGTCCAATTCATAGAGGGGTATGGTGCTAGTGTGGTGTAATCACATAGACTACCAATGATATAACTCCATAATGATCATAATTTTTATGGATATTACCTGATATGTTTTACCCATTTATCCTTCTCTTCATGAAGATCCAATAGAATTAGGAGAATTAGTAGGGTGTTATGTATGATGTTGAGTACACCATGATGTTTTCCAATCACACTTTATAGTATCTTGATATGGGGAGACATGGATACATATATGTAAGGATGTATGAGAAAGGCCATCATAGAGACATTTAAGCATGTTTGGTCACCTTATACATTTCAATTTTTATTGCACTTCTAGAGTATGATTTGATTGTAGAGTACATTCTAGCAGAAGGATATAGGGTGGTTATTGTTTCTGGTGGACATCATTGTGTTTAGTCACATATAGTGTCAAAACATCATCAGTAATTAAGGTCTTTGAATAAGAGAAATACCAATTCTTGGATAGTATCATATATATTTTCAACATAGTCTTCACACTGGGGCTCTTTTATTATGGAGCTAGATTATGATAGGTTTATGATTGGTGAGGACACATGGATCATAATTATTTTACTCGACAAGCTAATGACCGTGGAAAATAAGGGGATACACCTTATATATAGAAGCAACAAGGGGATATGGATTCTCCCAAAAATATTTATGGAGGTTTATAATAATTTATAGATAATATTGGAGCTGGTGGAGTGTCAGAGGGTCGACCTTCAAGTGGAAGACAATGTTTATACCTACTATGACCACCCCCAAACAATTTTAGAATTGTAGAGTAAAAAGATATGCGTTTGATGTCATAGTTAATGTAGTAAATGTGGATATATAATGAGGATAGTTATGATATGATTTTATATACAACTTTTATCTTATCTGCTTTATATACATCACTATTTAACAATGGTATGAGTCATTACTTCATCTCCATTTACTTTATGAGAGAAATGGATCCTCCATTGGATAATTTAAACCATTACACATGTGTCACAAGACATTCCCCAAGGTCCATGCTATGACTACCCCAATCCCACCTTCCATATTCTAGGGGTTGGTGACTAGAACCAAAAAAGGAAAACCCCCAAAAGGGAAGGGATTGCCATTCAACCTATAAACACACGCGCAACCCATACTATAGAAAGGAAGATGAAACATGAACCAAAAACATGTACAAGTACTAAATAATGTATGATAGGGCCAAAATAAAAGAACAAATGTACAAATGTTACAACCAATTTAGTAAAAGCTTCATAGGTCATCCTCTATGGATCCTACATGAAGGGTATGTATAGCTCACTATTGGATGTCACTACTACACACCACGTCTATCGATCCACCTCTGATCACCATCTAGACCTGGACCCTAATGTCCTAGAAATATATTTCAATCATCTTCACAAGACCCAACATGTGTGGAAAAATACTTTGTAGGGGTGTGTATAACAATACTCAATAGGGACCCTAAGACCAATTCGGGTCTCACAAAAATCCAGAAAGGAAAATTCCACAAAGTAAGATCTCAAAGTAAATCACAAAGAAAATGAAACATCTCACAGGAGGTATAACATAAAGATAA